>CM076601.1:125262500-126512500 GCA_038502835.1 Octonoba sinensis | reverse complement strand
TCTCAAAATTCGGCTCACCTTCACCCTTCGTAAACAACCCCTTAAAATTTTCTATGGAGCAATCGGCAACATGTCCCCCTCCTTCCTTTCGTGTGCGCCCTTGATATATACTATATTTATGTACAGTAAAACCCGCTTAAGAAGTTTTCCAAGGGACCAAGAGAAAAAAACTTCTTATGCGGGAAAACTTCTTAAACGGGTAGGCTCTATTTTTGAAAATGAATTTACTTAATGATATTTAGGGATGATATCATTTGTCAATATTTAAATTAGACATGGAATACATTTCCATAATTTTAAGTTTTGCTTTAAAATTCATGCATTTATTAATTAATTTTACATAATTAAAACAACATCAATAAGGAAAAAATTCTTTACCGAAACATCAGCCATTTGAAGATATTACATTTACTCACTGCTTTTCTGAAAAAAATCCAGCATAGTTTTTTGTTTTCTCTTTCGCTCAGAAATCTGTAACTGGAAACAGTCCAATTGCCGCAAGCTTTTAAAGACCTCTTCAGGCACATTTTCAATTGTTTCGACAAACCGGCGAAATGTTTCCAGTCCTTTTATGGCTTCTGTAAAGCTGGGAATTTCCATGCCATCTTCTTCATCTTCACTTATTTCTTCACTTATTTCTTCACTGCCTTCTGTTGCCTCACAAATATCATTCACGGTAAGCACTTCACATGGTAGTACTTCGTCATCGATCGCAACATACTCCTCAAAGGATGTACTTAATTTCATTTTTCGTTGCAACGTCATCCAATCATCATCATCATCACTGTTGTCAATGTCAAAATCGTACTCTTCTGTTGATTCTCCATCCAGGAATCCAGCTTTTTGGAAACAATTTGAAATTACAGATGGTGTAACTAAGTCCCAAGAAGATACGAGAAAATGGATTGCTTTCAAGATGTTCACTTTTTTAAATTCATCACTGCTCTCAAGCTTTTCCAGTATCCATTTCACGAGCCTTTTTCTATAGTGTTGCTTAAACACTTTGATGACCCCTTGATCCATCGGCTGCAAAACGGAGGTAGAGTTCGGGGGTAGAAAATGCACTTTTATGTTTGAATATTGAGCGTTTTTCGAGTGTGCGGCGCAATTGTCCACAAAGATGAGAATGTTTCTTTTGGCTTTCCTCATTTTGTTGTTTAAGTTCTTTAAATATGATTCATAGATTGGAATCGTCATCCACACCGATTTATTGCTTTCATACTCACAAGGAAGTGACTTAACGTTTTGGAAACATCTTGGTTTTTTAGATTTGCCAACTACCAAAATTGGTAATTTTTCGGTTCCGTCCATATTAGCACCTACTAATACTGTTAATCTTTCTTTGCTTCTTTTCCCTCCATGACAGTTTTCACCTTTAAAGGCATAAGTTTTGTCCGGAAAAAGGTTATAAAAAAGTCCACACTCGTCCATATTAAATATGTCTTTTGGTTGATAGCCAGATATCAATTCAGGTAAGGTGCTCTTCCATGCATCCGTTTCATGAAGGTCGACGCTCTTGCTCTCGCCTTTTACCGATTTGTACACTAACCCAGCTCTTCTTTTCATGCGGTCAATCCATCCATTTGAAGAAACAAAATCAACGTCCATCTTTTTAGCAATTTCTTCGGCTTTTTCTTTTAAAATAGTTCCGCTTACGGGAATGTTCGCCGATCTTGCTTGCTTGAACCAAATTAACAACTTCTCTTCTATGTGTTCATACTTTCCCCTCTTAACTTCCTTTATTTTCCGAGATTGGTTACAAGAATTCAAAATGACCTCTCGTTTGGCAACAATTCCATTCAATGTCGTCACTGGAAGATTTAATTTTTTAGAAATTTCAACCCTAGATAAATGTGAGTTGTTATCCACATCTTTCAATATTTTGACTTTTTCCTCAATCGACAATGCTTTTCTTTTAATTCCCTTTCCAGACATTTTGAAAAAGAAGCGGAATTTGTTCACAAATTTTTTCACTGACGTAGGAAGCTAAGAATCACGTAGAAAAATAATTTCAGTGGAAAGAGCTGAGCACCAACCACAACTGTAGTCTGTGGTTCATTCCATTTTAAAACAAGGTGAGAGAATGCATTGCGAGTTAACAGCAACTCATGGTTCAGTTAACTTATTGATACAATACCTACTCACCCCTGCTCCCTGCTTTATTACTGTTGAAGAGCAACACCCATATAGGAGAAGCTACAAACATTTCTTTCTCCCCTTATCAGTCATTATTGTTCTCCTGACAACTGACCTCTCTGCCACCTGTTTTCCTGGAACTTTGGTGTTGAGAAAAGGGTGCCCTTGAGAAAAAGCTGACCAAAGCAGCTTTTCTGAACCTACTGTCTTTTTTCCATTCGAAAGAAAAAGAACTACGTAGTTTGAAAAAAACTTTTAAAAAAAAGAAACTTTAGAAGACTAAAGTGTCACTTGAAAGAAAAAAAAGACCGATATGAAAACTTATTAAGCGGGAAAAAAATAAAATCAAAACTTTTTAAAAGGGTTATTTTAACATTGGGGAGATGGGAATGAAACTGGTATTGAAATTAAAAACTTCTTAAACGGGAAAACTTCTTAAGCGGGAACTTCTTAAACGGGTTTTACTGTATATACCATTTCCGCTCCAAGAGGATGGTGCATCCCCCAAAACGATGTTCCCTTCAAAATTCAACAAAGCCAAAACGACCCCTATAAAATTTTAAGGGAGCAATCTGTGCCATGACCCCAAAGGGCACCCCTAATAAATATATACTTACCCCCCAATTGTTCACCCCTGAAAAAAAGAAGCCTCCCCCACCCCTTAAAAGAAGCAAAGACACCTAAAACAATCCCCTTAAAAACTTCAATGGCGTGCGGTTTGCACAATACCCACCACCACTGGAGCTCGCATCCTTTTTTTGTGTGTGTGGGGGGGGGGGGGAAACTGACTTTGTTACGCCTTGGAGAGGGAGGGTCCACAGCTTTTGGGGAGGCGTGCGTTATCACATTTAATGGACATGTTTTTTACTTAACTTTACATTAAAGTTGAAACCGTTTTTAGTTAAATTAAAGTTACAATTAGCTTTGCAAAGATGTCTAAACGCCTACTTTATTTTCGGAAAACCCGCCCCCCCCCCTCCCCCGAGAATTTAAAGCAATATCGGGAAGTTTCAAATTTCTAAAAACTGGGATGGTTTTTTTTTTTTTTTGAAATAGTAATTTTAACACATCAAAAATAAATACATTTTTATGAAATTTTCATTATAATAGAATTATTTTCCCAAACATTACTGTTAAAGCATTTTAAAACAGACAACATATTTATTTCGTAATGTTGGTACCTGTAAAAAATGTTTCTGTTGAGAATGAAAAAAAGGAAGTTGTTAATATTTTTTATTTACATAGGGATCATTCATAAATGATGTCACGCTTCGAGGGGGGAGGGAGTTTCGTGAAATTGTGACAAAGTGTGACAAGGGGAGGGGAGGGGGTAACAAGAATTGTAACATCATGCATTATGCAACATAGCGTGACGCATGACAAAGGGGGGGGGGGGTCCGCTGAAGTGTGACATATTGTGACAAAGGGGGGTAGGGGGTCAAATATATGGGAAAAAAGCGTGACGTCATTTATGAACGGCCCCATTGTGAAACTTCATAGTTGTTTAAGTCATCAATAAAAAACAAAATAACACATAAAAATATTTAAAACCTGCCTTTAAAAAAAATTGTTGAAATGTATAATAGTGCTTTAAACAGTGTTTCTTATCAAAAAATTACCCCTTCAACTGTGTCGTTAAAGTTGTAATAAAATGCTATGAATAAAACAGATATATTATTGCTTATAATAATTTAAATCAACGAGTAAAGAAAAAAAAAATATTTTGAAGGTTAATCTTATTTTCTGGAAAGCAACCAAATCAAATAAATTTTTAGAATCAATAATACTGCAATAAAAAAGCCTATTGAATTTACTAGTTAATTTTCTCAATTATAGATTTGATATAAAATGTTATGTTTGACGCTTGGTCATGTATCTAAAATAAAAATAATATAGCGTTACAATGTTATATGTTCTGTAACAATATTTTAAGACTGAAAACATCTCAAAATTCCCAATGTTCCCAAATTTCCCAGTTTCTTCCCGAAAATTTACGGGCTTTTTGCATCTCTAGTTACAATCATAGCAAACCGAAACCATCCGTCGCAAACCGAAACCATCAAACTAAAATGAACCAAATATAATAAAAAGAAATCACAAACACATTCTGAATCTAAAAGTAGTCCATGATCCTATAACCAGCTTCTCAAAAATTGACTATATCGATTTAAATACTCTTAAAAAAACCCTTTTAAATAATTTTATTTGCAACACTAAATTATGTTGCGAATCACCCTCATGGCAAGACATTTTACATGCGCGCCATCTAGCGCCAGTGGAATCGTCCGGACAAACTTTTACTATGGAGATTCGTCTCCTTCTTTTTACTCCGTGAAGCAGACAGAACAACAAAAACAAAGCTTATATAGCCTAAGAATTATCTGTAAACCAATGAGAATAAAGGCAGCGTGAAGTGGAAGTAGAAGTGGCAGGAAGACACCAATAAGAGAGCAAGAAACGAATCCAGTTGAAAGCGTCTTTTTTGCTTTATTTTTATTGATATTCTTTTTTACTTCCTGTACTTTCAACTGGATTCGTTTGTTGCTCTCTTATTGGTGTCTTTCTGCTACTTCTACTTCCACTTCACGCTGCCTTTATTCTCATTGGTTTACAGATAATTCTTAGGCTATATAAGCTTTGTTTTTGTTGTTCTGTCTGCTTCATTTGGATGTTTTGCATCTAGAAGCTCCCTGTCGCATTGAAAAAGGGATTCCAAGCAATCCCGAAACATATGTCTGCATTTTATTGCTCATTTGTGCTTTAAATTAACGTGTAATTTTATTATTATTGTTGTACATTGATATTGTTAGAGAAAGGGGGAGGGGGTTCTCATTTTTTGTGAAATTCAATTTCTAAAATGCATACTTTTCTCCACCAGACCCCTACCTGTTAGCCGAGGCCTAAGGACTGCTTGCACGTGGCGGGCGGAAGACGACGGCAGGACATGGAGGCGACGTTGCCGGAGGCGGGGAACCTCGGACCTTCTTGATGGAAAGCCAGTGCTTCCGTGCTTTGCCAAGAAAGAAGTACCTAATGGCCGGGACAGAAGATAGCTCTTGAAGGTGTCGAATCGTACCGCCACACTAGTCTATATCTGGTGATGTTTAAAGACAGCTGCAATGTTTCCCAAGATGGAGTTCTAAAAATACAATTTTGACAATTTTTGAAGATGTGAGAGGATGAAATGGGGTTTCGGGGGTTCACTCCCGGAATTTTTTTTGAAATTGGAAGTCTTAAAATTGCATACTAGGCTATCTTTGGTGACGTTAAAAGACAAGTGGATTCAGGGGATGTCCACTGGCAACTTTTCGAAATTGAAGTTCTAAATTCGTAATTTTGGGCATTCATTCATGACGTAAGAGATAAGGGGGTTTCGAGTCTTTTTTTTTTTTTTTTTCTCTCTTTTTTTTTTCTTGAAATTCAAGTCTCACAAACACACACTATCTTAACGACGACTCGGAACAAGAAAAAAATATTTTGTCAGTGTGTGTGGAGTGGGGGAAAATCTGACTCTTCTTCAAATCACCTTAGCTACCCCTTCTCCCTGCCTTCTTTCATTTATTTCAAATAAAAATGCAGTCCATTAATCTACTTAGCTTTGAAAACCATGTTATTGCTTTGGTTTTCTAATCGGCCCCTTCAAAAGACTTTTCAGACTGCGGTATTATTTTGTAGTGATACTGTAATTTTTTCCATTTTTTTTTTAAATTTAAATATCATATCTCCTGACCTCTTATTTCTGAAATTTAACTTTTGGTGTGAATTTTCATAAATGTTTTGAATCTCTTTTTCTCCCTCTCTTTCTTTTCCACCAGTTTGCAACGTATTTCGGCGGCCCATGCATTTTTAAAACTTTTTGCCGTAATTTTCATAATATAATATTTTGATTAAAATATCCATACATATTTATAAAGAAATATAAAACTTTCTACTGCCCGACTATGAAATTATTACGTTTATTTATCTATTTAATTTTTGTTCATACTCAGAATAGCACTGTGTTTCTATAATGTTTTGAATAGTTTTTTTTTTCTTTCCGCTAAGAAAGGTTTGAAACGAAACCCGCATTTCAGCGGCTCTTAATTAAGTAGTAATAATTAATAGTTTTGTCAATGTTCCTATATAATGTTTTAAGCTTGCAGTTTTTTTTTTTTTTTAATTTTACAGATGGGGAAAAAATGAAATTTTTGGTCATCCATTCCTTTTTTGTTTTTTTTTCTTCCCCCATTTTTACTGCAAAAATTTTCCTTGTCTTTTTTTCTTTTCTTTTTTTCTTACTTTTTTTTCATTAATTAAGTAAAGTTTTGGTGACCCTTTCCTAAAAAACTGGGGGGGGGGGATGTTGCCCCCCACCCTTAGCGACTGCCCTGATTGCCTTTTATTTAAGTGTAGTTGCAGATAAGAAAGCGCGGTTCATCTGTTTGCTATAAGTAATTTACGTAGATCCATAGTGCACAGCTGGGTCATTCCGAAGACGGAAAAAAAATTGTTTTTCAGGGTTTTCAGTAACTGAGGGAGCTTTGAAAAGTTATATAATGATGGGAAGCACTTCCAGTAGGCACTGGAGAGCATAGTGACTTTGAATGCCGAACAAAATTTATTTCTTTGTTTCAGTAAGAAAAGTTTAAAAAAAAAAAACTTTTGGGCGGGGGGGGGGGGGGTCACATGCCCCCTGGACCCCCCTTAAATCCGCTACTGAGCATTATTATCATCAATAAATAAGTAATGCGCAGGGAGTAATTTGCTAGAAGGAAGATTGACAACAAGCATAAATTTTAAAATTCAGTTTTGAGATATTTATCCTTTATTAATATTTTTAATGCATATTTTGAAGATTGAAAAACCCACAGAATACAGAAAAAGCACTTTATTCTGATCACAATGTTGTAAAAACTTATACTCGTGAAAAATAAATATTCATAAGCAATGAAATTTGATTTTTTTTTTTCTGCATATTCGGCAAAAAAAATTAAAGTTAATGCAGTCGGCATAATTTTGTAAGCTATAGAATGGGAAGTGATTTCAAGATTTTACATACTTATTAACTGAGAAGTGAACTAAATAAAGCCCTTTTAAAGAAGGATTTCAGATATTAATTTAATATAACCATTAAATGGCTCAATCAGTTCATTAAAAGTGATGAGTAAATATTTTGCTGATTAACAAGTGCAATTCCTACACATTAAAATACAGCTAGAAAGCGAGTAAACGTGGATTCAATTCAGGGACAAGCAAAAGTTGAAAGCTGCTTTCAGCTGAAAGAATTGACGAAAGTCGGAACTTTCAGAAAGGGATCATTCATAAATGATGTCACGCTTCGAGGGGGCTTCGTGAAATTGTGTGACTAGGGGAGGGGAGGGGTAATAAGAAGTGTGACATCATGCTTATGCAGCGTAGCGTGTCATGTGACAAAGAGGGGAGAGGGGTATGTTGAACCGTGTCATTTTTTCTAAAAAAGGGGGGCGAGGTCAAATATATGGGAAAAAAGCCGTGACATCATTTATGGACGGTCTCCAAGAGTAAAATTTAAAAGCAATATTTAGAATATTCACACGCCAGTAAACAGGATTTTTTTTTTTAGGGGCAGGAGTCATGTTGAGGAAAGTTTGTTTTTATCAGAATATTTTTAATTTTGATTTATAGCATGTAAAACTTCAGAGTGTTATTAATAATATAGTATACTACAATAACTAAAAATAGTATGCTGTAGAAAATTATTTTAATTATTGAATTTAAAGCTTAAAACCACGCAAAGTTACCTGCGATAACAATATCTTGTTTCCTACTCAGCCCAAGAGTTCAATTATATTGCTATAGTCAAATTACTTACTTATCATTCTAAAGAAACAAAATTCCTTCATGCCTTCATGTTGCAATTTTCCATATTGGAACCTTTGAAATGCTATTTATGGTTGTTCTTTAATTCAGTTTGCTTAATGAACTGCAAAGAATGAAAAGCATTGTATGATATTTAAGGCTAAAAACAAAGTGGATGTGAAAAATTTACGTGAAACTTCGAATCTATAAAAAAAACGTTAAAATGATACGGTTTATCAGATTCTAAACTAAAAACTAATATCTAAACCAAATTATTGTACCCTGATTGCGCTTACGAACTGGCACATTAATAACACAACATTCAATACACCACTACTATAAGTTTGTTTTTTGTTTCACGACCATTTCAGGTCACATAAATATTCGAGTTTATTTGCTATTCTCAAGGATATGCCTCAAACTCTCGTCCAATATGACAGAAAGAACAAGACAGCACAACAGATTTTAATATACAAAGAAGGAAATACACCCAGGGCAAGGTGGAAACCGAACCCACGCCTCCAGTGGCGTAACTAGCCGTAGTGGCGCCCGGGGCGAATAATAAAAGTGCCGCCCCTTTCCCGTGCCAAGAACAAAGTCGTCCGAAGGCAGAAAACGGGGGTGGGGGGGGGGGGGGGGGTATGAGATTGGCGATACCATTTTTTTCCACGTGTACGTGCACACACATATGTACATATATATGTCTCATCTGATTTGAAAATATGATAGCTCTGTTAATTAGTTAAATATTGCTGAATGTGAAATAAAGGGATATGGTCCCAAAAAGAAAAGAGTAAGCATCGCAACTCATACATGTTTTGATTTGAAAAGCTCCTGGTTAATAACTGATTCATTTCATGCGATGAATAGATGAAAGTATCTGAAATCTTTATTTTTAAAAGTGGTGGCTTAACAAAGGTTTTACATGGATGTGAATCCATTTCTTTAAATTTTATTTTATAAGCGGCTGATTTTATTAAGCTGGGATCTTAATAGAGGTGTGCACTACATTCGGAAAAGCAGTATAAATCTTGCTATGTACCACCGACGCACAATAGGGGGGTCGGGGGATCTCCCCCGAAAATTTTTTGAAATTTAAGCCTTACAAATGCTATATTTCATGACTGGGAAAAACAAGAATTTCGGGTACGGCCCTAGAAATATTTCGAAATTTAAATCTAAAACGCGAAATTTTAGGCTAGTCAAGAGGGGTTCAGGTACTTTTCTCTGAAAATTCATCGAAATTGATGCCCAAAACCGTAATTTCAATCTATATTTGGAGACATGAGGGGATTCGCACTCTACTCAAAAAATGTTTGAGGTCCTAAAAACATAGTTTTAGGCAAGTATGCTTTGGTCATGTCAAGAGGAAGTAGTAGCCCCACACTTGCCTCAGTTAAATCGGAAATGTCACGAATAGTTTTCTATCATCTCCCCGTTAATAATTATTAAGCGTATCTATCGTGACAATATAGAAAATTCTTCACATTATACTGAGCGAATGTGAAATTTATTAAAAGCTTTCGAATGAAAATTTTTTTTAACAAATATTATTGTAGCAAAATTTATTTGTATTTTAATTTAAGTACTTATATTTAGCTTAAAGTTTAATTCAAATAAGTAATAAATTGAACGTAAACAAGAGATAAAATTTACTTAACTTAATTAAACAAATAAAGGTTCATTCTAAGAAAATTTTGTTGTAGAGGAGACATTTTCCAGTGTTTTTTTCCCTTATTAAAAAACAATAGAAGCATTTCATTTCTTTTTAAATTAAAATGAAGTATCTAACTAAAGGGTAATTGTAAAATGAACTAGGCTATAAATATTTTATGCTCTAACTAATTTTATCAAAAATTTGAAACGAAACGTTGCCGAGGGCTTGTTGCTTTTTTAAAAAATTTATATCATAAAAATGACATTTGTTGCATCATTATCAATAT
The DNA here is from genome assembly GCA_038502835.1 of Octonoba sinensis. Classification (NCBI taxonomy): domain Eukaryota; kingdom Metazoa; phylum Arthropoda; class Arachnida; order Araneae; family Uloboridae; genus Octonoba; species Octonoba sinensis. The sequence continues at coordinate 126,502,604 of CM076601.1, read as the reverse complement.
TTCTTAGTTACGTATTTCATTTATATGCAGTAAAAAACCAGTCTAACGAACTCTCCTCTTATTACGCGGACGTTTTTTAATTACTCTGCAGCCCTGCTCTTACGGACCTCCTTAATTACTATAAGACGAACATAATTTTGGTATAAAGTAGATAGAATTAGATAAATTGCAAACACTATTTCGGGAAAAATAAGATAAACATCGAGAAGTAAATTATTAAATATCGAGAAATCTAACTTTCAAGCTAATTATACGAGTTGTTAAGAAGGTAAATTAATAACACCATTACTTAAAAATTTTATTTTTCATCATTTATACAAAAAGGTTTAGGTTTTACAACGTAATTAATTTTTATTTGGTTTAGTTTTTTCCCGCTATTTCCTCTTCCCCCCACTCCCCTGCTGTCACCTTTTTCGGTTCTGGACTACTTATAAATTATGCATCTTTGAAGCATCCACTAGCGTAGATAAAAGGGTAGTTTTGGGTCCCCCCCCCCCCGAATTGGTAAAGATTGTCTAGAATTTGACCAATTTTTCTTGTAAAACAATAAAATTAGCTCACTTCGACCAAAGGGCCCCCCCCCCCCCCCTCCTAAATCCAAGTCTAGCTACGCCACTGGAAGCGTCGTTTAAAAATGTTTTTATGTGTTAACAGCTATTATAAAACACGATATTAACTGAAAAATCTGTAAGTACTTCAAGCGTGCTGAAAATGACTTTGAATTCTCAGCGCCTGCGTTATATTCTTCAGTTGAAAAAAAAAAAAAATCTCGTTGAGGGGTTTACTGAAGATTATTAATAAATGTGGTGTTGGATAAAGACAGATTAATTAAATCTTTAAAGAAAGATATTTTTGATGGCTGCATCGGAAAAGCAGTCAGTGATCAATTTTTTCAAAAATAAAAAAGTTCAAAAAAAAAAAAAAAAAGAAAAAATCAATTGACTGCTATAAATCCGAATAAAAAGGTTTGGTTGAATACTATCATCATGTTCGATTGGCTACCCACTTTGAGTATCAAGCTGTTGTGCTATATTGAGATAATTTTTTTTCTCTCGCTGCTTACTTTTACAGTTGCAGTAGTTTCACGGTTACAAGAAACTTTTATCAACGCCAATAGGCTCTATATAAGTATCTCTCTCTCTCTCTCTCTCTCTGTATATATATATATATATATATAAATTGTATATTTGTACGGTTCCGGCGAAAGAGAACTACATAAGTAAATCAGTAATAACATAAAAATAAGGATTATACCTTGCATTTAAAGTTAACGGAAGTACTTTAATTGTAACTATTGTAGTTGTTTGTTCTCATAAAAACAAAGATTTGATGTAACGAGTGTGTTTAATATAATATGGTCCCCCCCCCCCGTTTGAACGATGGTGTGCTCCGCTAAAATGCTATGAAGCCCTCCCCAAGAAACGATGACCCCCCCCCCCCTACTTTTCTCCACCAGACCCCTACCTGTTAGCCGAGGCCTTAGGATTGCCTACGCACGGGGAGAGGTAGTGGGGTCTACGGATTTTACATGAACATATCCCCAAGTATACATGTATATATATATATATATATATAAATTGTATATTTGTACGGTTCCGGCGAAAGAGAACTACATAAGTAAATCAGTAATAACATAAAAATAAGGATTATACCTTGCATTTAAAGTTAACGGAAGTACTTTAATTGTAACTATTGTAGTTGTTTGTTCTCATAAAAACAAAGATTTGATGTAACGAGTGTGTTTAATATAATATGGTCCCCCCCCCCGTTTGAACGATGGTGTGCTCCGCTAAAATGCTATGAAGCCCTCCCCAAGAAACGATGACCCCCCCCCCTACTTTTCTCCACCAGACCCCTACCTGTTAGCCGAGGCCTTAGGATTGCCTACGCACGGGGAGAGGTAGTGGGGTCTACGGATTTTACATGAACATATCCCCAAGTATACATGGTGGTCTTCAGTAGGTATCGAACGTGCGACCTTCCAGGTGGAATCGGCACGGCACCCCTAATCTCTCGCTTTGGCACCTCAGGGTGACGGGGCGCCCAGTTCGAAAACCTCTGTATTAATTGTTAAATCTTAAAATGTGTTCAGGGCCGGCGCGAGGTAATTTTGCGCCCTAGGCAAAGTTGATGGGTGCGCCCCTTCCTTACAAACTTATATTTTTTTTAATTAAAAACAACAGTAATAAACAAATCACGGTCTTAATAAAGCTAATTTGGGCGCTTTATCCAGCACTTCATTCAATTGTACTTCTTTCTTCCCGTAAAGAGTGTAGAAGGCTCCCGGTGCTGGTTTTGTGTCCGGAGATCCATTGGAAATTAGAGAATTTTGAACAAAGACCTCTTCACGCCAGGGGTGGGAGGGGGCATAATTCTAGGTAACTGTAGAGAAAGAAGTCACATGCCTTTGGAGTTTGAATGTTTGAAGTTTTGTCACGGGCACTGAGAAGGGAGTGATCAAGTACACATACCGAATCGCATTTTTATATTTTTTAAAATTATATAATTAACAACCGAGTAGCTTTAAAAAGGTGGTTGGATTTTTGCGCCCCCTTCAAAGTTTGCGCCCTAGGCAGCTGCCTAGTTTGTCTTAATTGGTAGCTCCGGCCTTGAATCTGTTGTTAATTTTTAAATGGGAAAACAAAGAATAAATAAAAATAAAATGAGGTATGGAAATGAATAAATCAAATACATTTTTATTCGAAATACGGATTGCTCCTTGAAGAAAGAAAGAAAAAGAAAGAACTAAATAAATGTTATAGCATTACTTGCCTGTTGCCTACTTGGAGGAGAAATTGGTTACCTCTGGTTATATCTCATATTAGGAGTATATTCAAAATTTTCTTTCACTGTGCTGCTCGATCACGAGTTTCGTAGAAGAAAAACAGACTGGGACTAGACTGGACCTTGGCTAATGGCTCTAATAACTGATAAACGAAAATGAAGAATCAGTGGAAGTTTTAAATAAGCCAGTCATTCATCTTTTGGCTAATGGTGACAATTGGTTCCCTTTGCACTGGCGCCGGCGCCTGCATCATCGGATCAGAAAATGCCAGGGTCTTGAGAATAGGCCGCGACGAACTTCTACTTGCTTCTACTGCCCCTCTGGGACTTAGATCATAAACCATTAACATATGGTCTAAGCTCTGGGAGTCATCCCAAGAAACCTGGCCTTTATTACGCGAACAAAATGTATACCTAGGGGGGTACAACAAAAGCGGAAGCCGGACGGTCTTTGTCGCTTTCAGGACTTCTTTGGAAAGAAAAAAAATAAACTAGGAGGTTATGTTCTGAAGTGACTTTGAGCACGAATTAACTGTTGTTTAATAATGGAACTTTTTCGGAAAAAAAGTAGACTTAAAAATGCATTGTCATCAGGAAAACTGCTTGCGACGAAAAGAACTGAGAAAAAAAATCTGCGTACTGGGCGAACTTGGGAAGGGCAATCCGAATCTTTTGCCGCCCTCCAATAAAGCTCAGCCCGGGGCGGACCGCCCCCACCGCCCCCCCCCTAGTTACGCCACTGCACGCCTCTTTCTGTCCGCGCAGGGAGGCACCGGAGCCAGTCGATTTGACCGCGTCGGTGAAGCGGCCAGTGAAGAGGCGTCGGTTCGATTCCGACTTTCCCTTGGGTGTATTTCCAGTATAGTAAATTAATCTGTTTTACTGTCTTGTTCTATCTGTCATATTAGACGAGAGTTTGAGGCATATCCTTGAGAGCTAGATGGCGCGCATCTAAAATGTCTTGCCATGAGGGTGATTCGCAACTATCGCAACATAATTTAGTGTTACAAATAAAATTATTTAAAAGGGTTTTTTTAAGAGTATTTAAATCGATATAGTCAATTTTTGAGAAGCTGGTTATAGAATCATGGACTACTTTTAGATTCAGAATGTGTTTGTGATTTCTTTTTATTATATTTGGTTCATTTAAGTCTGATGGTTTCGGTTTGCTATGATTGTAACTAGAGATGCAAAAAGCCCGTAAATTTTCGGGAAGAAACTGGGAAATTTGGGAACATTGGGAATTTTGAGAGGAAAAAACGAACTTAAGCTTTCTTCAAATAATCATAAATTATTTACTTAATATGAAAATGTTTTCAGTCTTCAAATATTGTTACAGAACATATAACATTGTAACGCTATATTATTTCTATGGACGTGTCTATGTTGCCTTAAACAACAAAAGAAACCGTCTCCCAGATTGGCGCATTTTATCGCGCTTTTGGCAACTATATTTCTTCTTTAAAAAATGCATTTTTTTTTTCGGACTGTTGTTGCCAACTTATTTTCAAATAAGGAAAATATAAAAGAAACTCGTACACAAAGGCAAAGCGGGATTCAAAAATACAAAACCTTCAGTTTGTACAGTAGGTTGTAAATTAAATATTTCAATGGATTTAGCTGTGTTAAAAATAGTTTTTCTGTAGAAAGACTGCAAATTTTGAAATTTTGAACGATGGCGTTTTTCTTGCTATACTACGACATTAGTGTTTAATCTGCAGTCTGAAATGAATATTGATAAATCATCTCTAAAACACACATATTAAACGGGGTTACATATTATCTCCCCTAATCACGATTGCGCAGTCCTCCGTCCCCCAAAATTGTCATCTAAGCTTCCCTGAAAGCAGCCCCGTCCACTAATAATTTCTTGCGATACATTCTGTGCTCCCCCCCCCCTCCCGATAATGCCTCCTTATAAACATCGATATATTTGCAAACATGCTAAAAAGAGAGACTCGCAAGGAAAAACATCGTTGCAACCACTTGCAAAGAATGATAAGCAAGTTTGTTATAAGATCTATTTTCCTTTTTAGTGGTGTGCTCCTCTAAGCATGATGACGCATTAATCCCCCCCCCCCCCGAAAAAAAAGGCTACGGAGCCTTTTTTTCGGAGAGGGCCTCTCTTCGTAGGCCCTCTTCCTTTTCCTGTTATTTCCACGTCGAAAAACTTGTCCTTTTTACTATTTCATCGTGCAACTTTTATAAGTAAATATAAATGATAAATGTTTGCATTTGTTTTGATGATGCTGTGAATATAATATTTTCCTTTTCATGTGCAGGGCCCGATTTATGAAGTTGAAGACCGGCCCAGTCATTTTAAAGGGGTCCGTTGAATAATACAAGTACAACTGAGGAAAGGGCTGCATTTGGTATTTCAATGCTTTTCTTTTTTCATTACATTTATTGCATAGGTTATAGCCTTAGGACGTGAACAGCGAGAATAAACAACGTAAACCAAAAGTGCTCGATCAAGCGGGGCCATCGAGAGGGGATATCAGGCATGGCTGATTCATGGGGCCCGGTTCGGCAAAGGAGTTGTGCAGAGGGTAAAATGTTTCTATGGCTAAAAGATGCAAGCTCATTGGGAGGGGGGACAAAACTGGCATGAGGCCTGCCTTGCTACAGCGATTAAGCCAAAGTCAGGGGTGGCTTTCAGGGGTTTTGGGGCATGGTCGGCAGTTTGAGGGTCATTGTTTTGGGGGCTCTGTTAATTTTTAGGGGGGTGCGCCATTGCTTTTAGGGAGCACCTATGCCAAAAGTGATGCTTAAAAGACCAGATAAGTAAAAGTAAAAAGTTGGTGCAACCCTCGCAAGAAAATTCACTTATCCCTGATACAAATTGGTTTCTCTCCTCATTTGCTCCGCTATCAATAAGTAGGCTTACATGATCAGAGACTTGCAGGGCCGTTTTGGGGGTAATTTTGAGTGGCCCTATTTCGGTACACCGCTCCTACTCCTGATCTTAGCGAAATATCATCAAAGCCTAAAATTTCCTTAGTTGAGCTCATGATTTTGCAGTAGAATATGAAGAAATCAAAATGTGCACTTAAAAAAAGACATGCATTTTCTGCAATATGCTTAATTTTTTTTTCTAAATGAAAGCACATTTATTTAGGCACAATGCAGAAGGCTTGTAACACCTTGTTAAACATATGTTAAAGGCTCCTTAAAAGCGCGGGGCCCAATTGGGAGCTATTGGTCCAATCGGCTTAAGGTCGGTTCTGCACGGACCGTTCGTTAATCAGGCCCTGTACACAATAAATAATAGATAGTAATTTTAAATAAAAAATTACATCTAAATAATTTCCTTAATACATATAAAAACTTTTAGGGGTCCTCTGACTGGACGAGGGTCAACCATACCCAAATCCATTCAATCAAATGACTATTCCCCTATTTTAGTCCATGGTCATGTGCAATCTATGTCAGCGCTGACAGGTTTGAACCCGTCCTTGACACCAGACCACCCCATCGAGGCATTTTTACTGAGAATCCTTATCGATGTGCCGTGAATTAATTTATAAACTTCGTAAAGTATTAATACATAGATAGGTATCCGTTTCATTTAATATTTTTTTTTATTATTTTACCCAAATACTGTGTATATAAATTTATTGTTTCTATGACAAAGTATTTTTCCTCTTTTTATTTTAAATAGAATTAATTTGAAGAAAAAATAATATCGTTACCTATTTACCAATCAATTCTAATTCAATGCTATTAATTTACAAAGTATGAAAACAATTGTTATCCTTTTTACAAAAACTTTCATTACGGGGAAATAAATTAGCGAATACTCTGAATCCATAGCAAATGATCCTTATTTCAGACGAAGGAATTTGCTCCAATAAATGCTCTAGATTTTAATTTAATTAAATATGAAAATAAAAGTTGCAGTCTAAAATTGTATATTTCCAATTTAAGTATGATTTTACAGGTTTACAAAGCTTTTAAAGAAAAAGACAGTTTAGTAATTAACCATTTCCTGAATTGGTGAAGAATACATTTGGACAATTTTTCTTGTAAAAATGAAATTAACGCATTTCTTTGAATAAATCCTCCCAAAAAATCGGGTGGTATTTCACTTTAAACTAAATATTGATTATATTGAAAATATATATAGTGAATTTTAGTAAATAATAAAAAGTTGTATATTCACTTTTGAAGAATTTGGAAAGTAATAATCTATATATAATTTTAAATTTTATTGATCAGTAAAAATGTTTCAGCAATATAGTGACCTTTAGGGGGTTTCTGTCGATAAATGATGTCACATTATGTTTTACAAAAAAATTGAATATTAGACAATCCTCACCATTTAGAAAAGGTTTATCCTAAAATACCCCCTTTTTGCCATATGAAAGAAGTGATAATTGCATTAAGAAATTTGCATTAACTCATTTTTTAAATACGTCACAATTAAAGAACCCAATATGCCTTCGAATTTTAACAGCATATTATATACTATCCCTTGAGAAGATGTTAGTTTTAATTATTAAAAACTTTTAATATTATACTATTCTGATTTTTGAGAAATTTTTAAATCATTTACGACTTCATGTATTCTATTTTTTAATTTGATGAAATAACTTCTGTGCATATATAATCAGTTTCATTTTACTCCAATGCTTCGGAATTGGATTTTCGGATAATCTTCAGTGATGGCTTAGAGATAAGATATCGATGATTTATCACAGCAGTGGTTCCTAATTATTCCGGATTCAAGCTTACCCGTCTGTAGACATTTTTGCAGCAGTCGCCACGTTTACTCTTCTCAGTTGAAATTATAAATTGTAATAACAATTCAATACAAAATTCGAAAGCACATAATTCTGTAAAAAAAAGTGCTAATATTTTCATCCCTCTTGACACAAATGAAAACTAATGCTAGAACCCAAATGTACGTTGATTGCATATTGAAGCGAGGTCACATGGGCTTGTTATCGTCCCATCCTGTCATTTCGATTTCACGCTGCCCTCGAAGGGCGTGACAATGCTTTTGGCATGATCGGCTATAGTACGTAAAAATGTAGTTTTGGGCAAATTGGCTATCGCCTATTACGGCTTAAAGACGTTAATGTTGACACCACCATGTTTATGTACAAAAAGTAAATAATGAAAATAATTTTGAAAATAAAAAATTAAATTAGAGATCAAAAAACTTGGCTTAATAGTCATTGAATAGAAACTTTTAGGGGTCCTCTGACTGGACGAGGGTCAACTGCACTCCCCATAATACCTGTCAATCAAAAAAGGGGTGAGCTGCACTCCCCGATATTTTTATCAATGGTCAAGCTGCAATGCTATGTCCGTAGGGAGGTGGAAACACCTGTTCCTTGGCTCCAACGTGGTGGGTCATCCGCCATCTTGGGGCACTTTTATTACTGAGCTATGCTTCATCACGATTGTGGCTTCGTGTAATTAATATATGATTAAACCTTCGAAGGTTACGTTTAAGAGTAAGCAGTAAGAAGGTTCCGTTTAAGGAAAGTTTAAGAGTAACAAAACATAAGTTTTATTTTTTAACTTTTACCCATAAATGAGTCTTGTTCTTGTTATTAAAACTTTATTGTGCAAAGTACAAAGGTATTTTATTCCACTCATTTTTTATCCCAAACATTTCAAATATGATTCATATTTAGATGGATGGATTATCAAAATAATATCGGTTACTATACTATAACCAATCAAGTGTCTTAATTAAACAATGCATTAGATTTAACAAAATAAATAAAAAATCGTTAATCTGTTTTACAATGAAAACATTTGCATTTTACAAATAAGGATGTAACGCGAATAGTGCTTTGGCTGAATAGCCGAATACGCAATATTCGTCCTTTTCTCCCAGACCGAAGTCGAATATTCGGCCGCCGAACAATAACATCTCTAAAAATTAATTGTAATTGAAAGTATTGATAAATTTAAAAGAAATTGCAATGTCTTTAAGTATTTTTTTCCATATTTTAGTTACTTCTTCTAGGTTTCTTTTAAAGTTAAAAAACATTTATAATTAACTGTATTTCCTGCATTGCTTTGAATGCAATACATTTGATAATTTTACCCCTGAATGCAAATTACGCATACTTTGTATGTATCATTAAATTAAATAAATACGCATGCAAGTATTTGCATCTTTAAAATAAATATTGACTTAAAATGAAACACTATTATTTAGCGAACTTTTATGCTATTCGAAACAGTTTTATTCAACTTTTTGAAAAGTTGTGGAAGTTTATATTTCTATTTTATGAACTTTCTGAAATTTCTATTTGCAGCAGTTTCTACAAAAGTCTTAAGTGACACCAGTAGCGTAGCTAGACCCAGATTTCAGGGGGGGTTTCTTCGGGAAAAGTGAGCTAATTTCATGGTTTTACAAGAAAAATTGGCAAAATTCCAGACAATCTTCACCATTTCAGGGGGGGTTTTATCCCCAAAACTACCCCCTTATCTACGCCAGTGAGTGACACAGGGTATAATGGCAATTAGACTGTTATAATTTTGTGCCGACTTTATATTATGTTTAAAAGTAGGATCATTGTCATTCAAAGAATGAATTTATGTTCTACTTTTCAACGCAATTCATAACTGTTCTGCTTTAAAGTGGGTTAGCTTTTCTTTCTTTCCAAAATTAATTTTAATACTTACTTAACTTATTTCTGATTTTTGTGCAATATTTTTACAATGCATTTAAGATATCTTTCAGTATTCTTATTTTTTTAACTTTTACGAAAAAGTGGCCAAAAATGGCTGTTCATAAGTTATACGGACTGGCGTTTCTGGGTATTTTGAAACATCGAAGGGGGGAACTTCCGGTGTAATTCGGGCATTTTCCCCGGAGACATGCCTGTGCCAGTGCAGCTCGGACTTAGAGATAAGATCACAGCAGTGCAGTTGGGACGCCCCGCCCATCTAGCAGTGCAGTTGACCTATACCCCTCTGACTTCCCTGGGGTTCCAAGGGCTTAACCCAGCTCTGTTCATGAGCCTTTCTGTTGGCAACCGCAAGTACAGACCCTTTACCCCTTTATGAAATTATTAATATGAAAACAATCCTCTTAAATGACCAAAATTCTTTGTTACATAATTTTAAAAAAATCATCAATGCTTGGCTTTTTTTTCTTCTAATATTTCTCATCTACCCTCCCTCTTTGTCACAATATGTCACACTTCAGCAGACCCACACATGTCACGCTATGTTGCATAATGCGTGTTGTCACATTTCCTTGTTACCCTCTCCCCTCCCCTTGTCACAATTTCACGAACCCCCTCCCCCCTCGAAGCGTGACATCATTTATGAATGATCCCATAGTATATTTCACAAAATTGCTAGTATTCTCTGGAGACCTATAAAATTGACGTCAATATGCTGCCTATTGACCTAAATGCTTTGTTAGAAAACACATTGTTTGTAAAACAGAGTGAAAAATGAAAATTATTTTGAAAATAAAAAATATAAATAAAATATAGAGATCAGAACAAAAGTAACATCTGTGTTAATATGTCTATTGAACAGATAATTTAGAAAAAATATATAAATCACTTAACAAATGTAAAAATTGAGCTTGCTTGCTGGAAAACATAAAGAAAACACACATTTTTATTAAAGCATGTATTTTTTCCCTCCATTTAGTTTTCTACAAATTTGGGAAAATTTTAAAAGCAGCAAAGTTTGATTCATGTCATACAAAATGGTAAATTGTCTATCAAGTGATAACAAAATTTTGTAATTCCTTTAAAATGCTGCCATTAAGTTCAATTAGACAACACAAGAAAACTAAGCAAAACAATTATGTTTATTGAAGTATATGTTAAAATAAATTCATATTTTTTATACATTCAAAGGAGATTTTTCCATACTGTGCTACATCTATTTTGAAGACCAAATGATGTACCGGGAAAGATTCTCTTGAGCTACTAAGCTAATTATAGAAGTAGCCAGCACATGTACATATATATATATATATACAGTGAAACCTGTGTAAGTTGACCCCTTGCGGTGCAACACTTTAGTGGTCAAGTTATAGAGGGTGAGAGTGTGAAGGGCTAATTGAGTTCCTGACCAAAGTGGTCACCTTAGACAGGTGGTCAACTTTACAGATTTTACTATACTGTATATGTATTTCTATACAATGTCTTATTTTACAAAATATAATAGCAGAAATGTATGCTATCAGAGCAGACTTAATGAAAATTCATTAAAATCAAGCAGTGATAGGTAAAATTTGGTACACATATTACAGCAATAAGAATTCTTAGTTTATAAATATTTATTGTAAATGTTCCATATTATTTTATGACATAGAAACCAAAAAGTTTTATTACATTAATAATGATAAATGCACTTGAAGTTTACATTTTCAAAGCATTATTACCAGCAAAATTTCAACCTTGCAGCAGGTACTTCATTAACCTGACATGCAATGCCAAAATTTAACTAGTAAGCTGTAATTTTTAATACAAATTTCTGATATGTCTTCATTCATTTTTCAAGCTTAAATTGTTCAAATCTTGACAAATTAAAATGTAAACTATTCTGAAAATAAAGAAATAAAATCAAATTAATATGCAAGTCATTTTTCATTTACAATTTTAGAACTTTATATAGTTGAATATGGTTATCGTTATTAGTTATTTTAACCTCTTTTGTAGTAACTAGGGATGTAACGAATAGTGATTTGGCCGAATATTCGGAACATTTCTTCTAGGCCGAATACCGAATATTAAAATTTCCAGAAAATCATTGTAGTAGAAAGTATTTGTTAAATTTAAAATTATTCAAAGTCAAACACCAATTACACAATCTATGATGTATGATTTAATTCTGTTTGTTAAGAATTTCAAACTATTTAAAATAATTCTATGTTCTCTTTGTTTTGAATGTAATAAAACTAAGAATTTCACCCACAAGTGGAATAGAAATGACAGATTATATGGTAGTAAGCATTAGCATTATTTTACTAATTATTTAATTCAAATGAAAGAACTACTATTGCTTAGTAAACTTTCACCTTGCTCAAAACTGTGTAATGAAGATATTTTAAAAGTCATAAAAGTTAATATTTTTATTATATGGGGTTTTTTACATACCTATTTTTAAAAGATCTATTAAAATGTAATACACTTAACTGAAATATATTTTCATTTTCAAAAAATCCCAATAACTTACGCTATCTAAATATTCATGATATAGTCTAGGCTTTTTACAGTTTTCTTTTACCCAATTTTCAAAATCAATCAGTCCAACCAAGCAAAGTTTGATTTCCACTTTGTTAATAAAAATAAAACAAATTTATCACATTCTCCATCATAATTAACTATTGCCAGCTTTTGGGAGCAAATGCTAAATATCAAATAAAATATTGCAACTTTAAAATCTGTTTTTGCTCAGTCAAGCCTAAAACAAGGTTTAAAAAAAGTAGTTTTTACCTAAATTATTTTTATTTATTAAAACTATAATACTAATGTACTCTTTTGCAATAATTATAACACAATTTTAAATCTTTAAAATCAACTAATTTCTTGTTTACACTTCTACTGCAGAACTATTAGGCCGAATATTTTCCTTTTAGAGCTCAAAAGGGAGAATAAGCGAATTATAAATTTATAATGAATTTTAAATTTGAATTTCATATTAAAATTGTTTTTTAATATGGTTTAACTTAATGCATGTACAATTGATACAAGACAAAAGGGGAAAAAATCTTTGTTTCAGTTATGTTGGAAGGATTAAAACCCGACCTAAAAATTAAGCATAATTATTCAAACATCAGAGTTGAATATCCAGAATAACATATGCCTCAGCCGAGGAGGTTTAAGCCACTTCCGAAGTAAATTTAAACATTAAGGTTTTAATACTTTTAAATTTCAAATTGGAAAGTTCTTTTATCCTTGGCCTTATCCAGGATTGGGAAAAGTTGAAAGCCCTCCTTTTATGAAAACAGCTAAAGAAACATACTACTGTCCCAACAAAATTGGAGGCAGTCCCACAATGTGAGATGGAACATGCATTTGAATCGCTGTTAAACCGCTGTAACAAATGTAACGCAGCCGAAGGAGCTTATTTTGAATAAAAATACTTTTAAAAATATATAATAACTAGTTTTTATTTCATAAACAGTCTTAAAAATTCTTTGACAATGTATATTATAACATCTTCCATCTATCAGGTTTTATACAGCTCAGAAATGCTCGATAAACTTTGCAGAAGCTTATTGAACATGCAAATTATACAGCCAAACAAATATTGTTACTTCATTGTAACAACATTCTTCTATTTTGCGAAATCAATTTTATCATAAACCTCCTATAAGGAACAGTTTTTGAAGTGGATGCTTTAGAACCCGGGAGCAGAAAGTGCTTAAAAGTGCGACGTACGTCGCAGAACAAACGCGATCTTTGCAGAACATTTCATCCTTAAAAAGAAGAATGTCGCAGTATCCGACTTCAAAAGTCATTGACAGAATTGCAAATGTATGCCTTGGTTTTAAATAAATAATTTAATATGTTTTGTAAAAAATGAGCAATAAATATTTTACTAGTTAATTAATATTCTTATATCTATTTTGTGTTGTACTGTGGTCCATCAAATTTGGACGACATGCCTGCAGAACATTTGGAACTGTTTGAGGTCATGTTGCAAAGCACTGAATATAATTTTGCTCCTGGGCTTTAAACAGCTCTGCAGCCTCTGAAATATGACTGCAGTTCTCAAAGAGAGGGCAATTGCAAATTAACATTAAAGGAAATTTTAAAATGTATATTTTCTTCATTTCTACAAATGGGAGGAGTTTGACCCTTAAAACACTCCCTCTGGGCGACGACCCTTCCTAAAAACAATATTCTATACATACCACCGGTTATCACTCAGCCAGTCACATAGTCCTGGAAGATAAAAGATAGAGGAATACTTACAGATATAAATTAAGTCAATGAAATATAAAGTGGAGGAGGGGCACGCCATGGCGTCTTGACTTCACCACTGCATTGAGCAAAGATTGTTCCTGCAAATGCTGTTTTCAAAAATGTCAATAAGAAAACATAATAAAAAGTAATGAATGAAGCTTGACACAATCATATCAATTTAAAAGTAATGATTCCATACTTTTAATAACTTAGCTCTAGGGAAACTTCAAATGAGGTCAGGACCGTCAAAAGCCAAGGCAGGCCTAGTGCTAATTCTCCCCCCCTCTCACACTTGCATTATAGCCAGAAACATTTTACTCTCATCACTATGTAGCGGTGCGAGTTCAGTCCTTCAAATAGCCCTCTTTGCTCCTGCCCAGGGGGCGCGCCTTTTGGGAAAGCGGTAAAGAATGCGGCTACCACCAAAAAGATCTTGGTTCGACTCCCGGCGCTTCACGGCCACTCTCGCACCGTTACAACTACTACACAGTGAGGTAGTCAAGGGGGGACGCAGGGGGACGGCGTCCCCTTACCTTATTAATTGAATACAAGTGTCCTCCCATGTTTCTTACATTTTAACATAAGCGTCCCCCCACTTTTGATTTCCATTGGCTATCTTCGTATGTATAAGCGCCTCCCCCCCCCCCCCCAACTTTTTTTTCAGGACTACACCACTGCTACTACAATGCAAAAACTGGCCTTTCCAAAGACTGAGCCCCAGCCATGAATCGGCCATGTCTGACACTACCTCTTAAAACATTAGGAGGAAGAATACTTGGTTTAGTGGGCAAGTATCAGAAGGATGTTATTCACCGTCAAAACATAGGGTTGTCTTTCAACTAATTGTCAGGGATTGTACCTTTCCAAATTTAAATAAAATATTGATGAAGGCTTCTAGAAACTCATTGCAGATCATTATTTGCTGTACGTACTATCATCCTATATTTTATAGTTGAAGCACAAAAAAGTTCCTAATTAAGCTGGATAACTGATGCAACTTGTATTAAAATACTGCAAATTAACTGCATTAAATGCATTTGAGAGCAGAGTTTATCCCTATTTTATTCGAAAAAGGGTGTACCCTTTGTTTATGAGGTTTTACAGAAAATTTAAAATCAAGGCCGGACAAAACCTCAAGAGGATATCAACTTTTCCATGGAACGTGAACACGGATTTAATTGAATGAGCTACATCATAACTGATTAACTAACATCTTTTCTTCAAATGCATCAACATTTAAAGCTTAATATTGCTAAAAAAACATCATTGGACATATTTGAATAAAAAAAAGCAAGACCTTGTGCGACAAACCTTTATTTAGAGACAAATGCACACATTCAAAAATAAGCCGAGCCTACCATGGTAACGTAAGAATGCTAAAAAGGATTACTTCACTTATTATTCACATTTAAATACATAAAAAGACACATATCACACCAGATAATTGCATAGGAAATATGTTGAAACTATTGGGACTTACTTGGATGAATTCATTTTGAGACGGCGGATAATATTTCTGTAGCATCAGCAAATTGGAGACTTCTCATACTTCTTTTCAACTTGCTGCTGCAAGGAGGGAAAATAAGAAAACAATGCTACAATGAGACTGATATTTTTCAAGATAAAAAATAATAAATAAATTTTTTTTTCCTTGGACTACAAAAATACTTAGTTTCTAGAAGAGTTAGACCTGAAAGTCATGTCAACCAACGCCATTCTGTTTTTACAGCAAACCTACAAATTTCGAACCTTCTGTCAAAATCGCGCCAATTTACGAACCTTCTGCTGCCTTCTACTGGTTTTTGGCGCTTTTCAACCTTCAAAATATTTTTTTTTCTTTACTCCTTGATTTAAATTATTATACGCAATAATATATTTCTTTTATTCATAGCTTTTTATTACAACTTTAACGACACATTTGGAGGGGTAATTTTTTGACAAGAAACACTAGTTAAAGCACTATTATACATTTCAATAATTTTTTTAAAGGCAGGTTTTAAATATTTTTATGTGTTATTTTGTTTTTTATTGATGACTTAAAAAACTATCAAGTTTTACAATGTAAATAAAAAATTTATTAACAAATTCCTTTTTTTTCATTCTCAACAGAAACATTTTTTTACAGATACCAACAGGACAAAATAAATATGTTGTCTGTTTTAAAATGCTTTAACTAAATTTGTTCGGGAAAATAATTCTATTATAACGAAAATTTCATAAAAATGTATTTATTTTTGATGTGTTAAAAAAAAAAAATAATAATAAAAAAAACGTTTCTAGTTTTTAGAAATTTGAAATTTCCCGATTTTGCTTTAAATTAACGGGGGGGGGGGGGGGGCGTTTTTTTCCGGAAATAAACTAGGCGTTTACAAATCCGTGCAAAGCTAATTGTAACTTTAATTTAACTAAAAACGGTTTCAACTTTAATGTAAAGTTAAATAAAAAACATGTCCATTAAATGTGATAACGCACCCCTCCCCAAAAGCTGTGGACCTTCCCTCTCCAAGGCCGTATCCAGAGGAGGACCCACGGGATTCCCCCCCCCCCCCCCCCCACGGCCCGAAATCCAGATATTTTTCGTGATGTAACATGTATTCCTCCCTGAGACTTTCCTTAACATGTCAAAGTCAGGTCCTCCCCCTCCCCCCCCCCCCAAAAAAAAAAGGATGCGAGCTCCAGTGGTGGTGGGTATTGTGCAAACCGCACGCCATTGAAATTTTTAAGGGGTGTTTTTTTAGGTGTCTTTGCTTCCTTTAAAGACGGAGGAAAATCTGCACTGAGGAACACAAAATGGATTCTTCCAAAGGAGAAAGTTCGGACAGCGTTCGCGCGGGAAATCGCTCATCGACCCTCCTTGTGACTTAATTGGTGGGGAGGAAAAGTCACCCCGAACATGCGAACAGCTAGATTGCTTGAGCTATTCAAGAACCACTTAAGATTAGCGGACTTTTATTATAGGGATCGTATACAATACTCTGATAATAGTGTAAGAGCATTCTGCAATAGTGAAGCTTCAACGTCAAGAATGACTTCGGTGGTTAGCGAAGGGGGGAGCTGACATTGATTGATACAACTTTGCGATAAGCAAAGGTCGCCCACGAAGTTTTCCCGCGCAAGTCCCTTTCATGCGATACACCCCTAGAAAACAACCTCGGCGCCCGAAAACGGCCGTGTTCGTCCATAAAGCACTTCTATTCATACCGCCCGAATCCGCCCGTGCCGTCCTTAAAGAGTTTTAAGGGGTATAGGACCCGAGACTGGTCACCGTCCGTCATAGGCGTAACTAGAGTTGGTGAAAGGGGGGGGTCACCCTAAAAATGTACAGACTAAACACCAATAAGAAGTGTAAAAGAGTTGAAAATTTACTAGTCATAAATACTTGTCTCTAAAGATATACTCCGTGTTTCTTTCAGGCATCTCTCGGTGGGGGGGCGGAACTACCCCCTCGGCGCAAGTCAACTCCTCCCTCCCCCCCCCCCCCCGGCAAAAAAATTCAGATCACAAGTTTTCAAAAAAGAAAGAAAAGAGAAATTACTCTTTTAAGACACTTTACTTTCAGAAACACTTTCAGGGAAAGGACTATCACGAGTGACACCAAAAGTAACTTAAAAGACATAAGACTTTATTTTGAAAAAAATTGCGGGGGTGGGGGAGAGTAACAATCTCCTTTCTGTTTCCTCTAACATCACCAAAGTATCCCTAAATTGCATTGCTAGGAAGATTTCAAAAAGTTTCCTGGGGAGAGCCCTCGAACCCTTGCCTCCAGAGTTATCCTAAGCATTATAGATGTAAGACCAGTTACAAAAATTTAAGTTGCAGAAGCCCCCAAACACCCACTCCTCTAACTTTACCAAAGATCTAAACATACATCTACTATATATACATCAAAAAGCTATCATATATGTAAAAAAATTCATATTAACATCATTTCTAATCATATATATCTATATATATGTATATATAAAGGGTATGATTTTGAAGCATACACTGCCGCATTGTTAACATGCTCCCCCTGCTCCGGAGCCAAGACAGTATCCATAATTTTTTTTCGGGTAGCCCAGACTTAGACACACTTATGTAAAGCAAAGTTTCAGGGAGGAATATATGATGCATTGCAAAAGATTTCTGGGGGGCTGCCCGTGGGTCCCCCTTCCCCTCTGGATACGGCCTTGATTCACAAAAACATTAAACATTCCTTACTAGATCTATTAGTTTATTTTTTAATTCAAACGCAATAGAAAATTCAATATTTAGCACTAAGCAATCTTCTATGTCCAGGCATTCATAATATTAAAACCGGGAAATAGTCGAATTTTAGAGAAAAAAATCCAAATTCCCCTACAAAAATGCTCATCCCCACGATAAATTTCTAAAAAATTTGTTAAATTTGTAGCAAAACATACCTCAGAAGTGGAAGCGTCTGAATCAAATTTTCTTTCTTTTTGGCTGACGAACGTGTCCATCGCTGGAGTGCAAACATTATTATGTATCGAAAATAATTAAAAATTTAGCTAAAATATAAATAATACTTGATTGTAAATTAAAATGCAGCATTAAACCGTAGCAGTGAGATTGGAAACGTTGAACGGATGATTTCCAGAGTCGTAATGCAATCAGTGATGGACCATAATAAGAAAAAAAAAAAAACATTTAAAATATAAGAGATGAGAGAACATCTATAAATGAGAATGCAATGCAAATACAGTTCATCAGTTTTCCAATCGGCACATCTGCAAAAAAGATTTTACCAAAATGGGTGTTTGGACAGGAAGTCATAAATAAATACAAACTGCTCTTTAAGTTTCTTAATGAGCATCCCTTCCTGGCTTGAGGGTTTAACCCATTAGGACAATTGGACTTTAGAACTCCATCACAACAGAGAATATTTTCCAGGAAACTTATTACTTGTGCGATTGTATTCCCAGATTGCTGCCTTTGGGTAAAAAAGACATCAAGAAAGAAAGAAAACCCTCTGGAGTGTTTGAAAGGATCTCTGTCTGTGTGTGGTACGGTGATTGAAGCTACCTTTCGCGCGCGCGCTGTTAACCCCCCCCCCCCCCCAAGGTGATAAGGGGGTTGATTATAACCTTATAACCAGATGAAAAGTCTTCTTTATTATGAGCTGCATACTTTGGCCATGATCGCAACCCTTCAGAGAAAAAGGAAAAAAATCATATGCATATGTGTTTAATTTTCTTAGGGGAAAAAAATTGTGCTTTGCAAGGCCGTAGCCAGAAATTTTTCTGTGCGCCTAAATGTGCCTAAATAAGTACATACCCAATGGGGGGGGGGGGTTCGAACCCCCAAAACCCCCCCTGGTTACGCCTATGCCGTCCGTAAAGAGTTAAGGGGTGGGGGGAGGCTTCTTTTTTTCAGAGATGAACAATTGGGGTGGGGGGGGGGATAAATATATATTTATTATTGGTGCCCTTTGGGGTCATGGCGCAGATTGTGCCATTAAAATTTTTATAGGGGTCGTTTTGGGGGGGTGGCTTTGTTGAATTTTGAAGGGAACATCGTTTGGGAGAGGAGAGTGCACAGCGAAGGCCGTATCCAGACAGGGGCCCTCAGGCCCGCCCGCCCCCAAAATCCCGAATTTTTTTTCAATTTAGCATATATTCTTATCTTCTCTGAAACTTGCTTTGACATACATAAGTGTGTCGATGTCAGGTGCCCCTCCCCCCGAAATAAAAATCTCTGGGTACGCACCATCGCTCATAAGAGGAATGGGGAACGATCACCCTAGTAATCTTTCATAAATGATGACCCCCTTCTCCCTTTGGCACAAAGTGTCGCACCTCAAAGGACCCTCCCTACCCCCCTTTGTCACAAATACCGATGTGTTGCATAAGCATGATGTCACACTTTTTGTTACTCCTCCCCTGCCCTTGTCACACTTTGTCAGTTTCATGAACCCCCCCCCCCTCAAAGAAGCGTGACATCATTTATGAATGATCCCCTATATGTATATATATAGGGTGATCATTCCCTCGATGAGCGATGTATATATATATATATATATATATATATATATATATATACGTGTGTGTGTCATATATATATATATACAGTGGCGTTCCTATCATGAATGTCACCTGCCGGGGCGGTAATTTGTAATTTGTGGGACACACCCCCTTACACTCAAAAAAAAAAAAAAAAAAAAAATCCACATTTGTTGTGTTGTATAAACTTGTAGTTTATATATTTTCAATCGTGCAAAAAAAAAAAAAACATCTTAAGAAATTCAATTTTATTTATTTGTGCAAATTTTAGTATACTACATTTATTTGCAGTTATAATACGTTGAAATAGCATTAGGCGAACCTTCAACATTTAACAGAAGGGTTCCCCGCGTAGTGACGCCATTGATATATATATATATATATATATATAAATATATGTTTTTAGATTGGGTTTTTATGGGGGGCCTTTTCTAGGAATTTAGGGATCATTCATAAATGATGTTATGCTTCGGGGGAGGGGGTCGTGAAATTGGGACAAGGGGACGGGAGGGGTAACAATAAGTGTGAAATCATGCTTATGCAACATAGCGTGGCATATGGGACAAAGGGGAGAGGAGTATGTTGAAGTGTGACATTTTGTGACAAAGGGGGGAGGGAGTCAAACACATGGGAAAAAAGCGTGACATCATTTATGGACAGCCCCTTAGCAGAATTTTGAAAAAGGTTATCGCTCATAGGTGCGGGCGCCATTGCTCTGGGGAGGGGAGGGGGCATCGCCTCAATATATTTATATATAAAAAAGCATGTGTGTGTGTGTGTGGTGTGTTGGAAGCCGCTCAAAAGCATTTACATTCCTAAAGTTTATGAACTAACTGATTCCAGATTATTAAGAGTATAAATAATGAAGTACAGTAAGCGTTAGATAAAAGAAACGACGTGCGGAGTTCAAAAATCGGGTGCCCAACAGACCCGTTGTGTTAGGGGGATCAATATTGCACCTCCCCCTGACTTGGAAAATAATTTAATGTATTTCTACGTATGTACATGTATTTTGTGTTTTTTTAATGCAACGTACAATGAGTTTTTACTTCCATCCATTTAAGAGGGTCGGGGGGCGTAGTGCCCCCTGGCCCCGACATTTTCTTCGCCTTCATTATGGCACGAATACCAGTTGACCGTCTGCTACCCCTCTTTTAATCCTAGCTAATTACAGTGATTTTTTACGAATGAAAAAAATACATTAATTAAGATACTGAAATAACCTTCTGGTTATATGTTTAAATTATAATAAAATGTAATAAAATATTGCAAATAATAATTTCATTTGTTGGAGCAACGAGAGACTAATGCGTGCCCGAACCGCCTGGCCGCTGCCGCCGAAACGAGCTGATTTTCCGCTACCTTTCTCCGAATAATCGGGGTCAAACGAAATTTCTCTTTCCCTCCTTGATCAAACTGCAAGACATTTTACTCTAGCGCCATCTGATGGCGGTGGAAAAATCGCGAAAGGTTTTCGGCCCGTTCCGTTCCCCGCTTAGTTGAGGCTCCTTCCTTTTAGACTCCCTGGGTGAAGCCATGGTCGTTTATTGACGTGTGTTTTGAATCTCAAAGAAATATCATGAGAAATATGCTTTGAAATTAAAACCATTCGTACGCTCTACGATGGATCTTAACAGCTGTAAAACAACTGCTTTCTTGTCAAGTGCAATTTCAAATAAATTTGCGGTAAAACTAATAGGACTGAATGTTTCAGAAGTTACAGAAAGCGATCTTCTTAACGATCTGTTAAATTACATTTCACCAAGCTCAATTAATGCATTAATGGCAGATGATTTTAACAATTTTTTCATACTTTTTTTGAGTGATGTAGATTCAGTATGTAGATTAATTCAAACAAAAGTTAACTTATTAGGTTTTCACATTAAGATACTTCCGCTAGTAGAAACATTTGTGATTCATTGTGTTTATCCTTTTATTTCTAACGATCAGCTAAAGGATATTTTCGGATCATTTGGAACTGTGTTGGAAGTGCACAAATTAAGTGTTGCTCCAAATTCAACCATGTTTTCTCACATTATGAGCAGCAAATGTAAAAGTAACTTTCTTACTACCTCAGATGCAGACTGAATTGTTTGTTCCGGAATGCGTACACTATCCACCTTTTAAATTTACTGTAAGAAAACTATGTTGTGCTTGTTCAACTGAAGGTCATTCATTGCTATATTGCCCCGATATAGATTATGACTCAGATGTAGAACTGACTTGTAAATATGAGCAGGAATCTGATAGCTATGGTTCTAGAACTAGTACATCTTCTCTAGAAGCACAAAATAATCTTGATTCTTCACAGCAAATTAAACTTTGTGATGTAAGAGATGAAATATTTAAGATGGGTAAGTTTAATTCAAAATTTATATTTAAAAATGGGAAATTTAACAAAGCAGGATTAATTGAAATGGGTCATCACATTAAAAGAGGTGTAATTTTTGTCTGTGCACTTAATTAAATATTTTACTCTATATGAAACTGATGAGCATAGGTAGCTTCCCCCCCCCCTTAAGTTTTCTTTTTATAAGGTCATTAGGTTTCTTCTCAGCCCCCCCCCCCCACCCCACCATTTATAGGTCACAAATAACAAATTAATTGCATCCATTAGCTTTTGATTACAAATTTCCTTTATTCAATTTTGAATTATATTATAAGAGTTATTTTAAATACTTGCCACAAGAACTTATTTCTCTAAAAAAATAAAATAAATAATAGCATCAACATTTATAATCATCAAGCAAAAATTTTCCATTACCTTTTTTTATTTTATCATATTGTTTTAAATGAAATTATTTTTATACAAGAAAATATGTCAACAGCTTTTGTAGCTATTTCTCTTTTTTGTAGCTTTAGGTGAAAATCTTTATCATATTGCTGAATGGTTTTCTGTTTCTATCAAAATAGTCAAGTTAATCCAAGGACTGTGTTAAGATCTTCAAACTGTTAGCCAATACAATTATCCAAATTTTTAAAGTGCTAACCAAATTTCAAAAGTTTTAGCCAAAAAAATTTTATAAATGATTTTTTTCTATATAAAACGGCAACTAAGAGAAAAAGTATAATTTTTAAAACAAAATGCAATCCCTTACTTATACTTTTTCACCAATGGAAATTTTGGAGAATTTTCTGTTTGCCAATACTTTCACCAAGTCAGAATTTATTTCGCAGAATTTACAATTTTGTAGCATTTGGCGCAGTGGCAAATGCTTTAGCGTGAGCCCTGTTAATCTGGAGTTATGGTTGTAGAGTGATGTGTTATAGCTGTAGTGTAGTAACAATACTCCTGTTACAACCATAGGTGAAGAAAATGAAAATTAATGGTAGATGTATTTAATATCACAAAATCTCTTGTTTTCAACATATGACATTTTTATGTTGGCTCAGTTCGTGCTTAAAAGAATTCATTTTATTTAATTTATTTATTTATTTCTCTTGATTCAAAAATGTAAGAGCAAATGAGCAAATTATTCTTTCGAAAAAAAAACTAAAATTAGGCAAAAATTTTGTGTACTTGAATATAAGCGTGCTCAGAGCTTTAGTACTAGGGATACAAGCATTGCCAGGGGAGGGGGGGGGGGGCATAAACAAGACCGGTCCTCACTAGAAAGCATTGGATAGCTAGTATCTGACTGATATCTTCCGCCAGATGTAGGGCTCACTTTGTAGTGAGTGCGTGGCCCCGGGACAATAAAGCAGGTAGGCAACGCTCGCCAGTCCTGTCCCTATGGCTGGTTCTGGTGTATTAATATGCTTGCTTTGTAATACTCCTTTTTATAATTTTTTACAATTTTTATTCAAATATAGGTGTAGAATCATCTTGTGGATCCTCAGATACATCTTCTACTTCAACTCCTTCACTGTCTTTACAAGGTAACCGCTTTACTTTTATTATTTGTATGTGGGATAAAATAATCATTCCAATGGGAAAAAAAGGATGGAAACTCCAAATCCATTATATTCTGATTAGATGTTGTAGCATTATCGATTAATACTATGAAAAACTTAATTCGAAAATTATCTTCAGAAGACAAAGATTCTTCATGAGTTCCTTCATACAGAAATAGTCTTTGTTTTTGAGCTACATGCCGATTTTCAAGTTCTGGTGCCACTTTCATTTTTTTTTTTTTTTTTTGCAGAAACTTTAGCACATTCATTCTAATGACTAGTGAAATCCGGTTTCTCTTTTAAAATGTCTTTCCTTTTTTTTTTCTTCTTATAAATCGCACAATTAGTTAGCATTTAAAAAGTACATCTTTGCTTTGGTAACTCTGATTAAATATTTCTGTATTATAATAATAATTATTACTTTTATCAACAACTTAATTTAAACAATTTCAATGTGCGTGTTTGTGTTTGTATGTGTGTGCATTTATTTATTGTTTAATTCAATCTTAAACTAGTTAACCTTAATTTCCATAAATGTTCGACTTTTAAGGTTTGACTTTTAAGAAATGAAATGTTGGATTGTTTAAAATATGTGTAGATTCATCAGACAAATTGCAATTTTATGTATTGCAAATTTCTGTTAATTGATTTATGAAAAAGACACATAGTTAATTAACGATTTTTAAATTATCGTGCGGGGCTAGGTTTCTTCACTTAATAAGGGTTGATTTTTTTTCTCTTACAGATTCAAACTTTTCACATTTGTCCAAAATTTACAGCTTTCCATTAAATAATTTGCAAAAAAATATATCCGCCCCCCCCCGCCCCCCCCAAATTGTAAATAATTACCTTTACTTTGATGCAACGAAGCTATAGTACTTCGTGAATTTTAAATATCAAACAGCTTTGAGATTTAATAAAAATCCTTAACAATAATTAAAGCAAAACTCTTCTTTAGATATCAATTTACTTTTACAAGCTGTTGTGCAAATGACGGGCTGTTTTCGAGATTTGAATGTGTCAGAATATGGTCTAATTTATGATCTGATTCCACCGCCAAGCGCCAGACTGTTTCATTCCCTTCCACCTGTCTGGCCTTGTTCCTGCTTAGCGAACTAAAACTTTTTGATCATCTTTCTTTTTTGTATGCCTGCGCAGCCTTACAATTGTATCAGAAGTGTGAATTTCATTTCTTATCCTAAGTCATGTTTGTGTATGTGGTAGAATCCTAATTAAAACATGATTAATTAATCAGTGCAATGCCTTCTCTAAAGGGAATTATGATGATCACAGCTACGACTCTACCCGACGAAGATGCCAGGTCAGTTGAAATTTTAACCATTGCTTTCCCAGTGTGGTGATAGCTTGGCGACTGATTCGAGTCAGTTGAAATTCTTTGTAAGAATTAGTTTACCTAACCATCAGAATGCAGTGCAATATTTCTTGTTATTTTACAAGTTGTTAACTTCTAAGAAAATTACAGGCAGATTTTTTTTAAATTATTTATTTTTGAAATGAATTCAGCAGAGTAAAATGGACTGCGTTTTTTTCGATGTCATCAAAGCATTTTATTTTTTATATTTATTTATTTACTCTCTTTTTCTTTAAGTAATTATTTTTATTGGTGTTTATTTGTTTATTCATTTTTTATATTTATTTATTTCTTTATTTTATTAGTATCAACGTCATACACGAATAAGCTTTCCATTTTCAGAATTAAAAAGGAAAAAAAATCAATTACCGTACCTCAATGCATTATAATTTACAAGACTGAGAAGAGGTACAAATATTTATGAAATAAAGGAAAAAATTACCTGTAATCCTATAAAAGTTTTGAGGAAAATTTCCCTCTAACACTTCTGGACAAAATCCACGCCTTTCCTACTATTCATCAAATTTTGAGCCTCTTTAGTTAAATGGAACTAGTTCCGGATCCCAGTTAAATCCGGAGAAAAACAACGCAATAGTGAAGGAGGATAGTAAAAAGACAAATCCGATTCAGCATTTTCGACCACATGTTGCCGTACACCAGTCCATCAGAGTTTAGTAGGTAATTGATTGATGCTGCAAAATAATTACTTGCCTTGGCTCCAGTTACCAAACCGCACAGAGCCCTTTAATAAAAGCAAAGCCATCTGCCAATGACATGTGTGTTAAAGCTTTGGTTTTGCCGATTCCCTTTTAGGATAATAGCTTTCATTTCAAAGAGGAGAAGAGAAGCCCAATGCTGGATAAAGATAAGAACTATCAACCGAATTCAGATCCAAAGACATAGAACTATGTTAGCCCTTGGCTCTGTATGCTTTGTTCGGCCTTCGTCCTTGTCAAATGTCAAAAGGTCATGATGACTAAATCCTTATCAAAAAGGGTATGCTTCCCTTAGAAAACGGTCATACTCGCTAATATTTTAGAAAGAAAATTGAAAATTTTTTGTTGGGAATTCTTTATCTTTCTTATCGTAGTTGGAGTAATTGCCACGTACCTGTAATAAAACATATTTTAAGCAATTTGTTTTACATGGGTGTATAGTCTTTTTTCTTACAAATTAAATTAAGAGTCATTTTTAAATTTAAGGGGGGCAAATAGCAAATGCCACCCTGAGGCTATTCAGGGAAGCCACAATTTCCCTCCCCCCCCTTGCAGGTTTATACGAGTTCATCCGCAACCCACAGAAGCAAAGCCAACTCTCTTTCAGCGGCACCACAATGAGTGATACCATCGTTGCATTTGAATTTTAATGTCCAGTTTTTTCACCTGAAAGGGTGAGCGCCTGCACACTGTTGCCGAGAGTATCCAAGCCAAATGTCTACTCAAGGGATCTTTTAAATGCCGCATAATGAGGATCCTTTACATGCCGCATTATCGTATGACATGGGCGCTAACGATTCTCTGCATCTTGAAAATCCACCGACGCTGCCAGACTTGATCCTATGAACTGGGGCGTACGAGTCCCGTGCCTAACCACAACCATACCATCTATCATAAATTCCTGAAATAATACAAAAAAAAAGTGGTTACAAAATTATGCTTTTAATTTTGTAAGTTTTTGTAATTATATCACATTTGTGTACAATATTTTAATGTTATCTGCAAAAAAAAAAGA
Source organism: Octonoba sinensis (assembly GCA_038502835.1). Lineage (NCBI taxonomy): Eukaryota > Metazoa > Arthropoda > Arachnida > Araneae > Uloboridae > Octonoba > Octonoba sinensis. Next base: position 126,475,917 of record CM076601.1, on the reverse strand, counting down.
TGCAACTAAAATAAATGTTTGAAATCAGTATTACTACTTTTATTTATAATTTATTTTTTTAGATTGCTGCAAAAGAAGATTGAAAAAATTAAAATTTAAGTTGCGAAAACGTTCAAGTAGAATTAAGAAGATTAGTGCACAGAAAAGGATCTATTCACCTTCTAAACGGAACGGTATGTTCACAACAGTCCATACATGCATTTCTATGACCATTCAAGGATTGGCAGTGTGCCCTCACCCCTTAAGTGCCCTCTGTAGTCATATCTGATTTTCCTACTTTTAATTTAAACTAGGGGTCTTCAACCCGTGGCCCGCCGAAGGTATTTTAGTGGCCCACCAAACCTTTTGGATGAAATGAAACTTTCAAAAAGATAAAAATAACAAAAGGGGAAAGAAAAATGACGAAATGATTCAAAAATTCACTTTCAAAGATAATAGGACGCTGTATGAGAGCATGAACTCGCTCGTCTACTTGTAGATTTTTTTAGTCTTTCGTGTGATTCAAATTTCCATGGAAACGTTCTGCTCGTGGATTCACTACGTTTAATCTAAACTAAAATTAGAAGTAAAAGATTTTCAGTGTGACTCTGCAAAATATAAGTTTTTTAATTGACTTTTATTAGAGTTATGTGTCCAAAACGAGTATCCAGGAATAGGAATACGCAAACATGTACCATTCATGCCTTCTACTGGGTTGCCACGCACCGGGAAAAACGGGAAAACCTGGAATTGTCGGGGAAAATGACCTAAATTGGTCAGGGAAAAGTCAGGAAAAATCACATTTCCCTGAAATTCCTGGAAAAGTCAGGGAATTTCTTTCATTTTCTGTTAATGCAGCTTCATTTGTTGCCAAGCATAAAAACAGCCATTTATTTCCTGGCGCGTCACTTAATATGTAGTTTTGTTTTGCCAAAGCCCAGGCTGCAACACTTGGCTCTTTTGCGCTCATTTTTGTAGTCCTAGCGTACGGGAAAGTAACAATGCAGTGGTATGCCCACAGCAGTCGGCTCAGCAGTTGCTGGGCTGTGCTGGAGGGCATGCGCAGAAGCTGCGTTTCGTCTTCATGACATCATCGCTGAGCGGGCTTTATCCAAACGCTACTTCATTCCTGGTGAATAAGTGAATTCGTTTTTTTTCTGGCGGGAAAAATTGTTTTGTCTATAAGTGATGCATCAGAAGTGTGATATTTCTTTAAATATTTTATTTTTTTTGGGGAAATCAATGAAATTGATTTGCTTTTGGAAAAGTTTTGTATTTAACAGATGATGATGCTAAATTTAAAAAGCTTTTTTTTACGACAGAAATATTATTAACGCCTTATTTTATTTTATTAGTGTCCTTTAACGAATATTAAGTTTTTCGTATCTTACCTAACTCGAAATAGCCTGGATTCAAAAAGATTTGTTTTTTATGTTTTTTTTTTTTTGCTGAATTTTTATTTATTATGTAATCACTTCAAATTCCGAAAATGGAAAATGGTACACATGGTGATTAACCATGCATGCGTATGAATTTGGGAGCCTGCGTTTGTGTTTACAAAACTAAAGTTCTATAAGTAGATTTTTTAAATATTTTTATTGGTCAATATCTAAAAAGCGTAATAAAGTGGTGAGGTAGGCAATGATTGAAACAGTTTCGATGTCATGAACTTTGGAATTCAAAATGTTAGTCTATCATTCCTTCACTAGCTGGAAGGGAAGGACTACATGTTACCTTTGCGCTACTCCTTAAGTGTTGCATGTTGCTTGGATTTTATTTATTTGAACATTTCAAGTATTTACCACTTTTTATCCTCTTTTTTTTTTAACAAATATTTTGCTCTGAACACAAGCCTGATTGATTTGAGAGTAGCCGTTTTGTGTTGAATTTTTCCGTATTTTGGCAGCATTCGTATTTTCGGTAATTTTGGAAATTTACGTATTTTGTCCGTTTTTTAAACTTTTAAGAGTCAGTCCCGAATTTTTATGCATTTCGAAATCCTATTGCTTCGGTAAAGCTTCCTAGTTCTCATTTACTGTCCAATTCTGTCTCATGGACATCAATGACTTTGAGCTTACCATTATATTTAGTTTTATTAAATTTCAGCTTCTATAATAGTAAAGTACTTGAACCTACGTAATTTTGCCACTCCTACTTGAAAATTCGGCCGAAAATATATGGAATTTTTCAAAAGTTATTTTAAGCTTTAGTGATCATATCAGTTTCATGTAAATTTTTAATATTACAGCCTTATTAATAATCTAGTAGAATTTTTTTTTTTGCCCGAAATGTCCCCCCCCGCCCCTTTGCATGTAATTTAAAATGAGCTTTTTAATTTTTAACTGTGTTTAACATTAGGGTTTTTTCCTTACTAGTACTCATTATAAACTTGTTACAAAAGAAATTAAGAATTCTTTCGGTTTTTATTCAATAAATAATTAAAGGAATGAAAAAAATTCAGCAATCTTCTGATGGGTGATTTTTTTCAACATTATAAAACAATTGTTAAGTTTGAAAAAAAAAAAGCCTAGGTAAGGTTTTTGATAGTGCCTCTTCTTGATCTTAGAAGTTCATTAATCCAATTCAATATTATACCGAATAAAAGTACTGTGTGTTTAAATCACAAATATGTTTATATTGTGTATTAATAATCTTGTCCTTCTCTTGTAATGCTTTGGTATTTTGCAATCCTTTTTTTTCTTACTCTTCAGACCTTCATAATATTTTTAATAGGTGATAGATATGAAGTAGTTACTTCAGTTTAAAAAGTTAATGCTTAGAAACCTGTTTATTTCTTTCAAAAATGGAGTTAGCTTTTTAGATTGCACTGAATTCAGACTCTTTACGTATGAATATAAGTTCCAAACAATCCTTTATATTAAAGTTTAAGTGTTCCCTTATATTAAAGTGTAAATTAATGACTTAACTTTGCTTTGTATTTGATAATTCTATTGCATAGTAATTTATGTTTGTTATATAAGGTTCTTTATTAAGCTTACAACGTTCTGTAGTGATATTTCAGTATTATTTCCCCCTCAGTGAGTCACATGTCTGATAACCTATAATTCACCTCTTTTTTTTTCATTTTTTAATTTTTTGCTTTTTATATCTATGTGTGATTTAAAAGTTGCTAGATTTTGGTATTAGATTTCCTTGTAAATGCATATTAGAAAACCTTTGAGTAAGTGAAAGCACAGGAAATTATGCTAAAGCGAATCTCATTTGCAAAATATTTCCAAATAACAATCAATATTATTTGGTCATTTGAAATTATTTGTATCTTGAAGTTTTTTTTTCTTTTCTTTTTTTGTGCTGTGCAAAAATCTGCTATGTTCCAAATTTCACTGACCATGTTTACAAGTTAAGTTAATCGCTTTGTGACAATATGAACTTCTATGAAATATAACACTTTGTGCTGCAAGGTGTATCAACATTTTCTTTTCTACTGCATTCCAACTTTTACTCATAACAAGTGCAAGTAAACTTTAGATTATTTCAACTTCACCATTTAAAATTTGGTAATTTCTCATAATCATATTTGAAATAATAAGGTAGGCACTAAAACATATTCACAACTAAAACATAGTATATATGTTAATATTTAATAATGTTAGTTGGCATCGATTAACCTGGAATTTTTCCTAAAATTTCCTGGAAAAGTCGGTGAATTTTATTGTCTAACATGGGTGGCAACCCTGGTTCTACCTTTAGTAGTACCTACGTGTGGGCAGTGCCGGATCTAGGGGGGGGGGGGGGGCATGCTGGGGTCCCTGGCGGTGCTTCTGGGAGCAGGAAGTTCAACTGTGATACACAAAATAAAAAATAATGATAAAGAAAAAAGAAAAAAAAAAGAAAAAATATATTTAATTAAGAAAATTTTAACTTTTGGAAAGATAATTAAAAGTTTTAAGTTAAAGGTAATTTTTTTTCCTAATATTTTTGCAGTCCCAAATGCGTCTCCTAAGGCCTCACGATGCACCAGTTTGCATATAGTTTTCGAAAATTTCCCCGGGGCAGAACACCCCGGACCCTCAACTGTCACTTTATATCTCCAGTTAAAGGGGGTCCATTTAAGAGACTTTTATATGGCTCTACCCCCCTAATGATGAGCTGAAAAGGCCATGCCGTGGGAAACAAATTCCTCCAGAAAATGTTTTAAGTTCGTTACTGTTATTTTTTTAATTGTCAATTGATTTTTTAGCACTGTCATGTACCATGTCACTTTATAATTTAAAAAAGTACAAAGTAATATTTATTCGGCTTTTCATTGAACCTTACTTAATTTTAATTAAATCCACTCTTAAATTTTTGTCTGACGCTACTTTTTTGACAATTTTGGCCTTCCGATCTTCTTGAGCTTATTGATGTGGCCCGCGGACTTAAAAGGTTGAAGACCCCTAATTTAATCAAATGTTCCGGATTTTTTCCGGAAGAGTAAAATTTGCAAATTGTACTCATCTGTTTTTTCCCCAGGACATAAGGATATTTAAGGTTTTCCATTCATAAAAAACCTCCAAATAAAGAAGTGCATTTTCTATTTAACAAACTTTTTTCCAGTAAGCTAATATTTGTTCCACCCTGTTTTTCAAATATTTCGCGTACCTTTTCTGAAGCTTATTGGAATAGAACTGGTTTTCCCCCAAAAGTATACCCTGAAACTGAATACAACTGCTGCTCTTTTCGTATCACCTAGTCCAGTAGGGGTGTGTGTCCTGTCAATCTTAGCCTCTTTAAGCAGAATTTGCTGTCTTGTCTCTTTTAACCTTGATAGCCCTTGAACTTCTAAAGATTTTTGTTTTGTTGTATTAGTTACAGTTCTAGTTCAGTTACTACAGTGTCTACAAGTATTTTTAAAGCATTGCAAAGATGTGAAACATCTTTTATAAAGGAATATATTTTCAAACGAATAACACATACCAATATAACAATTTTTTTTAAAATCTAAAATGAACAGCCTTCATTAAGTGTATGTCTATATAAATTTAATAATTACACTGTTTCATAATAAATATAAGCATTTATTTTTTAAGCTAGTTAATAAGTTTGTTTTTAGATTATAATGATTATTCCATATCTGTTTACTTTTTTTTTAAGCTGAAGAAAAGTAAACTGTAATAATTTAATTTTAAAGAAGTAATTTAATCATTCTTACATGATATTTAGTGCTTTTATCAGTTTTAAAACAAGCTAATGTAGCAGAGCATAATCTATGATAAAATGTAAATCCATTGTATGCAAATGTTCTTGATTAAGTTTTTCTTTCTTTCATTTCCCCTTTCCCTCTATCTCATATTTATTTATTTTGAATTTTAGAACACTTTGCTGTCAAGGTGGAAGATTAGAAGAAAGAGTAAAATACTTGAATCCAATAATTATTTAAAATGTAGCCATCTAAATGTTAATGGTTTTTTAAGGATGTTTTCAATATTTTAATTGTTTACAAATGGTTTTAAAATCCAATTTATTTTAAACGAGACAAATAATTTTATTATGCAGGGTTCTTTTATTTAAATGGGTTGATTTACGTTATGATTTAAATCAAGTTAATTTTAAAAAACATTTTTGATTTTGAAAAAAAAAAAAAAAAAGATTTTTCAGAACATTGTATACATTCCAGAATGTTAGTGTTGAAAAGAACATTGCTTAGAATGCATATACTAATAGAAACATTTCAAAGTGTTCCATAATACCTTCAAGGTTTGAAATTTTTTAAAGAAAAGTATTTAAAACAAAAAGCTTTTAGTTAATAGTTTAGTTTAAGAAAGCATATGGTTTGTTTTACTAAATGGGTATGTTAAAAATATTATAAGTTGTTTTATTTATAAAATAGGCAATCATTAAAATGCACTCAGTGTGAAAAAATTAAATACTGATTTGACTGTTGATTTATTTCCTCTACTAAAGAGAAAAAAAAAGGAATTCAGTGAAATTTGTTCATTTTGCAAGTATTTTTTACTGCATTTTCTGGTATGTTAAAATTTTATTTGAATGATCTATTTGTTTATCTATATTCTATACCATTATTAAATCCGCATCATTATATAGTCCGCAGGAAGCAAAATTCATTCTAAAAAAATCAAGTTCGGTGTATAACCCGCACCCAGAAAAAAAAACATGGGATACACCCCCCAAAAACAATACATTTGCCTGTAGCGCCAAAGCATCAATCTGCTTTGGACCGTCGTTTCGAAAGCTACAACTTATTTCTCTGCATTTTGTTTTTCAGGAAAAGATATTTCAATATTTTTGAACGGTTGTTGTCTTTTCAATAATGCTTTTTTTAAAAAATTTCATGTATTGCCCGCAGATAGTAAAAAAGGGAGTTTTTTTGTAGATAACACTGGGGCTATACACAGATAATTACAGTAGTTACTGCCATGAAAATAACTTTTTTCTTTTATTTTTTTGTATATTGTGTGACAGGACATATTTTTACAAATGTAACCTGATCAACGTCTAAAATCTTAAAGTATGTTTTAAAAAATCCTATTTAAAAATTGATTTGACTTCAAAAAAGTCTTACATAACTTCAAAAAAATCCATTTAAAAAAAAATTATTTAAAAAAATCACAAACCAACTTCCAGTGGAATGAAAAAAATTGCACTTAAGAAGAGTACATTCTTATACAATAGTAAGAGAGAGGTTGACAGTTGTTTTATGCTCCAGACAAACAGGTGCAGTCTCCTGCCCTTAATTTTTTCTTCAGCTCTCTATGGAAACCATTCTTATTTTCTCCATTTCCCCCCAAAAGTATACCCTGAAACTGAATACAACTGCCGCTCTTTTCATATCACCTAGTCCAGTAGGGGTGTGTAGGGGATTTGTCTGTTGAAGTAAGAGATAAAATAAAAAGATTGTCTGTTAAAGGAAATCCTTGTTGAACAGAAACAATAATCCCTACATGGGAATTTTTCTAAGATGGCTACATCAGGATCACAAAAATTTCTCTTTAAATAGAGATTCTCACTAAGTAACACATCAGTAAATAGAGAACACTGACACACATATTGAAGGTGTACCAGAATGCTTCTCTTAATCTATTTAATAATTTTTGAAAGAATTTTAGCATCTTAAAAATTAAGATGAAAATGCCCTTTTAAAAAATATATAGTGGAAAGTGGATGAAGCTTAATGTCCTACTGCTTAATTACATTAAGACAAAATGATTTGATATCAATAAATGATCGATAATGATAAATGATGGAGGTTGACTGTTGGAAAAATGCATATTTTTACCATTGACAAACAAATAAATTGTTGATATCGGCAAGCAACTTTAACTTACATGCTGTTGAAATAAAATGAATGTATTTAGTGCAAAAACAATAGTAACAAGAAATATTTAGTAAGTAAAAGTAAGTTAACAACTTTGAAAATAAAAAAAATAAAAATTAAAAAAATAGGAAAGATATGAATTGTTGATTGTCTATAATTCTTACAAAATTTGTTCCGCATCGTCTTTTTTCTCTATTCATTGACTCAAGAGTCCAAGCACCTCCCTCATCTGAGAAGTCATGAATACTTTTCTGCACGAAGTTCATAAAATAATTTACAAACAGAATAATAAAAAGTTTCTGTTTTCCCCCAGTTTTCCCCGATTTTCGAACAATAATTTTCCCCAACTGATAACAATAAACGAAGCTTTGATTACAAAAACCAAGGATTTTATGATTAATTTTTATACAAGCAGACAGGACTTTTGATTTTGTTAAATGATTATGAAATTTTGATGTTGTTAAATGATTAACTGTGATCACATAAAGCAATGTTTACTGTAGCATAGATGTAAAATTATGTGATTTTTGCATCAATATATTGCTTGCTCATCTATGTATGTATAAAGTTTTGCACAGTTCTTCCTTAAAAACAAATTAATTTAGAAAGAATAATTTTGGCTTGTTATTTTCAAAATGAAAATGTATTAAAAAAAAAGAATCTTATAAATATGTAAATATATGATCTTTCTTTTATATATATGTTTGTGCATTGTGTGTACATATTACACTTTATCTTTATATAATGAATCTTTTGTGTTTTCTACAATCAAAGTTGTTTGTTGCCTGAAATATTTTTAAATAATTTTAATTATTTCCAATACATATTTTTGTGGCCAAAAATCATGAGGTTTTCTGCAACACAATGTCAAAATTCAAAAATCTGTTTGCAACAATAATAATAATTATTAAGATTAGTATTTTTGTTGGGACAGTGGCATTAAAACCTGGCCAAACCTGGAAAAAACCAGGGAGTAAATGGAAAAAAAATGGCAAAAATACTTTACGGCAACCGAACTTAAATAATGTGAAGTAAAGTCAATTTTTATAAAAACCAAAGTAATTAAAATATCTTGTGGGTATTATTGAATACTTTTATTTTGCTCATTAATAAATACTATATGCTATAAGTAAAAAATCTATTAAAACCCTTCGGGATGAGTGAAGCATATATGTATGTGCGTTTGCCAGGAACTCCCCTCAGGGCGGAATGCACCGGCATTACGGCAGAAGTGCCTTTACAGGAGGACAGGATGGATGGGTTTAGCTTTTGGGCTGAATTGCTTACTGTGAGACGGCGTTATTTATCCAGGGTTTCTTTCAACAAATTGGTGACGTACATGTATAATTTTTTTCTCCAAGGTCAGATTAAGGTCTGTAATGAGTCTGGGAATCATGAGAGATTTTCGCTAGTGTATCTAAAAACATATGCATATGAGTGTCAACAGAAATATGTAATAAGTGGTTGCTTATACTTTCTGCTATCTGTTGAGATGGGATGTCATGTGAGTTGTTCTAATGATAAGTATTTTGTCTTTCTCGGTTTCAATTGAGGAGCATAATTGAAGAGCAAAACACATGAAGTCAGAAATAAGAATATTGATGTAAAATATAAAAAAATTATTAAATAATATTTAGAAGCAAATCATTGAGGTTTAGAAATTGACATTTTCTTCAATTATGCATTGAAGATATAGTAGAAAGCTCAGAACAATATGTACAGTTTGCTCAAAGCGAAAAAAAGGAATTCGCACTTAAATGTGAGCTGTGTAATGTATATTTTTTAAAAATCCTTGTTTAACAATTTCGCTATTGCTTATAAGTATTAGTTACTACAGTATTCATCAAATATATATTTTATAATGTTAAATGCAACAATTTTTACATGTGTTTTTATACTTTGTATCAATAATCTGATGTTAATTAGGTGTTTTCAATTATAGTAAAATACACTAAATGATTACTAATGATATACTAAATTATGATTAATGTAAAGGATACGATTTACACGTTATTGTGAAATTCATACTGTTTACCCTGTTTTGCACATGTTAGGCTTAGTGGGAGAAAGTGCTCCTGCCTGTAGTGGCAGTCGGAGCTTGGTAGGTCCCGTCCTGTGGAAGCACTTTGTTCCGCGGGCTTCCGTCCCGAAGGGGTTAATGAAAGTCTAAGTTACAAATTCAGAGAGTAGTCAAAATTAACTGAAAGTTATACAATAAAATAACTTCTGTTATGTCTTATAAAGGAACTTGATTAATTTTCTTCCTTTTGCCTTTGGAAAAAAAGAACAAATACTTACTACCATCTCTTTCATTTTTTCGTGTCTTTACTATTAAAATCCTGAAATTCACCAACGGTATTCTCAAATGCCTACATCATGACAACAGTTATGAAAGTACAATCATCTACCCAACTCCAAGTACTGCACTCCATTTTGAAATTGTTCAGTTGAAAGTGGAAAAGTAACTGGATAAAAACAAAGTGAACAGTTCCTTTAATTTTCTATTTATTTATTTATTTATTTACTATAAATTTTATACATAATATCATTTTTAATTTTGTTATGAGATTGTTTTTTCATAAAATGCATATATTCCAATACTAGAATACACAAATTATACTAATTAAATATAAATAGCATTGATTTGAAATTAAAATTTCTTTTACCTGATGTTTTAGTGTACTTATAACCTGGGAAAAAATATGTTTAAACGGACACAATGAATCCTATTATTGTCTGGACGGTTTTTTCCACCTCTGGCAAAAACTTTTCAATCCTGATTATTATTGTTTTAACAAATAAATAAAACTATGAAGATAGTAGTAATACAGTAGAGTATCGTTTATACAACAATCTTTTATCCAAAGTTTTAGTGTGGTCCCAATTCGTGGATTTAGCTAGAAGGGTAAACAGTAAACGATTTAGGTTTGAGGGCGCCCTAGGCCCAAGACGATATGGCGCCCTTTTTCTTTCGGAACAGTATATATATATAAACATATATATACGTATATGTGTGTGTGTATAAAATAATGAAAATAAGAAATCTAATTCAGGTATAAATTAAACATATGCTAGCACTTAAAAAGAAATGTTTTAAAATCTTTTTGTTAGATATTTCAGATTTTAGTACTAGCCTGATTAATTTTTTTAACAAAGAAATTCTACCCTCAAAATGGTACTATGTTTGGATAGTAAGAATACAATAAAATATATTTTAAAATTTGGCCTTACAGTTTACAGAAAACCCAATTAATTTTTAATTTTAGTCGTCTTAAAAATTTTGGCACCCCTCAAAATTTGACGCCCTAGGCCCGGGCCTAAGCTTAAATCCGCTACTGAGGGTAAGTTAATTATACAACGATTTTTGATAGTCCCTTTGGCGTAGGGAACCGCAACCCTTCAGTGATACTCTTCAAGCATAGGGATATCAAGGAGGGCCAGGTCCACACAGCAATGTAGGAAGGATGGGCTAACGCCCAGCTAATCTACCTCCGTTCGGTCACGAGCTGTCGTCGAAGTTCACTTACCCCTGCCCGGGGGAGGGCAGCCCTAAGGCCACGTGCTAACAGGGTAAAGGAGTGAAGTAGAAAAGTCCCTTTGGCGTTGAATAAACGATACTCCATAGTAATAGTATTATCAGGGGTCACACCAGAGAAAATTTGGGTCCGCATTCGAATACTTTACCAAATTACAAACTTCCAAATTGTACTTTTCACACCATTATTTAACCTCTTCATTCCACCCAATTGGGTACATTTTAAAATACTGTTTATTAACTATACTGTTTGTGCAATTTGAAAGCTAAAACACCCAATTGTTTTTGAAATTAATCAACAGATAGTTTACTTCATTTTAAACATGGAAATTGGGCATTAGTTATTATTTAAACTAATTATAATTTTAAATTAAAAAAAATTTTTTTTTAGTTATTTTGTTTTGTAATCATTTTTTAAATCAAAGCATCAAAAAATTGCGTCAAAATTGTTTATGCTTAGTTCGGGGGTCTGAAGAGGTTATTATAAAAGCGGCAAATAATAGTAAAATTTACCATCGCTATATGTTTAAATTTTCAATTTTCACAAAATTATTTGATTTTTCAGAAAATCACTAAAATCCACAAAAAACGGACCCTGTTAAAAAATGCATCGACCCCTGATCATACATAAAAATTTACTTGATAACTTTTTGTATTTCAAACATGTCAAGCATGCTGTTTGAGGGTTTACTCTGGGAACTTTTGAAGCTGTTTCTTTCCTCTGTATTTTTAGTTGTGTAATTTTTAAAAAATTTAAATCATAATTTGGGTTGTGCATTGAAAATTTTCTTGTTTGTTTATAACCATATGATGGTTTTCTAAACTGTATAAACGCTTATATTATTTGTAGTAACAGCTTTTTCAATGCCATCTTGAGATCATTGTAAATTAATGTGTCAGGAGCAGAACCCTAAAATTTATTTACAACTTCTGATATTAGAAATTGGAATGACATTGCACACTATATATTTTTATAAATGTATAAATTTCTGTTGAAATTCTTGCAAAGCAAATTTTGTTATATATATATATATATATATATATATATATATATATAAATCCTTTTTTTTTTGCTAAATGTTAATTTAATGGTTGTGCAATTGTTGATTGCTTATGTACAAAAGTTATTTTTGTCAAATAATACTTTAATTAAGTATTAGTTTGTTAAATAATACTTAATTACACATTATTATTGATTAAACTGATTCATATTTGCTTATCTGCTGCTCTTTTGCTGTTATATAAAGTTGAAGCAGATTATGTACTATATTATTACAATATTATGTATCACAGTATTACAATATTATGTATTACTATATTATGTATCACTGTAAGGGTAGGTATTATGTACTATATGCTGTAAATAAACATCAACTCATTTTTAATTTTACTTCTTTTAAGGGAATCTTCTCTTTTGTCTCATCTCAGATACGTGTTTGTTCATTTAATTCATTATACATAACTTTCAAAGTTTGTGGGTTGAATTGATAATTTTCAAGCTAAAACAAATTATTATTAGCATTGCATAACTTTTTTTTTCCTACCATTCTGTTTTTTTTTTTTTTTTTTTTTTTTTTTTTTTTTAAAGTGCAAGTTAGCTTAGTTTGGTTTAGTTTTTTAACATAGTAAAAAAAAAAAAAAAAAAAAAAAAAAAAACCCAAAATTTTTGAATTTTAAATGATTGTTTAATTTAAAGGGAAGAATTAGTTTTTACTGTTACTTAAAGTTGCTTTTTGTTTACATTTTATAAATATATACTTGATTTTTTCTAGTTTATGTTAATTTTTCCAATATATCGCTGCTCTACTTCAACTCATACATCCTAGAAAAAGCATTTCTATGTAGGTACCTCATTTTGCAACAAAAAGATCTTCGCTTTTAATTTCAAAATTATTTAGCAAATATTACTGCTTTTATTTTGTGTGTTTAATTTGTTGTGTATGTTTTAATAAAGCAAAGGGACTTTACCAGAAGTAAATCAATTCAATATTCATCAACAAGTTGCTGCTGTTAAAAAAGGTTCTTTGCTATATTCTTAAAAATATCTTGTTACACACTTTGAACATGTGTTTGACGCAAATGGAATGCACATTACTTTAAACAAATTCTGCAATTCGCCGTTTCTTTTTCATGCGCCTCTTCTCACCTGGTAAACTAGTGTTATTGCAGATTTCTTTGCCCTATGATCCATGCATGGGTGCTCATATGGCAGAGGTAATTAGAAGTACCTAGTTTTTAATGAATTTTAACATGAAATATAATAGCAAAACAGTTTTAAATCTTAAGAAGCACTAGTATGTTGTGGCTATCACAAAACTTTCTCCCATATTAGTTATATGAATAGTTTAACACTTGGAAAATTCAGGGGTTGCCACAATTTCAGCGATTAATGCCAAAAGCCAGTTCCAGAGCATATGTTGATAGATATTTTAAGCATTGAAATGAAAATTTTCTTAACCCTTCCCCTAAAATTACACATATTGGGTACCCATGGGTCCATATGTGTATACACAGTTTCAGTGACATAAGTCTATATATTGGAACAAGCTGTTTGTAAGTCTAATCAGGGTAAAGGAAGCCCTGGGGAAAACCCAAAATGGAAGGGGGTGTTACCTAATTATGTAATTATTATTTTTTATTGGTAGCATATACATTTTATGAGAATTTTGTGTGCAGTTCAGAATTTTTGTTTTTACTGAGAATCACCCATGAATGTGGTCTGCCTAGAAGAAAACTATTCTCCCTTAGTTTTCACCCTGAAAATACAGCTCAACTTTAAAGTATTCTCAAAAACATTAATCTGTGGATCCAGCAATGGAGGCAATTCATCGCGTCACGTGACAAAGATGCTCGCTGATTTGTTTACCAAATTTTTAATCTAGTTCTACGTGGAGTTCCCGAAGCAAAATTAGCTATCCTAAAATTAGACTAGTTTCATAGATTTTTCTGATTATAAACCAAGTAATTTACCTTTAATTTAATCATTATAAAATAAATTTATTAATTATTACAATAGTTATAGTGTTTTATTTAGTGTTAATTTTATATAACGTAGATCTTTATTTAGTCCTAGTTTTTAATAACGTAGAATTTTATTTAGTCTTAGTTTTTAATAACGTAGAACTTTATTTAGGCCTAGTTTTTAATCAGATTAGTTTAAATTCATAAAAGAAGTTTTGATTAGTAATAATTTGGGATTTATTGGGCTCCATGGTTAATTCTATTGTTGATAAACCGTTGTATTTAACGGATTTTACACATTTTTCCATAATGGAATACGCCGAGCAGTTTCCGGCACTAACTGGAAATAATAGCGTGATTACTAAAGTAAAGAGAGAATCATTATTACTTAATGAAAAATTCGTTTCTAAAATCTGTTTCCTCGAACCGTCAGAAAACAATGCATTTTTTTGACTTATCGGCTACTGTCAAAGGTAAAATGAAAAAGAAAGAAGCTTACACAGCAAAAGTTAGGTTTTGAACCGAATGCAAGGTAAGTTTTTGTTATTGTTTATTTATCATAATTTATTTTGACATTTTTTTGTCTCATACATTTCAATGCTTATGAAGCTTAAGTTCTTAACATTCAGTTGAAATAGATGACCCATATGCAACACAGTATGACATCCTTTTACAACTCAATAAAGTATTCAAACAAAAACGTAATGTTAAACAAGCGAACTCGAAGTAAAGCGATACTACAGCTTCCTTCGTTTACATTGCTCACATCTTTGTCATGTGACCTATGACGCTGTATGAATTGCCTCCATTGAATTGATCATTTTTTACTTAATTTCTATTCTGTAAAATTTGAATTGAAAACCATCTATTGCTAGGCCCTCCTAGAATCCATTAAGTTTACAACATGGGAATTAAAAAGGGTGGTGTGAGGGTGATTAAATAATGAAGGGGCCCCAGTCGGCCGCCAAGTCCATCCACTGTTTATTTCACTCCAGCTCAAAACCTTGTTATTTTGAATGTTTTTTGAAGTCGAAAATTAATAACGGAAAAATCACTTTTCTTGCATCGAAACAAGCCAAGATATGTCTCCAAGATTCTCTCACACCCGTTGTTATTTCTCTGTGGAGTCGGAAACGATTCCGAGAAGCCCATCTGGTTACAGTAAAAACAGGTTCCTTATCATATGGGTAGCATTTTGTGGGAGGAAGCGTGTGGTTGTGCGCTATAGTAATCTCGTCAGTCTATCATTACATGTTTGTGGCTCTGGTTCAGATTTAACTGCATATTGAAGTTAGGCGAAAATGTTAGTGAAGTCCTAAAATGTGTCCATGAATCGCCAGTTGTTTTGAAAATGGAAACTTCCAAAGAAAAGAAAACAGTGTCCAACTATCATTATAAATTTTTATTCAAATTGGACATGAAAGCTGTTTCGAAACTTTTGGTTAATAAAAATTTCGCAAATGTTTCTTTGAATTTTTTTTTGCCTGTACATAACAACTGTTTCAGGTTTAACCATTACTATGAGAGTAATGGTAAAATTCCAATTGAATTTAATAAAAAAACCTGACATTTTATTTAAAAGATTTATATTAAAACTACTATGTTAACCCCTTCCGTCTCGCTCCCATGAAAATGATGGGGTGAGGTTTCCCCCTCTATTTCTCGCTCCTGTAATATTTCCGGGCTGGAGTGTTTTAAATTTCAAGCTAAAAACAAATGAATAAAATAATTTTTGGGAAAAAATAGAACAGACTTCAAACTATAAATTGCGCTAAAAAGTAAAAAATAAAACTATTCTTTAAACAACTTCGATAAGACTTTTAAACATAATTTTTGAAGTCAGTGCAAAATTATGACAGTCTAATCATAATTACGCCATGCGTTATTTTACATTGAAACTGTTGCAAACTCTACGCCATTTATATTTGTAATTGGTTCATAGTTAAAGGAATCATGCATCAAAATCCATCATAATTTTGCAGACTTCAAAAATTATGTTTAAAAGTCGTATCGAAGTTGCTTAAAGAATAGTTTTATTTTTTACTTTTAAGCGCAATTTATAGTTTGAAGTCTGTTCTATTTTTCCCCAAAAAATATTTTATTTTATTCATTTTAGTGTAAATACATTTTTATATAAATACTCTATTTTTAAAACATAAATATCAAAGGGGAAACCTTCTTTGAGGGAATGACACTAAAAACTAACCATCTGTATGATAAATTTGATTTTGAAATCAATTTTAAAGGGCAAGCAAACTGATTAGATTTAGTTTCTTTTTCAGAGAAGCCTTCAGTCTATTTCTTGTTACAATTGCTTTTAATAGTACATCTTAATGGCAACAAACTCTTTTTTTAACAATGAGTTTCATGTTTACTAACAATTTTCCCAACAAAGAAAAATCAAGCCTAGCCTTTCCAATTAAAATGAAAAAATACTTATTTTTCACCCATAATGTTTTTTCTAAAAAACAGATGTAGTCAAACTGATGTGCAATATTTGAGTTAGACGACCCTCTATCGATCAAAGAAAAAATAATCAAAATCGGTTCATTTATTTAAAAGTTACGGATGATAGGCAAAACAAAATTACCACATTTCATCCCGTAACTTTTTTTCTAATTATCGAATATGGTTAAACCAAGGTATGGGACCTATGGGAAACCACCCTCGATCAATTAAAAAAAAAATTCATGAAAATCGGTTCATCCGGTAAGAAGTTATGAGTGGGCAAATAAACAAACCAAAAAAACGACATATATACAATATGAATGGATAACCTCCTGCCTTTGTGAAGTCAGTTAAAAATGAATGTATATATTGTTCATACACATATTTTTATATAATTTTCAGGGAGACAAAAAACAGGCACTTTTATGACCTTCTTGAAAATTAACCGATCGTTAAGGGGTTAATATTAACTTTCGAATGATTTTCAATTTGGAAAAAAACTAACATGGTTCCAAATATACTAAAAGATATACCTTCAAACTGTATTCCAAAATAATGCAAACTTTAATTCTTTATTAATTGTTGTAACAAAAGTTTAATATCCGATTTTTATAATTTTGTAATGCTGAAATAAAAAGTTACTTGCAGTTTCATTTCCATATACAGAGAAAATGTAATGCTAAGTGCTAGGAATTCGATATTTTGTCCTAATAATTTATACTTTAAATATCTAATTTTTTCAATTGATAATAGTTACATCTCTTGATAACTATACACTAGTTGCAACTTTCAATTCGGAAACAAATTCCAATTTTTAAATGTTAATTTTATTTTCTTGAAAAAATCATATTAAATTTGAGAACTGTAAGATCAAGGAAATTGGCTGTCGAAACAAAATAAATCAAATGTAAAGAAAAAGTTAAAATCTCTTAGATTGTTTTTTTTTACTTCCTTGTACAAAGTATTATATTCAAGAAAAATTTCAAATAAATTCGGCCTAAATTTCCGTGATCTTAATCACCCATGAATCAATTTTTTCATTCAAATATTGCCAATTTTTTCCAAAATCAATCTAAATTTTTAACAATTATATTCTACTTTTATGTTTAATGTTTTTTGAAAAGGATTGTCATAACTGTGTTATAGGTTATAAAACCGAATAAGACCAAATAACATTGAGAAAATCTTGCCTTTTTCCGAGTTTGTTTTGGGGGGGGATTCTTAGAAACCTTTGTGTGCTGTTAATTAATTTTTTTAACAAAATACAATTTGGGGCAAGTTTGCCACAAAATTAGGAAAAAATGCTGTTTCGACACAATAATCGCCAAGTACAAAGGTAGCCCAAATCTTTTAGGTAGTGCTTCAGTTTGCTATATAGCTTAGGATGAACTACGAAAAATTTAGGCTTTAAGAGGGACATAAATCTTACCTGATAAAATTAAGGACTTTTATAAGGATGTATGAACCTTGAAATATTTCATTAGGAATAACTGATTTATGGCAGCAACATAGCTTTTCTAACTTAGATTCAATTCTTTCAAAGTAGTATTCAATGCAATGAATTATATTCTTAAAATCCGCAAATACCTACAATCCACAAAGCCTCTGTTCCCAAGCTGTGCAAATTTTCGGCATCCGACCAGTGGCGTAACTAGACCCTAATTTTGGGGAGAGTAAGCTAACTTCAGTTTTGACAGAACAATTGGTCAAATTCAAGACAATCTTCAATTTCAGTGGAGATCTACAAAACCTCCCCTTATCTTTGCCATTGCATCCTAAATGCTAATAGGTGGGAGTCTGGTGGAGATAAGTGCATCCTAAATGTTTCATTCCTTTAATTATATACTTGATTTAAAGAACCACTACCCACAAAAGGCATGAAAAAGGTATATTTAGTTTTATAAAAGTTGAACAACAATTTTTAATCTCTTTGAATTTTTTTTTTTATTTTATATAAAATGTAAATAAAAAGGTAAAAAAAATCTAAAGAAAACATTATATGATTACATATATAGAAATTAAAATATATAGATCTGTAAATGCTTTTTACAATTGACATATATATTTTTTTCCATTTCATTTCAAAACATACATTCATGAAACAGAATAAGTAGAAAACCAAATATATTAAAGTATATAATGTCACTACAAAAAAGCTCAAACATATATGTAAATGCTTTTTACAATGAAAAATATATTTTTCTCTTTACATTTTAAAGCTGATATATTTATGTAAAGAAATAAGTTGAAGACCAAATACTGATCTATCTAATGATGTCACTACAAAAAAGCTCCAATGTAATTAAAAGTATCCCAGTTTAATTCATTACAATTGAAGAATTACATTTTATATAAAATCATACTTTACTAATTTAACTTATATTAGAATTATGTAAAAGTTTAAACAGTGATGGCAATGATGAAGAGCTTGAACTTGATGTGTTCGAGCCTTCATCGTGGAAGAAAGGGTTGTTCAATGTTGGGTCATCAGCGTTTATGGACTTGTTGCAATTGCTGATAACTTTATTTTCATTATTTTCCATTGAAATAAAGAGATTTTCTAAATCACAGTTTTTTTGTGTTGTACTTAATAAATCTACTTTTTCCACTTGATAGCAACCAGGGACATTTCCCCCCCTCTTGTTATTTAACCTTTTGTTCCTCATATTGTTACAAAATGAACTTTTCACTGTGTCCAAATGAAAACTAGTATTTTCTTTAGCATTAAAAGTTCTTGAACTTACTTCAGAGCTTTTACATTTAAACTGATACTGACATGATGCAATGGAAAATCTTTCATATTTCTTATTAAGTCTAAATTGTTTATACTTGCTCAAAATTTTTGAAGCATGTTTAGTTACAGAATAGGAACCAGCAAAGACAAAATTCAAATATTTGTCACAATGAGTCTTTTGAGAAACTGTCAAACCAGCAATATGTTTTCGTTTTATATTTGAACTGCTATGTCCCCTTAAATTTTGACATTCATCTGTAGAATTTGACTTAGCACTATTTTTGATGTTCTGCTCAACAGAAGTGTCACGAGTATTTTTAGCAATATACCAATTGTTCAGTTCAGCACATTCCAGCATAGAATGTCCATCATTACTACAGGCACAACAATGTTTCTCTACATGTAGAAGTAAATTTCCAATAGTAGTTTCAACATATTTTGGCAAGATTATATCTTGATTATTTAAAGGGAAAAGGAATGTAATACGACGTCTTCCACTTATTACGTGATTAAACGTGACACTAGAACTTATAGTAATGTATTCAATATTTAATACTGTCCCAAATTTGCAAAATAATTCACACATAAATGAATTTGTAAGAAATGGATATACGTTCGAAACTGTAAATTGCGATATAAAGGGTAAAGTAGGAAGGGTTTTAATTCCAAACTTAATTCCATCCTGTAAGAGTTCATACACATATTCTGCTTTAGAAAAGAAAACTACAGCATTGCCTTCTGAATGCTCTGATTCGAGGTCCAAACATACAATTTCAGATGCTGGAATCTTTTCGTCTAATAAGGTCAATAGAAATTCAGGAGCTAAATTAGTTTCTTTAATTCTAATGCCATAAGGACTTATTTCTGCAGCCATTGACTACTACATAGCAGTATTTATGCGGGATGCGGGCTCTGATTTATCATTTATTTACTTTGTTCTTAGGTTAGGTCCACAGCACAGACTTCGTCTATTTTTTTTTTTTTTTTTTTTTTTTTTTTTTTTTTTTTTTTTTTTTTTTTTTTTTTTTTTTTTTTTTTTTTTTTTTTTTTTTTTTTTTTTTTTTTTTTTTTTTTTTTTTTTTTTTTTTTTTTTTTTTTTTTTTTTTTTTTTTTTTTTTTTTTTTTTTTTTTTTTTTTTTTTTTTTTTTTTTTTTTTTTTTTTTTTTTTTTTTTTTTTTTTTTTTTTTTTTTTTTTTTTTTTTTTTTTTTTTTTTTTTTTTTTTTTTTTTTTTTTTTTTTTTTTTTTTTTTTTTTTTTTTTTTTTTTTTTTTTTTTTTTTTTTTTTTTTTTTTTTTTTTTTTTTTTTTTTTTTTTTTTTTTTTTTTTTTTTTTTTTTTTTTTTTTTTTTTTTTTTTTTTTTTTTTTTTTTTTTCAATAATTTAGTTTCAAATTCTGATTTGGTCATTACCAAAGCTGACAAGGGTGGTCAGATTGTTGTTCTTAACAAATCATCTTATGTTGTAAAAACTGATGATTTACTTGCTTCTGGTCCTTATTCTGAAATTTATAAAGATCCTAGCGACAAGGAGTTAAAAGCTATTTCTTCTGCTATTAAGTCTGTTCATTCTATTCCTTTGATTGCTAAACGGTCTGTGATTCCTTCTGTTGCTAATTGTGCGCGTTTATATGCTTTACCGAAGGTACACAAGGCAGGTATTCCTTTCAGACCAATTGTTTCCAATATTGGCACTGCTTCATATAAACTTTCCAAGTATTTAGTTTCTGTGTTTTCTCCACTTAGGAGTCGGAATGCTTTCACTGTTAAAAATTCCACCGATTTTGTTAAGAGACTTCATAACTTCGTTCCGAATAATTCGGTTATGGCCTCTTTGATGTTAATTCTTTGTTTACTAATGTTCCTGTTGATGGCGCTTTGACTTGCCTCAGGAAAAGGCTTTCTGAATTCCATTTTACTTCTGTGGAAATTGAGGAATTAGTTTTTCTTACTCGTGTGTGTTTGAAACAGAGCACTTTTGTATTTAATGGTAAATTCTATGCTATGGTAGATGGCCTGGCCATGGGAAGTCCTCTTAGTCCTATTTTAAGTGATTTCTATATGCATTATTTTGAGGGAAAACTATTCCAAAAATTGCAATTTCAATTTTATGTTCGTTATGTGGATGATTGTTTTGTCCTAACGGACAGTAACTTGTTAGGTATTGATGATGCTCTTTCGATTATGAACTCCATTGATTCTAATATCCAGTTTTCTTGTGAGAAAGAACTTAATAGTAGCCTCGCGTTTCTTGATGTTTTGATTTCTAGGAGTGAGTCTGGTTTCACTACTTCTGTCTATCGTAAACTTTTCGCTGTTTCTTTACCTCCTCACAGACTATCGTCTCATCCTCCCAACCAAAAATATTCGGCTTTTAATGCTCTTGTCCATCGTGCTATTAATATTTGCTCTTCTCCTGAGCTTCTCAAGATTGAACTCAACTATCTGAAAGCTGTAGCTGTTGATAGAGGATTTTCTCACTCTTTAATTGATTCTATTGATAACAAACTTTCTAGAAAAACTTCTGGTCCCAATCATGTGGTCTCTAGAAAGAATTTGGTTGTGTTACCATTCTTTCATTCCGTAAGTTTTCGTATTGCTAAAATCCTAAAAAGGTTTCAATTTCAAGTTGTTTTTGCTCCTAGCAACAAACTTTCCTTCTCTTCTCTTAAAGATCCTGTCGATCAACTTAATACTTGGGGTATTTACCAAATTAGTTGCCGTTGCGGCCTTTCTTACATTAGACAGACAAAACGTGCTCTGAAAATTCGGTTAAATGAGCATAAAGGTTATGTACGAAAGCAAGAGCTAAATAAGTCTAGCATTGCTCAACATTGTTGGAATTCCAACCACTCTTTTGATTTCAATTCTGGGAAAATTATTCAAAAATGTTTTTCCCCTTTAGAACTTGACTTTTGGGAAGCTTATCATATTAACAGGAATAGTTCTAATTTGGTTAATGATTCTTCCTCAACTCCTTATTTTTCACAGGTCTGGCATAAGTTCCTTTAATTTGTTGTTCTTTCTTGGTTTTCTTGTTAGTTTTCCTTTTTTGTGTCAATTTTTTTTTTTAATTTTTTTTTTTTAAATTTTTTTTATTTTTATTTTTATTTTTTTCTTTCTTCCTCTCTCTCTCCCCCCCCTCCCCCTCTTTTGCATGTGTACTTTGTTTTGATTTTTGTTTTTGGTATTTTCTGTACTTATTTTATTTCCATTTTATTCCTTGTATTTTATTTTATTTTTTTTGCAATTTTCATGTATTTTCACATTTTTATGCACGCTGTTGTCTTTTTTGCTTTGTTTTTATTGATATACCTTTTTACTTCCTGTACTTCCAACTGCATTCGTTTGTCGCTCTCTTATTGGTGCCTTTCCTACTACTTCTACTTCCACTTCACACTGCCTTTATTCTCATTGGTTTACTGTTAATTCTTAGGCTATATAAGCTTTGTCTTTGTTGTTCTGTCTGCTTCATTTGGATGTTTTGCATCTAGAGGCTCCCTGTCGCATTGAAAAAGGGATTCCAAGCAATCCCGAAACATATGTCTGCGTTTTAATGCTCATTTGTGCTTTAATTTAACGTGAAATTTTATTTCTATTACTTTGCACAAAGTTAATTATTACTATCTGTTAGGCTTAACGTGCCTGAATTTGTTCTTCTTTCTTTTGTTTTGTTCTCCCATCCGTTCGCTGCTTGGTGAGTTTTTGATTTTTGTTCTTTCCTCATTGACTTTCTTGACTGTGTTTATTTTTGCTTTTTTGTTTTCTGACATTTGTTCCGCATATTGTTACGTGGTGTCTGTTTTGCATTTGTTTTTGCAATTTGATCTTTCTGTTTCTTTTTGTTTATTGAACGGTTTAGCTATTGTTTTTTCCCCTTATGTTTTGTTTGTTTTGATTTGGTTATGTCTCAAGTTAACAGATTTTGTAATCTACGAATTAAAAAGGTTCGGTTTTTGAACCATTTAAAATTTATCCAGGCTTGCAGGCGCAAGAAAGTCATTCCTAAGTTTATCACTTTAAAGTGTAATTTACCGCGTTCTGTTAGGGTTGATAAGGTAATTTTTCGTTCTAAATTAGCTTTACTTAGAGCTTCTATCCAGGAAACTAGGAAAAAACTTTCGTTCATAGAACGTGAACTTTATGATTTACATCTTTCTGTATCTAATTCTAATTTCGATTTTGATTCTATTGATAGAATGTCATGGGCGAGAGCTCTTCATTCATCTGACAGTCACAAAATTACTTTAAATAAGAAATTTACCAAGTTGTGTAATGATTCAAATGTTCCTGTTCCGGCTGATTTGCCTCTTGTTAATAGGAATGCGGTTGTAAATCTTTCGAAATTTCCTTTGAATAGTAATGAAATTAATGCTTTGAAATGTAATAACAATTTTGCTTTGGCTAAAAAGCCTTCTTTTTCTGAACTTATTGCTCCGGTTGAAAAAGCTTTCAAATTTAGTGCCTTAACTTCCACTCAAAAAGAGTCAGTTCGGCATCTTATTGCTTCCAATGTTGATTTCAATTCAAAAGTTCCTAATATTGGTTTTACCCATTCTGTGAAACGCTGTGTCAATAATTTAGTTTCAAATTCTGATTTGGTCATTACCAAAGCTGACAAGGGTGGTCAGATTGTTGTTCTTAACAAATCATCTTATGTTGTAAAAACTGATGATTTACTTGCTTCTGGTCATTATTCTGAAATTTATAAAGATCCTAGCGACAAGGAGTTAAAAGCTATTTCTTCTGCTGTTAAGTCTGTTCATTCTATTCCTTTGATTGCTAAACGGTCTGTGATTCCTTCTGTTGCTAATTGTGCGCGTTTATATGCTTTACCGAAGGTACACAAGGCAGGTATTCCTTTCAGACCAATTGTTTCCAATATTGGCACTGCTTCATATAAACTTTCCAAGTATTTAGTTTCTGTGTTTTCTCCACTTAGGAGTCGGAATGCTTTCACTGTTAAAAATTCCACCGATTTTGTTAAGAGACTTCATAGCTTCGTTCCGAATAATTCGGTTATGGCCTCTTTGATGTTAATTCTTTGTTTACTAATGTTCCTGTTGATGGCGCTTTGACTTGCCTCAGGAAAAGGCTTTCTGAATTCCATTTTACTTCTGTGGAAATTGAGGAATTAGTTTTTCTTACTCGTGTGTGCTTGAAACAGAGCACTTTTGTATTTAATGGTAAATTCTATGCTATGGTAGATGGCCTGGCCATGGGAAGTCCTCTTAGTCCTATTTTAAGTGATTTCTATATGCATTATTTTGAGGAAAAACTATTCCAAAAATTGCAATTTCAATTTTATGTTCGTTATGTGGATGATTGTTTTGTCCTAACGGACAGTAACTTGTTAGGTATTGATGATGCTCTTTCGATTATGAACTCCATTGATTCTAATATCCAGTTTTCTTGTGAGAAAGAACTTAATAGTAGCCTCGCGTTTCTTGATGTTTTGATTTCTAGGAGTGAGTCTGGTTTCACTACTTCTGTCTATCGTAAACTTTTCGCTGTTTCTTTACCTCCTCACAGACTATCGTCTCATCCTCCCAACCAAAAATATTCGGCTTTTAATGCTCTTGTCCATCGTGCTATTAATATTTGCTCTTCTCCTGAGCTTCTCAAGATTGAACTCAACTATCTGAAAGCTGTAGCTGTTGATAGAGGATTTTCTCACTCTTTAATTGATTCTATTCATAACAAACTTTCTAGAAAAACTTCTGGTCCCAATCATGTGGTCTCTAGAAAGAATTTGGTTGTGTTACCATTCTTTCATTCCGTAAGTTTTCGTATTGCTAAAATCCTAAAAAGGTTTCAATTTCAAGTTGTTTTTGCTCCTAGCAACAAACTTTAATTCTCTTCTCTTAAAGATCCTGTCGATCAACTTAATACTTGGGGTATTTACCAAATTAGTTGCCGTTGCGGCCTTTCTTACATTGGACAGACAAAACGTGCTCTGAAAATTCGGTTAAATGAGCATAAAGGTTATGTACGAAAGCAAGAGCTAAATAAGTCTAGCATTGCTCAACATTGTTGGAATTCCAACCACTCTTTTGATTTCAATTCTGGGAAAATTATTCAAAAATGTTTTTCCCCTTTAGAACTTGACTTTTGGGAAGCTTATCATATTAATAGGAATAGTTCTAATTTGGTTAATGATTCTTCCTCAACTCCTTATTTTTCACAGGTCTGGCATAAGTTCCTTTAATTTGTTGTTCTTTCTTGGTTTTCTTGTTAGTTTTCCTTTTTTGTGTCAATTTTTTTTTATTATTATTTATATTTTTTTTTATTTCTTTCTTTCTTCCTCTCTCTCCCCCCCCCTCCCCCTCTTTTGCATGTGTACTTTGTTTTGATTTTTGTTTTTGGTATTTTCTGTACTTATTTTATTTCCATTTTATTCCTTGTATTTTATTTTATTTTTTTGCAATTTTCATGTATTTTCACATTTTTATGCACGCTGTTGTCTTTTTTGCTTTGTTTTTATTGATATTCCTTTTTATTTCCTGTACTTCCAACTGCATTCGTTTGTCGCTCTCTTATTGGTGCCTTTCCTACTACTTCTACTTCCACTTAACACTGCCTTTATTCTCATTGGTTTACTGTTAATTCTTAGGCTATATAAGCTTTGTCTTTGTTGTTCTGTCTGCTTCATTTGGATGTTTTGCATCTAGAGGCTCCCTGTCGCATTGAAAAAGGGATTCCAAGCAATCCCGAAACATATGTCTGCGTTTTAATGCTCATTTGTGCTTTAATTTAACGTGAAATTTTATTTCTATTAAGGCATCGTTGCAAAAAGATACTTATCTAATTTTAAGCTTTAGTCATTCTCTGATTAAAGTTTACACCACGTGCAAAGTATTCAAATCGCAGCTAATATGCTTTTTTTCAGCAGGATATTTGAAATTGCATTAAACTTAAAACACTGAGGAAGAAACTGCACTTATATTCAAGAGAACATTCTATCATGTACAGGATTTAGCTGAAAAGTTACATTTCTAATATATTTACGATTTGAATACAATTTCTGGTTACACGAACAAAAAAACCCTGAAATGAACAATAAAATGGAAAAGAAAAGAATCATGTTTAAAACTGGATCACCTGATGAAAAATACACATTAATTGAAGAAAAGATTTTAACAACATAACCTACTTCAATATCTTAATTACGCAAAAGAACACGTGCAGAGGAATAAATCCTTTCTCCATGATTGAAGCAAGAAAAAGATTAATATAAGATAGCAGTAAGTTTGGCGAGAATTGATTTGGCGAGTTTGTTCCTAGCGCATGCGCATAGCATAGGGGAAATTTAAGAATTCAGACGCTCGTTACACACCTTAATGTTAATTCCTATGTAGTCAAAAACTGCGTTCAGCGCCCCCACGGAGAAAAACAGGAACTTCTTTTGATGGTTTCGCTGTTACTTTAATTGTTGTCACTCCCCATTCTTGGCTATTACGGTTATTGACGTCACCCCTATAACCATTACTCATTTCTTTTATTTGTGAATAATTTTCAGTAATTTTTATCGGTTTTGGAAAATTGCTTCTATTACTTTGAAATTTTGCTTCGTATAAATAAAATGCCATTTCTACTAACGATTTTAATTTTCTAACCGACATTTAAAAAAAAATTGATTTCAAAACACTCTTTCCTTTTCTTCCGTCACCTTTTATAGAATTAAACTGCAAGTAAGATGTATTTCACACTGATGTTTCGTATCACAGTCATACTTAAAATAATACTTTCAAAACATATTAATCTATTTCAGAATTCTAAATATTTGTTTGCCCTTTTCTCGTTTTTACTTCGCCTAGCATTTTATTTATTGACTAGGTTTCTTTTAATTTCGTTGATACAGTCTTTTATTCTATTATACTTCTAAAACCTATAGCGTTGCATGAATCTCAGAACAGTTTTTAGGATTACCATCTTGTTTTGTTCAACGTACTTACTGTTCTTTTTGAATTAAAAATGACATTAAATATCATACAAAAAGATCTAACAAATCGGGTACTTTTCCGTTTCGGGGGGGGGGGGGGGCGATGGTTATTATTATTATTTTTTTAGCCAACTCAATCGACTATATCATTTTGGGGTTGCCGTTGGCGATGTTTGAATATTTTTCACAAAAACAAACTCCACAAACTAAACTAATTGATTTAGCAACAACAAAAATAAAATATCGCCATCCCCCTGAATCGGAAAAACCAAAATTTATAGCAGAAGTTTAATCATAAAGCAATATACATAAAAAAAATCTTTATTTAAACTCTCTATGTAGTAAGACAAGGTACACAATTTTTAAAATCAGTAAAATATATCCTGTTAAATAAAGTCCAATATTAAAAAGATAAATAAATTAAGCATTCATTTTCAACAGATAAAAATGAAAATGTAGAACATGTTCTAAATAAGTTCAGTTAAATATGTTCTTAATTCCTAGAAATTCTTAAGTTAGATATTATTTTAGTAATCCTTTCTAAATACCGTAAATAAACTTTAGCGTTGAAAAATATTGATGAATGACGAACAAAAATAATGAAAGTGAAAAAATGTTTCAATCTGAAAGAACTACGCAAAGCTGCAAATGAGCGAACCGATTCTAAAGAAATATGCTCCTCAGGCAGCTGTTTAGGTTGTCTATAAGGGACCTGCCGGCCCTGAGAAATTTTGCCCCCCTCCCCTCCTTGTGGCCCAACGGCCAGACCCTAGAGATTTTGCCCCATTGCTGCATTGCACTCTCTGAAGCCCAGGTTACAACAAAGTTTTGGTCCCCATTTTTTTATGAACATTGTACAAGCTGTATACTTTATGAAAAAAATATAGATATTTTGCGACCGGCCCAGGTTGGACCAGCCCACCGGGCATTTGCCCGAATGCCCGCATAGCCAGTCCGCCGCTGATCCGGATCGAGCTACACCACCGACAGGTTTCATGTATTTTTTAGTTTCAAAATTGTATTTTTTTTAAAAAGTAATTGTATGGTGGGATTGTTCTGTATTTTACATGTTATTTGTAAGATGGTTTATAGATGTGCTGATACAGCATCTTTAATGCACTGGTGTAGTCCTGAAAAAAAAGTTGAGGGGGGGGGGGGAACGCTTATACATACGAAAAGCAATTGAAATCAAAAGTGGAGGGATGCTTATGTTAAAATGTAAAATGTTTGGGGGGACGCTTGTATTAAAATAAAATGTAGGGGGATACCGTCCCCTTGCGTCCCCCTTTGACTACATCACTGCTTTAACCCCTTGCCATACTTTAACGAGTCTGACTTGTGATGAAGATTTTAACACAAACATTAATATCACAAGTCAGATTCATGAAGGGATAATCGGGCCAAGCATGAATATCACGAGTCAGACTCGTGAAGGGATAATCAGATGACTATCGATTACGCCCGAGTTTGGTCAAGCTAAATGGTACGGCGAGGGGTTAATGTGCATATTATGCATACAGATTGCCATCCTGGTACATGATCTCATACAAGACGATGAATAACTTGCGGCATACCACGCAAGGCCGTATCCACAGCCCCCCTCCCCTCGAAGTCCCAAAAATTTTCGCAATGTGGCCTATATTCCTCCCAGAAGCTTTCCTTAACAAGTGTGTCAAAGTCATGCACAAATAGCACTGTAGTAAATACACAAGTTTTTGATGCATTATTTAAAAAGATTTCAATGTACAGTGATTTTTTTCAATTTTATTTATAACATTCAATCGTGCTAGATGAGCAGCAAAGCAAAGCTACTATTAAATTTCTTCCAGTTTAGCGTTCCAGTAAGAAAACTACAATGCACATAAATTAAAAACAACTGGAAGCGTTTAAATTAGTTCATTTGGAACAATACTTAAAAAATGCTTCTATTACAAAATGAAAATTCAACTTTAAAAATTCGAACTTGTAATCAAAGTTTTAAAATATGGTGGGGCACTCTTCGTGTATCAAAATAATACACATTTTATTTTTAAAAGTAAATTTTGCATTTTCAATCAAGATACGTTGTACAAATTATGTCTTAAAAACTAAAACAGTAAAAAAAATCAATGTAAAAATCAGAGCAGCATTGAAATATTCACACAAAAATTCAGAGGCACTTCCAAAATAAACAAGAAAAAAAACGTAGAGTCCCGAACTGCGAAGTTGAAGTAATTCACACAAAAATACAGAGGCACTTTTGCAAGAAAAAAGCGAGCCGAAATGTGAATTTAAACCCAAACGACCAGAACCAATGAGAATCACCAAAATCGTAGCAGACGACGGAGGGCGGGGCTTTGTAACCATATATAAAAGTATTTTTATTTTAATATCTAGGTGCCTCATAGCATATTGAGTCGAAACATATTAATCTACATGATCTCTACTAGTTGTGTGAAAAATAGCTTTTTTTCCTCTCACGTTTTCTATTTTTCCTGGCGAAAATAAAATCGTCCAAATTAGCACTGAAATGACCTAGCTTTCCGTACAAGGTAGTTACTCTGGCAGAGGCAGCGCCATCTGGAAAAGTGAAATTTTTGTGCCACTTTCCGTCAGCGGAGATCTAGCTCCTTAGCCTATAGACTCCATGGAGATATGTCTCCTTATTTATACTCAGGGAGTCTAAAAGGAAGGAGCCTCAACTAAGCGGGGAACGGGCTGAAAACATGGCGCGATTTTTCCACCGCCGTCAGATGGCGCTAGAGTAAAATGTCTTGCCGTTTGATCAAGTAGGGAAAGAGAAATTTCGTTTGACCCCGAGTATTCGGAGAAAGGTAGCGGAAAATCAGCTCGTTTTGTCGGCAGCGGCCAGGCGGTTCGGGCGTTCGGGCACGCATTAGTCTCTCGTTGTTCCAACAATTGAAATTATTATTTGCAATATTTTATTGCATTTTATTATAAGTTAAACATATAATCAGATGGTTATTTTAGTATCTTATTTAATGCATTTTTTGCTTTCGTAAAAAATCACTGTAATTAGCTAGTGACTAGATAATTTAGGATTAAAAGAGGGGTAGCAGACGGTCAGCTGGTATTCGTGCCATAATGAATGCGAGGAAAATGTCGGGGCCAGGGGGCACTCCCCCCCCCGACCCTCTTAAATGGAGGGAAGTAAAAACACATTGTACGTTGCATTAAAAAAACACAAAATATATGTACATACGTAGAAATACATTAAATTATTTTCCAAGTGAGGGGGGAGGTGCAATTGATCCCCCTAACACAACGGGTCTGTTGGGCACCCGATTTTTGGACTCCGCACGTCGTTTCTTTTATCTAACGCTTACTGTACTTCATTATTTATACTCTTAATAATCTGGAATCAGTTAGCTCATAAACTTCAGGAATGTAAATGTTTTTGAGCGGCTTCCAACACACCACACACACACACATGCGTTTTTATATATAAATATATTGAGGCGATGACCACTCCCCTCCCCTCCATAGAGCAATGGCGCCCGCACCTATGAGCGATGACCTTTTTCAAAATTCTGCTAAGGGGCCGTCCATAAATGATGTCACGCTTTTTTCACATGTATTTGACCCCCTCCCCCCCCCTTTGTCACACTTCAACATACCCCTCCCCCCTTTGTCCCATATGCTACGCTATGTTGCATAAGTATGATATCCCACTTATTTTTAAACCCTCCCGTCCCCTTGTCCCAATTTCACGACCCCCGCCCCCCCCCCCCCGAAGCGTGACATCATTTGGAATGATCCCTAAACTCCTAGAAAAGGACCCCATAAAAACCCAATCTAAAAACATATATATATATATATATATATACATATCAGTGGCGTCACTACGCGGGGGACCCTTTTGTTGAATGTTGAAGGTGGCACCTAATGCTATTTCAACGCATTATAACTGCAAATAAATGTAGTGAACTAAAATTTGCACAAATAAATAAAATTGAATTTCTTAAGATTCTTTTTTGCGCGATTGAAAATATATAAACTATAAGTTTATACAACACAAGAAATGTGGATTTTTTTTTTTTTTTTGGTGTAAAGGGGGTGTGTCCCACAAATTACAAATTACCTCCAAGGCAGGTGGCATTCATGATAGGAACGCCACTGTATATATATATAACACACACACGTATATATATATATATATATATATATATATATACAACGCTCATCGAGGGAATGATCACCCTATATATATACATATAGGGGATGGGATCATTCATAAATGATGTCACACTTCTTCGAGGGGGATGGGGGGTTCGTGAAACTGTGCCAAAGTGTGACAAGGGCAGGGGAGGGGGTAACAAAAAGTGTGACATCATGCTTATGTAACACAGCGGTATTTGTGACAAAGGGGGGTAGGGAGGGTCCTTTGAGGTGCGACACTTTGTACCAAAGGGAGGAGGGGGCAAAATATATGGGAAAAAAGCGTGACATCATTTATGAACGATCCCCAGGGTGATCGTTCAACATTCCTATGAGCGATGGTGCGTACCCAGAAATTTTTTTCGGGGGGAGGGGCACCTGACTTCGACACACTTATATATGTCAAAGCAAGTTTCAGAGAAGTTAAGAATATATGCTAAATTGAAAAAAAATTCGGGATTTCGTAGGCGGGCGGCCCCGAGGGCCCCTGTCTGGATACGGCCTTCGCGGTGCACTCCCCCTAAACGATGACCCCTCTCAAAATTCGGCTCACCTTCACCCTTCGTAAACAACCCCTTAAAATTTTGTATGGAGCAATCGGCAACACGTCCCCCTCCTTCCTTTCGTGTGCGCCCTTGATATATACTATATTTATGTATATACCATTTCCGGGATGGTGCATCCCATAAAACGATGTTCCCTTCAAAATTTAACAAAGCCAAAACGACCCCTATAAAAATTTTAATGGAGCAATCTGTGCCATGACCCCAAAGGGCACCCCTAATAAATATATACTTACCCCCCAATTGTTCACCCCTGAAAAAAAGAAGCTTCCCCCACCCCTTAAAAGAAGCAAAGACACATAAAACAATCCCCTTAAAAACTTCCATGGCGTGCGGTTTGCACAATACCCACCACCACTGGAGCTCGCATCTTTTTGTGTGTGGGGGGGGGGGGGACACCTGACTTTGTTACGCCTTGGAGAGGGAGGGTCCACAGCTTTTGGGGAGGCGTGCGTTATAACATTTAATGGACATGTTTTTTACTTAACTTTACATTAAAGTTGAAACCATTTTTAGTTAAATTAAAGTTACAATTGGCTTTGCAAGGATGTCTAAACGCCTACTTTATTTCCGGAAAAACCGCACCCCCCCCCCCCCTAGAGAATTTAAAGCAATATCGGGAAGTTTCAAATTTCTAAAAACTGGGATCGTTTTTTTTGTTTTTTTTTTTGAAATAGTAATTTTAACACATCAAAAATAAATACATTTTTATGAAATTTTCATTATAGTAGAATTATTTTCCCGAACATTACTGTTAAAGCATTTTAAAACAGACAACATATTTATTTCGTAATGTTGGTACCTGTAAAAAATGTTTCTGTTCAGAATGAAAAAAAGGAAGTTGTCAATATTTTTTATTTACATAGGGATCATTCATAAATGATGTCACGCTTCGAGGGGGGGAGGTAGTTTCGGGAAATTGTGACAAAGTTGGACAAGGGGAGGGGAGGGGGTAACAAGAATTGTAACATCATGTATTATGCAACATAGCGTGATGCGTGACAAAAGGGGGGGGGAAGAGGTCCGCTGAAGTGTGACATATTGTGACAAAGGGGAGTAGGGGGTCAAATATATGGGGGAAAAGCGTGACGTCATTTATGAACGGCCCCATTGTGAAACTTGATAGTTGTTTAAGTCATCAATAAAAAACAAAATAACACATAAAAATATTTTAAACCTGCCTTTAAAAAAAAATTGTTGAAATGTATAATAGTGCTTTAAACAGTGTTTCTTGTCAAAAAATTACCCCTTCAAATGTGTCGTTAAAGTTGTAATAAAATGCTATGAATAAAACAGATATATTATTGCTTATAATAATTTAAATCAACGAGTAAAGAAAAAAAAATATTTTGAAGGTTAATCTTATTTTCTGGAAAGCAACCAAATCAAATAAATTTTTAGAATCAATAATACTGCAATAAAAAAGCCTATTGAATTTACTAGTTAATTTTCTCAATTATAGATTTGATATAAAATGTTATGTTTGACGCTTGGTCATGTATCTAAAATAAAAATAATATAGCTTTACAATGTTATATGTTCTGTAACAATATTTTAAGACTGAAAACATCTCAAAATTCCCAATGTTCCCAAATTTCCCAGTTTCTTCCCGAAAATTTACGGGCTTTTAGCAAACCGAAACCAGTCACAAACCGAAACCATCAGTCGCAAACCGAAACCATCAGTCGCAAACCGAAACCATCGAACTAAAATAAAATGAACCAAATATAATAAAAAGAAATCACAAACACATTCTGAATCTAAAAGTAGTCCATGATCCTATAACCAGCTTCTCAAAAATTGACTATATCGATTTAAATACTCTTAAAAAAACCCTTTTAAATAATTTTATTTGCAACACTAAATTATGTTGCGAATCACCCTCATGGCAAGACATTTTACATGCGCGCCATCTAGCGCCAGTGAAATTGTCCGGACAAACTTTTACTATGGAGATTCGTCTCCTTCTTTTTACTCCGTGTTTATACTTCATGGCAGTTTCCTTTCAAAACAAAGATAATATCGTCGTAGAGGAGACATGAGTTAAACTTCAATGCGAACTCTTGTAATTTATTAGTTCATGTTTTTCCCCGTGGTGCGCTAGTGAAATCGACACTACAAAACGGCTTGAGAGTTGACCCTCTGGTTTATGTTATTAGGGTTGCAAGTTTGTCGCGCCGCGAATTCCCGCGATGACTTCCGCGATTTTTAGAGCTTTTTCCTAAATTCCGCGAATTTTTCTTATTTTATTTTTTGTAATTATTCACTCGCGCAATGTCCGATTTTTTAAAAATTTCAGAATAAAGGGATAAAATCTGAGCACCCAAAGTCTAAAAAGGCTCTAAACTTGCGCCAATAAAAAATTCAAAATTGTTTTTTTGAAAGCAGTAACAATAAACAGATTTTGCCAACTAGCCTAAATTTTTTTTAATGTATGCTGAGTTTTTGATCCTAGTCAATACAAATATTTAAATGCTTTTAACGAAGTTAATAATCCTTCTATTTTTAAAAATATCCCTATCTTTTATTAGGATGAAGAATAACTTTCACTGTTGATCTTCTATATTTTGTTATATTTGTGTTCTTGCGAACATATCGCGAAATTTGCGAGAATGTCCCGCGAATTTCGCGCTATTTTTTCCGCGACAAACTTGCAACCCTATTTATGATTACTCTGTGGTCCACAGAATCCCCGAATCTTCATCGCGCAAGGATTGCAAGATTTGGCGTTGTATGCACTAAACGAATAATTGTTGGCGCGAATCGACCTTGGAAACCGGAAAATCCTCTTTCTGCGACCCAGTTTGTAAAAGAAATACAACAGTTTTTCTTTTACAAGTTTTCAAAGCATTCTTTTCGGAGAGAGGTGGAGTATTTATTTTACATTTATTGGTTTTGCTCCCATTGCCCCAAGAGCAGTCGCGCCCCCTTTCTCCAAAGAACAGTGCCCTTTTGAGGAAAATAAAACAGACCACAAAGAACTTTAAACACCTTTAAATAAATGTATTTATATTTCTTATCCACGGTTTGATCATCGCCACCGCGTCAGTTCCCCTGTGGATTGTAGCTCCACGGTCAACACTCGAAGATTGGAAGTTGGAAGTTTTCTAAAAGTCGTTTGGCAATGGAACATGTTGTTGTTCATTGTAAAATAAGAATGGAGGCTGAGGAGGTTCTGTGTAAAGCGGGTAGTTTTGAAGTAGAATGTTTTATTATTGTTCCTTTGACATTCTTCAAGTGATCGTTAAATAAGTTCTTTATAAGAAGATGCTATATTCTAAGATTTGGTACTCTACGTAATGATGCACTTTTGAGGACTAAGTCATTATAATGTGAGTTGTAAGGGATTATTAGCTACACATCGTAACGTTTCTACATTTCTTTGCAGAAAGAGAGTAATATTTACACTTAACTTTTGCTTCATTTATGTATTTTTAATTTAAATGAATTTTTTTCTGATGGTCAGGTCTTCCCTTTTGCTGAATTCTCTCACTTGAAAAAGTTTTATTATGTGACAAGGTTGGCCGATTAAATCAGATATATCTAAGTTATTTAATTTTTTAAAAAAGACCTTTATTTAAATCGGAAAATAAATTTTATTTTCTTGAAATATTTATTTTTGAAATTTTATTTAAATGTATTACTTGATTTAGTTTGAGAGTACTATATAAGAGGAGGGGGGGGGA
This sequence comes from Octonoba sinensis, assembly GCA_038502835.1. Lineage (NCBI taxonomy): Eukaryota > Metazoa > Arthropoda > Arachnida > Araneae > Uloboridae > Octonoba > Octonoba sinensis. The sequence goes on along the minus strand of CM076601.1, from coordinate 126,440,640 downwards.
GCTGTTTTTGCTATTAAAAAAATAGAAAATTATGTTAAAAGACTTGAGAGATTATCGCTCTATCTCTAGATTTAGTTCTTCTTTAGTTTCTAATAAGCAGCTAGAACCACTTCATTTTCAAGTCGGTAAAATAGTCACAACACTGTTGAAGTAATTTGGCTGAAGATAAAAAGAAAAAAGCTTTTCTAGAAAGCTAAATACTCTGGTAATTTCATTGGTTAATAATGAGATTGATCGAAAAATAATAGTATCAGTAGGATGTTGTAATCCTAAGAAAAATGGTAGGGGTCATTTACAAATACAAACAAGCTATAAGAAATGGGGGGGGGGGGGGAGGCTACATAAAAAACTGCATTAATTTTTTTTACAGAAATAGTTTGCCTATGTATTTACACTGAAAATTAAGGGATTTACATAAATAAAATGCTCAGTCAACTATAGGTATTATTTCTTTACAGCTAATAAGTGCCATAGAGTATTTTTCCTGTGAAATTAATTACATGCACTTTTTAATCAAAATATTTTGTCAAAAAGTTTTCTAAGTTCTTAACTGACACATTAAAAAAATCAGTGACTTGATTCTTGAATTTTACTGCTTTTCTGGAGCGAAACTCTAAGGGAGCAATCTGAACAAAATGGAAGTTCAAAATACAGCATTGGTTTCAAAACTATCCATGTTCCTTTCCTTGCTAAAATACTTTTACCCTTGCTGATATGTATCCTGAAAATGGGGAATTTAAAGACTCCCAACAAAGTATCATCAGAATATTGGTAATAATGATTGCTGGTATTGTTGGAATTCAATCGAAAAAGTAGTGACCTCGTCCTCCCTTGAGCACGTCACTCCACTGCTATCTACCATTTTCTTGTTGAGGTAACTATTGTGTTGGATGTCTCCTCGGAGTAGTGTAAAACCTACTTTAGCTCAACTTTTTGTGAAACAAAAGAAAAAGCAATGAAGCAAATGCTTACTACAATATCCTGCATTTGTAAATAATTAAGATAGTTTAAAGGAAAGAGGTCCCAAGAATACGTACATACACATGCACATGGTTAGAACAACTGAAAAAGGTTACTACAATCAATTCACATCAACAATGGAGCTGGGTTACCACATCACTGAAAATCATTACAGATTGGTGCCAAAGTTCATGCATCACCTTTTCTCCTCCAACCTCTTTTCCTGTTAGCACTAGACCCTAGTGATGCCCTCCCCCGGTCACGAGGTAGGGGGGTAGTAGGTTTCACTAATTCCAAGGTGGTAGCCAGAATTTTTTTCCGGGGGGGGGGGGGGGCTGACTTTGAAACACTTATGTTGAGGAAAGTTTCAGGGAGGAATATACTACACTGCAAAACATTTCAAGATTTCTGGGGGGGGGGGGGTCCCGGGCCCGTGGGCACCCCCTCTGGATACGGCCTTGACTGATTCTACATGCACATATCCCCAAGTGTACATGGTGGGTATACCTCAAAACTCCAATTCTTGATTGGTAGCCAATGGCTACTAAAACCCCACAAAATGGTAGCCAAATTTCAAAAACTGATAGCCAAACTTTAAAAAGAAATTTTAACTGTGCATTGTTTTTAAGAGCACAAAAGTGGTATCAATTGCGATGAGCGTTTGAGTTACATTTAAGTAAACCATATAGTTCTCTCGGGCACGCAATTGCAGGTGTTTTTAGGGTTAGACATTTTAAGAACATTTAGTCCTTCCGGGACTAATTTTTTAGCTAATGTTTAATCATTATACTTGAAATAAATGCATGTAAAAATACATATTTGTCAATGTAATGTATTAGAATCTGAACAGAGAACAGTGCAAAATCTAGTAATAAAAATATGGATGGATTTTTTCAATGTACCCTATAATGCCGTCTTTTCGAATTTAATTTTCTCAGAATTGAAAAAATACTTCCTTTCCTCTTGCTTGTCAATGCCTAAATTCCTACTAAAAGTTGATTGAACAATTATCTACCTTGGCAAAATTACTCTGGCTTTTATTCTATTTATGTACACACATTATTATTATCATTTTGTAAAGTGTTTAAACTAAAAAAAATTCTTTATTAATTTAATGATTTGTGATACTTCTTTTCAATAATGGTTTATTTACCTAACAGTTTTCAATAATTGTTTATTGTTTTTTTAAAAAGTTGGATCCAGGTAAATTAACAATTTTCTAAAAATTCTTATTATCCAAAATTTAATATTTTCCAAAATTTAATATTTTCCAAAAAGTAAATAGCTGTCAATACCAAAATAGTGATTTAATAATATTAATAAACGCAATTTTCGACAAACACGTGTTGAATATCGGCACAGTTAAAAAAAAGAAAAAAGCCAGAAACTGTTAAAATAAAATGCAAAATAAGCAGATTTAGGATAACATGTGTGAAAAATATCTTCTAATTTAAAAAATAATTGGAATTTGTACCCGATGCAAAGGGATTAAAATCTCTAACGTAGAATCCAATTTTCGGCGAAGCACATGGCACGATTTTGGCTGTTTCTATCATTATACTTTTTTTACTTTTTTCATTGTTAAAATGAAATGACAAATAAGCAGATTTAAGGTTGTGCATGCAAAAAATATCTTACAACTTTCAAGGTAATTGAAATAATTCCAGGATGGAAAAGGATTGAAATTTCAAACACGGTAAGCAATTTCCGGTAAAAATCGGAGGAAATACTAGTTTCCGTGTGGAGCAAAAATTAACTCCTATTTCTTTCTTCTTTATTTAATTTTTAGTGGACAAGAGAATTTGGGAAATGTCAAGACTAAAGGTTGGGAAAGGGTTTTAGCAAATGGAGACTTCAATGAAAACAATGGTTGCCAAAACGAGGAAATTGGTCGCTTTTGGCGACTGGCGACCGCAAGATTTTAGCTCTAATGGTGAGTCTTCAGCGTGTTCTGTATTGAACCCCGGTTCCCATTGGAAGTCTGACATCCTAACTACTAGGTTACCAAGGCCATTCATGTATCATCTAGGTTAATGGGGGGGGGGGGGGATATATGACATTAATTATGTTGATTTTCAGGTGTCTTCAATGAGCTTAAGAGTTACGAAAGAGCTTATTTTTAATCACAATTTTGGGAAAGGATTGATTTTAAAGTACAGAATTAATGAAATACCCTTTTAAAATAAGGAATTTTGCTAAGAGGTCGCAAATATACACCCATTTTGTGACTAATTGCCCCCTTGCTTTTGCATGTAATAGCTCCCCCCCCCCCATGTTTGAACAGCAAAAACGAAAACATTTGTTACTTTTCTTGTTGCTGATCTATTTGTACCCAATAAATAACATATTTTTAGAATCAGTTCTGTATACTTTGAATGGAATCTTATAATTTAATTTAAAAGTAAAAGTTTTAGAGAATATAATACCTAGACATTTTGTGTAGTAACTGAAGGTTTTAACTTCTCAAGATGATTTTACTGCACATAGAACTCATTTTATGTAGATTAAGAATGACTTCATCTGCACTTTCAGTAAATTGAATAAAACAGGTATGTATGTAGATTAAGAATGATTTCATTTGTGCACTCAGTACTTTGAATACATGATCTAATTAAAACATGAGGATTATTACAATCAGAATATGTTTATGAAGTCCTAGTTTTCAGTGATGGGTGTTTAATTATGTTGTACCAATAACTCTTCCCCTATTATATTTTTAAACCCAAAATATCTTTTTCAATATAGTGTTTGCTTCAGTCAAACCTTGCTGCAACGCAAAATACATGATTTTTTCTTTTGCCTTAAAGACTAAAGTTGCAGCATTAAGATAAGAAAAAAATAGTAACAAATCTATAACTAACAACCAGAAAAAAATCACAAGCAGTTTTAATAAACAAACCTAACAAATAACAGAATACCTTGTTCTTACAATTAAATAAAAAGCTATTATACCAACGAAACATGTTAAAAGCCAAATATGATAGTTTAATATTATGCTTTTTACTTTTTGTAGCAATGAAATTTATGACTTACTGATGGGAAATTCTGGTTCTAACTGATTGCAATGTGACTTTACATAAATCCAATAAAGCCCCTATCTCATTTTGCCAGCTTTTATGTTTACAAAAAGTGATCGGGTTTTCACTATTTTACACTTGTCACTCATTTCCTATGATTGTTTTCTTTTTTACAATCAAATTTAGATTTTGTCGATTTTTAGTCGTATTCCAGAGATTTTAACAAATAATTAGAATGATGTTAACAAATAACTGGATGGCCAGTTTTAATGACTAAAATGATTTTAATAATAATAATGATTTTAATAGTAATAATGATTGGCTTATTTTTTTTAGACGTAAATGATGATGATTTAATTGAGTTATTTATATATGAATTTAGTGTTTATATATTTTTTAAAAAGTGCAGGGTGAATTTATGAAAAAAAGGGCACTTTTGATGAAAAAAGGGACATTTTGTTGAGTGAAAGGGCACCTCTTCTTACATCTTGTGGTTATTATCATAATTGTTTGTACCGAGGGTGTAGCCAGGGAGGAAGGTTTGGGGGTTTACCTCCTTTCCAGAACCTTTTGTTTTAAACAGATTGTAGTATGGTAATATATTATGCATTAAAGATAAGCGTGATGACTGTAAATGAATCTCCCCCCACCCACCCCTTTCCTTCATTTATACACACAGAAGAACATTCTGGTGGAGCCCGTTTGGTCGCTATAGCTTACATCACATATTGAATTATACACTAGCAACTTAACTAAAAGAGAAAAAAAATTTTACCTAATAGGAAAACAATGTTGAATTTCTGTTTGCTAATATTTTTAGTGGTTAAAACTATTGCAGCCAAGTGCAACATTGTGTTAAAAATTTGTAATGAAAATAACGTAACATGTTGAAGATATTTGAGCTTTCTTCAGTGCAAAAAAATAGTTATACATCAAATGTATCTCCTTCCACTAAAAGAATAAACTTTCTTTCCCAAAACACATTATTGAAATTTCTACTAAAAACTTGTATCAAACAATGTGACCGCTAACTTTCACCTATACCAGTATGATTAATATATTGTGTGTGTATAATTTCTTGTGGTTTGTGAATCAAAACAAGTTTTTTTTCTTTCCTTTTCTAGCTTCTCTTGTCCCTCATCTTAATTTTCAAGCATGATCCAGCTAGGAAGCCTTCATACTGAACTTGTAAACAATGCTCAACTGGGGAGTCCAGTACCCAAGCGGAGTAGACTTTCTTTGAAAAGGACCACAATTTGCCCGTCTCAGAGTAATGTGGAAGCGGAACCTGCCTCACAATCAATCGATTCTAGTTATGCAACTGAGTGCCTCGAAAACACTTTGAGTTCAAGAGCTATTTCTCTTGAAGCTATTAAAATTGAAAATAATGAAGTGCCTTTGACTCAGAATAACTCATCATCAGACATTCAGTCGGTAGCTTCGAGCACATATCTAGGCTTGCCGAATTGTGGTAATACATGCTTCATTAATAGTGTATTGCAAGTACTTCGATTTACTCCCAATTTTTTAATTTCTTTACACCAGTTGATTGAAATTGGACGTCAATCTGAAAAGGTATGTACTAAAAAAAAGCTATACTTTTTTTTCTGCTTTTCGTTTTTGTCATTTGTTCGTATGACACGTATGTCAAGCAATGCTGTTGTAATGGTTATGATAAATCCATAAGTCGAACCTTGTTTTCACGACACCCGGATGACACGTCACTTTTTCAAAGTCCCGAACTTGCAACATCTAATTTTAATGTTAAATAACTCCGCAATTCACAACACTAATTTATTGTACCACTTTGGTTAGGACGACACTTCAAATTGTGAAAATGGGCTCGATTTTATTTTTTTTAACTTGAACCTTTCAGTAAAATAATGAAGATTTCAAGAAAAGTTTGTCCTGTAATTCCTGAAAATGGATTAGTGACAAGTGTTATCAACCTCCCGGGGAAAATTCCCAGCCCCCTCGAACCTAACAATCTCGAGCCGGCATGGCGTGCACAGTAGGTTTGAAAGCGACAGGTGTAAACAGGACCACAGGCCCTGGTAGAAAGATAAAGTTGCGTTGCAGGTTTACTTGAACATCTCCGAATTAGGGATTTGAAGTACAGAAAGAATTTTACAATTGTCAACATTGACAGGCACAAAAAATGAGTGACAAGCTTCGTTCGCATTGCTCGTGGGATTAAATCTTTACTCAGCAATACTTCAGAAAAGGATAAAAGGGACCAGGAGAAAGAAAGAATCCATTTTGAAACTCGACTTTTGTTTCTGAAACTCTCAAATTTTAATTTTCAGTCTGAAAGAGTTTAGGAAGACAGAGCAGGGGAGAATCACTATGGCTATTCAACCGATGTTGAAGTTGAATGGTCATTGTAATGGTCATTGCTTCTAAAAATAAGTGCTATCATATTAAACTCTTTGTTCGAAAAGAAGAAATTTGCTTTCACTGTCCAGTCAAGTAGTAGTCAAAAGTAAAGGAGTTTTACAGTTGAGGGAGAAACTTTCAAGTAAATCAGATGCATTGCATTGCATTGATGTCATGGAAAAATACCTTTCTTCGATTGAAGAAGCTAAACAGGAAGATTATGCCTTTTTGTACAAATTACACAGAAAAATTTTAAATTGTAAATTAAGATGTAAGCAAACATTTATTGGAGAATACTTTAGTGTGAAATGAAAAGTAAGTTATATTTTCTTAATGTTTTTGCCTTGGCTTATAAAATAATACAAAATGACGGTAATTGAATCTAATTTAAAAAGGCAAATGAGATGTAAATAATGGCACTTATAATATAGCAATGAAATGCGTTATTACATTTTATGTTTTTTAAATTACGTGTCTTGAAGCAATTCCGGTTAAGACATCGCTCCGCTTATGACGACACTTTATAGAAAATGTGTTGGGTGTCGTGATAACGAGGTTCGACTGTATAATGTTTTCTGTTTTATCATGTAGAGATTTTTTGAGTATATTTTGAATGTGTAAAAGAAAATTAAATATTTTAGACTAACATGTACTTGACTTTTGTTGTATTAAGTCTTAGATTTGCAGAAATTTTCTGTTGCTTTTGAGTTTATATAAACTATTATATTAATTTCATATTATGTAAAAAAAAAATATTGTAACTGTTAAATTTAATTTCAGTAAAAATGTTAGGTTTCGTGAAGAAATATATTAAACAATATATGTGCAGTTTACAAAAGTAACGAAAATAACAAAAAAGTTCCAAAACTTGCAAATAGGTCACCAAAAAGGCTTAGAATATCCGGCATCTGACACATTTTAAAATATACGGAATCTGATCTGGACATTGCACGAAATAGCCTGTTATTCATGATGTCAAATTTGATTTTAAGAATTTAATTAATTCACATGTTTTGAAAATGTATGTGAATTACAAACTTGCTACATATTTGGAAGCTATAGGATGTTTAAAAATATGTATAGAATTTACAAATTTCAAACATCAGAGTCAAGATTCGGTTCATATCCGTCATGCAGGGAACACTGAATATTGGTTATCCGGTGCTTCCTTAGCAGGGTTTAAACTGAGTTCAAAAGTTCTTGAGTAAAAAAGCTAAAATGAGCAAAAATGCTTTAGCAAAACGCTAAAATGTGATGAATATATTCACTCATTTTCCTAGATGCCTTATTGTGTTTCAGGTTTTGAAGTTTTGCTGTATGACCTTTTTAAGGATATAAATACATAACACCTAAGAAAAATGATTGATATTTGAAAAATAATTGAAAGAGAACATGTTTGATTTTCAAAATGGTACAAGTCTTCCTTCCCCTCAACGGTGCATTGATTGGGTAGACATAATGCCCATTATGACCACATTCTTAAACTAATTTAAAAGTAGTAGTAATTTAAAAATTCAGCTGATTCATTTTTCAGAGGATAACTTTTATACATAAAAAATTTATATCACTCAGTTTATTACCCACTAATAGAGAAAAATGATACAAGGAAAAACTTAGCAAATATATACAGAGATAACAATTAAAACTTGCTTATTTTTCAAATGATTTAGGCTTACGATTCAAAATTCTTCTTTCATATTAGCCCATTTTACGAAAGCTTCCAGAACGTTAAAATAACTTTAAGGGCCTTCAATATTAGTCACCATCAAATTACTGACATTATTAATGGATAATTTGTTTCTAACACCATTTTTAATTAAATTGAAGCAGCTAAACCCTCTTTCACAATCAAAAGTGTGAATGGGAATAGTTGCACGGTATTCTATTAATAAGAGCATTATTGGGAATTCTTCAGACATATTGCATACAAAAATGCAAGGTACTCCTTGAAGGTCAGGTTTCAGAACATATGTCTGAACAATCCCCATTCAAAAAGCTTGTCTGATTCAGAAAAAAATTTTAGAGCAGCATTGTGAGACGATAAATTATACTTGGATTTAATTCCCTCCCGACCATACTGCATCAATTTCACAGAATCCTGGGGCATATTCCTAGGCAAAAATACACTAAAAATTTTAATTTTATCTAAATCCCCCAGTCTATCATTTATATTTTCGATAGTACAGTTTATAAAGTGTTGTCATAGCTATTTTAATAAAATGTGTGGATTATTAAAAGAAATACTAATAATATTTCAATACTAACTACGATAAAATACAATATCTAAATGATCATCAGAATAATAAACAAATGTTATTAAAATTATTTACATGCATTTAATTCTAGAAATTGTGACAAGGGGAGAGGGGGTATCAAGAAATGTGACATCACCCATTTTGGTTAAAGTAAAAGTATTTAACATCAAGCAAATTAAATAATTTTGTATTCTTATTGATTTTATATCGATAACATCGATGCTGATTAAGGTTTGAATTATCTTTTAGAAACTAAAACTAAACTCAATGGCACGCCAGCCCTTTTGGGGGCCATATCCTACTGTGCCTATCCCAGTTTTCGAGACCGAGGGCGCTGGGGTGCAGAAGCAGAAGTTCCGGTCGAGTGGTCGGCCTGACGCGGAACCCCCAGTGTTTAGTTCCCAAGGGTGATTGGTTCTCATTTTATGTCATAAATGTCATAATAGTTCAAAAATAAAATTGTAAATGTGATCTGTAACGTAGTGCTTTGTTTCTGAACTGCACGTATTTATGCTTATGTAATATTGCGTGACATGTGACAAAGGGGGGAGGGGGTATGCTGAAGTGTGACACTTTGTGACAAAAGGGGGAAGGTGGTCAAATATATTGAAAAAAAAGTGTGACATTATTTATGAAGGACCCCTAAGCTAGAATCTAAAATCGAAACCCCAGCAATATCACCGCCGAACTCATTTGAAAACAAGATATGTGTTCACGAAAAAGGAAGTAGAATGCCTAAGACTTTAACTACGTATACGTGGCAAAACAACTCACTTTGAAGCATTGTTATCGGGACGTTTCAGTATGATTTGACAATATCTAATATCCGGCTATCGAAAACCGATTAGTCGCCAAAGCCGCCAAGCTTGAAATGACAGAACTGCATTAGAGGTTAAGTCAGGGTTGACAAATTTGGCTAGGATAAGCTATTTTGGCTATTTTTGCTCACATGGCTATGAAATATTTTAAAGCATTGGCCAAACCAAACAGAGGCGTAGCTAGGGTTTTCAGCGCCCGGGGACAACTGAAGATTTTGCGCCCCCTTTGTGGACCTAGGGGCACCCCTAAAGGGAATTTTACAAACTTTTATTCTTCCTTAAGGATAAACAGCGCTCAAAAGTAACCCTTTTAACTTTCAATTTTATTAGCGACCATTCACTTCTAAGGGAAAAATGGGACACTTTGGCTTCGCAAAATTATTTGTCTGATTTCCCACGCATTCCTGTGCTGAATATTGGTCATTCCCGAAATGGTTTGCGGTGTTCCCACTTTTTTGTCGCACATATTCAAACCTTTTCAGTTCAAATAATTTTCTTTTCGCATTTAAAAATAAAGTAAATTGATATTAATTTGGCGCCCCTTGACGCTGCGGCGGGGAAAGCTGTTCCTCCTTGCCCCCACCTAGCTAGGCCTCTGAAACCAAACCGTTGTTTATTTTTACATTTCATAAAGCATTATATAATTTTTAAGTTGTGCATTCATTTTTACTCAAAATAATATAGAATTTTAAAAATTAAAGTGAAAATGAAGCATTAATTAAAAAAAAGTTAATATTCATGCAAAATTATATGGGATGGAAAGAAGGTGTCATAAATATTGGAGCATATAATAGAAATTTACAGTTAAAATTTTCAAAAATTTTTGGAAGACAATGCAGTAATCATACAGGTTGGCTCTTTTCTAGACTAATTTTCAGTAGTGTTTTCACTATTTCCATTCAATTTTCATTGGCAATTCTAGGTAAAATTTTGAATTTAATTGCTGATGCTAGCTTTATTTTCTTAATTTGATTAGCATCAAAATGCATTAAACCGAATGGTGGCAATTTAATTATGACTGAAATTTCCAAATTTCTTTATAAGTTAAACATATAAATTAGATTGGCGATATTATCTTTAAATTGATATTTTGTTTTATATCGCTATAGCCCTAGACGGGGCTAAACTTCAAATTTTCTAAGAGGGGGGAGGGAAAGCCCCCTGTTGGTCTTATATTTTCGAGAAGTAAATATAAGAAATTTGGGCTGGAATCCAACTATGAATTTCAGTCCCTGCAGGAGTTTTTTTTTTTTTGTAGCTTTCACATGCTAATTACAGACTCGCCACAGACAGAAAACCAGTTCCGAGGTTAGTGTATTCATGGCTATGAATCCCCCCCCCCCCCTGTGTTAAAATACCCGCACTGTTCCCTCAGTGTGCGGCCTGCCTTATGACAAAAAAGCACGTTCTGCACCCCTATCCCCCTCAGAAATAAGTAAATCCTTCACAAAAACACTAAAAATGTCACTTTATGCCATTCCGAAGGTTCAGTTCTAATTTTACTGATAGCAACTCAATGCAAAGTATCGTACTTCAGAACAGGGCAGTTAACACATCGCCCTGGTGAAGCATATATATACGCCCGCATCAGTTAAGGTGTTAACAGAAGTAAGTTTGTTGTATTATAAACTTGTAACTTCGGAAATGGGATTGTTTATTTTCAGTATTCCTTCAATTTGTTTAAAAAAGTTTTAACTATTAAAAAAAGTATAATTTCAACCCAAAAAGAAATTGTTATAAATACCCATTGTATTGCTTGAAAAACTATCTTCTATGGTCACCGATATTTTTGAAAGGTTACAAAAAAGTCACAAGGTTTAGTTTTGAAATTCAGTTGACTAGACATCCTGATGATGTATGTAGTTCAAAATATGCCAAATGCCCGCCTATTTCTAACACTAAAATGTGATGTTTGTTGTTGGTGTAAATAGTTTGTTGTTGGTTGATAAAATCAAACTTGAACATCTACATTTAATTGCAAGCTTTCAAATTATTGACTAAAGGGTTATTGGGCCACCATTTGTTTATCTTTAACCTCCTTCCTACTATTGATTTTGTGTTAGACATTGTTGGCCAAAATATGAATGAAATGTAAAGCAATTTGTTAAATATTTAGTTAATTTATTTATTTATTTTTTTGCAGCTTTCAAGTTTTGAAAATGAAATAAAAGAAATCATATTCTTCGACCATCTACATGATGTAAGTACAATTCTTATTTACAACTTTTAATTAGAGTTTATTTTGAAATATAAAGGTGTCATGTTTTTATATTTTGTATCTTTTTAGACAATATTTAGTCATACTTAATTCTATCACATTTTAGTCATTTGCAGAGATTTATTTAGGTGTGATGAAAATTTTCTCCTGAACACAAAATTTTGATTCAAAAATTCCTGGAACTGTATGTATATTTTTTACGTAAATTTTTAAAAATTCTTACCAGGCATCGGAATTTAGAGAAAAATCACTTGTTATAATGTAAATTATTATTACTAATGTCTGAGTGACATTTTCGTTTTCTTTCTTTTTTGGGGGTGGGGTGGGGGAGAAATATTCCAGAGTGCTAGAATTTCTCCCCAAACTATTTTGGTTTTTTGGGCATATTATGCGCCCCTGTGTTTATCTGCACAGTTCAAACTATAATTTACATAAAATTCATGGTTTTAGGATGAAGTACGAGTCTGCAAATTGATTGGAAGAGGAAAAATCCTAAGAACTCTGTCGTAAAATTTGAAAAACATAATCACAAGGAAAAAATACGTAGTTTCATTTATTTTTTAAGGAAACTATTTGATCTCAGTTGTCATGTAAATTTGAAACGTTGATATTTTTTATAGTTTGCAAGTAGAATTTTTAAAAAATATATATTATGTACTTAGTGGTAGAGCTCAAAACTCGCGGTCGCCAGTCGCTAAATGAGACCGGTTTTCACGTTTTGGCGACCATTGTTTTCATTGAAGCCGCCACTGTGGCTACCATTTGTTAATGCTAAAACCCTTTCCCAATAAAGAAGAAAGAAATAGGAGTTAATTTTTGTGCCACACGCAGGGGTCGCATTCCCCCTAAAATTCCTAAAAAATTGTACCACCCCTGAAATTCCTAAAATTATACTAAAATTTTGCTAGTGTTCCTAAAAATTTGGATGCTTTACTTATTTCGGAATGTAGCTTTTCAAGATGTCGCCAAGAGGGCAAAAATATTGCCAAGCTAGCCAATCCATTCGTTGGAAAGTGAAACGACAGACGATGCCAACGGCGGTAATTTTGACTTGGACAACCCTATCGAGGAACGAGCAGCAGCTCGTGCTTGGCGCTTCCCGCTTCCATTTTCCACAATTCATTTTTCGTTCATCTGTGATTTCAATAAAAACGAAAATAGACTTTTTTTACAATGGAATGCGCCTTAATATTTTCGTGCACGTGTCCAGGATTCATTTCCCGTTGATATGTGTCTTGTGCCATTTTATTTTAGCTTCATCAAAGATCTGCTCGTTCGATGTTTACGCAAAGTGAATGGCTTGTTTACGATTTAACGCTTGTTAATATTATCGATAGTGCTGCTGTTACACACTATTTCTCTTACCTTAAAAGGAAGAACAAAATTCCAAGGCTCTTGGCACGAAAAAGAGTTGGACGATGTTTTGATAAAGGAATGGTTGGAATCGGTGGCTGGCAATGTATGTTCTGCGAAATGTGGTTTATGCTGTGAAACGTTTGAAATATTGGATAGATAGTTGGGCGGAAACGTTTGAAATGTCGGATAGATAGTTGGGCGAAACCTCTTGGAGATAAAAAATCTCCAAGAGGTTTCGCCCAAGTTCGATCGCATCATAAAGGTAAAAAACATCTTCTAAAATTTAATGAAAAATTCAAAACTAGGGCACAGTCAACGAACTTGGAACTTTTTCATCCTGTTGCAAAATCATATGATGTCTCCAAGAGTTTGCATTCTGTTACAAGAATTGCTAGATATTTGAACTTTTCAAATGATTTCATTGATAATGTTAGGGAAGAGTGGAGGCTGTTTGTTTTTGATGCTACTGCCCATAAAGAACTATCTCTGGAAGTAGAGCGAGTAGATGCATATTGGAGAGAATTGTTTCTAGTGAAAGATAATAACAATCGATTAAAATATGAAAAGTTAACTGCATTAATCAAAACTGTTTTAATATTGCCACATGGAAATTCTGATCCTGAAAGAGGTTTTTCTATAAATAAGGCTATGGTTGATGTGAGTCATAGTGAAAATACTATTGTATCACTCAGATTAGTAAAAGACTGCATCAAAAATTATGGAGGAGCATTAAGTGTGCCCATCACTTTAACACTACTAAAGGCAGTGAAAGATTCGCATAAATCGTACCAAGAATATATGAGTAGATTAAAAGAAGAAGATAAGCTCAAAAAAGAAAAGCAGCAAATAGAAAAGGAAAAACTTGAAAAGGAAGAAACTAGAAAAAGGAAAAATGATTTTGATTTGCAGATCAGTGAAAATAACCAAAAGATTAATGAGCTTAAGAAAAATAAAAAACTTGCCGTAGGCCTAATTAAAGAGGGAACAGAAAGGTTAAAGAAAGCTGCAGCATCTAAAAATATTGTGGAAATGACTGTTGCACAGAATTTAATATCTGAAGGAACTGACCAATTACAAAAATTAGAATCAGAATTATCTATCTTTGAAACTGAAAAGGAACTAATTTTGAAGAAGAGACTAAAAATTAATTAATCAAATATTAATGTTTTAATATAATTTTGAGTATGCGTTTGTTTAAAATGTTGTTTTGGTAACAAAAGTTGCAAAATTTCTTTTTATAAATGAAATTCAAGCTGTTTTTGATATAATTTTTGGTAAAAAAAATGAGATGAAAATAAAAGTTTAAAATCATCAACAAACATTTTTTCCCTCTTCCTTTTAAATGCATTATAGGATCAATTTCAGGTTCACATTTAATGCATAAAGGTATGTAATGTATGTACACTACTACTTGTTTTATATATGCAAATATGTATATAGACGGTTACCCTATTCTTCTATTTGTATTAAATACAGATTGCTTAAAAAGTTACAAATTGGATATTTAGTTATTTTTTATTGTCTTTCAAAGTTTCCAACTTCACCGTTCCTGCTTTTCTGATTAAAAAGGAACAAACATTTTAAAGTAAATATTTGCTTTTTCAATAATTTTTTAAAACTTAAATTTTTTTCACTCGGAAACCTTGCACTAAACTTAAGAGTAATACTCTTAGTATATTCAAAGTTTATTTATTGCTATTTTGTTCATTAGCAGTCTTACATTATCCCTAAAATTTTCCTAACATTTTTGTAAAATGTTCCTAAAATTCCCCTAAAATTTTGAAAAATTGTACTGCTACCCCTGCACACGGAAAATATTTTTTCCTCCGACTTTTACCGGAAATTGCTTACCGTGTTTGAAATTTCAATCCTTTTCTATCCTGGAATTATTTTAATCATCTTGAAAGTTGTAAGATATTTTTTGCATGCACAACCTTAAATCTGCTTATTTGTCGTTTCATTTTAACAATTGAAAAGGAAAAAAGTATAAAGATAGAAACAGCCAAAATCGTACACGTGCTTCACCGAAAATTGGATTCTACGTTAGAGATTGTAATCCTTTTGCATCGGGTACAAATTTCAATTATTTTCTAAATTAGAAGATATTTTTCACACATGCTACCCTAAATCTGCTTATTTTGCATTTTATTTTAATAGTTTCTGGCTTTTTTGTAACAGTGCCGATATTGAATTCTGTGTTTGTCGAAAATTGCGTTTATCACTATTATTGTTTCATTTATTTATTTACTTCAAATTTTATTTTAGTATTGACAGTTATTTACTTTTTCTAAGATACTAAATTTTAGATAAATAAGAAAGTTTTAGAAAATTGTTAATTTACCTGGATGAGTCTGGTACCATTGCCGCAATTTTTTTTGACGCTTAGTTTCCCCTAGATGGGGCACCTGAGCTCTCATTGATGCAATCTGCACTAGGAATTTAAATTAGCCGAAAATATCCATGCCAAACGGATACTCAAGGGATCTTTAACATGCCGCATAATCATACGACATGGATGCAGACGATTTTCTGCATCTTGAAAATCCTCCGACTTGGGCCAGGTTTGAACCTGCAATCTTGAGCATACGAGACCTGAGTCTTACCACTATGCCACCCTGTCGACGCTCTTTCATTATTGAAATTGGGAAATTCCTTGTTATTATTTCAAAATGGTGCAATGTACAAAAGTTAAGTAAAGCTAAGTCAAAATTTATTCTATAAATGTTCAGTAGAAAGTTGAAGTTATAACCTGTTATTTTTGCTTGAAAAGCTGAAATTGATCAATGAAATTAAATATCAAAAGTTTTATGACATGCAAAATTTTGGTATTAAATTAGCTCTAGTTCGCACTGCAAATTTTCTGAAAAGATATAATGAAAAAATTTCCTCCCAAACTTACTGATGGATATATTTCTACACATGCCAGATCTTTGGATCTTTTTTGCAGTGCGGGATGGATGCCATATAATTTAGTTGCTGGCTGGATCGGATAGTTATAAATTAGCCGGATACCGGATAGTTGCTAAATATCCGTTTCATCCCTAGTTCTCTCCCCATACTGTATATACAGACAGGGAATTTTTTTTCCAGGTTTGAGTAGCAACAGTAACACTATTATTCAAAAATGGCTAGCATCATGAAAATGAACTTAAAATATTAATGTTTTTGCATATTGTTCGGCGTGTGGTATCCTTTTAATAAATGTAACATAATAATGCCTCAATCTTTAACGTATTATTGAACAAATTCGACTTAAACACATTTTTTTTTCTATTTAAAAAACAAAAAACCGAACCGTGTTTGAAAATTTTTTTTGGCTAAAGGGTATGCTATGCAGTGTGCACTATATATTATTTTTGTATTTTCAAGCTTTTTTTACTTTAAAAGCATTTGTAATAGCAGTTTGTTCCCTCTTCTAGCTCTATATAGCCATGAAAAGAAGAGAAAGCATGCTGAAGAACAAAAGACGTGAAATTCGCTTGATTCCAAAGCCTCTTAAGGCTTTTATTTTAAGCTTGAGGTATGTAGTATTATCCACCTTTATTAGAAAAGTTAGCACAGTTTTTTTTTTTTTTTTTTGTAGTTTTGAGGATAAAATATTGAATTGTTATTGAACATACAGTATTTCATATGATGTTCATAACAGGACGGTGCATAGATTACCTGCTATTAGTATTATAATCCATATCGATTCACCTTCATAGTCGTGGAAGCTTTTGAGTTGAATGTGTGTTAAATTTTGGAAGAAAGAAAACACAAAATATAGGTATATTTTTGTTTTCTGAAGAAAATTTTGGCCTCGAGATACAGGCCCCTAAAGTTGGCTTCCTCGACATCATTTCTGACTTTCGATTTTCGAAAACTTTTTTAAAGGGCTCTAAGTCCACAATTAGAAGGCCATTTTGAACTCGGTCCTTTCTACCTTTATATTAATTTTTACATTTTTACTTAACTATTCAAAGGTGAAATTTTTTTTTGTTCAATTCAAGAATGATAAATGGTACTGAGGTCCCCTTCCAAAGATGATTTTTTTTCTAAATTAGATGATTATTTTAAAACTTCTTAACAAAAAGCCCAATTATGTCCTTGACGCATCCCATCATAATTTCCCCTATTACAAAAACCTACTTTCATTTATCTTTGCTTGACTTTTTAAAAATTTTCTTTTAAAATAATGTGAATGAAGAAAAGGACTCAACAAATGATCTCTATTTGTGTGTGTATGTTTTTATCATCAATTTGATTTAATGTACATCATTCATGTGCCATAGTTTTAATCACCTTAAAAAAATATATATTTAAAACAACGGCGAGCAATGGTATTGTCAAGTGTCACGTTGCTTTGCTTACCTCAGCTATCACTTCTTCTTGAGCCTACTGCTGTGTAATTGTTTCTTAAAAAACTATAACATTTGACTAATAGATTTCCGAGTTCAATCATCAATGCCGTAGCCACGAGGGGTACTTCTCCCTCCCGGGAAATACCAACATTTTTCAATGTAGTAGATATTCCTCCATGAAAGTATCCTGAACATAATTGTGCCAGAGTCAGCCCCCCCACCCCCGAAACAGTTTCTGGGCATGGCCCTGTCAGTCAGGTACAACTTCTTTCAAACAAGTAATCAACATATAAATGTGTGCTCTTTAAGCATTCTTATTTAAAATTTTACTTTTGAAAAGGACATGAGAAAATTACAAATGTAAAAAACTTTACCACTTTTGACATGACTAATCTGCTGTGCAGTTTTAATAGGTAGAAGTTGAAAATGTGCTGAAATGTTTTTGTGCTGTCTGCTATAAATGCAGGGTTCGTACGGTCCTTAAAAGTCCTTAGAAAGTCCTTAATGTTCATTTTCATTTTTAAGGCCTTAAAAAGTCCTTAAATAGTCCTTATTTTTTATTCCAGGTGCTTAATTTTTTTTGTTAAAATAAGAAGGTACCCATGTGCTCTATTTGTTTTGCTATCTTTTGTATTCTTCTCAAGAATCAAACTTCTTTCATTTCAACTACTTAATCGAACCTCAAATTTGGTTTGCTCGGGTCCGGAATTATCCAGGGCCGTCTCCTTGACTTCGGGGACGGCCCTGAATTATCACGGCTTTCGGACAGACCCAAAACGGCGGATTGACAGTACCAAAAATGGCGATTTACATATCATTGCATTTTTACTACAAATTGCAGTGCTTTCTCAACTGGTAGATAAATAATTATAACACTTGTTTTTTTAATTCTTTTTTGAAAAGGTAAATTGATGTTATATATTTTTACTAAAAAAATGTTCATGGATTTTGATAAGATGCTTCAAACTACAACACCCAATTCAGTTAAAATGAACTTGTACCCACCCACATGGCAGCTTCCAATTTGCTATTTCCTGCAATTGTATGAAAAAGAAAATAGAGCTACATCGTAAAAAAAAAAAATTAAAATATTAGTAGAGAAGTCGAATCAAAACACCACAAGCACTTGTACAAAATGCAATGGTGCAGAGTAACTGGGCAACATTTAAGACCACAGAAAAACAAATCACACAAGTTCCCTCACTTTGCTTTTAAGAGAGAAAAATAAAAGGAATAAAATTCGAAAAACGAATTTTTAAGGACTCGAGGGGAAACAATTTAATAAATAAACAAAAATCGGGAATTTTCGAAAAAGTGCCGAATTTTGGGATTTCAAATTTGGGATTCAATAATATTTATTAATTTACAAAGTCAATAAATGTTTTTTTTTGCATGAAAATTGTTACTAAATCATCTACATTCTAAACAATTATCAATAAAGCAAGTAGGAGCAACTCTTACCAAGTAATCAGTAAATATATATTGCTTTTGAAACTTTTTTTTTTAATTTAATGGGGGGGGGGGGGAATACTTCAAAGAAGCATATTGTTGACATCTAGCTCAATAAAAGAAGTACATTTAACTAATATGTAGGCAAAAAAAAAAACTTTCAGCTTTTTTTGCGTTTGACCAATCGCATGTATGATTATCGCTTATTTATACTGTTAAAGGTAAAATAATGATTTAATTTTATTATCATTTTTCTTACGCCTTACACTATAATAAGCGCCAAGTTGCCAACTCTCCCGATCGCTTTTCAGCTGATCTTTCGCTAAACATTTTGTTCTCCCATTGTTTTTTTAGATCAAATAAATTCCCGTATTGAAAATTTGTTTTAAAGCAATGCTTTAATATTTAGTAAATTTTTATCGACCAATTTGGTTTCGCGATCGTTCTCTGTGGGGTTTTGTTGTGTGGGAGATGATGGATATTTGCTGCGTTAATCAAAATTTGTATCTCGTGAAATTTCTTATTTTGGTAGTACATTGTAGGAATCGACCTCTTCTTAAACCTATACACCATAGTTGCCAAATGCTCCGTTTTCCCCTAGCTTTTCTGTGTTTATTTGTGAACTTCGAAAAATAGATTTTTTGCAAACGATCCGATTTTTCGCAAACGATCCGATTTTTCAAGCTGATGTACAAGTATTTTTATCTAAATTCATTGTGTACTTTGCTAACATCTAGCATGTGCTTCGCCGAAAATTGCACGCAGCTTTTGAGACTTCTGTCTTTTTGTATTTGTAATTATATCAATTATTTAAAAATTGACAGCTGTTTTAGTATTTGTAGCCTGTAGTCTGCTTGTTCTATTTTTTATTTTAAAAAATTGTCAAATTTTTTGAAACTTTATTTTAGTTAAATCTTGGTAGTTACTATTTGAGGGCAATGGTAAAAAGTTTTAAGCGAATATGCTCCATTTTTTATTTGTATGTAATTTCCAAAATGAAATATTTTTCTCAAGTTGAAAAAGTTTTTTCTGAATTTTTGCAAGCTCTTCTAAATAATTTTAAAAAATTATTTATGGCAGAGATAAAAATTTAAGTAGGCCTAAATTGAGATGCTGGCAAAATAAGTTAAGCAAAATGAAAAAAAATCTAAATTAAACACAAATTCTCAAGACAAAGCCGCAGCGTTTTCTTTAACAATTTTTTTTATTTAAATTGTTTATCATTTAACCTTTATTTTATAGCACTAACCATTTTTGATAATTTTCCATATCATGATAATTTGCTTATATATGGTTAATACTTGTGTTGTGTGCTTCTTATTACTAGCTCCAATAGTTATTCAACTGCCTGACTGTATTGGACATTAGAAAAGCAACAAGTCAAAGAGAGCTCCATAAAAGTGTTTGTGTTGTGTTCCTAATAAAAATACGATATTAAATCAATTTCCTCTTTCAATAATGCTTCCTTTTGAAATAAACATAACAGTTTGTATATTTCGAAAAATTTGTGAGGTCCTTAAAATTTTTTGTAGGTCCTTAAAAAGTCCTTATTTTTGGTTTTGCCAAAAGCGTACAAACCTTGAAATGTTTCTATATCTTGTCATAACTTTTCTCACTATTATGATTGTGAGGTGTATATGTAATGTTTTTTTTAGGGAATGATACAACATACTATGGACAATCTTTAAAAGTGTGACTATATTTTTAATGGTACTTTTCTGTATCTTACATTTCAGTATTCTAAAAATGAAAATTCACATTTATAAACTTAATGCTTATTTCCACAGAATTTTTTAATTTAAATATTTATTTTTAGAGCACTGTGGGGATATATGAGGTAATGTCATTTTGATGCATTTAAGCTAGATAAAATATGTAAAAAAATACAAATTAAAGATAATATTTTCATTTCCTTTTAAAATTTCACCCTGAAAGAAACTTTCTTCTTTTCAAAATGTATATGTCATAAAATGGAGACACATAAGAATGACCATTTTGATGAGAATGACCTACATACAACATGCATTCATTCTTATATTTAAAGTTTTTCCCCTGCTCTTTCCCTCTTTTCTAGTTGTAGTTCAGTTCTTTATTACATGAAAGTAGTCTTCTGCCACCAACTATCTTGAACCTATTATGACTCTCTCTTATAATGTACATTATTGGAGCTTCCTTCTCCAAAGTTGCATAATCCAAAACTCTTTATGTGAAAATCTATTAAATACATACATCTAAGTATTGAAAATGTGTCGAATATCAGATAAATCATGATGAACAATGATATTTTTGTCCCAAAAGTAGCAATAAAATCTTACAAATATTGCTTCCAAATGCAAATCAAAATTTAATCACCATGCTAAAATTAAAATTTTATTCTATTCATAATTGTATTATTTTTCAGAGAAATATGTTTGTTGTTTGAAGAAGGTGAACAACATGATGCCCATGAATTTTTATTAACTGTAATTTCTAGTTTTGCATCAAGTTGTAAAACTATTAGAAAAATCAGGGAAAATACAAGCAAAGAAAAAGTTTACTGTCATGATGTTTTGTGCCAAGAAATTACGAACAATTTTATGGAAGAACTAGCTTCCATTGAGCAAGTTGTGAAACAAAAAAATATTCTTACCAAAAGGAAAACCGCTGGAAGGTCACCTAAGTCTGCAAGGATAATTTGTAAGCCTCATGTGGTAAATGTGGAGGATTTAACTCTTGGCTTTCAAGGTAAACTCCGTATTACTGCAAAATGTTTAGAATGTGAATGTCGACGAGAGAAAGAAGATATATTCTATGATTTGGGATTTCCATTTGCTCGTGACTCTGATACAGAAGGTAATTTTTATTACAATTCTTACATTGTCTAAAATCTTTAATAAAAAGTTAACTGTTCTCTGTTTATTTATTTTAAAATAACTTAATTATAAATTAATGAAATTTTATTGCTGAAGAAAAATTTTAATTTCATATGCATAAATTTTTGTTATGAAATTTCTACTTGGTTTTAAAACTGACTTGGAAACAGGGTTCGTGATTTTTTCAAAATCGGATTTTTTTTATTTTTTAAAAAAGACCGTAAGTATTTTAGATATTTATTATGTTACATTCATAAAAACAATATGGCATCTTTTAGATCACGAATTTGAATTTTAATCCCTGACAAACTTTTGCGCTGCACTGGAAAAGGAATTTTTATATTTTAAATGTTTTGCAGTCATTGGTTTTAACATAATACATTTCCAAATGCCTATCGAAATTCTATAAGATTTTTAAATTCCCATGCATTATGTTAAATAGTAAACAACTCATGCAAATATTCTTAATGTTTTCTCACATAAATCTTTGTAAAGAAAACACTAAATGAAAGTATTTATTTTTCTAACTATATTTAGATACAGTTGATCTTCGGAATTGCTTGGCACAGCATTGTCATAGTGTAATGCGAGATGAAAATAAAGTTAATTGTGACGAATGCTGTCGTAAGAATGAAACCAAGATGAGTTCGGAAGTAATTTCAACACCTCCAGTGCTTTTATTACATCTGACAGATTCCAGTTGCTCTAGGTATAACTTTGTATTTTCAATGATCTTTACTTTTATTATTGATCTTACTGATTTCATTGGTTTGTTGGACGCTTGTTACTTATACATTACATTTTTCACTGTTTGTTTCTTTTAAAATTATTAGCTTACCTTTTAAATAAGTGATTAAGTAAGTTTTCAAGTGAAACTTCTGTTCTTTCGTTGAGATTTAACGTTAAGTGCTTCTACAAAATTAAAATGCTTTTAATTCAACAAGACTTCTCCCCTTCCTAAAGTTACAATCAGGAATAGCATAGTTTTTATGAAACAGTCTTTTTCACTCATCTCTTTAAATGTAGTGAATAAATCATTAGTTACATCAAATTCTTGTAAAAAAAGAAAGAAACATTTTAATTGCTCATATTGAAAACAATTGTAAATTGCACTAAAATGTAGAGTTTTCCCCTGGATTGAAAAAGCTTAGGACGTTACTGTAAAAAAAGAGCACTTTACAAATCTAGGGCATTTTTTCTGAAGCAAACGCACATATCCTAAAATACACAGAAATCTGATTCTTCCACCATTTCGTGGTTTTATGTTGCTTTTTCTCTTCAGATTTCATATTTATTCGTATTTTTTTTCAAAAAAGTTTTTTTCTACTATTCATCACATGGCATGACTACTAATTTTCATGAATTAAGGGTATAATTTACACATTTTAAGTTTTTCATGCTTTTTCTCTTAAGTCCTGATTTTTTTCCCCGAGATCCGGTTGCATCTGCGTTAACGTTTCTAATACAAATCTAACACTTACAGAGGCATTATAGCTATGCAATGAGTGTTCTATCCTGATGTGCCGATAGTTTCAAAACATGAGAAGGAAAACTTTAAAAACAAACCAACAATTTATTAAAAAATTGTTTGAAGTTTAAAATTTATGTGACGAAAAAAATTTTAATTCATTTTTTTAAACCTCAATTTGATCTGTGTTTGTTTCAAAATGTTTTTCAGCAAAAGATGACTATTCAAGCTCCTTGTTGTGTTACACATTTTTTAAAATTAAAAGATGTTTTTTATTTAAACAATAAATTTTGAAAAAGGTTCAATGGCTTTTTAAGTGCAATAAAGCCAAAGAAACTGCTGTTTAATGGCAGGAAGCTCAAAACTTCATTACATTGAAGAAATGACTTGTTTGTAGCCCTCAAAGTATATGCAATATTTTTTTCAATTTGTACTATAACAATATTGCTATACTGATTAACCCCTTAACAGTTTTGGTTCTTTTTCTTAAATTTGGTCCTAAAATTATTATCTCCCATTTTTTTGCTATCGCCCGCTTTAACCATATGTTTTCCTAACTGGCTTACCATCGATCTCAATTAAGCTGGTTAACAGAGGTTCTACTGTACTCATTTGATGCTATTTTTAACATATAGGGATTCTTTTCCCACTGTGAGCCTGTGAAAATTTAGCTAAATTTTGGGAGATAAATTCCAACATGTATTAGGAAGAATAAATCACATTACATAGAAACTAGTCAACCGATGCAGAATTCCGCACTAATTTGGGAGAAAGGACATCATGAAGAATACAGTGCTCCCACCGGCCTCACAGAGTTTGTATCAGATTTTGGAGCAGATAAAAATGGGCTTTTGTATCAGTTTGGAGCAGAAAAAAAATGGGCTTTTGTATCAATTTGGAGCAGAAGAAATAGACTTTTGTATCAGTCTAGGAGCCATAAATATCAACTTTGTACATTTTTGGAGGATTTTTTTTCTTCATTTATTAAATATTAAATAGCTGTTTTAAGGGGTTATTCTAGTGTAGAGACATGAATTTCGCCCGGTTTTTGAAGCGCTGTACAAAGGGGGAAAAAGAACTTTTAGTATCCATTTTTTTATCATTTGTTTATTGATGTTTTATTATTACATACCAAAATTAACCAAAAAAAAAAAAAAATTAAAATTGACAAAGTTTATGAGTAGTGAAAGTGGGGGCTTCAAAAAAAAAAAAAAGAGGGTGTCCTGGCGTGCATGATTGCAACCCTCCTGGTGAGCTGAAAAATAAAAAACAGACCGATTCTTAATTATTATAGATGCCGCTATCGTATGAACCTCGGACAAGTTAAAAAAATTTTTTTTACAAAATGGTGGCTGTTTGAACAAAAATTTTCTTTTTTGCATCTTTTTTTAACAATTACGAATTTTTTAAAAATACTAAAGGAAAAGTTACATTTTTGGGCAAGGTTCACACGATAAAGGGATGTATAAAGAACATCCTCTCCAAATTTGAAGTAAATCGGTCCATTAGAACTAGAGATATCCTTACCGCTAGCTCGGAAAAAGTAGTTTCGAGAAAAACGCGTTCAAAGTTTTGAGACACGTTTTCGGCAGTTTTACTTATAGAATGGTATAGAATACTTACATATTTTTAATCAGCGATTCCTGCTCCATATAAGAAACCTTCCTCTACTTCAAAATGCTCATTCTCCGATGTTCTCTGGTGAAGACGAACAGTTCTACCCCCCCCCCCCCCCTTGACGCCTCTGAAGTCCGGAATCCCGATAGCTCGATATGCCGCTTCGTCCCGTCTCGCTGCAAAAGCATTAGCTTCTTAGCTAATCGTGATTCCCATAACATCTAAGATTTTAAATGGGTATAAAACCTTCATTACAAATACTAACTACGAAGGTTGGTACGAAAGTTGGCTCAAAACCTAACTTAAAATAAAACTAAACGGAGAATATTCCAAAAAAACTAGTTTCTATGTCCTTCAATTAAATATAGATTTAAAAGAGATACTATACAATAAATATTCTATAAGGGATATTCAATCGTGGGACTCGGGAACGTCTACCGTCTTTTGTTGACTTGTGGCGGTCGGACCGTAACCGATACCACATCACTAAAACGACTATAACTCAGGAAATAATAGGAATTTTAAAAAAGCCTTTTAATGGCATATTCTTGAATGTCTAAACTTTGGAAAAATAAGGAAATTTTTTTTTTTTTCATTTTTTTTAAAACTCTACCCCCTTAAAGCAATGTTATTTTCATACATCAAAGGTAAGAGCAGTTTCAAGTCTTCAAAATGATAGGAAATGTAAACGTCAGTCATCTTTCAAAAACTGGATTATTTTTATATATTTAAGAAATTATTTATAACCTATTCAAAAAGTAAGACTAATTAAACTAATAACCCTTATAAAAGTGTTTTTCAATACTTTTTTCAAGAAACGGATTATATAAAAAAAGTTCTCTTTTTTTCTTCTTCTTCTAATAGTTAAGAATAGCTGGAAGAAAGTGTAAAATTTTCTTCTTTTTAAAAATCATTGCATTCCTTCCTTTTTATGTAATAGCTAAAACACTATTCTTTCAAGAAAATAAGAAAAAACTAACTAATTTGAAAGGTTCAACTATTTTAAACTGTTTATCATTAATTAAATATTTTTAAACTAGTACTTATTTAGGTATAATCATTGTGATTATAGTAACAGTAAAATTTGAATGAATTAAATATAATTTGTTATTTTATCAAAAAATATATTTGAAGTCGATCCTATTTTCTACTTGCAGTAATAGTTATTTTTCTGATTAAGAAATATTCCTTTAAATTTCAATCCTAAATACTCCCTTAGATGCTTTGTAAGTAATTAATGGCACCAAAAGAACAATTGCTGAGTTTCATAATTTTGCAGCAAGAAAATTCAAGAACCAAATTATATTTTTCAGTTCTATAATAGAAAAGCAAAATGTACTATTTAATATATGTTTATAATTTAATGTCTAATATATGTTTATAATTTAATGTCTAATGATTTATTATTTTTTTCAACAATTAATTTTTACATCTTTTAGAAATTGTAATAGTTACAATTAAATTTTAAGAGCCCTAGGGTTACAGCAATTGGATGCTGAAAGAAACTAAATCGAAATAAAAGAAAAAGGAAAACCTTGATAATTTCATAACCAGCAAATCTAATTGAAAAATTGAAACTTTAAGCAAGAGTACTTTTATGAGGTCGTTCATCCACACCAAAATTTCCATTTTCTCTAAATAATAATATTGCTTAACATGTTTGCTAAAGATCATCAATTCATTAAGACATATACATGCTTTTTTTTAATGATTTTTCTAACTTAACTGCATTTTTTTTTACTTATTTTGTTCTTTATATTTATGTTTTCTGTTTTTTAATTGCTTGGGGTTATATGATATAGATTACAGAACTTAAAGAGTATTGAGAAAAAAAAAAAAAAGAAGCTGCAATTCAATGTTTAATTTTACAGCGTTTGAAAGCCCACCTCTAAACACTTTCAGGAACAAATATATATTTTAAAACAATGTTTTTATTTAAAATATAAATAAATTTTGTTTATTTACTTTGAGAAGAAACATTATAAATGGTTGAAATGAAAAAAAGCCGATTTTTGCAGCGGATGCAAAAAGATTGCAGAACGTATGCAGTCCTTTGCTTGCACTTGGAAAATAGGCTTAAGGAATTTTGAAGCATTGTTATAATGGAGCAGCAATCTTTTTAACATCTGTTCCGTTATTGATTTTTCAGATTGATTAGTATTTCCTAAACATTAGAAAATACAAAGTGCACTGAGGAAAAATGCTAAGTTTTTTTCCACATTCCATGAAATTGTAAACTTTTTATCTATTTCAAGAAAAACTTTCTAAATAAAATGTTTAACATAAATAGTGATAAGATGAATGATTTTTCTCTCTATGGTACTACAAAATATTAGAATCGTTTAACATAAATAGTGATAAGATGAATGATTTTTCTCTCTATGATACTACAAAATATTAGAAATCATCTCACTGTTTCTTCTACAAGGGTGGGATACATCGCTCAATCTGCTCATTTTCTCATCCATGTTTGATGTTCTTAAGAGAGGGTAGAGATAATATTCATTAATAAAATACTGCAAAAGGTAAAAATTAGTTGACTAAAGGAAAAATGTAACAAATGATGGGGATTTTAAGGTGAGAAAAAATTATATCTAAAAATTTTTCGTTTCCCCCCCCCCCCCCCCCCCCCCCGAAAATCGAGATTTGGCGCAAATTTTCCGAAGTACTCATTTTGTAGCAGCATGTAGCAGAAAAATCGTTTTGGCGCAGTTTTGCGCAATTAGCTCAGCCGTGGGAGCCCTGAGAATAGAAAAAAGCAAAAGGGTGTTGGTACAAAAGAAGACATGTAATTGAACACATCAGTACAAATAACTGTTACAATTTATCCCCTTACTATTTAGATATTCCAAATAATAAAATAATCACAATAATGATGATACTTATTTTTATTAGTAGTATTCATTGCATTAAAATACACTAACGAAAAAGTTCCATTGCTTAAAATATAGTTACTTGTTGGTTGGTTTGGATCTACACATTCACAATATAAATGAATGTGTAGAGCCTAACGATTGCATAAGTTTAATACACAAACGCAGCTAAAACTGTCCAATTTGCTAGACAATAAAAACAGAAGAGTTTCTTGTTTGTTTACTTAATACCAGAGAGTGCCAGCACACACACAACAGCAATTTGACATCCACTAAAGGACGTCTTCGTAGATGATTTTAAGTGTCAAATCTCAGAGAAGCGGTACATTTTTAGACCATGGGTCTATTTTTCGTCATTAGCCGGCACGATAAACTTTAAAATGAGGGGTAAATCGTGGAATTTGATAAAGGAATGTTCGTGGAGCGACAGAAGGCAGGCTAGAGAAATAATATATAATAGATAAATTAAAAATAATTATTAAAATTATTAATGAAATAAAATAATCTCTATTTAAATCGGTCTTTTTTTATGAGTCCAGGAAACAGGTGGAACAAAAAATGCCACCCTTAAATTGCAAATATAAATAATAAATAAATAATTTTTAAAAGCTTAAAAGTTGGTAAGACAATAAGCTAATATGAGGGTATATAAATAAATAAATAAATATATATATATATATATATATATATATACATATTTATATATATATATCCGGAAGTGCACTGCTGTGACAGGAATGCTGGTCAGGTATGGATATTCAGAAAGTATCTTGTTTTCACATAAAATGTTTTAAATTTAGCAGCTAATAAATTAATAATAATAGAGTATGTTCGATGAATTCATTCCAAAAAGTTATTTTATGCAATGAATATTTAATTTAATAAACAATTTTAATAGTATGTTTTCTACTATTTTTTAATTTACTGCATGAAAATAAAAACACCAAATAAAATATAAAAGAACTCTTTTTATACTTAGTGCATCAAAAATCAACGGTCCAGCAAAACAATTAATTGGAGAAAATGTAAACAAAATGCGGGACTCGAACCACGGGTGTTGGGTATACCAGCGTTGCGCTCTGACCACCCGGCCTCTAACCAACATACACAATACCAATTTCGCATCTATTAAAGGACCTCTTCTTAGATGATTTTAAATTTCAAATTTAAGAGAAGCGGTTCGTTTTTAGACTGTGGATCTCTTTTTCGTCATTAGCCAGTACGATAGCTTTAAAATGAGGGGTAAATCATGCAATTTGATAAAGGAATAAAGAAGATATCGCATAGCTACAAAAAACAGGCTAGAGAAATAATATATACAGATTGAACGAATCAGACCGAGTTAATATGTTCCAGATTAAAACATTTATTGCTAAATTTAAGCAATGCTAAAACTGTAGATTCCCCCACAAAATTTACTGTGTATTAGTATTTAGATTCAGTATTTCACATTAAAAGAATTTTGTTATAATAAATTAATAAGTGAAACTTGCTTTTCCTTTGCACAGTGGGTTCTACGAAAAGGCTGTTACAAAAGTTGCTATTCCTTTGTCCTTACAAACAAGTGAAAATACCAACATATTTGACTGTGAGGAAAACCAGACATACTCACTATATGCAGTTGTTGTGCACATTGGACTTTCCACAGAGGCTGGTCATTATGTTGCCTTTATTCGAGACAATCAATCAGATTCAGCTGCTGTAGATGAAGTAAAACCTCCTGGAAATTCTCATATTACAGACATTGAACGTTGTTGTGCACCTGCTGAAATCCTCAATAGGGAAGCAGTTGGTTCATCCAACAGATGGTTGTTATTTGATGACGAGAATGTATCAATGGTTTGCACGGATGAAGATGAAACAACATTTCCTTACTATAATTACGTGGGTGTTACCGCTTCACCAAAGATGATATTTTATTGTAAAAAGTAACTTTCCCATTTGCAGATTTTTAACCTTTTGTCATTTGTACTTTTTAAAATATTTATTTTCCCTAACATTTTATTACATGATATATTCCAAAGAAACTTTACTTCAAGTGTACTTACAGCATTGTTGAAGCTCTTTTGTACTGAGCAAATTGTAATATATTTACCAATCTGAAATAAATATTTTTACAAAATAAATTTCCTCTTTTTCTTCTTTCCCCTGTAAAAAAGGCTCTATAACTGAAATAGCACAGACGGGAAGAGACTATTAGAAATCCGATTCTTTCTACGATATGCAGAATAGGGCCTAAAATGGGGCCTTTATATTATAGTATTAAAATTGCCTTCAACATTACCATCTGTGTGGCAGTTGTTCCTTGATATCATATGCATCCTCGTCATCCCTTATGAATGTATGTCAGTTAACCAGGGTTCAAAATTATGGGTCATTGGTTGTATTTTGCAACTAAAAATTCCCGTTTGACGACCACAATTTCACATTCAGTCGTCACTTTTGACACCTAACCTTTCAAAAAACTTTTGGTTTAACAACCACAATTTTTTATCATGTCATTTTTATTTATTTTTTAAATCTGGCACAACTTTATACAATTATATTTTTATGTACATACACTATCTACCAATAAGTATTTGGACACCTGTGATAGAAAAAAAAACTAACCTTATTCAATATCAATAGTTGGTAACGCCTCCACAAGAGGCAAATACAGCGTGAACCCTCCGGGGCATACTTTCCACAAGTCCTTGCGTGACGGCTAGTGGTATTTTCTTCCACTCGGCTTGGTACACATGTAAGTTCCTACATCGATTTTGGATGGGTAGTGCACCCCTTAATTCGGCGGTCCAACTCGTCCCAGATTTTCTCAATAGGGTTCAGGTCTGGGCTCTGAGGAGGCCAGTCCATTCGATGAACCCCATTGGCACCATACCAAGACTTGGTTAACCTTACAACATGACGGCTGGCATTGTTGTCCCGGAAGTACATTGTCATTCAAAATTGTGCAGTAGGCATCGGCATTGAGCTTACCATGAATGGAGACCAAGGCTCCCAGTCCCTATCAGGAGAAACAACCCCAAACCATAATTCCACCTCCGCCGAACTTGACTGATGGCTCATTCTCCAGGCAGATGCCAGACCCTGCCATCCGAACAGTAGACGGTGAACCTTAATTCGTCGCTCCATAAAACCCGTTTCCACTGATCTACAGGCCAATTTCGAAGTGCTTTGCACCACGTTAACCGAGCAGCTCGGTTGGACTTTGTGATCAAAGGGTTAGGGGCAGCAGCGAAAACCAATCAGATGTGCTTCCTTACGGATGGTATTCATTTAAACAATACTCCCGGATACCTGTTGAAACTCCTCACAGATGAGGGCCATCGGTTGGGTGCGGTTTTACCGAATTTCTCTGGACAGTGCCCGTTGGGCTCTATCTTCCTGTTTCGTTGGTCTGCCGCCTCGGGGCACATTCCGACAAGCACCGATCACATAGGCTACTGTCGATTTTGGGTACTTCAGCTCGCTAGATATGTCCCTTAAGGATCGTCCATAAAATTTTTGTGGTACCCGATAATTATACCTTTCTCGAAATCGGAGAGCTCTGAGCTGCGTGGCATCTTGCTTGCGACTAATGCCGATGTTGTTTCCTACGCGATGTATACCAGCGGAGGACATGACGTTTCTCAGAACCCCAGATATCGTCATTTGCATAGGTGTCCAAATACTTATTAGTAGATAGTGTATTTCATCTAATCTTCAGTGTATTGAGTTTTTACGACACCTATTTAAAAAATATCGCAACTTCTTGACCTTCAAATTTGTAAATGTGAATTTTTACTTACAAATGAAGTAACACTAGACTGTAGCTTTAGCCAATTAAGTCACATTTCATTTTATTAGGCACTGATTAAAATAGAAATTGATTTTTAAACTTTTCTAATTTAGGTTGTGATGTTTTGGACATATTTCAACAATTGCACAACTGTCTTCATAGTTACCAGTTGTTATTTCTGCCCAAGCAAATTGAATTATATTTTAAAATTACGCCCAGCAGAACATTTTGTTAGAGACTCCTAACTTTTACATCCTAATTTCAATCCCTACAGCTAACTTTGTGCTCACAATTTAGGAGCTGTCGCCTTTTTAACTGCAATGTAGCAGATAATCTGGCAACAAATGTAAAGTGGATGGAACTGACTTATAGTGTACCAATGAATTGGACGATATGGTGTCGATTTTTATCTGAAAAGACGTTATTTTTCCGCTCATGGATTTTGTTTTTTACTTTGAGATTATGAGAAGGATCACAGCTTATCAATCATTGTAGTATTCCCCATAGTGACTAGTGTGATTACTTGCGTTCCCTTCTTCAAAGTAACATTAGCAAACCTTTTATCCATCATTCCTTTAGCAGCGTTGTTTCCTAGTTGGTTTGACTGGGTTTATTTTTATTGGTGTACAAGCTAACATAACATCGTAATAGTTGATGATCCTTAAAAGTAGTGGCATAAGCACATATACTCGGCTATCGGCCGATTTTTGAGCATGTACTTGCCCAATATCGAGTAGCTGTAAAAAATTAAATATTTGCAAGTATCATTGAATTGAAAGAAGTTCTTAACTTATAAAAAATATTTCAAACATTAATTTATAGTATGTAGTCATTCACTATTGCTTTATTCATAAAATATGACTGTGCCATATAATAAAAATTAAGGAAAATTCTGAATGTAAAATGAACGCCAAAGTGAAATTTAGCAATGCATTCATAGTTGTTGTTGTTGCTTATGCCACTTGGATATCAAAGCGCGACCTGGAATTAAGGCAGAAGGGTGCACCTTCCGTTTCAATATGAGCACCAACGGCGGGAAGTACGTGTTGGTTCATAATTAGGCTTGCCACATTTTTGGTTAGTGAAACCGGGACACATTAATATGGGATGGGCATACCGGGGGTATGGAATACCACCCCCCCATTAGCGAGGGGGGTCTGGGGAAATTTAAAGAAAAATGGTGAGTTTCAAGCCTTTTTAAAAGCCTCGCAATTAACGGGAGTGGGGAATCTGAAACCCTAAATTGTTAGTCTACACACCTTTTAAAAATTAAAAAGGAATTTTTCCTACTTAATTTACTTAGAAAGATTTTTTTTTTCTTTTTAATGAGAATTTTTTCTGGTCTACCATTTAAAAGAAGTGCTAATTTAAAAAGTTAAAAATACTTAATAAAATTGTTTAATTGAACAATTAATTACTAAATTTATTTTTTAAATTACAACATTTTGTCTAACTACAAAAACCCTTTCAAAAAAAAAAAGACATTTTGTCAAGCTAAAAAAGCAATTAATAAGTTAACAATGCTATTTGTTTTCAATCCACTTATATTTCCGACTTAAAAGTACTTTTTTCAAGATTTCTTTGTTAAGTTTGACTTTTTTATAAAAGTCAGAGTAAAGAAAACGCCTAAGTTTATTTTACATGCAATCAATACTCTTGCAGTGGAATCCCTTATTCATGCTCTGTCATGTTAAAGATTCTTAATGTCGTCATAAAAGATCCTTAAAAACAAATTCATTACTTTTTACATCTCACCGCTGTTTCCGGGGCATTGATAAAATTGGGCGGGACAAGTGCAAAATACCGGGACTGTCCCGGTCAAACTGGGACGTATGACAAGCCTATTCATAATGTACTTGGATGACACCACATGGCGTCACCACAAATACGCCACATACCTTTTTAGATCTATGGGTGAAGTTAGGGGTAAATCTCCACCCGCCGGTACCCTCAGAACTTCAAGGACCATGGACTATATGACTAATTGATGCTGTACAACTTGCCAGTAATAAGTTGCAGAAAAATTATCCCTAAGGTAAAGCTTATATTTATAAACTAATAAATTGACAAGGCGCAACTTTTGAATCACATATATATGGGTCATTCTCACAAAACAGGCAACATTTCAACATTTTTGCAATTGTTTGGACTCTATATAACCAGAAGAAAATTACAGCAGTGTAAATGTGCACCTGCTGTGAAGAGAAAAAAATGTTTTTCCAATATCTACCCAGGGCCCGATGAAATTCAGGTCCGTTTTCGGCCCCTTCACAAAATTCCAATTAATCAAAACGGATCTTTCACAAAATTTCAAGCTACCAAATTGTACTCTTCACTGAATTATTTATTAAAAATGAGCAGCA
This sequence comes from Octonoba sinensis, assembly GCA_038502835.1. Classification (NCBI taxonomy): domain Eukaryota; kingdom Metazoa; phylum Arthropoda; class Arachnida; order Araneae; family Uloboridae; genus Octonoba; species Octonoba sinensis. The sequence continues at coordinate 126,406,900 of CM076601.1, read as the reverse complement.
AATAATAATAAAAAATTTTATTACTGTAAGTTTAAATTTTGAATTTTCAAATTTATGTGACTTTTCACAAAAATATTTTTAAAATTTACAAAAAACGTACCTGTTAATAATTACGGATTGACACCTGGTTCCAGAAAAAAATTTTAAAAACAAATTTTCAAAGTAGACAAATTTTTAGTAATATATTATTTCAGCCAATCTAGATCAGATATTACAACATATTTTAATTGATTGTCTGAATTACCTTTTTTTTAAAAAATGCATGTAAAATGTTGTTCAGAGTCAAATCAATTTATTATTTTATGGTGTACTAAGATCACGGAAGTCCAAATTACAAATAAAAGCAAAAACAAGTAATTTTTGCAATGATTATTATTTTTCTAAATGTTTAAATTCATCTATAAAATAATTATATTGCAAATAAATATGAATCATGTTTAAAATGACTCAATAAACATAGACTCGCTCTCAATAAACTTTACTTTTTTGCTAAAAAAGAAAATCACACAAACTGGCAGTCAACATCCACACATCTTAACTAGATAATTAAAAGCTCTTGCTGAAAATATCTGAAATAAAGCTATTGTTGCTCCTATATATGAGAAATATAGAGTGAAATAACCTCTGCCAGGAAAATTACAATTCTCCTGGTGACACAGGTTTTACAATCATTTTAAATATGAGAAACTAATGCTAGTCTTTCAAATAAGTGTTCATTTTCTAAAATACCTTTTTTAAATGTATGTCTGATAAGATTTCATTAAAAAAACCAATTCACATTTATTTCGATCAGACCCTAGTTAGCTCTGGTAACAAGCCAGGACAATGACTTTGGAACAATTAAAGTTTTAAAAAATATATAATTAAGAAATTTTCCATATTGTACTGTATTTATAGGTTAGTCTGAAGTACAGCAAAGTAAAAAAAAATTGGTTCTAACTATTAGTGCTTCCATTTTTTAACTGATACATGGCAAAGGCATGTTTTACCTGTTAAGTATTATCCATTATATATTTTTTGAACCATCTTAAAACTCTGATTGCAAATTTTCAAAGCTACGATTTTTAAGATAAAATTTTGGCCAAAAGAATAATGTGTAGAAGTAAAAATGTCGTTTTTATAACTTCACCAAAAAAAAAAGAAATTATGCTTAAGTTTGAAAATATGAAGCTTTTATAGTATTCAACAAACTGTTACTATAAACAGCTTATGACTAGCATATTTCTAATATCAGAAAGAACTGTAATAGATTGATAAATGATTTTTAATTTCATTCGATTTAATTGTACTTTTTTTCCACCATGCATTTTAAATATAATTATACTTTTCTAAAATATTCGACTTAAAGAAGATCCTTAAATGGTTCATGACTAGAACTAGTCTTTAACTGAGCCTGCACTGGTTGCTGGCTATCAGTTATTGTATTTATGTTTGCATTTGTGTTATTACATTCCATGTTGACTTTAATTAAAAAAATACATGCTCCAGCTCCACAAATTGTTAGTCCAATAAGTGAAAAATTCTTTATACGTATCAGTACTCAGCCAAGTAGTAAAATGGCGGAGTACTCAGTTCTCGGCCGAACTGTTATTCGCTACTCGGTACAGTGCTATTTAAAAGATGAGCCTAAAAAAACCTAAGAAGTTACTCTTTAACAGACCATATTTTTCTTTTTTAGTAATGATATATTAAAATATCTTGTGGATTTAGTTTTCAGAAAAGAAATTCCTAAAGTTCATTAAATAGAATTAACCTGATTGTTATCCTCCCCACTCATTTTTTTTTTCGAGGTAAATTTGGAAAAAATGAAGAGTGCGTGAGATGTGAATAGAGGGAATGTATGAGATTGGATAAACAGGGTGTCATCAATTTATCCTATCATAGGGCGATCCATCATTTTTTTTTTAGAAAGGTCCGTTTTTTGTGAATTTTTAAGAGATTTTTGTGAAAAATTAAATAATTTTGAGAAAATTTAAACATATAATGATGAAAAATTTTATTATTATTTGCAACTTTCATAATAAATAATGGTGTAAAAAAAACGATTTGGAAGCTTGGAATTTTGTGAAGGGTCCGAAAGCGGACCCGAATTTCCTTTGGCATGACCCCTGCATATATAAATTTTATACTAAATAATGTGTTAAGTATTTCATTAATTAGGTTTTTACCTTTTCTGCTGTGAGGGGGAGGATCAGGCCCTAGTAAAATGAAAGACCTTCTGTTGTCCATTCTTCAAATTCCTGCATCTTGCATTTGTAGTCTGCTTTCTAGAATAAGTAAGCAGACTATCAGATGCAAGATCAATGCCCCTCTACCATATTAAGTGAGAGGGGGGAACCGCAAAAGTAAGTGATGTATAACAGTTGGGAAGACTTTAGAAAGAGGGAAAACACATACCACTGAAATTTGCGTCATATGAATGAAGTATGCTAACATTACAATCAATACAAATGAACTGGGACTGCAGTGAGAGATGCATAAGAGGAGATTAACTGTATGTATGTGTGTACAGATGTTCGAACAGAGGGCATTTCATTTTAAGCGAAACAAATAAATGATGCATAATATAACCACAATAAAAATCATTTATTGGTCAACCACATAGGTTTTCTATGTGTAACAGTATAGTGTGATGTATTAAAAAAAATTTAAACAATGAACTAAGTCCGAAGAAAAAAGGCAGTATAAAAATCTATGATATCTTGAAATATCTTCAAGCAATTGAACACTTTCATAAAAGCTATGTACAGAATTCGTTGATGTTTTCGCAAAATAAAGATGATGGATGCCTCAAATTTACATATGATGAATGATGATCTTGTCATTCTATTTTATTGCTCTTTATAAGGCTTCAGTAAAAGAATATATTTGTCAACTGAATGATCTGAAAAAAAAAAAAAAAACATAAGGTTATTTTTTTGGGAAATACATAAAGGCTGAAATTGATTGTTATTCGAAAAGAAAACTACAGTTATATATATATACATACAGTACAACTTTGAATTAACAATACTCAATTTAACGATTTCCCCAAATCAGCAATATATTTTACAATTATGGATTGGATTCAATGAACGTTATGTCTCACCAATTTAACAATGTCCTTGATTTAAAGCTAGCATTTAAAAGTCCAAGGAGGTCCAAAGTCCAATCATTAAATCAGGGTATATAAAAGTATTACCTTGTTTAGTAAACAAATATTAAAACATCATACATATGGAAAGAATAAAAAAATCACACAGAAATTGTTAAATCTTAATTTATAGCTTAAATTTAAAAAAGGAAACATTTGCATTGCAATTAATTTATTTTGTGAAAAAAGGATGATCTAAACCAAGTTGCGTACATACCGACCTGTGAGTAGAACTTTAGAGGTCTGAAATTTTTTTAGAATGTTGATCAAAAGCAAGATAATGAATTTTCTGGTCTGTTGACTAATCACCCATTGCACCCAGAAATGTTTGTAACATCTCTCTTTCTCCACTTTGTTTTGAATCACTCATCATTTAATGAAAAGGAAAAAACGTTAATTATGCACCTAATTTGCAAACAATTTGACGGTTTCAAGAAACCCTTTTTCAGTGCAAAAGAAGTGAGCTTCTCGATGAAATAATGATGCATAATATTCATGTAAAAGGTGTATGAATCAACCATCTATAAAATTATAAATAGTTATAGTACCAATGTATATTTTGTACAAAATATTTAAATAAAATACTATTTCATAACTATAAAATATATTATGTCTTTTCACTAAGTATCAGACCCGGAGCAAGCAGCGCTATGAGGCAACAAAATATACTGCGTATCTATTATATGTATTTTGTAGCGTATACGGACTAAAAAGATTCACTAAATTTGTGATTATTTAAATATCCAATATACATAGGACAGATTCATTTTTCTTATTCATTGGAAGCAAAACATTGCATAATAAATTAATCAGCTGTTAATAGCTGCTGCCCTTAATAAAAGTGTTGCGCAGCGAAGCAAGCGCCTTGCTGTCTCTACTGCCCGCAGGCCCTGGTATAAACTACTACTGGACTTGGAAAAATATGAAATTTTTACGAAATTCCTACTCGTTTTTGATTTATAGGCGTGTAAAATTCTACTAAGAACAGAAGACTGCAAATTGAGAATTGCTCTAGAAATTTCCCTATAAAGGAAGAAAGATATTTTTGATGTAGCAATGTAAACTCATGTTTGTGAAAATTGCAACACTATGAAGGACTTACACGAGTGAGCTGAAAGTTTCAGGAAATGCAAAGTAGCGCATGATATGCAAATGATTAGAATTTCAAATCCGTAGCACATGCGTATGCCGAGCAGCGCCCTCTGAACGGCGGATGGATCGGAATAAATAGACGGGTGTAGCGAGGCGTGCATGGTTATCGGTGGTTATCTGCTAGTGGTAAACGTTAGCTCAATCTTTACTTATGCCTCTTCGACGAAAGAGAGCGAGATTTGAACAACTTACAGAGTTTGAACGGGGGAGAATCATCGGCCTTCGTGAAGCTGGATTGTCGTATCGTGCAGTAGCCGCTCGTGTGCAGCGTAACAGCAGTGATGGGCCATTATCCCTTCTAAAGGACCCATTATTTTTGCTAAGAAATAATTCGAAGCTAATACAATTCTTAAAAGAATAGCAGAGATTTATTTATGAAAAAAAATATTTCAATAACTTTACAATACAACGTTAAAAATATTACCTAAAGCCATTCGTAAAAAAAAATAAAGTTGACTAGATTTTTATATTTTATGAATAAAAACTTAACTATCGGGCATTTCACACAAAGTCGATGCAGCTCGAGAAACAACTATCCCTAAGAAAGTATTCTAAGGCACATGGTCCATCTCACCGGGTAAAAACGTCAACTTCCCGCTCGCTCTCTGAGCGAACGTCTCAAGAGAAGTTCTAAAAGGATTAAGAGAGAGAGAAGCAAGCGAGCACTACGCTTAAATACCGAAGGGTGATTTGCGTATACCGCTGAGCACGTGTACGCACATGCGTCGATGACACGTGATGTGCATTCGAGAAAATTCTCGAGCGGGAAAACCGGCAACGCCCCCAAGTGGCGGATTTAGCCAACTAATCAGTTTGAGAAAGATTTGCGAGTCGGGAGGTACGTCGCAACTTAGCTGACTTTTACTGTCTACAACGTTAAAGGCTTAAACCAAATAAAGTAGTAAGTTACCGAAATTAATTTTTACTTTTGAATTAAGTGGTGAGAATTTAAAAAAATAACATTTCCTATCAAGCAACACAGTGATGCGTGTTTGGAAGCAGTGGATGGACGAGGGTCGGACAGCTTGGAAATCCGGGAGTGGACCCCGAAACGTGACGTCAGCTCGCGACGATAGACACCTGGTCCGCATGGCCCGGACGGACCGTACAGCTTCCTCCAGACAATTGGCAGCACAGTGGTCAATAGCTACAAGTGTTTCATTGTGTGCTTCATCAATTCGTAGACGTCTGCAGCAGCGTGGACTGCTCGCAAGGACTCCTTTATACAGGATCCCCCTCACGCTAAACCATCGCCACCTGCGGCTACAATGGGCCAATCAGCATAGAGACTGGCGTGCTGATTGGCAGCATGTCGTGTTTTCTGACGAATCCCGCTTTAATTTGTGGTACCATGATGGCCGCATTCGTGTCGGACGCTATGCCGGTGAATGCCACCTTCCGGAGTGCATTATCGAACGCCAATGTGGACGAACACCCGGAGTTATGGTCTGGGGCGCCATAGCCTATCATGGACGATCTCAATTGGTACGAATTGTGGGCAATCTGAACAGCAACCGGTACATCAGTGAAGTTCTACAGCCCCAAGCTGTTCCCTTTCTTCAAAGCTTGCCAGGCGCAGTATTTAAACAGGACAATGCCGGCCCTCATATTGCTAGGACTGTTCAATCCTTCTTTGCAACGCAGCAGGTACAGCTTCTTCCTTGGCCTGCGCATTCCCCGGACTTGTCGCCAATTGAACATGTGTGGGATTTCGTTGGTCGGCTTCTCGCTCGTGATCCTCGTCCTGTTGCTTCTGTAGACGAACTTTGGGTACGCATACAAACAATATGGAATGCTCTTCCTCAGGCAGACATTCAAAATTTGTTTGACTCCATGCCATGTCGTGTAGCAGCACTTATTGCGGCGCGTGGTGGCTACACAAAATACTGATTCCAATCTCTTGTTATTGTTTGTTTGCTTTGAAAATTTAATCATTTATTTGTACCACTACCACTCAACTGTGTATTAAATTTCATTCAATTACGACGATTCCTTCATGGTGTTGCAATTTTCACAAACATGAGTTTAATTTTCACCACAATAGCTCAAAATTTAAGAAAAACCTGTTGCAAAAAAAATGTAATTCTAGTGTTTGATGAATTGCGCATGGATAGATCTGTATGTCGAAGCCACTTCCTCAGAGAACAACAGTAACAATAAGATGAAGCAAAGGAAAAAAATAACCAATTTCAGTTCATTAGTGTGCGTTTTAATTTTATTATTATTAAGTTGCAGTGGTATGCAACCTAATATATGAAAAGGATTATCTGTACGACTATTTGTGACAAAATATCAAAAACCAGCTGAAATGATACTCAAACTAAAACCATTTTAAACAAAACATTAAAAAAATAATAAAAAATTTTTTATATCTGCAAGTGGTAAGATTTATAACTACTTCTAACAAAAAAAATTACATTATATTTATCAGGTTTGAAGCACAGTCTGACCTCGTTAAACCGCCTCCGTCAAACTGCTACCCTCTCAGTTCGCCAAGGAAGACCGTGAAAAAAACCCCTTCCCTATAGGAAGGTAATACAATTTCCCTCACTAAATCGCCAGCCCCCGCTGTCTGCCAACCGGCAATCATTTTCAGCCGAAAGTGTATCCTCGGTATGCTAATATTACTGTTTAAACCTCCATCTTGAATGAGCGCTCAAATAAAGAACTCAAGGCAGATGTGGGACAATATCCAGAAAACATGTCGTGACCTTTAAGGGTCACAATACACAACACATGCCATGAAGGGATGTCCTGAATACATCACTTGCACCCATCGCTGATTGGTCAGCAACAAAAATGTGGCTTTCATCAGGCTGACCAGCTCCTTTATCTCTTTTATTTCAACTGCACCTGCTCTTCCCTTCCCCCTACCTTTCCCATCCCACTCCTCCCCAAACAGTTGCTAAACATTGTTTCCATTGTCCCCATCAAATTCCTATCCAGAGCTAGTTCTTGGAATCCTCAATTCTTTAGTCTTTCACACCCCTTTTTACCTCTCCTGAAACTTCCTTGCAGCTCTTCTGTACATCATGCCCTTCTTCCCTCTTGGTCCTGATATATGGATAGGTGTGTGGGGGGGGGGGGGGGAGTTTAGAAAATACAAAAGAATTTTAGAAGTGATTGGTAAAGCAAGAAAACCTCACTGTTTCAAAACTTTGTGTCAATGTGATGTAACATTAAAAGATGCAATTTACTTTGCAAAAAAAGCTTGGGACTCTGTGAGTGAGGACACTGTTAAAAATTGTTGGAAGCATACAGGATTGATAAAAGACGATGAAAATGACGGCCAGCGGCTGGTTTCAAGATCCTGCAATCAAAGAATTCAAAGAAACATTTCAACAAGCCAATGATGTGCTGGATATGGAAATGGAAGCTGATGAGTTTTTGACTATCGACAATGATGAACCAATATTTGAGGGATTGACAAATGATGAAATCATTCAATTTTCTAAGTCACGAGAAGTTGAAGAATCATATCACAGTGAGGAATCGGATAACGACGAGGAATTACAGCCTAAAATTACAAGTAAGGAAGCACAAGACTGCATAAAAAATCCAAGACTATTTCGAACAAAAAGAAAACACAGATAAAGAAATGATCAATAATGTACTCCGGCTAGAGAAAAAGACTTATGTACAAAACAAAGGAAACAAACCACTTTGGATATTTTTTTTTCTAAACATTAAACTGATTTCTACTGGTAAGTTCCATCTGTTAATTTTCTGTGTACTTTGTACTTAATTAAAAAATCTTAAAGTACTATAAATATTTAATTTTCAGTTTGGAAAAAAAGCATTTATAGAGAATTGGCAAAATTTCGCTAAACCGCCACCCTCGACTTCCGCCAACTTTCGGGCCGTCATTAAGGTTGGCAGTTTAACGAGGTTCAACTGTATTTCCAATTATTAATAATTGAATGTTTGACTGTTGAACAATAATCAGTAGTAATAATATAATTACACGTTAATTAAAAGCACAAATGAGCAATAAAATGCAGACATATGTTTCGAGATTGCTTGGAATCCCTTTTTCAATGTGACAGGGAGCTTCTAGATGCATCTAGAAGCTCCCTGCCGCATTGAAAAAGGGATTCCAAGCAATCTCGAAACATATGTCTGCAGTTTACTGCTCATTTGTGCTTTAAATTAACGTGTAATTATATTATTATTATTGTTTACTTGCACAAAGTTAAATTATTTTTAATAATCAGTAGATCTATAAAAATGCATAAATGCCCCAGTTTAATAATGTAATGCCTGGGCATTTTACAACACTACTTCTCCCTGAATCCACTAGGTTACCCACTTTTAGAACATTTCGACATCCCGAAGTTCAGTTTGGGGGCAGACTATTTAAAAGAATAATCTTGTTCAAAACAGAAGTGTCCTGTTCAAAACGGTATGTATGATGTTTACCTTAGTTAAAGCGTGATGCAAAACTTGCTAAGAGATGCAGGAACATATCCAAATCATATGTAAGCAACTCTTTTCTTGAATGAATTTAAAGAGATGGTGATGAAGATTATTGCAATGCACATTCATTATTCATATATCATTATATATTCTTTAAAAATGCATATTTCATGCATTATCAATTTAATAACAGCTAATTATATTATTGGATCATTCAAATTATGTACCACTTTGACGTTCATTGTTTCATTCTGATGAAGGTTATTTGCTACGAACAACATTTATTAAAGATTAGAACTTTCTGATGAAGCAAGTTATTATAATGTAGCCACAATAATATTCCTCAATACATGGAGGAAAAAACAGCATCTGAATGAAACTTGGGAATAAATTATTCTAAGGTACCAGTTAGGTATGAAACGGATAAGCTTAGAAAAACCAAATTTCCTTCAAATAAACGCCAAAATAGTCTAAACCATTGAAATCGTGTTAACTCATAAAATGTTTTGAACATAATCAAATAGGATTTTGGAGATATGACTGAGGTGCACGAGTTTTGCTAGAATATTTTTGGATATGACGGTTTTTGGGGACATTCGGAATCTCACCAAGCTTCTGGCACTGAAAAAACTATGTACACTATGTTTGAAGTTATTTATTAATTTTTGATTCCAAACAATTATGTGCAGTAGAGAACGTTATTACTGACAGAGAACGGATTTTTTCCATGAAGCTACTCTAAAGTAATTTAGTTTGTAGCTCGCAATATGAATCGAAGGAGCTGCATCAGCAGTTCCAGGGGCTGGCAAGCGAGAGTGAGTAGGGTGCGGAGGTTTTCTAGTAAATAAAATAATAATATTAATAGAAAATTTCCATATGCTTTTTAAAATTTTTTTTTTTTGAGCATAGCCTTTAATAATCGTTCTGCTTCATGCAGTCTATAAAATAAGATAGAAAGTGGGCCTCCGTAATGTCGCCCAGTCACTACAAATGCTGCCGGAAAAAAAAGAAAAGGAAGGAAGGAGATATATTCTTTAAAAAATTTCGTTAATTCCTTAACCAAAACTAATTTATCATTTTCGTTGCAATCCGGCGGATATTCATGAATGCTTCTGCTGGTTCCACTTTCTCTGGTTAGCAATGATTAGACATTCTATCAATGCATAAGTTTCAGTACCAAAAACTTCTGACGGAGAGCCTGGGGCACCTCCTTAAAGTTATTAAACATATCCAAAACTGACTTTTTAAGACGCTAATTTCAAAAAATTTCGCAGAAAAGCACCAAACGCACCACCCGTCTTCTCCTGAGCAAAAATAGTCTAAACTTTTGTTTTCAGAAATACTTGAGGATAAGGAATTTGAGTAAAGATTGGGTTTTTAATACTTCAGTTTCGAAATCTTTGCAGAGTAGAGCCCTCGAAACTCCTTCCCCAACTGATAAATTACTGTTTTTAAAAATTTTCAAGTGAAAGCAGCACTCTTCATTTCTCTAATTCTCCAAAGATAGATTACAATTTACTTCAGTTTCAAGAAAAATTTCAGGAGGGAAACCCCATCTTCCATTTCTTACTACGTTATCAAGAAAGCCTAAAAGTCAATTCCATAACATTTTGCAGATGACATTGTTATCATGGGAAGAATGAAGGCAGCTATAGTGGAGGCTTTAAGTGCACTCGAGGCAGCAGCAAAGAAATTAGGACTGACAGTTAATGAGGAAAAAACTAAAATAATGGCAATAACAAACAGAAGCACAACTCTGTAACCGATGAAAATTAATGAATATGAATTTGAACAAGTAGATCAATTTAAATATTTAGGTACTACCGTATTTATGCGAATCTAATGCGCATCCCCATTTTAAAACTTTAAATATTAAAAAAATTGTTTGTCGGCGAATAAATTTGGTTAACGTCATCGGCGAACTGCTGACCAGTTTTGCACTCGAATCTAATGGGCCATCGAATCTAATGCGCACACCAATTTTGAATACTATATTTGGTCAAAAACGATGTGCATTAGATTCGCATAAATACGGTATTATAAATAATAGTAATGACATAAAAATTGAAATAAAAAACAGAATCAAGATGGCAAACAGTTGCTACCAGGGATTACATACGCAGTTAAAATCTAAATACATAAGCAGCAGAACAAAAATTCAGCTATACAAGACACTAATAAGACCACTTATTTTATATGGTAGTGAATGTTGGACACTCAACAAAGAAGATGAAGAGAAACTGCTGATTTTTGAGAGAAAAGTCTTTGGGGCAGTAAGAGAAGACGGAATCTGGAGAATACGTTACAAACATGAACTTCAATCCAAATACAGAGAATCCAACATAGTAAAAGTGATCAAGGTATCCTAGATTAGGCTGTTAGGACCCATTTTTAGATATGACAATGAAAATCCTGTTAAGAAATGAACTTTTCAAACCCCAGAGGGGAAGAGAAAGAGAGGAAGACTGAGAGCAAGGCGGATAGACAATTTGGAAAAGTGGTTGAATAACTTGGGCGTCAACTGTTGGAAAACCATAGCGACAAGTAGATCTAGATGGTTGAAGCTGACTGAGACAGCCTTGGCCGGCAACCGGCTATACTGCTTGAGAAGAAGAAGAATTCCATAAAATTCCTGGGACAGATCTGCTGGCTTGTCTCTTCCTCCTCCAACGTCATCATAGCCCAAGATGACGTTTTCAAATCTTTGCCGCACCTCGGAAAAATCAACCGTTTTATACAGAAAAGTTTGGGGTTTAGAATGGTATAAAAATTAAAACTGTGAAGGAATTTTTTGTCTCCTATTTGCTAATGGCATTAAATAAAAATTAAAAGAAAAAAGAAATTCTTAATTTAAAAAAATCGCATCGAGACACACATTTACAATCTCCATACTAATTTTGTGTTAAAATTCATGAATGTAGAATAGATGCTCTAGGTTCGTCTTGAATTGCAAATGAACACACAAACATACATGCGGACACTGCTTTTTATATAAACAGAAGTAGAAAAGTCAAGAATAAATGGTTTCGTCAAAGTGGGCCTAGCCAGGAAAACTCACCCAGGTGTTTTCGGGCGGGTTCACTTGAAAAACCCCACTGCCTCAGCAAAGTGAGTTTTTTCAGAATTTACTGCATACTGAAGAAATTTACCTCAGAAGCAAAATGAATATTTGTCATTACAAAGACCTGAAATTTCCATCTTCCTTTTGGACTATTTTTGCTCCTTTATATAGGTTCTTCTAAAGATGGAGACTTCTGGAGACAAACATTCAATATTCTTGAATCTCTTTTAAAATTTTATTTATTTAGTTTCATTCATTTATTTATTTATTTTTTATATGTATGTATGTTAAAAACTAAAATTTAACATGCATCCCTTTGTTGAATCAAAATAAAAAAAAAATGAAAAAAAGGAATTGATGATCCAAACAAATAACTATTTCAACCCAAAATACTTTTTTATTTTTTGCATTGCTGTGAAAAAAACATTTGATAAATTGTAACAGATCTCTTTTTAATAGCCCGCTTGATGCAAGATTATCAAATATAAAGATTGATTTTCAAAAATTACTTAAAATCCACTAAAATAGCCAATGTTTTGATAACAAACTGCAATATTCTTTAAACAGCAACCTTTCTTAAATATTTACATCCATATTCCTTACATTTCTATATACAGTGAAACCCCTCAAATCCAAAATCCGGGGATATCCGAACGAGTTTTCTTAACAAATTTAAGTTTAAAAAACCCTCGCAATAAAGAGAAACTTATTTATTTTGTCATAAAGCAATTACTATAACCGTATTTGTTGAAAAATTAACATAGAAGTACAGTTAGCATACTTAACAAATTGTTAATGTGTCTACATACTTGTCATGCAGGAATGAAAAACGGTAAAAGTTGGTAATTGAAATTTTTTGGGTTAATCACTTTGCAAAAACAATGAAATAACAATAGAAACTCACAAAATATCACTTAATCTTTCACTTCATTTTCGAAGTGATGAGGGTTCATTATTATGTTATGCATAGTTTTTGGCTAATCCGAACAGGCTACAGCCCTAATTAGTTCGGATTTGAGGAGTTTCACTGTACAAGGTTTATTACATGACTTAATAACTAATACTAGTTTAATACTGTTCCAATTTTTATCGCTGATTTATCTCTACTCAAGAAATTTCATTTTAGTGAAAGAACAAAATTGTGATGCAAACTGCAAAAAAATATATTGCATGTATGTGTTTCAGATTACCAAGAATATCTCTTTCAATGCAAAAAAGTATTATTCAAACAATTTGTTTCTGCACAGAAGAAAATGCTCAGTTCTTAAGTAGTCATATTATTTTAACAGAAAGAGTTATGGATAATATTTCATATAAACATTTAATTGTTTTGAAATTGAAATTTGATTTTTGTCTTAAATTTCAAGATTTTTTTTACATAATATTTCAGTAAGACACAGATGCATGCTTTAAAAATGATTAGACAGCGATATGAAATGAAAAAATAGCCAAACACTGGCCTAGTGTATTGCTTAGGGAACGTTCACAAATGATTTCACATTTTTTTTCAATATATTTGACCCCCTCCCCCCCTTTGTCACTTGTCACGCTATATTACATTAGCATAAAATAGGTTTAATTTACTGATTTTAAATGTTTTTTACAGAAAATGTACAATGTCACACTTCATGCTACCCCCTCCCGTCCCCTTGTCAGAAACTGTCACACTTTCTTGAACCCCCCCTCCCCTTGAAGCGTGACATCATTTATGAATGACCCCTTAAATAGAAATCAATATTTAAAGGTTTCCTGAAAAAACCCAAAATTTTCATCAAAAACACAGGTGGGTTAGGCTTTTTTTTTAAAACCGAGTATTATCAGTAAATAAACTCACAATAACAGTTTAACATTGTTAAAATGTATGTACACAATTTAATTCAAACAACCTCAATGGATAATGATTTCTTTATGGGGAGGGGGGGGGGATGAACATTAGGGGAAGCAGACCTTAATGTCGCCCAGTGAAAATTTCTTAAAATATGCTCTGGCTTTATGGCAAACTGATTATCTGTTCCTGATATGAAAAGATTGTTGGTTTATGCATGTATACTTTGGGTTCACAAACAATATTGCATTAAGAAAGATATCTTACCGTGCAATAAAAGTTCTATGATAAATAAAGAATCTTCTTTAATATTTTCTACAACCTATGAAGCAGGGAGAAAAAAATAAGTTAATACAAACAAAACTTCAAACACTTTACAATAATGTACATAAGCATAACTAATATAAATGGAAATGAATTTCAATATAAAGAAAACCTTTAATACTTTAAAATAATTGTAAATCATTTTTTACAATTAATATAGAAATTAGAAATTTGTTTTAAGTCTAAAATGACAAATTATTTTTTAATGCAATGAGATACAATTAATAATGAAAAAAAATATTTGCTTTATAGGGAACATCAATATTTTCACTGACGATGTCAAAATCATGGGGATCGTGGACACGGAGGAACAAGTCAATCAGTTTCAAGAGGATTTAAATCAAATTTCTAGGTGGGCAATTAAGTGGGGTATGTCTTTTAATATTGGGAAATGTCAAGTGCTTCATTTTGGTCATGGGAATAAACATGCAATCTATTATTTACAAGGTTCCGTCATTAGGGAAGCAGAAGCAGTTGTTGATCTAGGAGTATCGATTAGTCTCGACTTCAAGTCCAGCCAGCAGTGTAGCATAGTAAGTAACAAAGCTAACAGGATGCTTGGGTTTATCAATAAGGCTATTTCGAACAGGTCTAAGGAAGTTGTATTGCCACTATACAGAAGTTTGGTAAGATCTCATTTGGAATATGCGGTTCAGTTTTGGTCTCCGTACCTAAAAAAGGATATTACCTTATTAGAAAGGGTTCAAAGGAGGGCTACTAGATTGGTAAGTGGTCTTTCAGACTTAGATTATGAGGTTAGGCTTAAAAGGTTCAATATGTATAGTCTTGAGCAAAGGAGAGTTAGAGGGGACATGATTCAGTTGTTTAAATTCATTAAAATGGGAAATGTTGATGGGCTGCAGCTATGTGCTGATAGTAGAACCAGAGGTCATTGTTTTAAGCTTTTCAAATCTCAGGCTAAGCTTGAAATTAGGAAACATTACTACTTCAATAGGGTTATAGGCAGTTGGAATAGTTTACCAGAAGCAACTGTTAATTGCAGCGGGGTAAAAACGTTTAAGAAATCTCTTGATGTTCATTGGGGACTGCTAAATTGACTAGGACTAGCCTAGCTGGGCTCTGAGCCTGTTGCTGGTCGTCACATTTGTATTTGTATTTGTATTTATTTAAAAGAGTTTTGTTAACCTTTAGGTTATGGTGCTTAAGCTCTTAAAATTCATGCACAAAAAGGCAAAACTCACGAATTTTTTCCCTACAGTGTTCTTAGTTCCATTATACCTTTTTTGAGTGTGATTGACTTCATCAGAAGACTAAAAAACAACTTTCTTTGGTCAGTTACTATTTTTTTGCTTCCAATTGCCAATTCAAAGTACTATACATTTTCTATAGCTCACTCCCGAAAAGAAGGTTAAAACAAGAAGTTCCGTCTAGAACTATACGAGCCTACTTTCCCGTATACAACAAATTCAAATTTATAACCTAGCTATCTCTTTCGCTCTCTTTCTCCTTTAGCTTTAGTTCTTAATTTTTTCAAATATACCTTTTCAACGGATAATACATATTCATTCACTCATTCATTATTTACTTTATTCAGCCATTCATTTATTCATTCATTTACTCATTTATGTATTTATTCCATCATTTATTTATTCTTTTCCTCATTTATTTATTCATTGATTCATTCTTTCACTCTTTCATTTTTTCATTCATTCATACTTTCACTCATTCATTTATTCATTGATTCATTCTTTCACTCTTTCATTTATTCATTCATTCACACTTCCACTCATTTATTTATTCATTGAGAAATATCCTTAAAAATCCCGATAAAAAAATTTAATAGGAAAATAGGCTCGTTAGTTCTGGATGAACTTTCTATTTGTACATGTTCTACGTTATAAGAGCTTTCCGATAAAGTTTGTTCCAAGCAAATCGGTCCGTTAGATCAGGATTTATATAGGAATGAAATTTCCCCGTAAGCGCTACGTTCATTTTTTGAACTGTTCAAAAATGAACATAAACTGTTCAAATTGATATTTCACGCCAAGAGCTTCTTCCAGTAAGCTTGTTCATTGGAACATGGATCTTGTACCCAGAGTTTACATAATTTGCTTCATTTTCGTCCATAGGCGGTAATGTTAAATTTTTTTGAACTGTTCAAAATTGAACGAAAAATTGTTCAAATCAAAAGGTAAAATATGGAAATGAGATGTCCTCGCCGAGATCTTTCGAATGCAAAAAGAATTTTTTGAATCGGACTATTCGTTCAAAAGTTATTAGGGGGGGACAGACCGACAGACACACATTTTCCCCCATCTCAAAACCCTACTTTCAAATTTTTTATTTTTCAATCTTTATTTAATTATTTCACTTTTTTTTGACTGTTCTTTATTTTTAACGATATTTTTAAGATACATTAAGCCTTCTTTCATGCTTTATTATTATTATTTTTTAACTTTTACGGGAAAGTAGGCTAAAAAAGAAGAAAACAAATATAATAATTTGAAAACATTGTATTTTTCTTTCTTTCACTTCATTTGAACTACTGCTTTTCATTTAAGTCTAATACGAGTTTCCCTATGTTTGTCTAAAAACTTATGTTAAGCAAAGGAATTGCTGCCCAAATTAGAGTTCTACATTCCACATCGTTGAATAGTAGTGACTATTCATTGCCGTAGAGCTTTAACAAAGTAGTTATTTTTATTCCTTTTTTATTATTTTCTAGTGATTTTTCTGACATTTTATTTGCTTTAATTTTCGTAACTTGTACATAATTTGTTTACTTTTCAAAATGATTCCCATTTTTTCTAAATACAAAAAATCATGATGACCGCATTTTGTATTAAATATTTAATATAGACTTAAAATGTTCTTGTTTATTGAAATTGTTATATTTTTGTTGAAGAATTTTGTAAGTAGCAGTGCATCATTTCCCCTCATTTCATATTCAATTAATAGATTGTTATTTTTCTACTAAGTTAACTTTTTACTTTACAGTTATTGAGGTTAACTATTTTGACAAGCGTAGTGCACATGTGCTTTCTATTAGAAAACTAAGAAAGAAAGAATTATAGATATAGTATCTAGATAATAGTACATCGGGCTGATAATAAGATTATAAATCAGGGCGGGACAGGGTTCTGAGCACGACCGAATGACTTTTTAAAATTAATACCGAAAGAGGAAAAATATTAAAAGTCAGGCTCGTTGTCTCAAAATTTTCTATGGTCGGGTCTGTAAATTCGGGTCTGTTTTCGGACACTTCACAAAGTTTCAATTAAACAAAATGGACCCTTCACAAAATTCAAATCAATCAAGACGGACCCTTCACAAAATTCAGTTCAAGCAAAACGAACCCTTCCCAAAGTTCCAAGCTTCTAAGCTTAGAACTTTTACACCATTATTTGTATAAAATTGTCAAACAGTAATAAAATTTTTTGTCACTGTATGTTTAAATTTTCAATTTTCATAAAATTATTTGATTTTTCACAAAAATCTCTTTAAAATTCACAAAAAACAAACCTTGTGAAAAAATGCTGGATCGACCCCTGGTAGCATTGCAGAGACGTAAAAAGAATTTACTGGTTACTTTATGTACAAAAAACTTACTCTGACAGAATACTTAACTCTGAAAATTTTATAAAAATACTTAAATTTATGTAATGCTATGCCCATAGGCGTAACTAGAGTTGGTGAAAGGGAGGGGTCACCCTAAAAATGTACAGACTAAACACCAATACAAAGTGTAAAAGAGGTGAAAATTTACTAGCAAAACTAGAAAATTTACTATAATAACACGGTAATAAACACGGAGTAAAGATATACTCCGTGTTTATTTCAGGCATCTCCCGGGGGGGGGGGGGGAACTACCCCCTCGGAGCAAGTCAACTCCCCGCCCCCCCCCCCCCCCCGCCCGGCAAAAAATTCAGATCACAAGTTTTAAAAAAAGAAAGGAAAGAGAAATTACGCTTTTAAGACACTTTACGTTCAGAAACACTTTCAGGGAAAGGACATTGAACACTATCACGAGCGACACCAAAAGTAACTTAAAAGATATAAGATTTTATTTTGAAAAAAATTGCGGGGGGGGGGGGGGGGGAGAGTAACCTAATTCCTTTCTGTTTCCTCTAACATTACCAAAGTATCCCGAAGTTGCTTTGCTAGAAAGATTTCAAAATGTTTCCTGGGGAGAGACCTCGAACCCTTGCCTCCAGAGTTATCCTAAGCAATATACATGTAAGACCAGTTACAAAAATTTAAGTTGCAGAAGCCCCAAACACTCACTCCTCTAACTTCACCAAAGATCTAAACATACATCTACTATATATACATCTAAAAGCTGTCATATATGTAAAAAAATTCATATCAACATCATTTCTAATCATATATATCTATATATATGTATATATAAAGGGTATGATTTTGAAGCATACACTGCCCTTCCTAATTCTTAACATGCTCCCCCTGCTCCGGAGCCAAGTCAGTATCCAGAATTTTTTTTCTGGGGGGGAGAGGGGATGCTTTTTCGGGGGGGGGAGGGAGGGGCCCAGACTTCTGACACACTTATGTAAAGAAAAGTTTTAGGGAGGAATATATAATACATTGCAAAAGATTTCTGGGGGGCTGCCCGTGGGTCCCCCTTCCCCTCTGGATACGGCCTTGATTCACAAAAACATTAAACATTCCTTACTAGATCTATTAGTTTATTTTTTAATTCAAACGCAATAGAAAATTCAATATTTAGCGCTAAGCAATTATCTAGGTCCAGGCATTCATAATATTAAAACCGGGAAATAGTCGAATTTTAGAGAAAAAAATCCAAATTCCCCTACAAAAATGCTCATCCCCACAATAAATTTCTAAAAAATTTGTTAAATTTGTAGCAAAACATACCTCAGAAGTGGAAGCATCTGAATCAAATTTTCTTTTCTTTTTGGATGACGAACGTGTCCATCGCTGGAGTGCAAACATTATTATGTATCGAAAATAATTAAAAATTTAGCTAAAATATAAATAATACTTGATTGTAAATTAAAATGCAGCATTAAACCGTAGCAGTGAGATAGGAAACGTTGAACGGATGATTTCCAGAGTCGTAATGCAATCAGTGATGGACCATAATGAGAAAAAAAAAAAAAAAACATTTAAAATATAAGAGATGAGAGAACATCTGTAAATAAGAATGCAATGCAAATACAGTTCATCAGTTTTCCATTCGGCTCATCTACAAAAAAGATTTTACCAAAATGGGTGTTTGGACAGGAAGTCATAAATAAATACAAACTGCTCTTTAAGTTTTTTAATGAGCATCCCTTCCTGGCTTGAGGGTTTAACCCATTAGGACAATTGGACTTTAGGACTCCATCACAGTAGAGAATATTTTCCAGGAAACTTATTACTTGTGCGATTGTATTCCCAGATTGCTGCCTTTGGGCAAAAAAGACATCAAGAAGGAAAGAAAACAGTCTGGAGTGATTGAAAGGATCTCTGCCTGTGTGTGGTACGGTGATTGAGCCACCTTTCACTGTTAACCCCCCCCTCCCAGGTGATAAGGGGGTTGGTTATAACCTTATAACCAGATGAAAAGTCTTCTTTATTATGAGCTGCATACTTTGACCATGATCGCAACCCTTCAGAGAAAAAGGAAAAAAAAAAATCATATGCATATGTGTTTAATTTTCTTAGGGGAAAAAAATTGTGCTTTGCAAGGCCGTAGCCAGAAATTTTTCTGTGTGCCTAAATGTGCCTAAATAAGTACATACCCAATGGGAGGGGGGGGTTTGAACCCCCAACCCCCCCCCCTGGTTACGCCTATGGCTATGCCTAAATATTAAACTGATCTCCTTAACTCTAGAATCTCATAACATAATAGTAGAAGATAATGGATTTACTGTGTTTAGATAGCTTTTGGGGAACAATATGATTAAATGTCATAATTATGAATAATCAGGGGTCGATCCAGCATTTTTAACAGGGTCCTTCCTATTTTTGAGAATTTTAAAAAGATTTTGTGAAAATTTAAACATATATTAATAACAATTATTATTATGATTTGGCCCTTGTTTAACAAATAATTCTGAAAAAGTGAGATTTGGTTGCTGGGAATTTTGTGAAGGGTCCAAAACGGACCCTTCACAAAATTTTTTTCACAGATTCGATTTTAACAATGTAAAGGGAAAAAAATCAAATGATTTAGAAAATATGATCGATTACAATCCAAATGGATATTAACAGAGTTGCTCATGTTTCTTTTCTGCATATATCCAATGGTAAATTAAAATAAATATTATAGGTTTTAAAATGCATTTAACCAAAATACTATAATTTTTCTATATGTTACAATATTTTCATTATCTTTGATGAAAACATTTTTTTAAAATTAAATAAACCTTTCTATTTCTCAGATATTCTTTAAATTCTTTGGGAGATCATGTTCTAAATTATATTCTGGTCAATGAAAAGAGTACATATGGTAAAGTTGCACTAAAGCTAAATAAAATTTTCAGTTTTTATAAAGGATTTCTCTCTAGAGTTCTCCACTATTTAGTCTCTTATCAAGTGGCTGCAAAGAATCTTTCTACACGTCAATTTGTTGCTGAGTAAATAAAAGTCTAGATGATAATTGTTAATTGCAAAGTATTTATAATACCTTTACTTAAACATTGTTGTTGCTTTTTTGCATGTTAATACTATAGGCACAATAAGTTTAGTAATTGCTTTGAAAAATTAAGCCTTATTCTCATAAAGTAGTATATATGCAACCTGGGGTTTTCCCCTACTTTCTATTTGTTAAGTGACGTAAGCGCGTACATTGTATTGTTATTTGCTAGCCCTTATTCTCATAAAGTAGCATATATGCTAATTTATGAGAATAAGGGTTAAGTCATAATTGCTAAGTGAAGAGATCTCATAAAGTAAAAATTTTTTTTGTAATAAAATCTAAATTTGTTATATTAAAGAAGTTACAAGCGATTTTCAAGCTCAAGAAGTAGCCTGTTGTGCCTGATAGGTAAATGCAAACTAACTTGATCGTTTGCTACATCATCTGCTGAATGTTTACTTATTTATTTATTTTTTGAATTCATAGAAAAGGCTGAAAATTAAATACACTTTAATACTTCACTGGCAGCAGAACACACATATTTTGTTAAATATCTTACCCGTAAATTCCTGTTACATGTTATAAAATAATTATTTATATAGGAAGAATATTACTAAGCATTCAATAAGATCTCGGATCACTTTAATAATAAATCTTATCTTAACATATCACTAGAAAAATTAATTTTAAATAAATCAAACAAAACCTCATCTGTGATGGCATAACTTGAAGATGTTCCAGTACGAACTCTCAAATCATGTATATTTTCTACAGGGATGTGAAAAAGATGAGATAGCTTGGCTATTAAGTATGATGCACACAAGTCATGCAAATATACAGCTCTAAAAACTGCAAAAGTAAAAATATATTTAGAATATTACACCAAAACATAATGACATGCAGATATGCACTAAATTAAAATAACGATTGCTGTTTCATCAATTTTATGCATAAATATGAAAATAAATTTTCAAAACTTTGAAAATTTTCTTTGAAAGAATCAAATTTTAGGAGTATTTAAGTTACATATAATTTTTTTTTTTTTGCAAATATCAGAGATGACGCAATTTAGTTACATGATACCATTAGGGTAAAGAATGTAAGAAATGTTAACCCTTTCAGTGTTTGCGACATAAAATTCTGTTGCCCAGTGATGTATCTAAAAGCGCATGCCAGGTAATATTCTACCATCAAATTCCAAAAGCATGAAGAAAAGACCTTGCACTTTTCGAACAGATGCCTTCAGCAAAAGCTGCTCAAGAATGTAGCTATTCTCCCACTTTTAGGGGTAGATTCAACTCAAACGCGTTTGATCAAATCCAAAATTGAATTTTCAACTCCAATTCGAACATTTTCAAACTGATAGAATATTGCCATTCAACTTGTTTCCTGGACTTCAAATTGCGTAGGGTTGCCATTGACGGATTTTCTCGCTCGGCGTTTCGTCACATGACTGAAACTTTAAGCGGAACCAATGAAAAAAATTGAAAGAGAACGCTAAGCTAATTTAACTGTAACATTATCTGTTGGTGTTTTGTTTATTGTTTTGGTTTGATTCATTTGTTTTGCTATGGTGTTTCCTGTGCTATTTTCTGCTGATTGTTAATACAGTCTCGGTTGTTAATAATTTAAGTCTAGGGACCTAATGAGGGGGGAGGGGGCAATCGTATTCTGGCAGAACATCGACAAGTGCCATTGTCACTCTGGCAATTTTCCTCGATACTGTTGATTATAATATGTAGTGAATATTTCAAAGGTAATACAGTAGAGCCTCGATCATCCGAGGTAATGTCGACCGAGGGTACCTCGGATAATCGAAAACTCTGATAACACGGGCTCTGTCCAAATCGAGAAGTAAACATGTGTTGAAATGAATGAAAATATTGTCAAAGATGTAAAAAAACGGCATTTACTGTACATACTATGAAATGAAAAAATAACGTTACATACATACAAATATCTAATTTTATATGTACACATCAGTAGAGTACATGTTCCAGTTAAAATTGTCTCTTGAGGGAAAAATCTATATATATATTCTGTTTAACGGTTTTTCTAGGTCTTTATATCACCAGAAAATAATTGGATGACTGACTTTCAAGGTCAAATGTACCTCGGTTAACCCGGAACTCGGTTAGTCGGGGCTCGGATAACCGAGGCTCTACTGTAGTTCGTATTCTTACTGAATTGTATCTTTCTAGAGGAGAATCTATACCTTTCTTTACTTGGTAAATTCGTTCAATTGTATTTTATATTTCCTGAGTGAGATATTATGAGTAGGCTGTAATTTTTGCATGCTAAAGGTACCAACCACATGCAAAACTCTCAAACTGGGGGACCGGGGTGTTTTTTCTCATACAGCACCTATACTCTGACCTGTGCAACTTGACAGGCCCAGAAGCCAATAGGCAAGTGAATTATTGGCAGAAATGGTAGTTAAACCAGGAAGCCAGAGCGGGTTCTTCGCCTAATCCTAGACAGTGATGATGATGATTTTCAAGTGACAAGTTAAGTTCAAAAGTTAAAATTGAAAAAGCTATGTTAGGGTTTTAAGTAATAAATGCTCCAATATACTGAGATATATTTTTAGCTCTGGCAAGGCTCAGAAAAGTGCTTGGATTGAGAACTCATAAGTTCATAAGTTTAAAAAATCCGTCATTTCTTTATTATACAGGGTGCAACAACATAACTTCCTTTTTTAAAATGCGCTCCTGTCAGGCGATAAATGTTGATGCGGGACGGGAGTGATCTCCTTCTAGAGGAATGGTTCTAAAGTTTTGTTCCTAATTTTGGTCAGTCACCATGATGCCTAGAAACAGTGAGAAGAGTGTCTTTTTTGTCAAAACCTACTTTTTGAACGAATGTCCCGTGATTTGGGTGACTAGCACGCTCCCCCGATTTGAACCCCTTATGGTGTTTTCTTGTAAGGTGTTTTGAAGTCTCACCTTTATTCTAACCTTCCAAGAACCCCACAACATCTAAAAGCAAACATCCGAGCTGAAATTGCAAACATACCCGCTGTTATGCTGGTAAGGATCGCGACATCAGCCAGAAATCGGCTCTCAGTATATGGGGAATAGGGGCGTTACCTACCTTATTTAATTTTCCCAACTGCGTAAAACAAAACTTTAGATGAATATCTACATTGGTTAAAAAAATTGAAAATTTATGATTTATGAATCAGCTTTCATTGCGCTTTGAGAAAAGGAAGTTATGTTGCCACAGCCTGTAATTAACCATAAATAGCCAAAGCTAACATAAATAATTTCTTTGGTTAAAAATAAGCTTAATGTATTAACTGTGTGAGTGCCTATACTCAGAATCAGATGGTCTGTCATCTTTGTATTGGAAAGATAAAATAAACCTGTAAAGTTGTAAAGATTAAATAAATTTTGATAACTAGTATTGGCATCCATCTGCTCAAAAACTACTGACTTCTTGACAAAGTAATTTATGCAGCAATGCAATACTTTATCCACTATGAATGAAATATGATTTTCCACTATGAGTAGAGTGTTTGTAAAAAAAATCCAACAGTTCACTAATTCGGAATTGTTCATGCATAATATGATCGATACATATACACTCACGGACATTGAAAATAGCCCACCAAGAAGGAAGCTAGCTACAACCTCGAAACTTTGCAATTTAGTAGAGTGACGTTCGGTATGCAAATGATGTAAGTTTAGTGCTCATGCGCGCGTCAACGCACGCTGCACTGGTGTTGCAAACAAGAAAATTGGCCTATATAAACCGGAGTATTGTGGAAGATTCATAAACGTGACGACCACGAATCGACGCTATAAGGTGTACCAAAGTGTATAGAATGCCAGGTAGACAACGAAGAAGACATTTCTCGCAATTAAGTGAGTTTGAGAGGGGCCTCATCATTGGCCTGAGGACTGCAGGGTGGTCGACGCGCCGTGTTTCTTGACAGGTCGATCGTTCTGACTGTGCTATCAGAAGGTGTTGGGAGCAGTGGACACGTGAAGGCACCCACGCACGGCGTACCGGGTCTGGAGCAACTAGGGCGACGACGGAGCGAGACGATCGAAGGATCGTGCGGCACGCACTCACGGATCCCACAGTGACCCGTTCCACTATACAAGCAGATGTAGGGGCTCCTGTTTGTCCACGAACAATTTCTAGACGCGAATCTGCAATCCCAGCGGCCATTACGTGTACTGCCATTAACACCAGTACATCGGCGGCTCCGACTACAGTGGTGCCAAGTGAGAGCGACATGGAACGCCACATATTGGAGACGTGTGGTATTTAGTGATGAATGCCGCTTCGTCTTGGGGACAGATGATCACCGTGTACGCGTGTGGAGACGCCCTGGTGAACGGTCCAATCCCATCCTCACTATTCAGCGACACAGTTCCCGCACTGCAAGTATCACGGTCTGGGGGCCATAGCCTACGATAGCCGCTCCACTCTGGTGGTGGTACGAGGTACATTAACAGCTCAGCGGTATGTGGATGAAATCGTACGGCCTCATGTGCTTCCATACTTAACCGGTATTCCAGGTGCAATTTACCAGCGGGATAACGCTCGTCCGCACACGGCTCGGGTTGCCCATGACTTCTTACGATGTGTTCGGACCCTTCCATGGCCAGCTCGTTCCCCGGACATGTCCCCTATTGAGCATGTATGGGACCAGCTGAAAAGTCAGTTGCCGTCGTGCCACTCCTTGCATGATTTGGAGGGAGCTGTTCAGGATTTGTGGGCGCGGCTGCCTCAGGACAACATCAGACGTCTTTTTGACTCGATGCCGGACCGTGTTGCGGCATGTATCACAGCCCGAGGCGGTCCGACGCGCTATTGAGCATAGCTGGCTGGACGGCTTTGTTATTGTCGAATTGTTTAGTTTTTTTGATCAAGTGTATCTTTCATCTTTATCATTCAGTGAAATAAATTTCATTTCAATTCGATGATTCCTTCTTGGTGCGTTATTTTCAATGTCTGTGAGTGTATATACTCAAAAATTAATTTTCATTCATGAAATAAAATAGACATAACCTTATACATATTGAAGCTACTTTCAAAGTACCTCAGGCCATTTTAAAAATGAAGTACCTCATATCACTTTAATTAAATAGCAGTAATTTTCATGTGTAATTATAAACAAATTTAGACAAGGAGGAACAAACTTTAGCATGAAAACAAATAACAACATACCCTCTTCATTAGGTAGTCTGGCAAATATAGCTTTTTTTGCTAAAACTGGCCTGGAAGGAAAAAAAAATTGCTATATATATGTATAACAGCTGAAAAAGCACTTTTTTTAAGCAAATTGATTTCACTATTATAATTTAAGGCATTCTGAAATAATTTCACTGGCTGAAAGGATTTTTCCATATTCGTATATTAAATGCTACATGCATAAAAGAGAATGATAAAAAATTGTCACACAAATTTTCAAACTGTGAAAACTGGAAATTAATTCGTTCACTATCCAACCAAAGCATCCAACAAGCATAAAGCTCCACTTGAACTAACAATAAGCTATATGAATATAATATATTAAATCTCCAAAAAGTGTTTTAAGTTACACGGTTTTATTTTTAAAAAAAAAAAGCAGTAATAGTGGCCGAAAACAGCGTAACAGACTTCTGTGACAAATCAAATTGAATGAAATGGAAGAGCGGGAACTGGTATAGAACTGACAACCTCCGGTGCAACAATCCAACGTTATGACCACTGTGCGACAGACTCGGCTACAAATCAAGTTACATAACATCGCTGCATTATCCAAACAAAGCTACTGTTACCTTTTGACAAATAATAATTCTGATAATTTCCTCACAGCCAAAATTATTAATTTGTTTTCCTAATTAATGTTACAATAAATTATAAAATGGATGGGATATGGTATTGTCATTGGGGGAAGATAAGCTTGTGTGCAAAGTTTGAAGATAATTTATGCAGAAATAGTGGTCGCAAACAGAGTAACAAACTTCCGTGACATATCAAGTTAAATAAAACCGTGTAATAAAAAATAGATTTTTCAAAAAATTCTTTTAGTCGCATCGACACTTAAGCAGATAATTACTGACAATATTAATTGGCAAAAGAATATTCTTTGCAATTTGAATTTCCTCTATTTCTATTGGTTCAAGAGTTTGCAGAAACATCTCACATACAAACTATATAAAATTCCTTCTTTCCAAAAAATTGGAATTAAAATTCCAATTTTCCCATATAAGCCCTGGAATTTGATCAAGATTTTTCTCGCAATTATGTTATTTTTTTACTGAAAGATGCGGGCGGAAATTTTTGTCACAGAACCTGATTTCTAGCCATCTTTCCCCAGGTGTACCTAGTAGAGATGAGTTTGGGATCACATTTGCAGACCCGAGCCCGAAGATTTGAAGTCCGAGCCCGTCCTATACAGTTCTGTGTCGAAGCCCGAGCCCGAAATGATTTTATAAAGTGTTGTTAATAGATGTGGTGTTTCATCGATTAAATGTAGGCTTTTTGTTACCATCGCAATTAGTTCAAATAATTTTTCTTTTAATTTAAAATAAAGAATACAAATATTTTTAAACAATCATGAAATGCTCCAGTTGAGATTAAATTCTGCTGAGCTAAAATATGCATGAAAAATCTTCGGTTTGGAAGCATTTTCGGGAAGTTCTTGATTCGCAGTCCAATTTAAAACTGGAATATATTCAGTGCAACTATTGCCAGGGTTCCCACTGTCCCAGGAGATTAAAAAATAGGGCCTTTATAGGGCCTTTTTCAGGCCAATTTTACCTATAAATAGGGCCACTTTACGTACTAATACATAGTAATACACTTCAAAAAACAAAGTTTAGGTATATACTTAGATAAAAGTCATACTCTCTTTCACGCATTTAATGACCTTAGAAATGATTACAAATGATTTGATTTAAGATATCAAAATTTCAGATACTTTATTTTTACATCGATTGTAAATTACACAGGAAAGAAAAAATAACAGTGGTTTACTTTTTGTTAAGTTGCTGGTCGCACTTTCAACTTAATTATTTTGTTTCAATTTGCTCTATTATTATTAATTATAAGCATTAAAAAAATATTTTTATTTTAAATATTTTCTTTAAATTTTACTTATAGAAAAGCTTATCACGAAAATAAAAACAGTGTTTGTGAACATGCTTCGACTAAACATACCAATTAATTGATAAACATAAAACTTCAAATAATCCATGTAACACGCCCTTGCAAAAAAAAAAAAGTAGTATAAGATTTCGAAAAAATTATAATTATTGGGTAAGATTAATTTAATTGGGAATCAAATTTGTTCGATTTTTCCCCCATCAATTTCGGCAATTGCTGTGATTCACATTTAAGATTCAAACATAGCACAATATGGCGTATGTTTATTTACATGATTCCAGCATTTATATAAAAAGATTCATGACTTATTCTTTACATATAACAACTTAAAAGATATTCTAGAACATAGAATACAAGAACATCTAGAACTTCTTTAACTTAAGTATAATTAAAATTGAAATACTGTACCTTATTAAGATGGCGTATATCATGATTTTGAAGGATTCAGGGTAATTTTATGATGGATCTTTTAAGATAATCAGGTGAAGACACAATGAAACAAAACTTTACACTTTAAATGTCAACAAATAAAAAGATGTTTGAAATTTTTTTATAGAAAGTAATGGTTCATGAAAAAATAAGGAAAAAAATTGAATTTCTGATTTACATTATATATCTATATCCATATGAAAACAATATTTACAAAAAGAAAAAAGAGTGAATGAAGTTGATTTTTAGTTATTTTTCAATTCTTTTAACAATGAATTTATCTTCTCCTCGGCTACTGCAAGCTGTGTTTTTTTCTCTCGAGCGGTTCTCCTGAAGCTGTTCGATTGCACAACAAACTGAATATCCCCAGTATCTTCAGCCTTTTCGGCAAGTTTGTTAGCACCAGATTCCAATTCTGCAATAGAAATCTCTAAGCAAGCCTTTTTCGATTTAATGGCCAACAATTCATCATGCACAGATTTCCTTTTGTTTGTTTGAGTCTCAGTTTCTTTCTTCTTCTTTTCCTCTTCCAAAAAAGACATGTATCTTTGCCTAGCACTAGATGCACTAAGCCTTAATTGCTTGTTCAATTCCAAATGATTTCCGTTTTTCTTAAAATGTTCCAAAACAACGCGTTGGGAAACCAAAGACCTTTCTTTCAAATTTTCTACTTCCAGCTGACGGTTGAAAGAAAAACCTCTTTCTACATCAGCCTGCCCATGGGATAAAACCAACAGCATTTTCACTATATCCCATAATTTTGAATATGGCTTTTGATCTATATATTCTTTTAGAAAGCAATCCAATCGAGTTTCCTTATCCCGATGATCAAAATTTTTGAAGTTTTCAATGTAGTTTGCAACTACATTTGAAAAAAATGCAGTAAATTGCATCAGGATTTCATCACACTCTTCTTTCTGTATTATTTCGCATTTAACAAGCTGAGTAAGGATATTTTTCAATTTTATTTGGCAATCATTGCTATTTAAGGCCATATGTTTGGGATTTATACATTGCAAGCACCTTACAAAACTATACTGTATGGGTGATTTTTGAAGTAAATGAGATACCATCCCAATGCAAAGATTTTTAACCTGATTTTTAACTTCCATTACATCTTTTTCAGAAATTTTTTTCTGAAAAAGAAGATTTTTTACGATTAAATCACCAACAAACCCAGTACTTATTTTGCTGTTACAATTATGGTTTGCCAAATCTTTTACATCTAGTTGCGACACCTTAGTAATGCTACATAGAATTTCTCTTTTTTCTTTTTTAAACACATTATATGTGATTAAAGCATCATGAGTAATTTTCCTCAAATCTTCTGCTATAAAAGGTGACAAAGGCTTCGAGCTCTGGTAAACTGCCTGGAAAGGAGTTATTATTTTTGTTACAGAAATAAAAAAATTCAACTTCACACTAATTAGTTTATCCTTAAGAGCTCTCTGAACTACTTGGTAGGAATTGCAAGTTGGTCTCGGAAGGACCCGCTTTTCTACACTCTCTACATAACTTAGCAGCTCCTCTAATATCTCCAATGCTCTTTCTGATGCAGGTAAGTTTTCCAACCACCTGTGTTTGCAAAACTTTAGTGGGAGTTTTTTTGATTTTGATACATTTAAATAATCTTCCCGTCTAGCTGGTGAATCTTTGAATAGATTGTACAGAGCGGAGAGAAAGGAGTCTAACTCTAACTCGGCTGCTACGCAACCGTGCTTGAAAGCATTATTTAGCACATGTAAGCCACAACTCCCTAAATTTAACATTTCCTTCTGATAGTCTTTTTTTATTTCTTGCTGGAGCATTTTAAATAATTTCCAGTTAACAGCTGGACCATCCATGGACAGCTGGATAATTTTCCCGAGGTTAAGTTTTTTTAAAACTTCCATCAACTCGGCAAACATTACATCTGCTGTAGCATGCCCCAAGAACAAGGAAGTAATGTAGTTGGTTTCAACCAACTGTTTGGTCTCACTCCAAAAACGTACATGAACGTCTAACTGTTTTTTTTGCAAATATTGATTCAAACTTTCATCGAATAATAAGCAAATATTGGCACAGTCTTTAAGTGAATCAAATTGTAAATTTTCAAAATAAGGGGCTATGCCAAAACAAATCAAGTATGCACACTTTGTAGGAGCACAGGAGAATTGCTTCGCAATAAAACTGTCCGGAAACATTTGTTGAAACAGTTTATTGATATCTTTGCAGGAGCTATAACTGTAATGGTCTACAACACATTTAACAGCCCATCGGATTTCAGCATCCAGCACAGAATTCCCAATTACTGGCAATGTATTATTCACTGGCAGTATGTCCAAAGAAACAGATGATGTACTTATTCCAGAAGTTGATGGAGCTACAGATGTTTGGATTCCTGAAGGTGGTTGTAGAACTGCTAAATTAACTTCACCAGCTACATCTTTTTGGGAATTATTTTTGAAAAAACTCGTCATCAAAGCAGAAGTGCTGCAATTGGCACTCACTAGTGAAATATGTTTTTTACCTAAAGTAAAATTTGAAATTAAAAAATATTGAAGTTATATCATTCAACATTAATTTTTTCACAGAAGTTTTAAAAGAAGTTACTACAACTTTAAGGGCTCTCTAAAGTTCAACAATTCATTAGTACCAGGGCAAAAAAAACCACCAACCTAATAAAAAAGTGTGTTTTAACTTATTGTATTGAAAGTTTGAAAAATTGGTTTTAAAAAGTAGTACACAAATATTTTGCTTGTCTAAAGCAGACAGGCGACTCACTGAGGAAAAAAAAGACTGAAATATCATGGCATCAAGACGACTAATAAAAAAAACCTTATATTACCAACACAAATTACTATGCAATAGAATTATCAGATACAATGCAAAGTAAGTCATTACTTTGAGCTTTCAAAAAAGGAATAATTGGGTCTTAATGTCTAACAAAAAAAAAGTGCAGAAGTTCCGCATTCTTTAGAACTTATATTCATACATAAAGACCCTGAATTCAGTGCAAGTTAGAAAAACTAATTCAATTTTTAAAGAAATAAACAGGTTTCCAAGCATTAACTTGCTAAACTGAAGCAACTATTTCATACCTACCAACGATTAAAAATTTTAATGAATAGGTGTGAAATAAAAAAAAGGAGAAACCATTATATGAGAAGAACAAGATTATTAATACACAAAGTACATATACTTGAGATTTAAACACACAGTTCTTTTATTTAGCTATATGTATAATATTGAAATCACCCAACAGAACAAACAATTGCTGAATTATTTTCAAGCTTTTTAATTATATATTCAGTAAAAACAAGAAATAATTTTCAATTTGTTTTATAACAATTTTTCAGTGAGTAGGTACTTGAAAGAAAAATGCTAAAGACAACAAAGTTAAAAAAACTAATTTTAAATTGCATACATTGGGGGGGGGGGGGGGATGCATTTTAGACATTATTTAAAAAAAAAAAACGATGTTTTTTTAGGGGAGGGAGCATAAACTTACTTGCAAAAGAGAATAAGAAAAAAAAATTCTGTAACAAAACTTGAAAAAAATCGACGCTTTCTCTATTTTATTTCAATAATTAAACACGGAAGAAATATGTATTTAGATTCTTATAAATTTATTTAATTGTTTGTGAGTATTTGAAGAAGAATTGCAACAAAAGTCGGACGTATATGGAAGTTCGGAAAATTTCTTATACCGCAGATTCGCGAATTTTCCGTAATAGCCGATTGTGTGAAAATTAAGCACGTTTATTTTTGTTTTATAATTTTTTTGATTTATTTAAGATCTGCAATAAAGTAATAAGAATTTAAAATTGATATTAAGGCAACAAAAATCGCGACTGTGAAAATAAATTCTTTATTAAAATCGAGCAAGATAGCGATGAAGACGAAAATAATGAAATTTTGCCTGCTTTTTCTTATGAACGTTGCGTTTAATTAACTAAAAGAACTTATCGCAGGAATGGAACAAAAATCTTTTATAGATGAAGCGCACAAAATGGCTGTTCAAAAAATCCAGCAAAAGCCTAATTTTCGCCAACTGAAACTTCATGAAATGTTTTTAAAATAAATACTACTTATAATATTTGAATCATTTATGTCATTTTACCCCCCCCCCCCCCCCCCCCCGCTCTCTCGTTTTGACTAACTTTTCTTAATTTAAAAGTACAGTAGACCTCAAATCCGGAATTTTTCGGATTTTGAGTCCTCATTCAAAAAATTTTGCAAGCAGTATCAGAACCTATATAATTTGCTTAGGAAGTTTTTATTCGCATTTTCTCTATTTATATCCCTTTTTATTATCTATATATACTCTCCTATACGTCGTGAAATTTAGCAAAAAAAAACCAAGTTGGAGTCGGCTTATATTCGAAGCAAATCATTGAAAAACCTACACTTTTTCCGATCTTTTTTTAACCCTCTTCAATTAAACAATAAAATAAGAGAATACCGTCAAATTATGATATGATTTAATGTTCTCTAGCCATTTATTAAAGACTTTTAATTGCAGTAAAAGATCAGACTATCGGGAAAACATAATTATCGCTAAATTTCAATTTCGCGAATGTTCTGTATCGCGCGAAAATTTGAGCTCATTTTTAAAAAATGAATATGAAAACTACAAGAAATAAAAAAGAGAGATTTAATGATATTCACTCATAATAATTAAAGCAACAATTAATAAGAACTGTAATCGCAAAATCGAACCCTTTTCAGAAAATCACGAAATAACTTTTTTGAAAACTGCACATTTTCGATCTTAAACAATAAACATGTTCATAACATTTTATTCTGATTCTTTTTAAAATGCCTATTTCCAAAAGAAAAAAAACGATGCAAAATATTTCCCGATTTTTCTTCAAAAAACAAAAGCTTTTGTTTTTCAATAAGTGCCGGATTTTTGGATTCCGAATTTGGATCCCATACTGTATTTCTTTACTATCTACTTATTTTGAAGTATTAGTACTATTTGTTATTGTAATTTGGGTTCGATAAACCTCCGATTATCGGCATTTTTTAGCGATCCAAAAATCCGGGAAATTCAGTTATCCGGGATAGCGATGGTCCCGAGCGTGCCAGATAAGAGGTTTTTTACTGTATAAAGAAAAGTACAAACGTCAATTGTCAAAAAAAAAAATTCGGAAAACCGAATTTTTTTTTAATTTTCGGAACACGTTTTCGAAAATTTGGATTCTTAATTTTGGATCAGAATCACTTATAATTTCTGCACCAAAATACTAACAAAAAGTCCTCATACGATGTCTGTATTATAATTCATTCCATTATTTTGTTTTTAAGTAAAGTACTGAATTTACGACTTAAAAATGAGGTTTTTGTTCTTTTTTTTGCATCGATTTTTTAACTTTTAATTAAAGATTTTCTGTGAAGGTACCAATAACAACAAAATAAAGCAACTATCATTTTAACTTCAAAAAATTAATACATGGTGGAAACAGAATCCAAGTTAAAAAAAATCCCTGATATTTCCCGATTCTCCAAACATTTCCCCGATCAGTGGTGAAACCAGAAAAATTATTTAGGGGGGGGGGGGGGGGCGGATGCACTGTACTTTTTCATCTGAATTTTGTGCAATTCCTTTCTCTCTTATTTTCTAGGGGGGAAGGGGGAGAAAGAAACGAGAAAATAACGTAATCTGCTACTGATGGGAATTTTAAGTCTGAAGTATTTTTTCAATAATGAAGGTCACGTCACCCCCACCATCATTTTACCCTTTTATAACTTCATCTTCTCAAGATGCCTTTCGTTCTTTCATCGAGTAAAAAAAATATTTTTGTTGTTGCTTATTATTTTTCTTGTTGCTTAATCGGAGAAAGGGCGCTTTCGATCAATGGGAAATTGAGAATCGAGCTGACCACGTGCAACAAAAGGAAATTCCGCAAATGGAACTCCGGACACTTGCCGGTTTAGAAATTGAAAACCCGTTTCCACCCTGATATATTATTTAATGAATTTTAATAAATAGATAAGTGCATGGCACTAAACGTTTTCCCTCATTTTTTCCTATTAACGTTAAATTTCCAAAAATACTTTCAGTTTCGCGACTTTTATATAACCAATTTTTTTCATTAATAATAAATCAATTAATAGAAATAATAAGACTTACCATTCATGTGTCTTTTTAAAGCTCCATCTCCCATTTTTCCAAGTTCTATTTCTTTGGCGCAGAACTGACAATACGCTTGGTACTTATTATTCTTCGATGGAGCTAGCCACTGCCGGAATTCTGGTTCATTCAACCATAGCATTTTAAAAACACTTTTCCCCATTTTTGAAACTTGAGGAGCATAAACTTTACACTAAACAAGGATTGAAGAAAATCACCGCGAACACAGAAAACTTCCTATTTTTTCATAGGAAGAACTGCAAAAATTATCTTTTCAAGAGAAAACGAAGCACAT
The DNA here is from genome assembly GCA_038502835.1 of Octonoba sinensis. Taxonomy (NCBI): domain Eukaryota; kingdom Metazoa; phylum Arthropoda; class Arachnida; order Araneae; family Uloboridae; genus Octonoba; species Octonoba sinensis. Next base: position 126,372,481 of record CM076601.1, on the reverse strand, counting down.
GTGATATTCACGTTTCTTTTCCTTTCAAATTTATCTACAACTGGTATTTGGAATCCCCCCCCCCCCCGAATTTTGGTTCTTCCGTGCATTCTTAGTTAATTTCATTCTTTGCCATGTGCGGATACGTCATGGAAAACGATAACCAATAACAGTTCATCCTTGCCCATAGGAGTGGCTACAGCCTGTGAATGCGTTGACCTTGACTCTGACCCCCGTAAATCAGCGTGCTCTAGGCATTGGTTCTAGGTCAAGGCCGGTTATCGCGGTCACGTAGCTGTGTCGAGGTGTCGATTTTTCGAAATAGTACAAATGCTAAAAAATAGGGCCTTTGATTACTTTTTAGGGCTTTTATCTACTAAATATGGCCTTTAGAGGGGCCCCTATAAACCAATCTCAAAAATAGGGCCTTTTTATGGCCCGTGGGAACCCTGATTGCAGTTAGGAGACCTAATAAGATGGGTCTCTAGTCTGGAGCAAATTGAAAATGAAAGTGGATACAAGACTAGCAAAAAACCATTAGTCCGGACTGTAGGTTGATGTATGACTATTTTACCATGAGCCCGAGCCCAAGAGTAACTTTAAAATGTAGAGCCCGAGCCCGTGTCGGGCTCGGGCTCGTGCTGAGCCTGTCTCATCTCTAGTACCTAGGACTAGTGATGTAGGACAGGCAAATGCCCACTGGGCAGGACATTTATAAATAGGCATTCATGTTGGCACTTGCCCAAAGCATTTTTAAGTGCCCAAGTCTGGGCATTTATGAAAAATGTATTTTATTTTATATTTTGATACTTTTAATAAGTATTATCGCTTAGAAATAACGTTACAGTTAATTTACAATTATACAGTTCATTGATAAAAGTACAAAGGGCTTATAAATTGCTACATTTTTATCAGTATTGATCATGAAACACGTGGGTCATTCTATGTCAACTCAACACAGGATCAAAAAATCTCCCTGTCTCATATATTCTTGAAAATTAGCAGTGGGTGCTGCTAGTATAGACTTGGAAAAATGAAACTTTTCTGAAACCTCTAGTTGTTTTTGATTTACAGAGTTGTAAAATACAGTTGGAACAGAAGATGGCAAATTGGGAATTGTTCTAGAAACTTCCCTAAAAAAAGAAGGAAGACACTTTTGGTGTTTGCATTTAATTTTCACAATTTTTCAAAAATCAAGAAAACCCTGTTGCAAATGAAAATGCAATTCTAGAGTTTGATGAATTAGGCATGGGCAGATCTGAATGTCAAAGCCACTTCCCAGAGAGCAGCAGTAGCAATTAGATGAAGCCAAGGAAACAAATAACCAATTTCAATTCATTTGCAAGTGTGTTAATTTTATTATGATTAGCATTAGGTGGCAGTGGTATGGAGCCTAATATATGTTGGGGGTTAGCTGTTAGCCTACTTATAATAGAATATCAAATACCAATTCTAAAATCATTTAAAAAAAACCTTAATAAACATTATTTTTATCAGGTTTGCAGTATTTCCAATTATTAATAAGAATTTGTTTGACTGTTGAACAATAATTAATATTTCTATAAAAAACATATAAATAACCGGCATTTTACAACACTACCACGGACAAATGTTTTTGTACAAATTTCAACATGTATGTTCTTTGTACCAATTTGCATACCTGCAGTGAAGAGAATTATATAATCTTACACCATCAGTAAGACTACAAATTTTGATGCAATCATCTTGGCATAGCCTTAACATGTCAAGACCTAAAATAAAATTTGACAAATAATATTACTGAATTATACAAGGATGGGGGAAAAGAATAATAATAACAAAAGAAATAAATAAAAGAAAAAATATATAGATCTAATACATATACATAGTTGTGCCCATTTATAACAAAAACGAAGGGACCTGATAAAAATTTCATTATTACTGTAATTTCGTTATAAAAATTACTCAATTGTAAGCGGTAAAACAAAGAGGAATTGAAACTACTATGTTATAACTGCAACTTCACTATATACGACTTCGCTATAAATAAGCAGAGAGCACCACTATATGTTATATATATATATAACAGAAATGTAGTAAAATATTTTTGAATTGTTTACAAATCAAAAAAAAATTTCAAAAGGTTTAAGAAGGAGACAAGGACTCATCAGTGTTGGTTTGTCTCAAAGAATGATCGATGCAGAGCCCCACACAAATCCCAAGCAAAAACACACTAGAGTCGACAGCAGGCCTTAAAAATCTTTTGAAGATTTTTAGGTAATATTGATTTACTTGATAATATTGAATTTTACAATACTTGATTATAATTTAAGATGTTTTGTTTAATGAAAGAACAATTCATCTATGGGTGATAAATTCTTAAGGCAAGATAAATTCCTTGCATCACTCGGGACCTAAAGCAGAAAAAATTTTTGGGGCCTTCAAAGAATTCAGTGTAGGAGATGCCCTGGTATATATTGACAGTTGTTAAATGAATGATTCTTTATTGAACATACATGGTCTTAAAAAACAAGTAAAAAAAAGACAATACAGAAATCTTAGCACAGAGAGCAAATTAGTTGCTTATGCTCCGCATAAGATTCATTTGTTCGAGTTTAAAACAAAGATGAAGGTATTAAAAAGGAACCAATTTGTTTTGACCTAAATCATTCAAAAATTTTGTGAAAGATTTTAAGATGATGCCCAAAAACATTTTGATGAAAATAACATTTCTCTCACTTTTTGCATATTTTTTCATTTTTCAAATCATTTCTCTTCATTTTCCTTCATTAAATAAATTTTATACTTTGAAAAAGTTAGTAATTGTATCAATTACCATTATAGCTTGCAAATGTTTCAACAAAGTCAGAAAAATTATTCTTTTTTAGCCATTTTGCAACGTCTGCAATAGTTGATTCAACCTTCAAATCTTCGTTGATCTATTGAGATGCAAAAAAAAAGAAGGTAAATACCAAGAACAAACTCTTTAAATATTTGAAATGCATGAAATGTTTACACAATAATTCACTTTGGCACATGACAAAGTCACTTACCACTTTTCTCAATACACCCATTGATTCAGGTAAAAGATCCTGTTCCTGAGAAACAGGATAAATTGTTAACTGAACAAAAATTCAAAATTAAATGTACTTCAACCAAACAGATATAAAAACATTTTTAGTTATATTTTAAACAACAATGCTTTCTTCATGCAACAAATATTTAAATTGCATTATTTTATTCCTGTTCAACAAGATTTCCTAAAAATAAGTTTCATATGTTATTTTAATAAAAAATATGAAATGTTATGTCAAATAAAACTTTCAGTTTCATTTTTTTTTAAAATTATTTTTTTATTATTATTATTTTTTTTTTTATTTTTTTAAGGGTGTGGAGAGAAAATTTATTTAAAGGTATTTTGGGATCAAAGAAACATAAAAGATACCAACAAATTTTTAATAATGAAGTTTTAAAAAAATTGTTAAAAGTTAGGGTTGTCACTATATCAAAATGTCGTTGAGTAAAAAAAAAAATCATTAAAATGAATTCTACAACACATAATTTGGTGATGTTGGGTTAAGTTTCTGGTCAATTAAGCCTAAAAGAATATACATGTTGCAATTTTTATATTGTATATTGCACAATTTTGTCCATAATATCCAAAAGCTGTTGGTTGAGCATTAAAAATATTTAATAAAAACTATTAGCCAAAAAAATTATTCCCTTATTTCAACATAATGAATTTTGGTATTGAGTATGAAGAAATTGAATATTTTACGTTATTTTAAGTATTCCAAAAATGTAGCAGCGTTTCTCCAGACCACATGCAAATTTAATTGCTAAAGGTAACACTCTCCATTGAAGCTGAAAAAAGGTTATTCAAGATGAACCAGAAATTAGTTCATGGCTTGCAAGGCTTGTCTTTCAACAGAATGGTTTTCTGTTTTAACAGTTGTGTATACACATTATCTTTTATACAAAAAGGGCATATTGTATTCGTGGTCTCATTTAAGTCGATGTTGTGCTTTAAATTTTTTTTTTTTTTTTTTGTACAAGTTGCATTGTTAATTAGGGCTATTTTGTTTTTAAGACATTGCTGATTGAGCAAATAGAAGTACAGTTCTGAAAAAGTTTCTAAAAGGATAAAACTTCACAAAATAAAAGGAAATTTTATAATAGTTATACAAATTATGAAAACATCATTTTCAACAGAAAATCACCATAAAAGAGTTTATATAGAGAAATATGGAATTACAAGTGCAGTTCTTTATGTGATGTAATTGAAAAAACATTTCATAATAATTTTAGAGTATAGACATTACTTGCAAAAAGTATTGAAGTAATCTTTAAATTATTACATACAGTATTTTGAAGAAAATCATAATTTTTACTGGTTAAACTATTTGAAAAATGTGCATACGCTGGGTTTAGCAGATTTTTGTCTTTCTCTTTTTCAGTTTGGTATTTTTCCTTTTTTTTTTTTTTTTTTGAATATTTAAGCTTTCACAATAAATGATACTTAACATTCTAGCACTTTTTTTGAATTTCTATTTACAATATAATTTGAAAAATAAAACAAACAAGTTTACTTTTATGTGATATGTAAGAAAATCAATAGATTTTATACATTTCACATGGTGTTTCTAGATTAGCATATTAAGAAAATATATGTAGTAACTTTAATAATGGGCAGCAGGGACAGAAATGCATGTAAGACATCATTCTTCAACAAGAGTTGTTTGGTTAGTTGGCTGTCTGATTATTTCCCCTGCATCCCCTTTCAAACAAGAAGCACCACAACAGATATTGTAAGAAGTTAGTTAATAAACCATTATGATGGCTGTTTCTTATCGAGATCTTGAAAAATATCCAGAAAGTAAAGAACACAAAATAATAAATACTTTAATATTGGATGGACTGAAAATTTACTTGTAGCTAATTTGAAAATTTTAAGCTTTATTTGTACTGATTTATTTGCAGGGGTTGATGCAGCATTTTTAACAGGGTCCGTTTTTTGTAAAGAGATTTTGGGGAAAAATCAAATAATTTTGTGAAAAATGAAAATGTAAGCCATATAGTGATGAAAAATTTCATTGCTAATGGTCTCTCTTTTTTAAATAAATAATGGTGTAAAAAGTACGATTCAGAAGCTTGGAATTTTGTGAAGGGTCCGTTTTGATTAATGGAACTTTTGTGAAGGATCCAAAAACGGCCCCGAATTTCTTTTAGCGTGCCCCATGGAGATGAAATATTGTTCAAAGAGCCAAATATTGTTCAAACACTAATTTGCTATATTTTGATTGCTATAGACAAGATGGAAAGAAAAGAAGAGAAACTGTAAACTTGTAAGAGTATTTGCTTTGTTGATGCACAATTCATAATCGGTGAATGTTCTCTAGTTATACATGAAATATCTATAGGAAAAACTATTGGATATAATATCATAATGGTTCACTTACGATTATTGTGTCTCCTAGTGTCAATAGAAGACAATTACTAAAAAAATAAAGAATATTTACTTTATTTTTATTATTTAACAGTGGTATTTGTGGAGGAAAGGATGTCTCATAAGCATCAGGGGGAATGAGCTTCACTCGCATTGTATTTACAAGAGAAGTATAAGATATTAGTAATAACAATTAATATTTTATTTTTGGACAATCGTAAATTTTAGAAACTACATAAATAATTCTTGATTAACTTTTAACGTAACATCTTTTCCATGTGTATTATTAGAGATAAAAGGACTAGTTGTTTTACCTAATATAAAAATTATGCCACACACTATCAAACAATCATAATTGAGCATAAAATTTTTAAAGAAAATTAAGTATTAGTTATGAGAGACAAATATATCTTACAAATTTTCAGAAAAGAATTTAGAATGAGATACAGCTATTGTTTTTACTTCATGAAATTTTAAACCTCACTGGAAGCAGGGGTCTAGTTGACGCAGGAGGATGGCATTCGTACACTTTTTGATTAGAAAAACATACTATCTATAAGCGTCCTTCCACCTTTTTTTATAGGACTACAGCACTGATTGAAAGAGTGAGAAATGAGGATGGCAAACATTGTATTAATCATAATTTTTATTAAAAATTACGAATTACTACAATGATAGCCAGGGCCGGACTAATACTCCGTTTTTCCGTGCTATGGCACAAAGTAAGAAAAACCGAGAGGCGCTAAACTACCAAAATAAAAAGATAAAAATATTGCAACAAAGTTTCTGAAATAACTAAAAACTTCTTTGGGGAAAAAATCAGGAAAAGAAAACATTTATTTTTATGTGTTAATAACCACAAAACTTTAAGGGGTAATTGGAATGTAATTTTTCCAAACTAGAAAAAAAACTAAGAACTATTTCCGAACGACAACAACTCAAACACAATTATCATTACTCAATCTGGCCAGTGAATGAACGGCTAAGCACAATTCCATTTTTAGCCAACTTTCCCGTAACAGTAAAAAAATAATAATAAAGCATGAAAGAAGACTTAATGGAAGGAATAAGTAAAAATATCGTTTAAAATAAAGAAGTCAAAAATAAGTGAAGTAATTATATAAAGACTGAAAAAACTAAGAAAATAAAAAATGAAAGTAGGGTTTTGAGATGGGGAAAATGTGTCTGTTGGTCGGTCTATCTGTCTATCCCCTCCCCCACCCCTAATAACTTTTGAAGAAATTGTCCGATTCAAAAGATTTTTTTTTTTTTTGCATTTGAAAGATCTTGGCGAGGACATCTCATTTCCATATTTTACTTTTTGATTTAAACAATTTTTCGTTCAATTTTGAACAGTTCAAAAAATCTTAACATTGGCGCCTATGGGCAAATTATATAAAATCTGGGCATAAGATCCAAGCTCCTATAACTAACTTATTGGCTTAAGCTTTCAGCGTGAAATATTTTTTATTTGAACAATTTTTGCTCATATTTTAACTGTTCGAAGAAAAAATTAACATAGCGCCTACGGGAAAATTACAAACCTATATAAATCCCAATCTAACAGACGGATTTGCTTGGAACAAACTTTATTGGAAAGATGTTATAACGTAGAACAGGTACACATATGAAGTTCAACCAGAACTAAACGATCGTATTTTCTTATGAGATTTTTTGATCGGGATTTTTAAGGATCTTTTTCAATGAATGAGTGAAAGAAGAAAGGAATGAATGAATGAAGGAATGAGTAAATGAATTACTGAATAAATGAGTGAATGAATGAATATGTATTAACCGTTGGAAAATGTATCTTTGAAGTAATTCAGAATTAAAGAAAATAAGAAAGAGCGAGAGAAATAGCTAGATTATAAATTTGAAGTTGGATGTATACAGGAAAGTAGGCTCGTATAGGTCTAGATAGAACTTCTTGTTAAAATACCATAACATTTTTTTAATATGTAGTGTATTTGATACATAACACTAAAAGCATTTTCATTAATAGTTGTAAATATTGCCAAAGAAATTGGGAAGACTTGAATGGCACTGCTTTAGGTGTTTTTGTGTGTGTAAATAAAAAGTGGTACAGGACTAGGGAATGAACACAACCTTTTGCAGTCAATGTAAGATTTTTATTCTAATGCTACTCAGGTGACTTTATTCTAATTCATTCAGGTGTCAGACTGCTTGGAATTGCATGGAAAGAACTTACTGTTGAGCATTCATCTAGAAAGAAAATCTTTTGAAACCGTATTTTCGAAAAAATATTCTAAACTGTTCATTCATTCGTCGTATTACCCTAACCATAGGCGTAATCAGGGAGGGTTTGGGGGTTCAACCCCCCCCCCCATTGGGTATTTACTTATTTAGGCACATTTAGGCACACAAAAAAAAAATTCTGCCCACTTCCTTGCAAAGCACATATTTTTCCCCTTAAGAAAATTAAACACATATGCATATGATTTTATTTCCTCTTTCTCTGAAGGGTTGATCATGACCAAAGTATGCAGCTCATAATATAGAGGACTTTTCATCTGGTTATAATCAACTCCCTTATCACCTTAAGGGGGGGGGGGGGTTACAGCGAAAGGTGGCTTCAATCACCGTACCACACACAGACAAACAGAGATCCTTTCAATCACTCCAGAAGGTTTTCTTTCCTTCTTGATGTCTTTCTTACCCAAAGGCAGCAATTTGGGAAGGCTCTGGGGTCTGAAAATGAAGGACCCCTAGCTAACAATTCAACAATTGTCCTAATGGGTTAAACCCTCAAGCCAGGAAGGGATGCTCATAAAGCAACTTAAAGAGCCAGTTTGTATTTATTTATGACTTCCTGTCCAAACACCCATTTTGGTAAAATCTTTTTTGTAGATGAGCCGATTAGAAAACTGATGAACTGTATTTGCATTGCATTCTCATTTACAGATGTTCTCTCATCTCTTATAGTTAAAATGTTTTTTTTTTCTTATTATGGTCCATCACTGATTGCATTATGACTCTGGAAATCATCCATTCAACGCAGTGGTGTAGTCCTGGAAAAAAAGTTGGGGGGACGCTTTCAAATGCGAACATATATCTTTGTCACCCAAAGCAATTTGCTTTCAAAATGTTTCCAGACTGGGGGGGGGGGGGGGGGAGGTGGCGACGGGCCCAGGCCCGAAATCCTGAAAATTTTTGTAATGTAGCATATATTCCTCCCTGAAACTTTCCTCAACGCTAGTGATCCAGCACTATCCCCCCCCCCCCTCCGAAAAAATATCTGGCTGCGGCCCTGGGGGGTAAGCTACATAGTTTTTTTTGTCTTGCTTTGTCTAATGGATGCTAATAAGCGCAAATCAAGACTAACAACCAAAACTTGTAAATTCAAGCTAGTTGGGCCCCTTCCATCACTATTTCAGATGAATTTAATTCAATACTTTTTTCCCTTCATACCATTAATATATCATTAAAATATGTCTGAAAACAAAGAATAAGTCAGAAAAAAATTATTATTAATGCATAAAATAAGTCAATTTGTTCATTTTTAAATAAGTATTGAATTATTTGTAAACAATATTTTTAAATAGGGAACTATGATATGACAAAAATGTGTATGTATTTGTTGCCCCCACCCCCCAAATAAATTTTGAACTTGTTAATTTCATGCACCGACTTGTCCAAGCTTGTTCACGCATACATAGATGTGTTTAGCAGACTAACTAAATCATCGCCTCTTTAAGGAACCATCATCTTAAAATAGTTTGAATCACAAAAATGTTCATTTTTTGGTAAATCAAATTACATTTAAAAGGTTGAAAAAATATGACCCCATTGAGATTCCAAGTTGAAGTTTTGCATAATCGATGATAAAATAGACAGAAATATGTGAGAATATTTTGAAAATTTTCCATTATAGGTTTTTCGAGAAATTTAAAATTTAAATTTTAATGTCATTATTTAAAATTTTTATAAAATTAGTCATGATGCATATCATATGAAACGGCATTCATTATGCTTTTTACTAGAACTTTTTATTTCTATTTGTTGATCAGCCTGTTTTGTGTTGAAGCATACCATGTAAAAATGTGACTTTTTTACAAAATCAAAGTTTGATAACTAAGAAACAAAACAGGATAAAAATCTAAAAATTTGGATTTTTAATTTTCTTGAGAGGTACAGATGATAAGCCAAATTTGAAGAAAATAAAAAAAGGTGAGAGGTTTCTCAGATTTTGGACCACTTGCATGGAATGACCCCTAAGTCACTTCAATTTTTTCCCTGTTATTTCTCCTATGCCGGTATTGCATTGGAGAAAGAACGTGGAAAATGGAAGCTACTTGTATGAGCTTTGGGAAGGGAGAAGTTAAAAAAAAAAAAATTAGCGTCGTTTCCTTCCATTCAACAGGTGCGGCATTTAATCAATCAGGAGTGGGGGTCAATCGCCCCCCCCCCTTGACTTTTAGTAACGCATTGTATTTATACGTGTGATTATGTACTTTGTTGTTTTTTTCCTATAATATGCATTGAATATATACCACCGGAAAATTTTGGAATGACTGGCCATTCAGTCTAAATCTGTCTTTTGGTGGCAAAAAGGGCGACAGTTCTTAGTAAAAACAACAATCCAGGCAGGCTCCCCACTGAAGAAGGAATTTTACATGTATCTTGTAAAAATAAAATACTTATATGTACAAAATTTCAATTTTTTTAGTTATTGAAGTGCTTAAAAACAATGTATTAAAACACCATATGTTATGATATTTCTACCTTGATTAATTGAAATAATAATTTTTAAATAATAACAATAATAACTTAAAAAGAACTTCACATTTCTTTTGTTTCACATATTCATAAATATGTAACTTTTTTTAACCCTTTAATAGGGCGGTGGTCAAAGTATACTTCACACAAAATTCACCTACTTAAAAATTTATAGTAAACTATTTTAGCGGGTGCGGAGGTAAAACGCATTGTAATTTTTTAAGACCAATATGAATTTCATTTTTTGATCTATGTTTAAAAATCTCTAATAAATTCTCACAATAAAGTATTTTCTAAGTGTAATTACTTCTATTCTTTTCATTATACAGGGTGGTAAAAATTACTGAGCACAAATCATGTTTGAAAAAAAAAAAGAGAGAGAGACAACACAATGAGAGGTATCATGGTATCAAATGATTATGTTTCATTCGATTAACTTCCGCAACGCAATTCAAACATGAAAACTTTTCCTTATATTCTTTATTTTGTTCCTTTTTTCACAAACATATAATGTTCCCGATAATTTTGGACCACCCTTTACCCTGTACGTAAAAATACTGAAGCGCAAAATTACACACACACACACACACACATATATATATATATGTAATGCGGTGCGAAAAAAAAGCATGTAATATATATTTTGTTTTGAAAACAATAATTTAGCTTTAATCATATGCTCAATTTCAGAGGTTGAAACTTAAAGTGTAAAAAACGTCAGAAACTTTTATTGTTCAAATTTGAAGAACTGTACAGTTCATCAACAAACAATGTTTATAATTACATTAAAAACAAAGAAGAAATCTTATACAAATTATATACTATTTTCAGGTAACATAAGGATACCTGATGCATTGGGGAGAAAAAAATTTTTGTTTTGAATTAAAATCTGAGATCAATTTGTGTATTTTATTTGCATAACATCATAGACATCAATAGGCGCCGAACAAACGAGGGTAACCAAATGTAGTGTTGTTGGATCTGTTCATTTCTTAGAAATTTGCTAGGAAGCCAATAGGAGCTTTTACCAATGCCCTAGCCAGAAATTTTTTTGGGGGGGGGGGGGGGGGGGACCCTGACTTTGAAACACTTATGTCGAGGAAAGTTTCAGGGATATGCTACATTGCGAAAAATTTCGGGGGCGGGGGCTGTGCCCTCCCCCCTCTGGATACGGCCTTGACTTTCACCATATTTCTATGTGTGTGTATTTATTTCATACCGAGGAGAAAGAGTTTGAGAAATTTTAAAAGCTTCATTTAATTAAAATACAATATTTCAATGCAAAAACTATAAAAAAAAGTAAATTTATTTTCATTTTAAGTAACTTCAAATTTATTTTTTCTGCTTTTCATGTTTCACTTATTTAAAGACTTAGCTAAGAAGAAGGAAAGAAACTTCAAATTGAAAAAACACAAACCAAAATTCAAACTACTCAATCTTATTAAAATTCGGAGCGGGAAGAAAGTGAATTATATTTCAGTTTAATTTTATAATCGAAAACTATTAAACATGAGTGCATAAATCATAAAAAAGTACTTACAATTCACTTTGATTTTATGCTTTATTTCTTATTTCAGTTGATAACTCCGTACTAGTATTTCTGTGTTTGGAAAGGGTAAAAAATGTTCCCAACAGATTTTGTTGCCTAAATCTTTTCATTCTTTCTTTTCCCCCCTGCTTTTTGAGAGATTGCTTGTTCGATCTATAACAAGTGATCAATGGACAGAGTAGCGTACCACTACCAGGACAGACAAATTATATTTTTGTGCGTTATCTCAGTCACTTTTAGAATTTAGTTTGCATGTGATGTCGTTCAGCAGGTGTAGACAGTATTGGTTTCCGAGAGCAATTTAAACAGACTCATATATCCAGACTTTTTCTACGAATCTGTTTTCTTTTTTTGGCTTGGGGGAGGGGGTTCGGTCGAAACCGACGATCACGAAGAACGAAAACAATTATCTTGAAGGGACCATAGGACAACATGGTTTATTTGACTCAAAGGGATTTTGGTCGGATGATTGAAGCCTTGTAGCGAATGGCAAGCAGCAATTTGGAAACAGCATAAAATACTCAACTGGGTATCGGCTACCTGATGAACTGTGGCAACATGTGAGGTCACGACAGAGAAAAGCTATTCGGCCGGTTCCCACTCCCTATGTAGATGGTTTCAATTAGCTGGCAATAGCAAAGTTTGTTAACAATAGGAAATAAATGGAAAAGTGTGGGACTGAGAAAAATCAGCTTGCTTTTGCTTCATTCCAGTCTTATTGAATTTTTTTCCGACTGAAAATATAGGCCTATTATGTGGTTATAATTTTTTTTTAAGTTTTATATGAAATTGTCTTTGAAAAAAATCAAAATAAAAAAAAACCTTGAAGTTCTTTTTGGATTTTTCGGGCCTGATAATCACTGAAAAAGAAAAAAAAAAAGCTGAATGAATTGTAAGTGATAAAGACATTTTAAAATGAATTTACACCGCAATTTTGTGCCGTGCCATAACAGGTTTTTGCACAGATAATCATTTGTAATCCAAACATTTTTTTACATTAATTTGGTTTTGAAATTGTTTAACAAAAAGCGTAATGCATAAAGTTTGAATATGCAAAAGGCTTGAAGCGACGAAGAGATAACAAATGATTGTGAAAGAAAATGTTTAATATGCTTGTAGGTTTTTCGGTATTGCGTACCAAAAGGAAAGCTACTTTTTTTAAGGTGAAGTCTTGGGGGGACAAAAGAGGACATTCATTGTCCCCCAACTTTTTTACTCTAATAATATCAAAGTCTCACTGTTTTGTAAAAAAAAAAAAAAAAAAAAAAATCAGTACAAGCAGTGTAAATATTTTGATTTCAAAACTTACGATGATATTTGAAACCTCTCGCCCCCCCCCCCCCCCCCCCGCACACCTATTTCCTAGGCAGGCGAATACAGCTGAAACTAATTCTCTGAATTTAAGTAGTTCCCGTTTACTCATATTTTAACACGCTTATTTTGACGAGTAATATTAACCTGCGATTGTTAATTGTTGTTTCAGAGAATCAGGGAATTCCTTTTTTTTCACGAATTTAAAGTAGAAGTAGCAAGCAGATTTTATATATAGTTTTAAAAGCTACTGTCTTATTTCATAGAGCTGTTAATTTACTAATGAGTGCCTTTTTTGAATAGTAAATAAGTTAGAAAGCTCAGCGTCCAATCGCGTCCTCCCTGGAAATTAAAGGTGAGGGGACGCTTGAGTAAAAATAAAGAAGTGGGGGGACGCAGTCCCCCCACCTCGTTCGCCTGTCCCCTTGAATTAGCTTTAAATAAAGTTCAAAAAATTCTCGGCTTACACACGAAAACATATAGTATAGAAAGAGTGAAAAACTACAATGTTGAACTTGGTTGAAAAAGTTGAGCTTCAGGAGATTTTCTACAATCAATATATGAAAAAAGTAGATTAAAATATCTTAATAATTAATATTCGCAAAAAATGAAACAATAAATCAAAGAGGCAAAATATGAGTAAATCATATAAGCTAGAATTAGAATTAAAACTAGTATAAGTTTTAAAACTGTTATTCACAAAAAACATATTCTAGCGAAGCATTTCATATTATTTTTTGAACTGATAGAGTATAAATTAGGGCAAATCAATTCATCAAGAGAAAAATTCTTTCATAAAATGTTATGAACACATTGAAATGGTAGATGTTTAAATCATTCAAATTAAATGAAAACAATAAAGCTTAACAAGCACTATAAAACTCAGCTTAATATGATGTTTTTTCTTTTGTTTTCTTTCTTTCTATGCACATATATAAAAAACCTTACTTTTCAGGTAATGTGGAAAAAAAATCCCTTGCATTTTATATTAAGAAGGTGTAATTGCAAGTATATATAAAGAAGACCATTAGCGATTTACTTGTTAGTAAAAAAAAAAAATACAGACCTGCTTCACAGAAATATTAACTGGTATTTCAACACTTTCAATGGATGGAGACTTTTCACGAGAGTGATTGGAATGATCCGATAAATCTAAAGATTCACTTTTACGTCTTTCAGATCTTGAACAGCGTCTGTAAGTATATGCGAATGACTTATATTTCCATAATTGTGCATTTACATACAAGTACAGCCATTTAGGTACAGCCGGAAGTAATATTAAACTCATTTTGGATCATTATAATATGTTTGCTTACATTGTATTTCAATTTTAAACATGCCATATAATACTAATAAGGGATTTAGGATTTTGTACAGCAGTACAAATTAAAAACAAGGTGGAGGGGGGGATCAAATAGTTATGATAAAATAGCTTTTATTTCATTATAGTTAGATCTAATTGTTAACAAATTACTTTCTACCAATGACTTTACAAAAGATACAAGAGGAAGTAAATTAGATTTTAATAAATTTCAAGCAGTCCCAAAGGTTCTATGGTATTACTGGACCTTACTTTGGTATTTTACAATACTTTTAAATTGAAAAATATGCACCTAATCAGTATTAAAATGCAAAATATTGTTTCAAAGACATAGCTAATTTCAACAGCATTTTATAGCATAAATGACACCAATTAGAGTAAAATGCATGAATGACAATAAAATAAAGCAAAGGTTTTTTAAATAGGCATTTTTAATTAAAAAGGTAAAAAAGGCTACAGAAATACCAAGCAAAAATGCAGTACTAATATGAACAGCCACATAAAGTGTCAAAATAACGCAGAAGATTGCCAAATTGTATGTTAAGTAAGGAATAATATTGCCAACTAAATAACTAAGCATTTTCCGAAACAGTTGACAAAATGTCAAGAAATTTTCATAAAAAATCAGCCTTGTCGAACATTTTCTTACATGAAACCTTCCCTATTGAGTATACAAGCCGAATTAGATCACACCTATGGTCATAAACGACCAAAACAGATTATACTGGACTCTTGGATTAAATTCAAAAATAATTTTGAATTTATCTTTTTGGCGACAAAATGACTATTTTGCTTAAAATTTACAATTTTCGCAGTCAAATTCATAGGAGGGACTCATTTTAGAATTTAAACACTACTTAAAACAAATATTAGCCATGTTCTAATTGTTTTATGACCTTGGAAGATCATCATCTTGTGCAGTTTTCTACAGGCATTAGTATGCTGCAAAAATAAAAAATATGATATTTCTATACTGAAACATTCAAAAATTTGTAACTTTGCTTTAAATTGGAATAAAGAAAGAACATATTCGAATTCTGGGAACAACCCACGTGGTCTGATGATCCTGTAATCAAAATTTCATACTACTGAACCTTTTCCTCTGACTAGAAGGTGATCGACACCAGATTCACACACAAACATACCAAGCCTCTAAATTATTAACATAGATGATTCACAAGAATGCTTAGCATTTGGGCATCTGGAGATTACACAGAAATTATGCTTTAAAAAAGAGTACAAATATTGGTGGTACACAAATAATGCGGAAGACCATTGATTTGTAGTCTAGATAAATTGGAGAAACCTTTTCATACTTACGATTGGGAAGAAATAGTTTTACTTTCTGGACTTGAAACTTTAGGGGAAAAAGATTTTGCTGATGCTGTTTGTGAGGATGTTGTTGTGGGAACTAAGGATGGCATTGTGATGTAAAGAGAATCTGGAGGACACTAAAAATAACAAATAAATATAGCGTCCATAAACTAGACAACAAAGGTTTGTAGAATGATTGAAAAAACAACAACACAGCAGAATCTTTACTTTTGTGCATTTTTAAATACATATATAATAAAATATAACTACATTATTTATTAAAGTTAAAATAAAACTATTAACTTTTCTGTGAATGATATAGTATAGCATTTCCTAACCGGTGGTTCACAAATCCTTAGAGATTCACGTAGAATAGGAAGGGGGCTCGCGAAAATAATATTGTAATGGCGGAATTTTTAGTTGCTAATGTAAAAGAAATTACGAAATAATAAATTTACTTACATATGGACAAAGCGGTAAAAATGATTTTGATTTTTTCGTCAATTGTTTTCCAGATACTGCAGAAAAGTTGTGGACCGGCAGGGGGAGGCATATGTATAAACTTTGAAATGTACTTATTTCAAATTTTGCCTGATTTTAAAAATATGCATTGCAAAGTAGTACTGGAAGATATTTATTAATGTATTTCAAATTTTGAAAGTATGTTTATTTTATCATTACCGACTTTTTCAGGGTTAGCACGAGAAAAGGGTCGGAAATATGAACTTTTTTCTAAATTTTGCATAATTTTCCGCTAATTTGTCATATATTTAAATCTCAAAATGGAACCAGAAGACATTTACTGAATCAATCTCTAATTTTGCATTCACAATAATCATTTTTTCTTTCTACTTAACTGTCGCAGTGACAAACTCGAAAACATGTAAATTTCAATATTTCTGTAAGTTTAACTTTTGGTGATTTCCATGTATTTCAAACAAAAATGGAACAGAAAGATATTTATTGATTGATTGAGGAAATTTTATTGTTTTCTTTTGTTACTAATGACTACGAAGGTGGTTCCCCATTATCTTTGGGATCTTAGAGGGGGTTTGCAGGGAGAAAAAGGATGGGAACCACCGACATAGTACTAAGAAAAAATTGCAATTACCAGACCTGCCAACCTCACAAAATGTAAAATCAGGAAAAATTTCTGTACCTCAAAACTAGATGAATGCTAGCATAAAACTGATAATTTTTTTTTTTTTTTGTCTTGGATATAGATTATATAAAAATTAATCTACGAGATATAAAACGCATATTTTAAAAGTTATCCATTATTAAAAGATAATTTAGAGCTAAAAATAAAATACAGAGTTGTGCTGTTTTAAATTTTTAAAATCATTTACTAGTCTAACAATTCTTTACAGAGGGATACTTCAAAATATTTTACCGCAAAAAATAAATATATTTATGAGATTATAAGTAGAACTTTTATGCAGTCATGAAATGCACAAACAAACAACTTATAGAACTGCACTCAGTAAAAGCTTTTTGAAAACAAAAATTGACACAAGTGTTAATGGTCTAAGTTTTCAAATTTTTTACTACAAAGAGATGAATGAAACTAAAGAGAAATTCCGAGAATTTTTTTTGCCTAAAAAGCCGGGGAAATTTCTGCGGCGGCAGGAGGTACGAAATTGAATAGAAAAGCAGGATTCTTTTGCCAAAAGCAGGAGAGTTGGCATGCCTGAATCATCATCAAGACAATAGTAGAATTACAAACTGTAATTAGATACAAAGTAGCAATAGATATTCCTAACTTCATTGAAAAAGTTGCCTTCTAAAATGATTTCCCTCCTTAGTTTGGTGAAGTGCGATTGTATTGTATCATAGTTTTTTTTTTTTTTTAATTATAAGTAATTATACTCTTATTGGAATATGAAACAGCATGATTAAAATTGAATTATTAGCACATCAAACACTTATACATACCTCAGAAAGTACTGTACAATCATACGAAGTTTTATATTTGTCCTAAAAAAGAATATCACATACTATCAAATTCTTTTCATTCACATGAAGTCTCATAGATGATAGCAATTACTACAGCCAAAAATATCATATGAGAAATACTTAGGCACCCATTTTGAGCAGATTTTATGTTTTGAGCTGCTCAAAATAATTTTTCCATCTGGAAGTTTTTTAAAATTTCATCACGACTGAAATAATGTACTAAATTGTTCGTCTAGGAAGGAAAAATAAGTTTTTAAGTTCCCAAAAATTATTCGCATATTTATAGTTCACATGTAATTTCAGTGGTTATGAAAATTATTTGTGAGAAGAAAATGTTTTAGGAGTGTATCAAAATGTTTTAAAGACTGCTACATTGATTTAAATCATAAAAAAATAAATAAAAAAAATTGAAATAAAAGCATCAAATAAAGTCTCTTTTACAAACCAAATTACTGTAATTCACAACTCAAAAAGAAAATGTTCAATCTGGCATTTGACTTTACGGTCATTTTGAAAAATGAAAGAAAATGTAATTAAAGCTCAATAATGTACATGTGCACTGATAAAAAAAAGAGCTTAAAAATTAAATGACATATGAGGGGGGGGGGGGATTGTCAAAACTTCAATTCATAGCAGCTCTTTAATGCTTTTATGCATAGGATTTCAATTCATAGCTCTATGTATGTATGAGGGTAAAGTGAAAAGTTCTCGATCTGACTATGCGATTTTCAGTAAAAAAATGATTTTACTTTTCAGCATAATCATCATCCACTTCAATCACTTGGTCCAGCGTTTTTCCAACATAATTATTCCTTCCCGGAAGTGAGAGTCTAAAAGGCTGTGAAAATTATCATCTACAGCCTTCTCAACTTCATTTGATAAAGTACTTCCCAGAAACAAATCAGGGATGGCCGAGCAAATTATACCCATCGCCAATGCGCCCATGTGAGCAGTTGCGTTATCCTGGTGAAAGATTATTTTTTTCTTCTTCAAACCAGACTTTTTCTCGAGAATTTTGACATTCAGCTCGTCATGGAGGTTGGCGTAATATTCAGTTATGATTGTTCGCCCCTTTGGAAGGTAATCAATCAGCGAGATCCCTTTTGCATCCTAAAACTTGCTGGCCATCACCTTTCCGACAGATGCAATTGACTTTGCTTTCTTTAGCACTGAACCACCGGCACCCATCTTTCGCAGAGCTTTCGCATCCCTAATTCTTGGTGCACGATATCGTGCACTTTTTCAATGGTTTCCAGTGTGGGTCATCTTCGAGGGATGTAGGAACATGCATAAATTCAGCTGCTCCCTTTTTAACGGTTGGTAGGGAAGGAGCAGAGTCCCCAAAAACTTTTTTCAAATCTGGATAAATTTCTTTAGGGTTAATCCATCCGAAACAAAGAATTTTATAACCGCACAATATTCAAGTTTATCCATTTTAATGAACAACACGCAACACGTCTACTAAAAAAATTCGTGTAAGCAAACTACTTGAGAGAACAAGCTTAAAGTTGTCATACGCACTATCAAGAGGTGCACCCAGGCGGGAAACATAAATTTTTGCCGATTAGAGCACCATCTCTGTCAGACCGAGAACATTTCGCCTTACCCTTGTAAAAGCATTAAAAATTTTGCTTTGTTTTTTCCTTTTTAATGTAGCTTTCAGTAACCAAAAAGGGCAATTAACTACTATTTGTTACCTTTAAACATTTTAGAACATTAAAATCTCAATTTTGGCACAGTCTGGCACAAATTTGAGCCTTTTATATCAGATGTATCAGGAATTGAAAATTGGCACAATTTGGCACTGATTTTTCACCCCGATCTTATTATGAAGGACATTTATTTTAAAAATAATATAATATGAATTACGAACAGCAGTATTTTAAATTAACTTTTTGAAATAGTATAAAACGGATTAATAATGCAAACAGCTATATTAAAGCTACAAACCTGTTCATTTTGAGGCCTTTTACTCATTTTCTCTCTGTCTGTTTTGTGCTTCCTATCTGCACCTTTCGGCTGAAAAATGAATAATCTAAAAATGACGTATTCTAAACTAAGAGCAATACAGTTGACCAAAATATATTTAAAAATTGAGTACATACTTTTTCAAGCATTAAGTTTTACTTTGAGTTTTTATTTACATTGCTTTTTAAGCTATGCCAAACCGTCAATCCCAAACTGATAGTAGTAGCTCAAGGAGAAGAATTCAGTAGATTGTTGTCATGCTCAGGTGGGTAGGGTTCACATTAATACACTAATTATTTTCTACATTTTGTCAATATTAGCATTAAATAGCACATGGCTTATAAAGAAACTTAAGGATATTTTGTTGACAAAAATACAAAGTATATGGAAAGGTGATAACCGTGCTCGTATTTTCCTCAGATATCAAACAATTTTCTTTCCTTTTATTTTCTTTGGTTGGTGGGGGAAGGAGAGAGAGTAGTTTGTACTAGAATTTGAAAACGGTACAGTTTCTAAGTACTTCAAGTGGTTTGGTGACCACTGTTTGAGATAATACAAATTATAGCAAGAACTGAATTCTTATTTTTTCTCATTTAGTCGAAGTAGATTTCGATAACAAATTTATCTTAAACACAAATTTAAAACATTGAATCACCTTGAAGACTTTCACTTGACATGATGCTACATGAAGTCTTTGCGTGTAGTTTTCAGAGTGAGAGAAGGTTTCAATCTGAATTCGAAATGGTGCACCTTTTTCTCCTCCATGCTTCTTAGGGGTGAATTCTGTACTAATGCAATTTAACTGAAAATAGGTAAATAAATAAGTAAATAAATAAAAAATTAAATAGATTTTTTAAGATTTTTTTAGAGAAGGAAAAGACCTATCCTTTGCATTTGCCCCCCCCCCCTCCCCCCAGATTTAGATATATAATGTATATTTTTATGTAAGTATTTTGTTGTTTCTTTATTGATAAACATCAACTTCATGCCCTTTACCCCCCCCCCCCCTCCCCCAGAAAAATTTCAAAGTACGGACCTGGCAGGAAAGCTAATGGAAATATAAACGTACTGACAATTATAAAACTGATGTATAATGCATATTTATAGTAATACAGAAATTTTCAAACATATATTAAGTAGGAGTTATATGATTGGTTGTTCTCTTAATATAGTTTGCACAATGAATTGTGAAAGAATGGTTTCAGTATGTTTTTACATTAACTATAGGTAGTTAATTCGGATACAGAAATTGGAAAAATGTGTTTAAGTTCCAACCAAATAACTAAAATTGTTTTTCACTTTGATGTTTAGCACCAAAGCACCTCTATTTATTTCTTAAGATCCCTTTAACTTTTACAATATAATTAAACATGGCATTCATCTGCAACAGTTTTGCTTTTGTTCTTTATTCTTGACAAACTGGTGCAGTATCTAGATTGCAATTAAATTCTTCACATTTTCGTGCTCATTTGAAATGCCACTAAAATGCCTAAAAGTTGTTTAAATGTTCGAGGCTGAACTTGAAAATTTAATGAATTATGGTTGAATTTCAACCGCTATGCAAACTCTAGTGCGCAGAAAATGACATCCATTTAGAACTTCGCAAAGTGCAACAATAAGTAATTATTTTTGAGATTTACACAAACTTTTGACTATTAAATATATATATATGTATATATTATGTGGCCTCTAAAATTACAGCAGAAATCTTATTTTAGAAATTTACACCAGGAGCAGCAATTTGTAAAAATCCATAATGGATAAATAATTTGTTTTCAATTACAGTCAAGAAACAGTGGTACAAATCCAATATTATTTGAATATGCATCTAATTTAAGTGCTTTCATATGCTATAAACTAATAAAATTTTCATTACTCATATTTAAGGTTGATTTATAAAATACAAGAGAAAAGTATGAGCAAAGAAATATATTAAGTTGAAAAAAAAAAAAAAAAAAACACAGACATGTGACAAAAATAACTAAGTAACTCAATAAATTGACAGCATCATACTGGCTTTTGGCTCTTGTTGTTTAATTGTTTGGACTATTTTAGCTAACAAAATAGTTTTATTGTTTCAGCATTTATTTTATGAGAAAATGGTTAAAGCCTATAAGTTAAGAATTATCTGAAAAAGAAAGAGTTACAAGATGGAATATGTTTGAAGTTTCCATGTCAATAAGAACATGATTTATAACCCTTTTAGTTTGATGTTTTAAGGTTTTCCTCAACCCAAAAATTAATTTGCAGTTTTCTCAACTCTGTATGAATAGCGTAACTTCATTTCATCATAAAAATTAGCGAAACAGTTCTACATGAGAGGGAAAGCAATACATCATATGTATTTCAATCATGCAATCAATCCAATAATTTGTTTGCAAAAGTAAGATATGTACAACTTATTCTTGATGATAAAAAATGCAATGAAAATGCTACAATTCGGCTACCTTAATTACCACTCAGCGACAAATCGGATCCAACTAACAAAATTCTAGCTAAGTTTTTAAGGTATGGTCAAGGTAAAATACTTAATTTTACTTGGTTAGTGTATTTTGCTACAGTATTTGCTACTCACTTTTGTCAAGAATTGTAATACTATTGATTTTATGATCTTTCATTTAAATCCAACAATTTCCTTGGCTGTTCAGAATACACTATTTTATTTAGTTTGTGCACATTAAACCCTGTTCTAGCAAAATTTTTGAATTAAACCATACTATTTTAGAGACTAAGGTATTAATTTATCATTTTACTTAGTACTTCACAGAAATACTTTATTTTATATACTCAGCATATTTTGTAATTCTGATTGAAACTTGATTTTATATTCAGAAGTATCAATTCCCCTATTTTATATTTTAATTTAACAGTGTTCCTGGACTTTTAGAATAATATATTTTGTTTACTTAGCGGAATTTGTATTCATTACTTAATTTTTGCACTAAGAAATTTCTATTTATCAAAATGTATGATTTAACTTTATTTTACTCAGCAGTTTGTATCAACTCAATGGAGAATTTTTATGCTAAATGCAAAAAATTTTTTTTTCATTTTTAGATCATATTAAGACCACCAATTTGATGGTTAAGCTTCAGCTTATTAATTTAACTTAATAGTTTTCATCATAAGTACAAGCTTAAGTTAACTTCTGCCCCTTCAGAGGTACCTTCTTAACTGATCCTTTCAGATACTATATAATATTTTCAGGTGTTGACAATATCTATAGCTTTATTTAATAAATAGGCAGACTTTTTTTACATTCTTAATACAGGCAACAAATTTTATACTCTTAGCAAGGGCAGTGCTGCAGGCGACATTTTTTAAACTCTTAGCATGGGCATTGCCGTGAGACTATGGAAAATGTTAAAGGTCATATATATATTTATACCTTTAACCTTTACTTAGGGAAGAAAAATGTATTTTAAAGAACTTCTTGTTCTCCAAAACAAAAACAAGAATAAATTAGATGTTATTAGACAGATTAGTGTTTCTCCTACAAATGTAAATTAGATTTAATTCTTTGGTAAATAAATAAAATTTAAAAAAAAAAAGAAAAAATATGAGTTAATAAAATTTTTTATCTCAATAAGCAGTAAGTTAGATAAACCATCACCCACATTTTAGCAATAATGTAGTATAGAAACTGATATTGGGAATAAATTAAAGTATGGCATATTTCAATGAAAAAACAATGCACGTCATTTTATTTACCCTGATAAAAACTCCAGTTTCATTTGTTGGATCCCATAAAAATTCACATATGTGAATGTTATTTGGATCGTTCAAAACTTCATACACACCGTATGACAAAGGAATATCTGCAAGTATTTTAAATATTACATTAGACAAATAAATTTTAGCAATACAAACATATTCAAAAAGTTCATTCTAATTATTTATTTTATGAAATTAATTGAATGAGGAGCATAATACATATATTTTAATTATGAATTATGGTATTACCAATTTCTAAAATCCTTTCCCCAAATCTTTGACTTTGCCATTGAGCAATTTGTTCTTTCTCAGAGTACTGAAGCCTCCTCTCATGGAATCCCACACGAATGACACTCTGAAAAAGAATAAACCATAATGGAAGGATTTTGTTAATTTTAAAAAAAGTTATCTTACAAACCTTTAAAAGTCTTACAAACCTTTAGTACAACTTACTTTTAACATTTTACCCTGCATCTCTGTAAGATCACCCAATTTTTTTAGTTTTATTTCATATGACTGACCTAAAAATCAAATTTTATCATTAAATAAAAATAAAATAAAACCAGTTACAGCAACAAGAAGCAATTTTATTTTAGGAGAAACAATTTAATGTTTTGTTGAAGTATTGTAAATAAAGCAGATTGAATACTATGGGAAAAAATCTGCAACAAATAAATAAGTAATATTATCCTTTTAATACTTTTTGCAGCCATTTGCAACTTTAACAAGTATTAAAAATGAAGTTTTTATAAAATAGTGTGTAGAAAAAAGACACAAATGCTGGCCTCTAAGCAGCATTATGTACGTGCGAATATTTAAAAAACATTAATTTTTGCTAGTTTAAACTTTTTATCTTGTAGTAGTACGACTTTTGTACGAGAAACATTTTTTCCTTAGAAGCAAGCATCAATAGAATTGAGATTTCAACTTGTTTTCTGGGAACAAAATACTTTTGGCACAAATGTTGTACAAGTACTACAACCAGACTTTTTTTATGGGTGGTTACCAATGCAAAATATCAATCAAAAATCAGTCAACAAATGCAAAATATCTATAAGTGGCTTATAAACACTAGAAGGTTTCAAGCAGTCTTTAAAATGCTTTTGTATCCTTTTGGTGTAAAAATTTCTCTTCCTTCAGGAGCAGGTAAAGAATACAGCTATTTTCCTATGCACAAATCTAGGTAAAATTATGAGCACTCACATTTTTTTTTTTTTTCATAGCCAGCTCTAACACCTTTTTCTCTGTCAGTTTTTCATGTACAAGGCTTGTGTCATGATATTGCATGCAAGGTTGTCAGAAAGTTAACATACTAGGGTTGGCAATCGGGTTAAGTTTGTTCATTAAATAGCATGAATGAAAGATTTTTTTAAAGAAAGAAGAGAAATGAAAACTATTACAGTGGTTCTATCATTTGGTTCTCAATAAATTACTCAAATGCAAATCTTCTTTGAAGATTGGATATACAATAAACCCCTTTTAATATAATTATTTTAATTTTCATTGCAAAAACAGTATGCAAGTTATACACAAGTAGGGGTTGCGCCAGAGGAAAATCGGGCTTGTTTACGAACCCTTCATAAAATTCCAATTAATCAAATCAGACCCTTCACAAAGGATCAATCAATCAAAATGGGTCCTTCACAAAATTCTGAGCTACCAAATTGAACATTTAATAGCATTATTTATTAAACCAGAAGCTCTGTCTAGAACTATACGAACCTACTTTCTTATATACAACAACTTCAAATTTATTATCTAACTTTCTCTCTCTTTCTCATTTAGCTTTAGAACTTACTTACTTCAAATATACTTTTTCCAATGGTTAATATGTACATTTTCATCCATTCACTCATTCATTCATTCATTCATTTACTCATTCATGTATTTATTCATCTATTCACTCGTTTATTCATTCTTTCTTTTATTTATTCATTCATTCAGAAAAATCTTTAAAAATCCCGATTGAAAAATTTCATAGAAAAATAGGCTTGTTTAGTTCTGGTTGAACTTTTTATCTACAGGTTTTAAGTCATAACAGTTTTCCATTAAAGTTCGTTCCAAGCAAATCCATCAGTTAGGTTAGGATTTATATAGGTTTCAAATTTACCCGTAGGGAAATGTTATTTTTTTTTTTAACTGTTCAAAAATGAACAAAAATTGTTCAAATCAAAAAATATTTCTCACTGAGAGCTTTTTCCAATAAGCTTGTTCATAGGAAATTGAATCTTATGCCTAGAGTTTACACAATTTGCTTCATTTTTGCCCGTAGGCTCTAATGTTAAAAATTTTTGAACTGTTCAAAATTGAATGAAAATTTGTTCAAATCAAAAAGTAAAATATGGAAATGAGATTTCCTCCCCGAGATCTTTCGAATAAAAAAAATCTTTTGAATTGGACTACTTATCGACTAGTTTGATTTGGATCTAGTTACTAGGAGGGGACAGGCAGACAGACACTCATTTTCCCATCTCAAAGCCATGCTTTTAAATTTTTATTTTTCAATCTTTATTTAATCACTTTGCTAATTTTTAAATTTTCTTTATTTTCAAGGATATTTGTATGATACATTAAGCCCTCTTTCATACTTTATTTATTATTTTTCTAATTTTTACAGGGCTCTACAGCCTACTTGGCTAAAAAGAGGCAAATAATACTAAATATTTTTTTACCACTATGCATTTAAATTTTGAATTTTCACTAAAGTATTTGATTTTTCCCAAAAATTTTGGACCCTGAAACAACAGGACCCTGTTTAAAATGTTAGATCGACCCCTGACAAGTTTTTGAATTGAAAATCCCAAGTTAATGGTCATATGTGATACAATGTGTCCCTAGAGGAAGTTCAAGTTTGAAAGTACATTTCAAAGTTGAACTTCAATCACCTTTTCATATTAATTGCCAAATTACAGCATGAGAGTAAATATAACATTAGTTCATTGTAATGAGAACTTAAAATATAATAATAAAGAAATTACCTTGGTTTAGGTATGTCATAGTTTCTTCATTTATCTTAGTTGCAATGGAAGTTGCTGCACCTAGTACATATTGGAATCCTGTATTCTTTAAATTTGGCGGTACATCTCTGATAACAAAAGGTGGAGGGGAATCAGATATTTGCAACATCTGAGTTAACATACTAGGACTAAGTACAGACACGGTTGTAAGAGATGGTGAACCAGTTGTTCTGAGATCAGGAACGGAAGAACTATGACGGCATCTAAAAAGTAAGATTTAATGTATGCTTAAACAATCATGAAAATGCATGAATGATGTACTTCATTTTGCAAAATAATTAAGAAGTAACGATATAACATCTTATCTTATTTTATGAGAAAGTCTCACTTAAAAACATAAACAAATTAAATTAACTTGCCTATTTACTGTATATTTCCGAATATAAGCCGATCCGTGTATAAGCCGAGAGTGCATTATTCCTTCAAAAATGTACCAAAAATTCAAAATTCGTATATAAGCCGAGATAAAAATTTGAAGAAAAAAAAAATTACAGTTCGAAGAAAATCGCCAAAATTGGCGAAACTTTCGCTAAGCTGGTAACACAGATCAAGTATTTTCCAATCAAGACGTTGTGAAAGTGAGAAGCTTGGCGCCAATGGCGACAAATTGATGTCTGGTAACCCTGTCTGAGGCAAGCCCCGATCAGATCGACAAGCACATGGCACTCGGCATTCATTGCTTTTTGCCCCTGCGTTTGCTAGTTTGTTTTACTTTTTTTATTGTTTTTATTCAATTATTTTCTACATTTCTATTAGAAGGATGAAGGAATAGAAAGGCATACACAGCGAGTCGCGAGCTTATTTTTGTAGTCGGGAGCGAATTTCGCCATTTTGTTTCAGCGATGAGTTTACAAAATCCAGCTATAAAATATATGTATAATCTTTTAAATAAAACTCTTATTTTAAGTTAATTATTTCATTAATGTAGGAGACGTAAATTACATAATTGGAGCTCTATATTAGTCGATATTTCGCGATATATAGACCGACTTTATTTTTTTAGATTGTCGGACCCGTATATAAGCCGACCCACCCGATTTAGCTTTCAAAAAAGGTCCAAAAATTCTCGGCTTATACACGGAAATATACGGTATGTACATTAGAGCAGTGGTATACCAAAGTGGAATATGGGCGTTATGACAATTAAAATTGTACATGATGAGACAAATGGCAAAACTTGTTAAATCCAGAATTTTAAATTTAGAAAATCAAGAAAAACTTTTAAGACACTTTAATTGTACAGTGAGTGCCGGCTAATTGAATCAGTGGTTATTTGAATCAGCCGCTTTAATGAATCATATAGTCAAAACCAGAACGAAATTCAGAATTAACATTAAAAAACTACCGGATATTTGAGTCAAACATGCTGCATAAATGAATCAAACGTATATAACTAACCATTTCCCACAACGACGTACAAACCACATTTCTTTCATTTCTTAGCGTTCTTTCCGTAAAAGGATATTTTTTGGGGTGTTGCACACTTGTGGTAACATATTTCTCAGAAAAATCTAAACAACATGTGACGGAAAGAGACACTGTGTCTAGGAGGACACTGATGAGTCCTAAGTTTTGTCCAGTGTGTTACTGACAGGAGAAGGGGAGGAGAGCTCTAGGTTCTGCTTGCACCTGCTCAACATGTCAAAAGGCAAGAGGCTGGAACATACAATGAGAGATGCTCCTAGGCCTAGGGGGGGGGGGGGGGTAGTGACTGATCCGAAGGAGAGGGGACAATGTCCTTTGATTGGTAAATCAATGCTTTGATTAAAATTATACGAATGACACTGGAGCAAAGAGGTGCGGATTATGAGGACTACAGATAGTTTTATGACATTGAAAAAAGGGTGTCTAAATTAATTACTGCCTCTTCTAAGCAATCAAAAATAGATAAATTTTTCAAACCTCAAGTAAGCTAAAATTTGAATTTTTACTTGTTTTTCATATTGTTTTACGTTTTGTTTTTTTGAAAATTTTGAATATTCAACGAATGTATTTCAAATGAACAGCATACTTCTTATATTTTTCAGCTAATAGTTGAATAAAGTTTATTTAAATTGCATGCGGAATTCTCTATTTAAAAAAAGTACTAAGTTTTGCTTTATTGAATCAAAACTGTTTAGAACAAACATGTTTCATATAAGCCGGCAAACACTGTACTAGAACATGTGCATATGTATAGTACGCAGGTATGCTCCTTTTAAAATTGGAAGGCCCCTTTATAAACCTAACAGCAAAATTCCTCCTGAGTAAGCTTAGGCCTCATCTATTCTAGATCTGGTACAGGTAAGACTTTACACATGCATACCTATTTCCATCTCATTTCTTGTAAATAAATAAATGAATAAACAAAATTAAAATATAAGTTAACTTTTACCTTGAACTCTGAGAACTATCACTATTCTCCTTATCTTCACTACTAACACAAAAACGTTTAATGGCACTTGTAACATCTTCATCAGCACTTAAAGCTAGACGCGTTTTCTTTGCTTGTGCAGAATACGATGATCTAAGTGGTTCAACAGGAGGAAATTCATTTTCATGTGTTGGTGAAGAATCACTATTTAATACATAAATATATAATAAAAGTAAATGCAATAATATAAAATATATATTTTTTGTTTTGAGTAAGAAAACCCCCAAAGTAACCGCAAGTCTAAAGGCACATTTTCTGAGGAAATAGAATTCTTGACATATATCACAAATACAGTACATCTTTAATGCAGAATCATCGTGACTGTGACGATTCCAAATTATTGAAATATCCAAATTATAGAAATTATAGAGGATGGATTCATATTAATTGCCAATACAGCTATATTATATGCAAACCAGCAGCATTATAATTTAAAAAAATAGTAATAAAAATGTGAAATTTGAATTCTGAACTTAATAGTTAACTTCATAACTAAACTTAAAAAATAGTTAAAATAAAAAAACACGATTCTTTTACAGGATGTAGAAAGATTGTGCCAAGAAAGGAAAGTTCTTGGAAATTAGGCCTACGTAATTATAAAGTATTGCTGCAAGTAACGAAGGAATATATACTACTGCAATTGAAAGGAAAAAATCAATATGAAGGTGGAAAAATTGTAGAGTGATGGAGTCAAAAAAAAAGCTGGACCTTAGGCAAAATTCCGGAATTTTGCCACTTTTCACCCCTGTCCCTCTTTATGTTTTATGATGTCAGACACTGTTGATTTTCCGATTCCATATTCTTCCCATAAATTTTGAACAGCTGCCCCTGTCCCTTGATTAATATTTTTTAGCATTTCAACTTTCTTAGCTATGGTAATAGCACAATATTTCTTCCTCTTGTCCTTTACAAAAACAAGAGTATCCAATTTGTTGGCTCATATTTAAAGAAGTCAACATACGAAATACAATTGAAAAAATAGCAATAGCGATATTGGAATTCAAATGGCACAGTATGAGATAACAGATAATCCGATTAGTTGTTTAAAGTAAACATTTTCCCAAGTCAAAATCGGATTTGACTTGTGGCACCACCTATAAAGAATTTAGAAAACAATTGTAAAAAAAAAATACGGAAACTTTTGAAATGTCCAAATTAACAATGTTATACTCTACTACTTTTTGGTTCCAAACATATTTTTACTTGAATAGTTTTATCAGCAATTTTTATAACAGAGAATCAAGACATCAGAAATGAAAACAAACAAAAACTGTTTTAACTATTTAGAACATAAATATTTATTACATGAATTTTTAAAAATGAATGTACGTTGACTAGGGGACTCACCCATTTTCATGTGAACCAGCATAATCAGAAGACACACTTTGGATCAATGAATGCAGAGGAGCACTAAAAGCATTGAAATTAAGTTTGTATACATGTATACAAAAATATTATACATTTATGTATATTGTATATACAATGCTTTTTAAAAATCATGTTCAGGACAATTGATAACACTTTGAAATGGTTATACAATTGAATACTTTATTACATTCAGAGGCGTAGCTAGGGTTTTCAGCTCCTGGAAACAACTGAAGATTTTGCACTACTCCCCCCGCCCCCTGCATGCACGTTTGTTGCCTAAATGTAATCGAAAAGGTGAAGTAGTGATACAAAATAGAAATTTCCTGTTTTTCTATGGGAATTGAAATTAAAATCCATAGCTTAAGAAATTCTCATTTTTTCTTTCATTGACTTTTTCACATGTTTTTAAGATTTGCCAGTTTAACTTTAAACCCTCAAGTACTTCTTTACATTCCGTATACCTTATTTCTTGTGTATCGCTATGAATATATTTACATTGATGCAAAATACTTGTAAGTTTTTTCCAATTTAAGGATCACAATTAGGTTTTAGCTTTTCATGCTTTGATACTGACGAGGGATGGAAGTAAATGCGAATGTGATATGTATTACTTTTTAATGAATGAGATTTAGAATCCTTTTTCACTGCATCACATTATGTTTAGAATAGTCTGAAAGCTGTCAAAAAAGAAGAAAAAAATCACAGGGAGAGAAAAAAGTTCAGGAGGTGAGTTGCTCTATGCAAATAAGCTTTGATTAAAAATTACGTACTACAGTAGCATTAATTGCTATGAAAAAGGATTAGATTATCTTTTAGAGAAAAAATTTGAATTTTTTTAAATATTTCACTTCTCTAAGTACTTTTATTCTTGTAGTGCCCAGTACTAACTACCCACTTTATAAGCACGTTACAATAAAAAAACAATTTAAACAACAACTTTGAATACAGCATTTCAGAACCTTAAATATTAAAATGAATATAGTAATATAAATCTGAAAATGAAGTTGGCATAAAATCAGTTTGATGTACTGTGCTTCAAATGTAATCATGAATTTCAAATAATTTTTTCTGGCCTTTGCTGTGCAAAGTTCAATTCATCAAAATTGATGCTATCGGCAACTTCCCGCTCAATGCTCAGAAAAGTCAAGACTGACGATCGTTCTTGTGACATGGATAATCTTAAATAGAACAAGAAAAGTTTCAGTTTACTAAAAGACCTTTCATACTTGACTATAGAGGTTCCAATGGTCAAGAGAATCTGAAGACCAACTCTCAAGTTTGGATGTACATCTTTCCCATACTGTATAATAAAGCTAAGCAGGTCCTCTGGCATTTAGAGCTTAACATCATCTCTTGTCTTGAGTACTGTATTTCTCACAAGTTACTTCATTTTCTCCCCCCAAGAATTACAAAACTCTAACTTTTTTTTAAAAAAATTGTCGTTATTCTTTTCAAGACTTATGATACTTTTATGCTTGCAGTGAGATCCCAAGATCCCCTCAATCCCTTTTCTAGAGGCAAATGAATATATGAAAAAGAAACCAATTGTAATAAATTTTCAAATTTACCCAACGATTATTCAAATGGCACAGTATGAGATAACAGATAATTCGATTAGTTGTTTAAAATAAACATTTTTCCCAAGTCAAAGTGACTTGTGGCACCACCTATTAAGAATTTAGAAAACAATAGTAAAAGAAAAATATTACGGAAACTTTTTTTTTTTTGGAGGGAGTTTTCTGGAAGAAACACCGCTGCGTTTATGTGTTTAAAAGTTAAAATTTCTTCAGTGTGGCGTTTCTGCCGATGCGGCGTATACGACCAAAAAAAACTGCGTTTGACATTGGACAATTTTCCCTGCCGCCGCCCTGGGAAGTCTCCAAACCGGTCTCAATGACCTTGGCACGTGCTCTGCCGAATTCACGTAACCATACTTAGCAGTGGCAGTACAGTATTTGGTCTCGACCGACGGCCATCGGCTCTCTACCTAAGGCTTCGGCTAAAAGGTGCAAGGGTGTCCGATGGGGAAAAGTACAGTATTTGGAGCATCGCTTTCGAGTTTCGTATCGTTGTTCAGAAATCATCCATAGAAATAAAGAGTAAAAATTATAACAAAGGCAAGGACGATGATGTGGTCTGTGAATTGCATTAAAATAACATAATGACGAGAATCAATTAGTTCCAGTTCCCGCCATTATTTCGGCAACGAACGCGCCTGAGATTGTCATATCAGAGGAAATGCCCCGTCATAGCGTAAGTTCGCACTGTGTGGTGATTGCAAAGGAAGTGTTTAGAAGTTAGTAAAGAATGCTTTTACGGTGTCAGAGCGTAACTGATCGGTGGAATTTACCAGTTTGGCACCTCATCCTCGTGCTTCATTTCTGCTGATCGTTCTCCGATATGCGTTTGAAATATCAATTTTTTTTCATACGTTAAATGAACATTTTTGGTTAGAATTTATGTCATTATTAAAGAAGAATAATAAACATTTTTGAGACTTTAAAATTTTTAGGGTTTTTTTGCGATACATATTAACTTTAAGAGTATTTGTTATGCAATCTCCAGACTGATAGTGATGACTTTGGTGGTTTCCAACTTGTGAATTTTTCATTAATATAACTACAGCAATATTTAAATTTTTGATGAAGTAATTTTATAGATGTAAAACATAAATTTGAATGACACAAGCAATCCTTTGAAGTATACTATGGGTGGCTCACAGTAACACAGCAATCTTGACCACAGCGTTTACGGCGATGCCGCATATCTGTGCTTTTTTTTTCTAGGCCATTTTCCTCCAATGAGGAGGTGTTGTTTATGCCGATGCGGCGTTTCTTCCGGAAATTACGGTAGTTAAAATATGTCGAATAAAGAAAATTTCTTAGAGATCACGATAACATTCTTTGATCCCTTCCTCCATTGTCCCTCTTGGGCGCCTTAATGGGAATCAGGGGCGCCCCTGGAAGGGAATTAAAGAAACTTATGCTCCCTAAATGATAAATGGCTCTAAAACACAGTCCTTTTAACTTTAATTTTTATTAGCATCCATTAACTATGAAGGGCAAAATGGGTCACTTCGGCTTCCTGCAAAATTATTTGTCTTTTTTTCTTCCTAAGGGACCTTTCCTGGTTTTTCTGGGCATCCGGTTCTCTTATTTCAGCTGCTCCAAAAAATGCCCCTAGAGAGTCATCACGGGTCGTTTCCTACAAAAGGCTGCCCCTTCCTTTTGTTATTAAATTAATTTCAATTAAATAAATTTATTTTTAACGAGGACATAGTTCATTATAAACATCAACACAAAATTTCCATAATATTATTGAACTACAATTTCAACATTGCTTTCATGAATGTTTTTTTCTTAATGTGTACACTAATTCAGATCTTAAAGTTTGAATGTCAATTTAAGGTATTCCAGAAGTTTTAATTTTCATTGATTGTAGATAACATAGAGTGAGTGAAGTTGTTCTCAGAGAATGATTTATTTGGTGCAAGATTTAAAATTATGTTTACTTTCAGTTATACGTCTTCAGTAAAACTGTATAATACAAGTATATGTATTTTTCAAAAACTTTTTATCTTATTTTGGGTGACATCCCCCAACACCCTCAAAAAGGGTGTTGCCTGAGGCAGATTGCACCTTACGCCCCCCCCCCCCCCACCCCATAGTGCCGCTATTGTTAATACTAGTATAAAATATTCAATTATCATTTGCAAAATGAGTAAATATTACTATTTTGGGGCTTAGTTACCCTTTAAAATGATAAAGGTTACATAAGCATCAATTACATATTTTGTAATTGCTTTGAAAATATTAACACATTGATGCATTTTATGACAGATAAATTTATGTACTTACCTCATATCATAATTTTCTGTGCCAAGTTCAATACCTAAACAGGACAGGCTACCCTCAAAATCAGCGGCCAAGGCTACATCAATAGCATCGCCAGACCAACTCTGAACAGTTGACATTACTTGACTATATAATGCCTAATAAGAAAATTTGAAAACAGAACCATTTAAAATCTATGCAAAATAATTTACAATGACTAATTCTCAATATTGTTATAACATTTAAGTCATTTTGAGAATTACTTTTATAAAAATTTCATCACTCACAGTTACAAAGGGGGGGGGGGGGGGAGGAGTACTTGGAAAATAAAATTCTTTAAAAAGTTTATTCATTCATTTTTAAAAATATTTATTGCATTAATGCATGTTTTGAAAAAAAAAAGTTAGTTATGAATTGAGGATATGCGTGTCTGCCAGTCTGCCCCGCTGAACTCTTGAGAAAATACCCCAATTCAAGCAATTTTCTTTTGACTGTTTTTGCATTTACTGTTTACAACAAAAAAAAAAAAAAAACAGGTTTTTTGTTTTTAACCAGGTTTATTTGCAAAAAAAGAAACTGATTACATAATATAACAATGTTAATGTAAAGGCAAAAGACTATTTATGAAGAAAAAAATCAAATTGTCAGGGTATGCAATGGAATAAATAATAAAGTATGTTAAAAGATATTTTTGCAGAACAGAATTTGGAATTAGATTTTCTGCTTTTCACAAATACAGTTCTCATACATGTTACTCAATTTTGATTGTATGAAAAAAAGAAGAAATAATTCTCTAAACATCAGTTGTAGAAGCTTTAGCAATAAAAATCACTATAACTACTTTCAATATGTTAATATTAATTTTTTTAATTTCTTCTTCCTGAGTCTGCCACCGTTCAACCACTTATGAATTTTCAATGTAGTCATTCTCAAAATAGTACTTCCATGGAAAATTTTCGCACGCAATTTCAAAATAAGAGTTAACTAACTGTTTTTTTACGGACATTGTTCTAGCAATACTAATGCTGCTTCTTTTTTAAATCTGATATCAGTTGAAGGAGTGCATCTTTGGTTTTCGGCTCCAACAAGTAGGCGAGTAGATTCAAGCTGGTGTGATTGCTATATTATAAAGATTACCTCATTTTTTCAACACTTTTTAGTTCAGCTTTGAATCAATCTTTTTTTTTCTTTTCAAATCTTTAAAGTCTGCAATTTTTCCAATTGTGCAATTCCCACCTTGTGCATTGAATAAACACGGGTCGATCCAGCCTTTTTTAACAGGGTTATTTTATTATGAATTTTAAAGATTTTTGTGAAAAATCAAATAATTTTGTGAAAATTTTAAATTTAATCATAGTGACGAAAAATTTTATTATTCGACATTTTTATAATAAATAATGGTGTGAAAAGTATGATTTGGAGGATTGGAATTGGAAAGGGTCCGAAAACAGACCCAAATTTTCTCTGGCCCGAACCCTGATAAAGCTATACTAATTGATTTTAATTGCTACAAATAATTTTCCACATCCCTTGTTAGTTTAGTTAATTTAATATTGTGCTTTGTACTGATTATTTTCACATTTAAAACGAGCTGATGTGTGCACCACATGATTTCATTGTACTACACTAAATATAATACACCTTTTTAAGAACTAAAAATAAAATGGATAATATGTGTATCACATACACACATTGAAAGTAATATTCCTTAGTTTCATTATTTTTTAAATAAATTTTTAATTTACTTTTTTTTTCTATACGTAAAACTTTTAAAAGTTCAATTATAAAACAAGGGAAAGAAAAAAAGCTTGGATTTTTCTAGTGCGGGTTAAAATGTATATATTTTTTTTTTGGAAAAACCACTTTTAACAACCTTTTGGAAAATCATTTGGTTGAAACTATTTGGTTTTAACCATGCCAACCTGCTTTAATGATATGATCTGATCATAATAACAAAAAAAAAAAAAAAAAAAATCCTAGAAAAATGGCTACCAATAATAAGAATAGTGTTATTAAATTAAAAAAAAGTGTTTACTGGCCACTGGCTATTATCTAAACTTTCACGTCTAGTTAATAGAACCTGGTTGTAATAACAGTCAATAAGAAAATTGGTCTACAGAAATTGAACAGAATCAGAAAGTATTACTTTTAAAACTAATTATGAAAATGGGAAACAAACCATTACTCATAGAAATAAACTGCTAGCTAATTCAAAATATCCGGAAAGATCACGGCCCGAGCGTTCTGGATTTGAGGTCACATACTGTACAATTCAATCTTGATATCTTGAAAAAGAATTTTTCTATTGCACTTTCCATCAAAATTGTTACACATTTTCTATAGTTATTTTAAAAAAATTTCAAAACCCCTCATATGTCGAAATGTTTTCCACAGAAGTAAGTTCCAATTTATGTTTTGCCTGTGACAAAAGTAATTGGAAAGACATCTTCATTCTTTCATTGCCTTTTCCTGTAAACGAATAAAGAGCGGATTAGGGCTACTTTTCTACCAAACCCCTACCTTTTAGTCAAAGCCATAGGATTGAGTGAGCGCGGGGCTGGTGGTCGAGGATTAAGACTACTGGGAAGAGTGAAGCGTAGAGTCGCAGGGCTGGCAAGTTTCTGCCGGGGCGGTTATAACCGGTTTAAACCGGCATGGCAGAAACTAGTTGGGGGCGAGCATTGTCATGGAGGAGAATCACTTTTCTCATCGGAAGGTCTCGTCTTTTGCGGCGATATGCAAGTCTGACCTCAGTCAAAATTTGGCAGTAGTAGGCCGCATTAATTGTTCTGCGCTCATGCAAAAAATCAAGGTGCAGCAGGCCACGCTGGTCAAAAAAAACGGTAGCCAAAACCTTGCCAGCCGATAATCGTGACTTGGCTTTCACTGATCCGGTTTCTCCTTTCTTCCTCCACTCCATACTCGCTTGTTTCGACTCAGGGGTGTAGTGATGCACCCACAATTCATCACAGGTGACAATGTGAGAAAGAAATGGGTCTCCTTCTTCCCGAAATCGTGCAAGAAGATGCTCACACACTTGAAAACGATTCAGTTTCTGGTCAACTGTGAGAAGGCGAGGAACCCACCTGGCACACACCTTGCGATACCCTAGCTCCTCTGAGAGTATAGAGTAAGTGCTCTCATAACTTATTCCAACCTCAATTGCAATATCCGACGTTGTTAGACGCCTATCACCTTCAACAAGTTGACGAACACTGTCGATGTTGCCCGCTGTAATGCTGGTGCGGGGTCTGCGGTCATGGCTCTCATTTTCAACACGTTCACGGCCCTCCACGAACCGTTTATGCCAAGCAAACACTCTAGCTCGCGACAGCGTCTCTTCCCCGAACTGTGCAGTCAATCTTCTCAAGATTTCGGCCGGTTTTACACCTTTTGCAGCTAAAAACTTGATAACAATACGTTGCGCAATAGAGGGAGGTACCCCCTGCTCGGACATCGTAACGATGGACACTGAGCGAGTCTATGATGATGAGTCACGTGCTTCCCTCACTCCTGACAAACCAACCTAACAGCCAATAACAGCGGAACGTTCTTCCATCCCTATTGCGCGCGCAGGTCCAAAAGTCTCGTTTATATTTGATTCACCCTCGTACAATGCAATGGCAATAACTTTTAAGATTATCTATTATATACAAATAGAAATGGTTCTTGAGAAAATATACCAGTAAATAATAGAAGCACAAAAAATATCAGAGAAATCTTTTTAAATGAGATATCTCTTACACTTATTTTTCAAAATTACCACTCGAACTCAAATATACTATTACTTTTTACACAGAGCATTTCATAGTACTAATTTTGCTAACCTTTCTGAACCCAGACTGTTTCTTAATTTGTTCTGAATGAAAAAAAAGCTTTAAAATATTCTTTCAAGACCAGCATTTCTTTGCTGGCAAGGTCATTATTGTGGATGCAAAAGTTACTAAATTAAAAAATCTTAATTTTTACCAGTAATCGTTTTTAAAGACGACACTGTTCATTTTTGTAATAAATTTATTTTTTAATTAAAACTGTCCACAATATATTTTTTTTGTATTTATTCTGAATAAAAAGTACTTTGGGAATTTAATACTACTAAAAAATTCTCAGATAATGGCACAAAATGTGTTTGTGCCAGTTATTGCCAGTTTCTGCCGGTTAAAACCCAGCCCTGAGTGTAAGGGAGGTAGAATATTGTCAATGGTCACTAAGGTAGATTCTTTGCACTTCTCTTTTAAAATATGTATGCACTCGACTACAGTCTTTCATAGCTGACCAGTTTTAAAGTGAAAATGTGTTTTACATCATTCCCCTTTTTTTTTAACTTCTAGAAAACGAATGGTGAAAAGTGTAAATTGAATGTGCTGCCAATCGAGGATAAAATTAGAATTTTGAAGCTTGTTGATGAAAATAAATTTTAAAAAGGAAATTAAAATTGTTAGCTTTTTAAATTTTTTTCCAATAGGAATTTTAAAAATTCTTTCTTACACTCTCCACAATGATAAGGAAACGTCAAGAAATTGAAAAAAAAACTCATGAAGGACATGCACAATTGTATTTAAAATTGCAGTGTAAGTGTTCAAGTTGCAAATAAATAAGTAACTGTTTATTTTTGAAAAGGTAATATAACTAAATCAATGTGTTAATATATTTGAACACACCAAAAAAAAAAAAAAAACATATTCATGGAATTTGATAAAACGTTCCAAATTGCAACACATAGTTTAATAAAAATAAATTACCCCCACACGGTAGCTCACCATTTCGCTATCACCTGCAATTGCATAAAAAAGAATATAGAACTACATCTAAAAAAAATATGAGTGGTGAAGTCAAAACACTAAGCATTTGTATCTACTAAATGCAAGGTTACTGGGCACCTTGACCATAGAGAAACAAGTTCCTTTTCTTTTTTTTAAGAAATATATTTTTCAAAATGGACTTTAAAGCCTTTAGGGAAGAAAATTAATTTATAGGAAAAAAAGGAACTTAACTCCTCAAAAAACTGATTTGTTGTTCTATCTGGGTTTCCGTGTTTAGCTTATGTCAAAGCAGAAATTTATTTACAAGATTGCTTCTATTTGAACCAAAATGTATCGATTTAACTGCTTCTTAAATGATTTTTTTTTTGATTCACAAAAGTAACAATCGGGAATTTTTGAAAAAGTGCCGAATTTTAGGATCTTTAGAATTTTGGGATTCCGAATTTGGGGTTCGGTACTGCACCGTCCTTTCTCTTCATAAAATTTCCTATTTTGCAAATTAGAATAAATTAATAATTCTTTTATTTCTTACAATTTCATAAGCTGAAAATCGACTGAATTTATTTCCTTAAAATATCAAGCTTTAGTCAATGTTTATTAAAAACACAAAAATTATTAAAAAAGAAAAGAAAAGGAAATAAAGAAAAAACTTACCAGCCGAGTTACTTTAAATTAGAGAAAGTCTTCAAATCATAATGTCTCATTTGATTTCAGAGAACCCCCAATAAGTTATATAGAATTTTAATAATCTATTTTGTTAGTATAAATTTTGAAATCTGTAAATATAAAAAAAAATGCTATTAACTTTTAAAGCAACATAGAAAGCTTAATACACACACAAAAATTCACTAATTAAACTCATACGACCAGAAAAAACATGGAAAAGAAACAACGAGTTTAAAAAAAACATTTCAACCATTAGCGGTGCCTAAAGAGAGTCGTAGCTAGGCTGCACAAATGAAATTTTTAAGGAAGGGGAGGAATAAGAACAGATGCTGATTACATTTTGGCACCACTCACTCTAAGAACGTTGCAACAATCAAATTTTTACTCATTTTTTGTCAACTTTTTTGCTGTAACTTAAGTAATGCATGGAATCTAGTAAAATTTGGTACACACATGATCCCTGATGGGAAGTGCTGCTGATTAAACTTGGATGACATTCACTCTAAGGGAGTGAAGCAATAGATCACTTCTTCTAGCTAAGCCTGACTGCTGAAAGAAAGGATTTTCTTCTCAAAGATGTCTTGAGCTGCTTCCATTTCATTATTAGTCCTACAATGATGTTTGAAATTGTTTTATATTCAAAGTGTTTGCTCTGTACTTATTCTTCAGCACATTCTGCCTTGGGCAGCATGCATCAGTGATGTACTATACTTTTTTTTATTTCAATACTAACTTCCTCCACTTTTTGTAATTTTAATATGAGCTCTCCAACTTTTTGATTTCAATGTCTTATTGTATTTGCAAGTGTTCCTTCATCTTTTTTTTTCACTACACCACTGACATGCATGATACAAACTAACAAAAATGCTAAATTAAAATGCTTGAATAATGAAAATTAAAATGAATAGTAAAAAAAAAATTGATTCAAATACAAATGGTTCAACCAGCAACAGCTTCAATGCCAGTTTTGAAATGATACACACAAAGATGAGTAAGAGCCCTTTACTGCAAACTTTATTCATTAAGCTACATAGAAACAATTTTCCTAATTTCAAGAGTAGACTATGAAGTAAAAATCAGCACTTTTCAGCAGGCATTCAACATAAAAAAGTATTAGGATCTTCCAGTTAAAAATCCATTTTCGTAATACTAAATAACCTCATTAAAATAGCAACATCTGAGACCAGATGATACAATTGCTTCTAAGTGTAAAGTTACTTGATACCGTAGTAACAAAGCATACATAATCAACGACATCTAGTAGATCCTTTAGCTATGCATCTCTCCTGCTTAATTGCACTTTATTGTTATTTTTAAAGATATTAATATGACGAGTAGTAACACACAAGGAAAAAGGGAAAGTAAACATTTGTGAAAAACACAAGTTTGGCACACAAGAAGATCGTTATCATAAGAAAATGATGAAGTGCGAAATTTTCTTTAAATATTACTTTATTAAACACCCTTAATGTTTAGTAACATAATTAAGGTAAACAAATCATTACTTACAAATTTTATCTTGAATTTCAAGTTTAAAAAAACTTTAGGAGTAAATGCATGCACAAAGCATTAACAGTGAATTAATTTCATATCTACTTGAAACATGAAAAACGATTTTAGTAAAGGAAAATTAGTATAATAAACTTATAAACTTATGAGAGATTATATGGGACATTTAACAGCACACCATAACAACAAACATGACTTCTTTAAACAAACATTGCGCCATCTCAAGTGCAAAAGGCAAACTAATGTAATAATTTCTATTTTGTTGTCTTTCTTTTCTTTTTTACGAATTTGTTTGAGTTTATAAGTATTGAAAAAGCTACGGAAATTTCCTTTCAAAATAAATATAGAAATGTTCAAAATTATATAGAAAACTTTCATTCAAAATTTGAATGAACAAAACATTTTTTTTTTCCTGCCATAATTGATAAAAAACAAGCTACACTTTGATTTATCAATTAAAGTTTAATTTATTACTTTTGATAAGGTATTCAAAGTAAAAGTTAGGAAATTAGTGCAGATATTAAAAAATGTGAAAAGGGGATATCGCATTTGGCAACGTTAGTGTCAGTTTGAAATTCATTTCTTGGTTTCGTGTTGAAAATGGCGGACAAAGAAGAGACCGAAGAGCCTACAATCGCTCAAGATTTGGTTGTAACTAAATATAAAATGGCTGCAGAAATGGTTAATAGTACGTAAAATAGATGTTATGTTCTTGATATATAAAATGAATATTTTTGAACAATATTTTGCAATTTTCCGACGTTGCCGGCCATGCGGTAAACCCTGTGCCATGTGCTCAATTTTACATTGTACTGCTGTCAACAAACATTTATTTTTCTGTTTTCTTGCTCTAATTCGAATAAAATATTGTGTATAGTAAAGTCATGTTAATTGTGTCCATATGTTTTTATGTAAGAGCTACTATTTTTCTGAAATTAATAGTTTTAAACTTCAATGCTATACTTCAATATTGTCTTACTTCAAAAAGGTTGCCTAACTTGCACAAATTTGTGGATATAATTGCCATATTTTCTCCGGTATAAGTATAGCGTTTTCAATTTTTTATTGCAAAAATTCAGCTAAAAATTGTAGCTGTAAATTTGTTTCAATAAACATCAACTTACTAATCAGTTGCAAACCATGGCTGTTTAATAAAAAACTCTTGTCATTTGTAAAAATAGTAAGCAGGCAATTTTGCTGATTATAGTACATGTCGTTTATTGCAATAATATGTAAGAATTTTTTATCAATATTAGCCTTAAAACTTACAGCTGCAATGAATCCTAAACAAATCTTTCTCATTGAAAGCGATGCTCTCGTATATTTTGTTGGTGGGGCATTTCCCGGTATTAGGGACTGTAGAATCTAACGTGTGTGTGTATATATATATATACTGTTCTGTTCCCTATAAATTTTAAAACAAAACAAAAAAAATTGTTGAGGCATACTTACATGTAGATTTGTTAAAAAATACAAGGATCTATGCATGAACAGACAAAAATCCCAAATAGCGTGATATACCTTTTGTATAAAATGATATAAAGCAAATATTTTCATGTGTTCTTAAAATTGAACTTTTTTGGGTTTGGAACCAATCTTTGCTTCCATCATTCGTACATTCTTTTACAGAAAGCATATCTACATGCAAACACAGAATTGCATATAACCTACTTGTGTAGATTACACTCAAAACTTACCTACTTTTGTACATAAGTATTGCTAAAACTAAACTCTGTGGCACGCCAGCCCTTTTGGGGGCCCTGGGGTACAGAGGAGAAGTTCCGGTCTCGTGGTCGGCCTGGCGCGGAACCCCCAGTGTTTAGTTCTCAAGCATGCTTGGTCCTCATTTTATCGACCCCAATGCAGGGATGAAAGGCTGAGTCGACCCTGCCCAGCCCGGGAATCGAATCCCGGACCTGTGGCATGGTAGCACGGAAGGCAGCCACTGGGCTTCATATAAATATTGCAGTTGTGTACAAAACTGGTCATTAGGGCATAATATGGCTCGTAGATGGATGCTAGATGCAAATAAGTAAAAGGTTAAAGGATTATCTTTTCATTGCATTATAATTAAAAGATACTCCTGTTACTAAAAGTCCAGCCTCCCTTATGAATTGCCTTTTCTCCAGGGTCTAGGCCCATCTTTTCGGGGTCGGGAAGAACAGTTGCCCTCTCCTGGCTGAAAAATGTAGTGAATTGTATGCATGTGTGTATTTTCTTTTTGGAATGCTATGTTCCCTTCAATAAAAATTTTGGAGGAGTCTTTTTTTTTTTTTTTACTTTAAAAATTTTTGCCAAAAGAGCCTGTAAGTGGGATTAACTTGTACTAGAGTTATTTTGAGAATTTTTATTTTGATCAGTGCATAAGAAAAGCACGAAAAATCATTTTAAAATTGTTACAGCATTTAAATGCATGTTATTTAAATTCTGTGTAGAAAGTACTCGAAAGAATTGTTGGTCTTGATCATATTAAAATGTTTTCTCAAGTAACATTTAAAATAAATAAATGCATTTTTTAAAAAAATTTTTAATTAGTTCACACATAAGCAATTTTAATATTTTGTGCTTCCAAATGTTTAAAAGATTTTTTAAACTTTATTTTAGGGGTCCTTAATCAGTTAATTAAGAAATGTGTAGTTGGAGCAAGTGTGATATCTATATGTGAAAATGGAGATGAACTACTTACAGAAGAAACTGGAAAAGTTTTTAAAAGAGAGAAAGAATTAAAGAAAGGTAAACTTGATTATTTTTGCACTAATAAAATTTACCTTTTTCTTTATTTGCAGTTTCAGTGAGTTAAAGGGTGTCAGGTGTCACTATAAAAAATGCAGGGTTCCCACCAAGTCACTTTTTTCACTTTTTTTTTTCATTGATCACTTTTTGTAGCAAATTGTCACTTAAAATCACCTTTTTTTTTGGGGGGGGGGGGATCTCATAAAGTGATAAATAACCATCAAACTTTTTCTATAAACACCAGGAAGAATGCAAATAAAATAGTTTCCACAAAGCTACTTGCCGAAGCAAATTAAGGGTTAAAAGAATTCATTAGAAATATCAAGATTTTACAGAAATACAGCTTGCTCGGGCAATGATAAAGGGTGCTAAATCTGCAAAAGCTGATGAAGGTGAGCACAGAGCAAAGCACATGAAATTTTTAAAAAAATTACAGCAGAGAAGATCTTCTGTAATCACAACATTTTTTCAAAAGAAATCGTAGGCTGATTAAATTGGAACTTTTACAGAATGGGGGGCTGTCATATATATGCCAGGGGCGACAGTTCTCTAAATTTTTAAAGCATTCTTTTCTGAGATTTTTATATTTTTAACATTTAAAATTTTTGAGCATTCCTACTTTTCTTCATCGGACACCCTTGCACCTTTTAGCGGAAGCCTTAGGTAGAGAGCCGATGGCCGTCAGTCGACTACGGTGGCCCCAGTTGCGCCGAGGTAGTTCTTCTGGACTGATATGCGTACAACAACCCCGCCAGCCCAGCTTCCCTACCTCTTAATGTGTGGCCCTGGCCCTCCTTGATATCCTTATACTAAAAGAATATCATTGGAAG
This sequence comes from Octonoba sinensis, assembly GCA_038502835.1. Lineage (NCBI taxonomy): Eukaryota > Metazoa > Arthropoda > Arachnida > Araneae > Uloboridae > Octonoba > Octonoba sinensis. The sequence continues at coordinate 126,328,075 of CM076601.1, read as the reverse complement.
GGTTATGGTTCCCTGTAAAAAATAAGGTTAATGGACATACATGTATGAATTTAATAAACTAATGCATATATGAACTTAAATTAAGAAAAAGGGCAATACGGTTAATATAAAATAACTATTGATTATAAGTATAAATAGGCTACTCCATCCATATAGAGAGTAGGTACTGATCCTACCCCCATTTTTTTGAGTAGCCTCTCTGTAAAAAAATAAACAATTAATTACAATTATACAAAAATGAAAACACAAAATTACCCTATTGTCTTACCAATGGATAAGATTCACCGGTGTTCGGAGACAACGGTTTAAAGAGAAATCTCATCCTTAAAATTTAAAAAAAAACTATAACTAAATGCAGGGTTTCCACCAAGTCACTTTTTTCACATAAAATCACTTTTTTTTTCATTGGTCACTTAAAGTCACTTTTTGTAGCAAATAGTCACCTAAAATCACCTTTTTTGGGGTATCTCATAAAGTGATAAATAACCACCAAACTTTTCCTATAAACACCAGGAAAAATGCAAATAAAATAGTTCTCTTCTACAAAGCTACTTTCTGAAGCAAATAAAAAGTTAAAACAGGGCATTAGAAATCAAGATTTTACAGAAATACAGCTTGCTCGGGCAATGATAGAGGGTGCTAAATCTGTAAAAGCTGATGAAATCGAGCACAGAGCTAAGGGGCACATGAAATTGAAAAAAAATTACAGAAGAGAAAATCTTCCGTAATCACAACTTTTTTTAAAAAGAAATCTAAGACTGATTAAATTGAAACTCTTACAGAGTGCTGCCATTTATATACCAGGGGCGACAGTTCTCTAAATTTTTGAAGCATTCTTTTCTGAAATTTTTACATTGACATTTAAAATTTTTGAGCATTCCTACTGTATTGATTTTCTTTTCTGGTTTTCTTTTTGCTTTTTAAGGTGTATTCTATCTTATAATTTTCAGTTTTACTTTTGAACGATTTGCAAGTTAAAAACTTTTTGCTACAGGATAAGTAAGCACTTAAAGTATACTTTTCAAGTATTTTACTTTTGGTATCTGTACTTTCTAAGTTAGCTTTGGACAAAGGATTATAATCAAAATCATTTCTTGTACAGAATGCATTTAATTTAGCAATTTCCTTGCTTGATTTAACTGGGCATTTACCCTTTTCCTGTTTTTAATGCTTATAATTGATTTTATTTGTTTCTTTAGCTTTCAATCTAAAGATTTTTATTTTTTACTTGCTTTAAAATATGTAATTTGACATAAATATAAATAATATTCAAATTAACTTAATTTTTGTAGTAATCCCAATGAAAGCAAATTTTAAAATATTAAACTTTTTTTTCTCTTTTGAGCCTTGCGCTAGCATGCATTTGAAGTATTTATTTCTGGTGTTTAAATTTTGACATCAAAGAATTAAATTTTTTAATAAAGGATTATAATATTCCTTGTATATACATACCTCATACCTTTAATTTATATCAAATATTTAGCACATGCTCCTCTGATATTCTAAATGTTTTTATTAGCAATAATTAATTTTATTTTTGTGATCAAACATTATTAAAAATAAAGTTGATTCTGTAAATTGTTAGCATAATCAGTCACCACTGGCATATATATGTATGGCTGCTTTCTTTCTATGTCTGGTGAAAAACCATTGGTTTTTTAAAGAAATTTTTTATTTGAGATGATAGTGATATTTATTTATGCAAGTTTAGTTAAGGATTGAACTTTCTGCTGTTTTTAGCCTACTTTCCCAAAAAAAAAGCGTGAAAGAAGGCTTAATGTATTGTAAAAATATCATTAAAAATAAAGAAAAGTCAAAGAAGTAATTAAATAAGGAATTTAAAATGAAAAATTTGAAAGTACGGTTTTGAAATGGGGGAAAATGTGTCTGTCGCCCCCCCCCCCCCCCAATAACTCTTGAGGATATTGGCCGATTCAAAAGATCTTGCCGAGGACATCTCATTTCCATATTTTACTTTTTCATTTGAAAAAAATTTCGTTTAATTTTGAATAGTTCAAAAAATCTTAATATTAGCGCCTATGGGCAAAAATAAAGCACATTACGTAAATACTGGGCATATGATCCAAGTTCGTATGGACAAGCTTATTGGAAAAAGCTCTCGGTGTGAAATATTTTTTTAGATTTGAACAATTTTTGTTCCTTTTTGAACAGTTCAAAAAAATTAACATTATCACCTACGGGGAAATTTCAATCCTATATAAATCCTGACCTAGCTGACGGATTCGCTTGGAACAAACTTTATCGGAAAGATGTTAGGCCAAAGAACATGTACAGATATGAAGTTCAACCTGAACTAAATGAGCCTATTTTTTTATGAAATTTGTTCACCGGGATTTTTAAGGATATTTCTCAAGGAATGAATGAATAAGTGAAAGAATAAATCAATGAATAACTGAATGAGTGAAAGAATGAATGAGTGCAAAATAAATAAGTATACAAATTCATGAACGAGTAAATTAATTAATGAGTGGATGAATATGTATTGACCATTGAAAACGGTACATTTGAGGTATTCAAGAACTAAAGCTAAATGAGAATTTAGAGAGAGAGAGAGATAGCAAGAGTATAGATCTGTATTTGGAATGTGCGAAAGTAGGCTCGTATAGTTCTAGATGGAACTTTTGCATGTGAAGAAAATAAATGTAATGGTATCTTTTTCTATGCTTAAACACCTATAAACCTTTTTCTACATATGTTTTAGTGGTAATGCAAAATTTATTTTCATTTGGTCACTTTTTTTTAAAATTGATCACTTTTTTGGTCACTTTTTTTTCTTAAATGGTCACTTTTTTTGCATCATATTCTTAGTGGGAACCCTGTAAATGTTCACAGGTCCTCCCCCTCCCCCCCAAAAAAAAACTTTAAATACTTTAATGGAGAGGAACTTCCTAATAACTAGGATAACTTCCAAGGATTGGCCTTTCCTAGGAAGTAGTCCATTCCCTAGTCATTATCCTTCCCTTTTCTCCTTAGTTCACCCTCTTACCTATTTCTTCCTTAATTAAAAAGAAATATGTATATATATAAATTTTTATGTTTACATATTCCCCCCAGCCAAACTTTGTAACCTCTCCTCCCCCTTTATTTAAAAGAAAAACCCAGCTTAAGGCCTATGAACAATAAACTAAAAATTAATATAGAACTGTTAAAGTTTGGAATTAGGAAAGGAAGCTCAGGAGTGGCCCCCCCCCCCCCCCCTTCTTAGCTAGTCCATCCGTCAAAGCAGACGGGTCCAAAAGTGAGGCAGAATGTTTTTTTTACACCCACATATACAACATTTATATTTACAACTACTTTTACATCACTACACTTACCTTTTTTTTTTTCATACCCCTTCTTGGACCCCACTTCCCCCGATGGAGGTTGCATGGCAGAGTCCGGGTGAGAAAACAAAGGTCAAAAAGTCACAACACTCCCGGGCCCCAATGCCAGGAAGTCACTGTAAAATATTATTGTTTCTTAAAAATTTTTTATTTGTCATGAGTGCTGGGTGTATACTATTTAAAACTATTAACTTTTTAATATGACTCCCCTGACAAAATCAGTTTGAAGACACTTCTGCGAGTGCTCAAGTCATTAGTCGGTTCTTTGGGACATGGGCTGTTTCCCTTCCCTCGAGTCTTTCACTCCTCATTCCATTTACACTTTCTTTCACTCCACTTTTATTCGATTTGCCTCAATCTTCTCTCCCCTTTTTTACCCCCCTTCCCTTTCCCAATCCCAATCTACCCTTGCATTTATGTTTCTTTTTAAATCAATGCTATACCCACTCCCCTTGTCTCTGATAACCCCCTTTTGTTTTTATTTAAAAACTCCATTAAATCCCTAATTCCTTTTCTGTAGTTCCTATTTGATAATATTTGATGAGCCCGTGCTTCATCTTTTATTATTGGCTCTAGTATGTGATAGTTAATAGACTATTGATTTTCTTTTCTGCTTTTTTTTTTTTTGCTTTTCAAGGTCTATTCTATCATATCATTTTCAGTTTCACTTTTGAACGATTTGCAAGTTAAAAAGTTTTTGCTACAGGATAAGTAAGCACTTCAAGTATTTTACATTTAGTATCTGAACTTTCTAAATTAGCTTTGGACAAAGGATTATAATCAGAATCATTTCTTGCATAGTATGCGTTTAATTTAGCGATTTCCTTGCTTGATTTAATTGTGCATTGACCCTTTTCCTGTTTTTACACTTGCAACTGATATTGCTGTGGTCGTGCAACAGCATTAATGATATAAATAATCACTCGTATTCTTTAGTTGCCAATCAAGATTTTTATTTTTTACTTGCTCTAAAATATGTAATTTGACATAACTATAAATATTATTCAAGTTAACTTGATTTATATAGTAATTCCAATGAAAAGCAACTTTTGAAATATTAAACTTTTTTTTTTCGCTTTTGAGCCTTGCTCAAGCATGCATTTGAAGTATATTTCTGGTGTTATAATTTTGGCATCAAAGAATATTCTGAATTAATTTTTTTAATAAAGGATTATAACATACCTTTAATTTATCTAACTGTTTCAAATATTTAGCACATGCTCCTCCAATATTCTAAATGTTTTTATTACCTATAATTTTTTTTTTTTTTGTGATCAAACATTTTAAATATTTTTTCCTTGGTGTTAACATGTGTTATACTTCACACATTAAAAAATAAAGTTGATTCTGTAAATTAGCATAATCCGTTACCCCTGGCACATATATGTATGGCTGCTTTCTTTCTGTGTCTGATGAAAAAACATTGTTTTTTAAAAAATGATTTCTTATTTGAGATGATAGTGATGTTTATTTAAAGAAGATTAGTTGAGGATTGAGCTTTCTTCTGTTTTTAGCCTACTTTCCCAATAAAAAATAAAGTGTGGAAGAAGGCTTAATGCATTGTAAGAATATCATTTAAACTAAAGAAAATTCAAACAAGTAACTAAATAAGGATTGAAAAATGAAAAATTTGAAAGTAGGGTTTTGAGATGGGGAAAATGTGTCCTCGTTCCCCTCCCCCAATAACTTTTGAGGAAATTGTCCGATTTGAAAGATCTCGGCGAGGACATCTCATTTCCAATTTTACTTTTTCATTTGAACAATTTTTTGTTTAATTTTGAATATTTCAAAACATCTTAATATTAGCTCCTATGGGCAAAAATAAAGCACATTACGTAAACTCTGGGCATAAGATCCATTTTCGTATGGAAAAGCTCTTGGTGTGAACAATTTTTGTTCAGTTTTGAAGGCCAAAAAAAGAAAACATTAGCACCTACGGGAAAATTTCAATCCTATATAAATCCTGATCTAGCTGATGGATTCACTTGAAACAAACTTCATCGGAAAGATGTTAGGCAGAGGAAAATGTACAGATACTAAGTTCAACCTGAACTAAACGAGCCTATTTTTTATGAAATTTTTCTATCGGGATTTTTAAGGAATGAATGAATAAGTGAAAGAATGAATCAATGAATAACTGAATGAATGAGTAAATAAATAAATGAATGAATCAATGAGTGAATAAATGAATGATTGAAAAAATAAATAAGTGTATAAATTCATAAACAAGTAAATTAATTATTAATATGTAGTAACCGTTGAAAACGATATATTTGAAGTAATCAAAAACTAAAAGTAAATGAGAATTTAGAGAGAGAAATAGCAATCGTATAAATCTGAAGCTGGAATGTACGAGTAAGTAGGCTCGTATTCTTGACGGAACTTTTGTATGAGAAGAAAATAAATGTTATGCTATGTTTTTCTATGCTTAAAAACCTATAAACCTTTTTTCTACATGTGTTTTAGTGGTAAAGCAAAGCTTATTCTCATTTGGTCACTTTTTTTTTAATTGATCACTTTTTTTGTATCATATTCTTGGTGGGAACCCTGAAAATGCTGGAAAAATGGAGGATTCCAAGTGATGCATGTTGGGCCTTGCTTGTCAGTCTTAAGAGTATAATAGAGTTAACCTCCTTGTCCTGTATATAACAAGCTTACAATGAACATTCCAAAGATTGTTCAATAGCTATATATTATTTCTACTTTCCTACTACCCTTTCTTAACCATTCTTAAACTAGTTCAATAATGCACCTCACTAATTCCTTCTTTAATGCTTGCTAGAAGTTAAGGCTAAATCCTAAATTTCTCTATGCCCCTTGGTTCATGGTTGTTAGCTCTGTAAAGGATGAAGGATATCCTAGGCTATATGGGATGTTAACATGTACCACTTATCACTAGTCCTTTTTCAGACATTCAACAGTAACCCTTTCATGAAAGCTTTATTTTACTGAAAAAGTTCAGGTATGAAGAAAAATTTGCTTAAGTCTGAACAGCTTCAAATGTTGTGGTAAGTGGAATGATACATTAAAGCAAAAAGAAAACAAGTGTTAAGCAAGTGTCATGAATTAAAGCAAGTGTCATGAATTTGAGAATGACTATCATTAAACTTATACAACATAAGCTCAGGACTTTGAAAAAGTGATGCGACACCCAAAGTGACTTCCAGGCTGGGATAGCAAGGTTCGACTGCATTTTAAAAATGTGAAAAGGGGGAAAAAGTATAATTAATTAAGCTAAATTTTAAAATAATCTATAAATTTATTATAGTTTTTTCTGATATTAGAGACGTGCAAGTCATAAATGATTGTTGCATTGAATAGTATAAAATCTTCTTGACCTTGCCATATTTCTTGTTTTCCCTACAGTTATATATAAACATTACTTAATTTTATCTCTACATATTGTTACCACTTTTCTAAAATTTTAATCTTCAAAATCATAGCTTTGTAACATAAGATAAGACTTAACATGATAACATAACAAGATTTTTAAGCCCTCATTTTCTCAGAACACAATTGGTTTTGCTCGTAAATGAAGGACTAATCTTATGCTTAAGCGGTTGATATAGGATTAGCTTAGGAGACGACACCTCAAAGAACAAAAAACTCTAATCTGAATAACCTGTCACTCGATAGACTGACTGCTTCTTGTCGAGATGTGTGCTTCTTGCACAGCAATTACAGCGAATAAAATGGCAGGAAACAAGAAAAGAAACAATTATACTATAGAAGAAAAGTTAGGAGTAATGGATGAAGCTAAAAGTGGTGTAACAAGAGCGAGTATATTTTGTGAATATGGTTCCTCTGTGCAATTTCACTATACTACGGTTACGTTATCGCGGGTGCAAAATATGTCCCCCAATGCCTGCGTTTTAACGAGGTTGTACTGTATTATATTCAATATTCAAATATTATACATTCAATTTTTGCTTTCTACAATACCTTTTGCAAATGAGTCTTTTATTTACAGGAATTGCTTTTCCAACTTGTGTATCTGTGAATAATTGCATTTGCCATTTTTCTCCACTGAAAAGTGAACCTGATTATATATTAGTTGACGGTGATATGGTAAAATTGTAAGTAAAGAATGTTTTGTTGTTTATATGTAAATTTAAGATTAAATACAATTAATATAGATGCTTTTATTGTTTGAATTTTGTATTCATGTGCTTCAGTAAGGAGTGAAGTTGGCTGTTCACAAGGCTTTAAAGATAAAGCTTGGGAATTTCAAGCAGTAGTCTTGAAATGTTTTCATTTTAAAATAAAAAAAAATGAGTATGTTGACGCAATTCTAAGTTTGTTTACTTCTGCCTTGGCAGCAACGGAAACCTCTGAGGCAGAAGTAAACAAATACACCATGTCTGATCATGATCGTTTGGATGCAAAATACAAGTTTTTACTTACTTTTAATTGCATGAAATGATATGCACTAATTTTAAAAAACTCTAAAAACGAGCTAAAAATATCAAGCTATCAAAAATCTTACAATGATAGTGTCCAAACAGCAACTATAATAAGATGGTAGCTAAATTCTAATTAGATCGTTCTGTGATTTAATATTTGATCATATCAGTTGGTTATTAGAAACATCAGCTTAATTGTAGAATATTCTTTTAATATTCCAAATATTTCTTAATGACATTAATTTAAAAACACAGTAAGCGGTAAATGTTATGTGAAACTAACAATATTGAAACATATGGAGTATATGATGTATCTATTTTTAAGTATTTTGAAGGCTAAAATTCAGTATGTGCAGCAGCCGGAGCTTCGTTATTTGGAGCTTCGACCATCCTGTACTCCGTGCCATCGACTAATTTAGGACTATCTTCTTTTCAGAAACTTATATTAAATTTCAAGTTTACCTTTCTATTCTGCTGCGTTTCTTCTCTTTCAACACAGTCTAATATTATCACTTTCATTCACATCGCATTCTTTCAAATACAACTATTAACATCTCTCATTTCATTTGTTATCTTTATTCCTTAAATTCATCTTTCAGTATTAATATCAGAAGAAAACTTATTTCAGACACATTCAAAGACACTAAAAATCTATTCATTGAATAATTTCAGGGAAGAAAACCAAATATGCGGATTTCAAAGTTTGCTATAATCTTACCCTAATGAAGTCATCCAAAACTACCATCGGCAGATAACAGCACCAGTAAACCTGGAAACATGCCACCACAGGCAAATTCTTGGACTTAGTCTGTTTACATATCATGGCCTCCTTTTCTTAACAATTAAACAATCTGCGACCCCACATATGTACACATACACACTAACATTTGTATTTTGGTGTGACAATAATCTAAAATTGGTTTAACACTAGAATTACCGCATTTCTTGCATACCTAGAACTACCGGGGTGGGTCATAGCTGACCCATGGACTTCAGTGATGTCATTTTTTATTTGCATGAGCAATACAGATATAAATAAAGTGTTTCATGATTAATACAATGATTTTGCAATAATTGGTTTATGAAATTTAGCTTCTAGAATGTTACTGAATATGAAATTTAGTCTATGGGTACCATAAAAAATTTAATTTCTAATTTCAGAAAAATACTTAAATGATTTGGCGGTTCGCATGAAATTAAATATAAGAATTATCTCTTAAATAATATATGTGTTAATTTGAGTTACATAATATTCAGATTACTAAAATGTTAAATCACAATAAAAATTAAATATACATGGCATTTTACTTACATTTTACTTTCCGTAAAAACATTTCACGCAAACTGTAATAGTCTTAGTTTCTTTCTTTTTTTTTGCTGTGCATAATCCACACACAAATTTTGAACACTTTTCACACACAGTATTAGTTTTATTATCCTTGCATTGTTTTATCTTGCAGCGTTTTCGTTACATTGAAACTTCTAGGATGGCCAGTGGGCGGATAACTTCTGCTTCTTTTGCAATATATTTCTCTCTTAGTTCCTCTGCTAATTTTAGAGTGTAGTCTCTTCTGCTCAGATTTGAACTTGTTGTCTCTCTATAAACTACCCATGCATTGATCACCGCTAGATCTAAAATGTTGAAGAATATATGCACTGGCCAACGCCTTGATGCAGATTTCACGGAATATTTCGGCAATTTCAAAATTTCTTCTTTTGAAAGACCTCTCCTGCTGGGTGCCGTCGTTACGCATTTGCAAAACTGAACTGCCACTTGCTTCCGTGCAATTTTCAACAGGGGAAAGATTTGTTTTACTTAGTTTTTAGTGTGTAATATATAACTGAGATAAGAAAACATTCTAGAACATTCCAATACAGAGAGACAATAGCTTCCAATCACACAAACTCACACATCTGCCTGACAGGTGCAAGCTAGATATGTGAAAACGCCCCCTCCCCTTTTTCCCCCATTCTAAAAAGCAGGTGCCATACATCACCATACTTTATTCCTTTATAACTAAAAACTAGCATTGAAATCTTTGTTGAAATAAAGGAAAAAGCCATTATCTTGTTCGGGTCAGTTATGACCCCTCACGGTAGTTCTAGGTATATAGACAAATAAATAAAAAAGTATTTATTGGATTTCAACTAAATTCGTTTTAAGGCATTACACTAAATATTTAGGAAAAGTCAAAAAATTTGAAAGCTTAATTTTGAAATGCCGCTGTGAAGCGAGCAAAAAAGCACATCTTGGGTCAGAGATGACCCGCCTCGGTAATTCTAGTGTTAAAAGTCGAAATCTCAAAAACTTAATGGAAGGCAGAGAAAATGATAAAAAAAAAGTGAACTATGTAAAGTTATTTTGAAGTAAGACATGTTTTCAAGCCTAATTTTTAAAGTTACTGGTAAAAAAAAATTCTTTTCTAAACCATAACTATATCAATGCTCCAACAGAGAGAGTCATTTTCAAATATATTAGTTCTTCAACTTATGTTAACATTTTATGAATATTTATTTTAGAGATTTGGGTGCTCATATTGATGGATTCATTGCTGTTGTAGCACATACATTAGTTGTTGGTGCATCTAAGGTAATCCTTTGGCTTTTTCTTGTATAGAACTGTCTTTAAATATATTGATGCATTAAACACTAAAATTAAAATTATTTCAGGAGAACAAAGTTACAGGCCGAAAAGCAGATGTAATTCATGCTGCGTATTATGCTGCAGAAGCTGCTTTAAGGCTTGTTAAGCCTGGTGGTGATGTAAGTGCTTTGACTTTAATTTGTTTATAAATTTTTAAACTCTATTTTTCATTGTGTATGTGCCTTAAACCCTTTAAGGGGAGCGGGTACCATTAGACCATTTTTTTCTCTATGGTGTTTTTATTTACAATTTTTGTCTCATGTCATGTTATATCACTTCATAAGAAATTTAATATTTAAAAAAAAACTGGATTTCTTAAATATAATTTGAAAATTTTAATCTTTAAAACTAAATTTAGCAATTTTTAAAAATGCCAATTTTTTTTCAAAAATTGGCAAAAAGTCTCAAAAATTTTATTGATTCATTACTTATAAAGCAAAACTTTTACGCTTTGAATTTTTTATAAGTCAAATACTTTTTGGAAAATAAAAATAAAAATTGAAGTAATGCAGAAAAAACAACGAAAATTTTTAAAAAGCTACAAAAAGAATTTTTTTAAAAAAAAGTACTTAAGTTATCATAAAAGTAGAGCATAAATTTGCTATGTATAGTTTCAGGAACATGTGGGAAAAAAATCCACATTATAGATCCAAATTAAAAAAAGCCTTTGCATTTTAATGGAGATAAAATGCACAAAAAACAAAGTGAGAGAAAACAGCAATTTAAGTTTTTGGCTTGCAAAAGCTTAAATCCTTTCTTTATCCAAATTTCAAGTAAGGAATTTTTTTTTCAGTTACAGTCACGATGAAAGTGCTTCTTATTTATTTATTTTAAAAAATAAATATGTGCCTTATATTCAGCACAGTTACTGTTTCGGAATGAAAAGGTGGCACCTCACACGTAATAAAATTAATGATAAATAAATAAATATTGCTTCAATTTTTCTAAAACTTTTGGGGAACATTTTTTAAGATTTATTTTACTACTTAAGCCAATAAAAAATTTTTTGGTGTTTTTCAAAATTTTTGGGTGCTGGCTCCCCTTTTGAAAACAGGAATTTCTTTCTGAAAAACTAGTATAGTGTAAGTTATGTTTTGCAATAATCAGGTTGTAGGGATGCTTCTAGGTAGCTGGGGTGGGGTAAAAGTTACATAGACAAAATATATTATACAAACAAAAAGTGTAAATGGATCGCAGATGGGCATTAAAAATAAAATAACACACGGGCATTGGCAAACTTTCCGGTAACTCTTGCCCGTGTCAGACACGGGCAAATGCGTTAAGTGGTTAAAAGGTTCTTAAGAACTAATTATTTTATTATTTTTTGTAAAGGTCCTTAACACTCTCCTTTTTTGCTTAAAAACCTGTTTGTTTAGGTTTTTCTTTTCAAGGCCAATAACTTTAAAAAATCCAGTTCCAAGTTTTTCATATTTGGTTAGCTATCACTGAAAAATAAGAATAGTGGAATTTTTAACAATCTATGGCAGATATTAAATATGCGTCACTGCCATCCAGCTTTCTTCATTTTAAAAATTTTTATTCAGTTTTCATAAATTAATTAAAATTCAAGCATGTCTTTCGCCATAATTAACTTCTGACATGTGAGTATTCTGAATCGCACTTGGACTGCAAGATGGGATCATATATCCATAAGTAAGCAGAGACAGCGCAAAGGGGTCGGCAACTTGGCCTTGCAAACCTAGGAGCCTCTCATTGAACCTTGATTGATTCACAATGAAAACACAATGTGCAAAACTATCTTTTTAAGATGCCAAAAATAATTGTGAAAGCACGCAATATATCCTATCCACGTAATCGGTAAATTCTGTTTTGTGCTAACAAATTCAAAATTTTTTTTAAAAATTCCATTTTTGAACTTTTTATACCTATGTCAGTAAGCAAAAAAAAAGATTTATACAATTTCTTTCTCTTTCATTTTTTTCCTAAAATAATAATAAATTTTGAAATTAATAAAATTCCTAAAAGGCATTATACTTTTTTGAAATTAAAAAAAAACAAACAAATTAATTAAATAATATAATAATACCCGTACTCCATTTAGTAGCTTAAATATATGGTGCAAATGCAAGGCATTGCGAGTTTATTGATTAGAAAGGTTTCTCTATGCATTAATAATAATAAAGAAATGCTGCGATGTAAGTTTTAAAGACATAATTTTATTAAGTTTTGAAACCTAAATAATTGCATTAATATCATGTTTCTGTTTAATATTCTGCGCTTACAATAATGGAACAATGAAAGTTTTCACTTGGGATGGGGGCGGAGAGATTGGCTCATAATAGCCCTAACATGTGTATATTAACGTACCAGGGTTAGCAACATGTTTTAAATGAACAGTTCTGAGGTTTAGCCCCCCTCCCACAAAGCTCAGCAAAAGTTGATTTTCTCCTGGACTTGGTTTATAACAATCCTTACACATATATCTGGTTTGGAGCAACTATAACCAATGTCCGAATTCCATGTTTCAAGAAAGAAAAATGAATCAGGACGAACCAAAAAAGGACATTGGTTGTTGAGAAATAAAAGAACAGCACTTACAAAGAACAATGGATATTGTTGCTTTTAATCCGTGAAAAACAAAGCTACATAAAATAGGCATTGGGTTGTTGTTGCTCCAAGCCGCAGATATAATATATATGTTATCTGCAAAGTAATGAAACTCCAGCCTTCTATAGGATGCCTGCATTCAATACAATTCCTAGGCATTGTATAGAATGCTGCATTTGATACATTACCGGTAACATATACATATTTGCCAAGTCTACCTTTTTTAACAGGAGACTCCCGTTTTTTGCGTCTGTCTCGCGATCTCCCGTTTAATCATAATGTACTCTCGTTTTTAGTAATTTTCGCTTTTAAAATAAATAAAAGTTTCATTTTTTTGCGCAATAGATGGCACTCGTGATCATAGTTACTCGCCAATGTTAGTAGCAGACATGTGATTTTCCCCGTAGTTTGGCGAAATTGCATATTTTCGGTATCTTTGAAAAGTTTTTTGGTGTTGTGAAAATTCGTAATTTTAGAAGACTTATTTTCTTTTTCTTTTAATGACAAAAATTTAATACTTGCTTTACGAAAGTTTTACAAATTAGCTGTAAAATTTCCGCATTTTGTCTTTCATTTGCTTTCAAGGGACAATCCATTTTTTTTTTTAAATCCAATTGCATCCGCTTCAGTAAAACTCCCTAGTTTTCGTTTACTATCTGATTCCATTTATTGGACACCAATAACTTTTGGTTTACCATTATTCAGCGTGTGTAATAGAGGATTTGCACTCTTCTCATTTTGCCACACCTACCCGGAATTTTAATGAAAAATTTTATCTCTTTTTTAATTTTGGTGTTCATATTAGTTAATTTAAACTATTAATATTATTCTATCCTTATTTATAATCTAGTATAAAAATATTTCTTTGCATGAAATTTAAAATGCATTCTTGTTTTTCATCGTCTTAGGGTTAGGGTTTTTTCCTTTTAAGGTACTCATTATCTATTGTAACAAAATATAAAAAATATCTTCCTATTTTCATTCAATGCATAGCTAAAAAATTATTTTATAAATGTTAGAATAATTTATTCACCATATCTGGTCGTGATATTTTGTTTAAATTGTTGTGGTGTAGATGTAAGCTAGTATTTGGGAGGACTGGCCTTTTATAAACTAAATAATGTAATGCTGGGGCTTTTGTGCATTCTACTCAGTGATGCATTTTCTGTGAAGTGAAACTGAGTTTTGTCCAATGCTGTCAAATGAAAATCTCGAAAAAATATATTGCTCAGAAAAAATAATTTTGCTAGAAAATGTTTTAATCAAACATTCGATGATAAATCTTTATCAAATACTGTTATAATGAACATTAAAAAATTAATTTTATTTGTGTATGTCAGTTTAATTGTTCATTTTGTGTGTGGAGGGACAGGGGTCATTGAAAATATCTCCTGTTTTTTTCCCCTTCAATGTTGGCAAGTATGCATATACATTCACATAGCTGCCTACCCTTCCTCATTCAGTCTCCATTTTTCGCTTTTCTGCGCTAATGATCGGATCTTCCTCATTTTTGGTAAGAGTATTAAAGTATGACACTCAACTCTTGAGCCATACCCAAATTAGGATGCACATACGTTGGGAAGCCAAGTCTGAACTAAGCTTCAACCAATTGGCTCAGAACCTGAACTATCTGAGCAGTGTCTCGTTTACAGTTCAGCTATATTTTCCTCCTCATGGCAATATATTTAAACGTGGTGATTTTTTGCACAAGAAATAAGAAATAAATTCATTTGTTTACAAATATTTCTTTTTTTTAATCTGCAGTATTTTGTTTCATAATAGATAAAGGTGTTGGAGTGTCTTATTAATAATCAACGCAAAATATGTTTTTATAATATAATTAGACCAAATTCCTCATTTTATAAACAGGTGTGTTGTTGAAAATCTCGACATAAAACAGCTGTAAATATTCAGTAATGATAATAAAACTTTTTAGTCATGTATGGTATAATTTCGCATTGCATCAAATCCTCTGCATCTGACATAATTTCTTCTGCAAATTTTTAGATTATCTTCTGCATTTTTCAAAATAGGGGTTGGCAGGTAGGCATTCACATAATTTGTAATTTGACTTAAAACCAAGGGTTCTACAAGGTAACCACCAAAATAATCTCGTGGCTGCTTCCATGAAATAGCCTTCATTTCACTCCTCGTTAAGAATACTGTTGTCACCAATTTTTTTATCTTGAAATTATTTTGCGAATTTTGTCCCTGGATAAAGAGGTGGTTTAAAAGCTAATTAGTAACCTGTATTTTTGAGCTATAGACGAAATGTGCCTTTTCTAAAGATACAAATTTGATATTGTATTCAGCCATGCAACGGCGAACCTCCCAGTTGCTCTGTTTCATGTTGAAGTTTTTATAGGCGGTCGCTGTAGCATATTTGGGCAGAACACTCTTTAAGGATTTCTCACTGGTTGAGTTTGAAAATTAATTAAAGCGTGGCATTTTAAAAATCAATAAAATCAATGTATTCTCTGAAGACCGTGTAAACACTTTTGCTATTTACAAGCTAGATATGTAATGCACGTGAGCTGTAGTTATCAATTTATGTGTTGACGAAGAAGGAATGTTGGGACAGGCGCTGAACTTGAGCGTTTAACTTTCATCCATAAAGCCTAAGATTAAGTATATCTGAGATAATAAAAATCAACTCTCATCTCTTTCCTAAAAAATTTACCTTTAAAGACCCTATTTGAATATGATATTTGAAGTTGTTTAAATAATTTTTTTCTTAACAATTTTTGGAATTATTTCTTGTAGCCAAAAAGAATTGATGCATTTGTCATTTTCATTGCTTACTGTTCATTTCCAGAATGCTTCATTCATACCATATTATGCTCAAATGATCATTCAATTGAAGGCTTCTTCCCCTTATTTTTATTTTAAAACATCTGGGAAATATTAAAAAAAAAAATTTTGATGTTACTATTTCTCATTCTGTTTATTCTGTTACTATTTATTTTCGGCATAATGAATGTCCGAAATCTCTTATTGACTATCAGTGCTAGTAATGGGTGCAAAATACTTTATTGGTATACTGAGTTATGTTTTTATGTTATATGTATTAGTAATATCCTTCTATTTACTGGGGATATCTGAACTATTGGATTCTTTTATAAAGTAGCAATTTACTACATATTTTACTATTGTCATTTTCATTTTTCAGAATAATTCAGTCACCGACACAATACAAAAAGTTGCAGAATCATTCAAATGCAAACCTGTTGAAGGTGAGTTGTTTCTTAATTTCATTTTGTTCAGTTTATGTGATAGTATCCACAGTTGAAGTAGTTTAAAGTAAAATATTCAATTAGTTAAATTTTCAAGTGTGTGATAAAATGCTCAATACAATGTGTTATTTATTTTTTGTGGAGTACTAAGCTTTTTACTCATGGTATTTATGCAGCATTTTTATGCTTGCCAATGTTAAAACGTTAGTCATATTTGCACAGCATGCATGCACTTGAATCATATGTCATTTCAAAACAACAATTAGTTTCAAACACATATTTTAATATGTACCAAGTTTGTAGTCCGGCACTATATAAGACCTATTAAATATCATTGTGTAGAAATGTTCATTTTTTAAATTTAAACTACATCTATTGTTTTATTATTATTTAGTTATTTATTTATACATTATTCTTTTGTGTGACTAAGATCTTTGTTTTAAACACATTATTTCCAATAAAATACTAGGAAAAATTCAAAATATTGAAAATAATTTGAATTGTAACGATTGAATGTAAGTTAAAGGCTGTATTTTTATATTATTTACATTTTTTTGAATTTGGCTAAATTGTGATCAATGGGTGTAGTTTTTTGCTTTTATTGTTAAATGATTTTAATTTTTATTTATAGTGTGCTTTTCAATCTGTTGAAAATAAAGAAGGGGAACATAAAAATAATAACGTTTCCTGTTAATTCAACACAGGAAAGTGTACAATAATAATAAAATTACACGTTAATTTAAAGCACAAATGAGCAAAAAAATGCAGACATATGTTTCGGGATTGCTTGGAATCCCTTTTTCAATGCGACAGGGAGCTTCTAGATGCAAAACATCCAAATGAAGCAGACAGAACAAGAAAAACAAAGCTTATATAGCCTAAGAATTATCTGTAAACCAATGAGAATAAAGGCAGCGTGAAGTGGAAGTAGAAGTAGCAGGAAGACACCAATAAGAGAGCAACAAACGAATCCAGTTGAAAGTACAGGAAGTAAAAAGGAATAACAATAAAAATAAAGCAAAAAAGACGACAGCATGCATAAAAATTGCAAAAATAATAAAATAAAATACAAAGAATAAAATTGAAATAAAAATAAGTACAGAAACTACCAAAACAAAATGCAAAACAAAGTACACATGTAAAGGAGGGGGAGGGGAGGGAGGGGGGAAGGAGAAAAATAGACACAAAAAAGGAAAACAACAAGAAAACCTAGAAAGAACAACAAATTAAAGAAATTTATGCCAGACCTGTGAAAAATAAGGAGTTGAGGAAGAATCATTAACCAAATTAGAACTATTCCATATCATTCATCAGAGTGTTTGGACATTCACTCTCCTGATAAATTACCACACAATTATCTCTACAGTCTACGTGTTACCTCCAGCGCCAACTACTTACCTCTAAAAAAAACCCCAGGGACTTTTTTTTCTCCTATCTGAAGTTTAGATGAGAGATTTCCAAGCAGAAAAACATTAATTAAAGCAACTAATATGCATTTTTTATACATACAAAAAGGTATGAAATCAAACCCAATGTTTTCCTCCTTAGGATTATGGCATTAAAATTTTATTGAAAAATGTTGCTTCCATGAAATAAAGTTTCTTGTAAACCCCTCTCGTTTTTCCTGTGTTAAGTCGATGGAGAAGTTCTCCAACAAGCCCTGAGGAGGTTAATAGTCGGTGTTAGATTAAATTAGTGTTTAATCAATTCAAATATTGTGCTTTACATTGCAATTTAGAAAATGTTTTGTCTCATTACAATGGACCAGTCGGCTGCTCTTGAAACTATATATTAAGGTCCCCCCCCCCCCCTTCCTTTAACTGATTCAGATATTCCTTATCTTTTAAATAGTTTTAATTGAGTAAAATAAATTTTCAGGTATGCTCTCACACCAATTAAAACAGTTCAGAATAGATGGTGAAAAATCAATAATTCAAAATCCAACAGAAGCTCAGAGGTAATAAGAAATTTTATTGCTAAAAAGGGTAAATTAAAAAATAATTAGTTTTAGAGTGTAATATTTATTTATTTATTGTAGAAAAGAACATGAAAAATGTGAATTTGAATTGCATGAAGTGTATGCAATTGATGTGCTTGTTAGTACTGGAGAAGGAAAGGTAAGTTTTGATTTATGTTCAGCAGAATTATCTAAAAAGATATTGGAACATTTCACAATACTACTAGAAGCAGGAGAATTACTCCTTTTAAATTGCTATTTTTGTCAAATTAATTATAAAAAAAAAACAACTTCTGCTTAAATATGTATAAAAATTTGAAATAAAAGTTGAGTACTAAATTGCTTTTTTGATAGAACTGTTAAAAATAAGCCTATATTATTTGTTATTTTTTTACACGTTACTAGGCATGCATTCACAAATTGAAAGTAAAAACTCGATAAATAGTCAACCGGATAAGTGGTCACTCCGCTTAAGTGGTTGTTTTCCTTTGGTCCCGTCTAAGTCTTATTCAAAATAATATAAAATGACCCTCCTTTACTCGTCACCAATTTTAATTCTACCCCGATGAACTAGTCACCCAAAAATTGTTTTCTAAAGTTCTTCTTTCTTATCAGATCTTAGAAAATACTAGAATCGGACTTAGTAGAAATGCTGTGGGAAGGTCATTTTCTTGAACTCAAACTTCAGTTGAAAAATTATGTTCATGTGTGGAGGATTAGAAAGCGAAATGATAATTAGAAAAGTGTTTCATTGCTCCAGAAGCAGAAAAAAAGGGTAGGTGTCTTTCGCATTATTACTCATAGGAGACAGGATTAGCAGCAATGCAGTACAATGATGAGAGGACAAAAAGATAAGGGGGAAAGCCGAATTTTAAATTCTGTCATGTGGCCAGGATTCAGGGTTCGTGATTTTTTTAATTTAAATCGGATTTTTTTTATTTTTTTTAAAAATGACCTTAAATATTTTGGATGTTGATTATGTTACATTAATAGAAACAATATGGCATGTTAATCAATTGCAAAGACCCACTTTAAGCTACTTTCACAGTAATAAATATTTTTTAATAATAATGATAAACAAATTTTAATATAAATGCATGACTCAAATGAAACTTAACCCTACCAGGAATAATAGTACCAGTACAAAGAAAATGAATAAATTGAATTTGAATTATATTGCTGTTGAAAGCTGAAAAAAAGTAGCAATTGTGTGTACTTAATTTTTACATTGAGTGTACTTTAATCATTTTTTTATTTTATAAATGAAAAAGCCTGAAATATTTTTACCCATTTAGTAAAATCATATGCTCAGACCATTACTAAAAACTGAAACTTTTTGTTTTAATCAAATATCTTTATTGAAAACTTCTATGATAAAAATGTTATAGAAGGAAAAACCTTAAGCTATCAGGGGACATGGATGAAACTTTAAGGATGCATATTCTGAATTCGAACAATTGTTGTTATAAACACTATCATTCCGAGTTATTTATTGTGTGGCATTTATTAAATTGATCTAAAATACTATTTTCAAGAAAGTTCATGATTATTATGAATTCTAATTTGTATGCTTGAATGAATTGTGCTTTGCTGTTAAGATGCTTGAAGATTAAGAGTAATGTTGTAAAATTAAAAAAAATAGTAATTAGTTCTAAACTTATGAAATATGTTATGCACACACACAGACAGATGAACTTAGAAAGTTTTGTTTAAAACAGTGGTTGTAATTGCAACATATTTCATTTTTACAACACTTTCTAACATTGTAAAATCAATGATTTTTTTGAAAAAAAATCACTTGATTTAAATCAATGATTTTTTTTAAAAAATCACTTGATTTAAATCAAGCTGATTTAAATCAACAAACCCTGCCAGGATTCCAGGTGCATTAAAAAATTTCCTTTGGTTAACAAACACATTTATAGTGCAATCGTCCTTGGAGTTTTCAATAAGGGACAGTAGCTCTCTATTGTTGTATTCCACCCATTTCTGGGCACTTGATTCTTGGAACCCTGACCCTACTTGAAATCTCGCTCCTCGCTGCAGATAATTCAAAGCATACTTCTTGCTGCAACTCTGTCTAGTGTAGACGTTTTCCTTGAGCATTTCTGATCACTTTTGAGTGTGACGTCATTTCATAGCGACTAAGCTCTGCTATAACGGCTATTTCTTCTCTTGCACATTCGTGGTTCGATTAAGCTTTTAACATGTCAGGAAAGTGAAAACTTACCCTTTATCTTTTAAAGAAAAAAGACTTGATTGCACTTTTCAAAAACTCCAAATGTTTGCGCTGTCTTATTCCTTTTCAATTTTCTACTAATTTACAGGTATTGATTTCCTAAGATATTGTTTTTCTCGCCAATTTCTACAGCTGTTTAGGAAAGTATTGCGGTGATTTTTAGGGTTTTTTTCTTTCTTTGATTTTCCACTCCATATAAGTGGTCCAAAATTTTTGGTCCCTTGAGTGACTATGTAATGAGGTTTTACTGTAGTAACGTTATTTTTACGGTAATTTTTTCAAATAGGTAAAAACTTTTTAAAATTCAAAATTCATTTACTTCTGGCATTTAATAAAAGAAATTTGAAACAATTCTTAATTTATTACTTATAGTAAAGTTATGCATTGGCAGTCATATTTATTTTGCTAATAACTTGGGTAGAAATGTCATACACAAATATGGGAAGAGATTTTATTAATTTTTATAAGTAGGTATACACAGCAACTTATGTGACCATTAAAAAGTTTTTCTTTTTTCCACAACTAAACGTATTTAAGACACTTATTTATACCCCATGTGCAGACCTGCCAACTCTCCTGCTTTTCTGTTCAATCTCCTACAACCACATAAATTTCCCTGCTTTTTAAGGGAGAATAAAATCTCTGAACTTTTCTTCATTCATCTCTTTGTAGCAAACATTTAGAAAACTCTGACTGTTAACACTTATGTCATTTTTGGTTGCAAAATTTTTTTACTTATATTACTATATACTTTTGCAGTTGTATAACAGAAATTTTTTGTTTAGTGTTTGTGCATTTCATGCCTATATAAAAGTTGTACTGATAACTGCATAAATGTATTTATTTTTTGTTGCAAAATATTTTTAATCATCCCTCTGTAATCAATTGTTATAGACTAATGAAAGTCATTCAAAATAATGTAGTAAATGATTTTAAAAAATAAAAACAGCATAAGTCTGTATTTTATTTTTAGTTCTAAAATATCTTGACTAGCAAAAGAATTTAAATAATGTAGTAAATGATCATAATAAATAAAAAAACAAGAAAACCAAGTATTTTATTTTTAGTTCTAAAAAAACTTTTAATAATAGGTAACATATAAAATATGCATTTTATATTTCATGGATTAATTTTTATGTAATTTAGCTAACAAAAAATTTATCAGTTTTATACTACCATTTACCTGGTTCTTAGATATAGAAAATTTCCTGCTTTTTGGTTTTGTTTCTCTTGCTTTTTTCATTGTGTAAGGTTGGTACATCTGCATGTGTTTCATCTTTAAAACATTCAATAATATTATTTTATAACTGCAGTTTTTCCCATTTTCACAGATTTATCATCATAACGCAAACACAATGACGACTTTACAAATCACATTGGAAATCATATAAAAAATAGTGTATTAAAATAGTAAATTTTAGAAGGTTATATAAATATTTCGATCCAAATCATTAGCATATTTGAAAAATATAACTTTTTTTACATTAGAATGATGCATTATTTATATGAATTTGAATTTGAAACTTTACCCACTTGGTATAACAAATTATGGAAT
Source organism: Octonoba sinensis (assembly GCA_038502835.1). Taxonomy (NCBI): domain Eukaryota; kingdom Metazoa; phylum Arthropoda; class Arachnida; order Araneae; family Uloboridae; genus Octonoba; species Octonoba sinensis. The sequence goes on along the minus strand of CM076601.1, from coordinate 126,306,132 downwards.
AGGCAATGTATTTTTCAAATTACACTTGGATTTGAAGTTTTTATTTCTTTTTCAATGTTAAGTTTTGTTTCTTCGTAGGGAAGAGAAATGGATACAAGGACAACAGTTTTCAAAAAAACTGATGAAATGTATCAACTTAAGATGAAAGCATCTAGAGGTATCATTTTTGTAGTTTGTTTTAGATAATGACTTGCTGGTATAAATAGAAAGCTGATTCAGAAATAATTATATAAAAGAATATTTTGAAAAGTGCTCTAGTGGACACTTATACAAGAAATAAATAAACATGGGAAAGAAATAAAATATAACATTAAAACAAACGAATGAATGATGATGTTAAGTAAAAAAACTGAACCCGTTATTGAGCAATCTCTAATTTAGTGTACTATTCCCCCCCCCCCCCCCCCCATCTGGTTAAGGATAGAGGCTCTTTTTCATTTTCTGCATTTTTGACAAAACATTTATTTAAATATATCTAATAACATAGAACAACATTTTAGCATATTTAACACTTTAAGGTCCAAGCCCGATATCCTCTCGGGGTCAACTTTTAACTCTCTGAGCTATAAAATAACCGACTAAATTCGTTTGCCGACTTTTCAAATATCATCTATGCACCTTTTAGCTCTGGAAAAAATATATAAATGGCAGCACTACACAGAAATAAGAATTAGAAAGCGATATAGTTCATACTTTGTCGATATAGTCCATGCCATAAATCCATGCTTTGAAATGTACTACACAAAAGCAAATTTTACAAAATAATGTTTATTTGCAAATAAAGCCAATTTTCAGGCATTCGTACAACATTTGGGTAAGATTCAAGTCTATGTAAAATTTTATGTTAAAAAATGTTTTCTTATGTGGAACTTTTTTTTTGAAAAATTTCTCATTAAATATTAGTTCTTAGCATATTTATATAGTTCCTTTATTATGAATAAGAACAGCTAGAAGTTTATGCTTAAAAAAAATACATGAAAATGCATTACAGTTGTTCCATATGGGACATCCGTTTTAAAAACATTTAAAGTGAGGAAAAAAAATTATATTGCTGCTCTAGTTTCAACTCGGAATAAAGTATTTGCAAGCTTACATGAAGAATAATTAATTTTCAACATCAGGGTGTGGTAATAATAAACCCAAAATTGTCATTGAGGAGAAAAATCTGATGGTTGACTCAGATGAGGGAGGCACTTTGAATCTTTGATTGTGATGTGCAAAACAAAGTAGATTCAAAACAGATTGGTAAACAACACAATTATGCGCTGTGTCGATGATTTGATCATTAAAATAACAGACAATCAACGTTCGATAATTTCTCTTTCTTTATTCATTTTTTAGTTAATTATTTTTTTAAAGCAAATTCATTTCAACAACATATGAATTAAGGGGAGCGGGTACCATGAGACCATTTTTTTCTCTATTGTGTTTTTATTTACAATTTTTGTCTCATATCATGTTATATCACTTCATAAGAAATTTAATATTAAAAAATACTGGATTTCTTAAATATAATTTGGAAATTTTAATTTTTAAAATGAAATTTAGCAAATTTTAAAAATGCATCTTTTTCAAAAATTGGCGTAAAGTCTCAAAATTTTTTTATTGATTCACTACTCATGAAGCAAAACTTTCATGCATTGAATTTTGTATAAGTGGAATACTTTTTGAAAAAAAAAAAATATATAAACTGAAGTAACGCAGAAAAAACAACAAATTCAAAAAACCTACAAAAAGATTTTTTTTTTTAAAAAGTACTTAAGTTATGATAAAAGTAGAGCATAAATTGTGTATAGTTTCAGGAACATGTGGGAAAAAATCCACATTATAGATCTGAATTTATAAAAGCCTTTGCATTTTAATTCAGATGAAATGCAAAAAACAAAGTGAGAGAAAACAGCATTTTGAGATAAATCCTTTCTTTATCAAAATTTCAAGTGAGGAACCTTTTTTTTTCAGTTACAGTCGCTTCTTCTTGCGTATTTTATTTTAAAAAATAAATATGTGGCTTATATTCAGCACAGTTCCTGTTTCGGAATGAAAAAGTGGCACCTCACACCGTGATAAAATCAATGATAAATCAATAAATATTGCTTCAATATTTCTGAAACTTTCGGGGAACATTTTAAAAGATTTATTTTACTACTTAAGCCAATAAAAAATATTTTTGGTGTTTTCAACATTTTTGGGTGCTGGCTCCCTTAAGGTGGTCAGTAATGTTCAAAGATATGCATTTTTTCAGAATTCAACTTTTTCTCGTTTATTAGATAATCACTCTTCACTCTGTTATCAAATGGCTTTTGTCCTGATGTGATCCCAATAGCGGCATCCACTGTAATAAAATTAATTAGTCTCATAAACATGTGTTAATGAAAATGTGTAGTACTTGGAATGTGCAGATCAGGAAAGTTGTTGATCAGAGAAAAAGCAAATTCACTTCAAAATTCTGCTTTCTACTCTTGCATTGTAAAAATTGTAACACCAAAGTTGGAAATTATTCATTTTTTGACATATTTTAAATGTTTTATGTGCCTAAAAAAAATATAGACGGTATATCAAATGCAGGGTAAAAGTTTTCCGGGTCTACCCCGAAATTCCGTTTTTTTTTTTTTTTTTTAATTGGACATACCTGGAATTCCGGTGATTGGACGTGATGAGTTGCATATGTTAAATTCAACGCAATAGCATATTTCGTGTTCATTGGAAATAAGCAAGGTACGCAACGAACATCTAGCAAGCAAGCACGCACGTGTGTTCAAAAGCAAGAGCTACCGCTAGCAGAGCTTCCCCTGTCTCCTCTGATGAACAAAAAAAAGTAAAAGTAAAAGCGCTAAATGAAATAACATTTTTGAAAGAATGAAAGTAGAAGCTTAACAGTTTCTTTGGGGTTGCAGTTGCTCAGTTTCGAACTACTATCTGATTTTTCATATCGGGAGTTCATTTTTGCATTTGCAAGTTTTGTTAATTGTGTTGCTTTTGTCCCCATCTTAAACCTTCTTAACCCCATCTATTGAAATCTAGATGGGGTTATATTCGGTAATTCCACCTAAACTAAAAGGAAAAGGAAGAAAGGGCGCTTCTTCGGTATTTTACTCTCCTAGTTTCATGGTAAAATAATGTTCAAAAGGAAAAGTTTTTTTTCTCTTTTCAATTTAAAGAAATTTTTTGTCTTCTTTTCTAGACATTTGGCCGAAAAAAAAAATGTTTTGATAATAACATTATACTGCTGCATTATTGGAGATTACTTTCCTCCGGTAACATATTCTTTTTTAGGAAGAATGTTATATTTTATACGCATATTCATCTTTAGGTTCAGCAAATTTTTTTTAGACTCTAGTTTACGTAATGTAAACAACCAATAAAAGCTTCAATTTTGGGAAATGGGAGGGGGGTGTAAGTCAACGATTTTTGTTATGCCCTGTTTAGCTTATGAACCTTTATGCTTATAAGGCTTTTCAGAGTTTTTGGGTCTGATTGAGTTTCTCCCCTCCAAATGTTCATTACAATTGTTCATTTATCGTAATTTCATAGAATTGAGCAATCATAATGAAATTCTGATACGTAACTGAGTTAACAAACTTCATGTGTTGTAAAATGTACTGTATATATTTTTTAGACAGATGCATAAATTTAAAATATATCAAAAAATTTCTTTTACTGAACACCAAAAATGGTGACAACTACATACCAAAATCTTTGTAGAAAATGTTTTCACTTCTGTATATGAAACTTAAATGCTTATGTTTCAAATTGTAATATTTTTAACCGTTATCTATTTTTTTTCTTATTGTTATTTAGCTTTCTTTAGTGAAGTGGATAAAAGGTTTGGGAACATGCCGTTTACTTTGAGGTAAGTTGCTTCAACCAAGGAAAAATTAAAGCTTTAAGTTATTCATCATCTCAAGCCGTACAAATATCGTTAAAACCTATAAAATCAATGTACAAAGTTGGTGGCCACCCTGTTATCCCACTCTAAAACTATTAGTATAACTGTTTCATTTGTATTGTCAATGATTATTTGTGTGTCGACTGTATTCAATAAGAAACCTAACATTTCTTGCAGAACTCTACTTTGCAATGAAATTTTTATTCCTTGTGATTAAATTTATTTCTTGTGATTCTAAGAAAGATTTATGCAATTTTCATTGCAATTTTGTGCCTAACATTTGATAAAATAATGAATCATCTTTTTGTGTCATATAAACTCATTTTCTTTATAGGTCATTTGAAGATGAGAAAAAAGCTAGAATGGGTGTTGTTGAATGTGTTAATCATAAATTGGTGGAACCCTTCACTGTATTATATGAAAAAGAAGGTACATAATTATTTAAATCTTATTTAACAGGGGTTCTATAATGTAATAAGCGTAGTTTAAATTTTTTATTATATTTTTGACTGGAAGCATTTTTTTTCCAAATGTCTTCTGACATCAGGGCAGGGTGTATGTCATTTAAATCAAATGTTTTTAAAAAATCAAAGAAATTAAGAATTTATTAACGTTCTATGATAATGGAATTCAGCTTACCATTAGAAGAAGTATAGTGTAAGTTAATATGATTCCCCAAAAAGTTACATAGGAAATTGGCTAATTTTTATAAATTTTTGAAGAAGAAAATAGAAATTCAATAGACAAAGATCAAAATTTTTCAATATGGCCCTGGAACCCATGGTATACGATCTACTTATTAATTTCAAACCAATCTCCTTTGCTTTAGATCAGCATTTCTTAAATTGTTATACGGAAATTAGGGGTGCCACTCAGCATGCATTTTTTTTATTCATAACATTCACGAAAATCATCGAAAAACGATAAATTTTCAAAGAGGCATCATGGGCTCAAGAAATTTTTAAAAAAAGAAAAGGAATATTAACAAATGTTTACGTCTGTTCAGACAGTCAATGCAAGTGCAACAGTTCGATATAGAGAGCTTATTGATGTGGAGAGAAGAAAATACTGCAGAATTCCATTGACATGAGTGCTGCAATGCCTTAAAAAGCATAAAAAGTTGATTGAGTTTTTATTTTTTTTTTCAAAACTTAAAACATTGAATCAATAACTTGCTTATTTTTGATATCCTGTTGCTCACAACAATTGCCAATTAAAATCTTCATTAAATATTGAAAAATCAATAATAATTATAGGTTTATTACAAATAATGCATTTCCAGAATAACAATACCTAATATTAAAAAACCAAGGGTTTCACAGTAAAAGTTGAACACAGGCCTTCCACAGCTTTGCAAAACTGTGCCAAAACGATTTTTCTGCTATATTTTTAGGGGAGTACTTTTTTTTATTTATCACATTTGCAATGTTTTCTGAGCTAACATTGCTTTCTTTTAAGGGAATAATGGCCCATCAGTTTCAAATATCGGGTCCTTTTCACGCATCACTTGTCTTTTGCGCTCCATAGCGTGTCAGCAGGACCCCTGGGCGTATATGTATATATATATATATCCGTATCTATTGTCTGTTGAGGGGGGGGGGGATGAGTTAACCTAAGTATATAATTCATTTTAAATTGATGGTGCATACCTTTCCGTAAATTTTGTGTGAAGTTCCAAATTTTTTTTCACTTAGAATCATCCATTGTTATAACCCCCTCTCACAATGAGAAAACTCTCTTTATCCCACTGTATACCTTTCTACTTGAAGTAGAATTTATTCTTGACAGGATTTAAAAACTTTTACAATCAAGGAATAGACAAAAGGCTTGAAAAAAAATTCTTTTACCATTTTGTCTCCCTTCTGAAAATATGTAAAGCTATGTATAAAGCTTGGAGTTGCTCTTCCCTCCACTTGAAAATTTGGATCTCAGCAGAAGAAGGGGGAAAAATATTTTTAATAATCTATTTCTCAAAAAAAGTTTTGAAAAACACGTTTTTTATAATAGCTATGGGTTTAGTCGGGGGCAGACTGGTCTGTCAATTTTAAAGAAACATGCTATATAGTTTATATTAATACATTAATTCCCCCCTAATGATTATTTAAATACATTATCAGGGTTCGTACGGTCCTTAGAAAGTCCTTAATGTTCATTTTCATTTGTAAGGTCTTAAAAAGTCCTTAAATAGTCCTTATTTTTTATTCCAGGTGCTTACATTTTTTTGTTAAAATAAGAAGGTACCCATGCGCTCTATTTGTTTTGCTATCTTTTGTATTCTTCACAAGAATCGAACTTCTTTCATTTCAACTACTTAATCGAACCTCAAATTTGGTTTGCTCTGTTCCGGTACTACCGCGTCTTTCGGTCAGACCCAAAACGGCGGATTTACATAAACATCATCGCATTTTTACTAAAAATTGCACAGTGCTTTCTCAAGTGGTATATAAATAATTAACTCTTGTTTTTTATTTTATTTATTTATTTATTTTTTTTGAAAAGCTATAAATAAATTGATGTGTTATATAATTACAAAAAAAAAAAAGTTCCTGGACTTTGATAAAATGCTTAAAATTACAACACCCAATTCAGTTAAAATGAACTTGTACCCACCCACATGGCAGCTCCCAATTTGCTATTTCCTGCAATTGTATGAAAAAGAAAATCGAGCTACATCTATAAAAAATAAATAAAAGAATGATTTATTTCTATTATCATTTTTTTACGTCTTACACTATAATTAGCGCCGAGTTGCCAACTCCCCCGATTGTTTTTCAACTGATCTTTCGCTAAACAGTTCGTTATCGCATTGGTTTTTTTTTAGATCAAATAAATTCCGGTATGGAAAATTTGTTTTAAAGCATGTTTTAATATTTAATAAATATTTATTGACAAATTTGCCTTCACGATCGTTCGCTGTGGGGTTTTGTTGTGTGGGAGATGATGGATATTTGCTGCGTTAATCAAAATTTGTACCTCGTGAAATTTCCTAATTTGCAGTAAATTGAAGGAATCGACCTCTTCTTAAACCTATACACCTTAGTTGCCAAATGCTCCGTTTTTCCCTAGTTTTTGTTTTTATTTGTGAACTTCGAAAATTCGATTTTTTTTTTTTTTGCAAAAAAATCCGATTTTTCAAGCTGATGTGCAAGTATTTTTATCTAAAGGGATTGTACAAGAAAATTTTTCAAGAAACTTTTTAAAAAGACATGTATTAATTTACATGAATTTTCATAACTTATAACGCGAAAATGAAAAAACCTATTTTTCGGAAACCGATTAACATCTACCACGTGCTTCGCCGAAAATTGCACGCAGCTTTTGAGACTTCTATCTTTTTGCATTCTGTAAATATATCAATTATTTAAAAAGTTGACAGTTGTTTTAGCATTCGCAGCTTGTAGTCTGCTTGCTTTATTTTTTATTTAAAAAAATTGTTCAATTTTTTAAACTTTATTTTAGTTAAATTTTGGTAGTTACTATTTGAGGGTAATGTACAAAGTTTTAAGTGAATAAGCTCCATTTTTTATTTGTATGTTGTTTCCAAAATGAAATATTTTTCTCAAGTTGAAAAAAAATTTCTGAATTTTTGCAAGCTCTTCTAAATAATTTTAAAGAATTATTTATGGCAGAGGTAAAAATTCGAGTAAGCCTAAATTGAGATGCTGGCAACATAAGTTAAGTAAAATGAAAAAAAATCTAAATTAAACACAAATTCTCAAGACAAAGTGCAGCGTTTTCTTTAACAATTTATTTTATTTAAATTGTTTTTCTTTAACTTGTATTTTATAGCACTAACCATTTTTGATAATTTTTCATATATGATAATTTGCTTATATATGATTAATACTTGTGTTGTGATCTTCTTATTACTAGCTCCAATAATTATTTAACATATAATTAAAATTTAACTCTGTGCAAGTAAACTGTAATAAAAAATAGTTTTACGTTAAAGAAAGCACAAATAAGCATTAAAAGGCAGACATGTTTAGGGACTGCTTGGAATCCTTTTTTCAATGTGACAGGGAGCTTCTAGATGCAAAACATCCAAATAAGGGATTCCAAACAACCCCGAAACATATGTCTGCATTGTAATGCTTATTTGTGCTTTCTTTAACGTGAAATTATTTTTTATTACAATTATTTAACTACATGATTGTATTGGACATTAGAAAAGCAACAAGTCAAAGAGAGCTCCATAAAAGTGTTTTGTGTTGGGTTCCTAATAAAAATACGATGTTAAATCAATTTCCTCTTTCAATAATGCTTCCTTTTGAAATAAACATAACAGTTTGTATATTTCGAAAAATTTGTGAGGTCCTTAAAATTTTTTGTAGGACCTTAAAAATCCCTTATTTTTGGTTTTGCCAAAAGCGTACGAACCCTGATTATTATTAAAATAAGAATAACAAAATGTTTAAATAAATTTATGGTTTAAAGTTGAAAAATTATTTTCTGTCCCTTATACTCTTTTCCAACCTCTATAATGGAATAAAAAAAATTAATATGTTTTCATTTCAGCTGAATATGTTGCACAATTTAAATTTACTGTCTTGTTAATGCCGTCTGGATCCCACAAAATAACTTCTGGTCCAATAGATTTAGATGTATATGAAACAACTATGGAAGTTGGTGACGATTCACTTAAAGTAAGTGTTTCCAGATATGTATACCGTTTATTGTCTTATTATTGACAATAAATTAAGGTAGAGATTTTAAATAGCTTCATATAAAGCATTCAATGTAGGAAAAGTTTTCCCTTTTTCTAAGCTTTCTTTTTATACATTTAATAGATTACTTTCTTTAGTATAAAAATATATTTTATTATCTATTTCTTCTTCCGGAAAATAGCACCACAAACGTCCACTGAAGCTAAACACTGTTAAATATATACAAATTAAAAATTCTGAATTTTGCATCGCATGAAGTTATTGGTGTGCATTTGACAATGCTTCGGTCATTCCACAATGAAAAATTGTTGTTTTCCACACGCTAAGACGAGCTCCTGGCAGCTCAAAACAGGTTCCGGGTTTAGCATGTGGAAAGCTACAAAAAATGTTCCTCCTTTAGCTTCAAAAACTGCTGAACATTTTCAGTGTGCAGCCAGCCTGAGGTTAGACAGGGTTCTGGTTCCACTGTATATATTTTTATAAAAAGAGCTATCTTTAACTTTTTTTTGCAAAAAAATGAATGCCTCAAAACAAAAAGAACTTTCTAAAAGTTGTTGCCCTATCTTTATCTTGTGCTTATAATTCTTTATTTATTTGTGCTTATTTTCAGTATTCCAAGTTAAAATAACAATATTTAACAATTTTTTGCTAAATAAAATAAATTGCATAACTTAATTTTCAAAACAAAACTGAAAGAATTTCATTTATTTTAGAGTCTTCTAAATCGTTCAGTTGCACCAAAATCCCAAAAGAAGAAGAAGAAACGAGCTGAAAAAGCGATTGCTAATTCGTTAGGGAAAGAAAACAAAGTTGCAGATGAAAAACCTGTTGCAGAACCAGTAAAAGTAGAGTAAAAATGGTATGTATATCTAGTTTAGTTTATAGACCTTTTTACCCCAATTGTATATAAGATACTGAAAAAGTTAAAAAAGTTTTTTTCTATAATTTCATTGCATTGCTGCTGTACACGTGCAGGAGCTACATTTTAAATTTTCTTTCACTTTGGCTCAATTGACCATTAGGGTGGTCCAAAAAAGGCCCTTTTTAAAAAATTTTTGATTTTTGCTGGTGCTACCCTCTTAAATGGTTCCATTTATGTAAAAAATAATTATTGTAATGTTTCATCTCATAATTTTAATATTTAGAGGTAGCTCAACAACCTCAAAGCTTTTGATTTATATCCTAAACAAGAAAAGAAACAAAACTCAAGCTAGGAAAAGAATTCAATTTTATTTTATTGAAATCTCCAATATTTTGTAAGTAGAAACTAATAATAATGCAACAAACATATTAAAACAACTATAAATGTGATTGTGCCAGTGCCTTCCAAACTCTGCTTTTTTGCAATCTGGATAAGCTCGACAATGCTCGCTTTTAATGCTTTGTGAAAATCCTCCTGAAGCTCCCAGATTTGTGGATTTATCTATTGAGTGAACTCATTCTGTTAAATAATGAAGCTGACTACTTTGTTACAAAGTCCATTAATTTCATATCGGGATCATTCATAAATGATGTCACGCTTCGAGGGGGGAGGGGGGTTCGTGAAATTGTGACAAGGGGAGGGGGTAACAAGAAGTGTGACATCATGCATTATGCAACATAGCATGACGGGGGGAGGGGGATGCGCTGAAGTGTGACATATTGTAACAAAGGGGGGAGGGGGGTCAAAAATCTGGGAAAAAAGCGTGACGTCATTTATGAACGGCCCCATCCATAAAATTCTGCAGCATAATCTAGGGATGATTTTCAGTAGTACTTTTTCCATTTACTTCTTTCATAGCTACTACTCGATTGTCAAAAAGAGCCAAGGCTGCAAGATCCTCTGATAAATACCAAAAGTGACTGGCTAATTTGTCTGATGCAATTTTGCTAAATTTGTCATTAATCTTTTTTACAGCAATAAAGATTTCATTGAATTATAACCATTATCTGGGACTTTTTGAGGTAAAGAAGCTGTAATCCTAGCTTTTAAATATGCACAGAAAGCAAAAATACATATCTTTTGCAATCCCTTTTTCATCTTTTGAAATGATGGTGAACTGACAGAAAACATCCATATTTTAAGTCGGTACAAGATTTCAACACCCATCCAGCAAGATGCATATAACTCCAAGTGCTACAGATCAGATTCCACAAGCGGGGGTTTTGCCGAAACGTATAAAACTCAGTTCAAGAAATACTCGATAATCATCTCTTGAGTGGAACCATGCAGTAATTTAATCAGCAAATTTAATTCAATTGTTTTCACATCAGCCTTTTGTTGATTCTTGTTTTATAAGCAGTCGATCCAGGCAGTCATACTCATCTTCAAAGCCTTCCTTACTTGACTGAAGAAATAACTTTTTAGAAACTCGTTTCTTTTCTTTTGCTTTTTAACTTTAATAGTTTTTTATATTTTTCCTCTTAAAATGCATTTTTTTTCCTGGAGTTTCTGCCAGAGCAGCATTTTTCATCTTTGTGCTGACAACTGTATCTTTTCTTGGACCTTGTGTTGAGTATGTTCAAACAACTTCAGGAGAAAAAGCTATTGCCCAACTAGCATCAACTAGTATTCGAGACCAAAGTGAGGTTATGAAAGGACCATTTCAATATACAAATCCTTTCTAGAAATCATATGTAATAGATTCATGGAGATTTAAAACTTAACATGGTCAAGAACGGTTGATTTATTGACTTATACAGAAGAAATATGAATTTAAGCTAACTTCACAGCGAAACAAACAATGCCTGCGTATACGTCACTCGGTTGACAAATTGTCATTAGGGATCCTGCTGTGAATTCCTCCTTTGTGGCCGCTTCTTTCCTCCGGTTGGTAAGCTAGCGTACAATGTGAAAATTTCGACAAAATTTGATTGCCCATTTACCCCTATGCTCAACTAGCCTCCGCTTTACAGTACACTTACAGGAAATATTTTTATGTTTATATTTACAGAATATATTTATGGCTACAGTCAGTAGTGTATATAAAATAGCCTTTCTATAATGCGATTACTTTCTGTTAATAAAAATAGCAAGCTTTGTTGCGACTAATTTAGTCCTTTGTCAATACACTCTATATTCCGCAATGATGGAAACTTCATCTGCATTGAGCTACCTCTTAATATTATTGAAATGTTTTCAAATTTTGTCTGATTTATTTTCTAATGTATTGGAACCAAGTGGGAGGGTAGCACCGAAAAAATGTTCACCTTTGAAATTTTGGACCACCCTATTGACCATTATGGTAGCTGTTTTCCCCTACTGCTATGAAATCCTTACGCACTGCTTAAGAACATTAGTATAAAGCTAGAAACTAATTAAGTGCAGGAGTGAAAAATCTGCTCTGAATTTGAATTCCTGCTACATCCTGCTTCCAAAACTCAAATTTGTCGATTTTGTCCCAAAAATGAAAAATCAGGAGCTCCGTTTTTAAAACTCACTGCAAGTGCATTTATTTGTCAAAATTGGCTGATTTTACGACAGCCTGCACCATAAATTAAAAAATCAAAAGTTTTAGTTTTTAATAGCATACCAAAATAATACTTAAATTGGACATGAGATTTTTCCGTGTTTTGGTAATTTTGAAGATTAAAAATTTTGTTTCTTCGAAAATTAGCAAACATGTGGTTTTCCTGTATTTTGACGGAATTCCGTATTTTCAGCAATTTTGAAAAAGCGAAATTTCCACTAAAACCCGAAATTCTAGAAGATTTTTTTTTCTTGCTCTTTTTTATTTTAGGAAAAATTTTTGAAACAGCATGTGTATATGCTTGGCAACTTTTACAAATTAGCACTAAAATTTATGCATTTTTTCTGTTTTACATGCTTTTGAGGGCTAGACACGATTTTTTCGAAATCAAATTGCATCAGCTTCTGTAAAACTCCCTAGTTCTTGTTCACTATCTTATTTTATCTCTTGGACATTGATAACCTTTGGGTTCACTATTTTAAATCTTTTTCATCAGGGCTGCCACTCTTCCGTCCTGGAGACGGAAATCCGTCTTTTTACGATGTTCCGAACGGAACTTTCCGTCTCGCAAATTATTGGTTTAAAAAAAAATGTGTAATGTAATTTTAGGCTTTAAAAATCCCTGAATATTCGCCCCCCGTCCCCCTTTCAACTTGAACTGTTATTGAAATTAGAAATAAGGAACGAAACGAAAGCAAACAATCAGCAAAAATGGCTTTCAATAAAACGAACCCTTTAAAAAAAATCTTGATCAAAAAATTGGATGCGAGCACAAACCCCTTAACTTGCATTGTTATCAAAATTGTAAAACAATGAACCACGGGTGATTGTATTCCGGTTATACACCAGAACTTCGGTATTTTAAAAATTTAGAAAATTGCCGATATCGGCAATTTTTAAAATAATGTTTTTAATTTACTCCAAATTTACGACGATGCCGATAATTGTTACTATTCATAATTGGAACAAAAGCATTTATTAATACGCAAAAAAGGAAGAAAACAAAAATCATGTGTCTTGTGAAAAAACCAAGAAAAGTGAACATAAGATAGAAATATATTGTGCGCTTTTCTTCTCTCCCTGCCCTTCGTTTCAAAATAAATACTTCATTATTAAGGATTTTTAAGCAAGGTATACAATTGAATAATTACTAAGTTATAGAAACAGTCTGGTTAAATACATTGAATGATATTTTCACAACAGAAAACAAAAGAGAAATCAAGAATTTTTGGCTTTTTTGAAGAAAATATTGGTACATTCAAAAGTATATGTGTGTATCTTTAAAAATTCTGCATATTTGTAAAAAATAACGGGATTTTGCTATTGTGCATGATTATATGTTCAGTCTAAAAATTTTTGATGAGTGGCACCCCTGTTTTTCATGTTTCAGCTTCTGTAGTAGAGGGCTTGCATGCAGTTTATCATGCCCACTCAGAATTTCAATCAAAATTTTCCATTTTTTAAAAAATTGTTTTTCATTATTTTTTAGCTTTTTTTAAAAATTTTGATGCTCATATCAGTTAATTATTAATTATTAAATGTTGAAGTATTATTAATGAGCTAGTTGAAAAAATATCTTTGATATATTTTTTTTGCATAAAATTTAAAAGGCATTCTTTTTTTTTTTCTTATCGCCTTTATATAAATAAAAAATCAACTAGTATTGTGTGTTTAAATCACAAGTATGTTCATTGTGTGTTAATAATCTTGTTCTTTTCATTGTTCTTTCTCTACTTATCCAGTGTCAAGCTTATTCTCTTAAAGCAATGCTCTTTTATGCTCTTTGGTACTTTGCAATCCTTTTTTTTTTCACTTCACTTCTTATTCATTAATATTTGTAATAGTTTGAAGGTATAAAATAGTTATTTTAGTTTTAAAAAATAATGTTGGGAAATATGTTTATTTCTTTAAAAAATGCAATGGATTTTAATAGATTGCACTGAATTCAAACTCTTTACATGTGAATATATTCCAAAGAGTGTAGGATTTCAACATTTTTTTTTCTTTTGTTTGACATTAATTTAGTAATAATTTTCTAGAAAACTTAAAATTTTGCATCCCATGTACCGCTTAAAACCCGTTTATAAAAATTATAAAAGGTGCTTGCTGCGAAAGTTCCCAATGTAGATTTTGGTGAAGACTGTACATGTACAGATGAATGGATATTACAGGGTGTGTAGCGGTTTTTAAAAGTGCTTAATAGTGCTTGTTCTTGCTTTTGATTTTAAAAGCTTTTAAAAGTGCTTATTTTTCATCCATGTTTGTAAGAAGTGCTTACTTCCTCTTATGCAAAGATATATTTTTTCGTTCTACCGCCGAATGTCGCCATGAATTCCGCTTATCATTCTAAACTGGTTTTCCCAACCTTTCTCTAAATGAGGGAGGAAGGGAAGAAACATGCTTGTGTTGCAGAAGGGTTGCTTTACTGTAAAATATCGGATAAGCGCCCTCCTAAATTTTCGCGAAATTATCGGAGGATGCGCTAAAACGGTACAATTAGTGAAGAAAAATACCAAATGCAATGAGGTAACGGCACGTTTTTTCCGTCTGATTTCGTCCGTCCGTGGTGCTGTGTGAATCCAACTTAAGTGCTCCTTTCCCGAACAGTACAAGGAAAGTAGCCTCAGCGATGCCAAAACGTGGACGTGCTATAGCACGTCAAAAATCGGAGGTGGGGACGCAAAAAAAAAAAAAAAAAAAATTGAAAAATTATTCATAACCCAAGGCGCGTAATTTTTTATCGCGGATAAAAATCGAGTTAAATCTATAGAAAATTGATACGCAAAAAAATTTTTGCATGTCCATATTTCTTTAAGCTTTTTTTAGATGAAGAGCGAGTAAGGAAAAGACGCCAGCGCCAGCTCACATTGATGCCCGTTTCCTTTCCTGAACTTCCCTTTTGTAGCGGCTCTGAACAGAACTGATTTCTTTTGAACAAAACATAGATTTAATGTCCAAAGATTTCTTTAAGGATATAATCAGCTGGATAATGTCGGAAATATGAGGTTTTCTTTTTTTTTAATACTATGGTGGGTAAAGGTCTGGTTTTTGCGACAGCGAATTTTCGTAAATCTTTCGTTTTCGCGATTAAGATTTTTTCTTAGCTTTTATTTTGAATAAAAATAATAAATATTTTCCTATTTAATTTTTTATAGCCTTACTGGCATTTCTTATACTGTCCATGTAATCGATATTGCGAAAAATTCTCGAATCTGACATTGGGCCAAGAATTAATCATTTGATTTTTGGCTTTTAAATATTGGGATTTTGGTTTTAATTCTTTGTCAAATTGTTATTGAATCAATTGTTAATTGCATTGAAAAACATTTCTTGCCATAAAAGGTTTATTTTTCATTTGTATCTTTAAAACCATGATATGCCATTTTTTGCGTAGGGCGCTTTTTGGAAAAAGTGACTTATCAGGGAAGTTTTATGTTCTGTAAATTATCAGGGGATATTCAAAGTTCCCCCAAATATCAGGGAAAATTATCGTTTTCTAAACCGGCAAGTGTCTGAGTTTCGTTTTGCGGAATTTTCTTTCATTGCGCAGTCAGCTCGAATGCCGATTTCCCATTGGTTGAAAGAGTCTTTTCTCCGATTAAACAACAAAAAAAGTCACTTTTTTTGTTTATGAGTTAAGATGATGTTGCAATTTTGCGTAAAAAGACGCGTGTTAGCGTTAATGCTTCCGAGAATCTGCCATTTTTGGTCCTGTTCCAAAATTCGGCCTAACACCACTCTCCAGTGTGTCGAATTTGGGGCTTGGTACCGTGCATGATATTGCTGTGGGGCAACAAAAAGGGAGTCCATGACCCTCTCTCTACCCCCCATGACCCTCTCTCTACCCCCCATGACCCTCTCTCTACCCCCCCCCCCCCCCCCCAAAATGATGATGTGGATTTTTTTCAAAAATATAGCAGGGAGAGCTTTGTTTTTTGTTTAGTCTGCAATTCCCAGGGAAGTTTTAAATACTTTGGCGTTTGGTTTGGGAATTGATTATGTCAGGTATGAGCTTCTCTTGGTCAGCGGAATGAGAATCCAAATTTGGGGGGGGGGGGGGTATTCGGTATTTTCACAGAAAGAAAATTGAAGGAAATCGGGGAAGGGGTGTTATTACTTTATTTTCTCTTTTTTTTTTTTTTTTTTGCTGTTATGTTGTAATATAAATTCTATAGAAATTTATATAAAGAAGTTTTAGCAATTTTGGGTTGGGGGATGTAATCTGCATAGCAAAAATAATCTTTTTTTGAGTGCTTAATATATATTTTTTTGAGTACTTAAAAGTGCTTATTTTTCATTGAAAGTATTTGCTACGCACCCTGTATTGCTTTAAACCCAAGATTTTGATTTTAGTTGGGATAAAAACAACATTGATGCAATAATTAATGATGGAAACAAGTATTCTACGGATAAAAGATCAGCACCTTATATGCAATTAGATCATTACTGGTGCAGAATTTTTAGTATAAAGGATGCATTTGGGAATCCTAAATTTGCAATTTTAAGCAAACTTATCAAAGCCTTTCACTTGCTCATGGCAATTCAGAATGTGAGCGGGGTTTTTGTGTCAGTAAAAACATGCTGTAATTATGGCTAAATAGCCCACATCGTTGTCCTCATGAAGCAATATTCTTTCTAAAAGAATTAAGTCTGATGTATAACTTGCATCCAGCACAAAAACAATTACATAAACAGATCGCTCTGTAAAGTACGCTGTTTATAAGGAAACAATTTTAAATTACAAAGCACATTTTACATGTCAAATAATAAAATTTTTAAAAAGTTTGCATTTGACCATATTTTGTTTATACATGGATACCAAAAGTCCGGGTGCATATCTCTTTATGGACTGCAATCTGTATCTCTTTATGGACTGCAATCTGTCCCCTGGTGCGACTGCTGCTTCAGCCCTCCTATTGTGCTTTAATTGGTGGGGAGGGAAGAGCTCCCCTGACAGCTAGATTGCTCATCTCGATCCTTTCTCCAGGGTTCATACTCCACCTGGAAATCATGGAAAACCTGGAAAAGTCATGGAAATTGATATCCTTTGCAAAAGTCCTGGAATAGTCAGGGGAAAACGTAAATTTTTGACAAAACCTGGAAAAGTCAGGGCTTTTTTCCCCCTACCAGGGACCCCTTGGAGGGAACCTACGCTCGTCGCGATGTCAGATCCTCAATTAACTCGCCTTCCTTTTCCTATATAGGATTTTCTTTTTATAATGGTGTTTATTATATTGTCATGGTATAAAAGTGCCTCCATCAGCATTTCTTTAAATATTCTTTTTCATGCGTTATTATAGAGTTAAAAAGCTGATTTGTCCCCACTGGGATCATTCTAATTTTTATTTTATTTATTCTTTATATTTTATCTGTTATAGTTTTAAATTAGGAGGCAAATATAAAAACTAATATTTTTTGGCAGTATTGTGTCATAAAATTTTGCTTTTCAAATTCTAAAGACTAGAAATTCTATAGTATAAGTTTGTTATCTTAATAAGCATCTGTGGGATTTTTTGATATGAGGTTAATATAATTGTATGTATAAAATGTTATGGCGGGCGTATTTAATGTACAGGTAGTGCGTTTGCTAATAAATACTTTTACTTGGTACGTTAACCTGGAATTCTGCTTTGGATCTACCTGGAAAAGTCATGGAAATTTTTTTGGCTATTTGAGTATGAACCCTGTTTCTCTGAACTTTTGTTTGTGTGCATTACACTTGATTTTAAAGCAGTGCAAGAAATCACTAATAGCTCTCTTTTTCACGAATTGCGTACACTACTCACTAGGGTGGAGTGTAAAATTTTTTTTTAGAATTTTTATCCTTTATGCTTTTCATACAACGCTTTACATACCTGCCAACTCTACTGGTTCTTCCAGGAGACTCCTGTATTTTCCCCTATTCTACTGGTCTCCTGGTTTGTATTTAAAATCTGGTTTTCATAAATTTTGGTGTAATCCCCTATAAATGAGGAATTTTATGGAAAAAAAATCACTTCAACAACGTTATTATCCTATTTAATTTCTTTAACAAATGGATTTACACAAGAAATTTGCAGTTTTAGACATTATAAAATCAATTATAACTTTAGAGGACTGATTATTTTGTTATTTATGCTGGGATATGTATCACATAAGGAAGTTGTGGGTGGTTGTAATTTAAGTGATTGTTAAAACTCCTCATTTCCCCCCGAAAAAGCAATGAAAAATAAATGAGAAATTATGCTGTATCGCAATCAACTGGATGTTTTCCACGAAATGTTGGCAGGTATGTATAATGCTTTAGTATTACTTTGTGTTGCTTTTTTTTTTCCCTTTAACACCTAATTTTGATGTTATTTAATTTTATTAAAATTTTTATAGTTAGCAATGAAATAGTTATTTCAGTTTAAGAAGTTATTGCTCAGAAACATGTTTATTTCTTTAAAAAAGTGAATTCAGACTTAACATATGAATAGAAGTTTCAAAGAATGTAGGACTTCCACCCTTTTGGTTATACATAAAGCCCCAATCATTTATATTAAAGTAATGAGTTGACTTGCTTAGTATTTGATAATTCTATTGCATAGTAATTTATGCTTGTAGTATAAGGCTTTTTAATAAGCTTTTACGCAGTGTTATGTCGCGATTTTTCGGTATTTTTTTTTCTCAGTGAGGCGCGTGTCTGTCCTGACAAGCAATTAAGCTATGGCTCGTTACATACACAGCCGATACAACATATAAATCTAATTAATGTGCTATCTGATGAATTTTTATAGTATTGAATATATAGTTATTTTATTGCAGTTAGAGTGCTCTAAATTAAATAGTATTCAAGAAACCTTTTTGGCTACTAATGGTAACTTATATTCAAAGTGGTTAGATGTACTTCATTCAAACCACTTCATTTTTGCTATGAAGAGTCCTGGAAAGTGCTTGAATTTTACTCAGAGAATAGTGTACACACCCTGGTTACAGAAAAAAGTAAGAAAGCAACTTAGTTTTTTAAATAAAATTACTGTGAAACTTCTCCGCGTCCACATGTCATTGTTAAGAGTAATGATTGCTGAGAGAATTGAATATTGGATTGGATTGAACAACTTTTAATTATAACTTTTCAAACTATTATTAGTAGTACTGGACTATGTCTAAATTTTTACAATGGCAGTCTCACATTGCACATTGTGATACTTCCATCCATCACGTTTCAATATGCTTGTGCTCTACTTAAACTGATCACCTGTGGAATTCATTTTTTGCCTCACCTTACCTCAGTAATTTTACATTTAATGAATGCATTTTTATTTTATAGGTTTAATGAAGAGGGGAGTTTTAAGCTCGAGCTTGATAAAGTTCCTGGACTGAAGAATGGCACCAACTTTTGTTAGAAATCGACAAAAGAATGAATTTCATTGTACAGAAATTGAAAATTTACTTATAACACTGCCGTAATGTACTGCAATGAACTCATTGCACGTGTAATTCTTAAAATTCTATTTTTGGTAAGGATTTTAAATTTTTATTGTTGAAGTGTAAAATAATTTGTACTTAAAAACTTTGTTTAATTTTTTTTTAAGTTAAAATCTCAAATGTGTGATACTGAAAAAGACTAGACTGCAGTGAAAATTTGTAACAAGTTGGTGCCAAATTCTGCTGGGAGCAGTGTGTGGATGTAATTAAAATTAAAATCCCTTTTTCCTACGAAGCATTTGGTTTTTATTTGTAGTGCATTTATTATATTGAATGTATTTATACAATCCTTGAAAATTATAGCAGAATTGTTTTTAGGTGTAACAAATAAATTTATGCACAATATTAATAATGCATTTTTTAACATTGGGACTACATGTTAAACGTAGTTTGTGTTATTTGCAGTGTTGCTAATATTTTTAAGGGTCTGAAAAATTGAAGTTATTCAAATGAAAAGGAACAAATTGAAATAAAACTTTCCCAGTCATCACAAATATAATAAGTATTATTAACATGTTGAATCGACGTAATAAATGATTTTATGTAATTTTACTGTTGTATTTTTTTGTGTTAAATTTTTACCTTTGTTTTGCTTGCCAGAATTATGATTGAATAATGCAAAACGTATCATTTTGATATGGCAGTGCCAGGGTTTGAATTTGACTTTAACTTTCTGAAACTAATAAAAGAAAAATGATAGTGAAGTATTCTTACTTCCCTTAAAATTTTTGTCTCCTCTGGATAGTGATGTGGACTGAGCAGGGAATTTGCCCAAAACATTTTTAAGTGCCTAAAGTCTGGGCACTTAAAATATTAAAGGAAATTATTTTTTATAACATGTTTAATAAGTATAACACCATATAAGTCACATTATATAGTGGAAAATCATTTATATGATGCTGATGTCGTATAAGCGAAAACAGGGAGATCAGGGAAATGTTGGGGAATTCTAATGTTCTGGAAAAAGCAGGAAATTTTGCAAAATTTCACGAAAAGCTGGGAATTTTTTTCATTGTTTTTGATTTATCCCAAAGTTCCAACGTTCTTATCAATAATCATTAATATTAATCAGTGTTCCCTTATTAAAATTCAGTTCTAAAATTATTTTACTCAAAACATTCTTTTATTTGTCATTTTTCATATATTTGTTGCCCACTTATCTATATTTGTTGCGAACATTTTGCATCTGCGATGGGAATTGTACTTTTCAAATTTTCAATGTTTTTTTTTATGCTTTGTTAAAAGGTAAATTAATCATAAAAATTTGAAATTTTTAATCGAAATTTCGTGAATTGTGATTGTAAGGGCAAACATCAAAGGTAATATCTATAGTTTTATTTTTCATTTCTATTTTTTTAATGCATGCTTTATTCTTCAGATTGTTTAAATTGGAAAAAGCAGTAATAAACAAAAATCATTAACTATGCAGCAAGTTTTGGTTTCATTATAACAAGCAAATTTTTTATATTATACTCATTCATTCATCACATCAATTCATTCTGCACAGGGAGAATATGTTAAAGATCATCAGTAAATCACAAATAAATAAGTAATAAAATGAATAAATCTTGGAATTATTTCTGATGCTGCAGATAAAGAGATTTACCTATTTCATGTGCACATTTTTTTACATACTAGAATGAATCCTAAAATGTTTAATCTTTGATCAAAAGTCTTCTCTGGAGCTTTGTATTTCCTAATAGAATTAAATGTTGTTTTTTTAATCTTTAAAAAATGCATAATTATCTTAATAAAATTTAGGTATTTCAAAAAAGAAGTTTGAAAGTTATGCATGTCTTAGAAGCAATTACTGTTTCTCCCGTCAAATATTTTTCATTATTTATGTAAATAATAGAAGCAAAATTAAGATAAATGCTTTGCTTGTTAATCATTAAATTGCTAACAAGTTACAAGTGGTTAAAAAATACCTTTCTTCTTTCCCTAGAACTACTAGAAAAGTAATTTGATACTTAATTTTTCTGATGCAAAATTTTTTCACACCTGTTGCAATGCCTCTTTCTTCGAAATACCAAGATAGATTAAATTTTGGAGAATCTTATATCTAATATTTTAATGATGCATTCATGTGTGTTTTGAATAGGTCTGCTTTTTATCTTTTGTGTGTGTATATATACTATACATATATGTATATAATATACAAAATATTCATTCGGGGGAAATTTTCTGGAAATCGGGGAATTTTGCTTCAGAGAGTCTGTTGTCACCCTTGATAACGTCTTATAAGTAATTTATTCTTCTGGCTAGCTCTAGGAATTGAGGCCACACAAAAGCATTGTAAATGTAAACGTCCCATAAACGATGTTCAACTGTAGTTATTTTACATTATACATTTCTCTCATAAAACTTTAAAAGTACACTCACTTACCCTGAAGAAAGGTCGCCTTTTCGTGATGCTGTGTTATGGGAGAACATAATCAAATATCAGTATACTAATTTTTAATACTCATTCCACAGGGCTTTAATGTAGTCCCAAAGTTTCCTTTTTCCATCAAATTAGTTTTTAACTTTTTCCTCTAACAGCAAAATATTTAGTGACCTTTTCTTCCAAATAGCCAAAATCCGTGAGGGGAAATGCTTTCCCCTCTTTAGTATTTGAGTCCCTTTATCTGCCAAGAGTACCGTGAGAGCAGTATCATTTTCTTATTGGTGGATGGTTGAAACACACCGCCCGAGGCAGTGCTTTCCTTTTGTCCCGTAGCTTTAACATACAGACTAGGACAGTGCTCTGAAAAACTCATATTCCGTAAAATTAAAGGCAACTAGTTTTAAAATTCTTATTAAATTGTTCTAAAATGTTTTAAGTTACACATATATAGCTTGGGTCATTTGCTACTATTTATTTAGTTATTTTGTGATAATTAGTACATGCTTTCTAAATGCTGATATTTGCTTATTTAGGCTCTTATTTTATCTTAGAAATAAATAGCTACTATCACAAAATAATAAAAAAGCATGAAGAAATTTGTTGTGCGTTACTGCTCCGGTATTTTTTTTTTTTTTTTAATTTTTAAATTTTTTATCGTATAAAAAAAGTAATTAAAAATGAAATAGATATATTAAAATTTTTCGGAGCCATAGCAAATATGTAGAAGTCGGATTAGAGCAACTGCAAAAAGTGGCTGTTTCAGACCCCGGATAAAAATTTTTTTGTAATTTTATCAATTATCTACATATTGAACCTCTAATTCAAAAAGGCCATAACTTAAAATGAAAGAAAATGTCAATAAAGGCAGTTTTAACAGTTCTTCATGTGGTAGTAACCTTCCCATTGTGATTAAAAAAAAAGAAATTCATAAAACATTTAGATGCCCATAGAAAACAAATGCCCTAAATTTGCACATTCAGAAAAGGACCTATTTTTTCTTGTAATGCCTTAAATAACTCTAATAACTTCAGCATCATTCATTTGTGGACTACAATGGGGTAAAAAATGTTAAGACCAAGTGAAAAACGTGTTTTTAATATTTATGAAAAATTTAAGCTCATTTCAGCAATTGGCAATTCTAATCATATCTGCACAAAAGGTAATTATTTTTTTTTATTTATAATTTTTTTGTTTAATATATATTGTAAAAAGCCAGAAAAAATGGTTATTTAAAGGAACCTGTTTATGATCCAGAATTTTTCCTTTCTTTTTTTCCCTAATTAATTTAACCCTCTAGAGGAATAGAACTGGAATGTTTTTGATCCAATCAAGACACGCTAATCTGGACAAAATCTTGAGTAGTGACGAAAACCTCCGCTATGTCGTCACTCTGAAATTAAAAGCACCCTAGCTCAAGGTAATGAAACTGCGACGCTATTTTTCTCTTCAGCGAATTATCACACAATGTGGAAGATTAGAAAAGTTATTAGTCACAAACTAATAAATCGAACTTAATGCGTTTTTTAATTTTAAACAATGGCCGAGAAACTGTGAATTTGTTTCGAGACTTTATCTATAACCGAAAAAAAAATGTTGCGTGCAATCAAAACAAAAACGTTTCTCTTAATGAACAGCAGTATGAAACCAAATGATAAGCGTTAATTGATATTTTGATTAAATTCAAGGAAACCTCCTCAGCAATGACTTCGCGATTTTGTTTTTAAAATCACCTGATTATATCCATCAAGATATGAGACCTTACAATAAGATTGGAATTATCATCTTTTCAGTTATGCAGTTGATAGCTTGATTTTTACGTCAGTCTTTCAATCATTACGATCCTACCGATGATTTAGATACATATTGATATGATTAGGAAGACAGATTTTGCATCAACTTTTACAGAAGATATGTTGTCACTTTGTGTAACGTTGTGTCTTTCTTCATCTTGTATTATCGTTCAGTTTTTGCATCAATTTTCTCATGCAACCGAAAAGGAGGAAAATGGAAATTTGTGTGTGGGGTTATTTTATTTTTAGCCTACTTTCCCGTAAAAGTAAAAAAAATAATAAAGCATGAAAGAAGGCTTAATGTATCGTGAAAATATCGTTAAAAATCAAGAACAGTCAAAAATAAGTTAAGTAATTAAATAAAGATTGAAAAATAAAAAATTTGAAAGTAGGGTTTTGAGATGGGGAAAAAGTAGGTCTGTCGGTCTGTCCCCCCCCCCCCCCCTAATAACTTTTGAACGAATTGTCCGATTCGAAAAATTCTTTTTGCATTCGAAAGATCTCGGCTAGGATATCTCATTTCCATATTTTACTTTTTGATTTGAACAATTTTTTGTTCAATTTTGAACAGTTCAAAAATTTTTAACATTATTGCCTATGGGTGAAAATGAAGCAAATTATGTAAACTTGGGTACAAGATCCAAGCTCCCATCATGAACAAGCTCACTGGAAGAAGTTCTTGGCGTGAAATATTGATTTGAACAATTTTTGTTCATTTTTGAACAGTTCAAAAAAAATTAACATACCGCCTACGGGAAATTTCAATCCTATATTATTCCTGATCTAACGGACCGATTTGCTTGTAACAAACTTTATCGGAAAGCTCTTATGACGTAGAACATGTACAAATAGAAAGTACATCCAGAACTAAGGAGACTATTTTCCTATAAAATTTTTTGTTCGGGATTTTCAAGAATATTTTTGAATCAATGAATGAATAAGCAAAAGAATGAATGAATAAATGAGTGACTAAATACATGAATGACTTAATAAATGAATGATTGAATGAATATCTATTAACCGTTGAAAAAGGTATATTTGAAGCAATTAAGAACTAAAACTAAACGAGAAAGACAGAGAGAGAGAGATAGCTATATTATAAATTTGAATTCGGTGTATTCGGGAAAGTAGGCTCGTATAGTTCTAGACGGAACTTCTTGTTTTAAATACAGTTAGATCAGTAGCAACACTACGGGGAGGGGAGGGTGCGCCCCGGGTGACACCCAAAATAAATTAAGAGTTTTTGAAAAAATACATATACAGTCGAACCTGTCTTTCTCGAAAACCTCCCTATTTCGAAAATTTATATTTTCCCTGCATTTATACCCTAAATTCAATGTACTTTTTCATGTTTATCTCGAAATGTTTTTCCCCAAAACCTCCATGTCTCGAATTCTGGTTTTGCTGCCATTTTGGAATTCGAAGCCGAGTGACCTTTCGGCAGCTAACAAAATTGATGCGGAAATCGTAGAGAACGTAAAAGGTGATTCGGAAGTAGAAGAGGAGGTTGAGAAAAACAAAGATGTCGTGAAAGTCGCTGTAAAAAGAAGCAGAGAAAGTTATTGAAACATTAACTTTCCTCGAATTTCAGGAAAATTTTGGTCAAGGTGGATTTACAGCGATCGCTACTCTCAAAAGTATAATCGAGTCGAAAACAACCAGACAACAAAAAACCCTAAAAGTCTATTTTTGCTGGTACTTGCTAAAAAAAGTAGTAGTACTTGTCTTGTTTTTGAGAGACTTGCAAAAGGGTATGCTGAATACTATTTCTTTATTGTCGATGCTATTTATACTAGTATAAAATTCGTTAAAAAAATTAGTATAATATTACAGTAAAATGCTTAATAAAACTAAGGCAGAAGATTTTTAACCTACAACATATAGTCTTTGTTTCAATTGCAAATTTTATTAGTTTTATCAAAACCTCTTCATCTCGAATATTTTTTCCTTCCCTTGAAATTTGAGATAGACAGGTTCAACTGTACTAGAATTATGCAATATTTCTTGACATTTATTTCTTCTTTGTACTGCTGAAAATATTATAAATTACAATTTTTTCAACACAACATAGTTTCTTAAGGTTGGGGAGAGGGGTTGATTTCGATGCTAGGAACGCCATGAGTTTTAATACATGCGCGTAAAAAGTAATAGAGGAGAGTGAGTGCGGTGAAAAATAGAAACGTAAAAAAAATCGGGAATATTGAAACTCGGAAGTAAATCAAACTTTCAGGATCTGATGCAAAGAAATATTTTTAACAAGGCTCCTGTTTTCCAATTACAAGGTATTAAGTAAGCTTCCACTAAGATCTTTTTTCTTAAGAGAATCTAATCACCGTTCTCCATTTGGATCTTTTACTTTTAAGTACAAATCTTTAAATATTACAAAAACTGTAAAAGTTTATTAAAAAATGTTATTGCAATAAGATAAGATAGAAAAGGAATTTAGTTTTTAGAAGTAGTCGACTTTTATGTCGACAGATTAAACGTTTCGCAACGGAAAAAAATTCTCGTTTCTGTATTTCTCATCATTTTAAACCAGTTTCAGCTAAGATGTTTTTGGCTTCAGAAATCATTTTGGACGATTTGTTGGACGATGCATTCGAATTCTAAAATAAACTTTACTTTTAGTAGTTGAAGGATGTTTTTGAATTTCGGATTATAATCAGACGATGGCTGATGATGACATCTAGCCTAAAAACAAAGGATTTTAAAAGAAACTTATTTGGGTAAATTTTAGTTTTAGTTCATTCAAATCGTTAAAAAAATTCAAAGATAAAGTACAGTAGAACCTCTCTTAACCAGTTCCGGAGTAACCAGCCCTCGCTTTATCCGGCCCATAGTTTCAAAATACAAAAGACAAAAATAGCTTTTAGAGCGCTAGTTATATGGAAGAAACAGGTGCTGCTGTGCACGAGTGAATTTTTTCGTGGAATTCTTATCTCCCCGGACTATGCGGGGAAGTGCGGGGCCTCTCTCTGCAGCAAAAACGGGTCACAGACTTCTTTACTAGCGCTTGATCACTGGTATGTAACTCTCAAAGTAACTGCACTAAAACGCAAGAAATCATCGCACCTCCACTCTCTTTTCAATTGCATAATATGTCTCCCATTTTTTGCGATCCCCCATTTTAACCGTATTTTAACTTAACGGCTTACATGGGCCCCAATTAAGCCGGCTAAAACGGAGGTTCTACTGTACTCTGACCACATACCAAACCGGGTATTTACTGAAACAAAAAGGCAATCTTTAACTGCTCAAAAGGAACGAGCAGTTGTACATTTTCGAAGCAAAATTTTTCTCTTTTCCACCTTTTTTAAAACTCTAAGGAAGATTTACCATTTGACAAAAATAATTTATCTGAAACTTTGCGGTGCAGTTGATTACCTTCTATTTCACACTTTTAATTATAAATATCCAATTCAATATAATGAAACAAAGATTATAAACATTATAGATTGAATTTTACATACTAATTTTTATGACCTTTTATACTTTTTTACACTACTTCAAGCTATGGATGCTTTCAAATTTAACGAAAAGATATTCCCCTCTTTCATTTTTAGCAGTTTCTTAAACTCTAAAAGTACTACAGTATTTATACACTTTGTTGAACATGTAGGGGAAGTTCCGAAGATATAGACTACGTTTTTTTTCTTCGAGCTCTGTAAGCTCGAACTCTGTTATAACGAGGATGAAAGAACTGAAACAATATGCTCGTAAGGCGTAATTACCGGGTTTACTGTCGATCCAAATCTTATTGCCATAAAAATTAATTTAATAAAAATAACGTTTTATTTCTTATCATTTATTGCTTTAGTAAGAAGAAAAAAACTGGTTTTTTCTGTTTGAAAAAACTTTATTACCTGTTTTCCGGCAATTGAAATTGTAGAGAAAGTTAAGCAGTACTTCATCCAAATATCAACGATCTTATGCTTTCATCTAATTTTCTTAACATTTCAATTTTATTCATCAAAATTTCAATGAAATTTTGCAAAAATTTTTCCAAAGGCAATTTAAGACGTTCTCTTGGGGGGGGGGGGAGGGGGGAGGCTCGTTAAATTTGAGTTATGCTTGTAATCAAACCGGGTTTTATATACGACTTTTATCATTGAGCCCACCCATTTATTTAAATTTACCTCAGCCCGGGTGCTCGTTAAATCTGGGCTCGCAATAATCGAATCCGACTGAACTTACTTTTTACAGTTCTACCATCAACCAAAGCAACCCGGTTGACAGAGTGCCAAGAAGAATCCATTCATGTTCCAGGAAGAAACTGCTCGTATAAAGAATGTGCCTCTATTTGCTCATTCTAGTTCCTTCAGCTTACGTTATTTTTTCCGAAATGATGCTATATGCCAGTTTATAAATTTAGTTGCTTTCAAGAAACAGAGAAACAACCATTATGATTCGCGTATTACATAAACGCACCGGCAAAACAAACTTCCCTAAATCTCGAATGGATTCGTTCTTTTGTTTTTGTGCCATGCGCAGAAGCATCCAGCTATCAAAATTCCGTAGTCGAACTGTACTGTCTGATTTTCTTAGCCGAGACTTTCGTCGAATTTGCGCATGCAAAGTGGAGCACAATATATAATGCAGAGGTGAAAAATCGGTACCAATTTTCAATTCTTGATACATCTTAAAAGAGTATAAAACAAAGTCGCTTTCTGCGTATGTACGCTGAGATCTTTTAAACTACGCAGCGGAATTCAATGTGGTTTTCATTAATAGACTGAGTGATTCAAGAGGAATGTTTATAGACCCGTTAGAAAAAAAATCCGACAGGGAGTTCTTTTTTTAATTTCAATTTTACGCAAATTTCCCCATAAATTCCCCAATATGGGGGTGACAAAACCCTTGCACACATATTAATATAATATATCGATCGAAAGCGCTGATTTTTTTTTTTTTTTTTTTTTTGTATAAGAGGAAATTTGTTCGAAGTTTCTAAGTCAATAAGAAAGCCAGTTATAAGCTTCTTAGTTCGATTTCTTAAGGCTTACATTGACCCAAAAATAATAATTAGCAGTTTCCTCAACTCCAGGTGAATAGTGTTAGCTTAATTTCAATATAAAACTTATTTTTCAAAATAGAGGGACATCAGTTCAGTTTTCAGCTGAAAAAAAATAATAAAGCATATCTTCGATTTAACGTTTTTCTCAAATTAGAAATAATTTTTAGCCTACTTTCCCGTAAAAGTAAAAAAAAATAATAATAAAGCATGAAAGAAGGCTTAATGTATCGTGAAAATATCGTTAAAAATCAAGAAAAGTCAAAAATAAGTGAAGTAATTAAATAAAAATTGTAAAATAAAAAATTTGAAAGTAGGGTATTGAGATGGGGAAAAAGTGTGTCTGTCTGTCTGTCGGTCTGTCTGTCGGTCTGTCCCCCCCCCCCTAATAACTTTTGAACGAATTGTCCGATTGGAAAATTCTTTTTGCATTCGAAAGATCTCGGCGAGGACATCTCATTTCCATATTTTACTTTTTGATTTGAGCAATTTTTTGTTCAATTTTGAACAGTTCAAAAAATTTTAACATTAGCGCCTATGGGTGAAAATGAAGCAAATGATGTAAACTCTGGGTACAAGATATAAGTTCCCATGAACAAGCTCACTGGAAGAAGTTCTTGGCGTAAAATATTGATTTGAACAATTTTTGTTCATTTTTGAACAGTTCAAAAAATTAACACAGAGCTAACGGGGAAATTTCAACCCTATATAAATCCTGATCTAACGGACCGATTTGCTTGGAACAAACTTTATCGGAAAGCTCTTATAACGTAGAACATGTAGAAATAGAAAGTTTATCCAGAACGTACGAGCCTATTTTGCTATGAAATTTTTTGATCGGGATTTTCAAGAATATTTCTCAGTGACTCAATGAGTGAAATAATGAATGAATGAATAAATGAAAGAGTGAAAGAATAAATCAATGAATAAATGAATGAGGAAAAGAATGAATGAATAAATTATTGAATAAATGAAAATATAAATAAATGAGTGAATAAATACATGAATGCGTAAATGAATGAATAAACACTTGAATGAGGTAACGAATGAATGAATAAATGCATGGCTGAATAAATGAAAGAATGAATGAGTGAGTGAATGAATATGTATTATCCGTTGAAAAAGGTATATTTTCAATAATTAGAACTAAAGATAAATAAGAAAGAGATAGATAGATTATAAATTTGAATTTGGTGTATACGGGAAAGTAGGCTCGTATAGTTCTAGACGGAACTTCTTGTTAAATTCGAAATTGTGTGTGTGTCTATTTGAACTTGACTTTCTATCTCCCCGATTTAACGATTTCCTTGATTTAGCAATAGCATTTTAATTAATATCACCAGGAAAAAATTACGGACGTATAGATTATTGTAGATTTCAAATAACGTGGCGATTAACAACACGCTACAATTTGACTTTTTTAATTAGTCGTTGGCGATAAAGAATACTAATGAAATTGTGCATACGTTTTTTAGGTATGGTTTACAGTATCATTTAATTATAGTCAGACGACGCTTTTTTAGCCTACTTTCCCGTAAAAGTAAAAAAAATAATTATAAAGCATGAAAGAAGGCTTAATGTGTCGTGAAAATATCGTTAAAAATCAAGAAAAGTCAAAAATAAATTAAGTAATTAAAAAAAGACTGAAAAATAAAAAATTTGAAAGTAGGGTTTTGAGATGGGGAAAAAGTGTGTCTGTCGGTCTGTCTGTTGGTCTGTCCCCCCCTAATAACTTTTGAACGAATTGTTCGATTCGAAAAATTCTTTTTGCATTCGAAAGATCTCGGTGAGGACATCTAATTTCCATATTTTATTTTTTTGATTTGAACAATTTTTTGTTCAATTTTGAACAGTTCAAAAAATTTTAACATTAGCGCCTATGGGCGAAAATGAAGCAAATTATGTAAACTCTGGGTACAAGATCCAAGTTTCAATGAACAAGCTCACTGGAAGAAGTTCTTGGCGTGAAATATTGATTTGAACAATTTTTGTTCATTTTTGAACAGTTCAAAAAAAAAAAATTAATATAGTGCCTACGGGGAAATTTCAATCCTATATAAATCCTGATCTAACGGGCCGATTTGCTTGGGACAAACTTTATCGGAAAGCTCTTAGGACGTAGAATATGTACAGATAAAAAGTTCATCCAGAACTAACGAGCATATTTTCTTATGAAATTTTTTGATCGGGATTTTCAAGAATATTTTTGAATTAATGAAAGATTAAATGAATAAGCAAAATAATGAATGAATAAATGAGTGAATAAATACATGAATGACTGAATAAATGAATGATTGAACGAATCTGTATTAACCGTTGAAAAAGACATATTTGAAGCAATTAAGAACTAAAGCTAAACGAGAAAGAGAGAGAGATAGCTAGATTATAAATTTGAAGCTGGTGTATACGGGAAAGTAGGCTCGTATAGTTCTAGATGGAACTTCTTGTTAATCTCTGCATAGGCTACGCCACCGACGACGTTTACCAAACGCTTAGCACGTACATCACTATGCGGGTACCGCTAGCAAAGATTCATTTCATTACGAAACTTATTTTTCTGTTAGCGAGACAACAGTCCAACATGACCGGAAAGTAAAATTAAAATGATATTGCAATTTCATTCTTGCAATCAATCTAAGATCATCGCGAAGACTCATTCCAGATGAAAAGGAACGCAACAAATGACGCCGTGATACAATTTGGCCGTTTTAATTACCCTTTAGTGACAAATCTGACCCTATTGAGGGAATTAATTGTTCCTAAGTTTTCTTAACTGATCCCTTTGTATGTTACATTACTTTTTCAAACGTTGTCAATGTGTAATGTTTTCTTCTTCTTTTTTTACAAATAGACGATGTTTTTCAAACACTGTAGGCTTTATGCCCCGCAGGCGATATTTTTTATACTCTTAGCAAAGACAGCGCCGCATGCGACGTTTTTATATTCTTAGCTAGAGCAAGACTTCAGTTCAAACGACGTTTTTTACATTTTTATCAAGGACATCGCGGCAGGCGACGTTTTTTATACGCTTAGCAAGGACAGCGTCGTAGTTGAAGTTTTTAAAATTCAGCATGGGAAACGCCGTGCGGGTACCTCTAGTCTTTTACTAACCGACTTAAAATCGCGATTTCTGCTTGAAACTGCGCCAAAATTACGATTTTAACTCTAAAATATTCTTTAACAAGAAGTTCCGTCTAGAACTATATGAGCCTACTTTCCCGTATACACCAGCTTCAAATTTATAATCTAGCTATCTCTCTCTCTCTTTCTCGTTTAGCTTTAGTTCTTAATTGCTTCAAATATGCCTTTTTCAACGGTTAATACAGATTCGTTCAATCATTCATTTATTCATGTATTTATTCACTCATTTATTCATTCATTATTTTGCTTATTCATTTAATCTTTCATTAATTCAAAAATATTCTTGAAAATCCAGATCAAAAAATTTCATAAGAAAATAGGCTCGTTAGTTCTGGATGAACTTTTTATCTGTACATGTTCTACGTCATAAGAGCTTTCCGATAAAGTTTGTTCCAACCAAATCGGCCCGTTAGATCAGGATTTATATAGGATTGAAATTTCCCCGTAGGCACTATGTTAATTTTTTTTTGAACTGTTCAAAAATGAACAAAAATTGTTCAAATCAATATTTCACGCCAAGAACTTCTTCCAGTGAGCTTGTTCATTGAAACTTGGATCTTGTACCCAGAGTTTACATCATTTGCTTCATTTTCGCCCATAGGCGCTAATGTCAATTTTTAAACTGTTCAAAATTGAACAAAAAATTGTTCAAATCAAAAAGTAAAATATGGAAATGAGATGTCCTCCCCGAGATACTTCGAATGCAAAAAGAATTTTTCGAATCGGACAATTTGTTCAAAAGTTATTAGGGGGGGGGGGACAGACCGACCGACAGACTGACAGACCGACAGACACACTTTTTCCCCATCTCAAAACCCTACTTTCACATTTTTTATTTTTCAATCTTTATTTAATTACTTAATTTATTTTTGACTTTTCTTGATTTCTAACGATATTTTCACGATACATTAAGCCTTCTTTCATGCTTTATTATTATTTTTTTTACTTTTACGGGAAAGTAGGCTAAAAAGCAACAAATAGCAGTTAATTGCCCCTTTTCATCACTGAGAGCTACAAAAATACGAGCTGATGTGTGCACGACGTGACTTCCTTGCACTTCTCCTACACTAAATATAATACACCTTTTTAAGAACTAAAAAAAAAAAATGGGTGCTGGTAATCATGTTTGTAGTGAATGTGCTTTTCCAATGTTTATCGCGAAAGACGAGAAAATGCTGTGCTTTAGTAAACAAAATAAGTGTTCTCATTTTATCAAAATTTAACATAAATATTTTCATATCTTTTTTCATTTTCAGCCAGGCGTAAATACTTGATCTGTTTTCTCTTCCATGTAAACACATTCTTTTTCAATGTAGCATAAAAATTCACTGTTCGTTTACTCTTAAAAATTGTGAATACTGTGGGAGCTCTATTTAAACAATGCTTTTTAAATAACGAAGATTGGGGTCACATCAGTGGCGTAACAAGATATTTTCATGCGACCGGGAAGGGATTTCACTTATGACACGTACATAGATGCATCATAGTATTGCGTCCTTAGCTATTCCTATTAAATTACAATTCTTTTCGCAAAAGGGAAACCGTTTATTGCAGTCCAGCGGATATTGTTGAAGGAACACCTTCAACAATGATAGTGCTAAAAGAACGTTGTTCTATCTCTTCAACAGTCATAATGCTAAAAGAACGTTGTTCTATCTCTTCAACAGTCATAATGCTAAAAGAACGTTGTTCTATCTCTTCAACAGTCATAATGCTAAAAGAACGTTGTTCTATCTGTTGAGCGAGCGCAACGAGCTCTGGTCGCGAAGCAATTTGAATAGAACAGCTTGCAGTTCCGGGGGTTGGCGAGCAGGGGGCGGGCCCCTAGTCTTTTGTAAAAATTCTGGAAAAAAAAATCCTAAAAGTATAGAACACAAATCATAGCATTCCTTAGAACACATAAATTGTTAGGCTGTTTTTCCCCCTAATTTTCATTTTCAGAACTGATATTTATGTTCGGTATAAAGCATAAAAATTGCTTTTGAAGAGAGCGAAAGGGCATTGAGAGTAATCACCATGGGAATTATGACAATTTAAATCAGCAGAATAAACTATGCGGGGAAAAAGCGTAGCTGATTTGAAGTAACATTAATCTTTTCAAGTGGGTTTTTGAGGAACGAATCTCGCTGTGAGGATCGTTCTTATCACTCATCTCTTAGTTTTCGGTTTCGGTTTCGTTAATACATCATTATTCGGTGTGTTTTTTTGCTTGTTCACGCATGCATAGATGTGTTTAGAAGGCTAATTAAATCATCTCCTTTAAGAAACCATCATCTTAAAATGGCATGAATCACAAAAATGCTCATTTTTTGGTAAATCAAATATTTTTGAAAATTCGGGAAAATATGATCCTATTGAGTCACCAAGTTGAAATTTTGCATAGACAAAGATAAAATGCACAGAAATATTTGAGAATTTTTAAAAAAAAATTAATGCTACGTTTTTTGAGAAATTTAAAATTTAAATTTTAAGCTCATTTTTTAAAATTTAAAATTTTAATAAAATTTGTCTAGAACTTTTTATCTCAATTTGTTGATGAGTTATGGCCTGTTTTGTGTTGAAGCATGCATGTAAAAATGTGAGTTTTCAACAAAATCAAAACTTGATAACTAAAAAACTAAACAAGATAAAAATTTAAAAATTTGTATTTTTAATTACCTCGAGGTGTACAGTTGATGAGCCGAATTTGAAAGAAATCAAAAAAGGGTGAGGTAAAACTCCTTGGATCACTTGATATGGAATGACCCAAATTACAAGTATGATTTACGCATGTTGTCCATTTCTTGCGCTTTCAAATGTCAATTTTTTCAAGCCGCTGATCTTTTACGCATTTTGGGTTGCATCGGCTTTGGTAAGACTTCCTTGTTCTTGTTTACTATCTGATTCTTCCTGTTGGACATCAATAACTTTGAGTTTACCGTTATTTTTAATCTTTCTTTACTTCTGTAGTAAAGGACTTGCATGGACGTCATTTTGTCACGGCCACTCGAAATTTTGATCGAAAATTTAAGGAATTTTAAAATTATTTTTAGCTGTTAAGTTTTAGTGATCATGTCAGTTTTTGAATATAATTATTAAATATTACAGTCTTATTAATAATCTAGTTTATAAAATATTTTTGATATATGTTTTTTCTTTTTCTTTTTTTTTTTTTGTATATGATTTAAAATCTTTTGAAATTTTAGATCATTTTTAACATTAGGGGTTTTTTCTCTTTCAATTACTCATTATATATTGTTACAAAACAAATAAATAACCTTTCTTTCTATTTTCATTCAATATATAATTAAAAAACATGTAAAAAAATTAGCAATTGTTTTTCAAATATCATTAAACATCCGTTAAATTTGGCAAAAGAAACCCTAATGTTTTTAACTGAAGCTCTTCTTGAGAGAGAGTGAAAGATCTTAGAATTTCATTATTCAAGTAATTCAAAATTATATACATTATGTATAAATAAAAAAATCAACCATTGTGTGCTTAAGTCACAAATATGTTTATTGTGTATTAATATTCTTGTTCTTCTCATAGTTCTTTCTTTATTTATCCAGTGTCAAGCATATTCTCTCCTTTAAGCTTTGCTCTTTTGTGCTCTTCATATATTGCTTTGGTACTTTGCAATCTTTTTCTTTTGAACTTCTCACCTTATTCATTAATACTTTTAGTGGTTGTCAGCTATGAAATAGTTACTTCAGTTTAAAAAGTTAATGTTCTGAAACATGTTTATTTCTTGAAAAAATGCAATGAATTTTCATAGATTGCAGATTGCACTGAATTCAGACTTAACGAATCAATATAAGTTCCGAAGAATGTAGGACTTCCACTTTTTTTTGTTAGACATTAAGCCTCAATTAATCAATTATATTAAAGTAATGACCTGATTTTGCTTAGTAATTAATTATTCTATTGCACTGTAATTTGCGTTTTTAATATGATATTTCTAATAAGCTTTTACAATGTTGTGTCATGGTGCCTTGATTTTTCAGTATTTTTTTTTCCTCGGTGTGAGTCACATAGTCACATGTCTGATAAAGTATTTGTGAATGTGTCTGGCGCTTCATCAGATTCCCCTCGTTCAACCCGTGCATTTCTACAATAGGAGACCGGCATCACATTTCAAGCTATTCAATTTCATGATAGTATATTAGTCAAATGCCGCTCTATGAGTGTTTGCAAGTTCGGCCGGTTCAAGATGGCACTTTTGTGTCATCCCGTTTCCGACCGCTGTCCGTCGCCTGTGGGAAATCTTTCAACAGGAATGGTGCAGGGCTATTTCCAAGATCAGGGCCCGACTTAGCCTAATTGGGGCCCGGGGTAAAAACTTATTTGGGGCCCCCTCTGTGTCACTTTTAAAAAGTTCATTAAAGAAGGAAACGCAATGTAAACTTTTTATTTGATTTAGGGCCCCCTCAGATGTGGGGGCCCTGGGCAGCTGCCCCGTATGCCCCTGCCTTAATCAGGCCCTGTCCAAGACACGTGAGAGTCCCATCGAGGTCAATGGATGGTGGCTGCGTGTATTTTCCTAAATAAGTGCACTTTAAAATTGGATCCCCATGCTCGAATCAACCTTCTTATGTTGTTCATTTCCACTGATCTGAGCAAATGCTAGAACTGAAATTACAGGGTTAAAGTAAGGTTCTTACGTTATTAGTATATTTTATGGAATATTAAAAACAGAACAATATTGCCTAAATAGTCCTTATATTTTGCAAATTTGGTCGATTTGGCATTTTATTCAGACAAAACATGAATGTTTTAAAATTACAATTTTCACGTTATAGTTCGTATTATAGTAGATATGCTTTTGAATGTTTCACTTTTGAATGTTTCATTTTTCGATATTACCTTCGTTGAAATATTAATATTTAAAAAAATGCTTAAAAGAGGTTTTTTTTTTTTTTTTTTTTTTTTTGAGAACAAATTAAATTTTAGTGTAAATATATTTTCTTTTTTTAGAATTTCTTTTAAATGCAAGAAAATATCCTCCAAGAGGGAGTTTTTTTCTTGTGTTGTGCATAATTCCTTCCTCAAGGGGAAGTATTACGTATAACCTATAACATGTTTCTCAGGATTGCATGCTCAATTATTCAACTCCCATTTATGGCGGAATTTCAACGAAGGTTGAACATCAGAGTTTTTCAGCAACAGTAACTTTTTTTCCTTATCATCCTAGAGTGCGCATGAACATGACAATAAGGTTGAAAACCAGGTACAGAAATAGAAAATAACTATGAGAAGTAGATGACTTGAACTTAAAAAGAATAACAGAAAGATTTACTAAGTGCTTTTTGTTTTTATGAGGGTGATTTATGTAAGGGTGATTACCTGCCATGCTTTTATTCAAAGTACAATACCCTGTTCCAAATATTTGATTTTAAAGAATGTTATCTTGGCTTTCACTTTTTTGAGAAATCATTTCGACTCCACACAAGCCTCCTATAAATCGTTACCCAATAGCTCTCATACGTAAATACTTATTGATAAACTTTATCGATCGGAATTTTCATCGGAGATAAATATAAAAACGTCAGTGTCATCTTTTTTTCTCTTTTTTATCAGCAATTTCTAGATTATTCCTTACCCCATAAAACTGACATGACCGAAAATGTGAGGTCACTTTATAAACAACGCAAGGACTTAGGTTGTAAGACCGGCAAGAACAGCTTCGTCCATTTGAGCCAAAGCAGGTAGGAAATGCTTTATAGTGAAATTAATGTTCGTAATTTGTGCATATAGTAGTGCGACCCCCTATTACAGCGACCCTTTTATTGTAGCAACCACATTAAAGTCCCATTTGCTATTCTATCGATGCAATGTTATTTATTTTAACGTGCATTAGAACACCAGAATTGAGTCGTTCATTCTAATATTAAAACCAAAATTAAGTTTCAACTTCTGTCAAATTTTTCAAAAATAAAATCGATTTGAAAATAATTACAGCCTTGTTACATTTTCAGAAGAAAAATAATTGCCCTGAAAAGGAGTTAGTTGATGACAAAAGGTTCAAAGAAATCATAAAAACCACTCTTTGTTTTGAAATTACTAAGCGATGATTTCAGGGTTATCTAACGAGCGTTGACTGTTTCAAACTCTTCCGCAACAGGATACAAAAATAAAAATAAACTGCGTATCTCCTTACTTCCTTACTTTGGAGAAGTGCTGGTGTTCAACACATTCCGTAGTACGCGAGAGTCTGTACTGTTGTGTATGATTAACATGAAACTATTATGTTAAAGGGTGTAATAAATTTAGATTTCCCAACAGTTTTATTTTTAAGTTGGCAAAACATTAATGTTTGACATACTTCATGTTATACAGGCGAGTGAGCTTAGAAGTGAGCTTAGAAGTATTTCCAATAGGATTTTCTATGTGGTGTGCAGCAAGAAACAACCATCAGTTTAAGACAACGTTTTTCATGTCCCGTAATTACCAAAAAAAAAGACATTAATATTGGTCGCTTAGATCTTGCAACTTAATGTCATGTGATTTTTTTCCTCTATGGTTTCTCAAAGCCTACAGTTTTTCTTAGACTTCAAGTTGGGATTGTTAACAAGACCCAAATACCCCCTGAACTGAAAACTGAAATCTAACGCATTATTTTGCTGCTTAACTTTAGCTCGCCAACTGGAGAAAGTATTTTTAAATTTTTATAAGAAAAAGTGTATGGTATTCCAGCACATTTGCGGCGGCCATTTAAGAGATAGCATATTCCA
This sequence comes from Octonoba sinensis, assembly GCA_038502835.1. NCBI lineage: Eukaryota > Metazoa > Arthropoda > Arachnida > Araneae > Uloboridae > Octonoba > Octonoba sinensis. Next base: position 126,267,640 of record CM076601.1, on the reverse strand, counting down.
TAATTAATCTCTACATTTCTAATTTCTAACTTAATAGCAATCATTCAATTAAGCACCAATTATAATCGGTAATTAGTGGGTGGGTACTAACGCCGTAGCCAGACATTTTTTTCGGAGGGGGGGGGGGGGGCTAACTTTGAAACACTAGTGTTGAGGAAAGCTTCAGGGAGGAATATATGCTACTACATTGCGAAAATGTACTAGCCTTGCTCGCAATCCACTCGGCCATCTGCACCACGTACAGCTGTTGTTTATGTATCAATAAATCTTCTTTTCCAACAGGCAAACTGCCTTAAAATTGAGATTTCAGTTTTTGATTGGATCCAAAGTCATTTTTAGTCTAAATTTACTGTATATTGACGAAAATCATTTTATTTGCTGCAAAAATTAAAATACAAACAAGCTTCAGCAGCTCAAATGATGGGTTCGCTCATTCGCAAACAGTGCGGAAATCCGATGTCTCCAATTTTTGATTTACGTGTGTATGTGTTTTTATTTTAGTAACCACTGCTTAAGCCACTTTTTTTTCTTCTTTTTTTATGTACACATGCAGATTTTAACTGATATTTTGTAACTTGATTCTGTATTCCTATTTTCAAACAACGTACGAACGGTAAGGTTTCGCAACCAAGATGGACGCCCGATTCTTACTGAGCGCTTGAAAATTACGGTTAGTTAAACGGTCTTTAGGATAAACAGAGAATAAACGATTTTTTTCGCAATCAGCGGTTTGAGTACCATCTTTTTAATGGTTGTTCAACTGTTGGAGTTAAATATGGTAAAATAACAATCAAATAAATGGTTATTTTACTATTTTCTTACGGAAATTTTTAACAGTGCTACTTTCCCGTATACACCAACTTCAAATTTATAATCTAGCTATCTCTTTCTCTCTCTTTCTCATTTAACCTTTAGTTCTTAATTACTCCAAATATATCTTTTTCAACGCATGATACATAATCATTCACTCACAAAAAAAAAAAAAAAAAAAACTAATAGACAAAAAATATTTGCTTCAGAAATCACGCATGTTATGAGTGAGACTTCTTTACAAAGTTGTTTCTTATTCCCCTTTTTAGCCTACTTTCCCGTAAAAAAAATAGTAAAATAAAATAAAGCATGGAAGAATGCTTTATGTATAGTAAAAATATCGCTAAAAATAAAGAAATGTTAAAAAAAAAAAAGTGAAGTAATTAAATAAAGATTGAAAAAGAAAAAATTTGAAAGTAGGGTTTTGAGATGGGGAAGAAGTGTGTCTGTCGCTCTGTCATGTCTGTCTGTCCCCCCCTAATAACTTTTGAACGAATTGTCTGATTCGAAAAATTCTTTTTGCATTTGAAAGATCTCGGCGGGGATATGTCATTTCCATATTTCACTTTTTTTTTTGAACAATTTTTCGTTTCATTCTGAGCAGTTCAAAAAATCTTAACATTAGCGCCTATGGGCAAAAATGAATCAAATTTTGTAAACTCTGGGCACAGGATCCAAGCTCCTATGAGCAAGCTTATTGGAAGAAGCTCTAGGCGTAAAATATTGATTTAAACAATTTTTGTTCATTTTTGAACAGTTAAAAAAAAAGACATTTGCGCCTTCGGGGAAATTTCAATGCCATTTAAATCCTGATCTGACCGACGGATTTGCTTGCAACAACCTTTATCGGAAAGATGTTATAATGTAGAACATGTACATATACGAATTTCAACAAGAACTGAACGAGCCTATTTTCCTATGAAATTTTTTGATCAGGATTTTAAAGGATATTTCTCAATGAAGAAATGAATAAATTAATGAGTGAAAAAAATGAATGAATGAATAAATGAGGGAATAAATGATAAAATAAATAAATGAGTGAATGAATGAATGAATACTTGCATGAGTAAATGAATGAATGAATACTTGCATGAGTAAATGAATGAATAAATAAATGAATGAGTTAATGAATGAATGAATAAACGAATGACTGAAGAAATGAAAGAATGAACTCATTCATTCTCAGATTTTGATACCGAAGAATTTTGTAAGTTTGCACTGTCACAGAGTGAAAAATTGTTCTGGGGTTATATTTTGACTCATAAAACTTGTGAAGTATAAAAACCTGGTGTGTGGATATGAGTTAAGGAGTGCATTGAAGTTTCAAACAGCAAAACATGTGGCAGTGCAGAAACATACTAAATGCTTTTGAAAAAATAATGTTTTCGTATATTGTCAATATTATTTAAGGAATACAGCTGGAAACATCCAGTACCTTCAAACAAAAACTACATTAGCATTTGTTCCAATTTTTTAAAACCGTTCGAAATATTCTTCATACTCTTCTGGAGTTGTTCTTAAGTTGGTTTTGAACCTTTTTCCGTCCTGATAAAAAATTTCTTTGTTTTTTTAAATCAATATTATTTCGCAAAAAAAAAGTTAGTTGCGGTCGGTTTTCTTCAAAAACTGGTTCGTTGTCACTAGAGAGCCTAGTTGTCACAGCTGTGTAGACATATACGTCGTCATGATGAAGGAACTCGGCTTACGATCGTCGGACTCAAAGTCGAGTTCTTCTCATTGTCTCATGTTTTCACCTCAGCAGTTCAAAAGGCAATTTCTATCGTTTAGAGGTGTGTATATATAAAAAGAAAGAGTAACCACTCTTGCCGTTGAGAAGGTTTTTATAACGGAACCTGAACAGGAGAGGATCTAAAACACGGACGAGGGTCAACTGCACTCCCCATAATACCTGTCAATCAAAAAAGGGGTGAACTGCACTGTCCGATATTTTTATCAGTGGTCGATCTGCACTATTGTGTCCGTAGGGAGGTGGAAACACCTGCTCCTTGGCTCAAGCTTGAATAAGACGGATCGTCCGCCATCTTGGGCTACATTTCCTGAGCTTTGCTTCATCACGATTGTGGCTTCGTTTCATTAATATATGATTATGATTAGATTCTCGAAGGTTACCTTTAAGAGTAAGCAATAAGAAGGTTACGTTTAAGGAAAGTTTAAGAGTAACAAAGCATAAGTTTTCGTTTTTAACTTTTACCCATAAAACATACTCTTGTTAATAAAACTTTATTGTACAAAGGTATTTTTATTTCACTCATTTTTTACCCCAAACATTTCAGATATGCGATTCTTATTTAGAAGGATGAATTATCAAAATAATATCAGTTACTATACTAACCAATCAAGTATCTTAATTAAACAACGCATTCGATGTAACAAAATACATAAACAATCGTTAATATATTTTACAATGAAAACGAATGTAGGTAATACATTTGCATGTTACAAATAGGGATGTAACGAATAGTGGTTTGGCTGAATAATAAATAAAAAATCGGTAATATGTTTTACAATGAAAACGAATGTAGTTAATACATTTTTAATACAAGTGGGTTAGCTTTTTTTTTCTTTCAAATTAATTTGAATACTTATTTATTTAACTTATTTCTGATTTTTGAGCAATGTATTTTTACAATGCATTTAAGATATCCTTCAGAGTTCTTATTTTTTTAACTTTTACGAAAAAGTGGCCAAAAATGGCTGCACATAAGTTATAAGGACTGGCGTTTCTTGGTATTTTAAGAAATCGAAGGGGGAAACTTCCGGTGCAATTCCGACATTTTTTCCGGAGGCATGCCAGTGCAGCTCGGACATAGAGATAAGATCACAGCAGTGCAGTTGGGATGCCCCGCCCATCTAGCAGTGCAGTTGACCTATACCCTAAAACACGTATCAAACTAACTAGAGGGAGTAGAACTGCCATCCTACTTACTCAAGTAAAATTGTTCGTTCTCTCTCTTTTTATTATTTTTTTTCCTGTTTTTGTGTATTTATTTATTTATTTGTTTTTGTCAGAAAAATAATTTTTCTATTTTTTTATTTAAAAAAGCGTACATTTTTTTCTCTTTTTTTGCATTGAAAAATGGGGAATAAAGTAAACATTTTTCATAAGATATGTAGATTATTTTCTTTCTTTCGTTCCTTTTTTAGTTTTTTATTTATCTGTTTATTTATTTATTTTCAGAAATAGGAATTTTTACAAATTTGACTTTGAAGAGGAAAGACTAGTAACTTTTGTTACCAAACGTACAGAGTGCACTGAATTTTCTTCCTAATAGAGTTTTTATCATTTAAAATATTGCTAAGTCAATTTAAACAAATCTAACTTTATTGAGGTGTTCAGGAATAACATTTATTAACTTCCCATGCGGTTGCTTGCGTTCTATTATGTACCATTGCTCTAAGTTCATAAAAATAATATCATGTTGATCAAAATCAAACATCTGGATAACTTAAAAGTTGTGGATATTGTGTTATCTCTTCCATCTATATAGGAGGAGGAGTTGAAATTTAATGAAATAAGAGAGGCTTATCAAGCGATTCTATCTTTTTTTATCTGACAGTAAAATGCAAGAGGAAAAAATAAAATCCGAAAAAAGAGTTGTGCTAGATAAACAAAATTTTGGCGGCATGGTTACTTGTCTGAAAAATGACATCTATTCAAATTTCCCGGCCGACGAAAAAAAATTGTGCTAGTACCGCTACAATGAACATGCAAATTACGCTACGCGATCAAAACTTCGTGAGGGTTATTTATTTTTTGATTGAATGTTATTAGCTAGATTTCAGTCGAAAATGCTCTTAACCCTCTAATGCCCAAGTTTTTTTTATCGTCGTCCGCCTTGAGGCGGAGTTGCGAATTAAAGGGTTAATCCCCTACGCCCGCACCTTCTATTCACGATGACAGGTATGGGCGAGACTACGGATTGGCGAAACCTGTGGTTAACCTAATTAATTGGCTCTTAATAACTCAGTAACTCCGCCTTCGTGAATGTTGCCTTCGCCTTCGTTGATGAATTGGCGGTTTCTACTGCGTCAGTAAAATGACCAATCAGTCAACACGAGGATGGGTTAACATTGCAATGCCCCTTTTTTTTTTTTTTATCGTCGTCCGCCTTGAGGCGGAGTTGGGTATTAGAGGTTTAAGGAGACGAAAAATGCAGTTTGTGCAACTTAATAAATTTGAATGAATCCCATGAAATAGAACTGGGAAGTAAACCGGGATGTTGTAGTAAAAATTTCTAGCTACATAATCATGGCTTGACAAATCCATATATGTGTATCAAAGCATAACATAAGCATACATGTACATAATATTTATGTATTTGTATGATTGGAAGAAAAATTCAGAAAAGAAACTGGTAACATCATGAAAATAAACTCAATTTCAAAATTCACAAAAGTATTAATTGCAACTTACCCTCTCACTTTTTTGTTTGCTCATCAAGAAAGATTGATATCATGAGTGCCTCATGGCACTCCTGATCTCTCGCTCCCCCCCCCCCCCCTTGGGAACTATTGTCCTAGTCTCCATAAAATTAATTCATTGTTGCAATTAAATTCAAATTTTATTTCCTTTAGGTACCATATAAAATGGCCTACGTTGAGACTTGGAGTCCTCCGATATCATGGCAAGAAAAAGTTCCCGACACCGAATTAGAAAAATTTGAAAATTATTTGAAAGAGAAACATGGCCTACAGTTCGGTAAGAAATACCTAAAATCTTTAGTTCTTTGAATATTAATTCAAAACAACGTTCATAAATTCTACGTCTTTGCTGTTACTAATTTTGTTTGTCAATTTTTTTACCTATTTCTTGAAGAATTACAACTTAAAAAATAACTGAAGCGATGCATCATTTTTGTTCTAAAAGTTATGCTTCAAACGTCAAGTTATTTGAATAAATGCAGGATTGAGAGCTTTGTTTATAATGTATCATGACCCAAAATGCTTATAAATTCTTTTTGCATGTTGTTATGGCCGAAGTCCAAAATAATTTATATAGGTGAATGAACAATCCATTAAGACTTCTGTTACAATATCTATATTTGAATATTTTATGATTAGTTTTGTTATTAATGCCATTTTTTGCTAATGGTACATTTCATTACAGAAAACTACTGGGAACTGCATGATTGGTCACTTAAGAATACTGATTTGTTCTGGGGAGAACTCTGGCATTACTTCAAGATAATTGCATCGGAACCATTTGAAAAGGTGAGAAATATATGCTGCACACCTTGGCTCTGACAAGGAAAACTCCGCTGGGAGACGGATTAAACGACTTCCATTTGAATAAAATAGACTTGAATAAAACAGGTTTGCTTGAAAAATAACGCATAACATAGATAATTGACTCTTGCCAATGTAAGAATTTCCCATTCCCCAGGAAGAAATGAATTCTTTCAAGGTCAGGCGCTTTTTTCTGAGAGTCTAACTGTAAGCACATTTAAAGATGTAAAGTAAAAAATTCAAAAGTAATAAATAACTTTTTATTTCTATCATCAAAAAATTTGTTTTACCCAGAGGACCATGATTTCCTAATTGCCTAATGAATAAGCCGTAATAGATAAATCCTCGCTGATGGTGTGTTTCCCGTAAGAACTTTATTGCAACAAACACATTCATTTGCCGCATTATGGTGCATTCATACGCATTTTGCGGCAGCAAAAAAACAATGCTGTTGTTATTCAGCGTTGCTATGGTATCCAACTAATATCGTCTGCTCTAAATGTCGTGAAGTAAAAAATACGCATTGAGTCAGCGATTGCCTGCACGAGGGCGTGTTAATTAAATTATGTAGAAGCAATGGTTTGTGCAGAAAGTCTGCAACAAATTTTTCGTCGCTGTCGCGATGGATGTGACGGCACCCCTTCCCTATACACTCAGGTTTTTTTCTTCTTTGAGGTTTTAAACTTAGAAGATTATGTTAAGTATTTTTAGGAGAAACTATCATGTGTTGCATTTTTCCCTTGAAAAATTCCAAACATTCTTTTGTTTCTCATAAAGAAGAAGCAAAAGCTATTGACTTTTTTTTTCTCCTATAAACTGTGATATAACCAATGATAAACGTAAAAGTGTTTTATATCAATTATCAGTCCAGATCGTTCTAGCACATCTGTAACATATGAGAATCAATTCAACATAGTGATAATTCCATTGAAGATTTGTTATCTTCCGTTACATTAGATTATTTCAGATATCTTATCAATCCTCTTTAAGTGAGGATTGAGCGTTATCAAATCAAAGAAAATGCTATGGTTTTTTATTTTAAAGAGTTTAAGATAATATTTATCTCTATGGTGGTGTTGCTAATGAAAACGTTAGAGAGGCTTTCCCGTGGAAAAAAAAGACATACTATACTTCGCCCAGCAGTTGAAATTCGACTATAATTCATTACATTTTTCAAGTTCCATCTCGAACGTTTAAACAACTTTTAGACATTTTAGTTCTTCTGTTTGGCAACAGTTTGTTTTGTTTAAATATTTCGAAGCTATAATCTCTCGTCAGTACGAATGATTGACCAGTTAGTTATTTAATTTAATGCATTCGTAATACATAAATTTTATTTTTCTGAACTTCTGCCAAAAATAGGGAAGAAAATAGAAATGAAAAATGTTCATGCTAACCTATTATTATTGAATAAATTATAAATCTTGGATTTCTAATTTATTCAATAATAATAGGGTTAAATTCTTCATTAAACGGAAAACACTCACTTTCAGTTTAATCAGGAATTCAAAACGGTAAAGCAAATCAACAAACTTATGAAACGTTAATTCGAAGCAAAATAATGCGTCACCGCTCCTATTATCTCACTTTATGATACATTAAACATTGTTTGCTTCAAATTGCATTTTATTTTATTGGACTTTGTACTGGACGTTTTACTATCATATACATATATTTTAGAAATGGCTTAACTGACACCTTAAGATTAATATTTCTTTTGCTTTGACATTCATTTGATAGATTGAATATTTTCTTTTGTTCTTGACATTTCTTCTTTGAATTATAAATAGTAAAAATGTATTGAGTTTTTACAAATATTGTGGATTGTACTTGTAAGGAGTAGTATGAAAGTATAACGAAAAGACATCTAGAAAAAAGGCTTCGAATCCACGTCGAAAGTAGAGAAATAAAAGCAATCAACTATTTCCAAAAATGTTTTTATTGATAACACTATAACTCATCATTAGCTACTAAATTTTGAAAAAAGTAGGGAAATCGGTTGACAAACAGAGGACAAAATGGTACTTAACAGTTTTGTATTTGCCTATTAATATATAGATTTTATATGGAATGTAACCATATTTAAATAAGAAAAATAATTTAATTTTAGCAGTGTTGTCAAAATAATGAGTTTGTTCCCACTGTGCTATACAGATAGATTCGCTTTATTTCCATAACAAATTTTAGCTTATGGTATCAAAGATTATTTTACAGGTTTTGTTAATTAATTTAGTAACTATAAATGTCAAAATGGTACTTAACAGTTTTATTTGCCTATTAATATACAGATTTTATATGGAATGTAACCATATTTCAATAAGAAAAATAATGGAATTTTAGCAGTGTTGTCAAAATAATTGCCCATTGTGCTATACAGATAGATTCGCTTTATTTTCATAACAAATTTTAGCTTATGGTATCAAAGATTATTTTACAGGTTTTGTTAATTAATTTAGTAACTATAACTCCCCCCCCCCCTGAATACGCGCAAGACCTTTCACACACAAGTCAGAGTGCTTGAACAAATAGACTTCGGTACTTTTGCATTCAAAGTCACTTCCATATTTATCATCGGCAATTTAGAAGTTCATAAATCAAGTACAGGAAAGCTCTTCTAGAAGCTCCAGGAACATTCCCCGAATAGGTTCACGAATTTCGAAGTTATTTTACAGCTTCTGTACGTAATTGCAATGTCGAGTTTGGGTTGTGTCATGACACTATTTATGGTTTAGTTTTACATGCTTGAATGCGTAAAGTGATAATAAGTTTCTTTTTGTTTGTATTAATGCTAGGTGCGAGTGAAAACAGGACCTCGTATTATTGATGCTAAATGGTATGTGGGTGCTAAACTTAACTTTGCAGAAAATTTGCTGCGATACAGAAATGATAAGACAGCTATTATTTATACAGGTACGTTTCATTATTTTTTTGACAAATTTACCATGGCTTTAGGTAGCAAAATGTTTGTAGATATTGTTTTTATTGACTTTCAAAACGATTCCGATAGAGTACCACATGATCAGCAAACTAGCTTGTATTGGAATTAGTGGAAAGACTTTAATTTCGGCTAGAAATTGAATGATTGGGTGGGAAAAAATTGTTAGGGATAATCATTCTCTGTAGACATGTTTAAAGTGGTGTTCCTCGAAGTTCAGTTTTGGAACTTTTATTGTTTATTTTATTCATTAATGATGTTTGTGAAGGGCTGTCCGGGAACATCAATATTTTTGCTGATGATATCAAAATTATGCGGATTGTTCACATTTAAGAACAAGTGAAGCAGCTTGGAGAGGGTCTAGGTCAGGATTCCAGAGTATGTCGTCAATGTGGAGAAATGTCAAGTTCCAATGCTGCATTTAAGTCATGGAAATATCATGCAAGCTACTGTTTACTAGAGTGGGGCGAAGAAACCTTTTTTTCGAAATCGCTATTCTAATAGTGCGGAAAGGGTTCTCTCTGGGCTTAATAAACACCGTGTAAAATATTTTTCTGATTGTATAATATCTTATGCCCCCGCATCGCACTTGAGTTTTGGAAATTCGGGTAAAATTAGCAGTTTTTACTCTGACTAGGAAACTTAATTATTTCCTAATTTTGCTCAACTAATAGTGCAGAAAAGGTGCCCACTGGGTTCAATATGATAAGCGTAAAATATTTTCCCAATACAATAATATCTTTTGTTCCCGCATTGCAATTGAAGTTGTGCAATTTTTGAAAAAAGTATGTATTTTTACTGCTTCTATGTGACAGGAAGTAAAAAGGGAAAAGGCTTTCCCATGCTCATTCTCGGCCCTTATTGCTCTGTTCTATCATTTATCGTATTGTTGTCGCACGGTACTGCTGAGTAATTTACAGGGTTTGTCGGCGGGAGGGTGGTATGCTCCTCCAGAATGACATCATAGTGTTTTTTGTTACAGATCGCTCCACAAAATTGGAATTCTGAGAACTTTTAAATTAAGTTCTTCCTTTTTTGCTTTGTTTGTTTTCTAAAATAGACATCAGTGCTTAGAACGAATTTAAATTCTTAATATTTAGAACTTTAAAAATATATATGAAATGCACCTTCTTACACTCGAAGATATGTTGCGTTTCTGCTTCTTTGGGAGGTAAAACCTGTCATCCAAAAATGGGAACAAAGAACCGAGTTTCTCGGTTCTTTGTTTACTCACATCATTTTTCGCAATGGATATGCGAAAAATGAACTGACTAAATTAAGTCTATATGGGCAAAAGCAAGCACTGCAATTCCTATTGTGAACCGTACTCAAATACTGCAAATGATCCAAAGCTATCATGCAAAAAAAGCCAATATATATATTTACATAAATCACGCACAAGCAATGTCTAACTCAAAGTGTGCAGATTACGAATAAACGAATTGTTCCACTGATGTAGCTAAAGAAGATTTAAATCTGAACGTTAACAAACCACCGACATCGAATCTTTTAATGTCTCTTACTGATTCTAAGTTGAAACAATTTTCTTCGTTTTGATCTAAATCATAGGTTCCCAAACTTTATTATCCCGTGGACCCCTTGCCATTCTGCTCTGCTTTTTGTGGACCCCCTTCCTAGAGGATCATTCTAAAAGAAGTCGGTTAGTACAACATTTATGTTTATAAAAGTTCCAAAACAGGGTAAAACTAAGTGTGAAGCTTTTCCCACAAGTTCTAAAACTGAAACAGTAGGGAGATAGAGAAAAATATCCTGAAATGTCGCGTGAAAGTTACAAAATTTAATTTAAAATAAAATGTTAAAAATTATTTTTATTATTTTTAATCATATAAAATGTATACTTTAATATATTAACATTTAATGCCGAGGTCTCCCCGGCTACCATCCTTCTACTAACGTTAAAAGTGCAAGATTTTACTTGCTACAGACTTCAAGGAAAATGGGTACTTACTAGCACAATTTATGAAATATATTTTACGAATACATAATTAGGAAATTTATATGCCAATTATATAAATAAGTGTAAGTGACACTGGCAAAATTACTGTTACATGCATCATGTCTGAAATTTGGGGATAACTTACTTAAATGAGATAGTCTCATAGACCCCTATTTTCATCTCATACACCCCCATTTCTTTCTTTCGTTGACGTGGACCCCTTGTAGGTCGCAATAGAACCCTGGGGGTCCATATGGACCACTTTGGGAACCATTGATCTAAATCATCACAAACGTGACTTGGCTTCAACTACTGTGGTTGTCGACAAGTTTGGAATTTCGGACCAGGCAGTGGCTGCAATTGTTTCAAGTGTTCTTCATGATGTCAGGTTCATAACTAGAAATAACTTCAAGTTGATGGTGAATTCAAACAAGCTTTGAGGAGAAAAGGCTAAAGTTATAAAGAATTTAATATTTCAAGCTTTAAGTAAAACTCAGGCTTATCCGTTGAAGGAACTGTATTTCGATGGTTGTAAAGATTCAATATTGAGAGAAGATAGAGTAGGTGCTAAAATATACGCAAGAAGAGCAAAATAAGAACATTTTTTTTGTTCTTGTAGAACCTTTTTTTCACTTTACGTTACTCATTTGAGTCTATCATTTAGCACCGGAAAACATATTTCCGCGATTATTATCTAGTATTTTGAAATGCTCACAAGAGATCTTTCTCAATTCAATCTTCCGGCAAATGGCTGTGACGGTACATCGCTTCCGGATTAATTCGGTGTTTGGAATTCCAAGTTGGCGAACCTCTTCAGTAGGTCTCCTGCATTTTCATGAACTGTGGGGCATTTGTTTGGAACGTTGGATGGGCCAACAAATAGTCCTGATACCTTATCATGATCATGTTGGCTGATAATTGCGAACACAGTTCTAAGACTGTAAGTCAAATCTCCCGCTCTTTTCAAAGTGAAAAAAATTACTGTTTGTAATGGAAGCATAATACATTCCAAATTGGGTTAATATGAAATATAAACACTAGATGAAAGATGCACCTAAGCATTTGTGGAACACTATTTATAGATCCAGGTATTTCTGCCAGACCTCAAAAATGTAGTTGATTTGTCTAAATTTGCTGTTTTCTCATCCAAGATATATTGCCTATATGCTGAATGCTGAAAGACCACACATCAAAAAATTTGCTGCTCGACACATAATTAAGACTGTGGAATAATCTTCCAATGTGAAGTCAAGTACACTTATATTTCTAACAACAAAATTCAATTTCGAAATGATTGACTGGCCATCATTTATGATTACTTTTCCACCAATCCTCCGTGATGCTGTATTTAACTGTATTGTACGAAAATCCAGAATGGAACTTTGTGCATTTCTCCTGTCTCACACAAAGGCGATTTCCGAATAATTTCCAGCTTCAAAACTTATTAATTTTTTACAGAGAACTAGACGTATTAACTTCACATTGGGAGATGATACTCTACACTTAATTATACGTCCCATTTTAAGGCAAATTTCATAATGGAAACGTGTTTATTAGATCCATATCGTTTCCCGATCAAGTATGCCTGAATTTGACCATACTGTTGATTTTAGCCACTTCCTGTTGATTATGTATAAGTAAGAGTTTGGTATTTGCTGATTATAACATTCTGTGACTAAAATATACTTCATTAATATTGCAATACTATATTACGTGTTAGCTATTATTTAGTAGTTTTCAGGCAATATTATCGATTGTACAGTTTAATGTAGTATTAAACAGTGATAGTACTCAACTACGTTTCTTTAAAAAAAAGAAATAAAATAAAATTTGAAAAAAAATAAAACTCAATTTTTTTCAAAAACGGCAAAAATTCAATTGCAATACAGAAAGAGAAGATATTATTTAATCGGAAAAATATTTTAGACACTTCTTACTTAAGCTAGCATGAACTTCTTCCGCACTATTAGGATACAAACAGTGAAAAAAAATTATAAGTCCTACACCGAGGAAAAATTGTCAATTTTTACCAAAAGTTCCAAAATTCAAATGCGATGGCGGGGGCAGAAGATATTATACAATCAAAAAAATATTTTGCACCTTGTTTATTGAACATTGAGAGAACCCTTTCCGCACTATTAGAATAGCGATTTGGAAAAAGAGGTTTTTTCGGCCCACCCTACTGTTTACAGGGATCAATGTTTAGCGAAGCCAAAACAGTTGTTTATCTGTGCGGGGTAATAATTCAGGACTTTAAGTTTAGTCAGCAGTGCAGAAAAAAAATCTAGTCAGCATATGTAACAAAGTTAGCAGAATGCTTGGTTTTATCACAATAGCTCGATTATAAGGAAAATCTTCTGTTTGATGAATTCAGCCTAGCTGGACCCTGAACCTGTTACTGGCAATTTTGCATTTGTATTTGTACTTCTTTTAAAAATCATATATATGTTTTTTTTTATGGTCAATTGTCATTTTTTGATAAATTATGTTTTTTTTTTTTGAAACTGGTAGCACGGTATTTGATTTAGATAAACGTGTGTAACAGTTAAGGAAAGCAATTCAGTTTACTAACCATAATATTATTGTTTTGCAGATGAATCTGGCTACGTAGAAAAAATAAGCTTTGACGATTTGTATAGAAAAGTGCAACTCTATGCAGCGGCTTTTAGAAAACATGGCTTGAAGAAAAACGATAGGGTAGCATGTAAGTTTGACTCAACAATTTATCTAAAAATAGATTTAAGCTTCTTGAACTACAACTAGTAAATTTCAAGTTTCCTTGTAACCAGGCAAATGTGAAGCAATTTCAATATTATTTCATATAAGTCGACAGAATGAAAAAAATCTACTTAAAAAAGACTTTACTTTAATCTTTGAAACCTATTTCATGACTTGAAAGCAGAGTCAAAGAACAATAACCTGTTACTAATTAACTAATTAATTATTTTTTATTTATTTATCTTTTTAAATGAAACTCTTAAGATCCAACTGTTACATTCTAGAATCTGTTTTTAAACATATTTTTGGATCTTTCTCTTCAAACAAAAGCTGACTACAACTTTAGAGTTTTGGTTTCAGTAAAAAAAGAGATTAGTTTAATTATTAACCCAATGATGCCATTTATTAAATATTCTAAATGGAAATAAACATTCCAGTCCAATGGAGGATGCATTAGGACTACGAATTTTAAAACGTACTAGATGCCAAAAAAATACAGTTAAAATGGCATAGAAGAGAACCCTGAAGTCTCGAGGCAGTTCCGATGGTACCCGGAGGGTGGAGAATTTCCCTTCCCTTCACTACTAGGTCAAAAAAAAGAAAGTGGCGTATTTGTGGTGGCACCAAATACATAATGGGCTAAGTCGTACTTCCGCCGTTGTGGTACTCATTTATAAACGGGAGGCGCTCCTTACTGCTTTAATTCCTGATCGCTCCGAGAAAAGGAGTTTGGATGCCGAAGTGGCATTAGAAACAACAACACGACCAGAAATAGAATGATTATTTAATTTTTATGAAAGCATTCGAGTGACAAAATCATTTTTCCCCCGCAGGTCACATGTCCAACAGACCAGAAAATATATATGCTTTCTTAGCAGCAACTAGCATTGGAGCTGTTTTTGGTGGCATTCACTCTAACTATCCTACAAAAGTAAGATCTTTTTATTTTTGTTGCAATTAATCAAATCTGTTGAAGTGATTAAAAAAAACTGGGTGATATGCAAAAGATAATAGAGTTATTTATCTATTTTACATATCTTCTTTTATATAATGTCTCCCAACCCCAAACATGTATTATCTATTTTCACATCAAAATTGTCCCTTAGATAAATTGTTTGCTCTTTATAAAATCTGCTTATCATGAAACGTAGAAGTTTAAAAAAAAAAAAAAAACAATTAATCTGCATTGATAAACACGCCATTCATTTAATGTAATGACCGTATCTATCGACATTGATCTAACATTGGGGATATTTTCCCGATAAAAAGAGCTTAACATTCCGAACTCGATAAGCAAATTTATGGATAATTGACCAAGAGAGAAACCTAGAACATTAAACAATCCCTTTGGAATTTTACTGTTGTGCAACATTGGGCTACAGTTGCCTATCATCATTTAAAGTTGTGTAAACTCGATTACATGCCTTAAATTAATAAATAAATAAAAGCATCCGAAAGTTTTAAAAGACTGTATGATATTGTCATCAGTCCCCATTTGATCCCTCTAGCACTGACAACATTCAGCCATCTGTGAAGCCATCAACGATTATAAAAATGTTTTATTAAATGTTAACTGATGAAAAAGATCACGCAGAGGATTTTTTCATTATTATTATTATTATTAACCGAACTGTCTTAATTTAATTTCGCTTAGTAATAACAATAACTAATTATTTGGGGCTGCCTTGTTGTTGTCGAGTCCTCGCTCGTGGCGAGGAAGAATGGGTACGCTGCTCCTGAGTCTAACGGGGCCCTTATAGGCAGGAGTCCGATTTCCGCCCCTTTGAAAGATCTCTTAATTTTTGAACCAGCTCCCAGATGAGAGACCGTCACCTGGGATTGGCACCCCCAGAGGTATCGTTTCACTTGGAGGACATTGGAACCACGACCTATTTAACGTGCACCAGCTCCCTTTAGCGTACATGGACACCACAGCAACCAGCCGCGGGAGGTTGTCACCCTCCCAAACACTGACTTCAGTCGATGTTGCTTCACTTTCGGTGTCCTGCGGGAACCGAGCTTCTACCGACTGGTCCACTGCGGGACTGGGGCTGCCTTTCATGCTCGCTATAGCTCGTACATCCCCGGAGCTGCAAGCAATTCTATTTGGATCGTTTCGCGATTCAAGCTTGTTGTGCTCGCTCTTTAGAAATTACACTATTGTACTTAGGCAAATGTGACTCCAAAAATATACTCATACACATACATTATCCTACCTAAACTATCGGACTTTTAGCAGTACTCATCCCACACAGACTGCAAACTCGATTTTACGGACTCTTTGGGACTACGAAAATAAATTTCTAAATTCAAGAGTTCAAAAATGGGAAAAACACTAAATTAAAAAAAAAGTGTGTAAGGGTGCTTTCACACTAAAAGAAACGAAGACATTTTATCTCGGTCGCAACATAATGTTGCTATGGCTACCAAACTAAAAGCGATGACATATACCTTCGATAACGCAATGAACCAATCGCTGTAGGCTCCCTCTTAGTGACGCAATGAAAAATGCCAATCCGTCAATGCGAGGGCGTGGTTATAAAATTAGGCAGAACCAATGACATGCTCTAAAAAAATGGTCTTTGTCATATGTTGGCAGTCCAGTGTGACAGCACCCTAAGATGTGTGTAGTTCCAAACTGTTGAAAAAACAAGATGATAAAACTGTTCCAAAAAATATTGAAAACAAAAATTTTGTGTAGAACAGATACAATAAAAACAGAGTAAATAATTAAAGTGCTTCGAGCTCAGGTTTATTCAAGCATCACACAGTAATGCAGTTGTTAATTGAAGTGCTACAGTGCAACGTTTTAAAATATGCATTATTCCATTTTTTTCAACTGAAAATTATTAATACTACTACTATTCCCAAGTGTTGCCACTCTAGACATTTAACTATAAAAGTAATTCAATGACAACAAATAAAAGAAAAGCATAACAATTGTGTTGCCATTTAAGGTAATTCTAAAATTAATTTATGTAAAATATACTGAAGGAATACGTAACTAATATGTTGCCATATCTTATCTCTGAATTAGGGTCGATTTTGGGTGTTTTATAAGAGAAATTAATAAACAATTTGAAGTACGTGAATTTAGGTAAGGGACAGTCAAAATAAGGTTTTCGGCATATATCAATAAAAAACATAGTTAAATGTAACCTTTAATTCAAGTCACTCTAAATTAGATAAGAGTTCAATTTTTAGAGACACTTTGCTGAAGCAGCAATGCTCAAAAATATGTCGTATGACTCTTCATTTTGAAACATTGTTCTTTTCCACGAAAACAATATACGCAAAAGACGCAAAATGCACCCGGAAGACGAATTGTTATTATGATTAATCTCAGTGCAATCAAAATGACAATCAAATATGATAAGAACTTGAAAAGAAAGTGATAACCTAGATTTCCATTTAAGGTTTTTTATCATCAACACGTTTTTGCTCATCACTCAAACATTCTAGGCCGAAAGATAATTTAACTTTGTATTGATTTTTTTTTT
This sequence comes from Octonoba sinensis, assembly GCA_038502835.1. Classification (NCBI taxonomy): domain Eukaryota; kingdom Metazoa; phylum Arthropoda; class Arachnida; order Araneae; family Uloboridae; genus Octonoba; species Octonoba sinensis. The sequence continues at coordinate 126,250,473 of CM076601.1, read as the reverse complement.
TTTTTTTTTTGGCACGTGAATTTTCGATAGGAGTTGCGTAAGGGAATCCTTATTGAATTTGATAAATGCGAGAGGTCTTCTTGTTCTTTTGTGTTTTTTTTAAATAAATAAAAAAACAAAACTAATGAACCTGTATGAAATTCATAACATTATACTGAACTGAAAACGCATTTCTTTCATGGCAGAGAGAAATAAGTTTCAGAGCAAAATTCGAATTTTCTCAACCATGAGCTCGATGTCAAAATTTTCCCACAAAAATTCGAAAGGAAAAAGAAATATGCAATGGGGTTAATTCCATATAAATTTTTTTTCAAGTCAGTCATACCATTTTTGTTTTGTTTCAGGTACTAGATATTAAAAGAACTAAATAAATTTTGATGTCCTTGCATATCTTCATGCCCACTTCAAAAATAGTGGAAGAGCTTTTAAGTCCATGAAATAAAACTTTGAACTATTTTGTAAAAACTTCTTGAAAAACCATGCCCAATTTTTGTCAAGTCTGTCCTGTTAGAGTGCCAAGAGGAATCCATTCATGTTCAAGGGAGAAACTGCTGGTATAAGGAATGTGTCGTTTTTGTTCACGTTCTAGTTCGTTGAGCATACTTGATTTCTTTCGAACTGATGCTATGTTTATGAATTCAGTTGCTTTCAACACACAGAGAAGCAAACAATCTGATTCGCGTACTAAATAAACGCCCCTGCAAAACGAACTTCCCTAAAACTCGAATGGATTCATTTTTTTCTGCCACTCGCAGAAGCGTCCAAATGTCAAAATTCCGTAGTCGAACTGTTACATAATAATTCAAAGTTTTATTTCTTAGACTAAAATTCTTCCACTATTTTTAAAATAGGCATGCAGATGTGTAAAATGACCAAAATTTTTTTTGTTGTTTTAATATTTAGTACCTGAAACAAAACAAAAAAAAGTGTGGCAGACATTCGGAGTTAATAACACATTCCATATTTCTTTTTTCTCACACACTTTTGTGAGAAAAAAAAAACATTGTCGTTAACATTATTATCGTCCCCGACAGTTAAAATAATTTCATCAAATCTTGACAATTCTTTCTCTTGAAAATAATTTAAAAGTTTTTCAAGCACATGTAACTGATCCCCCTCCCCCTTTTTTTTAGTCTGCGAAAGTAATTCTGGATTACATGGAACCAAAATTTCTTCTCGTTGAAGAGTCACATCGATTTGATTCACAAGTTTTCGACAAGTTCTCTGACCTCGAACATCTTGTTAGAGGTAAGTAAAGCGAAAAATGCGGTAAAGGAGAGATGACGTAAAATACTGCAAGCAATCTGTAATTCGATACTTTTTTTGTTATTATTATGGACTAGATCAAATTAGATCGCGCAATAAAGCGAAACCAATATTATTATTTATTCTTTCGTTCAAAGTTCCACTAATGGTACATACACAACAAAGGGGGCGGAGACATTTTGCATCTATCGTAATAGTCAGTTGCTATGGTTACCAAACTAACAACGAGGATGTATTCCATAACGCAATCAAACAATCATGACCGTCTGGTCGAAAGTCACTTTTCATGACGCAATAAAAAATGCTGGTCAGGCAATACGAGGGCGTGTTACTAAATTATACCCAATGCCGAGCGATAAAATTTTCATTGCTGCCGTCGATCACTGTTGTTTTTGGTGTGAATGAACGTACCCTTTATGTGAATGGACATATGCACTATGAGTACAAATTTTTGTCTCGAGGATCATTCCAAATGCGAAATTGTAACAAAAAATCAAATTTACGTATACCTTTCTTTTCTTTTTTTAATATATAATGACTTCTTTTTTTGATTAAGAAACGATCTTCCCCTCCCAAGCTAAAAAAAAAAGCTCATAATAAGGAACATCCAATGTAAAGTTTTGAAACAATTTCGCTTCACTGCCTAATAAAGGAGGCCATTTTCAGGGATTTCACCAATGAAAATACAAAAGGTCCATGGAATTTTCCCTCAATATCATAAACATAAATTTTGGCCTAAACTGTGCAAGAACCTGTCTTCCAGACTGTGTTGCCTCCTCATTGTTGCTATGTCGAAAAAGAAAAAAGCGTTTCTGGCACTACTTGACTACTATAAGAATATACTTGTTACGGCCAATTGTTACGGAGTACCCTTACGAAATCATGTCACGCGCCCGGCGCCCTCTTTCATATTTGCTAAATTTTTAAATATCTATCTGAAAACAATTGTTAATCTGGTAACTCCCGACAGCTCATGTTTTGGGACTACTGGAGCTATTTCATTGTCATATAAACACAAGCGTAACTTCGATTGACAACGTGAACTTTCTTAAATATTCGGATTGTTTTTGTGCTTCAAATTATTGATGCTACGCAAATTAATTCCACAAATTTCATGCATTTCAGTGTTTCACACAAATTCAATGTTTTTCTTTAGGAATACTACAATATTTTAATTTCATTGTTTTTTTATTATTTATTTAATTTTCTTATTTTTTGTCTTCTCAGACTGTTCTTCATTGGAAAAGGTAATAATTTTTCCACCTATTGGCGAAAGAAAGTCTAAGGATATTTCTCATATTAAAAATAGGTGAGTGTTTTAATGGAGGTAAAAGAATAGTTCGCTGTAAAATTCAAATACAAAGCAAAATGTACTACTTAATGCATAACTGAATGGATTTATTAAAATTTTCCTTTTTGTATTTCATATTTTCATGAAAGGGCTTTCCTTACTGTAATCATATCTGAGTGATTTTGCTTTGCGTTTAGTTCCTTTTGTGAAATTGTTTTCGTTTGAGCATTAGCCACATTGGTTCTGTGTCCTGTGATGGACAGAATCGGGAAATTTGCATCTTAACCCTTTATCTACTGCATTATGATCTGCAGTAAGGTTTTTTACATAAATAGTTTGTCTGGGTATTTACACTGAAAATTAAGAGATTTACATAAATAAAATGTTCAGTCTATAAGAATTTATTTCTTTACAGCTAATAAACGTCATAGAGTATTTTAACTGTGAAATTAATTACATACACTTTTTAATCAAAATATTTCGTCAAATAGTTTTATAATTTCTTAACTAACACATTAAAAAAGAATCAGTGAGTTAATTCTTGAATTTTACTACTTTTTTGGAATGAAACGCTAAAAAAATTAGCAATTTGAACAAAATGGCACTTTAAAACACAGCATCGGTTTCAAAACTATCTTCCTTTCCTCGCTAAAATACTCTTTATAGAGCCCTTGCAGATATGTATCCTGAAAAAGTGTTCCTGCAAAGTACCATCAGAATATTTGTAGAAATGGTTTCTGGATGGAATTTATAGAGAATGGTACTTATAAGTACAGTCTGTAGATAAAGGGTTAAGTCACACGACAAGTTAATTCAGGAGTGGGGAAGGCAGTCATGGCACAGACTGCGCCATTGAAATGTTCAGGTAGGAGTTTTCGGGGAGTCTTAATCGTATTCTCTTTTTTTTGGGGGAGGAGGGGGGTATCGTTCTTGGGGGAAGCACTTCTGTTTCCTTCGATGCTGGAAAGCTTTCGAGATATTAATTTGATTCTCAAATCACTGAGGTATGAAATCACTTGGGAGATACACTTGAAGCAGAAATGAAAAATAATATGCACTTTTCCTTAGATATTTTATTATCCTAAATTTTATATTCACTGCAAGTAATGTGAAGAGACGACCATGGCATGTCAGCGCTGTAGAGAAAGCATGTTGGATTTTCAGAGAAAGTTCAAGAAAATAATAATATAAACAGATAAAAATAGCTATTTCTGTGGGGTGTGTGTGTGTGTGTTCAACACACGCACATAACAGTTGAAAACATTCATTGACAGCAAAGTGCCTCAGTTTTTAAAAAACAAGGCGAGCAACAACAACAAGAAACTTACAAACAAACGATTTTTTTTTTTTTAAATTTCAGTTCGTATTTCACAATATCAGTCTCCCAAATGGATGAATAGATAAATATTTTTTTTTCTTAAACTGCTGTTTCCGGTAAAAATATTATTATTAAAAATTTCAATTTTTTAATAATTAAATTTTTTTTTTAGCATATATATAGATACATTCCTCAAAATGAGCAGCATACCTCCGTTGCAGTTTGAGCAATTGCCGCCAGACCATCCTGTCAGCATAGCTTTTACTTCTGGAACAACTGGAATGCCGAAAGGATTTGTACATGCTGCAAGTGTAAGTATGAAGGATAAAAAAATTATATCTCGACCATCACTAGTAGTTGTCTTTTATTCTTCACATTACTATTTTCGTGGCCGACAAGATGGCGTCGTGGTAAGGCGCGGGATTCGTATGCCCCAGGTCAGAGGATCGAGTCTAGCAGTGTCGGTGGTTTTCAGATCCACCGACCACCACGCAAGATGCAGAAAATTGTCTGCGCCCATGTCGTATGATTATGCGGCATGTAAAAGATCCCTTGAGTAGACATTTGGCTTGTATGCTCTCGGCTAAATTAATTAATAGCGCAATTTCGCATCACCAGAGTCCGGGTGCTCGCCGTTTCAGGTGGAGAAACTGGACGTCAAATTTCTCATATGGCGATGGTACCACTCATTGGTGGTGCCGCTGAAAAAGTTGGTAACAATTTCTCGGGAACGCACTAGGTCTGTAATTGGCAAAAGCCAACAGCAGCTCATTAGAAATAATATATATACATATATATATATATATATATATATATACTATTTTTCATGTTCGTTCCCAACACGGGAAACCGCACATCCATCCGACTAATTAGTTCTACTGATAAATTTGCTGACGCGAAAAATTGATCGTAGAAAAACAATTCGTTGGGGCAGAATGGAAGACGGGGAAATTCGTTAGAGCACTTTTACTTACAGGAAAGTTTTTACAAGGGGGAAAATGGGTCGCGGATTTTTTTGGCACAGAAAAAAATTAATCGAAGGGTCGGAAATTATTATTGGTCGGAAATGTGATAGTTTAGAAAAGTTTTCGTCGGGGTGTAAAATTGATCACATGATTTTTCTTCGCGCGGAGTGGAACTGATTACAAAACTTTTCAACGGAGGATAAATTAATTGACATAAAAATCTCAGGACTTTTCACTATGGTAGAAGCAGAAGCAGTGTGAGTGCATTATAGCTTTGATTGTAGAATATTAATGAAATAATTTTCGGAAAAATGGAACCGACTTCAAATCGGAATAATTCGAATTAAAAGAAGACACTTATATTTCACCCGTAACGTTCTTTCTAAACAACAATTGTCGTCAAATAAATGCGCGATATTTAACTTAGAAGTCCCTCTATCGATTAAAAAAATCTTAAAAATCGGTTCTACTTTTTTTCAAAAGTTATGGATGAAAAAACAAAAAAATTACTAAATTTCCACCCATAAATTTTTGTTTAATTATCGAATATGGTCAAACGAAGGTACGGGACCTATGGGAGAGCACCTTCGATCGATTTAAAAAAAAATCATCAAAATTGGTTCATCCAGTGAAAAGCTATCAATGGACCAACAAGCAAGCAAACATACGAAAAAATACGGTATGAATTGATAACCGACCTTCTTCTGGAAGTCGGTTAAAAACTATTAGCAAATTTTTAAAAAAGCAATATTTAAAGCAGAACAATGATGGGAGAAAATATTTCAAAGATGACAACAAGCAACGAATACGGATCACTCATGAAAATATTGACCGCGCTGTTCTGTTTGACTCAGAAATAGTAGTTTTAAGTGTTCAAATGGTTAATAGTTTGCACGGTTTCAATTATCTAACTTTTCTTATTGCTTTTTGTTTTATTCCAGTCTCTGCTTTCTTTTACTCGAGATTTTGCGTTCAACTGGAATCTGAAAGAAGGAGACAGAATTATGTGCGACACTCCTGTAAGTCACCCTAAAATATTATTGTATTTTTCTGAAACGATTGTTTCTCCCAAATATTAGATTTTAAAAAATTGCATTTAGTATCAACGAAAAAAATTACATCTTTACAGCAGAAACCGGAATTAACATTTAAACTGAAGTTTCTTTTATTGTTTTAATAGTAACTTTTAGCAAGATTAATTTGCATTTTTCCTCTTAAAGCCCGGCTGTAGCATGTGGGATCTCGAATTTCCCGTTCTTTGTCGAGGCGCCTCTGTCTTGCTATACCACGGATCTTTGACAAATATCAACTACTGGGATTTAGTGGGACAACATGAAGTCACATTTGCATTCCTCACGCCCATTGGCCTCATTTGGATGGAAGAAATGGGAATGTATCCAGGTAAGGATCCTTGTCGAATCGTCTTTGTTAGTTAGAATATGGAACATCGTATAATCCCGGCTACGTCAGCTTGGCGGAGTAGTGGTAAGGTGCTGGCCCCTTACGCCGAAGTTTGCCCCAAGCGGGTCAAACCCTAAATCAGTGAATTTTCAGTATGCAGAAAATGGTCAGCGTCCATTCCTATGACTATGCAGCATGTTAAATACCCCTTGAGTCTATTTGACTTGCATATTCTCGACTAATTTACATTCTTATAGCAGTTAGACCCCAGATGTCCACCTCATGTGGGAAAACTAGGCTTTCAAATTATCTGGTGGCCATGTACCACACCGATGAGGGTGCTGCTGAAAGAGAGGGTTATCAGTCTCTGGGGAACGTACTATGTCTGCAATAGTGGTGTGCCATTACGCTGCCCTTTGGGAGGGGGAGATAATAATAATCCCGCATCAATACTACCCGCTCCTGAATGTGATACGCACCCTTATTTTTACGAATACAATTGGGGCCGAGATTTTTTTAAAAATTGTATTTAATTTTTGCTTCATTGATACATAAAAAATCTCTTGATTTTCTCCAAACGCTGCCTACAGTAACTTTCCATATATGCAGAGGTGGTGGAAGCTCGAGATGTGGTGAAAATCGAGTAAACAGGCGCTGTCTCCAACCCGACATGTAGTCGGAACAATAATACGGTAGAGCAGACTAATAGATCTGATGTTTTTTGTCCCATCTTTGGGAATTCAGCAGATTTCAGTACTTGAGTTCTACCAACATACAGAGATATTATGAAGAACTTTTTGTTGCTGAGAAATTAATTGAAAAATATTACCAAATCGGAGCCACCTGTAAAGGGGTTGTAGTTCGTATAGTCCCAAATTTCTGAACTTAATTTTAAAGAAGTCTTACGCAGGTTTACTGTGCTGAAAGAACAGTGAAACTGACAACAGAAGCTTCTCTTGCAGTCATTGGTGGGAGCTAATGGAGGTGCAGAATGGAGTCAAAGCATGTCATGCCATCGTTTGAAACCATAAGTCAGTACAGAGCGAAAAATATACATCTTCGAGCGTGGATTTTCAAAATTTTTTGGTCCCGTGGACCCCTTGTCATTCCTATCTATTTTTCGTGCATCCTCTTCGTAGGGGATCATTCTAAACGAAGTCAATTAGTGCAATATGTATATTTGAAATTTCTAAAACAGAGTAAAAGTGAGGGTAAAGTTTTACTCAAGAAGTTCTAAAAAGCAATAGGGAGATTAAAAACCATGTCCCGAAATTTCGCGTGAAAGCTAAGAAATGTAATTTCAAAAAAAAAAGAATATTAATAATAATAATGTTAAGATTTTTTTTTCTATCATGTAAAATTTTGCTTTTATTCTTCAACATCTAATCATCCGGCTACGATCTTTTTACTGATATTGAAAGTGCAAGATTTTACTAGTTACAAGAGAATGGGTACATACTTGCATAGTTTATGAAATATAATTAATTAATGTATAATTAGCTAATTCATAGGTTTATTATATAAATAATCATCATGTTAGTACATTGGCAAAATTTCTTTTAGTAGCATCATGCCTAAAATTTGAGGGCAACTACTTATCCAGTCTCATGGACCTCAATTTGCGTATCATACACCCCCAATTTTTTCTTTCGTTGACGCGGACTCCTTATAGGTCGCAATAGACCCCTGGCGGTTCATATGGACTGTTTTGGGAACCACTCTTTATGAATGAAGTCGTAATGCAACTTTGAAGCACAGGAACTTGAAACACAGTAACATGAAAATGATGCTTTTGTTAGTAACAATGTTTATTGTTCAACGTTCATAAGGCCTAATTATTATTTTCAAACATATAAGTTTTCTAAAATATGCATTTAAATAATTCAAAAAAAAAAAAATATATATATATATATATATAAGCAAAAAATGTATCGTTTGTCATTAAATTTTGAAACCTTTCTTTTTGCCTGATTTCGATAATTTAGAAAACAAAGTGAAACCGAAAGATAGTTATTGATTAATTTACAATTTTGGAATATATGATTCTCACATCATTACACAATTTTTCCGTGATTTTTTTAACGGAATATTGGAAGCAATATTAAGTATTATGTCATAATGTATTTAACTTTTGAATAATTTCATCTATTTACTCCTCAAATTATGATTAGAATATATTTATGGATTAATTTAAAATTGTTTATTTATGTTTCTCATGTATTTTTCTAACTGTTCCGTACTATAACCAAAGAAAAAAAAATATTGAACAAAATTGTTAACATTTATATCATTTTTTTTTTTTTTTTTTTTTTTTTTGACCCAAAACTGGAATTCGAAGATTTTTAATTGATTAAGTTAAAATTTTGTGTGTATGTTCTTCATGTCATTTCAAAACTGCTCCGCACTCTCGTGAAAACAATGTCCGAAATAAAAGATTTTTACTCTCAGCCCTAATACATACTCTATATCCTTAATTTACAAAAACAAATGCGTGTAGCCATTATGGGCACGTGTAAAAAGATAGTCTTCTAAAATTGTTTCTTTTTTATTATTATTTTTTTTCCTTTACGAATTTTAAACATTAATTTTATCTATATTTTCAACAATTGGGTGAATAGCTCAGTGCAACACTGTCGGTGTTGGAAAGATAAACAGAACAATGCATATCAAATACGACCAGTACGAGCATACTTTCAAAGAATAATCGAAAGCATTTAAAGCATTAAAAAAACAATGTAATTCCATCATTGGTCAACCCATCATTGTCCTTTAAATTCGGTTGAAATAACTTTTTTGAAGAATGAACTACCTCTGAAGCGCGATTCTCCAGAAGTGCATCAAATCGATGCAGAAAAGACAGTTTTACAGAGATTGTCGACAAAAACGAAAGTCTGTAATCTCGGTTCGACGACCTCTCGCCAATATCACCAAACTGACATTTTTGATTGAATTTAGCATCTCATTTTTGGAGTAAAATCTGGCGTCATTTGGAAATTATCAGTTTATGACGTCACTTCTGTTCACATTCCAATTTATTACTTCCGTTTTACATTGAAATTTTACCTTCATCGCGTCAAAAGAGTAGGAATATAATAATAAGGATGATGATTATGATAACTAAACTATTAAATAATATTAACAAGTACATACTTTAAAGCTTTTTTTTATTTATAATTTTTTTTTTGAAGGTGAGCGAGAAAAAACAGCTCTTAAAGTATAACAAGTCGACTTAAAAAAATTGTATTTTGTGTATTTGAAATAATAAAACAGCCTTTTTGGCATGCAGAATAAAAGGTATCAATCGTTCTACCTCCAAATTTACGAGTAATTCTAACTAGTGGATCAATAAAGAAGTAATCAGAATGAAAACTTTATTTTTCTTTAGTGCTTTTTTAATAATTATATCTTACAAGTTAGAAAGAATTATCATTATTATTTTTAATTAATATAAGTTTATGTGTATTTTAATTTTATTTAAATTTTTTAGCCCCTTTTTTATTGATCGCCGGCAAAAACGTCCAGTATCGCTAGAAAGAATGTATCCATGTCCGTGATAAAAGTTAGTAGTAAACTTGTAAGCATTTTAAATTTTAACTCTGACTGGGCGAATCTAAGTAGTACATCCCGGAAGATTCTCGAACTTAATTATCTTCTTTTAAAATTAGATTAATCATTACATTTCCCTTCCGCTGTGTAGGCCGAACTCTTGTCAATAAATGTCTGTACGATAAATATTTTGTATGTATGTACGATTTTGTATTAATGTACGATATATTCGTTTATTCTGTGACTCTAATATTGTTTATTTCGACAAACCAATTTATTCTCAGCACAAGTTGTAATGTCAGTAGACATAAATTTACACAACCAAAAAAAATTATAAAGTGTGTCAATAACTGTAAGACTCGAGGTGGAAATTTAAATTACGTTTGTTGAAACTACAGCAGTAGCAAATAACTTTTCGTCAAGGTCACGTGAAATAGCACGTCTCCTTAGAACAATCTTGGACCCACAATTTTTTTATTGATTATTTTTAGAGCAATATGACAAAGTCAAAGTAGCATGGAAATAAATGCATTGATATTCTTTGTTGCCAGCAACAAATAACTTGAATTTAGACCCCATGAATTTTACACCCGTTTCTGAGAATACTCTTATTCGCAATGCATGTTATGTCATATATTTATGCATGTCAACAAAATTTTGTTGAATAATTTATTTATTATTTACAGGCACACATTTTGTGGTAAATTTGATTTTTCTGGTTCTGCTTCCTAATCAACTTCTATACAGATATTTTATTGAGTATGATGTTGTTAATGAAATGTGGGAAATTATTCTGCATCGTTTACATTTGCTTATATCTTTATTCCACAGGGGAAAAAACAAGTCTTGACAAGCTGAAAGCAGTTGGTTTATCTACTTCTACTGCATTTCAGTCCCACTACGATTACCTTAAAAAAGTGAAAGAAGACCTATTTGTAGCAAATATCTATGGTAATATGCTTATGTAATTTTACTGATAAATAATAATTTCTTTGAAAGCTAAAGCTTATTTTTACTTGCATCAAGACCATTTATCCACCTTGCGTAGTAATACTTTTTGCTTTTAAATACTGTTAGATTTTTAACTTTAGTTTTCTAATTTTTTCGAAAAAAAAAATCTTGAATTGTGTGAATTTTGAATACTTAATATTATCTGTAATTTAATAACTTGAAAATAATCGCAATCTTGGAATTGAACGATTTTTATATTTGGTAAATTATAGGGATGCACCTATTAATCATCAGTAATTGGTAATCGGCAATAACTGACCACTTTGCCAGTTATTTATTATCGGCCAATTTTTGCCGATTAATCAGCGTTTTTTTTTTTTTTTTTTTTCAAATTAAAATTATTTGTAGTATGTCAAAAGGAGAAAAAATGCTGAATGAATTCATTAACAAAACTAGAGGTACCCTTCCATCTAGGCTATGATGCACCCCCTCCCCCCTCCAAAAACAAAACTGGGAATTTGTCAAAATATGATTTCACACAAAAAAAAATTGAACATATAACAAAAAACGGAAATTTAGAACATTATTTAAATTGATTTTATAACATCCTTCTTTCTTAAAATGTGCAATGGTGCAATTTGTGAGATGTCAATACTTGTGGGTACCATTGCAGTAAGGGAACGCAATTTTCTGCAACATAAGATGTCACACATGTATATATCATATTTCGGATTGTTCGACATTCCCTTAAATCTGTGACTGCGATACCATTTCGAAAACTCGCAAATCGTTTGCTATTTCGTATATGGAGAGTTTTGGGCCTTAAAATTTCATAATCATTGCATTATATTATTTTTTTATTATTGCCGTGCTCTTTAACTTTATCATGTTCCCTTTTTTCGTTATTTCCTCACTCATTTTATTTGTTTTAAAGTAGAAAAGTTGCATTTTAAGCTGTGTTCCCATATCAAAACAGACAAAAAGAGTCAATGGGTCAAAAAGTGGTATTTTAAGGTTTTCTTTCTTTTTTTTTTTTTGGTGGCCAAAATCGACTGTTTTAAGTTTCTACATTACTTTGTATGGCTATGGAATACCTTTCGGTTCCTGTGGGTAACCTTGAGCTAGAAAATATTTTATTGCTCTACACGGTCCCAGAGAATTATTTATTTATCGCTCAAAACGAATGTAAGTTAAAGCATTGCCAACGTTTTTTAAACATTTAGATGAGTAAAGGAACTTTCTAATTAAATATTCCAACATAGATCAGGAATTTCCTGAAATAAATGTTTTCATCATGTTTCAATGAAAATAACTTGTCAAAGATATTTTGCAACTTTTTTTTTTTGATTGATTAATCTAGTGAATGTTAATAACAGCTGTATGCATTCTTCCTCCGAAATCTTCACAATATTGTAATACCCAAACTGTGTCACCCATCTTGCGTTTCCCAAAACATAATCTAGCGTTACTTAAAATGCCGTTTATTACACCCTTGAGGTTTTTGATCGTTTTGTATTGCTGAAGTTTGAGCATTGAGCAAACAGACTAATAGGTTTCACTTGATGTGACAAATAAATAAATAAATAAATAACCGGCGATTTCTCGCTTGGGAAACATTGTTATCGACTTGTTCATAGTTATAATACGCGTGCTCAGCGGTGACGACTCATGAATGTGAACATTTTAGGAAGTCCAATGCTACTGTTAAGATAATGAGTAATGCAATATTTATACACATAAGCAAGAAAAAGGAAGCATGAATGATATGTTGCTCGCTACGAATAATTCTATATAGGTTGATTACTAAGAAACTTAAAAGTTTAAAAAAAAGAAACAAACAAAAAAGAGCGAAAAAATATCAAAATAGCCTAATTTACGTATTTATTTATCTTTACACAGGGACTACTGAAACGTTTGGAGATTTCATTGCTTTTAATTACAATGTACCCTACTATGCTCCAGAAGCTCAAATACCAGCTTTGGGTGTAGACATCAGATGCCTCGACTCAAATGGTTTGTATACTTTAGAAAATTACTCATTTAAGCATATTCTTATCGAAACGTGTTTGTCATTGGAAAGTTAAGTTCATTCTTGACAATGGAGCGTTATCTTTTGACGAAAATGTCAAAGTGTAAAGTTGTTTTTCTGCTTCACATTGTGATATTTATTTAATTCCATGCCTTTTTCTTTTTTCTCATTCTCTTCTTCGCCTTATTTATGTTTCTTACATTTTACTCATTTATTTCTTTGTCATATTGTGGCTGTCGTCAATAAAACATATTTTTTAAAATATCATTCCTTCTTCAAAAAGAAGGGGATTAGTATATTACTCGTTCCCTTAAAGTGGAACCCCATCCCAATCCCAACCCATTTGATATTGTTCTTAATCCTTGCAGAGGGGCAGTTCATAAATGATATTACACTTTTTATCAATATACTCGTATTTAACCCCCTCCCCCTTTTGGTCATAAAATATCACGCTACAACATACCCCACTATCCCTCCCGCCACATGTCACGCTATATTACACATACATAAGCATATGTACTTAAGGTTCAGAAACAAAGCACTACGCTATAGATCACATTTTCAATTTTATTTAGATTTTAATGACATGTTTGAGTATGACAACAACAATGATTATGCGTGTATTTAATTTGTATAAAATAAAATTAAAAGGTTCATAGCGAAACACGTTAATTAGTTTAATATTAGTTATTCGGATTCCCTGAAAATTACCCGCGCTATTTCGTCTCAAAAGGGCAAATGCCCGGGAAGATTTCCTTATGAATCAAAACTTTGAGCTAGAAGTTAATTTGAACCTTAATCAGCGTCAATGTTTTCAATACAAAATAAAATCAATGAGAATAAAATAAATAAATAAAATAAATAATGTAAAAATATTCATTTTTCTAATTTTAAATGTTTTTATTCTAATCAAAATGTTGGATGTCACACTTCTTGATAACCCCCTCCCCTCCCCTTACAACAAACTGTCACAATATCTTCGACACCCATCACACCCTCGAAGCGTCATTATTTGTAAATAGCCCCAGAGAGATCTCCCGTATTTTCTTTCTCTCCCTTTATATAACCCTACCTATAAAAAACATTAAATTTGGCTCGTAATTTGACTATTCTTTGAAGGCACCATATTGTATCAAGTGAAACAGTTTAGATATTAATACAATTTATTAGTGGTTGTTAGGCAAGTAGAACGTTAAAACTATGCTCTCACGTTGTAAAATTATGGCTGAAATTTCCCAACTACTTTTCAACGGTACAAAGGCTATTTATGAAAGAAAATGATCTTGCAGTTGATTAACAATCACCGTATAATTGTCTATTTTGCTAATTTAGCGTTTTTACTTTCAGGTAATTCTGTAATTGGTCAAAGGGGGGAAATTGTAATTACCTCTCAGTATCCCGCATTCCCCACCAATATTTGGAAAGACCAAAATGATCAGCGATTGAACGACTTATACTTGTTAAAGCATCCAGGTAAGGTAGCATGAACAATTTGTATATTAAAAAAATATTGTTATAGCTTTACGCATTTGATATATTTGAACAGAAAAATTTCACATTCAAGGACGTGCTTGAAAGTAGTAATTGTTTCCTTAAGAATTTCGACGAAGAATTGTATGTGTCAATCGTGGACAACATTAAAAATATTTTTGCTGTTTTTTTAAATTGATAGATTATTTGATCAAGCTCGAGAAGAGAGTCATCGCTAAAAATACCATCACGATTTTCCTATTTGACGTATGAAATTTGATGAAGTGCATGAGGATATGTTTGATGTCAACTGGCGAAAAAATGTGAAACAGTTTTAAAAAATACACTTCTAAAGCCTGATTAACGTACGGTCCCGCGCGTCTGTGGCATGGACACCATAATTTGAGGGGCATCAAAATTGCTTAAATTTATATTTTAAAACATATCACAGTCGAACTAGTATTTTAACAGGAGGGGAAGAGGGATAGAAACACTTAAAGTTTTAAAAAATCAGCTGAAAAACTTGGAAAATGTAACAAATTTTCTTGTGACAGGGGCATTTATATTAACTAGGACCTGGGCATCCTTTGTCCGGCCCTGTGCACTTCATTTATTGTTGGCAGCAAAGATTACAGTTTTTCAATTTGGAAGATTAATTCACACTTGATCATTAAATTCCTGTTATTTACAAGTATCCTAAGGGTGAGTATTTCACTGTTGTGCAGGCTAGGCATATCCGGAAACTAATGCCACACATTTCATTGTGAAATGACCTGAAGTTGCCGCGTACTCCATCTGCAAGGATCAGAACCTTGCTCAGTTGTTTGCGAGCTTTCGATGTTGAAGGACGAGAAATTTTTTAAAGCTATCATCTCGTCTCTTAAGCATTCTGTCCCAAATGGATGGACATTTTGATATATTTTATGGAATTTGATCACTATGTTAGGTTTTCAATCAACAATATTTGTATATATTAAAGACCTCAACTTAATAATGGGTATCGAAAACATTAATTTCAGATGTATGAAAAATTCCCCCCCCCCCCCCCACCCTTATATTCTTACTCTTAAAAATATCTAAAACTTTTAAATTCAGTAGTGTAAAAGTTTTCAATTTTTTTTTTTTCTTTTTCTTGAAATAAAAGAATAAAAGACTAAAATCTCAGCAAAAGGCAAGTTGCGCAGACACATTTTTCCTGATTTTAAGCGAGCATTCATTTCAATCATTAATTTTCATCTGAAAATTCTTCCGCCACTTTTCAAAACATATTTCATTTATAGGTGTTTGGACTGTAGGCGATATAGGTTGGTTCAACCCGAAAACGAAAGGTCTCATGGTGATCGGAAGAACGTAAGTTATTCATTCCTTACTAATACTACACCCTTATTTTTTTCACTGTTTTTTGTTATTATTATTATTTTCATTTATTGCCAAAAGAAGTACGTTGGTACTATAGTCTCGAGGCCCACTTGAGTCCAAAGCGAGCTGTTTGGCAGAGTGCCAAGAAGAATCCATTCATGTTCAAGGGAGGAATTGCTGGAATAAAAAAATTTTCGTTTTTGGTTCTCGTTCTAGTTTGGTTTAGTGTTATTCATTTCTTCCGAACTCATGCTATATGCCAGTTTATAAATTTAGTTGCTTTCAACAAACAGAGAAGCAAACATTCTGAACTAAGTAAACATTCGCGAACTAAGTAAACGCACTTGCAAAACGAACATCCCTAAAACTCGAAGGCATTCGTTCTTTTCTGCCATGCGCAGAAGCGTCCAAATGTCAAAATTCCGTGGTCAAACTGTATCTGTAGTACACCTATCTTTGTTTAATAAATATGTAGAACGAAAAATGTAGGTAATTTTTGACTTCTCCTTGTAAATTAAAGTAAGTATATGCCTAATATTATAAAAGTAAGAGTCGACGGGTCCATATATAAACAAATTGTTTTTGTGATATAACAAATGTAAGAAGAATGGATATTTTAACACAAAAAGCAAGATGAGCGCAAATATCTCGATAAAATGCTAAGAAGGAGGAATTTAGTTTGGAGAAAGGGTAGGAAAGGCGCATTTATCTGAGGGAAACACCAACCGTGAACACTGCGATATGTAAGTACATGGAGTATCGTTTTTATACGATGAAAAAAGGGACTCGAGAAACGTCGTACGATGACGTCGTACAATTGATTTATCCTGTTGGCTAAATACAAGAATTGGAACCACACTAAAACGTCGTATGAATGTAAACGTCTTATAGATGATTGTCGTATAAACGATACTCTACTATGTGTATATATATATATATATATATATATATATATATTATATATTTATATATATAGTAAATTACTCCTGTTGTTCTTTTTAGAGTAAACGTTTTGAAGAAATGTGATGATATGAATTTCATAACAGAAGATGTGTACTTTGCCAGTACGTATATTCATGCATTTAACTATCGATTATCTCTTTTTTAATAGTTTTCTTCTGCAAAATTAGATATACTTTCATGGTATTACTTTTCTTTCTTTTAGTGCATTATCTGAAAGAAGTTCGTGACTGTATCTGTATATCGCGTCCAAAAAGTGACCAGGTTGTGCTTTTCGTAAAACTTCACAAAGGTCATCGACTAACGCCGGAATTGAAGAAAAAAATAATGAAAAATATTGGCGACAAAGTTCATCCTGTGTGTGTTCCTGATTTAGTTCTTCAAACCGAAGACATTCCAGTAGGAAATATTATTCAGCTTTAATTCACTCCTATTTGAATATACTTAACAAAATGTCATTTTAAGTAGACAGTTATTGCTATGAATACCATTTAAAATTCATAAGATCATTCTTTTGAAAATTGTATACTTTTGTGTTCATTCATAAAATCTTAAAAATTTATAACCGCATCTTGAAACCTCATTTTGTTAACACATACGAAGGCACTGCCTTTGTGCAACGAAGTTGTCAAAATAATTAAAAGATATTTTAATTATTATAATTAAGGTACTTCTTTATAAAACAGAAGAAAAATTCAAATGCTAAAAATGAGTTAAACATGTTATCTTTGAAAAATCTCCGGAAATTAAAGTTAATTTGCTTGTTTCCAAATTAAATATTGGTGTCGATGGGGTATCAATATCTGTTCTATAGCATAGAATAAAATGGACTTGTTTGAAAGTTTGAAAAAAAGAAAAAATATAAAATTGGAACTGTGAGGAAAATAGCGAAAACCATGAAAGACTGCAGAGAACTTTCGTTGAAAGATTCAAAAACCCTGAAAACTTGAACGCAACCATTTTTTCCTTATTAAATATCGAATAAATTTATATGAAACTTGCTTTGAAAGAATACACCAACCACATAAAACTCGATGAAATTTGTTTGCTTTCCTAAAAATGTGAAGAATTCCAAATTATTTTTTTTAAAAAAACTTGTTTTATTCTCAAATAAATAAATAAATAAATAAATAAAATTTCGTGCTTCTAGAGGAAGTATCAAAATACCCAAAATTAAACGAAATATGTTGCACTCTGATAAAAGCATCAAGAAAATCCTAAATATGAACACCGTGTGTTAAAATGAGATGCGAACGAATTCGTCCAGAACTAAACAAGACTACTAAAATAATGTTTTGGGAACAAAATGTTTCTCTTTTCTGTTAAAAGAAAAGTTTTAGTCGAATGCTAACATTTTATTAATGATTGGTTTCGGCAATCACGAGTTTGCCGAAGGATTACTTTTTAGCCTACTTACCCATAAAGATAAAAAAAATGAAAAAGTATGAAAGGAAGGCGTAATGTATCGTGGAAATATCGTAAAAAATAAAAATGAAAGTCAAAAATAGGTTAATTAGATAAATATTGATAAATAAAAATTTGAAAGTAGGGTTTTCAGATGGAGGAAAATGTGTGTCTATACTTAGCAAAATATTATAGTCATTCATATTATAATTATTCTTCATATTATTTTTTAATGATTACTATTAAGGGATCAAATCCCAAATGAAATTGAAACATACGTAGAAAAATAATCCTTTAAAGTTCTGGGGCATAAACTGCCATACATACCCAATGTTAAGCACAATTGTGCCTAAGTACTTGTCTGTGTGTGCTTCATCTGCTCCAGTGGAGCACTTATTCAATATAGCTGGGAAGTTTTTCTTCTCAGATAATGAGAATGAAAGCCTACACTTTTGCAGCACTAGTTTTTTTTTTTAATGTAATAAAACTTTATTCTGAAATTATTCTGGATCTTATGACGTAGAAAATGTAAAGGTACGAAGTTCATTCTGAACTAAACGAGCCTATTTTCCCGTGAAATTTTTTGATCTGGATTTTTAAAGATACTCCTGAATGAATGAAAGAATGAAGGAATAAATGAGTGAATAAATGAATAAATAAATCAATGAATGAATGAATTCATGAATGAGCGAATTAATGAATATGTATTAACCGTTGAAAAAGGTACATTTGAAGTAATTAAGAACTAAAGCTAAATGCGAAAGAGAGAAAGATATAGTTATAGATTATAAATTTGTTGTTGGTGTATACGGAAAGGTAGGTACGTATAGTTATAGACGGAACTTCTTTTTTTCAGTGGTGATTTTTGAAAAGGATCCTCTTTTAAAGTTATAATTTTTTACTGAATGGTCTAATTTTGAGACTTGAAAAAGGGTCCTTAACAGACTTCTCATCTTCTTGTTGCCATTTACTTAAAAAAAAAACTATTGTTAATTGCTTTGCTATGGTACGTATCAATATGTAGTCCATAATGCCTTTTGAGTAGAAACTAATTGCGTACTATTTAATTTTTTTCAGTACAATTTACTGCATAAGAAGCTGGAAAGAGTGGTCTTGGAGATCATTGAAACAAACTCCGTACCGTACGTGATGAACGTCGAAAATCCGGAATCACTTCACTACTTCTGCAACATTCCAGAGATCCACGCAAAATAGCAAACAATTGAAAAGAGTCTGGTGACCAACTAAAACTTAATGAACTTGTAGATTTTATTCCTAGATCATTTCTAAGTTGCCGTTCATCCCCTTAGAAATGATTGGTTGTGTGATGCTTTTATTCATATTCATCAGGAGGAAGAGGGACGTCATTATCAGCCATTCGGAGTTGAGTTGAGAGGTTTCTTGTTTCCGGCGAAGGGCACAGATGCAATAATATTGATCTGTATGCAAAGTTCTTGAATAAATTTTAAATTATGTTTTTATTCTGTTGTCTGGTGTCAAGTTAATTCAACTGCTCAGTAAAAATGAAGAAACAGAATTTGTTTAGAAGGTTGTTTTAAAACAGGTCTCGGCAAGCGGTGACCCACAGCCCATTTCATAATTTCAAATTTCAAGTGACCCACCTGAATTCAGAAAATAAAGAGTAATATAAAAAATAAATTACAAGAAAAAAATTTACAGCCAACATTTGACAATTGCTCATATACTTAAAAAATATATTTAAAAAAAAAAAAGAAAAAAAAAAACTGAAAATAATGACAATAATATTTCTACTTTTTGACGATTAAATCTCCTGTTTTTGTTTAATTGTAAAGTTTCAGTTACGAACATATGTTTTTGTTTTTAATGTTAATAACCAAGAACCTTGCTTCGTACTGTTTTTCATATGATTTTGAGCGAGGAAAAAAATTCTGTTCATAATTATAATTTGTGGCTCTTCAATCACGAATCAGTCGGTCATTCATCAATACGATGAACTGCAGCGAAGTGTGTGTACTTCTTTGATCCTTTCCCCATGTGCTGCAAAACATGATTTTATTTATGTGAATCAACTAACTACTAATTTTTTTTTTACTCATACTAAAATTTCATTTTTTTTTTTTTTTTTCAAATATAACGGCAGTTTGTTCAAAAAATGGTTTATAGAGGGATTTTTTAGAGTGCTAAAACTAAAACTAGAGTTCAACTCGTAATCTGAATTAGAAAAAATAGATCTGAAGTACTGTCAGCCCGTGGAGCCAAATTAATCAAATTCAGTTAACAAACGAGATGTTTGAATGGTGCCTTTGACCACAAAATATTGCATAAAAAAACTTTCGGTAGGTTCACTCTCAAAAATAGAGCTCACTTTCGTGGATTCTTCAATCGTCAAAAATATTTTGTCATTTACAACGATTCTTTCTTCGCGTGATCACGTGACTTTAAAAAGTTTCTTCACAAATGTCGTCAATTTGACGAAAGGTTTACTCCCAGCACTTTTTACGAAGTCATTTCGTCAAATACGAGGAAAGTTTCGTGAGATTTGAGCATGCGTTAGTGAGACAGTGTTGTGGTTGCACATATCACTAACTTCAAAAGTCGTCCAAAAATATCTCTAAAGTTGATGCAGTGAGATGTAAAGGGGTGTCGTAAGTGTCAAAAGAAAAAATTTCAGTAAAACGAGTGTAAACATCATTATGGAATATTTTAGCTTTTTTCCCTTTCTCTAAATCATGCTAGATTACCTGTTATGGCTAACATCTCTTGCCATGTATCAGGTGGGTGTTTCTTCTGTCATTTGCACTAGCTATCTCCAAATTTTAGATTTTGTCACTTACGCCCCTCCGTTGATATGTGACACATTCAACTTTTTTTCTCGCTAAGCTTTGCCAAAATAGCTTGTTTCCTGTGCAAAGACAAACAAACAAAAAAATCTAACTAGTTCAATCGATTTTGTTATTCATTTCTAAATCAGGATGTTTTTTTAGATTTGTTTGCATTGGTGATTCTAATTTAAAACTCTCCGACATTTTCGAAAATTTTCAAGGGTATGTTCCGAAAAGAGTTGTTTTCTCTGCATTGACACTATCCTAGCAGAAAAGCAACATTTACAGAGCTCATTCATTTTTCTTCAGAATTAGCTGAAGTGACCGTTTATTTTTACTCCCCTCGGAACGGGTCATCAAATCGGTTTGTAATCGGATGTATAATATACTTAATAAAAAATTTAAAAAAAAAGGAAGAAAACGAGAAAATCCCACTAAATGCTTATATTTATATATGTGTGTGTGTATGCAGAGTGTTTGCATATGTATGTGATGTGTTTTTATTCATGAAAAGAAGAAAAATGATCAAGTGAAAATACAGAATTTACCACATCCAAAGCCATTCTAAAATTCTAAGATTAATGATGTTAATTTGACACCAAAAGCAATTTTAGAGGCCAAAAAAAAAGAAATGAATATGATGATTTTATTAAATTCAATGATGTTCATTTGGTATCACAGGGAGCTTGAGAGGCCGAACAAAAAGAAATGAATATGATGATTCTATTAAATTCAATGGTGTTCATTTGGTATCAGAGGTAGCTTGAGAGGCCGAACCGAAAGAAAAGGAAAAGGAAGAATATATCATTTTGACAAATGGCATCACTGGAACTGAAAGGGTTAAAAACAAAAAGTTATAAAAATTACATTTCCGTTTACATAGGTTAGTTTTCGTGTCGTGGCCGTGGTAGCCTAGTGGTTAAGATGTCGGACTTCCAACCGGAAGGTTTGGTGTTCGATACCCGACCCGCTGAAGACCCACCATGTACGGGGGGATACGTGCATGTAAAATCCGTGGACCCTGAAGTTCCGAGGGTACCCGGAGTGTGGAGAATTTCCCTTTCCTTCACTCTTAGGTCAAAAAAAGGACGGGAGCTTATTTGTGGTGGTGCCATCTGGTGTCCTCCAAATACATATTGGGTCAAGTCGTACTTCAGCCTTTGCGGTGCTCATCTATAAACGGAAGGTGCTCCTTACCGCCTTAATTCCTGGTCGATCTGCGAAGGGGAGCGTGGATACTCAAGTGGCATTAGAAACGACAACGGCAGTTTTCGTGTCATATCAGGTTTTAGTGTCGAAACACATTTTTCTCCATCCATGTTTTTCCTTTTCTTTCCATTTATAATTTCTGACGAATCTTCGGTACTAAGCATCGAGTCCCAAGATGTAAAATGCTGATGGAGGAGCAATTTCGGATTCTCAATCAAATGAACACTTGCCTCGGGCGACGCGATGCTAGGGCGGAAAATTCCCTGTCATTGAATTACACATTAAAGAGGGTACAGAGAGCCAACGGCTCTATAACAATCCCATTAAGAGGAAAAATAGCTAGATGGGGTTTTATATTTGATATAAATAAAAATCATACTAATTCCTAAAATTTTGCGTTAATATTGCGAACATTTAGCGGTTTCTTCATTTTTTCCTTAAAGAGCATAAGAAAAAGAGTTTCCTTATGTTATTTTTCGGAGAGTGAAGAGGGAGTTTCATTTATTTTTCATTCTTCTTGCATTTTCTTCGAGGTTACATCTAGTTAGTTCAGGGGCTCCTAAACATCTAAACTCTAAACACTGTGACCCACTTGTAGAAACTTAAATTATAATGACCAGAGATGTAACGAACAGCGATTTAGCGGAATTCCGAATAATCAGCCGTTTCTCTGGGCCAAAGCCAAATATTCATCCAGAGTCTCCAGCCGAATACCGAATATTCGGCAGCCAAATATAAAACATATCCAAAATTCACTAGATGCGGAAGTATTTTTTAAGTTAAAATTATCAACGTCAAACACCAATTCCATTAATTAATTTAGGTATTTTTTTATGCTTTAATTAGTTTCTGTTTAAAATTTTAGAAACTTCTAAAATTGTTGTATTTTTATATCATTTTAAATGCAATAAAATGAATGATAAATAGAATACGCATGACATATTTTTTATACACGCTTTTGCATCATTTAAATCATAGGCGTAACCAGGGGGGGGGGGGTTCAACCCCCCCCCCCCCAAATTTGGGGATGTACTTATTTAGGCACACAGAAAAATTTCTGGCTGCGGCCTTGCAAAGCACAATTTTTTTTCCCCTAAGAAAATTAAACACATATGCTTATGATTTTTTTTTCCTTTTTCTCTGAAGGGTTGCGATCATGGCGAAAGTATGCAGCTCATAATAAAGAAGACTTTTTATTTGGTTATAAGGTTATATACAAACCCCCTTATCACCTTTGGGGGGGGGGGGGTTAACAGCGAAAGGTGGCTTCAATCACCGTACCACACACAGACAGAGATCCTTTCAATCACTCCAGAATGTTTTCTTTCCTTCTTGATGTCTTTTTTACCCAAAGGCAGCAATCTGGGAATACAATCGCACAAGTAATAAGTTTCCTGGAAAATATTCTCTACTGTGATGGAGTCCTAAAGTCCAATTGTCCTAATGGGTTAAACCCTCAAGCCAGGAAGGGATGCTCATTAAGAAACGTAAAGAGCAGTTTGTATTTATTTATGACTTCCTATCCAATCACCCATTTTGGTAAAATCTTTTTTGTAGATGAGCTGATTGGAAAACTGATGAACTGTATTTACATTCTCATTTACAGATGTTCTCTCATCTCTTATATTTTAAATGCTTTTTTTTCTTATTATGGTCCATCACTGATTGCATTACGACTCTGGAAATCATCCGTTCAACGTTTCCAATCTCACTGCTACGGTTTAATGCTGCATTTTAATTTACAATCAAGTATTATTTATATTTTAGCTAAATTTTTAATTATTTTCGATACATAATAATGTTTGCACTCCAGCGATGGACACGTTCATCATCCAAGCATTTTTGTAGGGGAATTTGGATTTTTTTCTCTAAAATTCGACTATTTTCCGGTTTTAATATTATGAATGCCTGGACATAGAAGATTGCTTAGCGCTAAATATTGAATTTTCTATTGCGTTTGAATTAAAAAA
Source organism: Octonoba sinensis (assembly GCA_038502835.1). Taxonomy (NCBI): domain Eukaryota; kingdom Metazoa; phylum Arthropoda; class Arachnida; order Araneae; family Uloboridae; genus Octonoba; species Octonoba sinensis. The sequence goes on along the minus strand of CM076601.1, from coordinate 126,226,530 downwards.
TAAACTAATAGATCTAGTAAGGAATGTTTAATGTTTTTGTGAATCTAGGCCGTATCCAGAGGGGAAGGGGGACCCACGGGCAGCCCCCCAGAAATCTTTTGCAATGTATTATATATTCCTCCCTAAAACTTTGCTTTACATAAGTGTGTCGAAGTCTGCCCCCCCCCCCCCCCCGAAAAAAAATTCTGGATACTGCCTTGGCTCCGGAGCAGGGGGAGCATGTTAAGAATTAGGAAGGGCAGTGTATGCTTCAAAATCATATCCTTTATATATACATATATATAGATATATATGATTAGAAATGATATTGATATGAATTTTTTTACATATATGATAGCTGTTTGATGTATATATAGTAGATGTATGTTTAGGTCTTTGGTGAAGTTAGAGGAGTGGGTGTTTGGGGCTTCTGCAACTTAAATTTTTGTAACTGGTCTTACATGTATAATGCTTAGGATAACTCTGAAGGCAAGGCTTCGAGGTCTCTCCCCAGGAAACTTTTTGAAATCTTCTTAGCAATGTAACTTCGGGATACTTTGGTAATGTTAGAGGAAACAGAAAGGAGTTAGGTTACTCTCCCCCCCCCCCTCCCCGCAATTTTTTTCAAAATAAAGTCTTATATCTTTTAAGTACTTTTGGTGTTGCTCGTGATAGTGTTCAGTGTCCTTTCCCTGAAAGTGTTTCTGAAAGTAAAGTGTCTTAAAAGCGTAATTTCTCTTTTCTTTCTTTTTTTAAAACTTGTGATCTGAATTTTTTGCCGGGGGGGGAGGGGAGGGAGGAGTTGACTTGCTCCGAGGGGGTATTTCCCCCCCCCCCCCCCGGGAGATGCCTGAAATAAACACGGAGTATATCTTTAGAGACATGTATTTATGACTAGTAAATTTTCAACTCTTTTACACTTCGTGTTGGTGTTTAGTCTGTACATTTTTAGGGTGACCCCCCCCCTTTCTCCCACTCTAGTTACGCCTATGATTTAAATTAATATTTAATCCAAATTAAAATTATTATCTAATATATTTTTACCTTGTTGAAAATAATTTTATCAATCAATTTTAAAAGTTATTACTTTCGTTTATTTTTAATAATTTTATTTGCACGTTTCATCGTGAGAAGGTAACTTTCCTATTCCTCCTCTGTTCCTTTATCGTTCGTTTATTAAATACATGTGTGTGACGGTGCTTCTTTATTCCTTTGCAGAGGCGGGAGGGCAGGTGGTTTTTGTGTTTCTGGAAAATAAATAACTATCAATAACAGTATCAAAATAGTATCATCAATTATAGTGACTCATTTACAGCAAGAATTCCGCAAGATGCTTATGTATTTTTAGCTTTTTTAGTGCTCATTTCGAAATGACCTTTATTTTTATTTTTTCATGAGAAGGCAACTGCCTCCCCCCCCCCCCCCCCGCCGCCTCGATTCACAAAATTATCTGAACGTAGTTTTTAAATTTTTACTGAGAAAGAACTCCTTAATTTCTGTAAAACAACGACATTTAAACTTGTTTGAAAATTTGGAAAGCCTCAGTTTTATGAATGACAAAAAACACAGCTTCGGGAAAATAAAAATCTATTTTTTGTACAGAACAAAGATTGAGACCAAAAAAAAAAACCTAGTACTAGCAACAAGCATTATTTTTTTTTTTTTTTTACACACAAGTTTGGAAAATGCTAACGCCCCTGGTGGGACTTGAACCCACAGTCTTTGGCTCCGGAGGCCAACGCCTTATCCATTAGGCCACAGGAGCACCAGTACAGCTAGTTAAATACTTATATTAAAAGTTATTGTTAAAAATAAACGTACTATAGTAATAAATTATCTCATGAAATCATTTCTTCATTGTTTATCTTCCAGTAGTCTAAGAGAAAGACGACATAAGTTTTAATCTTGAATAGAATTAGAAAATATTTTCTTTTCTTGAACTTTCATGTGAATGTTCTTTAAAATTCTAAAATTTTCCAATAAAATATTTTTCTTCTTGCTTGTGCTTAAAAGAAAGAAACTGCTTGGTAAGAAATTTCCTTCAAAATTCGTAAAAAATTAGTTTTAAGCAAAAAAGGCAAATTGATGAATTGATCGTAGGAATATGAATGAAAGTAATGAAAACTCTACGTTGCCTCTAAAATGGGAATTGAAGGGTGGCGCCATCAAGCGTCTGATGTAGAAGACAAACTGCTTTTGAAACTCGATTCATATTTCACTACACAATACGCTGCTACGTAAATTTGAAGCATGTACATGTTACTAAGTTTCGATTTTTGAAAATAATGTTGACCCAAAGGCAATATTTGTTTTGCAATCAGCATTTTCTTTTCATCTCATGCTCAATTATTTGAATAAAATTTCATTGTTGAAATAATTTAATTAAAATTTTACAAAATCCTGAAGTTCTAAGATTTAAGAATTCCTTTGCCTAAATCTCAACTGGACGAGATGGATGCACAGTGTTTTAGTTTTGAATGTGTTAATTTTCACTCTGATATAAACTATATGGAAGAAAGTCTGGGGTAAACTGTCTTAAACGGTAATTTCAGCAAATTGATAAGATGTCGGTTGAGGAACTGAAAACGCTCGATTTAGACTAGAAACAGGCGCGTAGGAAAGGGGGGGGGGGGGGCTCAGGTGGCTTAATGCCCCCATTAGTAATCACATTTAATTAATGTTTTGTTAAATCAATGATACTGCATAAAGATTTCCGGGTTTTTTTTTGTGAAAACTATGAATTTATTTTTATGATCTATAAAAATATTCATTTATTAGTAATTTTTTGTCGTTAATATTAACAATAATGAGTGAATACTAATTACTTTTTAATTGTTAATTGGTTTTTCTTGGAAATAATTTTGAGCATTTGGAAATGAAATTGTTTGATTCCCCCTTCACATGATTTTTAAATTGCTACGCTTCTGACTAGAAATGATATATAAAACATGATTTTATCGATGGAACACTATTTCACTTTATTAAGTGTAATTGATTAATTAGTAAATCATTGATTACTATTAAGTGCAATAGAAATATAAATTTTAGATAATTAATCCTTAAGTGTTAAAAAAACGTGTATTTTTCTCCTTTTTTAGAATCAGTAATTTAAAATAAAATTTTAAATTCATTGTTAAATATTAACTTAAAATTGTAATTTTTCAGGTGCATCAAAGTCATTAAAATAATAGACTCACCGGGATAACTTTTATTTAAAAATTGTTGAGCCCTAATATTAGACATGCGTTCTAATGTGTAATGACTTTGAGTGGCTGCAATCTGCAATCATAAATGCAAGAAACCTCTATATGCTGGTGAGTATGAACAACACCCCCTTCAGGAGGTGTACATCAGTGATTAATCACCGATATAATTTTACAGTTCATCTTCATCATTATTTTCCAATCAGGCCCGTCATTTAGGAGGGTCGGGGGGGGGGGGGGGGGAAAGGTCAATTGCCTTGGCTTGGGAAATAGATACTGTATTTATATGTATGAATTTTATTTTTTTAATGTAATATACATTGAGTTTGTACTCCCCCCCCCCCCTTGGAAAATTTTGTTATGACGGGCCTGATTTCAATATTACTCAACGAGGTTTAGTTTGGAGTTTAAAAAAAGAGAAAACTCGTTTTTGACTAAGCAAGTTAGGTTAAACCTTCTCTCGTTTGGAGTAAGATATCGGTACAAAAATCAATAATTTTTGACCTGTACGGACTCAAACACAAATTCAGATCTAGATTGGATAAGAATGCAGTGAAGCAGTTTCATTCCTCACGTTAACGGGATTCATTTTGGAAAATCGTAAACAGGCAAAAAATTTATTGCAAAAGTTTTGCTATTTATTTTTATTTTAAATTGAAATAGCCACTTTCACTGACAGCCTGATAACTTAAAAGTAATTTGCATTTGGCACTTAATTCAGAATGAGAATGGTCACCATTTTCAGCATTTTATTTCACTTCTAGTATGTTAGAATTTTTTTCAGTTAAGGGGGAGGGGGCGGCTACTTGATCATTTAAGGAAACTTTCCAAATAAAAATTATTTCAATATTAGAATCTTTTAATTTTAATTGCATTTTTCTTTATAAATTATTATTATTATTATTATTATTATTAATTTAGAAGCATTCTCTTTACTCATTCATATTTAATTTTAAAATTGATTTTTTAATTGGTTGCCTTTAGTACTAGATGTGTGCGCGTAAAATCAATAATTATTTAGTTTCTATATTTTTATTTTACGACCTCGGATTTATATAGATTTGAAGTTTCGATGCTGAGTGTGTAGTGTACATATGTGTACCTGAGGGAGCCAAGAGCCATAGTATCTTAAGTCCATTTTTCAAGTTTTTGCAATGGATTTAAAAAATAAACATTTTTAGTTTTATAAGACTAGACTTTTCCGTGCGAACATTAGAATAAAGATGTCCGATGGCAGAAGCGGATTTAGGCTTAGGCCTGTCAGGCCCATTCCTAGGGCGGCAAATTTTGAGGGGCGCCAAAATTTTTAAGACGACTAAAATTAAAAATCGATTGGATTTTCTGTAAGCTGTAAGACCAAATTTTAAAGTTTATATTATTGCGCTCTTACTATCTAAACATTGTCCCATTTTGAGGATAGAATTTCTTTGTTAAAATAGTAATTAATCAGGCTAGTACTAAAATCTGAAATATCTAACAAAAAGATTTAAAACAACTTTTTTTAATGCTAGCGTATTATTTATTTACGAAATCAGATTTTTTTTTTCTTCATATTTTTCATTCAAAATTTAATTGTAACATTTCTTTGCTCGCAATTATAAAACAAAACATTAATTCACCATGATAAATTATACAAGTCTCAATTGACTCATACAATAATTTTTTTATTTTTCACTTTTTTCAATCCGGGGGGGGGGGGGGGTAGGGCGCCATATCATCTCGGGCCTAGGGTGCCCTCAAACCTAAATCCGCTACTGTCCGATGGGAGCAAAAGTTCGGAACCCTCATGTAGCAAGTGGCTTTGTCGTCGGTACTCAGTATGTCCCTTGAGTGTAAACTCGCAAAAATTTAAATTTTACGCAAAAAATTATTTACCTCCCTGTAAAATATAACAAATGTTATTCGAGATTTTTGAAATTTCACATTTAACACTTTAAATTGTATTAAAGTGTTATCCGAGTTTCAAACCATTCCTCGATTTTTTATCATCTTCACCCCTGACTTCACTATTTACAGTTCTACCATCAACTAAAGCAAACTGCCTGGCAGAGTGCCAAGAAGAATCCATTCATGTTCAAGGGTAGAACTGTTGGTATAAAGAATGCTTTTTTTTCTTCTCGTTTTAGTTCGTTTAGCATACTTAATTTCTTCCGATCTGATGCCAAGTTATAAATTTAGTTATTTTCAACAAACAGAGAAGCAAACATTCTCATTCGCATATTAAATAAACGCACCTGCAAGACAAACTTCCCTAAAACTAGAATGGATACATTCTTTTCTGCCATGCGCAGAAGCGTCCAAATATCAAAATTCCGTGGTCGAACTATACAAGATTCGAATGGTAAACGTTTTATCTTTGTCCTGATTGAAATAAATCTAACATAATTTGCAATAAAAAATGGCAAGTTTTTGTCGATTGCATACTGCTGAGTTTTCTTCTGACCTACTGTTTCTAGCATTTGAAAGTAGTCCGCCAAAGCAAAAGGGAGGTTCTTCCAATTACACTGGTCAACAAGTGTTTTGCTCCAAGAATGAACTTCACTTTTCCTGAAGCAGTTTTGCACGAGGAATTTATATCTGGCATCAAAATTTTTCCATCACGTACAGTTTTCTGTTATGAGGAAGGAAATGTTCGATTTTTACATTTTTTCAGTGTTTTTCCGATCATGCAGCATCGTTTTTATTGAGATAAAATACACAAAAGAGCTTGAATGTCAACCATTAAATCAGTGGTCACTCTACTTTATATAAGGACCAGCCTAGCTGGGCCCTGAGCCTGTTGCTGGTCGTCACTTTTGTATTTGTATTTGTATTTGTATTTGCTGGAAAAAACTTAGTGGAATTCGCAAACAGCCCCCGCCAACCTCCGAACGGAGGAGCGTGTCAAATTACTGCACTGGGTGCGGGTCTCGGTAAGAGTTTCACGAGAATCCGGATATAAAGGCAAAAGATGGATACGGTACGACGCGTTTAATGAGCATGAGCTACTATTTTTTATCACAGAAGTCTCCTGTTGTGTGTAAAAATATCCCATGAAAACATGGCAGCTGGAACCATGGCACCAATGAACATGGGAGCCGTCCCATCAGGACAAGGGAAGTGGAGTGCAACTATGTTAGCAGATTACTGCTGGACGTCAAAAAGGGACATTCCTGAGGCAAAGTATGCCAGAACATGTCAAAATCAACTTTTTTAAAGTAAATAGAAAACCACTTAGTTTTCTGGTGGAAATGCTTCTAATGTAAGAACTACAATGCCCTTAAAAAAAAGGGGGGGGGGGAGTCCTAAGGACTTTATTGACTGATCTTAGAAGTATTTTCCATGCTGAATTCGAAAATGAAAACCATTTTCCTTATCATTTAAGGGTTTCGCTTGTAAGGTACTGCAATAATTTAGGGTAAATGTTATTAAGGGATCATTCATAAATGATGTCACGCTTCGAGGGGGGGAGGGGGGTTCGTGAAATTGGGACAAAGTGTGATAAGGGGAGGGGAGTGGGTAAAAAGAATTGTGTGACATCATGCCTTATGCAACATAGCGTGACGCGTGACAAGGGGGGGAGGGGGTCCGCTGAAGAGTGACATATTGTTACAAAGGGAGGAGGGGGTCAAATATATGGGAAAAAAGCGTGACGTCATTTATGAACAGCCCCTAATGTCAACTATTACAACACCTTTTATGGAAAATCCTTACGTGATAGAGAAAAATGGTTTTCATTTTTGAGTTCAGCGTGAAAAATACTTCTAAGATCAGTTTAAAAAGTCCTTGGGGCAGAAAAAAAGGTTTTTTTTGTAGACCAGTGTTATTTATTTTACATCCGTACTTTATTTTTTTGGCTGGCGTCAGAATGTGCATTTTTTGAATGTAATGTAGTAAATAAGAGAGTCTAAATACAACACAAGATAATTTAATTTGGCAATTTTACGAGGAACGGAAGCTTTTGACACCGAGCACGCAGACACGTGTCGCCCACAAGTTATCTGTCAACTTCTTACGGAAATCAGGCTCAAATTTATAGTAATGTTTGTATTGCCGTGCACATATTTTCTCTCTCTGTCGTTTTCAGACAGTCGAAGAATGCCTAGAAAAAATAAAAATAAATCATCTTAAATAATGTGTTCCACTCTAATTTACTTTATCAACCATTATCACTTATACATAAAATTGTACTTTATCGAACATTATCACTTGTACATAAAATTGTGAAATTAAAATACCAATCACGTTAAGCATTCCAAAAAATCTCGATGTTACCGGCAAAGTTTGAAATCCAGCATTCTATAGAATGCCTAGGCATTGTATATAATGCCTAAAACTAGTCGGCAATGTATGAAGCGGTTTATATTTCACACATTTCTCAGGCATTCAATAGAATGCCTAGAGAAACCGGCAAAGTATAAAATGCATTTCCGATTCGTTAAGAACTCCGTCCGTAAGTGCAAAATGAGAGTTAACGCTGCAAAAAATAGCGTTTTCCTAACCGAAACTACTTTCCAGAAGTTAATAAATACCGTACAAAAAGTCAAAATGACTACTAAGAAGGAACCCAAGGACTATTTGTTGTTGAATCGCTATGATGATTGTGGAAAACAAATATTACTTTTTTTTGTAATGGCACTCTCATTATTTTTTTAGAATAACATTTTTATTTTAGAGAAATGGACATCATTTACATAATAACCTTATCAGAACGTTTTTTACATACTTTGCCAAAATAGCATTTGTCATTCTATAGAACGCCTAGGTATTATATACAATGCCTACGGAAAGTACGTAATACTTCTCCTATTTCATACCTTGCCTAAAAACGTCCGGAATTATGTACAATGCCTAGGCATTCTATAAAATGCCGGCGTTTCATACTTTGCCGGTAACACCGCCATCATTTTCATAACGAGCTTCTTATCCACGAGAAGCCTCAACTCTTACAGAGGCATAAAATTTACACACATCTCAACCATGGAGCAGGGGCGGATGATATAAGGAGAGGGTCATGGGGGTCATAACCCCCTTAAACCAACGACAAAATTTTGTAATATGAAAGAAATTCTACGAAATTAAATATTAAAATTTGAAAATACAATGGAGCATCGTTTATATGACGTTCACATCATCACGTTTTAATGTGGTCCCAATTCTGGGATCTAGTCAAAAAGCTGAATCGATCATACGACGTTATCGTTTATATGATTTTTTCGGTAATTCCTTCGGCGTCGTATAAAATAAATGATGCTCCACGTATTAGTTATAATTTTGCATTTGAATTAAAATTATAAGGCTCTGGTGGCATAAGGATACTGTTAGTCCCAAACGCCTTATTCCCAGCCGATTTGGCGATTTTTATGAACCCCCATCAGTGAGAGAAAATTTCCGTACATGAGTTCTGAACATGACCCCCCTCCAATGTTCATCTATATCCTCCCTCCTCCCCTGGCTATGAGTGACTCAAAAGCTTCATGACCTCAACAATTCCGTTCAAACCTCAGACAACCCACAGTTCACCCGATAAACCTGAAAACCTATTAGGCACCAAACGGCGGACCACGGGTCGGATAAGAACCGCTGCTTTATTTTGGTGTGGACCCTTAACTAGACAGTGAAATTCAAATTTTATTGTAATAATTTCTAAATCAAATATATGTTATGAATTAAAATTATCTATGCATACAATTTATAAGTTATAAATTGTATTCTAAAAAAATGTCTTTTCCAAGATAAATTTCATCAAAATTTAAACTTTGATTTCAACTAACCCATGATCATCTCCAGGAATTTTTGGTTATCATTTGCACAACTTAACTTCAGATTTCACACATTTGTTTGAAGCAAAAGAAATGGCTTTTTTTCCCTTTATTAAATTTTTGAAAGTTACTATTGTACGTTGCCATCCTGTAATAAATTTACTGAATAAAATATATTGCATTTCGTGTACTTTTATTTTGATAGTCAAAAGTCAGGGTGCCAGTTATAATTTAACAACATGAACCCCCCCCCCCCCACAAGAAGATTTAAATATTAAATCTTTTACCATTTATATTTTGATTATTATTTGGCAATAGAATTTTCAGTTTGTTATAAAAACCTCATAGGACAAAAGATCAAGACATTATTTTACAGTATTATGCTTAATTTATTAAATATTTCACACACACACAAAAAAGAACATTAAAAGCAACAAAAAAAAATACTTACCGTTCTGACCCCACACTTCGTTCTAAAAGCGACTAGGTCATCGTCAAGGTAAGAAAGCAACTTGTGTGCTCTCAAGAACGTCTGGCCACACTTGTGTAAAGCAGCTTTATGGCACTCTTCTGGGGAAAAGAAACGATAAATAAACGATGGTTGTAAAGAAGTTTTCATGCATTTTTACCGAACATTTGAATGACATTGTTCCACTTGCAGTTTGTTTCTGATTCAATTTAGTTTTTTATTTATATATAAATATTTTTCCTCCTTTTTTCTTCTAAATCCACATAGGCAGCTGCATAGGACAATAATTTTTTATGGGCGGAAAAGTTTACTTTTTATACTTTTTTTTACTACCCTACAAAATCAATAAATTTTAATTTTCGATAACGAGTTTTTCCTTTTATTTAAATAATATTTCATTTCATCCATCTCATGAAAATATATTCACATATTTTTAAGGTCAGTATATCTCAAGTACCTGGCCTAGATCACCCCTGTGTAATTATCGCCCTGGGTCATCACAGTAAATAAGTACCGTAAATAAATAAAATGAGAAAAAAGCCACAGTATTTCTGCGTTAACTTATTATTATTATTATTATTATTATTATTATTTTTTTTTTTTGATTTTGGAAACACTACTTTGGAGGTTGGATTCTCAAATTCAGGTACGTTAGCTTCTTATTTTAAGAGGAACGGAGGGGGGGGGGGGGGCAATAGATTCAAGGTCTGCTTATGCGCGATAGGCAGCTAAATTAATTTCTGTGCAGCAATAGCGTAGCTTGATAAGTCACTAGTACATTTCGATAAAGTTGAAAATCATCGTCCAATTGTGAGTTTTTAAATGCATTCGTTGACGTTATAAACGCATAGTATTCTCGGTCAAACGCATCGAATTTTTGGCATCGTTTACACTGCTTTACATTGCATTAAACTTCTTACTTTCTTTCTTTCAAGAGATGCAATGGTGTGGACAGGACATTTTTATAATAACAGGCAATGGTAAAGACTGATAGGGTATTGATAAACAAAAATACTTTTCCATCAGTATATTAATTATTTTTTGCTTTCCCCACATAAAGACGCTTGAATAGCCGCGTCTTTTCGGACGATTTCATTTAATTAAGATTTTGGGCATAGAAAGATTGTTAGCAGATAATTCCATGAAAGGAACATATTTTTCTCCTCACATAGCATTGTTGTAATGATTTTGCGATTCAAACAAAAGTGAAAGGGAGCAACGATAGAAAGATTGATTGAATGAGACGTGTATAGTGCAGAATAAAAGTTCTAACATCGCCTTTATCGCTATTATAATAATTTATCAATGTCATGAGGTTTTTTTTTTTTTTTTTTTTAAGAGAAAATATTTACATTTTGTAGCGAAAATGACATAAAAAAAACAAAACGTGTGTACAATAGGGTGGAATTTAAAAACAAACCCATGTGAGTGGATCATTTTATATTTTTTTTTCTTCTTTACTAGAGGGCACAGGATTATAAAGGTGCTAAATGGCCCCAAACTATTATGTAAGAAGTTTTATTACATTCGGAGGATGCTTTTTGCCTCCGGATTGATTTTCGAGGGATGAAGTTCCGATTTCTGCAACTATATATACGCATGTCCTGAGTAGGTAAACAGGTGCCGTCCTTACTACCCCAGCCATATTGTCACACACTAGTAGTAGAAAAGATTCAAAACTGGTGCAGGAGCTTCAGCTCCAGCCACATAGTGTAAAAAAAAACTGAAAGAGAAGGCTGATAAAAAACCAAAAACCAAATTGGGTCTCGAAAATTCATGTCGAAATTTAATAGTAAGAAGGATTTTCATGCTATATCAAGATCATTGCTTTTAATATTGTAAAAGTAATTATTTCAAACATGTTTGTAATAAATAAATGATACTCTTACATAGTTAATTGGTTATGTAGTATATGCGTTTTTCGAAGTCAATACGGAGGCAGAAAATAATATCCTATTTTAATAAACTTTTAATCTCAAAACATCATATCATTTGACACAATTTTTCTTGCTGTGCCTGATAGAAATCAGAAACTTTTTCTTTTCACCATAGGACGGCGACCCATTCTAATGTACAATTTGAGAGAATAAAAATCAATAAACTACGTATACTTTTTAGAGTGATGTTTAGAAATCAAGTATAAATATTTCTAGGTACCTGATTGAATTCAAGTTAAATGAAAGAAAAACAAGTGAGAACCGTAAAATACACATTATTTAATCTTAATAAATTCACTATTTAGTTTTGTAATTTATACAAGTTCAAAATTTGGTGCCTAAATTTCATTTATTTTCTTGATACTCCCTATTTCCTATTTCTGATTTTTGTTGAATACATCTACGCTAAGACAATAAATTCAAAGCAAATTTAAAGTCTATACATACATTTTATCCTCATAGGCAATGTACATCTTTTCTTTAACGATAAAATCTTTAATGCTTCTCTTAGAAATATGCCATTGAAACCAGAATAAAAGTTAACAGCAAACTACGTCTTTATGATTTTTCACTCTAGATTTACCAGGCCGTTTTCAACCATTTCTAAACTTTCAGTCACATGAACTTGTCCTACTTACCGTGTACTAGGAAACGCCAATGCAATTGAAACTTGCACTATAATTAGCAGCAAATTATGCGAAATGGAAGCTTTGAAACAGTCAAAATGACTGGTTTGGTAAATCTGGTGTTAAATGAGAGTACTTTTTTTTTCTTATGTAAAAATAACATTAAGTATAATTTACTCACCTTCATCATCGTGATGCGAAATGAAATTGAATAGCTCTTTGTCTTTCGAATGGTGTTCAGATTTACCAGATTCGTGAATTCTGTAAGAGAAATTTAGAAATGTAACTACAGCGAAACCGCACACACACAATAATATAGGTTGGAAATATAAGAATCATTTCGACTGCAGCGTAAAGCAGAGAGAAATGAGCTGCCGTAAATTTCATTACCGCTACATGTTAAAATTTTGCTCTTATCGGGCCAAAAAAAGTATAGCTTAGAAAAGAGAGAGAAAGGGAGAAAAGAAAGAGACAGAAATAAAGACATATTACAGAATACAAAGTATTTGCTATTTATAAACAAGTTTCCGTCTAGAACTAGACGAGCCTACTTTCCTGTATACACCAACATCTAATTTGTAATCTAGCTATCTCTTTCTCATTTAGCTTAAGCTCTTAATTGCTTCAAATACACATTTTTCAACTGTTAATACATATTCATTCATATATTATTCATTCATTCACTCATTCATGTATTCATTCATTCATTGGTTCATTCACTTATTCATGTATTCATTCATTAAAAACTTCATAGGAAAATAGGCTCGTTCAGTTCTTGTTGAACTTCGTATCTGTACATGTTCTACCTACATCATAACATCTTTCCGATAAAGTTTATTGCAAGCACATCCGTCGGTTAGATCAGAATTTATATGGGATTGAACTTCCCCCAAATTCGCTAATTTTTTTTTTGAACTGTTCAAAAGTGAACAAAAATTGTTCAAATCAAACATTATTTCAATCCGAGAGCTTATTCCAATAAGCTTCTTCATAGGAACTTGGATCTTATGGCCAGAGTTTACATAATTTGCTTCATTTTTGCCCATAGGCGTTAATGTTAAGATTTTATGAACTGCTCAAAATTGAACGAAAAATTGTTCAAGCAAAAAGTAAAATATGGAAATGAGATGTTCTCTCCGATATCTTTCGAATGCAAAAAAAAAAAAAAAAATTCGAATCAAACAATTTGCTCAAAAGTTATTGGCGGGGGAGGGGGGATAGACACTTTTTCCGCATCTCAAAAGCCTACTTTCAATTTTTTCAATCCTTATTTAATTACTTTACTTATTTTTTTACTTTTCTTCATTTTCAACGATATTTTTACGATACATTAAGCTTTCTTTCATACTTTTTTTAAAAAGTTTTATGGGAAACTATATTTAAAAAATAATAGAGTAAGCCTATAGATGCTGCCAGCTCTTACAGCTAAATAACGCGTTTTTTTTTTTTTGGGGGGGGGGGGGGCTCTACATAATAGCGAAAAGCAGTGGTGCGGTGCACCCAGGATTTTCATTTGGGTGGGGGACCAAGATCAAAATTAGGAATAAACTGGATTTTGCTTTCCCGATACCTGATATCCGGTGCTTCTCGTGTGACGTATCCGTACCGGGTATCTGGCTCTGATGGTATTCGAAACCTGTAAATTTTATACATAAAAATCAAACTTTACATGCCGAATAACCGAATTTTTCGTGCGGTGACCGAATCTGGCTCCGAATATTAAAAAGAAAAATCGGTCGTATACCGGATATCCGGAAACAGAAAATGAGTTATTACCTCTCTAGGTGGGGATGTTTGAATAATGATTTATGATGAAGCTTTTTTCCTTGAGTTGGCACTAATAGACAGATGAAGAGAGTTGTCACACCAGCTAAGGTGCAGCCCTTTTGCCTCATACTATGACCGGCAGCCTCTGCAACACACAAACAAAGAACACTTTAACAAGAGCCCAAAAAGGAAGTTATGACAATAAAAAAAATCTCTTCATTATGAAAATAAAAACGGTATGAAATAGTGCATCAGCATTTCACGATATAGTTTGAAAAATATTCTGAGCCTGAAAGACACCAGTTAACTACCAGTTAGTCAGTCTCGAAATTTCGATAAAAGCTTTTGGTGATAAACATCAAATTCAGTAACTAAAGTCAAGCAACCCTGTAACTGCTGACGGAAAAGTTGCCAACTTTTGAATTTTGATACCACATAACCTACACAAACACAATAACCTATTGTGTAACCTCTAAGAGCCCATAGAGACTTGATTAATCAAGATAATTATCTAGACACAATTTTTGTTTGTGTTTTGATTCTGGAAGCCTTCTACTTGAACAAATTTTAATTATTCATTGGGCATAATCCATCAACAGAAAGAAAACTTGAAGACCACACATAAAAATCTCTTCAATTTTTTAGATATTTTTTTCAGAAAAGTTACAAGATTAAGGAACATTTTCTCGGACTAACCATGGGATTTTAAATTCAGTATTCATATTATCTTAAAATATTTCACCATTTTAAGTTTGCAACAGACCCTTTTGTAACTCATAAAAAAAACGGTAAATTCTCACATTTTTGCACGTGTACAAATACAGCTGTCCCGTTTTCTTTTTTACTCTCTATCTACTTCTAAAGAACTTCAACTCAGTCTTCCTGATATCTATTGTTCATTGTTAACGACTCCATCGTTTCATTGATAGTGACAGTTGCAGGCAAAATATCAGTAGGCGAAATGTGCGGGGAACCCTCTAAAGCTACTTCTTTAGTAGCACTTTCTTCATTTCAATCCGTGTCTTGTACAAACTCTCTTCCGGAAATATCACTGAAAATCGCGATGTTTTTATCAAATTTTAGAAAGCCTGAGTGCTTGCACTTTGCTTCTTCAACTTTTTCAATTATCACCGACTCGTTGTGGTGCGCTGAAAAAATCCACAATTTCGGAAGCAGTTCCACATTACCAACTCACACAAAGTCATTATTCGAAGCTCCAAGCACGTCAATCTCCAATGCAATATGTTTTACAAGATCATTTATTATTTTCCACACAAATCGTTTACAATAGCACTTTTTGAGTCTATTTTGATTTAATTGCAACGGAAGGTAAAGAATTTCTCACTTTCTTACTTGTAAGATGAGATATTTTTGCGCTCTTTTAGCTATCAAATGTCGAGAGTCATTGTTGGAAAAACTTCCAGTTTTAGCTAGGAATGTATCGAGTATTTGCCCAGTACTCGGTACTCGGGCCGTGGTAGCCTAGTGGTTAGCACGTTGGACTTCCACCTGGAAGGTCACGCGTTCGATACCCACTGAAGACCACCATGTATACTTGGGGATATGTGCATGTAAAATCCGTAGACCCCGCTACCTCTTCCCGTGCGTAAGCAATTCTAAGGCCTCGGCTAACAGGTAGGGGTCTGGTGGAGAAAAGTACTCGGTACTCGGCAAAATTCTAGCCGAGTAGTCGTAAAAATTTCGTATTTTTTAAAAAAAATTACTAATAGTAGATAAATTTAAAACTGAGTAGTACAATAATATGCTAATTCAACTATTTTTTCCATTTTCTATAATTCGTTTGGTACTTTTTAAGCTGTACGAGTAGAGAAGTAGCGTCCCACCTGTTTGATTTAACAAATCGCTGAAACATGTCAGAAACTCCCATGTTACATCCTGGCAATCTTTTTGGAAGCCTGATGAAGAAAAGATTGTCCTTTTGTGTTTTTTCATCTAAACCTTTTTCATGAATTAATTTCTGGTAGCTTATTTACATTAAATATGATTTCTGTAACTGAATAATAATAATATATATATATATAAAATTCTAAATGAGAATCAAAATCTAGCTATATAAAAGCTCCATTTATAGAACTGGAGAGAAAAAAACATAACTTTAAAGTAAAGAAATTATCAGCAGGAAGTCTTGCATTAATTTTCTTTCATTAGTTTATATATATGTAGTTAAAATGTATGTTTTCATTTCAATGTAGGCAAAATTCTTCATGTGCACATCAATATTCTTCTTTATTCACAACTACTCGGTATACGGTACTCGTTACTTGGTACTCGACTGCTCGGGCAAAGTGCTACTCGGTACATCCCGGGTTTTAGCCCGAAATTTTTAACACGAAGGAAGTAAACATCGAGATATGGAGAATAATTAACAAGAAATTGAAAGGAAAGTGGTACGGACCTGCTAAAAACTTGAGTCATAGTAATATTCGAGTTATCGCGAATTGACTGTGTATATATATATATATATATATATATATATATATGCATATTATATTGAATTTTCTGTTATTTTTCGATGTACTAAATTTTAATTAGTTAGTACTAAATCTACTTTCACATTGAATGTTTTTCAGTGAATGAACTTTTTGTTTTAAACTTGAATTGAACAAATTTAATTATTTAAATTATTTTAAAAGATATGAAACAAAATTTAATTTAAGTTTTAAAAAATTGAATTATTTTCACAAAATCAAGTTCTTTTTTTACTTTCCAAAAGGAAAAGAAAAAAAGAAAGAAATTAAGAAATTTAGAAAAAAGAAAGAAATCGACATTTATTGCATAAAATGAAGGTATGCTTTTCACCGCAAAATATTTTGAATGTTCGTTAATTTTTGTCGTGAAATATTCGCTAACCGCATAGTTCATCGCCCATAACTTTGCAGAGTACCACTGCAATCACAATTATGCAAGCGCGTTGTTTTTCGCAGAACATTAATTGCTAAACTTCGTGGCAATACAATTGGCGATGAGATACAATTGGCGATTTGGCGATTATTGAGAACAACAATAAGCACATTAAAAAAAAAAAGAATTACTAATTTCGCGTTTGTGAATAAGAGCTTAAATTATCTCCTGATGACAAATAAAAGCTTTACACATTTACAAAACCGCAGACGATAATTTATTGAAAAGAAGAGGAACGTCTTTGCCCCGAGGGAAGTTGTTAGAATGGAATGCAGGTAGAGAAAGGGCGGGAGCGGGAGGAGAGAAAAAAAAAAGAGCAACCTCAGCAACTCGTTTCTCGTACGCCTCAAAATCAAGAAAACAGTCGATCTCTATCTTTCCTAAGAAATAAGCAGATGCGGAGGAACATAGATCGTAAGATGCGATTCGTGGTTACCGAGAAGTAAAAATGACGTCAGAGATGACGTTACAAATGGGGCAGACGATCATATTTCTTTTTAAAACAAGCGATATTTGAGTCTTATTTATTTTCTGCGCGGAAAGAAGTACACAGCGGAGAACTGAGCCCAGTTTTGTGCTGAGCACCGTTTACATAAGGTACAATGAAATTTGAATGTTGCACATTTTCATTTAACTGTTAATGCAAATATATTTTAACAATGGAGTTTTTTTAACTCGTACGCAATCCCTGCAAAAGTAATCTTCAGTGCTTAGCTAAATGTAATTATGTCTCATATCCTGCGCCCCCCCCCCCCAAAAGCCCCGCATGAGAAAATGAAATGTCAACCTGCACAAAAAGCATTATCCTTTTATTTTCTAAATAATTCGCAGTCTTTAACATGGCTCCTAGAATGTGCGATTATCTCAAATTTTTCGTAAAACCTTTATTTTTCATTGAAATTAATTGATTTGCCCTAGATTCGTAATATACTGTCGGCCCCGCTTAAAGGAATACCGTCGGTTCCAGCATATTTTATTCGATTATGCGGGGAACTTTCTTTACCTTACAGAACTGATAAGATTGCCTCGAAACGTAATAATAAATCAGCCTATCTAATTAAAAGAAGTTATTAATGTTAGTGTTTAAAAGTTTTTTTTAAATAAAATAAATAAAAACAAAACAATTAAATAATTAAATACATTATTATATATTTTTAAGTACAAATTAAAATGATGAAAAGAAAGGTGTTGCTGAAAGATCAACTTGAAAATTCAAAAATTGTTCTTATATACTTATTTATTTTTGAAATTTAATCAATTTTTTTATCAAAAATATTTCAAAAGCAGACCAGTATTATTGGATTATCCGGGGAAATTATTCAATTAAACGGGGATGTTTAACATTGCGCCTATGGGGATATATTCGGTTCCGGAAGGTTTTATTTTTATAAGCGGGGAATTCCTTTCTCCGTTACCCTATTAAGCGGGGCTGACAGTAAGTTACAAGAATATTAGATTCATTAAAATAATAAATTAGTGAATTATCAATCGATGGAATCAAAAAGTGTAGTTATTAAAGGGGTCAGAGGAAAAAAAAATCTTTTGAAATATACTCGTGGCCTAAAGTTTAAGATACGTCTTTCTTGCTGAAAGGTGAAGTATAGTTGTTGTTTCTAATGCCACTTGGGTATCCAAGCTTCCCCGTCGAATAGCGACCACGAATTAGGGCCGTAAGGGAGCGCAATCCGTTGATAGATGAGCACCACAACGGTGGAAGTACGACTTGCTTCATTATGTATTTGGGCGCCCCCACAAATACGCCACCTTCCTTTTTTGACCTAAGAATAAAGGGAAGAAACATTCTCCACCTTCCCGTACCCTCGGAACTGCCTCGGAACTTTAGGGTCCACGGATTTTACATGCACGTATCCCCGAGTGAACATGGCGGGTCGGGCATCGAACACCCAATCTTCTGGTTGAAAGTTCGACAGACATACTAACCAATAGGCTACCACTGCCCCTGAAGTACGAGTATAGTAATAAATGAAAGTCCAAAGAGCTTAACAAAATGCATATTGCAATTGAACTTACAAATTTTTATTAAAACTTCGACAGCTAACTACTATGTGTCAAGAATTATTTCTATTAATATATTTAGTCGACATTTTATTCTCTTAATAAGTGTTGGAAAAAAATCATTCTTTTTCTAATTAAATAAAATCAAACTTCTTAAAATTTAAATCGGATTTTTCTGTCATTTAAATTTTCTGACGGACTACTTTGAAAGTGATTGACAATTTCTGTGAGTCGATGTGAGAAACAATAGGTATAAAATAACTTCCACTTCATGAAACAATTTCATAAAATAAAATTTTGATCGTAAAACCAAAACTGGACACATGGATAATCGACACATTTCCCCCTCAATTGAACAACTCTATATGCGTGGGTAAAAAGCTTTATAACGCAACACATTTCAACTGAAATCCTCTTAAATTGACTATTACTACCCATGTAACAAATGAAACCAGACAAAAAAAAAAAAAAAGAAAGAAAAGTAGTCCTTAAACCTGGACTGCAAAAAAGCCGGTTTTTTTTTTAAATAAGGCCGGTCTTTATTGGCCTTTTTCAATTAGACACAATACTATTTACTATTTGTACCTATACTATGTCCATTTATGTTGCTACTGTGTTAATTTGTGTAAAATGAAGATGAAGCTCAAATCTTTCTTTTAATGGAGTTAATTTAGAATTAGATTCAGAATTATTTTGTTACACAACCTGAATACATTTTACAACACTGATTACCATTTTCGTGTTTGTGTGCTTAATTTCGTGAGATTCTTTCATTAAACTTGCCTAATATTATAGCTATACAGAATCGATGCTTTGCAACACAAAAGGAGAAGGGAATTAAATCTAGGTTGGGAGAGGAATCAAATTCGGTTTTTTCTGCAGTCGAGCACAATCTTAATATATATGAAATATACCTTATCTTAATACATATGAAAAGATATCCTATTACAGATTCAAGTACTTACTTGTCACTTAAAATTACTATTTTAATTACTATTTTAATGTTAAGAACTTAATTACTTTAAAATAATTCAGAATACTGAAACTTGCAATAAAGAACTGCTATGTTCATTAATTTTTTCTATCATATTTTACACTACAAACAAAAAAAGTCTTTTGCTCAAGGCGAGAAGAGTAGGAAAGACTGATTTGAAGTACAGTAAAACCTGTTTTTGTGCGGTGGATAGGGACCGCATAAAAGAAATCGCACAAAAAAATATTCGAAAATTTTATAAATTCTTACATATAATAAACAACTTTGTACTATATACTACCTAAAATTTTTTTATGCGGTGGATAGGGACCGCATAAAAAAAGTCGGACTTAGAAAATACATCAATAATTTATGAAATAGATGAGAGAATGCTTTCAATTAAATTAAATAATTTAATTACACCTAAAGAAATTGTAAAAATAGTTAATTCTTCATTGTACATATACCTGGAGAAGTTTTCAAATTATACATTAAATAGTTTGCTCCTACTTGTCGTAATCCAAAACGCGCATCTTCTTGTGACGAATTGGTTGAAAATCGCTTTCCTCGCGTGAAGATAGGATTTCAATTGATTTCTTTTTTAGTACCATGAAGTCAGTGATCAGTTTTTGTGACGACGGTCGACTGGTCAATTGCTTGTAAACGTCACGATAGTGAGACATGCATGATCTCAGTTCTTTTTGGAATTTTAAGCGTCTTTCCGCATTGGTATCTATTTTAAGAAAATGCGTTTTCGATTTTTTAGAAATCTGGATCCCTACATATATTTTATCTGCTGTAATAGATTCCGGTTCTTTCTGTCCATTTTCATAATCTATCAAACTATTGATAATGTCACTACCATCGACAGTTTGGTCCTCAATCATCTCGTCAAGGTCATTTTCGCCGAAATTATCAAAGCCTTTTCCTATAATTTTTATTTATACACTAAGCACTGGGCCCTTACCATGTGCTTACTGTATAAATAAAAATTATAATTAGTTGTCATTTTTAAATATGTATATGTACATTGATAGGAAACATTAAACTGGTGCTAACGCCGCTAAGATTCATATACCGCATAAAAATAAATCGCACAAAAAAAATTGCACAAAAATAAAATCGCATAAAACCAATCGCACAAAAACAAAATCGCATAAAAAAGGACCGCACAAAAACAGGTTTTACTGTATATCCTCCCTTTCCTTTAACAAAATACTTCCATAATCCTAATTAACTAAACTAGTGTTTACCTACAGCACTACTCATGGCAAAAATTTAAAAGAAGTCGTCTGTGGTGAGTAGTTAGCTCCTTTTATATAAAGAAATTTTTTTTAATATACATAGCATTAAAATTTTTTAAGATCAATATCATTCCAGTACAATTTAACATTGACCAGCTGGTCTGATTCAAGGTGGACATCTTTTATTTTAGGCAATTTATTTGACAAATAGCTTTGGATCAGAGAACTAGTTTAACTAATTCAGTGGCACGACTGCCAATTGGGGGCTTTAGCCTACTGTGCCCAACCCAGCTTTCGAGGTCAAGGGCCCTGGGGTGCAGACGTAGATATTCCGGTCAAGTGATCGGCCTGACGCGGAATACCCAGTGTTAGTTCCCAAGCATGCTCGGTCCTCATTTTATCGACCTCACTGAAGGGATGAAAGACTGAGTCGACCCTGCGCAGCCCGGGAATCGAACCTAGGACCTGTGGCACGGTAGCACGAAAGGCTACCACTCAGCCACTGGGCCTCTTTTAAAGAACTGGTTAAGGTTCTGAAAAAAGTAACAAAAAATAAAGGTGCTTTAAAATATACAAAAGATTATTAGTTAAAGACTAAGGCAAATGATTGGTAACATTTAGTTCATATACACTGATGGAAAAAAAAAATCTCACCAAGAAGGAGTTGTGCTAGCGAAACGAAATTTGGCAGGCGTGTTTATACGTCTGAAAGATGACGTCGATTCAAATTTTGCGCTCGTCGCATCAGTGTGACGCTAGTAGCGACACACGGAAGATGCAAATCAGGTTTGCTTTAAATACGCGCTGTAACGTTCCTGTGCGTTGTTTAGCGTCGAGATTTGATGTAGTGAGTTGATATTATCAACAGCTCACTGAGTTTGAGCGAGGTCGTGTAATAGGCCTACGAGAAGGTGGGTTTTCTTTCCGCGAGATTGCAGAAAGGCTTGGCAGGAATGCATCCACTGTGCATGAATGTTGGCAGCAGTGGTCGGAGGAAGGCACTGCCTCAAGAAGACCGGGTTCCGGGCGGCCACGTGGCACTACTGAGAGGGAAGACCGCCGTGTTCGGCGTATGGCCGTAGCGAGTCGTACTGCGTCTGCAGCAGAAATTCGAGCAACAGTTGGCACCACAGTGACACAACGAACTGTTACCAATCGGTTACTTCAAGGTCAGCTCCAAGCCAGACGTCCCGTAGCGTGCATTCCACTAACGCCAAACCACTGCCGTTTGCGACGTCAGTGGTGTCAGGCTAGAGCTCATTGGAGGACGGAGTGGAGATCTGCTGTGTTTTCTGATGAAAGCCGGTTCTGCCTTGGTGCCAGTAATGGCCGTGTATTGGTTAGGAGGAGGCGAGGTGAACGGCTACAGCCATCCTGTCTGCGGCCTAGACACACTGGACCTACACCAGGAGTTATGGTCTGGGGAGCAATTTCTTATGGCAGCAGAAGCACTCTCGTGGTTATCCCACGCACCCTGACAGCAAATGTGTACGTCAGTCTGGTGATTCAACCTGTTGTTCTGCCTTTCATGAGTAGCATTGCAGGAGGTGTTTTCCAAGAGGATAACGCTCGACCTCATACTGCTGTTGTAACCTAACGTGCTCTACAGGGTGTCGACATGTAGCCTTGGCCTGCCAGATCACCAGATCTGTCTCCAATTGAGCACGTATGGGACATCATTGGACGACAACTCCAGTGTCATCCACAACCAGCATTAACCGTCCCTGTATTGATCGACCAAGTGCAACAGGCATGGAACTCCATCCCACAAACGGACATCCAGCACCTGTATGATTCAATGCATGCACGTTTGTATGCTTGCATTCAAAATGCTGATGGTTACACCGGTTATTAATGTACCTGTATTTCCCTTCTGCAATGGCTCTTCTCGGGTTTAAATTAACCTGTGATCTTGAAATTGTAATCAATTACGTACGTTACCTATATAAATGTATTGCTGAAATTTCATTACTCTACAATAATTATTTCTTGGTGTTGGGATTTTTTTTTCCATCAGTGTAGTAGTGTGAAGTGTACTTTTGAATTCTTAGCAAAAATCATTGAAAATAAATCGTTATAATAAATTTTCATTCTTGTTTCAAGTATTTTGCTATTGTAGTAATAGTTCAATTGTATGAATGATATAAATATAATTTTTTATTTAATACTGTTTGTAAAAAAAAAATTTTAAATTTTATAAAATAAAAGCCGGCTTTTTTTTGGCCCGGCTAAAATCCGGCAGCCCTGCTTTAAACAGATGCCCAGAAGTTGCAGCAGCAATAAAAAGTTGCTCTTCACAAAAACTTGAACTAAAATAGGTCTTCCACTATTCAAGAGGAAACATTTGAGACACAACAGTCAGTTCAACAAGAAAATCGTAGACAGTTAGTTTCCTTTTTAGTTATGAATCTCATTATTAAAGCGATGAAATTACTAGAGTATTTTGCCTTCACAAAACTAAAAGGATTTTTCTTTTCATCTTCAGTCAAATCACTTCAACACTATTGTGGATCTATTAAGTAGGTTCGAAAAAGAGTTGAAATAATTAATTTTTTTTGAAGTTGAATGCAAATGGGAACAGCACCATTCTAAAACAGATGTCTTTTGTACTACACCTAGAGTAGTGTTTCTCACTTTCCACATGTATATACCTCTTTTACAATTTTTGCAATACTGAATACCCCCCGTCCAAAAAAAAAAAAAAAAAACGAAATATAATAAGTAAAAGTTAAATAATAATTTTAAAAAACGGGGAAAAATGCATACATTTTAGCAAGAATCAAAAAATATATATTTTTAAAAACACGCGCACAATAAAATAAAGTAAATAAAAATTTTATAATAAACGACACACTCATAATCAATGAGAAGGATGAAATTGCCTATGTTAGAAAAACTGATTTTTATAATTTGGTTCCCTGCTTGTAATTTTAGAATGAGATGCGGTTCCTCATCCAAAAGTCTATTCCTTTTTTTTTTTTTAACTTGATGTTTACAAATGTGGAAAAGTAACTTCACGTATTAAATACAAAGTGGGAAAAGGGCAATGGGAATTTTAAGACCTTCTCTGGTTAAAACTGGATACACATGTTGCCACTGTAACTAGAATGATATTAAAATACACTCCTTATGTTTATTTTTCGAGAATCTGTCTGAACCTAATTCCGACAACTGCTCGATCTTCTTTCGCATTGGATAACCCATCGGGCATGGATGATGCATCAATATTTAAAGGATGTGTTTGTTGCCCATTCAATATTTTAGGTTAATTTGAGAAAATAACTTTGCAATGTTCTTATCCTTGTAACCGCGTACCCGCATCAAACTCCTCCCCTACTCCGAGGGGTGCGCGTACCACACCACTGACCTGGAGAATAAGTTATAAACTCAAGTCCATTAACAAGATCTTCTGCGTGTCGTTTAATTGAAAATCTTCCTTTCATTAATCTCAAATTAAATCAAGTAACAAGTCGGATTTCAGGACTTATTTATTAAATTCTAAGTAAACATTTTAAAATATGCATTTGAAAATAAATTATACCATTGAATTATTAAATCAATGACTTCAATAGTAATAATAATAATATTAAATATAAATTATTTAAATCACGGTTTTAGTCAAGGTTTTTAATCAATATGATTTAAATCGGCGAACCCTGCTCTGATTTTATTAGTTAGATGTTTATAAATTACTCAATTCCTCACGCCATTCAATAGCATAACACAATCGCTTTATGCTACTGATATAGTTTCAAACTGACTGTAAGAAAAATAAATAATTAAAAAAAGAGAAAACCAAGGTTTTTTTGGTTTTTTCAACAGGGAGTAGAACCAAAATATTTACTTTTATTATAGAATCTGCTATAGCAGTATTTCCCAAACTATGAGGCGCGACCCACTGGTGTGTCGCTCAATATTCGCTCGCGACCCACCAGTGGTTCGCGCTGGGCCCTGGGCCCTCGCCGCTGTACACAAAAATTTAAAAAATAGGAATTCTGCGAATAAAAGTAACGAAAGTTAAAGTTGATGCTAAAACTGTAATGAAGAAAAATAAGAAACAAATACATCCTTCCCATTGAAATACCTTTGTTAAAAAAAACCTTGCAGGTGTTGGTAATACTTTTCAGCTGTTGTCAAAACAAAATGTTTTGAGAAATATCTGCCGAAAATCAAATAATCAAACTGTGGCCGTAGAACGGTGTGGTATAATTGAATCGTTTATTTCAAAAAGCTAACAACTCAGAAAAACAAAAAAAAAAAAAAAAAAAAATTCCAGAGATAGAAAATAATGGCATATGAAAAGTTGGACGGGTCCGATCTTTTACTATTTTATTTTAGTAGGTAATATCAATGCAATATTCGTGAATTAAAATTTTTTTTTGATTAATTATAACACAAAAATTAATGTATTAATACTGATAGTTCTTTCTTTTTCGAAACGAAGATGTTACCTTTTCGAAGTAAACGATTCAAACAATAAAATCAACTTTCCAACGACATTGGTATTCTTTTGAAATACAACTGTCTTAATATGTTTATTTTCAAAAATAATATTATTCCAAACAATTAAATTTTATACCAACGAAATATCAATTACATTAGTAAAAACACACTTCCCCTTTTATACAATGCTATTTTGAGAAAGAGAGAGACTGCATTCCTTTTTCTCTATAGTTTTTAGGTCAGGATCTTTTAGAAAATGTCTCTTGGCAAAGTGTAAATGCAACAAAATCATCGATCTCTGCGGAATCAATTCTGGGAAACGATGAAGTGATGCGGAGGATTTTCCGGTGAATTCGGGTTTTGTATTTACGTAGCAGAAAAATCTTGCAATTGAAGATGCTTCCTCCAAAATGAAATAGCTATATATATAGCATTGCTGTATTCGTAAAATATATATTTATCTCTTATTCATAATTCGTGCAATAATTTAGTTTTTTTACTATTAGGTAAGCAAAAATAATTTCCTAATATTCGTTTTGGTTATAAAATATTCATACATTATTCATATGTTCCTAAAAAATTGTGTTGACTGACATTCAAAATCTGAAGTATCATGTGAAAGATTTTTTTTTTAAACAAATGATAACATTAAAACTCATTATTATCATTGTGTCTCGCATTTAAACGCTATTTAAATTTAAAACAATAAAAAATTTAAAAGAAAAGATTTTGTTCTCATACATCAAACACAAAAAAAAAAAAAAAAAAAAAAGAAAAGAAAAAAGAAAGATTGAAAAAGAACAAATGGAACAAATAGGATCCTTCAACATAACTAAATTTATTTCATTTTATAGTGAATGAATGATTTCATATTGAGCTGCGATTGTACCTATTTAGTTAATGTACATATGTACGCAAATTTAAAAATAGCGGAGGATTGTTGTGCAGTAAACATAACATAAATAACCAATTACCTTTCCCTTTTTTTACTAACGAAATAAAATATATGCAATTCCTTTTAACCGCTTGAAGGAAAAACCTTTTCATCGTTCAGATTTCTACTTTAAATTTAATCCATGTAATTATAGATCTTCACCTAATTCTCATATCGAAAAAAAGAAAAAGGGAAAAGCAATGGAGGAAAGCGCAGAAAAAAAACGTAAACGGCACGATGATCCGACATTATTTGAAAGTTCTTATTAGATATTTTACCAGTACAGTACGTCATTCTCACACTGTTCTTCAACTTCTTTATCCTTTTTCAATAAAACCTAATACTTAGTGAAATTAATTTTCTTTTGCTTCTTCGTCTTCATGTTTCCTTTTTCCTTTCTCGCAGTCAGCGGGAATACTTTCCAAAAGTGAACCTAATACCGGTCCGAATTCCATACGAAATCGGAGCGGAAATTTCGAAAAATTATTTCTTTTAGACATACATACTGAAACAGTTTAAAAAATCTTCAGTAACTGAATGGCAGCTACATCAATGGATGCAAAGTATCTTTCTGCTCTCTGAAATTCTTCTTTCATAAACGATTATTTGTTAAATATCCTCTTTTGCAAAAACGAATACTACACAAAACATTTACTAGATATTGATAGAAATAATCGCTTCAAATTCTTAAAATTCTTTATTATACTAATTTCACATGCACTTGGCTCTAAATTTCGTAAAACCTTTCAGTTGGTTTGCACAAGAGTTCACAAGAAAAGGTTCTAGCCAAAATATTAAACAAATAAACACTGAAATTACAGAACTGAAACTTTGGATTTCAAGTCAATTACTCAATGCGGTTAAATAACACGATTATTATTTTTTGATCAAATTTTTATCATGGTACCGCCATATACCCATGTAAAAACCCATCCTCCAAGTATACCGCCAAAAATCTTATAAAAATGGCTGACCTGTGTATAAGCCAGGGAGGTTAAAGGGGGTATAAATCTGCCCTCTTAAAAAAATAGTTTCTATGTATTTATTAACATTGGAAATATGGGACAATGTTTATATCTTCTTGATAAATAATATTTTTTATAATATTTTGTCTTTTAAATACAAAAACCTAATATGCTAAATGTATATTCTGCGGATCAAATTTTGAAAATTTTTGTCCGATGTATACTGCATAAGCCCCTTCCCTAACCCCTACTTTCAAATCGAATTTTCGTTAAAAAAAAGAAGTGGGCCTTACACAAGATACTATTATCCAGTATTTTTAACGATGCCCAACAATTGTTGTAGAAACTCCAAGAATACCGTTATACGTACGTGTTATGCCCCAAAAAAACAAACATTGTCTTTGTATTTTTATCTTTTCTTCAGAAGACGACGCCTTTATTAAATGGAAAACTAATCTAATCACCACTATATCCTGTATGCTGAGGTCACGCAATTTATCCTAAAAGCACCGTCACAGCACAGGTTCTGGTGATAGGAAAATACTCACAGGAAAGCAAGTTGTATCGTTTTTCTCTTGGCCGTTGGAGAATTCTAGTTTCAGTTAAGATAATATTCTAATGGGTAAATGCTGTTAACTAATTAAAGAGTATGAAAATGGACATCTTGTTTTACATAATTTATGAGCACCAAGCATATTATTGTAACTACATATTTGTGTAGGCTAATATATATTAGGCAACATTTCGCTATTTCTGCATTATTATGGCGCCTCATAGCGCTCGAACATTGTGTCATGCCCTAATGGAGAAAATAAATGAAATCAAAAGTTACGTATTCAACATTCAGCCGTAAATAAATAAGGAGAAATGTAGCTAAAAATTTCCATTAGAAGATGAGCAACAGTCCTTTAAAGAAAAATCTGTATTGGAACAGTAAAAGTTGTTAAAAATCCCCTTATATATCCTTATTAGGCAAAAGCCATTAGTCTACAGGCAACAACTCCTAAATATTGTCAGCAGTTCATCTTAAAATCCCCATCAGAATTAAGACAGCGGTTCCTAAAAACCCTAAATAAGTGCGGTTAAAGGTCTCTAGAAATATCCATTGGAATATGAATGACATTTCCAGACTGCAAATAAAATGGCTTTAATCAAAAAAATAAATATTGAGCCCGCCAAAAAAAAAAAAAAATAAATAAAAGCATTATTTTCAGAGGTAAATAAATAGGTACGTTTAAGTAGACAAATGTTGTCCTTAACCAGTACTGACATATAAAATGCAATTTGAAATGAAAGACATATTTGAATCCAATCCAAATGGCGCCAATTTGTGTAAAATTCGTGCTTGACAGATTAACAGCGCAAAAGTTACCGAAATAGGCAGTTTTAGTTTCAAAAATGACGCAAAGTACATAGGTTGCCTCCATTTAAATTTAAAATACCATCTTGGGAAAACGTTACAAAAAGCACCATTATTAATATAGCGCTAATGTACCATGATACTACTAACAGTATAAGAAAAGGTTTGACGTTTCTTCGAAGAGGTATTCCAAAAATTATGAATTTTTGCTTAGAATTGGAATAAAAAGAGAACAAATTCGAATTACGGGTAAAACGCTTCGAGGTGCACGAGAACTTGACCCAAGGTACTTGTAACCAAAATTTGGTGAAAACCTTTCTATTTCACCAGGAGGCTACCGACAAACACACAAACTGATCTAGTTATAACTATTAAGATTATTATTTTTTAAAGGCTTCTGAATGTACGTTTTTAAACATTTCTCTGCGTAAAAGTTATTTAATTTGTAATTATTGATGCTATTATTTCTATCATTATCCTAATCTACCAAAAAAAAGCCGTACAAATACTATTTTGTATAGTAACTACGGAATTATCAAAAATTCAGTTCAAGTTACCATTTGAATTATCTCGCTTTGTTTAAATATTAATGTAAATAAACATATGACATTCGTACTAGAAGAGGAAAACTGAGTAAAATATACTTAATTCTGAATTTGCTGCTACTTTTCTTTTCTTTTTTTCTTGAGTTATTGTCCAGTTGAACTGGATGTACGATGCGTCGTTCCTTCATCACGCAAACATAAATTTTAAAATATCATGGGAAACAGTGGTGGATAAATATAATAACGGAGCTTGATATTTGACACAACACCTGTCCTCGTCCGTTAGCAAAATTTGTCACAGCTCAAGCGAATACCGGAAAGTGTTAACGAGAATGATATACCTTTTTTTTTCTTCCCAAATTCAAAACTGGGATGTCGAAATCAGAAGAAGGCGTTGTTCTCTTAAAAGATAGTTTCGTAGAATATTCCGTGCAGACCGCATACGCAATAAGAAGGAAGGAGTAGGCAGAGAAGGAAAAAAAAGAATCATCACTGTAATTATACGAGTATTCAAATTATGGCCGTTTACTTGCGGCACTATGTGGCAATACTAACTTTTTATAAGGCTATCCAATGTTATTCGCTGCCTCAGGGAATGGCCAAGCGTAGGAAGGATAAATATTGCTCGGGGCTGAAATCGTCTGATGCAACATGATTTGCTGTGATGAACGTGCAATATTTTGGTAGAAGTGGTTCGCGAAACAATGGAACAGCGGAATAAGTGTATTCGCATCTAAAAATTTCTAATTAATGATATGTCAGGCTTTATAAGAGTGATTTATATGTTTCCATAACTCGACGTAAATGGTGGCGCATTTCCATAGCTAAAGAAACAAAAGCAAAATTAATGCTTTTCCTGTACGCAATTGTTTTTCCTGTTTTTCAGAATAAAAGAGGGTACGAAATTCTAATGGAAGCAATTAATCTCATTGCAGGTTGGTGGCAGCTACTGAATGTGACGCTATTTGCTATTGTAATGTATTGGTAGGATTTCAGAGTAAAAAGATGTATCAAATTATTTATTTCAAAAATGTTATATTGTATAATTTTAAGGTTTCCACTAAATGAATTATTTTACTTCTGCAAAAGGACAAAAAAAAAAAAAAAAAAAAGCATACCTATATAATTTTAAAATGCAAATTTTAAAGGAGAGGGATATATTTTCGCTTTTCGTGAGCAATGAATAATGACCAAACCTAGCACAAAATTCGCTATTTAGCCGTTTGAATGCGAATGGCGGCATTGAATAATCATACTACTTCTTTCTATTTCTCCTTTTCTTCTTCTTTTGTCCTTGATTACCGAATGAGCACCATTAAATTTAGTGGAATTTTAGAACGGATAAAAATCTGGAACTGAAAGGATTCACAAATTGACCCTTTATTTATTTGTTTATTTATTTATTTTATTATTATTTTTTTTTTTGGTTAAAGTTAGTTATTACATTGAAAGTATAGCATTTGACGAACGTATTCAGTATAATTATATTTATACAGTATCTTGCCTTACATGAAAAAAAATTGATGAGGAATTTTTCAATTTGAGGAAAAATTTTCCTCAAATTTAAATTTCCACTTCAATTATTTACTTTCCTGAGCGAAAGAGTATTATGTTTGGCAACAGCAGAAAAAAATGTCTTATTTACGAAACTTCAAAGTTCTTTAAAATAGTAAATTATGTATTACAATAAATACCCACATACAAATGAAGATATTTTCTGAAATCTTAAATGTAACGATGGATAAAAATTTTCCAATTTTTTTTGTGCTATTATATTTTCTTCAATGACTAAATGGTAGAAAAAAAGTATTGCTGAAAGTTTTATTTTATTGTCAGAATAGCGGTGTAGATATGGCGCAATTTCATGCGTCTAAGTTGCGAAGGGGAAATTTTCAAAAACTTTGAAGTTCTTGGCAGAGTTTTGAAATTTTAATGTTCACAATTAAGGGATCAATTTCCAATTAATTTTAAGATAACTTGACTTTGTAAGATAATTTTTGGTAGAAGTTATTCAATTGAGATTAAGGAAGATGAAATGGCCCAGACTGATTCAGGGTAGACAGATTGATTGATGGGAGCGGTCGACACATCATCACGAAAAATATTAGTGCGATTTAATTAAATGCAAAACAGAGCGTGTGTTTTGCCTGACTGCATTTTCGTTTTTTAATTCCATTGGTTTCCATATGGTTTGCCTAGTTGGAAAAAATAAAACTTGCATAAACTATATTGCTATGGAAAAACGTATAGAAACTAAATTTCAAATTACTGCTTTGTAAATCTTTACCCTTTTTTTCCTCGCCGTGCGGTAGCCTGCGTAGAATAGCGCCGACGTAGTTATGCGTGTCGTAAGAGACGACTAAAATAGCACTATCCGATCCGGGTAACGTAAGGCTTACTTTGTAGTATGACTATGGCCCAGGGTCGGTAAAGCAGGTAGGCACCAGCCCTTTATGGCCGGTGCTGGTTGTCAAGTGTCTAGAGAGTTTGTGGGAGGTTCGAAGGACAGCGCCGCGGCCGCACCATCGTTGGCCGCACCCCCTCGTATTGGGGGTAGTCTGTGAAACCGACAAAGTATAGACAGTATGGCCGGGGTTGGCATTGATTACCCTTTCTTTTTTCTTACTTTTTTTTATAAATTGATTGAATTGCTTAAACTTCTATTTGTTCCTTTTGTGATTTCTTTCTTTTTTTTCGTTTAATATGTCATTTTTCGTAATTGTTTCTGTCTTTTTCGATGTATCCATTCCTGTCTTGGAAAATATTTGAAGATCGAACACTAACGGCTTTTGGTGAGTAAATGGTTCGATTTTCTATAGCTAGGAGTGCTCGCATGGCGAAGCCAGTAACACTTGAAACAGTTGCAGACAAAAAAAATACAGTTGCGACATCAAAAAGGAGTACAGTTAGCTTATAACGGAGAAAAATAATAAATAATTGCATAAATAATAAATAACGATAAAGAAAACGCTTATGAAGCGTTACACTCGCTCCACACAACTAAAAACAAAACCCCCTACAAGACAAAATAAGTAAATAAACAAAAAAAGACCTAGTGACACTACCAATAGGGAGATACTTTCTCGAATGTGCAAATAAAATCCTTGAATTCGTTAAAGAAAGAATTCATTAAAAATCAGGGTCTTCAAAAATAAATACTTTATTTTAATAGCAATTGCTTTGCTTATGCTTTCCACAAGATGTATTTATTTTTTTCTACTGTGATCAGAAGCTATATTGCCAGAAAGAAAACACGCAAAATACCACCTAAATTGCTACAAAACTTTTTTTTTATTTTAAATTTACAGATTAAATTTGGTACACTGGGTTAAAAAAAAAATGCTTGAAAATACACGAGAATCTCCTGGGAAATCATTTACTCGGAGTCTGACGCAAAATTACAGAGACTCAAAAACAGGACACTAGTCTTTAAAAAAGGAAACTACAGAGGAGAAACAGAGAACATTATGTAACTTGATTGCAACAGATAATGTGCCGCAGTTGTGGCGCATCTGTGAGTACGCTGAATTACTATTTCTGTTACACAAAGTCGTAAGTAAGAGCAGCTAAACCCACGCCGCTCGGCCAATGATGCCTCCGGCCGCCAAGGGCTAGCAGGCTGTAGTGGTG
Source organism: Octonoba sinensis (assembly GCA_038502835.1). Lineage (NCBI taxonomy): Eukaryota > Metazoa > Arthropoda > Arachnida > Araneae > Uloboridae > Octonoba > Octonoba sinensis. The sequence continues at coordinate 126,193,776 of CM076601.1, read as the reverse complement.
GAGAACTATCGATAGTACTATGGAATACTATCGATAGTTCTCACTATCGTCACCATCGATAGATTTTTTTCAAACAATCGATAGTATGCGATAGTTTGTGTTCGCAAAACTGGAAGTTTTCTTATTTATATTCAACTTCTGTTTTGGAATTTGTGGTAACTGCCATTTATTTACTGTCGATTTAATATTTTAAATTGTTAATATTTCTTTTATGTTTTTCAAATCATTAGAATAATCGTCTTTTTTACTCAAACCATTCCTTTCGATGTCTTAAATATTTCGTCAAATCATCTCATTTAAATCAACTAATATACAACAAAAATAGTTTTTTCCTATTTTGTTGCTACTAAACTTTAATTGTTATTGTTTGAACAGAAAAATTCAATATTTTTACTCCCTATGGATGATTTTGTAAGAAATATAAGCATTTTATTGTTACCTAGGGGATTCGTGAACCCTTATAAAAGTTACAATTTTTTTAAAATGTAACATAGACATTTTTTAAATCTTTCAATTGCCAAAAAAATAATCAATATTTACTCATCTGAACACGAGCTCATTCGCTATCAAATACATAGTCGTAAAGTCAAAATTTTTGTACACATTTACTCACAAGAAGTACAGTAGTGGCTACAATGCTCACAATTTTATCTCTGAATTCATTCAAGAGGTAGGGAGGGATCAGTGGTGTAGTCCTGAAAAAAAAGTTGGGGCGACGCTGCTGCATAAGAAGATAAGCAATTGAAATCAAAAGTGGGGGGATGCTTATGTTAAAATGTAAACATTTTGGGGGGATGCTTGCATTAAAATAAAAAGGTAGGGGGACGCCGTCCTCCCTCGACTACACCACTGGGAGGGATCAAAAGTTAAAACATTGAAAATTACCCCAACTGACCCTATAGCATATGCAAAGGTATTGCAAAAGAAGCGTTGCACAGGCGCAAAGGGTTCAATGGGCAGCGTGCGGATTTTAAATGATGATGTGAAGCTTCATAGGAGACGGGCGGCACATTTCATTTCAACCTATGAGAGGACTCTGTGGGTCGTTCTTCTTTATTAATTTTCCCTTCAAATTTAGCTCGTAAAGTATGTGCGAAAAATTATTGCAAAATGTACGCTAACATTAGTGCTAATTATATAAAAATTATTTTATCAAAACAAAAAATAAATCGTCTGGTATCTTTAAAAAAAAAAAAAGAGAAAGACTGCAAGAAATTGGATCTATAGTTTCTATAGGCCTGCGCCATCCATTTGTGCAAGGTTGTGCTGCGCACGAGCGCGCCGTGTCAAAAAGGCGCCCTTGTAAAAAAACACACACACAATAAAACCCGAAAAACCATTAGGTTGGGTTTTTCGGTAAAAAAGAGCTGCCTTGGCGCTGGCCCCTTAGTTTCTATGTATCTTATCCTACATCCTACATTTATGAATTTTTTTTAGAAACAGAAGTTTCTTCCTGTAAATTTTAGACTGGAATGCGATTCGTTTCTTGCTCTACTTTCAATATCATCTGTGCCTGCAGGCAGGGTTTATTCCAGAGAGCGACATTTTTTTCATCTTCTTTCCTCCCTTCTCTTCTTTTTTATAAATAGTAAGTTAAAACTTTGTAATTTTACCTGCTAAAATTATTTCTTTATTATTCATTTATTGATAGTTATTATTTTTATTTAGTTATTTTTTCCGCCATTCTAGTGTAATGCTTCTGCTTGGGAAAACATGCTGCAGAATTTCCAGATTGCGATAAATGCCATCTTGCTTCCCACTCTCCCGTATGCACTCATGTCAACACATCCAGGTTCATGTTCAGGTCATATACAAATTTAATTTTTAAAAGCTTTACTGCAGAGATTATTTTTTCGAACCATAACAAAAGCATTAAAAATGTTACAATCAGTTCGTAAAATATAGGAAAATTATAAAACTCATAGAGGAACGATGAACTAATTTTATGTGTTTAGTTTCCTCCCTGTACCTGGAAAGCACTTTAGACGTGAAATAAAATTAAGGCAAAAAATCATAAATAACAGATGAACAAAGTTCGGGATTGTCAAAATTTACGCATTGTTATTTCGATTTTTATAGAAGATATAAATGTAACCAGATTAAAATAACGAACACATCACTGATTTAGGTTAAAAAGGCTCATAATAAAAGTGAAAAAAATATATTTAAATAAGTAAATCATAACTATCGGGGCGGGGGAAATACACAAAACGAATGCACCTGATGATTTTTTTTTTTTTTTTTTTTTTTTTTTTTTTTTTTTTTTTTTTTTTTTTTTTTTTTTTTTTTTTTTTTTTTTTTTTTTTTTTTTTTTTTTTTTTTTTTTTTTTTTTTTTTTTTTTTTTTTTTTTTTTTTTTTTTTTTTTTTTTTTTTTTTTTTTTTTTTTTTTTTTTTTTTTTTTTTTTTTTTTTTTTTTTTTTTTTTTTTTTTTTTTTTTTTTTTTTTTTTTTTTTTTTTTTTTTTTTTTTTTTTTTTTTTTTTTTTTTTTTTTTTTTTTTTTTTTTTTTTTTTTTTTTTTTTTTTTTTTTTTTTTTTTTTTTTTTTTTTTTTTTTTTTTTTTTTTTTTTTTTTTTTTTTTTTTTTTTTTTTTTTTTTTTTTTTTTTTTTTTTTTTTTTTTTTTTTTTTTTTTTTTTTTTTTTATTCTGTTGACAAATACAATGTGTAATTATTTTATATACATAAATACCTTGACATTTTCCCGAAAAGAATATTGACGTTGTTTCTGATGGGGAATAAACATTATCTGCATTCATGGGCCTTAAACTAAGCTACAAAAATTAGACTCCTGTAATTTGAAGTTTTGGACAATTCAAAGTTTATCTGTGGTCCCTTCAGCTTCGAATTATGAATGTTTGACTGAAAAAAAATCAATTGTCAAGCCCTTTTTTCCGCTTTTAACACCAGTAATGAACTTGGACAGAAAATGACTAAAGACCTTTTGAATAATAAAAGGAAAAATTTTCCATTATTGGCACCAATGATCAATCATTTCTGTCATTGATTTAAATTCATTGCATTTTGTAAAATATGCTTTTCGAAATGTATTTGTAAAACTGATTTTATTGTAGTAAAAGATCTTTCTTTCATAATTATTCTGCAATTACTTACATACATAATTCCGCTATGTTCATTTATTTTTTCCTTTACTTTTAAACCTAAAAGAAGTTGGGCATTAACTTACTAAGTACACAATAATTTTCTTTACAAATACAATAAATAACTTGTAAAGTTGTCAATGATATAACTAGATTGCTTGTGATTGACATACAGCGCAGCAGCTTTTATACATCGCCGAAGAGACTACCGAGAAATGTCATAACTGATTTATACTTCTGGCTTGATCCAAGAATTGGGGCCACACTAAATTTTAAATATTGTCCTTCCTGTTTTATTTTTATCTACATTAAATATCGAGGATGTTTTCGTTTTCTACGTTAAGTTATAAAATTAATTCTTTACCTATGAATTATGTTAGGAGAAACAATATTTCTCTTACATTTACTCCATTTAAGGGAATTTGTTTTCAAAAATCTGGCATAACACTAAAGAAACTTCACATATTTACATCAATTTCCAAAGTAATTTAAAACATTTACATCGTCTTATTTCAGGCATAGCTTAGCATAGAAAATCAAAAAAAGAAAATTCCTAGCATGCACACAAACAACAATGATCTTTACAGAGAAATGTTTAAATTACTGCAATGAAGCAACCCCAGATATAGCACAATTCAAATCCAGGCAAAGCAGATTTCTCAAAAATTGTATTTCCCAAGTATTTGTGTACACATATTTTTTCAAATTTACAATTAAACAGCAAGGTTGAAGTTTTTAAGATTCATTTTTCAAGCCTAAAACATATTTTTTCAAGCCTTAAGCAAATTGCATTTCAAATGAATAAAATATTTTGCAAGAAATTGTGGAGTGTTTAAATAGTTGTATAGACAAATAAGTCAAGTAAAAAAGTATTTTGAAAATCATTAAAATGATGATTCACCTGTTAAAGTAACTTCATCTCCATCTTGCAAGAACTTTCGTGTTTTCCCATCAGATAAAAGTACATCCTTAGTTCCTTTCCATGATAATTCCAACAAGGAACCATATGAATCAGGCGACTGGTTTGGAGGGGAAAAAATGTATGAGAAAATGCTTCACAGTAAGAACATTAAACAAACAGGCACATAAATTTACTTTTCTAGTTCAACTTCCTATGATGAGAAACAAAGATTCACATTTTTAGACATGCATTTACTAACTTCTCTTAGAAAATAGAGAAAGAGAGAGGGAAAATCTGCCTATTATGCGGAAAAAAAACCCGTTCATAAATAAATGCAAATTTTTAGGAAATTTTTTGCAAAAATATATTTTTTCTCAAATTAATTTTGATAAATTTAAACAGCATAGGTACTTTTTGTCTTTTACAGCCCTGCAATAAACCACCAAATTATTTTAAAAACAGTCAAACTAGGGTCAATCTGGTTTTGCTGAAATTTATAAACTGTGTGTTATTGTAATTTACTCAGATGATATAACAATTCAGTGGCAAGATTAAACTTGGTGATAAATTTAGCACTGTTTTGCTATGAACCATATAAATAAAAAAGCATCATCTAAATTATATAGGTAAGGGCAATGTATTAAAAAGAGTTAATGTAAAACTTATTCAGTATAATCTGTATATACTGAATAAGTTTTACATTAACTCTTTTTAATACATTGCCCTCGCCTATATAATTTAGATGATGCTTTTTGATTTATATAAAAAGTGGAATTATAGATCTATAAAAAATATCTCCTTTTCAAGCTAAGGGGATAATGGTTTTGTTGGTTTATAAATGAATTAATGATTTAATAGGCGTTTTGAAATTCACAATAAAGCATTTCCAAGAACCGAACATTAAAAAAAAGTCAGTCGGATTCCAGATATCCGATGCCTTCTGGTTGGGGGAAGGGATGCTCCTGTTGGTCCCTCCCCCCGTAGGTGCACCCCTGCTTATGCATATTTAACAAATTGGTTACATCATCATAATCTTGATTAAGGAGCTTTTCATACTTTTCCACTAATTGTTCCAGAAGCTAACAGATCTCCTGTATTCATGTTGCATCCTGTTATGGTGTGATGAGTTAATTGTTGCTTCATGGTCCAGTACATGTACTAAAAAAAGGTAGAAAACAAAGATTTAAACCTTTTTAACATCATGGAATAGTATTACCAAATGTCAGTGATAATTGTGTTTAGGGTAAATTAACACTACAAAAACTTACTTTAAAGTTAGATCTTGAAATCAGTGTAGCTTCTTTACTATCTTGAGCTGAAATATTAAACAAAATAAATATCATCAATTCTTTCTTAAATGAGAATAGTTTGCATATTAGTTGCATACTGATGTTGATAAGCACATAAGAATAAATTCATACAACACTTGTAATTGAAAAAAAAAGCGTCATCCATGAAATTTGAAATAAACAAAAAACACCATCAAAGAACAGAACTTGCATAGATTCCAAGCAATGCTTTTTCTTTTGAGAAAGAACAAGGTATCCTAGTTTCTCCATGTAAAAGAGCAGTGGTGAAGCTAGACCCTAATTGTTTTTTTTTGCGGGGGGGGGGGGGGGAGTACAATTTTTTGCAGCAAATTTCATTGTTTTAGTCCCCTTCTGTAAGCCAGGGTTCGAAATTAGCAGTTGTTAGTCGTATTTTGCGAAAAAGAACCCCAATTTGACGACCGCGATTTCACACCCAGTCGTCAGTTTTGACACCTAACCTTTCATAAGACTTTTAGTTTGACAATCACAATTTTTCACGAAGTCTATAATAACTTTATACAATTAAATTTTTATATACATATTTCATCTAATCTTCTGCATTTTGAGTTTTTACGGTACCTAGGAAGACCATCGTAACTTCTTGACTTTCAAATTTTTGAATCTTGAATTTTTACTAACAAATTAAGTTTTGTAAGTAACACTAGATTTAAATAACACTTGAAAAATTAGTTATGCCAATTAACTCATATTTTGTTTTATTAGACACTGATTGAAATAAACGTTTGTATTTAGACTAAAGCAATATTACCACCTTCTCAAAAGAATGATTTTAAAATTACGCCTAGCAGAACATTTTTGGCAACTAAAACAAAACAATTAGGTGCCAATGACGCCTAACTTTTGCATCCTAATTTCAAACCCTGCTCTAAGTCCTCCCATATCTACGTCACAATTTCAAGGGGGTGGTTATCCCTCCCCATCTATGCAAGTGAAAAAGAGGAAATATATTAAAGAAGACAGAACCAAAGTTATAAAAATGCATTATTCTAGCTGTGTGTTGCTTTGAGAGATTTTCTAAAAGTGACAAGAGCAGAATTTGTCAAAGTAAGTCCAGCACCACTTGTTTTCCCAGGTGGGCCAACTTCAAAAAACCAACTAAAGAGGCTTTTTTAATAATAACTTACTGCATATTAAAAATATTTACTTCAGAAACAAAATAAATGTCATCAGCATAATATTTGTCATTAATTTAACACTGCTCCTGAATCACATGCGATCAGTGACTTATGTTCTCCTTCACATCTGTGTAAGATATAAAGAAAATGATGAAGAGCCAGCTATGAGTAAAACTAATTTTATGAGTTCTGACTAATACAGAGAAAAATTTAAAAGCAGTAAAAATATATTTCAATACAAAGCATAATATAAAAATAAAAACGTTGAATCCTTGAAAATCTTCTCAAAACAAAGTAACATTATAATATTGTCAGATGAGAAAAACATACTTACGACGTAGAGAAACTTCCAAGTGAATATCAAAGTTAAATGGATCAGAATGTTGAAGATAAGGAAATGGTAATGGATCTTGTGGTACATTCTCACAGATGAAAGGTTGTAAAGCATTAATAGTGACAATCCATGGGCTGATAGTAGTGCCCAAATTTTTACCTAAAAATGGTCCTAAAGGAACATATTCCCATTTCTGGATATCTCGAGCTAAAATAATATTAAAGCAAATAATCAGTTATCAAGAAAGTTAATTCAATTGAAAAAATGAAGCAAATATTATCACTGAAGTGCAATAACTTTCTGCTGCCTGGGGCAGGGGCCAAATTTGGTGTACTTCTCCACCTAAGCTTTTATAAACAGAAAAACTTTTGCAGCAATGGAAAATATTAAATGTTTTGATTATTTTTTTAAATCTCCAAAATTAAAAATTCTTGCAAACTAGAAAACAACATTTATTTTGCAAATTTGCATTTTAAATTTATATATTAATCTTTTATTATAAAAAAGCAGTAGTATTATTTTAAGAAAAATCATTGTAAAGCATCACATACTTTGTCAATATGAAGAGTGTTGAAGAGGAGGAATGGTATCTGAAAGCTTGACACATAATTCACAATGTGTTATAATCAAAGCCACAAGACTTACTATTATGTTCATGGTTTTTAATAACCTACTGTAACCAGTTGGTAGTTGTTATTCTGAAAATAGAGCCCTTCCATTTCAGATCAGGCAGAGGGTGTCACATGACCCTCACCGATTTTTTTGAAAAAATTACAGTAGTTACAACTAAGGGACATATAAAATATCCCAAAAGGATTTTGCAAAAAAAAAAAAAAAAATTATTTCTCTAGTACAGACGTTTAAAATTTGGGACAAAGTTGGCCGTTTTCAGAAAATCAGCAAAACACTCACTTTTAAAATGGGCACTGTTTCAAAAGTTTTTAACCGATTCGAATGATTTTATTTCTATAAATAGTAAAGGGATGGTATTTTATTTAGACACTAATTTTAAAAATTTAGTTGGCTTCATTGATAAAGAAAAAAAAAACGTTTCTGAAGTGAAAAAATAGTGTTTGTTCCGACTTCGTGATTTTTTTTTTCTTATGAAAGAAATTTATTTTTGACAAAACAGAGGTGGCGATCTAAAGTGCTGTTATGGAAGTTTTGTATCAAATTTTATTGTAAGCCTGAGATGCATATCCTCTCAAAATTTAAATTTTGAAAATGTTCAAAAATTACGATTTTTGAAGTGTGATTACTCAAAAAAGCCATTTTTTAAAAATCTGAAAATCTGTTCATTTGTTGCCCTTAAAGTGCTTAATGAGCTGCTATCAATTATATTGTGTATTTTTGCCCCAGATATTTTATATGATTTTTCAAAAATGGCCTTTTGTGCATTTCTGAAAAAAGCCAGAAATTCAAACTCATTCCTATTTAACCACTTTAATATAATATTTAATCAATATTTATTAAGAAATATACTGTATTTTTACACAATTACTACAGATAAATTGTACTTAACCTTCTTAGAACTTAAATAGCTCCTAGCACAAAGCATAGCTACTGTGATTTAATGCATGGTATTCTGTTCAATCCAATTACTAGTTTTAAACTCGCATACTTTACATCAAATATGTTACAGCACTGATATACATAGTTTTAAACGCATATGAAATTATGTACTTAAAGCAAAATAAGTAGAATCAAGTTCTTGAATCATCTTCTACTCGTTATTACCAAAAAAATGCAAAGACTAGGAGGGTTCAGATGGTGTTATATTTCTTGTGGTATTATATTCTGGCTATTGAAATATTTGTTCTAGATTATCTGTGTACAAATTATTCAATAGTGTCTCTAAACCATCGGTGATACATTCTTAATTTGCCCCATTCAATAATTCTCATTCACACTTTCAATACATTTTCCTATTAAGAAATCATGCATTGAGTTATATTTGTTTAAGAGGCTGTTAGTTTTCTGTTTTCCACTTCTTGTTTGCTCTTGCGTCAAATGTAAGCATTACTATTTCAGGGATATTTACTATTTAGCAGTATTGTAGGATAGCAAATAACGTTTTGATTGTATTCCTACAGTAAATTTTACATTTGCTGTTGCTTGGTATTTGATATAAAGGGTGTGAGTTTGAAACTAGTAATTGGATTGAACAGAATAACATGCATTAAATCACAGTAGCTACGCTTTGTGCTAGGAGCTATTTAAGTTCTAAGAAGGTTAAGTACAATTTATCTGTAGTAATTGTGTAACAATACAGTATATTTCTTAATAAATATTGATTAAATATTATATTAAAGTGATTAAATAGGAACAAGTTTGAATTTCTGGCTTTTTTGAGAAATGCATAAAAGGCCATTTTTGAAAAATCATATAAAATATCTGGGGCAAAAATACACAATATAATTGATAGCAGCTCATTAAGCACTTTAAGGGCAACAAATGAACAGATTTTCAGATTTTTAAAAAATGGCTTTTTTGAGTAATCACACTTCAAAAATTGTAATTTTTGAACATTTTCAAAATTTAAATTCTGAGAGGATATGCATCTCAGGCTTACAATAAAATTTGATACAAAACTTCCATAACAGCACTTTAGATCGCCACCTCTGTTTTGTCAAAAATAAATTTCTTTCATAAGAAAAAAAAAATCACGAAGTCGGAACAAACACTATTTGTTCACTTCAGAAACACTTTGTTTTCTTTATCAGTGAAGCCAACTAAATTTTTAAAATTAGTGTCTAAATAAAACACCATTCCTTCATTATTTAAAAAAAAAATCATTCGAATCGTTTAAAACTTTTGAAAAAGTGGCCATTTTAAAAGTGAGTGTTTTGCTAATTTTCTGAAAACGACCAACTTTGTCCCAAATTTTAAACGTCTGTAACTAGAGAAATGATTTTTTTTTTTGCAAAATCCTTTTGGGATATTCTATATGTCCCTTATTTGTAACTACTGTAATTTTTTCAAAAAAATCTGTGAGGGTCATGTGACAAGTTTCAGACCTGCCTGCCTGATTTGAAATGGAATGACTCAATATAATTTTTAAAGGTTTGTTGAAGATTGACTGTTGTGTTGTAATGTGTTTTTTTAAGCGTGAATGCTTTCTGCTGCTTAAATTAGTATAGAGACATTCTGCTTGACCCAAACAGTACAATATTTAAATAAATTAATTTAAAAAGGCATGAATAAAGACATTTTGAAACATTTATGCAATTTTTGGCAGCAACTGAGGAGTCAAGACTATTTATGTAAATGAAGAAGCTTTATTTCACAAAATATTTTTCATTTTTAACTATATTATTTGTGTGTGTTTTTTTTTTAATTTCAAAGAAAAATGATTTGAGGTTTTACATTTTGGTTAGATCATGAAGCTCATAACACGTAAGGTGAAAAATGTTTCTGAAAATCGATTAGCAAATTCTGTTCCTTAATATCAAAACAACATCTTTTGTCAAGACACTGATTTCATTTTGCCCTTGTTGTTTTAAAACATAACAGTAACATACCAATAATAACCTTCAAAATAATAATTTTGAACCATGTCATAACTTCCACAAAAACACCAATCAGTTATTTTTTTCTTTGCATTTACATGTAATTTATGGCACGTGTGATGCTGGAAAACAGTATCTTGTTAAAATTGGCATTAGAAGTATGCGTGGCAGGAAATGGGTTAAATTAATTTAATTTCCGTAACTAGAGGTAAAAAATGCACAGTACATGAGTTTCATTACTACTAATAATAAATGCTGAAAAGAAAACAATTTAAGCTACCAATAATTTCCTTACCACTCCAGTCATTCATTAAAACCATTCCAAAAATATGATCTTGTGCATGTGTAATATCAATTGGTTCTCCAAGTTTTGATGGCACACCAATGAGAAATGCCATCTCTAACTCAAAATCCATCTGTTGGCAAGGTCCAAACTCCGGTGGCTGTTCTAAAGTAATGAATATAAATAGCATTATAAAACATAAGGTTGCCTATTTCGTAAGATATACAACTCGCATGATATGAACGTTGAACAATATTTCAAAGCTTGCTATTTGTGTTGCCGTAAGAGATAACCTCTTTTCCAACTGACATAGCTGTTATTATATATTCAAAGGAAAGTGTGTTTCATTTTGTCTTTCAAATTGAAATTACGTATTTATGCATTTACAGCATATGAAATGTTTTGTCAGATGCTGCTGATTTATTTCTCAACACCATTTCCACTCTGTGTAAACTAACAAATGTATCTACTTAATTATAAACATTAGGTATATACACCTGCAATTTCAAAATCCAAGCAGAGACAGCAAATTATTCAAAGTTGGACAATGTCTGCCCTGCCAAACTTCTGGAGGTCTAAGTCAAGCATTGTAATAACAATATGTTGACAATATCTAGATAAAAAGGTCTTGTTTCATGTGAAACTGGGGGGGGGGGGGGGGATTTTTAAAAAAAAAATTTAAATTGGCTTAAAATCCCCCCTCCCACCCTCATAGTGTAACCCGTAACAGGGAAGCTGAAAAATTGGGAGGCAACAGGGGACATGTGGCTTCAGAGAGTGTGCTTTGTTCCAACTTACAAGAAAGCCATTTAATCAAAATTTTATCCTCAAACTCCTTTGAACATTGTCTTTCAGAAAAAAAATCTTGTTTGCATTTTAAAGTGAGAATAACAGCACCAGAGAAAACTTTGTCAGAAGCTGGGATTTCCTGATAAAAATCTTACATCGAAACAAATTTTCAAAAATTAAAGAGAAAACTCTATATTTTATATTTGTCAATGTATTTTATTAATTTACCATACAAAGCAATTTTTAGTAGGTAAAAAACAAAAATTACACAAGTGAGAAAATTTTAACATTGCCTGTACTAATACAGTCAAACCCCATTAACGTGAAATGAATGCCATTCCCCGTCAGATAATCTAAGAACTAGTGCTAAATTAATCGTTTAAGACGAAATTGATTTGAACAAAATTCCGCTTAAGACAAAATTTTTCAGTTGACAAAACAATAAAAGAAAAGAAAGGTGAAAAAACATTCTTTGACATGAAATTTCCTTAGAGCTTAGGAAGCTTGAAAATTCTGTTGCACTTATTAACTTCTAGGAATTCTAAGAAAATAGCAACATGGTGCTAAACTCTCAATCTATTTCTTGAAAATGAGTTATAAAGAGAACAACTTTGATTACATGCAGAGTAACATGCTGAAGGAAATTTTAGTTTTGAGTTAGTCCTGTGCGGGGTGCAGTTGATTTTTTCGCATTCGTAATAATGAATCGTAAACAGCAATCTTTGACGTTAGAAACGAAGCAAAAGATCTTAAATGAAGTTGAAGATAAATTATTGAAGAAGACAGAGATTGCTGCAAAATATGGAATTGCCAACAGCACTTTATCCACGATCATTAAAAATTAAAATAAGATTGAAGCAGTTTATGCTGTGAATCAGTTTGAGCCAGCAAGTAAGAGAATGAGAACCGTGAAAAATGAAGACTTGTAAGTGGCCCTTTTACGCTGGATCAAAGAGGACAGGAAGCAAAACATCATTTTAACAGGGGTGATTTTGCAAGAAAAAGCCAAGTTCTTTGGAGAAGCTCTTGGTGTCAGCGATTCCGTTTTCTCAAATGGTTGGCTCTCTAGATTTAAAGAGCGTCATGGGATTGTTTGCAAAAAAATCTGCGGTGAAGAAGCAGCTGTTGATCCGAAAACAGTAAATTCGTTTTTTGCTGAAAAATGGCCAGCCCTAAAAGAAGAGTTTTCCCCACGAGACATTTTTAATGCAGATGGAACTGGACTTTTTTTCAAGGCACATCCTTCCCATATGTTGACCATGAAAGGGGAAAAGTGCTCCGGTGGAAATTGCAGTAAAGAAAGAATAACCGTTATGGTAGCCTGCAACATGGACGGCAGTGAAAAAATTAGACTCCTTGACATAGGGAAATTTGCCTAGCCCCGATTTAAAATCCTGCAGCCATCGGTTAACGAGAAATTCGGTTAACGCGAAAAAATTTGGCAGCCCCCTCGACTTCGCGTTAAAGAGGTTTGACTGTATTTTACAAATTTCCTGAGAACAAAAAAATTAGTTTTTCATGCTCTTAAGCATTCTCAAGGCATAATTTTTTGAGCTTTCCAAACCAACAAGGATTTAGCAGGATAAATACAGATATGGTGTTTGCATTGTATTGCTTGTGGAAGAGAGGATAAAGATCAAGACTCAGAAATTTTTGTAGTGGCCAGTGGCCACTAAACCTGATTAACATAGTGGCCACCCATGCATCAAGAAACAAAATTCCTTATGTGTGTTATTTTCAGTGAAGAAAGCTTAATATTTTGTCAAAACTATTAAGTCTACAAAAAAAAAAAAAAGAAAAAGAAAAAACCTTTGTTGGCTATGGTAAATTAAGGAAATATGAATTTTTGCAATCTAGTTTTTCATGTTGAATGCTATAGATTACAAAAAATTTAAAATGCAAAGTTTTAATTGTTTAATAATAGAAGCAACATATAACAAACATCCCAATTACAGAAACGAACCTTTTACAAAAAACCACGATCATACGGACCATTTTTGAACACAAGTATAAAAAAATGTGTATTTTCAATTCTAATTTTGTTCCATACATTTTATTTTCATTCTTTTCAAATCTTTTTTAAAACTTTCAGACCATTTTCAACATGGCGAGACACTTAAGTCCAAGTTTATAAGTTTAAGCAAAAATGGCCGATCTGAAATGAGTGCGTTGCGAAATCTTTTAGAAAAAAATAAATAAATAAACATTAAAATTGTTTCCTACTACATTTAAGAGCTTCATATGGCAGAGAGTAGTTGTTCAAAAAAAAAGCGTAATCGGGAAAATTTTTGCCATTTTTTTGTGTGTGTGTGAAAGGAGACATGAGACTAACGGCTGAAATTCGGTGACTTGAATGCTGAATTGATGAGTTTTTATTGTGCTTGTGGGCATAAAAGAGGCAAGAATTGTAAATTCTATAGCTGTATTTGAAAAGGAAGGATTTACTTTGGAATTTAAAAGAAAGGAAAAGTGGTGATCAATCCAAAATTTTAGAATCGCCACTTTTGCAAACATGATCGCCACGTGGCGAGTGGCGACCGCGAATCTTGACCTTTAAGAGAGGATTAGTATTTTTAGGGGCTAATTGCTATTTTGGGTTCAGCTCAGTTATATTCAGGTGTTAAAATTTCGAAATCGAAATAATTGGAACTTTTACAAGTAAAATCCTTTTTTAAAGTCTTTTTAACACTAAAATCACTTTCAAGTTAATTCAGAATATGCTGCAACTCTTTTTCATAAAGAAATCAGAAAGAAACTTTTCTGCAGACGAAAATTTGCCCCCTAAAGGGGAAGGTATGCTCTCACGGACTGCTGTTGTACAAACATATGAAATTTCACCAGTACGCAGGCACAAAAACATTTTGATACGATGGGACGTCCAACTAATTCATTGAATTTTTATTACAAAGTTACCATGGCTTTAGATAACAAAAAGTACGTAGATGTTGCTTACATTTACTTTCAGAAAGCGTTCGATAAAGTACCGCATGAAGTTCTTTGCTACCAAACTAGCTTATATTAGTATTGGTTATAATTTGAGTTAAAAATTGGCTGACTGGAAGGAAGTTGTATTGCCATTATACAGAAGTTTGGTAATACAGTCGAGGGTCAAAAATCCGCACAACTTGGGAGAAGTGGTTGTGCGGATTTCAGGTCACTTTAGTTAACTATGTTAAAAAAAGTTCACAAGTTTCCCAGGTGTGAATTATAAGCAAATAATGGGATATCTTTTTGTTTTCCCCCACCCTTAAACATGTTTAAGAACATTATTTTTTAACCACAAGGTAGTGCTAAGCCTTATTTCGGAATTTTCCGAATTTTGGAGCCCGACCCAAAATGGCGGATTTACAGAACCAAAAATGGCGTATTTACGTAAACATCGACATTGATAAGCGCATTTTACTTCAAATTGCACTGTTTTGTTAAAGGGTTGATAAATAGGTAACTTTTTTTTTTTTAAAGGTAATATAAGTAAATCCATGTGTTAATATATTTTACCAAACAAAAAAGATAACTTATTCATGGATTTTAATAAAACGCTCCAAATTACAACACACAATTCAGCAAAAATAAACCATACCCACATGGTAGTTCACCATTTCACTAATCACCTGCAATTGCATGAAAAAGAAAATAGGAACTGCATCAACACCTAAAAAAATATTAACAGAGAAGTCAAACCAAAACGCTAGCGCCATTTGTACAAATTGCAAAGTTACTAGGCGTCATTTATGACCACAGAGAAACAAATTCCTTTATCTTTCTTTCTCTTTTTTTTTCAGGGAATAAAACTTGAAAAACGAACTTTTAAGAACCTAAGGGGAAACAAATTAATTTTCTATAGGGAAAAAAGATATTTAACTGAGCTCAAGAAATCAATTTTCATCTTTCAACATAGTAGGGTTTTCTGATTTTATCTTGGTTTCCTGAGTTTAGTTCATGTAAATCAGAAACATATCTACAATATTGCTTCTATTTGAATCAAAATTTACTGGTATTTATTAATTTAACAGCTTCTTAGATTAAATATTTTTCTAAATTGGCCAAGAAAAAAAAAAAAATCGGAAATTTTCGGGAATAGTGCCGAATTTTGGGATTCTGAATTTGGGGTTCGGTACTGTAATAATGTTGGGAGTATCCTTTTACTCCATAGTTGAGGATTTAACATGCCTAAATTTGTCATCGGCAGATTGTGGCCCAAAAATATATTAGTTTTACGTTTGCAAAAATGACTTTTCTGCAAAACCAGTTAGGAACAAAATCAATGCGGATTTCGGACGTTGGCGGATTTCAGGTCGGCGGATTTATGGCGCTCGACTGTACTTCATTTGGAGTATGCTGTTCAGTTTTGGTCTCCTTATCTAAAAAAGGATATTAACTTATAGGAAAGGGCTCAAAGAAGGGCTACTATGTTAGTAAGTGGTCTTTTAGATTTAGATTATGAGGTTATGCTTAAAAAGCTCAATATATATAGTCCAGAGCAAAGGAGAGTTAGAGGGGACATGATTTAGTTATTGAAAATCATTAAAATGAAAAACGTTGATGGGATGCATTTATGCACAGAAGGCAGAACCAGAGGTCACTGTTTTAAGCTTCTCAAAACTCAGACTAATCCTGAAATTAGGGAAAATTACTACTTCAATAGTGTTGCAGGCAGTTGGAACAATTTACTTGCAGTGGGGAAAAAAAAATTTTTGAAGGCTCTTGATGCTCATTGGGGATTGTTAAATTGACTAGGACCAGCCTTGATGGGCTTTGCACCTGTTTTTGGTTGTCCCACTTGTATTTGTAATTGGACGAAATATGTAATTGGAGTGATAAGAGGAATTTGTTGAGCGGTGTTATGGTGTGTTTGCCTGCCGCAGTGGTTGAATTTAATAATGTGAATTAAATTATATAACCAAAGCAACAAACCAACACGGTGTGAAAGTATAGTGGTGCCTTTAATACTACTTCTACTTCACACTGCCTTTATTCTCATTGGTTTACAGTTAATTCTTAGGCTATATAAGCTTTGTTTTTGTTGTTCTGTCTGCTTCATTTGGATGTTTTGCATCTAGAAGCTCCCTGTCGCATTGAAAAAGGGATTCCAAGCGATCCCGAAACATATGTCTGCGTTTTAATGCTCATTTGTGCTTTAATTTAACGTGAAATTTTATTTCTATTACTTTGCACAAAGTTTAATCATTACTATCTCTTAGGATTAACGTGCCTGAATTTGTTCTTCTTTCTTTTGTTTTGTTCTCCCATCTGTTCGCTGCTTGGTGAGTTTTTGATTTTTGTTCTTTCCTCATTGCTTTTCTTGACTGTGTTTATTTTTGCTTTTTTGTTTTCTGACATTTGTTCCGCATATTGTTACGTGGTGTATGTTTTGCAATTTGTTCTTTCTGTTTCTTTTTGTTTATTGAACGGTTTAGCTATTGTTTTTTCCCCTTATGTTTTGTTTGTTTTGATTCTGGTTATGTCTCAAGTTAACAGATTTTGTAATCTACGAATTAAAAAGGTTCGGTTTTTGAACCATTTAAAATTTCTCCAGGCTTGCAGGCGCAAGAAAGTCATTCCTAAGTTTATCACTTTAAAGTGTAATTTACCGCGTTCTGTTAGGGTTGATAAGGTAATTTTTCGTTCTAAATTAGCTTTACTTAGAGCTTCTATCCAGGAAACTAGGAAAAAACTTTCGTTCATAGAACGTGAACTTTATGAATTTACATCTTTCTGTATCTAATTCTAATTTCGATTTTGATTCTATTGATAGAATGTCATGGGCGAGAGCTCTTCATTCATCTGACAGTCACAAAATTACTTTAAATAAGAAATTTACCAAGTTGTGTAACGATTCAAATGTTCCTGTTCCGGCTGATTTGCCTCTTGTTAATAGGAATGCGGTTGTAAATCTTTCGAAATTTTCTTTGAATAGTAATGAAATTAATGCTTTGAAATGTAATAACAATTTTGCTTTGGCTAAAAAGCCTTCTTTTTCTGAACTTATTGCTCCGGTTGAAAAAGCTTTCAAATTTAGTGCCTTAACTTCCACTCAAAAAGAGTCAGTTCGGCATCTTATTGCTTCCAATGTTGATTTCAATTCAAAAGTTCCTAATATTGATTTTACCCATTCTGTGAAACGCTGTGTCAATAATTTAGTTTCAAATTCTGATTTGGTCATTACCAAAGCTGACAAGGGTGGTCAGATTGTTGTTCTTAATAAATCATCTTATGTTGAAAAAACTGATGATTTAATTGCTTCTGGTCCTTATTCTGAAATTTATAAAGATCCTAGCGACAAGGAGTTAAAAGCTATTTCTTCTGCTGTTAAGTCTGTTCATTCTATTCCTTTGATTGCTAAACGGTCTGTGATTCCTTCTGTTGCTAATTGTGCGCGTTTCTATGCTTTACCGAAGGTACACAAGGCAGGTATTCCTTTCAGACCAATTGTTTCCAATATTGGCACTGCTTCATATAAACTTTCCAAGTATTTAGTTTCTGTGTTTTCTCCACTTAGGAGTCGGAATGTTTTCACTGTTAAAAATTCCACCGATTTTGTTAAGAAACTTCATAACTTCGTTCCGAATAATTCGGTTATGGCCTCTTTTGATGTTAATTCTTTGTTTACTAATGTTCCTGTTGATGGCGCTTTGACTTGCCTCAGGAAAAGGCTTTCTGAATTCCATTTTACTTCTGTGGAAATCGAGGAATTAGTTTTTCTTACTCGTGTGTGCTTGCAACAGAGCACTTTTGTATTTAATGGTAAATTCTATGCTATGGTAGAAGGCCTAGCCATGGGAAGTCCTCTTAGTCCTATTTTAAGTGATTTCTATATGCATTATTTTGAGGAAAAACTATTCCAAAAATTGCAATTTCAATTTTATGTTCGTTATGTGGATGATTGTTTTGTCCTAACGGACAGTAACTTGTTAGGTATTGATGATGCTCTTTCGATTATGAACTCCATTGATTCTAATATCCAGTTTTCTTGTGAGAAAGAACTTAATAGTAGCCTCGCTTTTCTTGATGTTTTGATTTCTAGGAGTGAGTCTGGTTTCACAACTTCTGTCTATCGTAAACCTTTCGCTGTTTCTTTACCTCCTCACAGACTATCGTCTCATCCTCCCAACCAAAAATATTCGGCTTTTAATGCTCTTGTCCATCGTGCTATTAATATTTGCTCTTCTCCTGAGCTTCTCAAGATTGAACTCAACTATCTGAAAGCTGTAGCTGTTGATAGAGGATTTTCTCACTCTTTAATTGATTCTATTCATAACAAACTTTCTAAAAAAACTTCTGGTCCCAATCATGTGGTTTCTAGAAAGGATTTGGTTGTGTTACCATTCTTTCATTCTGTAAGTTTTCGTATTGCTAAAATCCTAAAAAGGTTTCAATTTCAAGTTGTTTTTGCTCCTAGCAACAAACTTTCCTTCTCTTCTCTTAAAGATCCTGTTGATCAACTTAATACTTGGGGTATTTACCAAATTAGTTGCCGTTGCGGCCTTTCTTACATTGGTCAGACAAAACGTGCTCTGAAAATTCGGTTAAATGAGCATAAAGGTTATGTACGTAAGCAAGAGCTGAATAAGTCTAGCATTGCTCAACATTGTTGGAATTCCAACCACTCTTTTGATTTCAATTCTGGGAAAATTATTCAAAAATGTTCTTCCCCTTTAGAACTTGACTTTTGGGAAGCTTATCATATTAACAGGAATAGTTCTAATTTGGTTAATGATTCTTCCTCAACTCCTTATTTTTCACAGGTCTGGCATAAGTTCCTTTAATTTGTTGTTCTTTCTTGGTTTTCTTGTTAGTTTTCCATTTTTTTTTTTTTTTTCTCTCTCCCCCCCCCCCCCTCCCCCTCTTTTGCATGTGTACTTTGTTTTGCTTTTTGTTTTGGTATTTTCTGTACTTATTTTATTTCCATTTTATTCTTTGTATTTTATTTTATTTTTTTGCAATTTTCATGTATTTTCACATTTTTATGCACGCTGTTGTCTTTTTCTTTGTTTTTATTGATATTCCTTTTTACTTTCTGTACTTCCAACTACATTCGTTTGTTGCTCTCTTATTGGTGCCTTTAATACTACTTCTACTTCCACTTCACACTGCCTTTATTCTCATTGGTTTACAGTTAATTCTTAGGCTATATAAGCTTTGTTTTTGTTGTTCTGTCTGCTTCATTTGGATGTTTTGCATCTAGAAGCTCCCTGTCGCATTGAAAAAGGGATTCCAAGCGATCCCGAAACATATGTCTGCGTTTTAATGCTCATTTGTGCTTTAATTTAACGTGAAATTTTATTTCTATTACTTTGCACAAAGTTTAATCATTACTATCTCTTAGGATTAACGTGCCTGAATTTGTTCTTCTTTCTTTTGTTTTGTTCTCCCATCTGTTCGCTGCTTGGTGAGTTTTTGATTTTTGTTCTTTCCTCATTGCTTTTCTTGACTGTGTTTATTTTTGCTTTTTTGTTTTCTGACATTTGTTCCGCATATTGTTACGTGGTGTATGTTTTGCAATTTGTTCTTTCTGTTTCTTTTTGTTTATTGAACGGTTTAGCTATTGTTTTTTCCCCTTATGTTTTGTTTGTTTTGATTCTGGTTATGTCTCAAGTTAACAGATTTTGTAATCTACGAATTAAAAAGGTTCGGTTTTTGAACCATTTAAAATTTCTCCAGGCTTGCAGGCGCAAGAAAGTCATTCCTAAGTTTATCACTTTAAAGTGTAATTTACCGCGTTCTGTTAGGGTTGATAAGGTAATTTTTCGTTCTAAATTAGCTTTACTTAGAGCTTCTATCCAGGAAACTAGGAAAAAACTTTCGTTCATAGAACGTGAACTTTATGATTTACATCTTTCTGTATCTAATTCTAATTTCGATTTTGATTCTATTGATAGAATGTCATGGGCGAGAGCTCTTCATTCATCTGACAGTCACAAAATTACTTTAAATAAGAAATTTACCAAGTTGTGTAACGATTCAAATGTTCCTGTTCCGGCTGATTTGCCTCTTGTTAATAGGAATGCGGTTGTAAATCTTTCGAAATTTTCTTTGAATAGTAATGAAATTAATGCTTTGAAATGTAATAACAATTTTGCTTTGGCTAAAAAGCCTTCTTTTTCTGAACTTATTGCTCCGGTTGAAAAAGCTTTCAAATTTAGTGCCTTAACTTCCACTCAAAAAGAGTCAGTTCGGCATCTTATTGCTTCCAATGTTGATTTCAATTCAAAAGTTCCTAATATTGGTTTTACCCATTCTGTGAAACGCTGTGTCAATAATTTAGTTTCAAATTCTGATTTGGTCATTACCAAAGCTGACAAGGGTGGTCAGATTGTTGTTCTTAATAAATCATCTTATGTTGAAAAAACTGATGATTTAATTGCTTCTGGTCCTTATTCTGAAATTTATAAAGATCCTAGCGACAAGGAGTTAAAAGCTATTTCTTCTGCTGTTAAGTCTGTTCATTCTATTCCTTTGATTGCTAAACGGTCTGTGATTCCTTCTGTTGCTAATTGTGCGCGTTTCTATGCTTTACCGAAGGTACACAAGGCAGGTATTCCTTTCAGACCAATTGTTTCCAATATTGGCACTGCTTCATATAAACTTTCCAAGTATTTAGTTTCTGTGTTTTCTCCACTTAGGAGTCGGAATGTTTTCACTGTTAAAAATTCCACCGATTTTGTTAAGAAACTTCATAACTTCGTTCCGAATAATTCGGTTATGGCCTCTTTTGATGTTAATTCTTTGTTTACTAATGTTCCTGTTGATGGCGCTTTGACTTGCCTCAGGAAAAGGCTTTCTGAATTCCATTTTACTTCTGTGGAAATCGAGGAATTAGTTTTTCTTACTCGTGTGTGCTTGCAACAGAGCACTTTTGTATTTAATGGTAAATTCTATGCTATGGTAGAAGGCCTAGCCATGGGAAGTCCTCTTAGTCCTATTTTAAGTGATTTCTATATGCATTATTTTGAGGAAAAACTATTCCAAAAATTGCAATTTCAATTTTATGTTCGTTATGTGGATGATTGTTTTGTCCTAACGGACAGTAACTTGTTAGGTATTGATGATGCTCTTTCGATTATGAACTCCATTGATTCTAATATCCAGTTTTCTTGTGAGAAAGAACTTAATAGTAGCCTCGCTTTTCTTGATGTTTTGATTTCTAGGAGTGAGTCTGGTTTCACAACTTCTGTCTATCGTAAACCTTTCGCTGTTTCTTTACCTCCTCACAGACTATCGTCTCATCCTCCCAACCAAAAATATTCGGCTTTTAATGCTCTTGTCCATCGTGCTATTAATATTTGCTCTTCTCCTGAGCTTCTCAAGATTGAACTCAACTATCTGAAAGCTGTAGCTGTTGATAGAGGATTTTCTCACTCTTTAATTGATTCTATTCATAACAAACTTTCTAAAAAAACTTCTGGTCCCAATCATGTGGTTTCTAGAAAGGATTTGGTTGTGTTACCATTCTTTCATTCTGTAAGTTTTCGTATTGCTAAAATCCTAAAAAGGTTTCAATTTCAAGTTGTTTTTGCTCCTAGCAACAAACTTTCCTTCTCTTCTCTTAAAGATCCTGTTGATCAACTTAATACTTGGGGTATTTACCAAATTAGTTGCCGTTGCGGCCTTTCTTACATTGGACAGACAAAACGTGCTCTGAAAATTCGGTTAAATGAGCATAAAGGTTATGTACGTAAGCAAGAGCTGAATAAGTCTAGCATTGCTCAACATTGTTGGAATTCCAACCACTCTTTTGATTTCAATTCTGGGAAAATTATTCAAAAATGTTCTTCCCCTTTAGAACTTGACTTTTGGGAAGCTTATCATATTAACAGGAATAGTTCTAATTTGGTTAATGATTCTTCCTCAACTCCTTATTTTTCACAGGTCTGGCATAAGTTCCTTTAATTTGTTGTTCTTTCTTGGTTTTCTTGTTAGTTTTCCATTTTTTTTTTTTTTTTTCCTCCCCCCCCCCCTCCCCCTCTTTTGCATGTGTACTTTGTTTTGCTTTTTGTTTTGGTATTTTCTGTACTTATTTTATTTCCATTTTATTCTTTGTATTTTATTTTATTTTTTTGCAATTTTCATGTATTTTCACATTTTTATGCACGCTGTTGTCTTTTTCTTTGTTTTTATTGATATTCCTTTTTACTTTCTGTACTTCCAACTACATTCGTTTGTTGCTCTCTTATTGGTGCCTTTAATACTACTTCTACTTCCACTTCACACTGCCTTTATTCTCATTGGTTTACAGTTAATTCTTAGGCTATATAAGCTTTGTTTTTGTTGTTCTGTCTGCTTCATTTGGATGTTTTGCATCTAGAAGCTCCCTGTCGCATTGAAAAAGGGATTCCAAGCGATCCCGAAACATATGTCTGCGTTTTAATGCTCATTTGTGCTTTAATTTAACGTGAAATTTTATTTCTATTACTTTGCACAAAGTTTAATCATTACTATCTCTTAGGATTAACGTGCCTGAATTTGTTCTTCTTTCTTTTGTTTTGTTCTCCCATCTGTTCGCTGCTTGGTGAGTTTTTGATTTTTGTTCTTTCCTCATTGCTTTTCTTGACTGTGTTTATTTTTGCTTTTTTGTTTTCTGACATTTGTTCCGCATATTGTTACGTGGTGTATGTTTTGCAATTTGTTCTTTCTGTTTCTTTTTGTTTATTGAACGGTTTAGCTATTGTTTTTTCCCCTTATGTTTTGTTTGTTTTGATTCTGGTTATGTCTCAAGTTAACAGATTTTGTAATCTACGAATTAAAAAGGTTCGGTTTTTGAACCATTTAAAATTTCTCCAGGCTTGCAGGCGCAAGAAAGTCATTCCTAAGTTTATCACTTTAAAGTGTAATTTACCGCGTTCTGTTAGGGTTGATAAGGTAATTTTTCGTTCTAAATTAGCTTTACTTAGAGCTTCTATCCAGGAAACTAGGAAAAAACTTTCGTTCATAGAACGTGAACTTTATGATTTACATCTTTCTGTATCTAATTCTAATTTCGATTTTGATTCTATTGATAGAATGTCATGGGCGAGAGCTCTTCATTCATCTGACAGTCACAAAATTACTTTAAATAAGAAATTTACCAAGTTGTGTAACGATTCAAATGTTCCTGTTCCGGCTGATTTGCCTCTTGTTAATAGGAATGCGGTTGTAAATCTTTCGAAATTTTCTTTGAATAGTAATGAAATTAATGCTTTGAAATGTAATAACAATTTTGCTTTGGCTAAAAAGCCTTCTTTTTCTGAACTTATTGCTCCGGTTGAAAAAGCTTTCAAATTTAGTGCCTTAACTTCCACTCAAAAAGAGTCAGTTCGGCATCTTATTGCTTCCAATGTTGATTTCAATTCAAAAGTTCCTAATATTGGTTTTACCCATTCTGTGAAACGCTGTGTCAATAATTTAGTTTCAAATTCTGATTTGGTCATTACCAAAGCTGACAAGGGTGGTCAGATTGTTGTTCTTAATAAATCATCTTATGTTGAAAAAACTGATGATTTAATTGCTTCTGGTCCTTATTCTGAAATTTATAAAGATCCTAGCGACAAGGAGTTAAAAGCTATTTCTTCTGCTGTTAAGTCTGTTCATTCTATTCCTTTGATTGCTAAACGGTCTGTGATTCCTTCTGTTGCTAATTGTGCGCGTTTCTATGCTTTACCGAAGGTACACAAGGCAGGTATTCCTTTCAGACCAATTGTTTCCAATATTGGCACTGCTTCATATAAACTTTCCAAGTATTTAGTTTCTGTGTTTTCTCCACTTAGGAGTCGGAATGTTTTCACTGTTAAAAATTCCACCGATTTTGTTAAGAAACTTCATAACTTCGTTCCGAATAATTCGGTTATGGCCTCTTTTG
Source organism: Octonoba sinensis (assembly GCA_038502835.1). Classification (NCBI taxonomy): domain Eukaryota; kingdom Metazoa; phylum Arthropoda; class Arachnida; order Araneae; family Uloboridae; genus Octonoba; species Octonoba sinensis. Next base: position 126,169,582 of record CM076601.1, on the reverse strand, counting down.
ATGTTAATTCTTTGTTTACTAATGTTCCTGTTGATGGCGCTTTGACTTGCCTCAGGAAAAGGCTTTCTGAATTCCATTTTACTTCTGTGGAAATCGAGGAATTAGTTTTTCTTACTCGTGTGTGCTTGCAACAGAGCACTTTTGTATTTAATGGTAAATTCTATGCTATGGTAGAAGGCCTAGCCATGGGAAGTCCTCTTAGTCCTATTTTAAGTGATTTCTATATGCATTATTTTGAGGAAAAACTATTCCAAAAATTGCAATTTCAATTTTATGTTCGTTATGTGGATGATTGTTTTGTCCTAACGGACAGTAACTTGTTAGGTATTGATGATGCTCTTTCGATTATGAACTCCATTGATTCTAATATCCAGTTTTCTTGTGAGAAAGAACTTAATAGTAGCCTCGCTTTTCTTGATGTTTTGATTTCTAGGAGTGAGTCTGGTTTCACAACTTCTGTCTATCGTAAACCTTTCGCTGTTTCTTTACCTCCTCACAGACTATCGTCTCATCCTCCCAACCAAAAATATTCGGCTTTTAATGCTCTTGTCCATCGTGCTATTAATATTTGCTCTTCTCCTGAGCTTCTCAAGATTGAACTCAACTATCTGAAAGCTGTAGCTGTTGATAGAGGATTTTCTCACTCTTTAATTGATTCTATTCATAACAAACTTTCTAAAAAAACTTCTGGTCCCAATCATGTGGTTTCTAGAAAGGATTTGGTTGTGTTACCATTCTTTCATTCTGTAAGTTTTCGTATTGCTAAAATCCTAAAAAGGTTTCAATTTCAAGTTGTTTTTGCTCCTAGCAACAAACTTTCCTTCTCTTCTCTTAAAGATCCTGTTGATCAACTTAATACTGGGGGTATTTACCAAATTAGTTGCCGTTGCGGCCTTTCTTACATTGGTCAGACAAAACGTGCTCTGAAAATTCGGTTAAATGAGCATAAAGGTTATGTACGTAAGCAAGAGCTGAATAAGTCTAGCATTGCTCAACATTGTTGGAATTCCAACCACTCTTTTGATTTCAATTCTGGGAAAATTATTCAAAAATGTTCTTCCCCTTTAGAACTTGACTTTTGGGAAGCTTATCATATTAACAGGAATAGTTCTAATTTGGTTAATGATTCTTCCTCAACTCCTTATTTTTCACAGGTCTGGCATAAGTTCCTTTAATTTGTTGTTCTTTCTTGGTTTTCTTGTTAGTTTTAAATTTTTTTTTTTTTTTTTTCTCTCTCCCCCCCCCCCCTCCCCCTCTTTTGCATGTGTACTTTGTTTTGCTTTTTGTTTTGGTATTTTCTGTACTTATTTTATTTCCATTTTATTCTTTGTATTTTATTTTATTTTTTTGCAATTTTCATGTATTTTCACATTTTTATGCACGCTGTTGTCTTTTTCTTTGTTTTTATTGATATTCCTTTTTACTTTCTGTACTTCCAACTACATTCGTTTGTTGCTCTCTTATTGGTGCCTTTAATACTACTTCTACTTCCACTTCACACTGCCTTTATTCTCATTGGTTTACAGTTAATTCTTAGGCTATATAAGCTTTGTTTTTGTTGTTCTGTCTGCTTCATTTGGATGTTTTGCATCTAGAAGCTCCCTGTCGCATTGAAAAAGGGATTCCAAGCGATCCCGAAACATATGTCTGCGTTTTAATGCTCATTTGTGCTTTAATTTAACGTGAAATTTTATTTCTATAGTGGTTAGATTTTTTAAATTTTGCGTTGCGTTTTCGAAGATAAATTCAATCAAAATAATTAAATTTCATTTAGAACATTTCAAAGGAAAAGATTTGATAATGTCTTAGCTACAGAATTAAAACATACTGCATAATTCAACTTCAAATTTATTTAGAATCCTAAATTGTTAAAATGCTACCATATATTCAATATTCATTTTAGGTGCACCATTATTCAAAACAAAAAAAGGAAACTTTTTTCATTAAACAACATAATTGAAATTGCAAATGATGAAATTGAAATAATTTCAATGCAAAAAACACAGCAATAAAAATATATCTGGATTATTGAAAATAGCTTGAATTCAACCGAATCGAAAAATATCAACTACTCTTAAAAACGACTGGAATTCATCATTTTCTTTTTCTAGCAGAAATGATCCTTATAGGATTTCATTTTTTAAATTTTAAATCCCCACTCTCGGACGCAGGATCGACGTCTGCTATCCGTAGAGATGGTGATAATTCTTATCAGGTAAATCAAATACTACTTATCTGCTTGACTAAGACCAATGCCATTTTTCTTGCTGGAACACCAGAAAAGTTGAACTTCACCAAACTGTAGAAATTGGTCTAAAAAGTTCCACTTGTAGCGGTGGTGTTCCGAAGACAGTTCTAGCAGGCAAGGAAGCAATTTTCATATTCACAGATTCTGCAACGCTCGAAGAAAAGTCCTAGCAGACAAAGTGACCGTTGGGATACACTGGTACTGCAATGCTTCTATATTTAAATTTGCTTTAATCTTCTGGAGTGCATCTATTCTTTTTTAGTGAAAGTTCCTTTCAACTATTGTGTGTGAAATAGATTTTCGCAGTATAGAGCGCCTGAAGAGTTCATACTCTTTCTTCTTGCATGATGCCGATCCCTTCGAAGAATTCGTCGCGTTGTAGATTTCTTTCAGAGTTTCCGTAGCGATCCAATTTCATCATCTTCGAATTCAATTATTTTCTTTATGAATATTGATTAAAATAAAAATTCTCTTATTTACATCCAAAAGGATTCAGTATTTCCTTCTTACATAATTCAGATTTATTTCTTTTTCCTCTTTTTTTTTTCTTCCACCTCCTTTCTTTTCCCGATTCCTTTCACCTCCCATCGTTGGAACTTGCAGTCGAAGAGAGAGAGTTTCAAAAATGTAATACAATCTTTCTTTTTGTGACGTTGCTGGCGTCACCTGCTCTCATTCGTCAGTATTTTAAAATTTGAAATGGACTGTGGGGAAAGGATTTCATTGGCCTGTGAAAACCTTTCATTGTGATGTGAAAACCTTTTATTGGCATGTGCTGCCATCTATCAAAGAATTCACAAGTGATTGTAAATTTTAAAATTAATGTAACTTTTCTTTACAAGCGGTCTGAAAGACTGCACGTCCCGTAATGGGTTAATATCTTACATGTCATAGTTTTATTTGAAGACACTACAAACTTGTTTTGAAATTAATGCATTAAAATTGTTTTAATAAAGAGTTAAATAGATAAAACAAAGTAGAATGTTATTTCTAAACTCACTATCATCAGGTCGCTTCTGTCCATTTGGCCTCCTGATCGGTGTACCAGATACAACTACTGAGGATGCTCTACCATGGTATCCAACCGGTAAATATTTCCTGAGAAAATATTAAAATGCACACATCAGAATCTTTTCATGCAAGATTTGCAAAAATTTCATAAATAAACCGGAAATTCTGGTACATTGAATATTTAATTCAATCTGATTTTTCTATACCCAAATGCTTGCATTTTCATTAAAATATCCTCCATTTACCCCCCCCCCCCCCCCCGCCTTGTTTTTGCCTGTTTTAATATGAAAGGGGAACGAGAAATTTATCCAGAACTATACAACCCTACTTTTTCATATATCAGTATTATTTCCATACCATTAGCTACCGTTCTCTTTCATTTATTTGTCTTAAAAGTAAGTAGAAAACTTTTATGGCGACTGGAATTGGATGCAGTTTTCTAGCGAATGTTGCGGCTTGAAATGAATCTTGGATTTTTGTTTTTTTAAATTATGATTTTCAGCTTTTAATTTGATCTTTTTTTATGTTGTCAGGAGGGAATTGTGAGACCAGAATTGTGTATTATTTTTGAGCTATTAACTATTGGCACTCAATAAGTACTTGTTTGTGCTCGACTGTACGATTTGGTCTATAAGCTTTAGAAAGGGGGTACCAATGTGGCACGAGTCCCCATAAGATGTGCATCTGCATAAAAACTTTTGATGAATTAAGTGAAAAAAGGATTTCTAATGCATCCAAGGTATGGAATGAGTGAATCTGAAACAAAAAAAGTTTGACAGATTTGTATTAGTGTTTGTTTTAAGCACTAGTGGGGGCACCAGAGTACCCCTGGTGTCCCCTTGCGGGCCCTTATACACAAGAGTCTGGTGGAAGCCTTTTTACCAGGATAGAAATGCCATTCTATGCTAGGTGTTTGCCATTTTAGTCTTTGAGTATTGGCAAACTGGAAGACTCATTTCAATATTTGATTCATGTAAAAAAAATTTTACTCTTCAACTCTTGTAAGCAGTTTGCTTCCTCTTTGTTGTTGCTTGCAGCTGATATATTCAGTGCATTTAGCCTAATTTATCATTGGGCAAGCATCAGAGGTTTCCCTCATCTATTGAACTTTTTCTACATATTTGTTTTTTCTCTTCATTATTAATTTTTGTTGCTCCAGCTTTTGATGAAACTGGTGGCTACAACACTGATGAGCTCAATTTTATGTTTTATGCTTAGATAGATTTTTTTCCTGCTATAAAAATAGGTACTACTTCTACTAAAAGATATACTAGCATTGAAAAAGACTTAATTTATTATTATGTTCTGAAAGTTTCAAATGATGTTCAGCTTTTTATGAAAAACAGTGAACAAAAACAGGCTTTATTTTTTGGTTCGTTAGTGGTCCCTATATGATTAATTCATTCATACTTCCCTCCATAGTGTGTATTAAAGCATGTTCTTTAAGCGTGTCCCAAATTACAGTATTTTGTCAGTTATTTCTTTGGGAATATGGTGAAATGTATGCATTTATTTTATATTATTATTACCATATACCTGCATATTGCAAAAAACAACATTGAACAGAGCATAATAGTTGCTTTTTTTACCAGTTTGGCAGCAACGGATTATCTTTTCCTCGAAACATAAGACCGACATTGGTTGCGTGGTCTAAAGACGAATAAAAATCAGTATAGTCGCCTGAAATGAAGAAAAAATTATGGATAAAATGATTAAAAGAAAGATTCTTTTTTTTGCACATTTATTTGGATGTTTAAATAAAAGTTTTTACTAATGCAAAATTTTTTATGATATCTTATAATTTGTGTCTCTTAGTATTTTTTCTAGTCAACATTTTTCTCTGGTTTTGTCTTACATTTTAAAGATAACCCACAGAGATTTTGAGCATTCTGGACACATGTGTCAGAGGGGTCTTCTATAATGACTCATATAGTATAAATAATTGTATTATATGCACTTCTCAGAGAGAAAAAAAAAAAGACATTCTTTATGTTGGTTTTCTAAAAGCTAATTAAGAAGTCCCTCTCAACTGTTGCAGTGCAATGTGATAATATGCGGAAGTATCTTATAAGGTAGAACCAGAGGTCATTGTTTTAAGCTTTTCAAATCTCAGGTTAATCTTGAAATTAGAAAAACTTATTACTTTAATAGGATAGTATGCAGTTGGAACAGTTTACCGGAGGCAACTGTTAGTTGCAGTGGGGTAAAAAGTTTTAAGAAGGCTCTTGATGTTCATTGGGGATTGTTAAATTGTGACTAGGACCAGCCTAGCTGGGCCCTGAGCCTGTTGCTGGTGGTCACTTTTGTATTTGTATTTGTATAATACACCACAAATTTTTATAGTGTTCCTCGTGCAACAGCAGTCACATTATTCCTGATGTCTAGAAGCAAAAAAGCATCTTTTTTTTTTGTACTGAAAAAGATTTCTGGAAACCCCATAATATGTGCATGCAATACATTTTGCAATTTGTGTTGCACCAGATGCGTTGCTTTGCACACAAATTATTTTCAAAAATACTTTGAGAAATTTTTAAGAGCTTAAGTTACTAAACTAAAAAATAATTAAATTAAGGAAGTTTTAAGGGGCACATTATCTATGTATACTACTGTAAAGGTCTTTATTTTCGTGAGGCTTAAATTTTTGCGATTTTTGCGAGCCCGTTGTAATCGCGAAAATTTAAGCCTCGTGAAATATTTTTTTTTCCTACTCAAATAATAATAAAAAATCAGAATATAAAATTCGCGAAATTTCCAGCTCGCGAAATCACCGATATATTCATTTTCGCGAAAATTACGGCCCACGAAAATAAGGGCCTTTGCAGTATCTCAATGTGAGTACTACTTTATTAAAACACTATTACATGTAAATTTTATGCAGACATAATTTTTATTGACAGTATAAAAAATTAAGATTTTTTTTCACTTACCAATGGCAACTGGTAAATGCATTTTAGCAGCTTTTTGAGGCACAAGTGCTCTGCAAAAAGAAGATAAACAATTATTCAAAAAACAAAAGGCATTCTTTTTTACGATAACAAACTTTATTCATAAGGATCTTTAATTTTACCTATAAGTAACATTAAGCTATTTTAAAAACATATACAGTAAAACCCCGTTAAAACGCGGGCCTCGGGGGGGACATGTTTGGCACCCGCGTTATAACATAACCGCGGTATAGTGAAATTATACCGCAGAAATATATTACGAAATAATACTCGTTTTTGTTTCATCATTTTTAACTTTATCAATCACTCGTAACTTTTATTCTATAGTATAATTTTTCTTTTCTTCTTTGCTACCATTTTATTTACTGTAATTGCTGTGCACAAAACACACATCTCAACTGCGCAATCAGTCTATCGAGGGATAGGTTATCAACCAACTGTGTTCCAAGCAAAAGGGGGCATAAAAATATCTTTATGTTATCAATATGGAATTGTGAAGAGGTCCTAAGAAAAAATTAGATTTGGAAGGGGAGGAACGCATTTTTCAAAGAAACAATGTTTCAAGCCTGCATCAGACTGGAAAATATATTTACTTTTCAGGAACGCTAAAGAATCTAGAATACAAAGGTGTACTTCTGAAAATGGAAGATAGTTAAGCATAGAACAGAACAGTTCCTGACAGATTAAACTCCTCTCATGTCAAGAGAAACAAGTCAGAGCCGGTCATGGCGATTGTACCCAATTTTGAAATTAAGCTACGTATATAGTGTCCTAAGTTGAAAGACAGAAAAAGCGTGAGGTGTACATCAAGCCTATCACCATAGGGCTTTATCTCTTTGTGTGTGTGGTGGTTGGGGGGGAGGGGCAGCTCTTAGGCTAGAATATTTGTGTGCTGGGGCTGGCTTTATTTACAATGGTAAATAAGGAATAGTAACTTTTAAATGACAATGTTAAAAGGGTGGTTTAAACGTCGGGGGACATGATAGCCACTGCGGTATTCTGAGGTGCGGTATAACAGGGTTTTACTGTATTAAAAATATTTTAAGAAAAAATACATCACAAATAGTTGCTCCTTATATTTCCATTTATATTACACTACACTGTATTGAAGAGGATTATAATCACTATTCAGTCATTTTAAATTTAATAATATTATTAGTAAAGCACAGAGGCGTTGGAAGGCAGGTGCGGGGGGTGCAGCCCACACCGGGTACCAGCTCTGAGGGGGGTGACAAGAGGGTGTGAGCTCTGTGGCCACACTCTAAATTAAAAAATTCTGCATCAAAGACGCAGTTTTTTTCTTTTATCTCAGCATAAGGGTTGCTACGCAACCTGGAAAACCGGGAAAAGTCGGGGAATTTAATTTGATATTTTACCTAAAAAGTCAGGGAATATCAATTTTTTCTCAAAAAACCTGGAAAAGTCAGGGAAAAAATTTTGCGGCGAACGCCAACCAAGCGATCTTCACGCCGTTATTGGAACCCAACCGGAATTTGGTGTTCAGCCAGATTTCTGCTACGCGAATCAGATTATCTTTCAGAAGTAAGGCAACCTTCTAACTTGTAGAAGACCGGACAGGATCATAACACTGCAGTAATACTTTTTCTCTCCACGTGTTGGTGCAATAATAGATTCTCTTATTTTATGATTCTGAAGGTTATTCAACAAACTGTATTGTATTGTGTACGAGATTAATTTGGTAAGTAATATTTTATAATACATATTTCTTTTAATTTTGTGATACATTATATATATATATTCTCTCTAATGCATTTCGTTTGTAATGAAATATAAAAATTCAAGAGATTGAATTGATTTAGAAATACGGAAGTCTGTGGATGTATAAAAACGATTTTATTGCCAGCCGGCAAATTTCGTTGAGCGTTCGAACAAAATTAGCGTGGACGTTTCATGATTATTATCGGACAAAAAGAATTGCAAGAAAATTAAATAATATTTTCTGAATTGCGTTAAAAATAAACCTTTTTTTGATAAATGTTTAAAAATACATTTTTCGTCAGCGGAGAACAAAAATATTTATTTTTTTTCTTTGTTCATGTTTATATTTTTTCAACGGGATTTATAAAGTTGAGCAATCTGATACAAATCACTATTAAGGCAAATTGTACTCAAAGACGGCATGTAGTACAGGTCCCCAAATCTGGCAAGTTCAGGCACGCGGCCGTTCGCATTTCGGAATTTTATGAATTTTGGATCAAAACTCGAAATAACAGTAAAATTAAAAAATCGCACAAATTTATTCTTTTAATTACGGACTTATTTTTAAATAACGCATCATGCAAGTTCATTGTTATTTTTCCTTAAATTTAAAATACTATTTTCTTTTTCATTTGTTATTTAATCTATCTTAAATAATTAATGTCATTACGCAAATTATATGTAATATTAATACAACTAAAAAATACATATATTAAATTTATTTATTAAAATCTGAAATAAAAAAAGGAAATAAAATTCACTTCTTGTATACCTGTTTTATTTTTATAAATGTATATATTATAAATATACATATTTATAAAGTGTTCATAAAAAATATAGCATAACATTGTTATCCCTAGTTTTTATGTAATCTCTTTTTTCCAGCTTTTTTTTTCTTGTTTCAGAAGTAAAATTATTTGTTTTTATGGAACATTCATTTTGTTCTAAATAGTAAGATTTTTGATATTAATTAACTTATATGTTTATTTAGAAAACTTAAACTTTACTTTTTTGTGAAGTAATTTTTTATTCTAAGCAGGATTTAAACAGTTGAACAAAATTATCCTTCGTTAAGTTCAATTACAACAATTCAGTAAATATAAAATTATTTTACCTTTGTTCATTTTTTTTTTTTTTTGCCTTGATGAAACATCAATCACTTTTACTTTTTAACAAAAAAAAATTGCATGGACCTTTACAATCACTAAACTGTTTTCTTTTTTCGTATATTTCAGATACACGACCCTGAAACGACATCGACCAAGTGGATCACAACAAAGAAAAAAAAAAAAAGGCCAAAGCTTTGGAAATGCAGCCACTGGCAAACTCGATGATGAAATTTGTTGAACCTTCTACATCAACATCAAGTATGGAAGTGGGTGTTTTAACATTGCCTCAATCGCAGAGTGATGATGTTGAGGTTAACGAAAAACCTGATAGAAGTCACGGAAGTGAAGAACAAATTAGAGAGGACATTCACGAAGAAACTAAAGAGATCAATGAAATTGATAACTTCAAAGATAATCATAATGAAGAAGGAAATAAATTAGAAGACGGCACATCAGATGGAAAGGAAGGAGAAGAAAAAGTGGTAGATGAAGAAGAAACTGAAGAGCTCAAAGAAAATGAAAACGTCAAAGATATTTATAATGAAGAAGGAAATAAATTAGAAGACAGCGCATCCAACGAAGAGGAAGAAGGAGAAGAAGTGGCAGATGAAGAAGAAACTATTAGTAATGTTTTGTTTTCTGACATCTCTGATTGGCCTTTCCCTGGTCCAGATACTCTAAGAGTTGACTTAATTAAAAGAGGAAGTGAAGCGTTTCAAAACAAAGACGGATCTTTTAGTTCAGTTAAGAGACAAGGAGATAAGACAAAGGGTCTTAATCGACAGTTGACGTCTGATTGGTTCTATATCAGTCAGCCAAATGGCGAGAAAATTCCGAGAACCTGGATGGCATACTCAATTAAAAAACAAAGCTTGTACTGTTTTTGTTGTAGGTTTTTGTTGATTTCTTACAATGTATATTAAATTGGCTTACTAATAAAAAGGCATTTTACTTTTTTTTTTCATTCATAACAAATTGTTTACGAAATAATTTACATTACTCTTTACTTACCGTATTTTCGGGAGTATGCGCAGCGGCGCATATGAAAAGAAAAGTGAAAAAATTGCCGATGCGGCGCTTACAACGGGTGCGGCGCATACGATCTTTTTTGTTTTAAAGTTTAGAAAAAAAGAGATTATTTTTCAAATATATTAAAAACGCTGTCACTAGATGGCACCACATCATTTTCGTTCCATGTGAAGTGCAGGCGGCGACAAGTGTCCACGTGCTTCAATGGCGATGTTGACGTCACGATTCGAAAACCCCGCAATTTCGGCTTCGCTACTTTCGTACTAGTTCGCGGACAATTTTCCTACTCTGTCGCATTTCTGCCCGCCGTGTTTTTAGTCATGAAAAACGATCCGATCGCGAAGTTTGTAATACAACATGGCGGCTTCGTTTATGTTGCGAGATTAGGCCTTCAGATCGGACGATCAGAGCACGGGAAGCCCTGAGCTATGCAGCCTTTTTCAGTCGGACAGCGAGAAGAGCGATTTCGATGGTTAAATCTGCTGTTCTTTTCTGATTAAATCTGCTGTTTTCCATTAGTGGATGCGACCCACTTGTAAAAAGCGAGCCCGACGGCGATGACCACTTAAATAAACGTGGAGCGCCACGGGGAAAAGAGTCTGCGTCCCGCGCTCTGGATAGTTACATTAGATAACCAACCGATGTCTCCTCCAAGTAAAAAATACAAAGAAAGTATGGGTGATTATTTAAGAAAAAGAAAACCTTTAAAATATTCAATTTATTCTACTTTTTTTCACCTAATTGTGCTATAATAGCTAAAATTTTGGCATGCGGCGCATACGCCGGGTGCGGCGCATACGCTAAAAATCTACTTTCTTGAATGGAAATCGCGACTGCGGCGCATACGCCGGGTGCGGCGCATACTCCCGAAAATACGGTAACCAACTGAATAAAAAAATTGCTTACTCAATAAATTTCATTTTATATTTTGGTGGACATAGGGGAGGGGGGTGACAAGTTAAAACGCCGCACCGGGTGCCACCGGACCTTGCTACGCCACTGGTAAAGCAGAACTGATTATTTAAATTATACTGTAAAAAAAAATTACACATAATTAAAGCACAAATGAGCATTAAAATGCAGACATATCAGGGGCGGACTGGGAAGAAAATTCGGCCCGGGCATATTTCAAACAGACCGGGCCCTTTGGAGGGCATGTATTTTGCAGATTGCAGGAACAAAAAAAACTGTCAGTAAATATGTCGATATGTATTAAAATATTAAATGTTCAAGCGACAGTTAATTTTCTTATTCAGCATGGATGTGTAATGATACGTAACGCAGTATAGGACCCCAAATTCGGAATCCCAAAAAACCCAAAATCCGGAACTTCTTCAAAAAAAAAAAAATCAGGAAATATTTTGCGCAGTGTTTTTTTTTTTTTTTTGGAAATATGTCATTTTAAAAAGAAGGAAAATAAAATGCAATGAACAATGAACATGTTTAAGATCGGAAATGTGCAGTTCAAAGTTATTTCTCGATTTTCTGAAAAGGGTTTGTTTTTGCAATTAGAATTAGAGTGTTATTGTGAGTTAATATCATTAAATTTTGCTTTTTTTATTTCTTGTTGTTTTATTACATTTATTTTTTTTTAAATGAGCTCTAATTTTCCCGCGATACAGAACATTCGCGAAATTGAAATTCCACGTTTCTCGCATTTTCCCGATCGTCTGATTTTTTACTGCAATTAAGTAACTAGAGAATGTAAAATCATATCCGAAATTACCGGAATTATTTTCGTTTATTGTTAAGAGATTAAAAAAATATCGGGAAAAGTCTAGGTTTTTCGACGTTTTGCCTTCGAATGTAAGCCAACTCCAACTTCGTTTCTTGTGATAATTTCATGAATTATAGGCGAGTGTATACGATAACTAAAAACAGTGGCGTAGCTAGACCCCAATTTCGGGGGGGGGGGGGGAGGTCTTCTGGAGGAAGGTCGATTTCTAGCAGTTAATTTTACGAAAACTATTAATAGAATTGATGATTAAAAAAATATTATGAATGGAGTTTCTAACTAGACTCATTTCAATGTGAAAACTGAAGGAAAAAAAAACATATTTATCAACTTAAAAAAATCTGATTTACGTTTTTATATAATTTTCACTTGAGACAGAATTTGATAGAACTGAAGCTGTTTTAGGGAAAATACAATATTATGTTAAAAATTAAACACTGATAAAGTTTACGTGCCTTGGGAAGGAAGGTGATTAACGAACAAGACAACTTCTGAATCTCCAGTCTGAATGAATACAATGGAAAGAATAATAAAAGTGTTAAGTCAATCCAAATGTTTTAAAAAATTGCTAATACAGAAAGTTAAATATGCAGTAAAACAAGAATACCTTTAACAAATAACAAAACAAACAAAAAATAAAATAAAATAAAAAAATAAATAAAATAAAAATAAAACTTACCAAACTTAACGAATTTACAGGAATAAAAATTTTTGTCACATAGAACGTAGAACTATTTTTAATCTCAACTGATAACTTTTTTCCCATTATCATTTTTAGCCTACTTTCCCGTCAAAGTGTTAAACAAAATTAACAAAGCATGAAAGAAAGCTAAATGTATCCGGAAAATATCGTTAAAAATAAAGAAAAAGTTAAAATAAGTGAAGTAATTAAATAAAGACTGAAAAATGAAAAATTTGAAAGTATGCTTTTGAGATGTAGAAAATGTGTCTGTCGGTCTGTCTGTCCCCCCCCCCCCCCCTCCCAATAACTTTTGAAGGATTTGTCCGATTCGAAATATTTTATTTTCCAGTCGAAAGATCTCGACGTGGGCATCTTGTTTCTACATTTGACTTGTTGATTTGCCCATTTTTTCGCTTAATTTTGAATAGTTCAAAAAATCTCAACATTAGCGCCTATTGGCAAATTATGTGAACTCTGGGCGTAGGATCCAAGCTCCTACGAACAAGCTTACTGAAAGAAGCTTTCAGAGTAAAGATTTTTTGATTTGAACAACCTTTATTCATTTTCGAACAGTTCAAAAAAAAAAAAAAAATAACGTAACCCCTACGGGGAATTTTAAATCTTATATAAATCATGATCTAACAAACGGATTTGCTTAGAACAAACTTCAGCGGAAAGATTTTATGACGTAGAACATGTACAAATAAAGTTCAATCGGAACTAAGGAAGCCTATTTTAATTTTTTCATCGGGATTTCTAAGGATATTTTTGAATGAATAAATGAGTGAATAAATTCTAAAATAAATAAATGAGTGAATAAATACATTAATGAGTAAATGAAAGACTGAATAAATGAAAGAATGAATGATGAGTGAATGAATATGTATTAACCGTTGAAAATGTATTTGAAGTAATTAGAACTAAAGCTAAATGAGAAAGAGAGATAGCTGGATTATAAGTTTGAAGTTGGTTTTTAACGGAAAGTCGGCTCGTATAGTTCTGGACGGAACTTCTTGTTAGATAATGCATTTAAAAGCGGCAAAAATAAAATTACCTTCAGGAAGTGTCTAGTGAAACTAATTCTGATTCAGCAGATTGTACTTCTTCAGAGGACATCAACTTTCTCTTTTTGTAACAATCATCATCAATTTTCTCTTTCGAATTGAAAAATTTTGTAATAGGTTTATGCTCGCTTCAATATTGCCTCTCATTCAATGCACTTCCCTAAATATATTGGGTTGGAATTCTGGAAAAAAAAAAAATGCGCAGGACAGACCGACCCACCGAGGCATAAGGGGTGGAGGTTGTGGATACAGGTTTTTCAAGAGGAAAGTGGGTGGGCTCGAGCTCATGGTAAAATATTCATACAACAACCTACAGGCAAAGTAAACGACTATTGGGGGAACAAACCATTTAAATTAGAATAGTTTATGCGTAAAGAACGTGAGAAAATAGCCTGTTTATGGCTACAGTACCATTTGTTAGGGGAGAAGAGAGATTGAGAAAGAAACTCTATCATTTTATCTCCCACTATCTCCCATCTATGTGTTCTGCGTATCTGTTTCTATATATGCAGCTGAGGCGTTATTATTGAATTGTCAGTAGTGATAAGTTAAGTTGAAAGTGGAGAGCAATTAACGCAATCCCCTGTGGTGCTTGAAAGCACCTTCTTAAAAGGAAGAAGTCATAAAAGAGTCTTTCTTCCGCTCTGGCATGAAACGTAGTAAGGGACTGCTGGGTAAGATTGTTACTAAGGAACATTGTGAACAGTCATGGGAAAGATTCTAGTTTAGATAAATTTATTGTTAAAAGTTCGGATTGCTTTCATTCGGATTTCTGGCTATTTCCAGTTTCCTTTTTTTTATTCTAATAATATTTTTTTGCTAGTCTTGTGTGTGTCCACTTTCATTTTCAATTTTCTCCAGACTAAAAACCCATATCTAATATTAGTAGGTCTCATAACTGCAAAAGTTGCACCGAATGTATTCTAGTTTTAAATTTGACTGCGAATCAAAACCTTCCCGAAAATGCTGCCAAACCAAAGATTTTCCAACATTTTTCATGCATTTTATCTCACCAGAATTTAATCTCAACTGGAGCATTTCATGACAGTTTAAAAATATATATATTCTTTACTTAAAATTAAAAGAAAATCATTAGAACCAATTGCGATAGCAACAAAAAGCCTACATTTAATCCATGTACTATATAAAATCATTTCAGGTTCGGGCGGGCTTGGGCTTCGAGGTATTTAGTGGAAAAACCGCTAGGAAAGTGGTATGATTAGGGGTGCAAGTTTGTCACTCCGTGAATTCCCTCGATTTTTAAAGCTGTTTCCTAAAATCTGCGATTTTTTTAAAAAAATACCACGATTGTTTAAAATTTGAGACTTATTTTGTTTTTTTACTTACACTTTAACAGCAATTTATACTGTTCTGAAGTTTTAAAATGTATAACAGATGAACCAAACTTTTAGAAGAATTCATCAATAGAAAAATAACTATAAAACTAGTTATAGATAATTCCACTCATGTTTAGAGGAAGTTTTCGATCCAAATCAATACAAATATTTAAATGTTTTTGACGAAGTTAATAGTTGTTCCATTGTTAACAATAACCCGATGATACCCCCTCCCCCAATGAGTTACACGTCGAAGGAGAGCAATTCAATTCTGGAAATTCAAGAGAGAAAGTTTTCCCAACCTGTCCAAAGTAGCAATCCGATGTTTGTCAGTTCGACTAACAGCGCAGATGCTGAACGGTCCTTTTCGACCGTTCGAAGTGATAACGACGAAGCATTAAAGAAAATAATTTAATCATGTACAATATTTTGTACCAAAATTCTGTACATTTAATTAAATACCTAAATATTGCATAAAATTGAAAGTAATAAAATTATTCCTTTTTTATTTAAGAAAATTAATTCAATTGCAGATATTCTAGTTTTTATTACATTATATTTGTGTTCTCGCGAACATTTCGCGCAATTTGCTGCAAGTCATAGTTTGGGGGGGGGGGGTCCCCCTTATCTACGCCAGTGACCAAAAATACTATGAATGAGCAAAATGCTAATAAAAACGTCCAGAGCAAATTATATGAGCTTTGATGCTACTTTTTTGAATGAGAACCCAAAATCCGGAAAATTCCGAAATCTGGAAAGATGGGGGCCCAGGTCCCATACTGTATATAAATTAGCTGTTAACAGTCGCCGCACTTTAGGGCGTTGCGCAGTGAGACAATCGGCTGAGACAACTGGCCGGAGAGAAATTCCCTGAGAATTTGTATCACCTGTATTGAGAAATTCTCAAGGCCGTATTTTGTAGCTTGTAGGGATTAAAAATATTGTCAGTAAGTACGTAGATATGTATTTGAATAATATTAAGTGTCTACAAAATAGATTAATTTTTCTTATTCACCACAGAAGGGCAATAATACGTAATATGTTAATTAGCTGTTAATAGCTGCCGTCCTTTAGGGTGTTGCGCCGTGAGGCAATCGCCTCGCCGCCTTAGCCTCCCCCGCCTGCACTGCTCTTAATTAAAAACATCAATTTTGAGGCTCTCAAAAGTTTGCATAACAGACGGCCACCTAGGTTTTTTATATGGACGAGCCGGCCCTGAGAATTTCTCAAGCCAGCTACGAGAGCTCGTCCATGTAGGCGACTTAGGCGGCAGCCTAAAGCGCAAAACTGATGTATTTCATTTATTTATTTATTTATTTTCAAAATTTAAAAATAAAACGTAATCATTTTTCCTCCTCAGGCAGCCGTTTAGCTTGTCTATAAGGGACCAGCCGGCCCTGAGAAATTCTGCCCGGCCAGACCCTAGAGATTTTGCCCCGTTGCACTCTCTGAAGCCCGGGTTACGACAAAGTTTTGATCCCCGTTTTTTTATGAACATTGTAAAAGCTGTATACTTTATAAAAAAAAGATAGATATTTTGCGACCGGCCCACCGGGCATTTGCCCGAATGCCCGCATAGCCAGTCTGCCGCTGAGACATATGCTTCGGAATTGCTTGGAATCCCTTTATCAATTTGGATGTTTTTACATCTAGAAGCTCCACTATTGCATTGAAAAAGGGATTCCAAGCAATCCCGAAAGATATTTCTGCATTTTAATGCTCAGTTGTGCTTTTACGTGCAATTATTTTTTAGTTTACTTGTGCAAAGTTTCTTCATTATTTTTATTTAAATTACGTTTAAAATTAATTTAAACTAGAGAGAATGGGAATATTTTGAGAATATATTCTCCGGCAATTAAAATTTGGAGCATAATCAAAAGCATTTTTTCTTGAAATAAATAAAAAAACATTATAAATACAATTAATTTTCTGAAACAATATTCATCATCACGATCAAAGTATGAATATAAAACTATTTTGTGGTTTACACAATTATACTGATGACTTCCATTTAAGAAAATTTGAATGGCTTGTAAAGAGGTCCCTATATTTGTTTTTGTTGTACAAATGCTTTGTAATAAAATTTTTGGGTTAGAAATTAGTTAATTGCGAGGAAACAAAGAGTAGTAGTTATGGGCAATAATTCTCAAGTGTGTGGCCTAGTGGTTAGCACGTCGGACTTCCACCTGGAAGGTCGCGCAATCGATACCCACTGAAGACCACCATGTATACTTGGGGATATATGCATGTAAAATCCATAGACCCCACTACCTCCCCCCGTGCGTAAGCAATCCTAAGGCCTCGGCTAACAGGTAGGGGTCTGGTGGAGAAAAGTGTGTGGATTGATATTTCAAGTAGGCTTCCTTAAGTTCAGTTTTAGGGCCATTAATGTTTATTATATTTATTAATGATGTTAGTGAAAGTCTTTGTAACGCACATAATTATTTTTACAAACAATAAGATGAAAATACATGACAGAGAAAGATTTTTATGAAGAAGTATGATGTGTGAAAATATGAAAATAAAATAGATATCAAGTTTAAATGGTAAAATTTTGAAAAAGCGTATATTTTTCCTAGATATCTTAAAGAAGATCCTATTATTTGTTCATATTCACAAAACAAATTGTATTACATCTTATTACACCTTTTAAAAGGTAAAAAATATATTACCTGGAACGTAAAATAGCATTATCTCTAAGAAGTGGATTATCAGCAGAAAGAAGAGATTGAATAGTGTTTCTTGCTTCTTTCCAACTTTTATGTCCTAATGACATAAAACTATTCAAAGTATCCTGTAAATGAAAATTTAATAAATCAGAAATAAAGTGCTCATTTTAAAAATATTTGGCACTTTGATGTTTAGCTTCTCCTTAAATGTTAAACGTTAAAGCATCAGACAGTTAAATTCACACCTATTCAAATAAATTAAACCTTTTTCTCATAAAATCAGGCATTAAAATAGAGGTCAAAATATTAGTTTGCGAAATATGTTTTTGGTTAACTATACATCGTATAGATGATGAAGAGAAAAATGTTAATGCATGTTTTCAAAGAAATCGTGCTTATGTTAACCCAAATAAGTATAAAAGAATAAAGCGAGCAAATAAGAAAAAAATCAACCAAAATTATTTTAAACCAAAAACGAATAGAATATTGACATTAAATAAATCAATATAATTACTTTTTCAAAAACAGCTTGCTGACCCTTTAGCTCAGGTCCAGTGAAAAGATGTTTAATAGCAGACAAGTCTAATATTTGATCTCCTATTGCTACTCCAGGCCTCGGCTTGTTCTATAGATAAATTATAATTAATAGCACTTGATCACCTATTTCTTTAAGATACATTAGTTAAAATTAAAAACTAAACACTTACATCATCTGGTAAACTAAATATACCATAGGGTAAATTTTGAAATGAGAAATGACTATTTTCTGGAATATGAACAAAAGACATGTTGTATAACTATGTTAAAAATAACTGGAATAAGGAGCTTTGAAAATGTACATGAATTCAAGCTGCTCTTTCAAAGTTCCAGTGAAGAAACTTGATCTCGAATCATCGTTTCACTAGAGATTATCAGCAAGATTTATGAGTTTAAAGATAAAATTCCTCACATTAAGCAAATAGCACACGATCATGGAAATAAAAAAATTCACCAACAATACACGCAGTCGCCATCTGGATGTAAGAAACCGAACTAAAAAATTGTAAGAAGGAAAAAAGATATATCACTAATCACTTTCCTATTTATTCAACTGAGCTTTTTCGAAAACTTATATAAGATATTCTTTCTCTAAAGCAGTTTATTGTGATAATGAAAAAATATCAATTTTGACTTAAAAAACAGCAAATGTGTCTCTTAAATAAGTTTGAGAAAGTTCTTCAATCATAAGTCACACTGTAAAAACAAAAGCTCTGAGTTTAGCTAAAAAGCAAGTTTTTATGAAGTTTTCAATTTCCTTGTTAAAATAAGTTGAAAAGTTTCACCTGGCCCGTCATTTCAAAAATTTAAGGGTGGGGGGATCAATCTATATTGCATTAAAAAACAAATTTTATTACATTATTATGTTAGTTTAGCATTTCTGCGTTAGATGGCAGCACTTGTACAAGCAGCCGTGTAGTTTCGTGAATATTTTTTTTCGTTTCGTAATCTTTTCCACCTGTTGTTTTCGAAGGAGTAAGCAACTGTTGCTTTTTTGGTAATCTTTCTCAAGAATGCTTGTATAATTATTTTCATTATTAAAACGCATGTTTCTTTGACGAGTGTCGAATAATTTAGCTAACCTCCTTTTTTGTCTTTTTAATTCCTGATGAAAATTTTACATTGATTATGAACTTCCTGTCGTGAGAATTATAGACGAACAAAACTAAGCATACGTTGACTAAGAAATGGACAATCATTTTATTAGACTCACGTACGCTCGATATAAAATTTGAATTAACGAAATCAAATGGTATATATTTAGTTTGATAATGAAATTTTTAATCGTGTCATCACATAAGAGGAGAATGAAATATGAAATGCATTGGATTTATTTTCTTAAGTGTATTTATCGATGTATTTTAAGTAGATAAATTTATAATAAAAAAATTAGTTTGGTTAAAAAGCAACTTTTTAAGTTCCAGTAAAGCTAGCAGGTATCCCTTCTGGTTTATGTTAAAATTCGGCATGTTGCAAAGCTTTTCTTTACAAGCACAGAATAATATTAACTTTAACAGTATCTTTCTAATGAATATTTTTTAATAAGTAACCCTGAAAATTCTTGCTTTTAACTGCAAAGCACTGCATATTATAAATTTATTCCTACATTGTTGCTATTTTCTGGAAAATTACAGTGAAACCCCGATTTTACGTTTCTCAAGGGACTGGGCAAAAAAACGTAAAATACGGGAAATACATAGAATGCAAAAATCAAATAGAAAAAAACTAAAGGTAGTAAAGATGACTCTTTCAAAAGGGATAATATCTATATTTACGAAAGGAACATTATTATACATACCATTTTAAGATAATTTTAACACATTTAGATGCGATCCCTGGCCGTTTAAGCTGAAAATAATCCGTAATAGTGGATTTTTTTTTAGTCATTGAGTTCAAAGTGAATGCAGCATCTTCTAGGATTGAAATACGTTGCAAGTTTTTTTCCTGGTCTTTAGAAGAAATAGTCTTTCTGAAAGAAAATAGTCTTTCACTATTTGTAAGCTCTTCATTGCAATAGTGAAAGAAGGGACGGGCTGTGCTTACGGTTCTTTTTGTTGATCTTCATCGCCTGACGAAAAGTACAGACGGAAAATATTGCTTGTTTTAGAAAAAAAAAATTTTTTCACTTTCCAGGGAAAACGTAAAATGCGGGAAATTTCATATATAACAAACTTACAATCCGGGTTAAATTAACATTATTAGTATACGGAAAAACTGGGACCTGATGAAAAAAACGTAAAATGCGGGAAAAACGTAGATTCCGGGGACGTAAAATTGGGGTTTCACTGTAGTAATTTCAAAGTTTTTAAGGCTAGTATTATTGCCTTTATATTTTTAACATAAACACTAATAAGAAAGTTACAACATGGTTTCTGAGAGCTCCTTGAATAATTCTTTTAAATTATCGATTTTATCTTTTATTGAGAATGCTTTACCTTATTTGAATGTAAGATGCACCTCCTCTTTAAACTTTAAGTAGTTGTTTATTATTATACTATTTTTCTGCTTATGAACCTTATATTTTAGTTCTAGGTATGAGCAATGTGACTAGTTCTTCTACTCCGGACTATGATTACCTGATTAAATTTCTGGCTCTTGGTGATTCAGGTGTGGGCAAAACAAGTGTGCTATGTCAATTCACAAATGGAGTATTCAATAAAAAATTTATATCAACCGTTGGAATTGATTTTAGTGAAAAGCGTGTTGTAAGTAAAATTTATTTATTGGATGGGTAAAAATTAATGGTAATTTTTTAAAAATTTTTAGTTAAGAAAGTTTTTTAATTATCACATGTCACAACAAAAATATGTATAAATGAAATAATTATTTATGTTGGAAGTGTTGTTGATAAAGTTAATAAAGTTATGAATTTACATAAAGAATTAAAATATATTATATAAACTGTTCTTAACGGATTACTTTAACTTTAATTATGTATATTCTTGACATCTTGTTATCTTGTTGTGCAAAAAGTTCATTCAAGTAGGACATAATGTTCAACTTTTTTTTATTTGTTGAACACCAAAATTTCATTTCTTAGATTATGAATTGCCTACTCCAAAACTAAGTAGGTAGTTCTCTGCAAAAAGGATTAATTACTGCTTCGAAGGGTTGTTGTTTTTCTTGTTCTGAAACTGAATTTCTGCTCCTAAATTTCGCCAAAACTAGTCTTCACCCTTCAGCAGCTATACCCTTACACTGAATGATGGATCCTTCAGTTTTTTAAATAAGGCGTTTCAGTGGCGTAGCTAGACCCAGATTTCAGGGGGGGTTTCTTCGAGAGAAGTGAGCTAATTTCATTGCTTTACAAGAAAAATTGGTTAAATTCTTGGCAATCTTCGCCATTTCAGGGGGGGGGGGTTATTCCCAAAACACCCCCCTTATCTACGCCAGTGAGGCGTTTCTTTCTTTTTTTAAAATTGCGTTCAAAATTTACTTTATACAAGATAATATTTTATTCCTTTGAAATGAGTCTTTGTTTCAAAGCAGTTATTTTGAATATTATGTTGATATTTTATTGCATGGTTACAGTAGCTCTTTAAATGTAGTAATCCTCATATTGATGCTACAAAATAAGAAATATGTCAGGTTGTTTCAGTAAAGTTAAAAAATAAACAATGTTTTAGATTTGTTTGACTTTTGTCAAAATTGTTCATTAAATTATACTGTAAGTCTGTCAAAAGTTTGAAAAGTAAAATCAGTCTGAGAAAATATATTTCAAAATTCTATTGCTTTTTATATTAAGCCTATATGTATAAATGAGCTCATTTGTGTACAAGTTTATTTGTGTGTGTGTGTGTTTGTATGTATGCAGTGCATGATTATCGCAAAGGCCAACTAGGCCGCGGCCTTGGGCCCCCTAGTTGGTAATTGTAAGAAAGATTTCTGAAAATATCTCTTAAAAGATAATTTTTTACAAAATGGAAAGATCTTAACTCTTTGAAATGGTGAGCACATATGAGATATCTTAAAAATAAAAATTTTGATACTCTAAATAAATATTTTTCATTTCAATTAAATTTAATTAGTCTTGAAGTAACATTTCAGTAATTTGTTTTGGAAAAATTACATTTTCTATGTAGAAATCATTGTTTAATTTCATTTTAGAGAAAAAGAAAAGCTTAAAAATATCATTGTATGTGGTCAATATATAATCATGCAGTTTTCTTAGAAGCAGAACATATTAAGACTTCTCAAAAATCAATTCATTTAAAAGACATAAAATTATCTAACTCAAATGATTATTAATTTTTTAAATTGTAATAGCACTAAAACAAGTAATACCAATATTTATTTAAATTTAAGAAAAATTAATATTACATTTCATAAGGCGCTTTTGCCATGCGAAGAAATTTACATTTCTAAAATGAAACGTATGTTAAAAAAAAGAAGTATAGTTTTATAAGCATGAAATCAAGGTTGGTTGATTTAAATCTTACATTTAAAATACATTTTAAATATGCTATTATAATTTAATAATTAAGTAATAAACAAATAAGTTAAATGTTCTTATACATTTAATTTTATTGTTCTGTAGTCTCATGCTTGACAGAAATTTAATTTTCTTTTAAAACATTAAATATTTTTATTGTTACTTTTAAATATGAAATTGTATGAATTTATGATGTTGATAATTATGTATAAAAGGAGGATTCTTTACACAAAAGGAGTAAAATGATATACTGAAATTACATATTCATTTTGATTAATTCAATTATAAAAAAGTTTTTGTTGTTAATTGAAAGTAAAATCACTAGTTCCAATTAGGATTTTATCAATCCATTATTGTAATATTTAAAATACTTGTAACAGAATTAGAACATAGAGACAATGTGGATGCCATGAAAGATAATGAGTTATTTATGAAATCTGTTATTTTTAAAATTATAGTATTAATACCAAAGCATTTGATAATAACGAGCAATTTATTTTCTATCATATCTGTTTATTTCAATCATAGCATGGGTTTTCCTTCAAATGTTATTACTTTTTTTTATTATTTAATACTATGAACAGTAAAATTTGAAAATGCAATATGTGTATTTAAAAAGTTTGCTTATGTAATGAATAACACAAAAATCACATTGAATAAAAGCAATATAGAATGCAGAGATGTCATTTCAGTAGGTGCTCTCTCCCCCCCCCCCCCCCCCCCATTGCCAATTGGGGTGGCGGAGATTAGGGTGGCGGAGCTGCAAAATTCCACAGGCCCCCAGGGCGAGAGACTGCGAGCTCAGAAGTAACCTTACATTTTTAACAAAATTATAAATTTTGTATAAGTATTTAAATTAATGAAAAATAGACACAACTAAAGACCATATACAAATTCAAATAAATTACTAAGATTTATATGCATTCATAAGAACAGGATCAATTTTAGAACACATCCATTGGTTGCTTCATTTTTTGCCGCGGTACTTTGGTGTCTCTGGCGAGCTACTGACGTTGGGGAATTCCCGCAGTTAGTGAAGCGAGACCAAGAAAGTACTGATCTACTCAAAAGATCTATAAAAGTTGTTGAAATATGTATTAGAAAAACATATCTGAATCATTTGCAAGAGAAAGTCTCAGTTTTCGGCCCACCTTCAGAGATAAGATAAAAAAGTCTTAAGTGTATTGGAGAACTTGCTGATTTATTAAGAATTAAAGAATAATTTTATGTCATCCCTCTTTCTTGAAGTATGTACTGCATTAATGTTATTTGTTACAATCAAAGTGACTACAATTGGTGCTGAAAGATCATTTTTGAAACTAATCAATAAATCCCTATTTAATTAACCCTATAAGACAAGACAGGCTAAGTAACTTGGCTATTCTGTCTATTGAAAATTCTATGGCCGGATCTTTAAACTCTGATGATGTTATCAATACATTTGTGGAACAGAAAGCTCGGAGAAAAGAGCTTTATTAATAAACATCTTGTTAAGATTAAATTGTTTTATTATAAAATGAAAATAGTAATTTAATCTTAACAAGCATTTGAAACTTAAGCTTTAACTTAGCTTTTAAAAAAATACTTTATTAGATATTTAACTAAAATGCACACATTATTAATTAGTAATACTGTTGGGTAACTACTTCGGTGATTTATTAAAATTACATTACAACATGATGATCTTTTCTGGGGCCCCATCCAATGAATTTGCCACGGGCGTCAGATGGCATAGTTACACCACTGCATCTGATATATTTTCCCAATATTATTATATTATAGTGGACTGCACTGGATAATCTTGCTTGTTAAATATGTTTAAAATTGATGATGGTGTTAAAAAGCATACATATTGAATTTTGAAGATTTATCAATTGTTCTTGATTTTTATTTTATTCAAAACCATCACAGCTTCACTATTTTGTGAGAGCAGTACTTGATTCATTTACCATTCATGAACATTGACATCTTGTTTATAGGTTATAAAATATTGTACTTTTGTTGTTTCATTATACTTTTGTTATGTTTATGTGTTAATAACAGTTTGTATTTATAGTAGGGGTGACTTTTACAGCAAGCATAAATAAATTATTTTATTTTTTATTTTTCAGGTTTACCGTTCTCAGCATTCAGATGGCCTTGCTGGGAGAAGTCAAAGAGTACATCTCCAATTATGGGATACTGCAGGGCAGGAAAGGTCAGCTGAATAAAATTATAGTATTTAATAGAATCTTTTCATACTTGAGTGTCTTTTTGTTTAGTGATCATCTTAATTTCTCAAAGATATTGGATGGTGAATTCTAGGGCTCGACCGATGGGCCGATGCCGATTGTTGGCCGATGGTTCCGAGATCGGCCGATGGTCGATTGCCGATTATTCTCCTCTTCCATCGGCCGATGGAAAAAAAGTCGCTTTAAATCATTAATACGTGTAGAATGCTTGTCAAAAATGCCATTTAAATCACTTATTTATTCTTATGTTTATAAAAGTATAAATGCATTATTCAAGCGCCGCAAAACTCTTTGGGGGAAGTTTACATAATAATTAAAACTAAAAGAATCACTCAGGATTCTAGTAAAGTAATTAAACTATTTGGAGGTTTAAAAAAATTAAAAAGTGCTATATCAGAGGATTTTTAATTCTTTTGTCTTATCTTTGCAAAAAACCTCAACAACTATTGGATCGGATCAGGTCTAATACACTTTCCTTCAACATTTTCTCATAAAACACCTGCACTGCAAATGCCAAGTGCAGCTGCCTTTTTTCTTATTTTTTTCATGGAGAGGAATGCAGACGTTCTAATACAGACAAACAAATAATGTGGGTTTGTATCTTTAACGTAATTTTCAACACCCTCCTCTCAGATTTTTTTTTATAATCCCCCCCCCCCCCCCCCCCCGTTTTTAAAAGAAAAGCTGGAACAATTATTTTTTATTTTTCATTTAAAAGTTATTTTAACTAAAAATAGCTCTTTTTCTAAAATAAAAATAAAATATTAAAAAATTTCGCCCGCAGTAACCCCCCCCCCCCCCCCCCTGTTCACAACCAAGAAATACTGAATATTGCTTTAAAAACATAGACGTGAGATTTTTTTTGTCATTACAAATGAACGCTGGGTCTTAAGAACTAATCTTATTAGCTTTTTTTTTTTCTTGTGAGTTGAAAATTACACTGAAATACTTGACATGTTCTATATATTTTCATGATCACAATGTAAGGTCAGCGAAATAAACCAATATTTCGAGCACCAGCAGTTTTCTGTTGACAAATAATCTTCTGAAAAACACGTGATCATTTATAAAAATTAAGATGTATTTTGAAAAAAAAAAAAAAATATTTTTATATGTATATGTTGTCAATTTTTAAAATTAATGAAATTGTAACATTTTTGTTAAGGTGTTATTCCACTCTGTTTCCTGCGAACTCGTTTTTTAAGAATTAAATTCTTGAAAATAGTAGGTCGAACTTGGACACATAAAATTTCGATCAATAAACATTTATACTGAAAAATTGATTGATATTTTTATCAATATGTTCTATGTTGTAAACTAGCAATAAAATAACAAGAAATATTCTAAACTGAAAACAAATGCAACGAGATTGTTGTAAAATAGGAGAAAAACTGTCAACTGTCTAACACGTGGTATCAAAGAAGCCAAAAAAAAAAAAATCCCTAAAAAAACAAAGTATAAATGGGAAAAAAATTAAAATAATTATTGTATAAAAAAGTTTAAATGTATGTTGAAAATAAAAAAAAATGCATTGAGCATTTTTTCTATATTGTAAACTAAAAATAAAATAATGAGAATAACCGCACACTAAAAGCAGATGCAACGAGATTGCTGCACAATTGCAGAAAAACTGTTAACACGTGGGAAGGAAGAAATGATAATAATAATAAAAATAAATAAAAAGAAAGGCTGAGAGAAAAAAAAAATTACACTGGTAAAAATTTAAATTATTATCGTACTTTGATTGAGTTGACTTTGTACTGTATACAGTTTTGGAATAATAATAAACGCGACAAACTAAAAGCAGATGGTATAATATTATTGCACAATGACATCTAATGCACTAAATCATTATTAAACGAAAAACGGACAAAAATGAGACGACTAACCAAGTGCGAAAAACAAATAGCACTCATAAGATGCTTCTATTACTTTTACTTTAACATATTCTATTTCGCGAGCATTCTGTTCGAAGAGAAATAATTTTAATAATGAAGGTTTTCTGGCAGCGATCGCTTAAGCTATTTTTCCGAATTTTTTATCAAATACTTTGTAGAATGACATTATTTTTTGCTTTTTTAAACTGATGTGCTTGCTGCCTGTTATTGTATAAAAATAGAAATCTAGCTATGGAGAAAAAAGAAAGTTAAAGACAGAATGTTTTCTGGAAAGTTGTCCCTGCGAAAAACATCGGCCTTGCATCGGCTTTTAGATGTTTTTCAAGGCCGATGGGCCGATGTTTTTCTAATGTTAACATCGGCCGCCGATGCCGATGGCAACTTTGTTAAACAATCGGCGCCGATGCATTGGTCGAGCCTTAGTGAATTCCATTAAGAACAAGTGAGGCCAAGGTCTTTGTACATTAATCCCTCATTTCTCAATCTTTTTGATGTTGCCCCCTTTCTACAATATTTTAATTTAACCTTTCTCGAAGTTTTATATTGCTAACATGATTTTCATTATTCTGTAAAAACTTGCTAGCCGTAAAAAAAAAAAAAAAAAACTGGCTACTTTTCGCCCAATCTAGCGAAGTTTAGTTCCTTTTTAAGGCTGCTATTGCTTAATGATATTGAATTTTGGGACACGCAGTTATAATTGATTAAAAGATTAAAAATTTGAACATTTTGTTTTATTGATCTACTATAGATCTCCTTTTTAAAGTCAAATTTGATAATATTTTTCAAAAACGATAATCATACAAAAATTACTTTATGTCGTACCTTATGTTCAAAATAATCAATTTCACACTTGTTTGTAGTTTTTCTTAGCATTGCATATTATGAAATAATATTCAATTACATTGTCTAAGTATTCGTATAACATTTTTTTACCACTTACCATGGTAATTTCATTTAATTTAATGGAATTTTCCCTTAACAATGTAAAATCGTTTGGCCACTTGAGTAAAAATGCTTTGTAATAAAGTAGTTGAGTCAAGGCTTATAAATTAAAAAAAAAAATGCAGAGAAAATAATTTAAAAGTTGAAAGATGTTAATAAAAACATGATTTTATCTATAAAAAAATCCATTCACTCAAGGTAAAAATTTATTTTCAAGTAGGTTTCAAAATTTTGCTGAGAAATGTATAACTGAAGTTTTTCATAGACTCATTTTCGGTAAAAGCTGTGATGAAAAACATTAAAATGTCAATTTTTTGTATCGTTGAACTGTATGTTAAGGTCACGTCACGGCAACGGATGTTACGTGTGTTACTCTTCGGGTAACACACGTAACGAAATTTCAAAATTTTTTTTAACATACAGCAAATACATATATACCTTCACTTTTTTTTTTTGCATACTTAGAACACATGTACTTTTACTAGCCGAAATTAAAAAACCTAGAAAATACCCAAGAAGTTTGTTAGAAAGCTCGTTGAAGTTGAAAAATGCAGTATAAATGTAACGTCCGTTGCCCTGGAATGACCCTGACTTGAACAATGCATAACATGTCGACACGCTTATTTTCAGTTCAGATAAGAATTTGTTGCTTTCTGCTTACTTATAAATGTCTCTAAAAGGGACTGTTGAGCCCTGCATGTACTTGTACAAATTCCTGGTCAGTAGCGGATTTAGGTTTGAGGGCGCCCTGGGCCCGAGACGATATGGCGCCCCCTTATGATTTTTCAACTTCATTCTGCGATCTTTTAAAACTGATCAATCATGCTGATCGTTGGGGGCTTCACATTACGTAAAACTATAAAATTTTTACAAAAAATTGAAAAATAAAAAAATATTGTATGGATCAACTGACACATGTCTAATTTGTCATGGTGAATTAATGTTTTGTTTTATAATAAAGAGCAAACAAATGTCACAGTTATAACATTAAAAAAAGTTTTTAAAAATCTTTTTGTTAGATATTTCAGATTTTAACACTAGGCTGATTAATTATTTTAATCAAGAAATTCTACCCTCAAAATGATACTATGTTTAGATAGTAAGAGCGCAATAAAATAAACTTTAAAATTTGGTCTTACAGTTTACAGAAAACCCAATCGATTTTTAATTTTAGTTGTCTTAAAAATTTTGGCGCCCCTCAAAATTTGCCGACCTAGGCCTCACGGGCCTAAGCCTAAATCCGCTACTGTCCCTGGTATGCAACATTCCCTACTAAGGCTCGACCGATGCATCGGCGCCGATTGTTCAACAAAGTTGCCATCGGCCATCGGCATCGGCGGCCGATGTTAACTTTAGAAAAACATCGGTCCATCGGCCTTAAAAAACATCTAAAAGCCAATGCAAGGCCGATGTTTTTCGCAGGGACAACTTTCCAGGACACATCCTGTCTTTAACTTTTTTTTTTTTTCTATAGCTAGATTTCTATTTCCATACAATAACAGGTAGCACAACAGTTAAAAAAGCACAAAAATAATGTCATTCTACAAAGCATTTGATAAAAAATTCGGAAAAATAGTTTAAGCGGTCGCTGCCCGAAAACATTCATCATTAAAATTATTTTTCTTTGGACAGAATGCTCGCGAAATAAAATATTTTAAAGTAAAAGTAATAGAGGCGTCTTATATGTGCTATTTGTTTTTCGCACTAGGTTCTATCATTTTTGTCCGAATAATGACCACAAACCGTGGTACCCGTACTCTCTAGGTTGTGCGCGTGCAGGCAAAAATATCTAACTATTATATAGAATAGAAGATCAATATATTATAAAGTTATATAGTAACGGTACGCAAAATGGTGGCACGCGAAAAAAAAAGATTGGGAACCGCTGACTTAGTGCATTAGATGTCATTGTGTGCAATAGTATTATACCATATGCTTTTAGTTTGTCATGTTTCTTATTATTCCGCAATTGTAAACAATACAAAGTCAACTCAATTGAAGTGCGGTAATAATTTTCATTTTTACCAGCGTAAACTCTTTTTTTTTAACGTTTCTTTTTTTTTATTTGCCTCTTCAATGCCATGTGTTTGTTTTTCTGTAATTGTGCAGGAATCTCGTTGCATCTCTTTTTAGTATGCGGTTATTCTCATTATTTCATTTTTAGTTTACAACATAGAAAAGATTGATCAAAAATAAGAAACAATTTTCCAATATAAATGTTTATTGATCGAAATTTTATGTATCCAAGTTCGACCCAATTTTCAAAAATTGAATTCTCAAAATGCTGAAATTTCTTTATTTTCAAATATTGATCAATGCATTTCTTTTTTCAAAATATACATCTTAACTTTTTTTATACGATAAATATTTTAATTTCTCCCCGTGATATTTCGTTTCTTTAGCGCATTTACTTGGCTTCTTCGATGTCGCGTGTTAGACAGTTGACAGTCTTTCTGCTATTGCGCAACAATCTCGTTGCCTCTGCTTTCAGTTTAGAATATTTCTCGTTATTTTATTATTAGTTTACAACATAGAACATATTGGTAAATAATATGAATCAATTTTTCAGTATAAACGTTTATTGATCGAAATTTTATGTGTCCAAGTTTGACTTGCTATTTTCAAAAATTTAATTCTTATAAAACGAGTTCGCGCGACAGGGTGGAATAATACCTTAATAAAAATGTTACAATTTCATTATTTCAAAAATTGACAACGTATATATAAATATACATATATTTTTTTCAAAATACATCTTAATTTTTATATACGATCACGTGTTTTTCAGAAGATTATTTATCAACAGAAAATTACTGGTGCTCAAACTATTGGTTTAGTTTGGTGAATTTACATTGTGCTCATGAAGAACAAGTCAAGTATTTCTGTGTAGTTTTCAACTCACAAGAAAAAAAAGTTAATAAGATTAGTTCTTAAGACCCAGCATTCATTTGTAATGACAAAAAAAAATCTCACGTCTATATTTTTAAAGCAATATTCAGTATTTCTTGGTTATGAACAGGGGGGCGTTGCTGAGAGCGAAATTTAATATTTTATTTTTATTTTAGAAAAAGAGCTGTTTTTAGTTGAAATAACTTTTATAATGAAAAATAAACATATAATCGTTCCCGCTTTTCTTTTTAAAACGGGGGGGGGGGGGGCATAATTATGAAAAAAATCTGAGAAGAGGGGGATGACAATTTCGTTAAAGATAAAAACCCACATTATTTGTCAGTCTGTATTATAACATCTGCATTATTCTCCATGAAAAAAACAAGAAAATAAAGGCAGCCGCACTTGGAGTTTGCAGTGCATGTGTTTTAAGAGAAAATGTTGAAGAAAAAGGAATTAGACCCCCGATCCAATAGTTGTTGAGTTTCTTTGAAAAGATAAGACAAAAAAATTAAAAATCCTCTGATGTAGCATTTTTTAATTTTTAACCTCCAAATAGTTTAATTACTTTACTAGAATCGCGAGTGATTCTTTTAGTTCTAATTATTATGTAAACTTCCCCCAAACAGTTTTACGGTGCTTGAATAATGCATTTATGTTTTTATAAACATAAAAATAAATAAATGCTTTAAATGACATTTTTGACAAGCATTCTACACGTTTCATTGGTTTAAAGCTACCTTTTTTTCCATCGGCCATCAGCCGATGGAAGAGGAGAATAATCGGCAATCGGCCATCGGCCGATCTCGGAACAATCGGCCAACAATCGGCATCGGCCCATCGGCCAAAAAATGCCATCGGTCGAGCCCTATTCCCTACTCCTTTGTCTGTTCCTTATACTGAAAGAGGGTGAATTCTTGAAAATTCAAACTATAACGAAAAAAAAGAAAATAACAGGTTTGTTTTGAATACATAGTGAATATTTCTTCGTCAGTTAAGATGGAATTTGAAAACTGATAACAGTAAATATTTCAATCATCACAGAAAGTGATACTATTAACATATAAATTAATAGAGAAAATTAGGACTGGGATTTTGAAGCAATTGATAACATCAACTGCTAGATAATTTTCATAAGCGTAATAAGAGATACAGTAGTAAACTGTATCTGTTATTACAAAAATAATGAGGCAGATTGAAAAATCTTTGTTTTCCTTGTTAAAACTTGAAATCAATACAGAAATTACTATTTTTTCTGCTACAAGGCTGTTTCAAAAAGAAGTTTTTGACCTTCCACCCCTGTGTTCCCCAACATCTTGAATTTCATTTTTCTCTGTAGTTTGCCCTTTTCATATTTTTCTCATCATCATTATTGTGTTAATGTAATACAGTGGTCGGCAACCTGTCGACCGCGAGCTCATTTTCGGTTGATCACAACAGCATTTTGGACAGTTTATAGTTTAAAAAAAATAAATAAAATAACTTGAATTGGATGGCTGAATTTATTTTTTATTTCTCCCATTAGCAAATGTTTATTAGTTTGTCAGACCATTCACCCGCCCTAAAAAAAAACTTCCAGTAATATGGAATGTCAGTCATCACATTAACTATGCTCTCCGTGAGAGTTAATTCAAGAATGTAACTGCATTTCACATTTGTGTTGTAGTTAAAAAACAAAACAAAAACAAACTTTTTTTATCAAATTCAAAGGAAATAATATATTTGTATTGTTTTAATGCAAGTGAATGGTGTTAACAAACCATTATTTTAGAAATGTTAAAGTAGGTATTTTATGAACATCAAACCTTTTTCTGACAAGAATTAACCTACAATTTGAAGATAGGCACAATCCCAACATGCCCTGTTAATAGTGTATAACCCCCCACCCCGTCCTCCGAATCGTTCTTAATGCTCGCCGAACTTGGAAAGTAGATCTTTAGTCAATTTAGGTTGCCTACCGCTGATATAATAGGTCATTTTCTCCATGAGGAATGCATTTAATTTTGTTAAGCACTTGGAATTTTTTGCGTGTGTTTTGTTACTCACATTGTTTTTTTATCTTTTGTTGTTGAAAGTCTACATTGTGTAGTCATTTTTTTGTTATTATCTTTACTGACCATGTTTGTTCACTTTTCATAAATTTGAACTCTTATCTTTCTTGCAGGTTTAGAAGTTTAACTACAGCTTTCTACAGAGATGCCATGGGTTTTATTTTACTATTTGATGTCACAAATGAACAATCTTTTCTTAATATTCGTAACTGGTTAGAGCAGTTAAAGACCCATGCTTACTGTGACAATCCTGATATTGTGCTTTGTGGCAATAAAGCAGATTTAGAAGACACACGCTTCATGAAAGAAGAAAAGCTTAGAGAAGAAGCAGAAAAGTATGGGTAAGGTCTTCAATAATTCTCTTCTCCATTTGTTTGTAATAAAATTTTCTAAAGTTAAATTTCATTTGTGTAGAATAAATCTGATCACAAGTGATGTAGAATAAATTTATTATAATGTAGTCTTTGCTAATCATAAATGATTTACTAAATGTTAAAAGGGTAGAATAAAATTTATGAATTAGTTTTATAGTTTTGGTTGAAGTTTATTACTCCTATATCCTGTGTGTGGTAATGTAGTTCTACTTTTGGAACCTGAGTCAAATAAAATAATGTAGGGAGCTGAGCAATAAGTTGAAATTAATGCTGAAGTATTACATAGGTGAATATTTAAGGTATTTTTGTGATATAAATGAAATTACAGCTTTTAAATGCATTTTATGTTTCAAATTGTGTATTTAATATTAAAAATTTTTACAATATATTTTAATATTTTATAAAGTATTTACAGCTAAATATAAGGCAGTGAAAAGCAAAGGGATGTGAGTGACCAGAAAAAGATTCCGAGAAATACTTCAATTTTTTTTTTGAACTGAAGAGTACAATGCAGATACTCTTAGCATTGACAGCCATTCTAACAATACTAAAGCTTTTGCTGTTAAATTGTGCTTTGTACAAGCTGTTACCCTATTTAAAATATATTTTTAAATGGTAATAAAAGTTTTTTTTGTTGCAAAGCCTAAAAAATTTTACATAGGTATTGAAAAATAGAATTGTTGAACAATGTTTAAACTAGTTTACTTTCTTAAGTACTCATATGATTTTCTTCAAACTTCAGCCTTCTGATATTTAATAATTTATTTCTCGAATTTAAAATTTTTGCTCCTTAAATAGTAAGGCTCGACCGATGCATCGACGGCGATTGTTCAACAAAGTTGCCATCGGCCATCGGCATCGGCAGCCGATGTTAACTTTATAAAAACATCGGCCTTAAAAAACATCTAAAAGCCGATGCAAGGCCGATGTTTTTCGCAGGGACAACTTTCCAGAAAACATTCTCTGTCTTTAAGTTACTTTTTTCCTCCATAGCTAAATTTCTATTTCCAGACAATAACAGGCAGCACATCAATTTAAAAAAAGCACAAAAATAATGTCATTCTACAAAGTGTATTTGATAAAATATTCGGAAAAATAGTTTAATCGATCGCTGCCCGAAAACCTTCATTCTTGAAATTATTTTCCTTTGAACAGAATGCTAGCGAAATAGAATATGTTAAAGGGATAAATACGTGTAAAACGGCGTATTAAGAGCAATTTTTATGATTTTTTTTAACGTATAAAGAATAAATATATTTTATTGAGATTTTGAGGTCATTTTATAGAGAGATTCAGGAACATTTACTGAAATTTTCAAACATTTTTCTTGAAAAATCCGGGAGATATCGGCTGCCGCACACTGTAAGTCGCCACCCGGATCGTCAGTTTGCATACATCCTGGAGGACACAATTTTTATCTGAAATCATTTTTTTTTAAATAAACTTTTTTTTATCAGTGTCTCTTCTAGTTGAACTAAAATCATCACAAAAAAAACCCCGAAAATTTCTATTTTTTTTAGAATGGGAAAATTAAATACGATTTTTAACCGTTTTTAGCCTACTTTCCCGTAAAAGTAAAAAAAATAAT
The DNA here is from genome assembly GCA_038502835.1 of Octonoba sinensis. NCBI lineage: Eukaryota > Metazoa > Arthropoda > Arachnida > Araneae > Uloboridae > Octonoba > Octonoba sinensis. The sequence continues at coordinate 126,135,092 of CM076601.1, read as the reverse complement.
AATAAAGCATGAAAGAAGGCTTAATGTATCGTGAAAATATCGTTAAAAATCAAGAAAAGTCAAAAATAAGTGAAGTAATTAAATAAAGATTGTAAAATAAAAAATTTGAAAGTAGGGTATTGAGATGGGGAAAAAGTGTGTCTGTCGGTCTGTCTGTCTGTCGGTCTGTCTGTCTGTCGGTCTGTCGGTCTGTCCCCCCCTAATAACTTTTGAACGAATTGTCCGATTGGAAAAATTCTTTTTGCATTCGAAAGATCTCGGCGAGGACATCTCATTTCTATATTGTACTTTTTGATTTGAGCAATTTTTTGTTCAATTTTGAACAGTTCAAAAAATTTTAACATTAGCGCCTATGGGTGAAAATGAAGCAAATGGTGTAAACTCTGGGTACAAGATATAAGTTCCCATGAACAAGCTCACTGGAAGAAGTTCTTGGCGTAAAATATTGATTTGAACAATTTTTGTTCATTTTTGAACAGTTCAAAAAATTAACACAGAGCTTACGCGGAAATTTCAACCCTATATAAATCCTGATCTAACGGACCGATTTGCTTGGAACAAACTTTATCGGAAAGCTCTTATAACGTAGAACATGTAGAAATAGAAAGTTTATCCAGAACGTACGAGCCTATTTTGCTATGAAATTTTTTGATCGGGATTTTCAAGGATATTACTCAGTGACTCAATGAGTGAAATAATGAATGAATGAATAAATGAAAGAGTGAAAGAATAAATCAATGAATAAATAAATGAGGAAAAGAATGAATGAATAAATTATTGAATAAATGAAAATATAAATAAATGAGTGAATAAATACATGAATGCGTAAATGAATGAATAAACACTTGAATGAGGTAACGAATGAATGAATAAATGCATGGCTGAATAAATGAAAGAATGAATGAGTGAGTGAATGAATATGTATTATCCGTTGAAAAAGGTATATTTTCAATAATTAGAACTAAAGATAAATAAGAAAGAGAGAGAAAGAGATAGCTAGATTATAAATTTGAATTTGGTGTATACGGGGGAAGTAGGCTCGTATAGTTCTAGACGGAACTTCTTGTTTTTGTTCTTTTCTTACAATAAAAAAGTAAAAATAAAGAGATGTTTATGATTATAGTTCAACTAAAGCGCGTATATATAAAGAAAATATAAAGAATGTGTGCTAAATCTGATAAGGATTGATCTAAAACTTTGCGAGCTAGAGTGTACGCAAATTCGAAAAAGTAGTTTTGAGAAAAACGCGTTTGAAGAGAAAAGTGGTATTGAAGGTAAATTTAAGGCAGTAAATGAATCAATTTTTTATATACTTATAGATATTAATACTTATAGAAATTTCTATCCAAGGTCTCAATTGTTAAAAAAAGTAAAAGGACATCTGCTGACGTTCTCTAATACCCTTCAGGTCATTCATGAGGGACTACCTGCTCAACTGCTCCAAAAGGGGCGCTCGCTCAAATGCTTATAACTTTTAAACGACTTGGAATTTTGCTTTGAAATTTTCGGGGTATATTATTGAATAGTTGTAGAATCGATTTATAAAGAAAAAAAAAATTTTTTTTTTTGCTTCGATGCCACGTGTTACGACAGTTGACAGTTTTTCTGCTATTGTTAAACAATCTCGTTGCATCTGCTTTCAGTTTCGAATATTTCTTGTTCTTTTATTATTAGTTTACAACATAGAATATATTGATAAAAAATATGAATAAATTCTTTAGTAGGTTAGGATGGGGTAAAATGGGTCATGGGGTAAAGTGGGTCACTTGATAAAAAACTCAAAATAATAGAACTTTTTCCTAAAAAAGATCGTGTTGATGTGGCAGAGAGAAGTGATGTTATTGACGTGTTATGTGAACCAATATATAACAATCTAGAACTATATTATTTTAAAATTTCAATGTAATTATAATTCAAAATGTTGCTAAATTTGTTACTTAATTTTTTTTTTCAATTTCAAAGTAATAAATAACTGTTTTCAGCATTATTTTGCGTTATGACCCTTTTTACCCCACGATGGAGTAAATCAGGTCACAACTTTATAAGCTCAGTTAAACTATTTCATAATTAAAAAATAAATATTAAAATGACATAAAATTGATCTAAAGGAGTTTAATGTTAAGATGCAATCGAAAAGAAATGGGAAATGCTTCTGGTTTTGTTGCTATGAAACTTTAAATATGAAAATAGCTAAAATTGACTCATTTCACCCCATCTGACCCTATAAATGTTTATTGATCAAAATTTTATGTGGTTCAAGTTCGACTTGAAATTTCCAAAAACGTAATTCTTAAAAAACGAGTTCGCGAGACACTGTAGAATAATATCTTAATAAAAATGCTACAATTTCTTTATTTTCAAAAATTGACAACGTATATATATATATAGATATATATATTTTTTTTTTTTTTTTCAAAATAAATCTTAATTTTTATAATTGATCACTTGTTTTTTCAGAAGATTATTTGTCAACAAAAAACTGCTGGTGCTCAAAATATTTTTCACGTTACAAAATATTGGTTTATTTCGGTGACCTTATACTGTGCTGATAAAAATATAAAGAATATCTCGGGTATTTTAGTGTAATTTTCAACTCACAAGGAAAAAAGCTAATAAGATTGGTTCTTAAGACATTCTTCATTGGTAATGACAAAAAAAATCACACGTCTGTTCTTGAAGTAATATTCAGTATTTCTTGGTTATGAACATTGGGGGGGGGGGGTACTGCGAACGAAACTTTTTAATATTTTATTTTTATTTTATAAAAAGAGCTATTTTTAGTTAAAATAATTATTATCATAAAAAATAAACAGAATCGTTCCCGCTTTTCTTTCAAAAACGGGGGAAAAATTAAGAAAAAAATCCGAGGGGTGTTGACAATTTTGTTAGATACAAACCCACATCATTTGTTAGCCTGTATTATAACATCTACATTCCTCCCCAATGAAAACAAAAATAAGAAAATAAATGCAGCTGCACTTGTCATTTGCAGTGCAGGTGCTACAAAGAGAAAATGTTGGAGGAAAGGGAAGGAGGCCCGATCCAATAGTAGTTGACTTCTTTTGAAAGGATAGAAAAAATAATTTAAAATCCTCTGATATAGCTATTTTTACCACCAAATAGTTTAATTACTTTACTAGAATCGCGAGTGATTCTTTTAGTTTTAATTATTATGTAAACTTCCTCCAAACAGTAACAGTTTTATGGTGCTTGAATAATGCATTAATGTTTTTATAAACATTAATATAAATAAATGATTTATATGAAATTTTTGATAAGCATAACGGTTAAAAGCGAATTTTTTCAATCGGCCATCGGCCGATGAAAGAGGAAAATAATCGGCAATCGGGCAACGATCGGCATCGGCCCATCGGCCAAAAAATTCCATCGGTCGAGCCCTATTAAATAGTCTCTGCATTCAAATTTCTAGCAACATAATTTACCATCAGTGTCTGCATCCGTCATTGAGGGTGTCCCTTAGAGAGAGGGTTTAATATATTAGGCTCGATACTTTGCTGCTAGGAAATTAAAACTCTCTACATAATAGGGATGTTTGTTAGGAGTTTTACTGTATTTATGTTTACTACCCACATAGTTACTACGTTTTGATGCATCATAAGTATTTTTTATGCTTTTAACGTTTCAGTCCCAATTATGTAAAATATTTCAAACCCAAGTACGTCTTTTTCTGTAATACTCGCTCGTTTTTGTTTATTATGCGGTTCTACATCTTGGACCTCATAATTTTGTTTACCACTATTTTCAATCCTCAGGGGCCAATCCAGCCCCTGAGGATAGTAAAGTGTAAAAACGTATTTTGTACACAAAATGAAATAAAATAAAATAAAAAACTAAAGACCACCCTTTATTCAGTTATACATGGTAAAACACTTTTTAAAAGTAAAATAAGAGATACAGAATAATTCTAAACATATGCATTAATTTTCGTTAAAGCTATTTTGATGTAACAAATACCTTATTATTCATAATCACAATATAAGGCAACAATATTTTCCCATAAAAGGGTCTTTTTTAAAGTTAAATGGGTGATAGAGAACTTAAGAGTGATGAAATCATTGTACAATGTTGGAAAAACCATTCTTGTTTGACACGTTTTTATATTTACAGGAAGGAGGAAATAGGCAAAAGTAAAAATTTAAAAATTATTAAACTTCTGAAATGTTCTAAAATGGTAGAGAGCATGTGAAATTTAGGCACATTTTTAAAGAGTGTCATCTTTTTAATATATTTGGAATGAAGTAAAATGGAGCTTCAGTTACTTTAAAATTTTAAAATTCATGCACTTAAACAAAAAATCAGGCAAATAAATTAGTAACATAAAAAGGACAAACAAGTTCGTAACGAACCATAAATATAACCATGAAGGGGAAAAATTCTATTCTATTTTTGTCAATACCTCAGTTGCTAAAAAACTTATGACAGCAAACCATGTACAACATTCAAATAAGCAAAAAAAAAAAAAAATTAATATCATTTTCCGCTTAAAAATTTCATACGAAGAATATATAATTCATAAAAAACTAATTAGTTGTGAGAATAAAAAATAAAGTGAAAAAGCACTCTTATATTCACAATGTTTGTCAAAATAGATCACAGTGTAGGATTTAGTTCAATGGTTCCCAAAGTGGTCCATATGGACCCCCAGGGGTCTATTGCAACCTACAAGGGGTCCACGTCAACGAAAGAAAGAAATGGGGGTGTATGAGATGAAAATAGGGGTCTATGAGACTATCTTATTTAAGTAAGTTATCACCAAATTTCAGACATGATGCATGTAACAGTAATTTTGCCAGTGTCACTTACACTTATTTATATAATTGGCATATAAATTTCCTAATTATGTATTCGTAAAATATATTTCATAAATTGTGCTAGTAACTACCCATTTTCCTTGAAGTCTGTAGCAAGTAAAATCTTGCACTTTTAACGTTAGTAGAAGGATGGTAGCCGGGGAGACCTCGGCATTAAATGTTAATGTATTAAAGTATAAATTTTATATGATTAAAAATAATTTTTAACATTTTATTTTAAATTAAATTTTGTAACTTTCACGCGACATTTCAGGATATTTTTCTCTATCTCCCTACTGTTTCAGTTTTAGAACTTGTGGGAAAAGCTTCACACTTAGTTTTACCCTGTTTTGGAACTTTTATAAACATACATGTTGTACTAACCGACTTCTTTTAGAATGATCCTCTAGGAAGGGGGTCCACAAAAAGCAGAATGGAATGGCAAGGGGTCCACAGGATAATAAAGTTTGAGAACCTATGATTTAGTTGACTCAGCAAACATTACCTCTGGAGCTTTCCTGGTAATGAATAAAATATTAAATCACTCTCAAATAAACTATCTATGAAATTAGAAATAAACAGGTACTAGTTAAAATATTTTTGGAAAAACATAACAATTATGTTTATCATAACGCTGTAAGAGTGAATTAATGTTAAAAATTTCTAATAAGTCATTTGAAGAGATATTTCATTAAACATCATTTCAGGGATACGTATATATAATACTTATTTTCAAGAAAACTTTCGTAGAAAAGGGAAGCACTATTACTATTAAAACGTATAAATATGAAAAAATAGCAAAAAACTGAATAATGCCACACACAAGTATTAAAATGCTGACATAGATATCAAGAATTAAAGTGGGCTGAAAAAATATTTTCTATTTGAGATTATGCTTTAACCATTGGTGACAAAGTGCAGCTAAATAAGTTGAAGTTCAAAGGGAATTCCTTGATTTGTCGCACATGCATTGAATTTTTGGGCAACTACACTTTTTTAAACAAAATTTGTAAAAAAAATATATATAAACTATTTTTGTTTTTGAAGATGGGTGTTTTTTTAATGTTGTTAACACTTTTTTTCTGAAATGAAACTCCTACCATGGTTCTCTATATTTTTGATCGAAATTAATGCACATTAACGACAAATGAAGGAATTAATTTGCACACTTCAATTTTTTTATGAGCATTTAGTGACACCAATGGCATCTTTTCCTCACTATCCATCATCAAAACGTGTGTAAAAAATGTTCTCTTTTTTTAAATTTCGTTAAAAAAAGCACTATGATGAAATTTCAACGTATTTGCGGGAATTGTCCTATAAACTTCCACTTTTTTTTTGTGCATTTGGTACCACCAATAGCACCTTTTCCACACTACCCATCAACAAAAATTGCAAAAAAGTATTCTGCTATCCATCCTGTAAGTGTAAGATTCATATTGCACATAGAATTTAGACAGTGTAATTGTATACTAAATCGGAGGTAATCAAACTCAACTTTGTCAATCGTGAAATTTTAGCAAGGTGGCATAGTTCCCATAGCTTTCGCAGTTCAAAAAGTAGGAAATATTTTGAAAGCTCTTACCAGTAAAACACTTTCGGAAGACCAATTTTTTGCAGTAGTGAAACTTACTGGCCAGCTCTGAACAACAACAGTCCCTCAACAACGGCCACTGTTCTTTTCTCCCAACCGATCACCAGAGAAATAACAATAAAACTAAAATCTCTGAACAACAACAAACAGTCGATAAAAATTCCCGTCAATTACCAAACGGCCACCTTTTCCGGACTCGGGAAATTACTTTTTATCTTTCTGTGGATTTTTTTTACAAATGAAGGAGGGGAGCGGCTAGCAAAACGAACATTTTTTTCCTGAGGATTCTTAACACTCCTCAAGAAAGTAGTAATCTCCCCTATTGCTTCAAGGAATATTCATGTCATGGTAAAAGCCTTTTAACAACGTTAGTATCAAACAATGATCATCAGCAGATAACTTCCCGAATTAGAATTAACGGCCTGAAAATCCAATCTGCAAACAAGATACAAAAGAGGTGAAAAGGCTTTTTATTAGTTATTTTTATCAGCATTTTCTAAAGTAGTTTATATTTCGATTGGCTCCCAATGATTGAAGGAATATAAAAGGGAGAGGGAGATATGAGGAAAATGCCACACACATGGGATGAGCCACTACCCTTTGATAATCTTTATCTTCTTTCATCTCGAAAACTAAGCTTTCCTGTGCTGAAGGATGGTTTTATGTTGCCTTTTGTCATTGAATGGTCATCCAAGAGATCGTTTGCTTGCTTGTAACACATTCATTTTCTTTCTGTTGACGAGATAGTGCAGGAGAAATCTTGCATTCATAACAAATGCCACAAAATGTACTAAACTTCCCTCATCTGAGGAGGGGCAACTGCCCCTTCCTAGATGCCCCCATGCCCTGATCTAGGTAGGGGCATTTGCCCCTCCCTGCCCCCCTCGGGCTACGCCCTTGCATACATTCAACATGCTACAAGCTGCTAACTGTTAGTGCATTTCATTTGATCAATAATTTTCAGGGTTTTCTACTTTGAGTATATATAATTCATAAAAGTTATGTAATGTGCTTCATTCTCTTGTACAGATGTTACTGCAATTTAAATATAAAAATTAAATTGATAGCTCAGAAATATATATATATAAACAAAAATTTTCAAAGTAAGAAAAATGTAATATGTTTTTTTTTTAAACACTACTAGTTTAAATACTTACAACAAGGTTGACTGTTGTGTCATTTTGAATTACAAAGCAGATCAGCTGATTTGCACCAACACATCTTCTTAATATATTTCTTTGAACAGTTGCATTTTCCGAGTCTTTGCCTTGCCCCCCCCCCCCCCCCCCCCACCTTTTTTTATTATTCACATACTTATTTCTTCTGTACCAAATTCTTCAATGTTTAAAATTTTTTTGTGCAAAAGGGAAACTGGTTCCTTGTATGATATTAATTTATTAAATGTAGTACCAAAATTGTAAAACTCTTCATCTTTAATGTCTCTAGTAACGGCTATTACCCATTTTTGTTCCATTTTCGATCTAGCAATTTCGGGCACTTTTATTCTAACATTTTGGCCGAGAGTAGATTTTAGAAAATTTCTAGTCGACTTAATCTTCATCTTCTTTGCCTGTTTCTCATTCAAGGGTGATTTAAATCCCTTGTTGTCTGTAAAACCTAAGATTTACCAGACTTTGGGCTTTTATAGTAACATAGACATTAAATTTCAGTATTTGTGTGTGAGGAGCAATTTTCATTTCTACATTTCATAAAATGATGTTAGTGAAATTAAAAATTTTCTCAAAGTGATGGAAAGTCAACAATATAGCCATAATTGCATTTTCAATACATGACAATAATTTATAATTAATTATTTTATTTCTGATTTGTAGGCTTCCATATTTTGAAACCAGTGCAATCACTGGTCAGAATGTCACCAAAGCATTTGATACCCTTTTGGATATGGTAATGATGAGAATACAAAAAACTGTAGATGGAGGTACTCTGCCTGGAAGAAGGCGTGGGGCACCAGGTATGCAATTGCAATCGGATGGACAGCCTTCCCAACAAAAATCCTGTGGATGTTGACTATATAAAATAAATCTGTATCCTAAATGCCAAACCCGAAAAAAGCATTTAACTTTTTGAAACATATCCTTTGTGCACAATGTGTCTTGTATTTTCCTACCTTTAATGTACAACAAACAAGGGTGTCCAGTGGTATTGAAAAGTGAAATTCCTGTACTTATCAGAAAAAATTGATTCTGAGCAATTGAGAGAGTTTAACGTAGTGTTGGAAATAATTGTTTTTAACCATTTAAGTAACAAATGCTAAATCTTGAGCAAGTACTTTACATTGATGTTTTAATTACTTGAGTTCAAACTGACATGAATAAAGATAATATCAAACATTTAAAAACAGTGATTAATTCCCCAAAAACATCTTCAATCTTTTACTATTATGTGTTAAGAAAAAATATAGACAGTTCCAATAATTAATAATCAGAATTTCACACCAATTAATATTATTAAAAAGGGGATGTGATAAAAGTAAGAAAAGCTCAACTATCTTACAGCCAAGGGACTGTAAAGCTCAGTTAACCATAATTTATTTCAATTTTCTACAAGGCTTTTTTTTTTTCATTTAGATCTCCCTATTCAGTAGAAAAATAAAACTTTTAGGGATTTTTATAATTTTAATTATTTTATTTTCAAGGCATAATATATGCTCTTTAAAGAAAAGAAACTCTTATAAGACCTGTATAGAATATCCTCTCTCTGGTTTTACATTTTTTTTTCATGTAAGATTTGTATATCTAGGAGTTTATGTGTCCAACATTTTTTGCAGTTGTAGCTGTAAGTTTCTCTTTTCTTTTTCCTCTTTTTTGCAAATGTATTATAAAAGTTTTTTTTTTTTTGAAAAACTGGTAGATTTAATTCATGGATAATACCCGACCAAAGCAAAGTTAAAGCTGTAAATTATGTAATAAAAATTGGCATCTTCAGTGCTTAAACAACACTGAAACTGTTAATATTTTTAATAGTTGTCTTTTTTTGTAAAGATTCTTGTTTTTCTTTTTTTGCCTTATCACCCTTTAAAATATACATTTCTTTTATCCGAAACAATAGTAAAATCTTATTTTATTTTTATGTGGCATTTTATTGCATAGCGTAATTATAAGTGTGCTGAAATTTTTACGTGCTGAACTGTCCAAGAGATATCCTAGGGTTTAGCATTCGTTGCGATTTTCAGATAGTTAAGCTTTTAATGATTTGAAAATATCAAGGAGTAATGAAGTTCTTTTCAGCTGGGCACCCATACTAATACAATCATATTTCAAAATTTTAACTGATTACGAATGTGAAGTGAAGCCTATATTTTATACTCTTTTTCTATGACATATTTTTGAATGAAAATAATTTTCCTTGTTGTATGTTTACATGAATGTGTTGTTACTTTGGGATTTTCTTTTTTATTCAAAAAGACTTTTAATTCAAATATTCCATGTAAGAATTCGGGAGCTGTTTTTAACTGCAGTAGAGCCTCGATTATCCGAGGTAATGTGGACCGAGGGTACCTCGGATAATCAAAAACTTGGATTACATAGGCTCTGTCCAAATTGAAAGGGAAACATGGGTTGAAAAGAATGAAAATGCCATCAAAGATGTAAAAAAACAGGCATTTAGTGTGCATGTTATGAAATGAAAAAAATGACGTTACATACATACAAATGTCTAATTTTACATGTACACATCAGTAGAACAAATGTTCCAGCTAAAGATTCTCTCTGACTGTTGTTCTAGGTCTTTATATCACCAGAAAATAAAATAAAAATGCAACTTATGCCATTGGATGACCGACGTCGGTAAGCTGCCATCTGCAGCCAAAAAAAAAAAAAAATTTTTTTTTTCAAGGGCAAATGTACCTTGGTTAACCCGGAACTCGGTTAGTCGGGGCTACACAAGCTCCTCAAATTTCTGTATAATTTTACAAACTTTTTGCAATCCAATACTTTCACTATTCATCCTTTTTTGTTGTGTTATTCACATTACAACAAAAAGGCTTATCATGCTATTATTCAAGATTTCTGAAAGTTAACTAGTATGAAATCATTAATAACACCTAGGTATATGTTTTGCAAAATTTCTGAAGAAAATGTTATTTTAATCATCAACAATAATTAACATAAGTTGTGAAAGTTTTCATTGGCATGATTATTCCTGGCTTTTATTCATACAGCACTTGGTCAATCTGTTTGTATTTCCTTTTTTAAAATAAATTTCAATTGAATTTAAAAATGCATTTTTTAAATACTGAATATTCATTGGACAGAACATCAAAGTTTGATGTTTACAATTAATTTTATTGTCATTTTTATGTACTGTATGTTTCAGATTATAATCTGCAGGTTACATTCTTTGGAATGTCAGCGGAAAACTTGACGGGTTAATACTCTGCAGAGTGTACCACATACTAAGATATGCAATTTTTTTTTAAATCATATTTTACTAAAAAATAGCTTTGTACTTTTGCTCCATGTTTTTGTGAACTATTAGTAAAATAACAGGAAACATTGTAAACAGAAAGCAAATCCAAAAGGACTGCTGCAATTACAGCAAATTGTTAGTATTGTGCATAACGCATAGTACTGAAGAAACATAAAATAAGCTAAAATTACTGTTTTAATACATTCAACCCAAATGTGAACTATTTTGAACATTTCAAATTTAAAAAAAAATACATCGGAAGTTTAATAAATATCTGTAAATCATGTTTTTTGTTTTGTTTTTAAAGGCGTTTTTTTTTTTTTTTTCATTTCTCTTGGCAGTGTTAATTCTAAAACAATTATTACATTTTAAATTTAATTACAAACTTTTTGAACAACAAACTTCATTCCTCATTCCATTTAATTTAATATCGATTTGTTTGCTTGACAAGATTATTCAAAATATGCCAACATTTTGAAGAAAACATTCAGAAGTGTGACTTAATATTCAATTCTTTCTTCTTAATGCTTTAAATACTTCTTTTTCATTAAAAACAAGTATTTAAAGCATTAGCAATGCCTCCGAACAATATGTTTAAAAATAAAAAAACTTAACTTTAAAATATAAACTTTATTATATTATTATGGTGGCATGTAGTACACACCACAAAAAATTCTACTTATTTAGTAGGACAGGATAATGCACAGGATTATAGACTGAGAAATATGGTATATAAATACATAAAATGTTTTTAAGTTACACAAGCAAAAAAGTTATTTTTTGTTTATATTATATTATATCTAGATGGCAAGGTCTAAAAATCTAGTCAATTTTGTTGCATTTAAAAATAAATGTACTTTTTAAAGAATTATTTTATATGATTGGATCTTTGTAAAGTGAAAGTTATTGGCCTTCATGTTATCTAGTCTTTAATTTAGATTTTTATTCAATTTATAAATAAAATTATATTAATAAAAGCTGAGAAATATTTATGTATCTTTTGTTGTCTTTGTTTAATCCAAAATATAGAGCATTAGACATAAATGAGAATTTTACAGAGGATAAGCCAACTTAATTCCCCTTTTTTGTGTATACTAGGGATTTTTTTAAACACCTTAAAGATTTTAAATACTTATTATGTCACACGTGTGAAAAATATAACACGTTACACATTATGCAAACACACTTTAAGCTATTTTCACAGCAGTGGATATTTTTAAATAATATAAACAAATTTTAATACAAATGCGTAATTCAAATTAAATGTAACCCTACCAAGAATAATTGCATACTCTAAGTATAGAAAAATGAACAAATTTAATCCAAATTATTTTGCTGTTGAAAGCTGGGGGAAAAAAAAAAAAAACAATTGGGTGCACTTAATTTTACATTGAGTGCACTTTAATCATTTTTCTAGTTTATGAATGAAATAACTTGAAATATTTTTAAATAGTAGTAAAACCATATGCTCACTCCTACAATGGACAATCACTTGATTCAAATTTTAATAAAAATAAAACAAATTTTTGTTTACATTGTAACAGAGCTTAAGAATCATAAAAAATGTGAAAAGTTTAGTTCCTATCGCAGATGTAAAAAGGTCGCTTTTTTCAAAATATAGGTAGCAAATGTATAAAAAACAGCAAATAAAGGAAATTTTTTGAGTAAAATAATTTTAGATTTGCATTTTAATAAAGGAACAATGATCAATATTTCAATATTAAAAATTACAGACATGAAGATGAAATATCTTTGAGCTAAATCAAAGATCATAAAAGAAATCCGATTTTCCCTTTAATTCTAATGTGATAAATCAGAATGCATCGTATAGGTCAGACAATATAGTAAGCTATATAGGTATAGTTAAGTCTGCAAATGCTTAAAATCTTACAGCAGACCAGAGAAATAACTTGCGTACTTGGGGGGGAGGGGGGGAGTCCATAACTCATTGTAGCATAATCCAGAGTTTAATGTTTTTATTAGGTAAAATACCTACATTGTATATTTCACTATTGTACAGTATCAAGGTACTTAATAATTGTTTAAATAACATTTATCAAAAAATAACAAAGAAAAATTTATCGTGTTATGAAATATCATGTAAAAAGACTGAAAATTAAAAAGGCAGAAAATTCAAAAGGTATTAATTTACTTGAAATAAAATATTACATATAGTAGCCATATATGTATTACAGCATGTCCTAAAACATACCTAACAGGACAAGTTTTATTATACCAAGTAAATGAAACTGCTGACCATAAAGCGTATTGAGTATATCTTTACAAAACAATATTTTTAACGTTTCTACCATTTACTTGAGGTGACAGTGCTGAAGAAACTCCTCAATGTTCTCTCCATGTCGGCAATCTATCAATTGCCGATCGAGAACCCACCTCCTAGAATCTGTGCAATTATATTTCTCGTGTTTCCGGTAAAACTTTCCAGTTAAACTTTGAAACAAAAAGCTTCACTTTTAGCTGTCCAAATATGCACTTTAATTGTGAATATCCACTGGACAGAGGAGTAAGCATGTTCAAGAAAATATAAATGTTACTTCCCCCACTCAAAAACAAAAGTAATTTCCTCCCATTACTCGGTAATATCTTGGTAGGTATGTTTTGGAGACCCTGTATATCTGGCATGTACAACCTTTACAATAGAAGGGCCAGACCCATTTCAACTGAAAAGGAGAAATTTTTCTGTTATCAAGATATAAAGTATATAATAATATGCCTGAAAACACAACTATAAAGTTAATTTAAGTCCAAAATGATCGGTAGTATTGTTGGCGTAACACTAGCACAGTATAGCAGTTGGTCATGTGATTTGGCATGGATTGACAAGCCATATATTACAGAAAAAGATACTAAAAAATGATTATCTTTGTACTAGCTGCAGTATTGTGAACCTAAATAAATAAGGCACAAATTCTACTGAAAATTGCATGTACATGTTTCAAAGTTGTAAATCCCTCTTCAATGTCTAGAAATATTTATAGAATAAAAGTGTTCACCTGGTTATAGAAACTCTAAGCATTAATCAATTCAATAAGTTGGTGAACAATTAGCTTCTTCCTACAATATTCCCTCTATAATAAAGACCTTTGTCAAGTCCTAGAATATAGTAATAGAAAGTTTGACAGAAGTAGAAAATGTTCATTATTGTGTAGAATTTAACGAGAAAAAACAAGTTTTAAAATATATATGCAATACAAATTTTATTGTTACAAAAACTCTTTTTTCCCCACGGGAAATTTAATACCTTTATGACCCATTCAATAAATTTCACAACAAGGTCTGGCCTGGTAGTTTTGTCATGACCCCCTCCACAAAAAAAGAGGATAGTACACATTCGAGAAGATACAGTAGTTAGAGCATGAAACAAATTAAAAATGAACTATGCAAATAAAACCCTAGGAAAGTTTTAAAAGGGAAAAATAGTGTATTGCTCTGATTATGATTTCAATGTTTCTTGCATAAATTAAACCTTAAGTTTCCTTTTTCTTTAATTTACCTTTATAAAAGCACCGCCACAGCAATTGGGGACCATGGTGTACTGTGCCCATCCCAGTTTTTGAGATTGAGAACCCTGGGGTGCAGAAGCAGATGTTCTGGTCAAGTGGTTGGCTTGATGCGGAACCGCCAGTGATTAGTTCCCAAGCAAGCTCCGTACTCATTATTTTATCGACCCATACTAAAGCTGAATCGACCACACTGAGCCCAGGAATCGAACCCCTGAACCTGTGGCACGGTAGCACGGAAGGCTACCACTCAGCCACTGGGCTAATCAAAACATTACTCCAGAAAATTTAAAAATTTTAAAGTTTGTTATGAATGAATTCATGCTAGTTAACTAAAATAATATAAGATAGTGCAGTATGGGACCCCAATTTCGGAATCTCAAAATCTGAAAGACCCAAAAGCCAGAACTTTTTTCGGATTTCGAAAAAAATCGGCAGCTGAAAAAAAAAATTTAAAAAAAAAAAAGGGGGGGGGGAATGTTTTACATTGTTTTTTTTTTTGGAAATAGGCGTTTTAAAGAGAAGGAAAATAAAATGTAATGAACACGTATAACATCGGAATGTAATTTTTAAAAAAATGTATTTCACGAATTTCTAAAAAGGGTTCGTTTTTGCGATTCGAGATTTTTTTAATTGTTGCTTTAATTCTGAGTTAATACCATTAAATTTTGCTTTTTTTTACTTCTTGTAATTTTCTTATATTTATTTTTTTAAATGAGCTCTAATTTTTGCATGGTACGGAGCATTAGCGAAATTGAAAATCCGAGTTTCTCGCATTTCCCCGATAGTCTGATCTTTTACTAACTTAGTGGCTAGAGAATATAAAATCATATCAAAATTTGACAGAATTATTTTCTTTTACTGTTCAATTAAAGAGGTTAAAATAACATCGGGAAAAGTCAGACGTTTCGATGCTTTGTGTCCGAATGTAAGCCTACTCCAACTTCGTTTTCAACGTTCATCGTAGTATATACGGTAAAAAAATGCTATATATGAGCAAAATGCTAATAAAAAGTTCCAGAGGAAATTATATGGGCTCTGATGCTACTTACAAAATATTTTGAATGATGACCCAAAATCCCGAAAGATCGCGGCCCCGAGCGTTTCGGATTTGAAGTCCCATACAGTACTGCCTTTTATGAAGGAAAATGACAAAACAAAATTTCAAAATTAATTTTTGCAAAGTTTTGAAGAAGAAAAAAAACTTGTTTGTTTTGTTCAATAAAAATTCACTAAATATTTTTTGATTTTCTTTACAAATTTTACTATGATATTACTAGTGAAGAAATTTAATAAAATGTTAAAATTTTGAATCTCAACTTTATATTCTTTTAATTATTGCAGGAAACAAATTGTCCCATACCTAAGAGCTTTTCATAAGACAGGACTTGGCGCACTTTGGAGTCTTCAAAATAGTGAAAAAAGTGACCACAGCTTTAAAAAAAAGTGACCAAAATAGTGACCATTAAAATGTAAACGTGTGTGTGTTTTTTCATTTAAACTAAATCTAACTTCAAAAAGAGCAGTTTCGACATCTTTTGAAAACTAAACCTGAATAAATAGAGCTTTTACCCAACTTAAAAAAAAAGAAAAAAAAAAATTCAAAACCTTTTCAAAAATACGAATTTTTATACCTATAACTATCTTCATAAATACCTTTCTCAAAACCCATAAATGGCTAAGAGTGAGAGAAACAAAAGTTATTTCTTTTAATTAATTTCTTTCTCAAATTGTTACTTATTTAAAAATATAAATGAATAAATATTTATTCAAATCGGCAGAAATTTCAAATTTTAATTCATGTTCAACATTGAATAAAATTTATTTTGCAAATGCTCATTTGTAAATATTTTTTATACTTGTTTAAAGATTAGAAAATTCCACTTGAAATAAATCTAAATTTGATATTTTATCAAAATTATTCAGACTGAAATTAATGTGTTAATCTTCTGCACCATTGTAGGAAACAAACCGTTTGATTATTCGATACTGTTTTTGTAATTTCATGGTAGTAACAAAATCCAAGAAAAATTCCCCGATTTTATAATTTTAGATGTGATTTTACAATTTTAGTTACACGGGAAAACTCGCACATAATTAAAGTATGAGTGGTACAATCAGAAAATTTCTTTCCGGGGGGAGGGGTTTTCTATCTAGTTTTTTTCTTAAGAATTTAGATTTCCCCCTCCCCTGCATCATTATTTAATGATTTCTTGACAAGAATATAACTTTATTTTCTCAAAATTGCATATTGTCTTTTTGTTGAGAAATCCCCTCCAAAAATTTTCTTTTGTGATTGTGACAGTTAGTTCAGTAGTGGGGTGGGGTGGGGGGGGAAGAAAGAAAAGAGAAATTAAGCTCATTTTCTGAGTGATATAATCTGCAACTGCTAAAAATTTTTAGTTTCTATTCTAATTTAAATATTGCTTAATTTTCTTAGGATTTGCTCTTCTAGAGTAAAAAAAAATTAAAACAATTAAAATTATCATTCTAGAGATGAGGGAAGAGGTCTCCGGCCCTCTAGGCCTCCCCTTCTGGTTGCACCACACTGCAATATCAAACCTTAACTTTGGCACACTCGGGGCCGGAGCCACGCCGAATTTTGAAAATACGACAAAAAATGGTGGACTTACAGGACCAAAAATGGCGGATACGCGGAAGCTTCAACCCTGGCACACGTATTTTTATGCAAAATTGCAATGTTATTTTAACTCATAAACAGACAAAGTAACTTTTTTGGTTGCTCTGCCAGAGAAAGGGCAAAAAAGTGAAAATAGTGACCAACTTTTTTTAAAAAGTGAAAATAGTGACCAATTTTTTAAAAAGTGACCAATGCAAAAAAAAGTGAATTTTAGTGAAAAAAGTGACTCGCGCCGACCCCTGATAAGACTACAAACAAGGTGCTGTAATTTTTTTTTGTTGAAAATGCAAACATTTTATTGCTAAGTCTTAATATAAGACACACGAAGCTTTGAAATGATATACAATACGTACATTTCTACGATATTTTTTTTGTCCAAGTTGTGGGGGGTTCATACTTTTCTGAAACTACTAAAAGAAATTTGAGTGTGTAATAAAGCACTATTACCCCTAATTTAGAGTTTTTGCCATTTTGTCTGAGCTCAAGGAGGGGGAGGGGGTTAAACCCCTAAATCCCCCCTTTGCATATGCCACTGTGTGTATATATAATTTTGACATCAATATCGACAGCCATAAGGGGTGACGCAAGTCGCCTACCTCATACGCAAACTCCAATTTCTTCTTCCGAGTTTATTGTGTGTGTAGCCGATTACATGAACAAATTCAATTTTCTGTACAAATTTGCATAAAAAATATACAACACATATTTTGAACAGACATTCAGAACCTATGAAAAAGTTATAATCCTGACATATCATATATGAAAAAACATCAAATAAAATACTTAACAAAAACAATCACTATCCTTCACAGAAACAATGTAAAGGATAAGTCGCCCCTGCGTGCAATCTTTCTATCAATTGGATGCGATATCAATTGCATTATTGCTTTTAATTTTAATAAGCACATGGGAAAAAGAAATAATTTGATGGGAACTTTATATTAAAGCTTAACAAAAAAAGAGTAAATGCAGACCCCATCATTTGGGAGATAGGGGGGGGGGGACACTCAGAAATAATGTTTGTATTTATAATACATGCTTATGTACTTTGTTTTTTGCCAAAATATGCATTGAGTATATATCATTTGCTCCCCCCCCCCCCCCCTCTAGAAAATTTTTATCTGACGGCCCTGAAAAAATGGATTTTGAATTTCAATGACTAGCTTAATCTTCAATAAATTTCAAAATATTTATTCAATAGCTCATATTGGTGTGAATAATAGAATAAATGATGATCAATTTATTCCATTATACTTGAACAATATAATTTCCTGCTCCTTTTTACAAAACCAAGCAAGATAAAACTCAATTTATGGATCTTTAATGAAAAATAAGTTAAAGGTTATCCAAATTTCGCAAATCCACTTATCTAAAGAAAAGTTGTATTATAGCTGCAATTATTGTAACTTTTCAGAGAAAATATGAATGGTGAAGCCCAACTGGATTTTCTCCACAGTACAATCACACCCTGGGTCAACAAAAGCCCAACATAAAAAGAGTTTAACAATTGAATTTTATGAAAATTTGCCAAAATGAATCCAAATTATTTTCTACTGCTATTAGAAAGAGAAAACAACAAATTTTTAAAAATCAAAACAAAACTTTTAATTTTAAAACCAATTTCAAAGCTCAGTCATGAAAAATGCAAAACTACTTTAGCGTTGAATATTAAGAGTCACGATTAAATTACTTCTATGAATTCAGTAAAATGAAAAAAATTACTAAAATGAAAAATTATAGATATTTCAGCAGATTTATATTACCAATTTCTTTTATCAAGATAATTTTCCGATTTATTTATCTCTAGCCACCTTTCAGGAAAGCAGTTATACAACCACAATCAAATGATTTTTATAAAACATATACAAAGTAATTATCCTTCTTGATGGAAGATTTTTCTTTTTTTAAAGACTTATTAAGAGTCATAATTTCAGCAAATTAAAATTAGCATTTTTTAAAGTCATATATTTATCGTCGAACTCTTGTAAAGCCGTCATCGTCGGCATTACTACGGGCATCTTTTCGGAAGGATTCTCTTTCATCTTTGGGATCCCTCCTTCTATCAGAACGGTCATTGCTTGATTGAACATCTCGATCTCGCCATGAAGAACCACCTGCTGGCCCAGAATCTTCCTTCCTAGCACTTCTCCAGCTTTCTCCAGAAAAACGAGCACCACCTGCACTTCTTTCACTACGTCCTCTATCAATTCTATCTCGGCTTTCAAAGCCACTATCTTTCCCAAAGCGGTCTCTACCGCCGTCAACAGCATCTGATTGATCCCTGTCAAAGGATTGAGGTGGCCTATCTCTATTCTCTCGAGACCGATCACCTAATGGCCTTCTCATATCCCTATCATCTTTATTTCTGCTCAGACCTCCAGATCTCCAATCACTTAATGGACGATCCTTATTATCCTCAGATCTTCTCCACGAATCACCACTGCCATCCTGCGGCATGTCGCGAAAAGATCTCGATTCTTCTTTTCTCCATCCTTCATCCTTGGGCTTTTTTCTCCAAGCATCATCTTTATCATCTCTTTTGCGCCAGTTCATGTCCTCTTCACCTGGTGGCCTAGAGTCCTTTCTGTCTTCTCTTCTTGATCCCCAGCCTTCTTTTCTTTCTGGTTCACGTTCTCTCAGAGATCCAAGCGTTGGTTTCTGAGAAGGTGCAGACGAATCCTTCAAACTTTTCTTTTCCTCATCTTTCTTTTTTTCTAAGGCAGCCAACTCTTCTCGGCGCAGTCTTTCTTCAATTTCTTTCTCTTTTGCTCGTTTCTTGGCTTCAATTTCCTCCAACTTAGCTAAAACTTCCTCACGCTCTCGTTTACGTGCCTCATCTATTTCTCGTTGCTTTTTCTCTTTTTGATCTTTCAACCATTGCTCTCTTCTCTCTTCTTTTCTTTTTTGTTTCCTTTCTGCAAGACGAATCTTTCTCTCTTCATCAAGGACCTTTCGGAATGCAGCTAATTTTTCTTCGTAGACTGATGCACGCTCTTTTTTCAGACGTTGTAAAAATTTATCTCTTTCTTCTTTCAACTTTATTAGGCGATCTCTGTACTGAATTGATATAGCACGTTCTTCTTTAATAGCTTTGATCCGTTCTTTTTCATATTGCTCCCAAAATTCCACATCATTCTTTCTATACTCTTCATATTCTTCTTGGAGCATTGCAATCTCTTCTATTCTTTTAGCACGCTCAAGATGATCTAATTTTCTTTCTTGCTTTCGGAGTTTTGATTGAAGCTCTTTTCTTTCACGATCTAATTGCTCAACCTGTTTATTTAATAAATCATCTGGATCTAACTTTTCCAATTCTAATTCATCCATTCCTTCAAAAATTCTGCAGCCAATTTCAGTCTTTTTAAGTTGCTCTATTTTCTCCATCACTACCTTTCGTTTCATTTCAATCTGCTCTCGTAGTAATCTCTGTTTTGTACGTTCTTCAGTTTCCCTTGCCATCCTTTCTTTCTCTGCTTCTCGTAGTTTCTGCTGCTTGTCTTCCAGTAACTTTCTCTCTTCAGCTTCTTTTTGGTAGCTCAAATTTTCCAACATCTCTTTACGCTCTTCAATTATAGCTTGACGGTTCAGGATGCGCATGTGATCTTTTGACGAAGTTAAAATGTAAGCTTTGATTATTTCTTTACTAAGATCCTTCCTTTCTGCCTTCATTTTATCTGGCCTTATGAAACTCACAGCCTTCTTCAACACAGAATGTATAAACACCAGCTGATTCCGCATTTGTTCACTAGGCATACTTTGGAGATGAGGACCTTCAATGATTTCTATTTGAGATACATTCAATTCTGAGCCAAAATGAAAACACTGCTTCTTGTGATCAATCCGTACTTGCAAATCATTTCGTCTAGATATCTGAACAATTAAATATTCCAATGTAAACGGCTCGATAAAAGGAACTAAGCTCAAAAGCCTAGAAAACTGGATAGTTTGATAAACCTGACTTATTTCTTTAACTAACCTAACAACAGTTATGTCCTGGATAGGTGGAATATATTGACGAAGTTCTGGAAACTCTTCCCAGCCATTTAAAAAGTCAAAGCATTGCTGAACGCGAGAACACAATTTCAGGGGGTGGAACTCTGTTTCCAACCATCTGTATAGGTCTTGAAGCTGCGTAGGAGCATAGTGGATTATCCCAAACCGTACCAAATCTTTAATAAGTATAGCTCTACTTGGAGGGTTGGGGAGTCCAAGCAAGGTGATAACAGACGGTGATTCTTATCTATCACATTTTCATCGGTTTCGACCAGGCGATCAATTTCAGGACGATTTGGAGGCATTGGTATTGCAAGCGTTGCAAGAATGACACGAGAAGCCATTTTCAATATTTCATCGGCTGTGATATTTTTCTTTTGCTCTCTCGATAAGTAGAACAGGCGAAACAATGCTGCTGCATGAAAAAGATAATTTTGACTTTTCCAAAATACAAGAGCAAGTTTTTGATAATAATTTGCCATAAGTCTAGGATTAGGAGCTTTTTTAGAAAGATTCATCAGACCATGAATATCTTCGATTGCTTTGTAAGCTTCCTGATACAACTCCATTTGAATAGCACTGTCAAGCTGCACAAGTCGAGTTTCTAAATGCATCGCTTGGCTTTCAGGATTATTCAAATTTACTGATGTTTGCTGATTTTGATGCTTATGTATATGTCCAAGATGTGCTCTGAGATTGTCACAGAGCTTACGAAATTCTGTCTTTCGATTATATTTCAAACAAAATCTGAAAGCCTCTTGAGCAATATCATGGTAAAGACGCTCAACTCGTGAGTTATTACGCAGCAACTCTAAGCATTGGCGGTAAGACTCCCATAGGAACTTCACCCAGGGAGCCAGAACGACTCTGTCGGTTCTGTCTTGTGTATCTTCACTGCTCACAGCACTTAACAGAAGATCTTCAGGTGTTTGCACTTGATCTAAGTCATCGATGTCAACAACACTTTGCTTAGATTCTTCTCTTGCAGCTTCCGTCTTTACTTCAGCTAACTTTAAGTAGCCACGGACTACATCTTCTAAGGACTTTATGTTTACCTGTTGACAGATATTCCGATACTGAAACAATCCTTCTTTAGCTACATGACTTCTCTTTAAATCAACACATAATTCCAAATACTTGCTCATAATAGGCTCGTGAATTTTCTGCCATGTCCTGTGTTTTCTACTCTTAATAACATCGTAGAGAGCGTCAAGCGCTCTTTGTTTCTTTCCAACATCAATAAATTCATTTGCCCTTTTGAGGGCATTTTCTGGTCTTTGGAAATATAGAGGCATTTTGGAGTAATAGTCTTGTGATAATATCAAATTAAAGAATCAGAATGCAGGCATAAATGTATTAACACGCACCAAGCTAACTTCATATGTTTACATTAATCGCAGGAGAAATCTGATTTTAAGAATTTGATACAGATAAATGTTTGAATACGAATCGATCTTACCCTTGTAGGAAAATCAAAGTAGCCAAAAAAATGAACTAATAAAATCACAACTAACCGATCATCAACACCTAAACAACATCAACGTTGATAGGACGGGACTTGATTCGACAAAATTGCGGTTCCCGTTAAAAAAATCGAAAGTGAACACACTTTAATCAAACTAAATTTCAAACAAATAATTCAAGTAGCATGTCAAACATTTAGTTATTTTAATTTCGTTTGCTTCAGAAATAGCAAATGGTAGAAAATGATATGCCTTCAAAAGAAAATAGTCATCCTAACAAATAAAAAAAATTAATCCCCTTCCAATATAAACTGTTAAAACATTATCTCTTTAATTTCCATTCATTTCACATGAGTAATTTATTTCACCTTGTTAATATTTTATACTAAAAAATAGTTTTCGGTAGGAACCTATCTTTTGCATTTGCACTTTGACTGTATCTGTATTCGTTTTTCTGAGCATTTCGTTCAACGTTGCTGAATGATAAAATTTTAGTCTTCAGTTTTATTTTCGTTTTCAAAACATTGAGAATAAAGAATAAACCAGTAAGTGAGATTTCTTATTGTGGTAGTTCTTACTTCATGTGTGTTTTATACTAAGATAGCTTTGATATTGCATACTGCTTCATTTAATCATTTTTCTCCTTGAACTTTGAATCTCCCAAAATGCCTCTATATTTCCAAAGACCAGAAAATGCCCTCAAAAGGGCAAATGAATTTATTGATGTTGGAAAGAAACAAAGAGCGCTTGACGCTCTCTACGATGTTATTAAGAGTAGAAAACACAGGACATGGCAGAAAATTCACGAGCCTATTATGAGCAAGTATTTGGAATTATGTGTTGATTTAAAGAGAAGTCATGTAGCTAAAGAAGGATTGTTTCAGTATCGGAATATCTGTCAACAGGTAAACATAAAGTCCTTAGAAGATGTAGTCCGTGGCTACTTAAAGTTAGCTGAAGTAAAGACGGAAGCTGCAAGAGAAGAATCTAAGCAAAGTGTTGTTGACATCGATGACTTAGATCAAGTGCAAACACCTGAAGATCTTCTGTTAAGTGCTGTGAGCAGTGAAGATACACAAGACAGAACCGACAGAGTCGTTCTGGCTCCCTGGGTGAAGTTCCTATGGGAGTCTTACCGCCAATGCTTAGAGTTGCTGCGTAATAACTCACGAGTTGAGCGTCTTTACCATGATATTGCTCAAGAGGCTTTCAGATTTTGTTTGAAATATAATCGAAAGACAGAATTTCGTAAGCTCTGTGACAATCTCAGAGCACATCTTGGACATATACATAAGCATCAAAATCAGCAAACATCAGTAAATTTGAATAATCCTGAAAGCCAAGCGATGCATTTAGAAACTCGACTTGTGCAGCTTGACAGTGCTATTCAAATGGAGTTGTATCAGGAAGCTTACAAAGCAATTGAAGATATTCATGGTCTGATGAATCTTTCTAAAAAAGCTCCTAATCCTAGACTTATGGCAAATTATTATCAAAAACTTGCTCTTGTATTTTGGAAAAGTCAAAATTATCTTTTTCATGCAGCAGCATTGTTTCGCCTGTTCTACTTATCGAGAGAGCAAAAGAAAAATATCACAGCTGATGAAATATTGAAAATGGCTTCTCGTGTCATTCTTGCAACGCTTGCAATACCAATGCCTCCAAATCGTCCTGAAATTGATCGCCTGGTCGAAACCGATGAAAATGTGATAGATAAGAATCACCGTCTGTTATCAACCTTGCTTGGACTTCCCAACCCTCCAAGTAGAGCTATACTTATTAAAGATTTGGTACGGTTTGGGATAATCCACTATGCTCCTACGCAGCTTCAAGACCTATACAGATGGTTGGAAACAGAGTTCCACCCCCTGAAATTGTGTTCTCGCGTTCAGCACTGCTTTGACTTTTTAAATGGCTGGGAAGAGTTTCCAGAACTTCGTCAATATATTCCACCTATCCAGGACATAACTGTTGTTAGGTTAGTTAAAGAAATAAGTCAGGTTTATCAAACTATCCAGTTTTCTAGGCTTTTGAGCTTAGTTCCTTTTATCGAGCCGTTTACATTGGAATATTTAATTTTTTCAGATATCTAGACGAAATGATTTGCAAGTACGGATTGATCACAAAAAGCAGTGTTTTCATTTTGGCTCAGAATTGAATGTATCTCAAATAGAAATCATTGAAGGTCCTCATCTCCAAAGTATGCCTAGTGAACAAATGCGGAATCAGCTGGTGTTTATACATTCTGTGTTGAAGAAGGCTGTGAGTTTCATAAGGCCAGATAAAATGAAGGCAGAAAGGAAGGATCTTAGTAAAGAAATAATCAAAGCTTACATTTTAACTTCGTCAAAAGATCACATGCGCATCCTGAACCGTCCCCAACTATAATTGAAGAGCGTAAAGAGATGTTGGAAAATTTGAGCTACCAAAAAGAAGCTGAAGAGAGAAAGTTACTGGAAGACAAGCAGCAGAAACTACGAGAAGCAGAGAAAGAAAGGATGGCAAGGGAAACTGAAGAACGTACAAAACAGAGATTACTACGAGAGCAGATTGAAATGAAACGAAAGGTAGTGATGGAGAAAATAGAGCAACTTAAAAAGACTGAAATTGGCTGCAGAATTTTTGAAGGAATGGATGAATTAGAATTGGAAAAGTTAGATCCAGATGATTTATTAAATAAACAGGTTGAGCAATTAGATCGTGAAAGAAAAGAGCTTCAATCAAAACTCCGAAAGCAAGAAAGAAAATTAGATCATCTTGAGCGTGCTAAAAGAATAGAAGAGATTGCAATGCTCCAAGAAGAATATGAAGAGTATAGAAAGAATGATGTGGAATTTTGGGAGCAATATGAAAAAAAAAAGGATCAAAGCTATTAAAGAAGAACGTGCTATATCAATTCAGTACAGAGATCGCCTAATAAAGTTGAAAGAAGAAAGAGATAAATTTTTTTTCAACGTCTGAAAAAAGAGCGTGCATCAGTCTACGAAGAAAAATTAGCTGCATTCCGAAAGGTCCTTGATGAAGAGAGAAAGATTCGTCTTGCAGAAAGGAAACAAAAAAGAAAAGAAGAGAGAAGAGAGCAATGGTTGAAAGATCAAAAAAAGAAAAAGCAACGAGAAATAGATGAGGCACGTAAACGAGAGCGTGAGGAAGTTTTAGCTAAGTTGGAGGAAATTGAAGCCAAGAAACGAGCAAAAGAGAAAGAAATTGAAGAAAGACTGCGCCGAGAAGAGTTGGCTGCCTTAGAAAAAAAGAAAGATGAGGAAAAGAAAAGTTTGAAGGATTCGTCTGCACCTTCTCAGAAACCAACGCTTGGATCTCTGAGAGAACGTGAACCAGAAAGAAAAGAAGGCTGGGGATCAAGAAGAGAAGACAGAAAGGACTCTAGGCCACCAGGTGAAGAGGACATGAACTGGCGCAAAAGAGATGATAAAGATGATGCTTGGAGAAAAAAGCCCAAGGATGAAGGATGGAGAAAAGAAGAATCGAGATCTTTTCGCGACATGCCGCAGGATGGCAGTGGTGATTCGTGGAGAAGATCTGAGGATAATAAGGATCGTCCATTAAGTGATTGGAGATCTGGAGGTCTGAGCAGAAATAAAGATGATAGGGATATGAGAAGGCCATTAGGTGATCGGTCTCGAGAGAATAGAGATAGGCCACCTCAATCCTTTGACAGGGATCAATCAGATGCTGTTGACGGCGGTAGAGACCGCTTTGGGAAAAATAGTGGCTTTGAAAGCCGAGATAGAATTGATAGAGGACGTAGTGAAAGAAGTGCAGGTGGTGCTCGTTTTTCTGGGGAAAGCTGGAGAAGTGCTAGGAAGGAAGATTCTGGGCCAGCAGGTGGTTCTTCATGGCGAGATCGAGATGTTCAATCAAGCAATGACCGTTCTGATAGAAGGAGGGATCCCAAAGATGAAAGAGAATCCTTCCGAAAAGATGCCCGTAGTAATGCCGACGATGACGGCTTTACAAGAGTTCGAAGATAGATATTTTTGTTATGCTTACAACATTTATTCAAGTTTTGAGACAATAATATGAATTCCTTCCAATTTTTTGAAAATTAAATGATTGTTGTTAAAAATTAATTTTTTTAATATTTTGTTTTCTTAGAATTTTTGAATGTGCTATATGCAGTAAAATTATTAATAATATATACTTGTGTTTTTCCTTTCTATAATTTTTAATTTGTGGAATCTGCTTTATTACTACAAACATATTTTTAGAGCTAATTGGATCATTTTAAATGTTTGATTTTTAATTGAATGTTTTATTTATTTATTTATTTATTTTTTGGGAAAAAAAAAGGATTTTTAACATTGGCGGGGGGAAACCCTTAACGTTTTTAAAAGGGTATGTGTTGCTGACTGCTTTCCTAAGTTATTGCCAGAATGAATATTGGGCAATAAATAAACTTTGACAAACTACTCTTAACAGATGGTTGATATCAATGGTGTAGTCAAGGGAGGACGGCGTCCCCCTACCTTTTTATTTTAATGCCTTTTGTTTTACTACCTTTTATTTTAAGCATCTCCCCCCTTTTGATTTCAGTTGCTTATCTTCTTATGCATACACATCTCCCCCCCCCCCCAGCTTTTTTTTTAAAAGACTACACCACTGGATGATATTTAAAAATAAAGAGCCACTTTTATGTAATATCATTCATTAACTAGTGTGAACCATGTTTTGGTTCCTATGTGTTGGCATGCTCAACTTCATTGGCTTCAATAACAAATAAGCACCTTTTTTTAAAAAAAAATTTTAAGATTTATTCATTAAACTTTTTACTGACTGGTAAAAGCATGCCGCAAACTTATCAACCAGGGAACTAAGATCTGCTGTTATTTTACAATTATTTAAAAACAAAAATTATGAAAGTTGAAGTACTTACATGAAACTGTTATCTTGGTGGTAAAAAAAAAGTCTAGGATGTACAGTATTTTGTTGTGTGCTTTTAAATTTATATAATTTTTTTTTTTTCATTTGAGCATGAATCTTGCATGTTTACATGTATTATTTACTATAAGCTCTTGACGGCTTGAGTAAAATGTTTTGCAACATGTAGTGAAATTTTGAAATTTTCTTCAGAACTTATTGTTTTCAAGTTTAATTGATGCAATACTGAGTAATAATAAAATTAATAAAGTTGGCTGAGAAAATAAAACCCATAATAAAAATATTACTTTGGGTTTTATTCTTTGGTCAATTACTTTTTATTATTGTTTTTCGCCCAACATTCAAAAGGAAGATTGAGATATTTCTTTTCTTGACAATTTCAGCTTTACCTCATTGGCTTTAGATTTTCAATTTAATGATTGCTCTTATGACAAAGCAATGTATATCGCAAATTTCAGCTCATTTTGTTCCGGTGCTAATAGAATCTGGTGTTTTTTTTTTCCTTTAAATTTTTGACAAAATACTGTCATTTTTTTCCCTACATAGCTTTAATACTTTTGTAATGTTAGAAAAAAAAGCCCACTTTGCTATCTAAATAACATGACCCCCCGGTTAATTCCTACCAGTGGGCAACACCAACAAAAGATTTCAGAACGGGTTTTTTGGGGTCAGGCTCTTTTGGCCACACCCTCAGTTAACTCTTAAGTTTGTTGTTAGGGTTATTAAAGTGACTTTCCTCCAGAAGACCACAAGGGCGGATCTAGAAAATCTTCAAGGGGGGGGGGGGGGGGGGATTTTGGAAATCTCGGGTTCAGTGTAAGGATGGATGGAGGATATTCTTCATTTCTTTTCAACAGTCCCTCCCCCCCCCCCCCCCCTTTTTTTAAACAGCAGGAACAACAACAAAAAAAAAAATGCTAGTGTAGTGATATTTAAAATTTTACTAGCACATTTTTTCAATGCATATACGTTTATTCAAAGCCCTTATAAAAGGAACACAAGCTGACGTTTTTTTGCTTTCGCAAATCTGTCTAAAAAATTTTTTAACGTCCAATGTAATATCTTTATGGATATGCAATAACGCTAATTCAGTGAGTCTATCATCACTCATTCTGCTTCTTAGCCAAGTTTTAACCGAGTTCCTTCAAGCTTTCTCAAGAAAAATGTAGGCTTGTAAATGCATTTTTTAAATTTGAGTTGATATGTCTAAATTACAAAATAATAGCAATTATTAGTAATATATTTTCTAAAATCTTAAAAAAGTAATACTAAATATGTACTAAAAAAACCATCAACGAGTATGTGCAATTTATATAAACATCTGCAATTATGAATGTTCAATGAAATGTTTCAGACTCCAGGTTTTAGCGTAAATGCTGCAGGAATTTACACCACGTGCTAAGGGTTGGCTAGCTGTCACCAGTTTGATAAGCAGGGAATCTCTTTCCCATTACTCCTAAAATTAGCAACTCAGCAATACTAAAGGACAAAGGGACAGGGGGAAAGCATAGAACTTGAAGGGCGTTTAGACTGGGATTCCAAGAAAATAAAAAAATGGCTGGTCCCGGGGCACAAAGAGTAAAAACTCACTTAGGAGTGTCGTTGTAGTATCCACTTGAATCAGCCCAAGGGGGGGGGGGGGGGGATCGCCCCATCGCACCCCCCCCCCCTTAGATCCGCCGTTGGAAGACCATAATGTGTTGATTGTGCTATGATGAGACTGAGAACTCTTTATTCCCTGTTAGTTTGATAATCATAGCCACAGTCATAATCATAATCATCAGAGCTTTAGAACTGGAGGTGCCAATGTGCCTGGAACTCAGATTATTACACCCATAAGATGGGGGGGGGGGGTCCTGGTGCACTTTCATAGAAACTTTATGAGGGGAGTATGTGAAAAGAAGTATTTAATTCATCTGAGGAATGGAATTACTGAAACTAAAACACACAAAATTTTGTCAGTTTTGTACAATTATTTTTATGTGCTGATGAGGGGTTAAGGCGTAACCAGAAATTCTTCAGGGGGTGACTCGATTTTTTTATGTTGAGGAAATTTTCGGGGGGGGGGTCACAGTATTTCTAATGGTGCTTCTCTGTGCACACTTATTGCAACTGTCTATTATGATTTGTTGTAAAAAAAAACTTGTTGCCAACTACAGGGTACACCTGTTGGTATTTTCTCTGTTATTCCAGGACATTAGTAAAGTGGCAATATTTATTTATTAAAATACAAATCAAATATCTTTGATGAGCTTTTGATTTTGATGTAATTAATCTAGTTTATGAGCCTCTTAGTATCAAATTAAGATCATATGTAACCTTAAAAATGAGTCACATAATTATGGTTAAGAATAACTGTCGCAAACAAATGGTCTAAATAATTTAACATCTATATTGCTACTTTTTTCTTAAGTTAAATCGAACCACATCAAGACGCGATCATTTTGGTCCCGTTAACCGGCAGGTCCGATTACGCGAATATGGCCTATGTAACAATACCAAAAGTACTATATGTTAATATGATATATATTAAAGTGTTTTTTTTATTATTGTGAGGCATACATTTATGGCTAATATACAAATCTTAATAGAGTATAAAACAGTCGCTTCCCGTGTCTGTAAGCTGAGATCTCTTAAACTACGCAACGGATTTAATGCGGTTTTCATCAATGACAGTGATTGAAGAGGACGAATCATAGCCCCGATAGAAAAGAAATCTTGCATATATTAATGTAATATATCGATCGAAAGCGCTGATTTTTCTGCACAAGATGAAATTTGTTTGAAGTTTCTAAGTCAATACGAACGCCAGTTATAAGCTTTTTAGTTTAGCGGTTTCTTAAGGCTTACCTTGATCCAAAAAATAATAATTAGCAGTTTCCTCAACTCCAGGTGAATAGTGTTAGCTTTATTTCAATATAAAACTTATTTTTCAAAATCATTCAGTTTAACAATAATAAAGCATATCAAACTAATAAAGAATAACGACACGCTAAAATTTGACTTTTTTAATTAGTCGTAATTTAATTAGACAGACGACGTTTATCACACACTGCAGGCTTTATGCCGCAGGCGATAGCAGGACAGCTCGCATGCGATGTTTTTTGCGTTCTTGTCTAGGACATCGCGGCAGGTGATGTTTTTTATACTCTTAGAAAGAACAGCGACGTTTTTTTAAAAATTTGCCCCCGGGAACGCCGCGCGGGTACCGCTACTAAGAAATAATATAGTGTTTACGAAATTTATTTAAACTTTTTTTAAGTGATTGTCAACAAGTGAAAACACAAGTAAAAGTAGCCTTTTAAATGCGTTCAGCACTGTTCAATTTATTCAGGGGAAAGTGCTCACAACAACTGTTAGACTTTTATTAAAAAAAAAATTACTTATTTTACAATAAAAGAATTTTATTAAAGTTCTGATTTTATTTACTTGTATTTGCTAACTGCGCTGAGCAGAGTAAATTTGAAAATTCACTTGAACTTTGACCTTTGCTTTAATATAGTACCGCCATCTAGTGAGAATTTTCCGAAACATCTCCCTAGTACATTTCTTTGGATTTTAGTGAAAGTTACGGGAATAGTAATTAATGTTCCACAAATTAATTTTTGTGTTGGTTTGACCGGCATTAAGTCCATTCTACAAGGAGAATTTAAGGCTCCTTTTTTATATTTGCTTTCATTTCTCTGGGTGGTTGTGCTGGTCTCCGTCGACTGTCGAAGTCGCTCCCCCCCTTTTTCCCCCCTCAAAAAAGCCCTCGACGAACCGGTCTCTTGTCTACTATAGGTGTGCTGGTGTCCACGTAGAGTAGCCGCGCAAGTTTCAGCCGAGTTCATTTTCTGACATCGGGGGGGGGGGGTGGGGGGAAGACTGATTCCGACCAATGACATACGCTCTACGCGTTGCCATCAGCAATCGGCGGCTGCTCGCGCAAAAATCGTGGTTTTTGTTTCTTTGGATACATTTTTCGATTTGATTCCTTTAGATTATATTTTGCGCCTTTGATATCTTCAAAATATAAATAGCTACGTTTTTATTCTATTTTTTTTTTTTTTTTTTTTTTTTTTTTTTTTTTTTTTTTTTTTTTTTTTTTTTTTTTTTTTTTTTTTTTTTTTTTTTTTTTTTTTTTTTTTTTTTTTTTTTTTTTTTTTTTTTTTTTTTTTTTTTTTTTTTTTTTTTTTTTTTTTTTTTTTTTTTTTTTTTTTTTTTTTTTTTTTTTTTTTTTTTTTTTTTTTTTTTTTTTTTTTTTTTTTTTTTTTTTTTTTTTTTTTTTTTTTTTTTTTTTTTTTTTTTTTTTTTTTTTTTTTTTTTTTTTTTTTTTTTTTTTTTTTTTTTTTTTTTTTTTTTTTTTTTTTTTTTTTTTTTTTTTTTTTTTTTTTTTTTTTTTTTTTTTTTTTTTTTTTTTTTTTTTTTTTTTTTTTTTTTTTTTTTTTTTTTTTTTTTTTTTTTTTTTTTTTTTTTTTTTTTTTTTGCTAATAGAATCTGGTGCTTTTTTTCCTTTAACATTTTTGACAAAATACTGTCATTTTTTTCCCTACATAGCTTTAATTCTTTTGTAATGTTAGCAAAAAATGCCCACTTTGCTATCTAAATAACATGACTCCAGGTTAATTCCTACCAGTGAGCAACACCAACAAAAGATTTCAGAACAGGTTTTTGGCTCAATCTCTTTTGGCCACACCCTCAGTTAACTCTTAAGTTTGTTGTTAGGGTTATTAAAGTGACTTTCCTCCAGAAGACCACAAGGGCGGATCTAGAAAATCTTCAAGGGGGGGGGGTGATTTTGGAAATCTCGGGTTCAGTGTAAGGATGGATGGAGGATATTCTTCATTTCTTTTCAACAGTCCCTCCGCCCCCCCCCCCTTTTTTTCAAACAGCAGGAACAACAACAAAAAAAAAATGCTAGTGTAGTGATATTTAAAATTTTACTAGCACATTTTTTCAATGCATATACGTTTATTCAAAGCCCTTATAAAAGGAACACAAGCTGACGTTTTTTTGCTTTCGCAAATCTGTCTATAATTTTTTCAACGTCCAATGTAATATCTTTATGGATATGCAATAACGCTAATTCAGTGAGTCTATCATCACTCATTCTGCTTCTTAGCCAAGTTTTAACCGAGTTAGGATTTCCTTCAAGCTTTCTCAAGAAAAATGTAGGCTTGTAAATGCATTTTCTAAATTTGAGTTGATATGTCTAAATTACAAAATAATAGCAATTATTAGTAATATATTTTCTAAAATCTTCAAAATGTAATACTAAATATGTACTAAAAAAACCATCAACGAGTATGTGCAATTTATATAAACATCTGCAATTATGAATGTTCAATGAAAAGTTTCAGACTCCAGGTTTTAGCGTAAATGCTGCAGGAATTTACACCACGTGCTAAGGGTTGGCTAGCTGTCACCAGTTTGATAAGCAGGGAATCTCTTTCCCATTACTCCTAGAATTAGCAACTCAGCAATACTAAAGAACAAAGGGACAGGGGGAAAGCATAGAACTTGAAGGGCGTTTAGGCTGGGATTCCAAGAACATAAAAAAATGGCTGGTCCCGGGGCACAAAGAGTAAAAACTCACTTAGGAGTGTCGTTGTAGTATCCACTTGAATCTGCCCAAGGGGGGGGGGGGGGGGCGATCGCCCCATCGCCCCCCCCTTAGATCCGCCGTTGGAAGACCATAATGTGTTGATTGTGCTATGATGAGACTGAGAACTCTTTATTCCCTGTTAGTTTGATAATCATAGCCACAGTCATAATCATAATCATCAGAGCTTTAGAACTGGAGGTGCCAATGTGCCTGGAACTCAGATTATTACACCCATAAGATGAGGGGGGGGGGGGGTCCTGGTGCACTTTCATAGAAACTTTATGAGGGGAGTATGTGAAAAGAAGTATTTAATTCATCTGAGGAATGGAATTACTGAAACTAAAACACACAAAATTTTGTCAGTTTTGTACAATCATTTTTATGTGCTGATGAGGGGTTAAGGCGTAACCAGAAATTCTTCAGGGGGTGACTCGATTTTTTTATGTTAAGGAAATTTTCGGGGTGGGTGTCACAGTATTTCTAATGGTGCTTCTCTGTGCACACTTATTGCAACTGTCTATTATGATTTGTTGTAAAAACATCTTGTTGCCAACTACAGGGTACACCTGTTGGTATTTTCTCTGTTATTCCAGGACATTAGTAAAGTGGCAATATTTATTTATTAAAATACAAATCAAATATCTTTGATGAGCTTTTGATTTTGATGTAATTAATCTAGTTTATGAGCCTCTTAGTATCAAATTAAGATCATATGTAACCTTAAAAATGAGTCACATAATTATGGTTAAGAATAACTGTCGCAAACAAATGGTCTAAATAATTTAACATCTATATTGCTACATTTTTTCTTAAGTTAAATCGAACCACATCAAGACGCGATCATTTTGGTCCCGTTAACCGGCAGGTCCGATTACGCGAATATGGCCTATGTAACAATACCAAAAGTACTATATGTTAATATGATATATATTAAAGTGTTTTTATGATTATTGTGAGGCATACATTTATGGCTAATATACAAATCTTAATAGAGTATAAAACAGTCGCTTCCCGTGTCTGTAAGCTGAGATCTCTTAAACTACGCAACGGATTTAATGCGGTTTTCATCAATGACAGAGTGATTGAAGAGGACGAATCATAGCCCCGATAGAAAAGAAATCTTGCATATATTAATGTAATATATCGATCGAAAGCGCTGATTTTTCTGCACAAGATGAAATTTGTTTGAAGTTTCTAAGTCAATACGAACGCCAGTTATAAGCTTTTTAGTTTAGCGGTTTCTTAAGGCTTACCTTGATCCAAAAAATAATAATTAGCAGTTTCCTCAACTCCAGGTGAATAGTGTTAGCTTAATTTCAATATAAAACTTATTTTTCAAAATCATTCAGTTTAACAATAATAAAGCATATCAAACTAATAAAGAATAACGACACGCTAAAATTTGACTTTTTTAATTAGTCGTAATTTAATTAGACAGACGACGTTTATCATACACTGCAGGCTTTATGCCGCAGGCGATAGCAGGACAGCTCCGCATGCGATGTTTTTTGCGTTCTTGTCTAGGACATCGCGGCAGGTGATGTTTTTTATACTCTTAGAAAGAACAGCGACGTTTTTAAAATTTAGCCCGGGCAACGCCGCGCGGGTACCGCTACTAAGAAATAATATAGTGTTTACGAAATTTATTTAAACTTTTAATGTGATTGTCAACAAGTGAAAACACAAGTAAAAGTAGCCTTTTAAATGCGTTCAGCACTGTTCAATTTATTCAGCAACGTGCTCACAACAGCTGTTAGACTTTTATTAAAATATAAATTACTTATTTTACAATAAAAGAATTTTATTAAAGTTCTGATTTTATTTACTTGTATTTGCTAACTGCGCTGAGCAGAGTAAATTTGAAAATTCACTTGAACTTTGACCTTTGCTTTAATATAGTACCGCCATCTAGTGAGAATTTTCCGAAACATCTCCCTAGTACATTTCTTTCGATTTTAGTGAAAGTTACGGGAATAGTAATTAATGTTCCACAAATTAATTTTTGTGTTCGTTGACCGGCATTAAGTCCATTCTACAAGGAGAATTTAAGGCTCCTTTTTTATATTTGCTTTTATTTCTCTGGTCCCATTAAACGGATTTTTGGTCCTATGGTCCGAATACGCGGCTGGTCCAGTTTTCCCGTGGTCTAATTACGCGGATTCCACTGTATATTGAAATTCAGAGTAATAATTTTAAATTAAAATTCCTTTTAATTTAAAATTATTACTCTGAATAATTTACTCTGAATTCCCTTACAATCTTGCAACATGAAAAGTATTAACAAATCTTGGTAACTGGGAACCACATGCTTTTCCACCATATTTGATTTTTTAATGGGAGGTGAGGGAAAACAGAAACATTTAATATGACTTAACATACATCTTGACTTAAAAAGCACCCAATAAACCTACTTGTTGCTAGAACATCAGCTATATTTTTAAATAACATAATTTTTTGCCAGATCTCAAACTATAACGCTTACCTTCAATCATATATCAATATTATAGGTATTATTCATACCTATATCAATATTACTATAGCGAATCCACGAGGGGAGGAGGGAAATTGGGACGATAGCCCTTTATAACAAATGAAATCCAAGAGAGGAGCAATATGATCACTCCTAAACAAATAAGAATGAAATAGTAATGATTAAACTTTGTGCAAAGTAATAGAAATAAAATTTCTAATAAATTTCCCTCTCCCCCCCCTCCCCCTCTTTTGCATGTGTACTTTGTTTTGCTTTTTGTTTTGGTATTTTCTGTACTTATTTTATTTCCATTTTATTCTTTGTATTTTATTTTATTTTTTTGCAATTTTCATGTATTTTCACATTTTTATGCACGCTGTTGTCTTTTTCTTTGTTTTTATTGATATTCCTTTTTACTTTCTGTACTTCCAACTACATTCGTTTGTTGCTCTCTTATTGGTGCCTTTAATACTACTTCTACTTCCACTTCACACTGCCTTTATTCTCATTGGTTTACAGTTAATTCTTAGGCTATATAAGCTTTGTTTTTGTTGTTCTGTCTGCTTCATTTGGATGTTTTGCATCTAGAAACTCCCTGTCGCATTGAAAAAGGGATTCCAAGCGATCCCGAAACATATGTCTGCGTTTTAATGCTCATTTGTGCTTTAATTTATCGTGAAATTTTATTTCTAAGAATGAAATAGTTATGAAAAATAAAAAGTGATATTTTCATTAAAATTTTATTTTGTAATTCGAATTATTTGCTTATTTTATCAATAACTTCCTCCGATACGACTCGAAAATAGTATGTCATGTCGGAATAAAATTATTTCCCATTCCATGATGGAATGTAAAAGAAATCTTCAAACAAAAAAGAAATGATGAAATTTATATTCTTTATTTGTAAATCACATTTAAACGATCAAAAATGGAATTCGCGACTAAATATTTTTTAGATGCTCAAACGCGTTTGAACACGTATGTCGAACGAGGCCGAATTAAATCACCCGAGCCCATTATTTCACATTTTTTTCCAGGGGCATGCAGGGGTGAGGGTATAAACTCAAATCGCGATACATTTTTAAAAGTTATTTTTAAAAAATAGCAGCAAAATGTATACCTATAGCATGAATATATTTCTCAAGCAGGGGGGGGGGGGTCAACTGCCCCCTCCTAAATGACGGGCCTGCAATCGCCCCTCCCAACTCGAGTCTCTTGATCCGCCCGCCACTGGACTGAACACATGATATCTGTGACAACCAGTTTAAAAATTGTAGAAAAAAAGCATTATATATAAATTAAGCTCAGCTCTAGTGAGCAACTTGTTAGCCCTCGGTGGCCAGTTTTCCCGATTCCGCAGGCACAAGAGTCAGAGCAGCGTGGGCTCGACTGAACTCACCTTCACTCCAGAGATAGCAATTCAGCCTACTCACAGATGGCGCCACTACTGTGGCGTATCATCTGTTGAACTCAATTAACAGAATGTACTCTGTTTTTTAATTCTCTATTGTTTCTTGTTTTAAAGTCTCTGTAATTTTGGGTCAGACTCCGGATAATCGATTTCCAGAAGATTCTCACGTATTTTCGGGCAAACTTATTTGAGTGTTTAATATGCACATAAGATGAATGTACTTCCAAAATTTATTAGTTGTGAAAGACTGTTATATGAAAATAGTCGTTTGTAACCGACTTCCCGAAGGAGGGCGATACATATTCGTACCGTACGCAATTTCTTTTTTTGTTTTGTTTGTCCGCCCATAATTTCTCATCAAAAGAACCGATTTTCATAATTCTTTTTTTTTTACTCGATAGAGGTTGGTTTCCCATAGGTCCCGTACCTTCGTTGGACCATATTCGATAATTTGAAAAAAAGTTATGGGCAGTAAACAGCAATTTTTTTGTTTTTTATTTTGTTTTGCAAAATTATGATGGATCAAATATTTTGTAATCGTAATCCCAACAACCGATTTTTGGCCACCAGAGGGCCAAGCGTTGCATGGTGGTGTTTTTGCTCCTGTCCCAATTGAGTATCTTTTACATATTTTTGTTATTTTCTGTTTAATTATTTGTATATTTATTGCAATTTATTATTTAGTTAAGTATGTTTTAATGTTGTGAGACTGAAACTCATTTTATTTGCTTTTTTGGGGTGTTATTCAGTTTTTTTCAGTTAAGCCTAATCATGTGGTGATTGTTTGTATTTTGTAAGTCTTGGGGAGCAGCAAATTTTGTTGTTTACTGTAGTTATTTGTGTTTAAATTCAAGTTATTTGCATTTTCCTATGTGATTTGTGTTATTAATCAGTGTAGTAGCTTAAATCTGTTGAGTTGTGTATGATTTTGCCTGTTTGCTTTAAATTTAGTTAATATGGGAGTCATATGTTTAATGAAGGAAACTAAAAATGGTAATGGGAGTTGGTGGGTTTGCTGTGATAGGTGTGAGATGCTTAGTAGATTGGAGGGAAATACTAATACAGCTACAGAGCAGAAGTATGTTTGCACAAAATGTGCTGAATTGTTAGAGTTAAGGGTGAGGGTGGTAGCATTGGATGCCCAATCAGTTAGAAATAACTTGGGTGAAACTTCCACAAAAGAGGAGGGAACTTCCTGTGAAGGGTTTGTTAGAGAGAGTGAGGTTGCAGGAGAAGGATCTAATATGGGAAAAGGTAGAACTGTAGACCTAAAAACAGAGGGTTTTTTTTAGGGGATTCTATGGTACGTGGGATAGGTAATGTAGTCGGGAGAACGAGGCGCACGGTGGCTAGGTGCTGTTTACCGGGGGCTAGGGTGAAGGATGTTAATAAGGTTGTGGAGAAAAAGGGAATGTTTAAGAAGGGAGATTCAGTTACTCTGTGGGTGGGGACAAACGACGTCGGTAACAGCACAAACGAGGAGTTCGTTGAGGATTGGGAGAGCCTGTTGGATAAAGTAACCAACTTTTCGACAGATGTGCAGGTAGTTGGTTTGCTTCCCAGGTATGGGGTGCATAGGGGCTGGTTAAATCAACGGGCTAGGAGCATGAACCTGGTCCTTAAGAAACTTTGCATAAAGCATTCAATCAGGTTCATTGATGTTTGGAGTTCTTGTCAGCGTGATTGGGTTGCTAGTGATGGTCTGCATCTTAGTTCTAGGGGGGTCCTTAAGGTTAGTGATATGGTTTTGGAGGCTACGGATTCAAAAAACTAATTTTGGATGGGGGAATGGGAGAATGTCATGGTGTCGACTTCTGTTCTGGAGGTTTTAAAAATGAGGGTAAAATATTAAGCAATAGTAACATTAATAATAGTGATTTGAGGCATCATAAAATGTTTAAGACAAGCAAAATGGGCATGCTCAAGATTCTATATACTAATGCTCGCAGTATCAGGAATAAGATGGATGAGTTAAAAAGTGTTATTGCTGGTGAGGAGTTGGATATTATTGGAATTACGGAAACATGGATTACTGATGATGATGAGGATTTAGTGAGCATTGCTGGATATAATTTGTTTAGGCAAGACAGGCTTTGTAAGAAAGGTGGAGGGGTTTTATTCTATATTAAGGACACTTTTATTTGCAATGAATTGGTCATTAATAATAAGCCTAAGGATATTGAAATGATCTGGGTGGAGAGCAAAAAGGGTAAGAAGTTACATTTGGGAATGTTTACAGGCCACCTAATGTTAGTCAGGATCAAGACGAGGAGATGTATAGAGTTATTAGGGACAAGTCTGGTAAGGGCTCGGTCATCATAATGGGGGATTTCAATTTCCCGGGCATAGACTGGAATAGTTTTTACACTAGCAATGGTAGGGAAGAAGATTTCCTGAAAGTGATTGGTTCTATTGTGAAGCTAGACGTACTTTCAAGTATTTGGTACGGAATAAGAAAAGGGAATTGGAGCAAAAGCTTGCAGATAACATTGAAAGGAATCCTAAGAAATTTTTTGCTTATGCTAATTCAGGGAAAGCTCGTAATACTCAGGTAGGCCCTTTAGTGGATGAGAATGGGAACTTGATTCAAAATGAGGGGGATATTGCTGATATTCTAAATAATTTTTTTTCCAGTGTATTTAACAGAGACTGTATCTCAAGAGTTGACATAAGCGAGACGCAAGCTAATACACAGCTTGAGGATTTTATATTTTCTAGGGATGATGTGTTGTTTCATTTGAAAAAGATTAAAGCAAATAAGGCTCCAGGGCCTGATAATGTTTATCCAAAAATTTTAGTAGAATGTGCAGAGGAATTAGTGGATGTTGTCTTGACTATTTTCATATCTTCATATAACTCGGGGACTGTGCCAGCGGATTGGAAGCTGGCAAACATAACGCCGCTCTTCAAGAAAGAGTCTAAAGCTAAGGCAGGAAATTATAGGCCTGTGAGTCTTACTTCAGTTCTTTGTAAAATTTTTGAAACGCTGATCAAAATCAAAATAGTGAATTTCCTGGAGGCAAATGGAGTGTTAACTAGCTATCAGTATGGTTTTAGGAAGGGTAGGTCCTGTACAACTAATTTGTTGCATTTCTATGACAAGGTTACCACAGCATTAGATAATAAAAAGCGCGTAGATGTTGTTTACATTGACTTTCAGAAAGCGTTCGATAAAGTACCGCATGAAGCTCTTCTTAGCAAACTTGCTTATATTGGTATTGGTGGAAAAACTTTAATTTGGGTTAAAAATTGGCTGACTGGGCGGAAGCAGAGAGTAAGAGTGAAGGGCAATTATTCTCAGTGGATTGATGTTTTGAGTGGTGTTCCACAAGGTTCAGTTTTAGGGCCTGTATTATTTATTATTTTTATTAATGATATTACTCAGAGTATTTCTGGGAACATCAATATTTTTGCTGATGATGTCAAAATCATGGGAATTGTGGACACGGAGGAACAAGTCAATCAGTTTCAAGAGGATTTAAATCAAATTTCTAGGTGGGCAATTAAGTGGGGTATGTCCTTTAATATTGGGAAATGTCAAGTGCTTCATTTTGGTCATGGGAATAAACATGCAACCTATTATTTACAAGGTTCCGTCATTAGGGAAGCAGAAACAGTTGTTGATCTAGGAGTATTGATTAGTCACGACTTCAAGTCCAGCCAGCAGTGCAGCATAGTAAGTAACAAAGCTAACAGGATGCTTAGGTTTATCAATAAGGCTATTTCGAACAGGTCTAAGGAAGTTGTATTGCCATTATACAGAAGTTTGGTAAGACCTCATTTGGAGTATGCTGTTCAGTTTTGGTCTCCGTACCTAAAAAGGATATTACCTTATTGGAAAGGATTCAAAGGAGGGCTACTAGATTGGTAAGTGGTCTTTCAGACTTAGATTATGAGGTTAGGCTTAAAAGGCTCAATATGTATAGTCATGAGCAAAGGAGGGTCAGAGGGGAAATGATTCAGTTGTTTAAATTCATTAAAACGGGAAATGTTGATGCAGTGGCGGATCCAAAAAAAAATTCTGGGGGGGGGGGGGGGCACAATGTGGCTGATGTGCGTGGTTTCAGCTTAAAAACAAAATAGAGGGGGGGGGGACACAACTCCAGAAACTGTGATCCGTTTTAATTTTCAAATATAATTTAATCAATTATTTAATTAAACTTAATTGATTTATTAAATTTAAATTATCAATAAAATTTTAATTAATTATTCCCTAATTAAATACAAACAAGAAGTTCCGTCTAGAACTATACGAGCCTACTTTCCCGTATACACCAAATTCAAATTTATAATCTAGCTATCTCTTTCTCTCTCTTTCTTATTTATCTTTAGTTCTAATTATTGAAAATATACCGTTTTCAACGGATAATACATATTCATTCACTCACTCATTCATTCTTTCATTTATTCAGCCATGCATTTATTCATTCATTCGTTACCTCATTCAAGTGTTTATTCATTCATTTACGCATTCATGTATTTATTCACTCATTTATTTATATTTTCATTTATTCAATAATTTATTCATTCATTCTTTTCCTCATTCATTTATTCATTGATTTATTCTTTCACTCTTTCATTTATTCATTCATTCATTATTTCACTCATTGAGTCACTGAGAAATATCCTTGAAAATCCCGATCAAAAAATTTCATAGCAAAATAGGCTCGTAAGTTCTGGATAAACTTTCTATTTCTACATGTTCTACGTTATAAGAGCTTTCCGATAAAGTTTGTTCCAAGCAAATCTGTCCGTTAGATCAGGATTTATATAGGGTTGAAATTTCCCCGTAAGCTCTGTGTTAATTTTTTGAACTGTTCAAAAATGAACAAAAACTGTTCAAATCAATATTTCACGCCGAGAACTCCTTTCAATAAGCTTGCAATAGGAACTTGGCTCTTGTGCCCAGAGTTTACAGAATTTGCTTCAATTTTGTCCATAGGCGCTAATGTTAAAATTTTTTGAACTGTTCAAAATTGAACAAAAAATTGTTCAAATCAAAAAGTAAAATATAGAAATGAGATGTCCTCGCCGAGATCTTTCGAATGCAAAAAGAATTTTTCCAATCGGACAATTCGTTCAAAAGTTATTAGGGGGGGACAGACCGACAGACAGACAGACAGACCGACAGACACACTTTTTCCCCATCTCAATACCCTAGTTTCAAATTTTTTATTTTTCAATCTTTATTTAATTACTTCACTTATTTTTGACTTTTCTTGATTTTTAACGATATTTTCACGATACATTAAGCCTTCTTTCATGCTTTATTATTATTTTTTTTTACTTTTACGGGAAAGTAAGCTAAAAAACACATTTTTTTTTAAAACTGGACATATATAATAAAGGAATATATACTGTGAAAGCACTTATTTTCTTGAGCACTTTTTTTTGAGTTTTGGTTTTATTCATATATAATTCGCGAAATTTTCAGCTCGCAAAATCACCAATAACTTCTTTTTCGCGAAAATTTAGGGGGGGGGGGTCAAATGGAGTCTTCTTCAAGTCTACTGAAGATTTAACGTGAGCATAAATAAACTGTCTAAGTGATTTTGCAGGTGTCTGCTTCTTTCTGTCTTAGCAATTACCCGGTTATCTCAGTTTGTCACATAGAATTGAAAGAATAGGAGTCACATAGAATAGAAGTTTTATCGCTCCATCTGCAAAATAGTTTCTTTTTCCTCGTTTTTAGCGTAAAGGAAGAAAACAAAGTCAATTCTTTCTAGTCCTTACCTAAAGCGTCTGGAGGGGGCACGGGCCCCCGTGCCCCCCCTCTGGATCCGCCACTGTGTTGATGGACTACAGCTGTGTGCTGAAAGTAGAACCAGAGGTCATTGTTTTAAGCTTTTCAAATCTCAGGCTAATCTTGAAATTAGGAAAAATTACTACTTCAATAGGGTTGTAGGCAGTTGGAATAGTTTACCGGAAGCGACTGTTAATTGCAGTGGGGTAAAAACTTTTAAGAAAGCTCTTGATGTTCATTGGGGACTGCTAAATTGACTAGGACCAGCCTAGCTGGGCCCTGAGCCTGTTGCTGGTCGTCACTTTTGTATTTGTATTTGTATTTGTATAAAACATAAATGTGAAAAAAGGGCCAAATTCGATAGAACAAACGACCTTCGGAGTAGTTGGTGTCAGCGATAAAATAATTGATATACAACGGGTGCCAAGTTCCATAGCAGATCCTTTAATCATAGATGTAAGAATGTACAATGTTCTCTAATTTATTTAAAAACATTTTCTTTTATCGGATTTCTAACTTGGCAAGTTTTAATTAAGGTAAATTACGTTTAAAAAATTTAACTCATCCGATTTGGAATTTTTAATAGTTAGTAAAACCATGTGAGAAGCTTTAATTTCTAATTGTCTTCTTATCTTAATTAAAACTTGCCAAGTTAGAAATCCGATAAAAAATGTTTTAAAATAAATTTGAGGACATTGCACACCATTAAAAGTGAATTTCAATGTATCAATTATTTTCTTTTTGAACACGAGAGAGTATTGTTTATGTTAGTGGCAGAAAAATATGGCTGCCGTTTGAAGTCGTTAGGTATGATGCTATTATTTATGAGTATGGTAGTAACTTCGAAGAGAATGTAATTTTTTGAAGTTTCAGATGTTTTCCTTTTTATATGCTAAATTGACTAATCTTGATGCTATTGAAGGGTCCACTGGAAAAACGACCTAAGTCACATACTACTTTTTGAACTTTGCTCTATGTTTTATTATAAATTATGTATTGTAAATGAATATAAATTATGTATTATAAATATATGGATTATAAATTTGAATTTTGGTGTTACGGA
Source organism: Octonoba sinensis (assembly GCA_038502835.1). Lineage (NCBI taxonomy): Eukaryota > Metazoa > Arthropoda > Arachnida > Araneae > Uloboridae > Octonoba > Octonoba sinensis. Next base: position 126,091,468 of record CM076601.1, on the reverse strand, counting down.
AATGTAGGATCGCATAGTTAAAATTAACATTTATGTTATAAAATAATTGAATAAAACATTAAGCAAATTTCAAAAAGTAGTATGTGACTTAGGTCGTTTTTCCAATGGACCCTTCAATTAGGTTAGGTTTATGATTAGAGAGTCAGTCAATGACAATTTTCATGTAGTAACTTCGAAAATAGTGTAATTTTCTGAAGTTTGAGATTTTTTCCTTTATATATGCTCAATTGTCTACCTTGCTTGATACCAAGTTTCTAAGTCACGTAGAAGTAGATGAGGTTTTTGAAGAGTGAGGGAGTCAGTCAGTGATAAAAATGAAACTTTTCAGACCTTAATAATTCCATAACTATAAGATACATCAATGAAATTCGGTATTCTTGGGGTTTAAGGGATCCTTATTAGACGTACAAAATTTCGAGTATGTAATTCTAATAGTTTTTGAGTAATGATGGGGTCGAAAGTAGATCGAAATGGTTCGGGTAAATATACACATTGGGCCGGTGTCGCCGTTTCTGAACTTGACTCCTTGGCTGACACACTGTAGTGTGTTTAGACCCCCCCCCCCCCAACGAATCAATTACAAATATAAATGACTCAGAGCGTGAAACAGTTTCAATGTAAAGTAACACATTGCGTAATGATTTCTTTATAAGTTGCTTTTTCCTTTTTCATAAATATGGCTGGCTGTTGTAGATTTTTTTTAATTTAAAGAATCATGAGCTTGTCTGGCGTTCTTTTGTATGTTTTACTCATCATGACTCCTTATTAAAGTTTATTTTCTTTCTTCTTTGGAATATACTTGTTGTAATGAGCTTTTGTGTTCAAGTAATAGAATTGTTGTTAAAAATGAAACTTGAATTTTGTACAGAAATTTATTTATATTTCAATACAAAAATGTAAATTTTGTAAGAAAAAAAAGATAGGCAGCAACTTAAGCTCGCGAGCAGTGATTTCAGAATCGAAGGAACATCTCCGAGTGATTTCAGAATTCAACAAATATTCAGAATCCGAATGTGCTTCTAGTGATTCGATGTGTATCTTTTCAGTGTGCTCAAAACTAACTCTTGTCATTCGTAATCTTTCCGGAAACATTTTCCGCAAAAGAATTGAAAATAATGGATGCAAAAGGTGACATTTCACAGGGAAAAAATGATTACGTAGTCCCTGACATGAAATTTATCTGACCAACTTCCATAGGCGTAACTAGGGTTGGGGAAAGGGGGGGGTCACCCTAAAAATGTACAGACTAAACACCAATAAGCAGTGCACAAGAGTTCAAAATTTACTAGTCATAAATACTTGTCATTACAGAGATACTCCGTGTTTATTTCAGGCATCTCTCGGGGGGGGACTACCCCCTCGGAGCAAGTCAACTCCCCCCCCCCCCTATCGGTGAAAAAAATCAGATCACAATTTTTTAAAAAAGAAAGAAAAGAGAAATTACGCTTTTAAGACATCTTAAGGCCTAATATTGAATTATGAGTTGTGCTAGTATTGCTGCTGAAAAGAATGTGTATTTTCATATTTACAATCTGTTCTTAGTCCGAAACGCGTGTTTTTTTGAGTTGTGCCACTATTGCAGCCCATGAGAACTAATCAATTCAGATCTTTTTGTTCAATGTACATTTATGATTAGGCTAAGTAAAAGTAATTTTGTCACGGTATTTTTCACCTTCGCAATGTTATTATAAACGCTCTATGGGACCATTCATAAACAGTGTCACACTTTCTTTCAATATATTTGAGCCCCCTCCCCCCCCCCTTTGTCACAAAATGACACTCTCCAACACACCCCTATCCCCTTTACCACGTGTCACGCTATATTACATGAACACATGTACTTGCAGTGTTGCAGTTCAGAAATAAAGTACTTACGTTAAAGAATCACATTTTTAATTTTATTTTTTAACTTTTAACGACATTTGTGAGCATAACAATAAATGATAATGATTACACGTGGACTTAAATAGCATAAAATTAAGATTAAGGTTAAAATAGAAAAAAGATAATTAGTGCATAATAGTGAAAAATAATTAATTGACTTCTGAAAAATGACCCGCACTTATTTATTTTAAAAGTAAATACCCCAGAAGAGTTTCTTTTAAAATTTTAACTAGAAGTGACTTCAAACCTTAATGAGCATCCGTATTTTCGATATAAAATGAAATCAATGAAACTTTAAAATCAAATTATGAAAATAAAAAATCATCAGAAATAAGTTTAATCTGCGGTTTTTTACACGTTTTTATAGAAATCAAAATGTGTAATGTCACACTTCTTGTTATCCCCCCTTGTCACAATTTCTCGACCCCCCCCCCCCCGCCGCCCCTCTCGAAGTAGTGTGACGAAGTAGTATGAAGTTAAAAAACGAAAAAAGGAGGATTAATAAGCAGTTTCTCAGCATGGGAGGAAGAAATAAAAAGTTGAAACTAAAATTGCAAAAAAAAAAAGACGAGGGGGCAGCTAAAATATTATTTCGAAAAAATTACATAAAAATAATCATACCTTTCCTGCTTCAGGGTTTCTTCCCAAAATAGGACAAAATACTTTCACCTTTTCTTTTACTCATAATCAAAATTGTGCGCAGGCGAGCAAAGGAGACTTTTGCAAGACCACAAGAACCCACTAAATTCCCAACTACCAAGGTCAATCAAGGTCTCTGTTTTATTGTGCAAAATGGTTGGGAAAAAAAGAGAATATGATTCGAGGACAGGCATCCGCAAAGGGGCAAGAGCCCTCCCCCCGCCCCCCTTGTCGGAAGCGTTTCTATGTTGGTTCGCTTTTACAAATTGCTAGTTTAAAAAAGAAAATAAAAGAACTAAGATTTGTTCTAGCAATAACAGCACAAACATCCATATCCCGCAATCGTAGAAGCAGGGGTCCATTAGGCATTAGCTTACTTCCACAATATTATGGGTAGTTAGAGTGTCGCCATTTCCACGAATGTAACCTTCGGGCAAATAGACAAAGCACCAAACTGTTATACGTATATTTATGGCAGATGTGGTTCCATGAGGCTCGCATTTTGCGAAAAAAAGGTCACTATATTTCCTGTTTTTGTGTGGTCGGGTGATTAGAACCATATGCAGTCCTTAGGCAAGGAATCAATCCGTTATCTGTTGATGACACGCGGGTCCTGTCGTCTGGAGAATTGAGAGAAAAAGGTCTTTTTTTGAGTTCTGGTTAGTAGGCCCTAGATGTTTGAAGCGCCGTCTTATCGTTCCCCCATTTGTAAAACAGAAGACCTCCCCCCTCCCGCTCCCAAACAGGTTGGTTCGAAGAACAAAATCTAATTATTATTTTTTTTGTTTAAATTTTTTTTTTCAGACAGGTTAAAAATTTCGAAAGTATTTCGGCGGGGGGGGGGGGGGGGGCTCGGGTCCGTTGCCCCCCTTGCTTACGGCTTTGCCTACAACACCAGTTTATCAGAAAACAAACCTCCAGCAAAGAGGAGAATATTTTCCAGGAAACTGGTGTGATTGTGTTCCCAAATTGCTGCCTTTGGGATAAAAAAGACATCAAGAAGGTAAGAAAACCATCTGGAGTGATTGAAAGGATCTCTGCTGTCTGTCTGTGTGTGGTACGGTGATTGAAGCCACCTTTCGCTGTAAAATTCCTAAAGATGATAAGGGGGTTGATTATAACCAGATGAAAAGTCCTCTGTAATATGAGCTACGTACTTTGGTCATGATCACAACCCTTCAGAAAGAGGAAATAAAATCATATGCATATGTGTTTATTTTTCTTAGGGAAAAAATAGATATGTGCTTTGCAAGGCGTAGCCAGAATTTTTTTTGTGTGCCTAATAAATGCGCCTAAATAACTAAATACAAAATAGGGGGGGGGGGGGGGGTTGAATCCCCAAAACCCTCCCCTGGTTACGCCTATGGCAGAAGTCACTTAAAATTATGTTTATAATCGTTTAATATTACTGTTATTAAACTGAAAAGGTAAGTTAGGGAAGGAAAATGCTACGCATTTTGATACAAATGAGTGATGCATGAATCTGAATTTTTCAACTGCAGAAACTGAAGCACATGACTCTCACAGCACATTGGTAAAAAAGAAAAGAAAGACATTGTACATCTGTAACTATTTTGCGATTTTCTTTCAAGCTATAGACGATACAAAAGGCTATCCCGTTGCTTCTTAACCCCCCCCCCCCCTTCCCAACAAGTTTACATCCCTCGGTTTTCTCGGAATTTTAGAACCAAAAGAAATAGCAACCCCTCCACCAATTCCGAGAAACTCCAGTTCAACTTTGGCTACAAGGGCAGACTCGCCCCTAAATGACGATTGACAGATGCATCCCCCCTTATCACATGCATTCCCCCCTTATCACGTGACTCTCCGTTTCAGTTTCAGTTTCTCACGAATGTGAACTAGTGGTGGAGTGGTGGACCGTGCTCCAGGCCCCGAGAGTCTTGCCCGTTCTTCTCCTTCAACGTCCATCTCCACGGTTTTGTCCGAGGAAAGAGATGAGAGAATTCTACAGCTTGTCTCCTATGTTTTTCACACGAAGTAAAAAAAAAAAAAAAGATTTTTCCAAGCCCACAACCCGATTAACTTGACATAATTTCCACCAAGTCGAGGAACAAAAATGAATAAATAACTAAATACCCAATGGGGGGGGGGGGGGTTGAACCCCCCAACCCCCCCCCCCCCTGGTTACGCCCTTGCCAACTTCAGAAAAAAAAAAATTAGCTGCGGCACTGAGTGAAAATCACTCAAGGTCTTCTTTTTAAAAATTTACATTGCGTTAAACATTCCATTAATTTACGTTATTTTTGTTGCACTGAAAAAATACATTGATGCTTCATAACATTAACCAATCTGATCGAATACCTTATAAAATGTTCAGATTATGAAATTATGAAATAAAAAATTAAATTTAGTTTACATCTAAATAAAATTTTGTCTGGAGGCATAGTTTCTAACATGCAAATAAAGACTTACACCATTTATTAGAATACTTCTGTAAGACTTCCTTACTTGAAACGGATGTCCGTTTTCTTTCAACATTTCTGAAAAATGACACAACCGGAAGAAGTACTAAAACAACTAAAGAAGTAACAAAAACGTATTACTTATCTTCTTGTTCGCTTCCTTACAATTATTCGAACTCCATCATCTTTAGAAAGAGAGGGTTAATTGTTCAAAGGCAAGCTCTGATGTATAACAAAAATTTTTAATACTCACGCTGATCTTAATTGATAGCTTCAAATTTCATTTTCCTTTTTTATTTTAGTTATTTCTTTTAACTTTTAGCGGTTCGCAGTGAACCAGTCGGTAGAGGCTCAATTCCCGCAGAACACCGAAAGTGAAGCAACATTGACAGGTCAGTGTTTGGGAGGCTGACAACCTCTCGCAGCTGGTTGCTGCGGTCCGTGTACGCTAAAGGGAGCTGGTGCACGTTAAATAGGTCGTGGCTCCAATGTCCTCCAAGTGAAACGATATCTCTGGGGGTGCTGCCAGGTGACGGTCTCTCGTCTGGGAGCTGGTTCAAAAAATTAAGAGACCTTTCAAAGGGGCGGACATCGGACTCCTGCCTACAAGGGCCCCGTTATACTCAGGAGCAGCGTACCTCCTCGCCACGAGCGAGGACACGACAAGAACAACAACAACTATTAGCTTCTAGTTAACTCTCTTAACGTCTTCTTCTAGCTTTGTATATTTATTAAAACACACTAAAGAATGTTTTCGGAAATTCAGGTACTTTTATTCACTGTGAAAACCCTTTCAGTTTTCTGCGGTACTTATTACTTAAAGCATTTTTTTACCTACTTTAAGCATACCTACACTGTAAAGCTGGAGGAGAATGAAATTGATCATTCATGATGTCACACTACGAAGGGGGAAGGGGGATTCGTGAAATTGTCACAAAAAATGACAAGGGGTGGGGGTAACAAGAAGTGTGACATCATGCTTATAACGTGGCATGTGACGAAGGGGGTAGGGGTGTGTGTTGAAGTGTGACATTTTGGGACAAAGGGGGAGGGGGTCAAATATATGGGAAAAAGCATGACATCATTTATGGACGTTTCCAAAGAATAAAGTTATGAAATTAAATAAAATTGAAATATACAAAATATTTAGAGCTATCTATGCTTTTGAACGAAACGCACAAAGAAACCACACTGTCTGTTCCATTTTTTTTTTTTTTTTTTTTTTAAATTCATTTCTCAAAACTAGCACTCATCTAAATGCACTGGCGTAAAATAAAGTGCGACAATCTAATTTTAATATCGCCGGTTGTTTATTTATTTATTTATTTTGAAAACAAAATGCTTCCCAGAAGTTTTGTGACATGATAAAAGAGCAAATGTTATCAAAAAAGTGTTTCAGCGAAATTGCGTTTCGTAATGCGATATAAAAATATACTCCGATTTATGCGTAAAAATGTCAGAGTTTTTATGCAAGGCAGGAGTTGCAGGTACTCCCTCACAGAAAAGTTTGAAGAATTAAGCGTAAAAGAAACCCTTTTATATCCTCTTATGTGCAAGAGAAGAAAAATGTGAAACGGTAAAATTACCTGTTTTTGTATAAGCCTGAGGAGTTTTATACCTTTACTTGTTTATAACAAATAATCATAAAATACTTTTTTTTCTTTTCTTTGTGTGTGTGTGTGTGTGTAAAATAAGGGTCATGTTGATTCCTGTGCTCACGCTTATGATTCCGTCTGCTAAGGGATCATTCATAAATGATGTCACGTTCCTAGGGGGGAGGGGGGTTGTGAAATTGTGACGAAGTGTGACAAGGGGAGGGGAGGGGGTAACAAGAAGAGTGACATCCTGCATTTTGCAACATAGCGTGACATGTGACAAAGGGGGAGAGGGGGTCCGCTGAAGTGTGACATATCGTGACAAAGGGGGGGGGGGGATGGTCAAATATATGGGAAAAAAGCGTGACATCATTTATGAACGGTCCCTAAAGAAAATGAGACTAAGAACTTGTTGCTGTTTTACTCATTTTCTGTATGAACTTTGCACAGAAAAAATAATTATGCACCGGATCATCCAAAAGGTCAAGGAATAATGACCGTCAGAGAGGTAAAATTGACACATGTATAGGTTTCAAAAATTAGTTGCGAAAAATGGTAAGCTTTTTGCGGCACCTTTTTGGTTTTTTTAATTTAAGTGTGGCACTCGAGCAGGGATCCAAAAGGGTGTCATAAACTATTTAACATTAACAAAGATAACCTAAAATTACATTTTAAAATTTCCATTTCTAAAAATTTTCCAAGGAGAGCCGTAGCCTCTTTCCTCCCCATTACCCAATCACTGGAGATAGCCTGAAAAGAGCAAACGCTGTTTTTAAGGGTGAAATTTCGAAAATTTTCCGAGGAAAACTTTGTAACTCCACCCCTTTTCCATATGTGACCAAAGACAGCCTAAAATTGCATCTTTCGGACAACAATTTCAAACAATTCCCTGAGGAAAAACGCCCTCTCCATCTATTCTCTAAAGTCACATCACGTGCCTAAAATTAGAGCTTTAAGAGTTCAATTTCGAAACATTTTTGAAGGGAGATTGAACACCTCTCTGGTGACATCTCTAAAAACAGGCTACAATTTCGTTTTTAGACTTTGGTGTCAAAAAATTTCCCGGAGAGTACCCGACTTCCTGTTTTCAATCCCTGTTTGTTCAATTTCGAAAAAAATTCAGAGGAGAGCTCTAAAGCCCTTCTCCTATAATGCCACCAAAATAATTTAAAATTGTTTTTTTATTTTTTAAAGATCTTTAGTTTTGAGAATTCTCTCGGGCAACCCCCTCCCCAATCACCATTCCTTCCTCTAACATCACCAAAAGTACCCTAAAGTTGAGCTTTTAAGACTTCAGTTTCGAAAGTTTTCCAAATTTCCCAGGGGAGAGCCCTCGAACTGCCCCCCCCCCCCCTTCTTACACATGCATTTGTTTCACCAGTGGTCAAGGAGTAGGTTCTGAATCATTATAGATAATTTTTCGAAAACAAAAATTCGGCTATTTTCCGTAGTGACTACTACGCACAATCTATGTTTGTTGGCATCACTAAGTTTGCAACGAAAAAAAAAAGAAGAGGGAAGCAGAGATGAGTACACCTACACCAGCAGAATGCAGAGGAAAATAGCAACAGAGTAAAAGTTTCACATAACTAAATAAACTACGGTGAAAATACAACCGAAAGAAAGGGCAGTGATAAATAGTGATTCCAGTATCCAGCGCTGGTGATTATATTTGTGACGAAACTTTCATTTATGTTTGATTTTATTTTCTGTCTTTTTAATGACAATAATAAGTAGGTGTCGTTGATTCCAGTGAAACGGGCATTACTAAATGAACACACATTTACCAAATTCTGTGATGAAATAATTTTTTTTATTTTTATTTTTTGTGCTTCATGTACCTATTAGTACAAATTTGAGACAATGTTTTCTTACTTCAGATTTCTTTTCGTTATGGTCCATATAACTCATATACTAATCACATAGGTCTATTAGAACGAGTTCTGGATACAGGGTAACATAAATTGTAACCCCCGGACCGCTTTTTTCCCATATATTTGACCACCTCTTCCCATTTGTCACAAAATGTTACACTTCAAACCCCACTCCCCCTTTTGTCACATGCCACGCTATGTTGCATAAGCATGATGTCACACTTCTTGTTACCCCACCCCCCCTCGAAGCGTGACATCATTTATGAATGATTCCCACCCTATATTTCAGTCATTTCAGTTTTGTTGGTTTTCCTTCAATTTTTATTTGTAAAATGCTGAACTATACGCTAATTCACTTTTTATCCTGCCCGTGCAAATGATATCCGTCTAGGAAAAATAAAAGAAAAAGAATATAGACTCTCATTTGGAAATGGGAGACTAAAAGGATTTTAACGCATGTCTCTGCATCGGTACGGCTTCTACCTCTTTCTCTGGGGCTCGACAGAATGGTGTCGGTGTCTGATCGATTTTGATACTTGTTCTATGCTACGATGAACAGAAAAATTGACAGTATTGACAGAATCTTTTAGAATTTGAGAGCAAAGGTAAGGATTTCAGTAGAATGCGTTTTGATGAATAGAAATGAAGCAGAATCTTAGTTTACCGTTATTAAATACTTCGTTTTTCCATTTTAATTCATGGTCCCTCTGAAATTGCTATTGCGATTTCCTAGGAAAATTTTTTTCCCACATCAAGCATTAGAAAATTTTGCTTATTGCTTAAGGCTTCAATATTGCCGCTTTTAACTTTAAGAATGACAAGCTTAAAGTTTTAACAATAGTTGTCGTAAAAAAACTTGCTCTACATGTGACGTGGATTTCAGGCACATACTTCGCCCGGATATGTAAAGCAGTTTGGTTCATCATAAGTGCTGATTTATGCTAATGAAGTTACTGAGTAAGATTATTTAAAAATACGGGAAATGTATGTCCTCATCTCCCATAAAAAAATTCAAATCAGAATTAGATAATACGTTAAAAAAAATGAATTGGGAAAATTTATCTGTGATGTAAGTAACTTTTGAACAGATCTGTTTAAAAATGTGTTTAATAAAAAAATAACATTATTGAATCTTATTTTAAGTTAATTGCTTTGCAGGACGTATATCAGTATGTATGTTGTTGAATAATAAACCTTAATTGAACTTCATTTAAGGAGCTATAATTTACAGTAACAATTTTACTTTATTAAAAACAGAATAAATAATTATTATAGAAATACTACTTATAAACAATTACTAAAGAAAATAAAAAGTTTAAATTGTGTTATGATTTAAATTTACTTAACATAAATTTTTAACTACCAACAAGAAGCCTCGAAATAGCCTGCTTTCTTATTAATCCCTTATTTCATTTTATCAGTTTTTGCATTCAGTAGAAAAACAGCAACTCTAACATTCACATGAGTACTGCTTCGTCAGAAAAGGCTAGGATTGAAGCTATAAAATGAACTTTTATGCCCATTTACGTACATGAAACAATTTAAAGCAGTTACATTTTATGATTGATAGGAATTGTTGTGATATTAGAGCTATTAGTTATTTTGCAGTTTAAAAAGTAAAATGATTACCATAATTAAAATATCATTTTATACCCAATGAGCCTTTTTTCTGAATAAATTTATTTTTATGTAAATATAATAACTTAAATAAATAAATAAAAAATATAACCAACGGCGGGATTCGAACCCTTAACATTCACATTAAACGCCGGCACGTTACTGAATAGGCTACTTCGGCGATGTCTCATGAACAAATTTATTAGTATTTAAACTGCGTTTAAAATTTTTAATCTTCTTTCCTCCTATTTAACAAGCATTCGGAGTTGAACACCCTAAAGCAGTACTACTATGTCACGAAGTCTCGACCACAAATGAATTTCCCATGTCTTGCCCAGATTATTTATTTTTCACCTCGCACTTTACTTCGAAATCAAGAAACTACAAGATGGTCGCTTGTTTACTGCGCACGCGCTGTAAATTTAGACTGCTTGGACCCTTCGATTTCTACAGTCGAAGTCTCTCGACCGACCGCGATGGGAAATAGCTGTCTCCTCGGCGTGGAGAATACCGTTTTGGACTTGAGTCCAAAACGAACCGTGAAAACGCTGTGTGACTGCCAGTCGAAAGGTTGTTGAATACGGGCTGTAATACCAACCACTGTCAAGACAGCTGCCTCAAAAGAGGCAGTCGAAAGATCAACGATGCTAATGTCTGGTGAATACGGAATTCGACAGCGGTCTTGACATAGGTTCTTTCGAATATTGACTGGACCGGCTGTTTGACCGTGTCTGGTGAATAAGGCCGTAAATCGCACTTCGGGGTGGCGTATATCTAAGCCCGGGTCAGTTAACGCATCGCCATAGAGAGGCGGATATATACGTCCGCGGCCGTTAAAGCAGGCCTATAGCCAGACTCTGACTCCAGGGGGGGGGGGGGGGCAACGTTTTGGACAGGAGGGGCAGATTAGTTTTTCATTTTTTTCTAACATGCTAGAATTTAGGTTCCATTTTGGGAGTTTTCTTAAAATTTAAATTAATAATTTATTTAATAATTAATGCAATTATTTACTTTATTGATTGATTAATAGAACAATGAATTGATGAAACTAATACTAATTTAATTCAATACTGAAATTAGTTGATCTTAAAAGAAATACTTGATTAAAACTTACAAAAGGCAGAATTGAATTTTCAAAGTTTATTCTAAGAAAGTCTTTTCTAAATTAATAAAATATATGAAATAACATTAAAAAGTGAACATTTTTTAAAGATAATTTTAATGTGAACGATCAATTCAAAGTAAGATATTGAAGCGTAAAACATGTATCGGTATGTTACAGTAAAAAACTGGACTGCCTGGAACATGATCCTTTCATTAGTGTCTGGTTTAGATTGAAAACAGGAAAAAAAAAAAAAAAATGAGCTGAATAAAGGAAAAAGTTCATGCTTTTTACTTTTTCTAAAATTTGAATTAAGAGATAAAGGTGCATGGGAACAAGATTTTTTCGATATGACTTTGCGTTTAAATAAATCAAAAAGTTATTAACAGAAATACCATAGATTATTAAGGTCCATTTAATCACGCTAGGACGGGCAAAACATTTTCCAGCTCGGGCACTTCCCGACCTGGCCCCCCCTCTGGCTACGGGCCTGCGTTAAAGGGTTAATTTGTTTGATGCGCAGAACCCTTAAAAGTTCGCTTTCTACCGTGGAACTCGTTTTCTTCAATGCTACGGTATTGATGAAATGCACTGGAAATGAATAATTTGCAATAAAAATGACAATTGCATCAATTAACATTTATTGACTTCGAAAAATATTTCCCAAAATTAGCAGTTAAGACAAAAGTTATTAAACTTTTCAAATGTCATATACAAATAAGATTTTAAAAGGTACAATTTTAATAAAATGAGTAGCACTGATTTTTAACATCTCAAATATACTTAATATTAGGCTCTATGGATGAACGTTGAACACTTAGGTCAGGTTCAGCGTCTGATACAGTATTTATTTTTTGTTAATACAAATTGACAATTCTATTTCGTATAGATATGTAGCTTGCAAGTTGCTCAGTAGTTTCTGACAATGGTAAAGAATATTCATCTTTTAATCAACACTAGAATTTCACTGTTAATTAAAATTTTTGTAGCAAGGATGAATCAGATATAATTTCATCTATAGACATTGTCGGAAATCGTATAATGACAACAAATGTTTTTTACCATCACATTTACTCTACTTTTCACTCGAAAAATGCTGATTAAAAGTTTCACTCAAATCTTTCATATGCTTAAAATTTTTTCGAATAAGTGTCTCCCCATTTCAAGCCCTTTCAACTTTTAATTGTTGGGAAGAAATCAGAGTAGTTGGAAAGCATACAATTTTTCCAAGTTCTATTTTTTTCTTTGAAGGAAAATATTTTTCGTGCACAGTACTTCTCCTGAAAGGTCTAATTACGTTCATTGCTTTTTGTGATAACGATGTTTAAACAGATAATTGTAATCATCTTATTTTTGTCGAATAGTCGACTTTTCAGTGCAAAATGAGGAACAATAAGTGAACCTCCTTATGATGTGTATTGCATACGTTTTCGGAAAATTTTGGGGAGAGCTCAGATTTTTTTTTTTTTTAATACTTCGAATCTCCCATGCAATAAACCTTTTGAGATAAAGCTCCTCAAATTGAAAATGACTCCATCCGAAGATAAAAGTAGGTCATAAATTTTTACCTCTGTACCTTAGGTGTTTCCTTTCTATTTGGTGTAATATCAAGTTTTGCATTATTTTACAAGCGTAATTCATTTCAATTTTTCTGTTTTTTCCATTCAATTTTGAGGAGTTATTAATAAGTTTTGATATCTGAAAAGATAATGCAGTAAAACTCCTCCCGGACACTCCTCAAAAGCGGACACCTCTCTCTGGAACGAGGCGTTAGGCGGAGTTTTTTTCTCAACCAACGTTCTTTTTTTACTGAAGAAGATATTTCACTGATTTTCAAGCATTAGTATATTAAACATCAGATTATACACATTTCAGATAATAACGAGCATTTTGATAAAAATTTCATTTCTTAAGTTTAACATCAAAAATTGACTTTATTGCTAATGTAATCAATGTTTAATAAAAAAAATAATTTACTTTTCGTCCCTCCATTTTTTTCCTTTCGTTTTTTAATTAGATGACTGGAACGATTACTCGATACCGAATAATGGTTTTACCATTGCTAGTTTTGTGGTTTTTAGCTTCATGCGATTTATGCAATCATGGTTAACGTTATCTGTCGTTTAATGTTATCAAAATCGCTAAGTCCCGTCTACGTGTATAAAAATACATTTCTATATAATTCATCATTTTTTTCAATACAGAATTCTTTTATTGTTTTCAATTTACAGAAACGTTTTTTCTTAGATCTAGGCATTCGCGCTTGCTCTGATGAGGAAAGCATTTCAAATCTTTCTGAATAAATTTATTTTTATGTAAATATAATAACTTAAATAAATAAATAAAAAATATAACCAACGGCGGGATTCGAACCCTTAACATTCACATTAAACGCCGGCACGTTACCATAGGCGTAACTAGAGTTGGTGAAAGGGGGGGGTCACCCTAAAAATGTACAGACTAAACACCAATAAGAAGTGTAAAAGAGTTGAAAATTTACTAGTCATAAATACTTGTCTCTAAAGATATACTCCGTGTTTATTTCAGGCATCTCCCGGGGGGGGGGGGGGTGAACTACCCCCTTGGAGCAAGTCAACTCCTCCCTCCCCCCCCCCGGCAAAAAAATTCATATCACAAGTTTTAAAAAAAGAAAGAAAAGAGAAATTACGCTTTTAAGACACTTTACTTTCAGAAACACTTTCAGGGAAAGGACATTGAACACTATCACGAGCGACACCAAAAGTAACTTAAAAGAAATAAGACTTTATTTTGAAAAAAAGTGCGAGGGGGAGGGTAACCAAACTCCTTTCTGTTTCCTCTAACATCACCAAAGTATCCCGAAATTGCATTGCTAGGAAGATTTCAAAAAGTTTCCTGGGGAGAGCCCTCGAACCCTTGCCTCCAGAGTTATCCTAAGCATTATAGATATAAGACCAGTTACAAAAATTTAAGTTGCAGAAGCCCCAAACACCCACTCCTCTAACTTCACCAAAGATCTAAACGTACATCTGCTATATATACATCAAAAAGCTATCATATATGTAAAAAAATTCATATTAACATCATTTCTAATCATATATATCTATATATATGTATATATAAAGGGTATGATTTTGAAGCATACACTGCCCTTCCTAATTCTTAACATGCTCCCCCTGCTCCGGAGCCAAGACAGTATCCATATTTTTTTTTCGGGGGGCCCAGACTTCGACACACTTATGTAAAGCAAAGTTTCAGGGAAGAATATATGATACATTGCAAAAGATTTCTGGGGGGCTGCCCGTGGGTCCCCTTCCCCTCTGGATACGGCCTTGATTCACAAAAACATTAAACATTCCTTACTAGATCTTTTAGTTTATTTTTTAATTCAAACGCAATAGAAAATTCAATATTTAGCGCTAAGCAATCTTCTATGTCCAGGCATTCATAATATTAAAACCGGGAAATAGTCGAATTTTAGAGAAAAAAATCCAAATTCCCCTACAAAAATGCTCATCCCCACAATAAATTTCTAAAAAATTTGTTAAATTTGTATCAAAACATACCTCAGAAGTGGAAGCGTCTGAATCAAATTTTCTTTTCTTTTTGGATCACGAACGTGTCCATCGCTGGAGTGCAAACTTATTATGTATCGAAAATAATTAAAAATGTAGCTAAAATATAAATAATACTTGATTGTAAATTAAAATGCAGCATTAAACCGTAGCAGTGAGATTGGAAACGATGAACGGATGATTTCCAGAGTCGTAATGCAATCAGTGATGGACCATAATAAGAAAAAAAAAAAACATTTAAAATATAAGAGATGAGAAACATCTGTAAATGAGAATGCAATGCAAATACAGTTCATCAGTTTTCCAATCGGCCCATCTACAAAAAATTTTTTACCGAAATGGGTCTTTGGACAGGAAGTCATAAATAAATACAAACTGCTCTTTAAGTTTCTTAATGAGTATCCCTGCCTGGCTTGAGGGTTTAACCCATTAGGACAATTGGACTTTAGGACTCCATCACAACAGAGAATATTTTCCAGGAAACTTATTACTTGTGCGATTGTATTCCCAGATTGCTGCCTTTGGGTAAAAAAGACATCAAGAAGGAAAGAAAACCCTCTGGAGTGATTGAAAGGATGTCTGTCTGTGTGTGGTACGGTGATTGAAGCTACCTTTCGCGCGCGCGCGCTGTTAACCCCCCCCCCCCCACCCAAGGTGATAAGGGGGTTGATTATAACCTTATAACCAGATGAAAAGTCTTCTTTATTATGAGCTGCATACTTTGGCCATGATCGCAACCCTTCAGAGAAAAGGAAAAAAAATCATATGCATATGTGTTTAATTTTCATAGGGGGAAAAAAATTGTGCTTTGCAAGGCCGTAGTCAGAAATTTTTCTGTGCGCCTAAATGTGCCTAAATAAGAACATACCCAATGGGGGGGGGGTTTGAACCCCCAAAACCCCCCCCTGGTTACGCCTATGCACGTTACTGAATAGGCTACTTCGGCGATGTCTCATGAACAAATTTATTAGTATTTAAACTGCGTTTAAAATTTTTAATCTTCTTTCCTCCTATTTAACAAGCATTCGGAGTTGAACACCCTAAAGCAGTACTACTATGTCACGAAGTCTCGACCACAAATGAATTTCCCATGTCTTGCCCAGATTATTTATTTTTCACCTCGCACTTTACTTCGAAATCAAGAAACTACAAGATGGTCGCTTGTTTACTGCGCACGCGCTGTAAATTTAGACTGCTTGGACCCTTCGATTTCTACAGTCGAAGTCTCTCGACCGACCGCGATGGGAAATAGCTGTCTCCTCGGCGTGGAGAATACCGTTTTGGACTTGAGTCCAAAACGAACCGTGAAAACGCTGTGTGACTGCCAGTCGAAAGGTTGTTGAATACGGGCTGTAATACCAACCACTGTCAAGACAGCTGCCTCAAAAGAGGCAGTCGAAAGATCAACGATGCTAATGTCTGGTGAATACGGAATTCGACAGCGGTCTTGACATAGGTTCTTTCGAATATTGACTGGACCGGCTGTTTGACCGTGTCTGGTGAATAAGGCCGTAATTCGCACTTCGGGGTGGCGTATATCTAAGCCCGGGTCAGTTAACGCATCGCCATAGAGAGGCGGATATATACGTCCGCGGCCGTTAAAGCAGGCCTATAGCCAGACTCTGACTCCAGGGGGGGGGGGGGGCAACGTTTTGGACAGGAGGGGCAGATTAGTTTTTCATTTTTTTCTAACATGCTAGAATTTAGGTTCCATTTTGGGAGTTTTCTTAAAATTTAAATTAATAATTTATTTAATAATTAATGCAATTATTTAATTTATTGATTGATTAATAGAACAATGAATTGATGAAACTAATACTAATTTAATTCAATACTGAAATTAGTTGATCTTAAAAGAAATACTTGATTAAAACTTACAAAAGGCAGAATTGAATTTTCAAAGTTTATTCTAAGAAAGTCTTTTCTAAATTAATAAAATATATGAAATAACATTAAAAAGTGAACATTTTTTAAAGATAATTTTAATGTGAACGATCAATTCAAAGTAAGATATTGAAGCGTAAAACATGTATCGGTATGTTACAGTAAAAACCTGGACTGCCTGGAACATGATCCTTTCATTAGTGTCTGGTTTAGATTGAAAACAGGAAAAAAAAAAAAAAAAAATGAGCTGAATAAAGGAAAAAGTTCATGCTTTTTACTTTTTCTAAAATTTGAATTAAGAGATAAAGGTGCATGGGAACAAGATTTTTTCGATATGACTTTGCGTTTAAATAAATCAAAAAGTTATTAACAGAAATACCATAGATTATTAAGGTCCATTTAATCACGCTAGGACGGGCAAAACATTTTCCAGCTCGGGCACTTCCCGACCTGGCCCCCCCTCTGGCTACGGGCCTGCGTTAAAGGGTTAATTTGTTTGATGCGCAGAACCCTTAAAAGTTCGCTTTCTACCGTGGAACTCGTTTTCTTCAATGCTACGGTATTGATGAAATGCACTGGAAATGAATAATTTGCAATAAAAATGACAATTGCATCAATTAACATTTATTGACTTCGAAAAATATTTCCCAAAATTAGCAGTTAAGACAAAAGTTATTAAACTTTTCAAATGTCATATACAAATAAGATTTTAAAAGGTACAATTTTAATAAAATGAGTAGCACTGATTTTTAACATCTCAAATATACTTAATATTAGGCTCTATGGATGAACGTTGAACACTTAGGTCAGGTTCAGCGTCTGATACAGTATTTATTTTTTGTTAATACAAATTGACAATTCTATTTCGTATAGATATGTAGCTTGCAAGTTGCTCAGTAGTTTCTGACAATGGTAAAGAATATTCATCTTTTAATCAACACTAGAATTTCACTGTTAATTAAAATTTTTGTAGCAAGGATGAATCAGATATAATTTCATCTATAGACATTGTCGGAAATCGTATAATGACAACAAATGTTTTTTACCATCACATTTACTCTACTTTTCACTCGAAAAATGCTGATTAAAAGTTTCACTCAAATCTTTCATATGCTTAAAATTTTTTCGAATAAGTGTCTCCCCATTTCAAGCCCTTTCAACTTTTAATTGTTGGGAAGAAATCAGAGTAGTTGGAAAGCATACAATTTTTCCAAGTTCTATTTTTTTCCTTGAAGGAAAATATTTTTCGTGCACAGTACTTCTCCTGAAAGGTCTAATTACGTTCATTGCTTTTTGTGATAACGATGTTTAAACAGATAATTGTAATCATCTTATTTTTGTCGAATAGTCGACTTTTCAGTGCAAAATGAGGAACAATAAGTGAACCTCCTTATGATGTGTATTGCATACGTTTTCGGAAAATTTTGGGGAGAGCTCAGATTTTTTTTTTTTTTTAATACTTCGAATCTCCCATGCAATAAACCTTTTGAGATAAAGCTCCTCAAATTGAAAATGACTCCATCCGAAGATAAAAGTAGGTCATAAATTTTTACCTCTGTACCTTAGGTGGTTCCTTTCTATTTGGTGTAATATCAAGTTTTGCATTATTTTACAAGCGTAATTCATTTCAATTTTTCTGTTTTTTCCATTCAATTTTGAGGAGTTATTAATAAGTTTTGATATCTGAAAAGATAATGCAGTAAAACTCCTCCCGGACACTCCTCAAAAGCGGACACCTCTCTCTGGAACGAGGCGTTAGGCGGAGTTTTTTTCTCAACCAACGTTCTTTTTTTACTGAAGAAGATATTTCACTGATTTTCAAGCATTAGTATATTAAACATCAGATTATACACATTTCAGATAATAACGAGCATTTTGATAAAAATTTCATTTCTTAAGTTTAACATCAAAAATTGACTTTATTGCTAATGTAATCAATGTTTAATAAAAAAAATAATTTACTTTTCGTCCCTCCATTTTTTTCCTTTCGTTTTTTAATTAGATGACTGGAACGATTACTCGATACCGAATAATGGTTTTACCATTGCTAGTTTTGTGGTTTTTAGCTTCATGCGATTTATGCAATCATGGTTAACGTTATCTGTCGTTTAATGTTATCAAAATCGCTAAGTCCCGTCCACGTGTATAAAAATACATTTCTATATAATTCATCATTTTTTTCAATACAGAATTCTTTTATTGTTTTCAATTTACAGAAACGTTTTTTCTTAGATCTAGGCATTCGCGCTTGCTCTGATGAGGAAAGCATTTCAAATCTTGCGTGGATGTATGCAGCAAAAATCCGACGCGTAACAGATTAATAATCCTAAAAATAAAAGAAGTGAATAAAAGTAAGTTCTATAATTTTTTTTCTATTATAGGCTAAATTAATTTATTACCTCGTTTAACTGATTAAATTCTTAAAATAAATTTTGTGTTAAATAAACGTCATTTAGTTAATATTTATTTTTGGATTTCTTTTTGTGTGTGTGTGTGAGGGAGAAGACTTGCATTTCACCCCCCCCCCCCCGCGACGAGTGTTTTATAGAGACGCCACCGCCAGTACCGCCACCACTGATCTCACTGGTGCAGCACGCACCGCACAGCCTCCCCCTCTCCCTGCTGTTCCTTGGAGTCATCCCTTTGGAGAAGGGATACTTTGAAATTGCTTTGTATTGTAATTTCCCCCCTCTTATTAATTTTTGACTGTATTAAGACGAAAAACATATTTTTCCGTTTTTCCCAATCTTTTGGATTAGTTCTCTTTAGTTAAGTCAGTGTTGAAAAACTCCTTTCAGAAGTATAATAAATCTTTAATTTTTAATTTTTATTTTCACTGTAGATTTGTCTACATATTCTTTAAGAGAAAAAGAAAAGAAAAAAAGCTGATTCTGGGAAGAGTAATAACGCTGTAAAAAATCCTTATAAAGGAATGCTCAACTTTAGTACATAGGTTAAAATTACATGATTTTGGAAGTTATAACTTAAGTACACAGATATCTATCTAGACATCAATCCTGAGTAATAATTACTTTTTGCTACATGAATTTGAAATATCCCTCGTTCAAATTGGTTTTCGATGACAGGCCAACATTAACTGTGATTGCATTTGAGAGTTAAAGGGAGCTTGCTCTCCCAACAGTTTATTGTATACAAGCAGATACTTATTATCATATTGGCGTAGTGTTGAATGTTGAATTCCTATTTCTACAGTCATACTTTGTATAAATAATATTTCCTATGGTAATGTGTTAATAATGCAGATTTCAATGTAGAATATCAAACATATTTGAAACATATATGTACTCTGATTAGGCTTAGCCACACCCCATTGCGGCGTTTGTGTTTTGGTTATAAACAACTCTTCCATAAGAAACCTATTTGAGGTAATTGTGATCTCTTCATAAGGTTTTTGGTAATTGTTTTTTTATAGTCCTTTCTGTTTTTTGGCAAAATTAAATGCACTCTTTGTTTACGTGTGCTTGTGAATGCTTTTGATGATATGAACAATTCAATAATGCTATAAGTTTCGACTTAAACAATAAACAGTAATGTTGTAAAATTTAATGCCTTTTTATGCTAGTGAGACTTTTTATTCGTGTAAAATAATAGAACAATGCGTAACGTAGTTTAATATTTTGTTATTTCATTTGAAACAAAGTTTTATGTATTTTAAAGGGGATGTTGCAGTATGTTGGAGAATATTTTTCTTGTGTAAAAAAAATTACAATTAAATTCCTTCTGTTTTTATTTTTTGAATGGAGATTTTTTGCACTTTATGTACAGTCTGTGTTTTTTTATTGCGATTTTTGAGGAACTGTTTTATTGGTTCATTTTTACATGAAAGCATATCAATTGAATCACTTACTAAAATTTATTTTTTCATTGTTATATGTATACTGCTGTGGTTCTAACAAAAATTCATTTAATTTAAATTTATATACATATATAATATCCATTTTCACAAACATACGTGTAAGATAAAAAGAAATCATATAAATAAGTTATAAAATTAACCAGTTTTATTTACAGATATTGAAATAACTATAATATAACAGTACTTTGATGGAGCTTTTTATAGTACATGAACATTGTCTTTTGCCAGGAACTTATTAAGTTTGGCATATAAGTTTTTATGTTAAATCTGAATTTATGTTTTTATGATACTTCGAGTTTTAGAAAGATTTTTTAATGCAGTGGATACTGTTTAGTGATCACATCTGGATGAAAAGAATTTGATAATGATAATAATAAACAATGAAAGTTTTATGCTGGTAAAGTGCATACTTTTGTACATTTAAAGGTAAATATTCTGTTGATTTCCACAGACATATTGTCTGCTATTATCACAAAGCTTAACGCTAGAAAGACGG
Source organism: Octonoba sinensis (assembly GCA_038502835.1). Lineage (NCBI taxonomy): Eukaryota > Metazoa > Arthropoda > Arachnida > Araneae > Uloboridae > Octonoba > Octonoba sinensis. The sequence goes on along the minus strand of CM076601.1, from coordinate 126,070,523 downwards.
AAAATTCTGTATAATTCGAAAGACTATAGGGGGCCAGTGTGGCCCTTTGGAGAATTTTGTACAAAATTCTTTCGAAATTTATTCTTGAGTGAGTCCACGTGCCCCATGAATTTTCTCTAATCCCTATACAACAGCTAAGTGTACCTTGGCATTTTATTTTTAACTTCAAAATGGTAAAATTTATTTATCTTTTGAAGAGCAATCGCCATTGTCCGGCAAGCCGGGTGTCGCATTTGTTTAGTATTTTGGATTGAGACCAGTTATAAAAAGATTAATATCAAACTAGGGACTGAATCACATTTTGTCTTACTACAGCCATTAAAAGAAACGAAGAATTTAACCGATTTCATTATAAAATACCTTAGGGTCCTTTAATACTTATACTTATGAAAAAACTCTTAGAGATGTTAATTGTGTTCTTAATCCTATCGTAATAAATAAAGCTAATAATAATAACATAATTTTTAAATATGAAATAATTACAATTAATTTTTTAAAAAATAATAAAGTAAAATTAGAAAAGGAAGTCGGTGTGCCCAAAACTTTCTTATTGAGTTGTTATGAATGTATAAAAACGATTTTGTGAAGAGTAAAGATGATGTAATTTTTTTTGGAAATATTATATATGACCTTGCATATGGATTACATCATAAAATTGCAACTAGGTTATGCAGTTGGATTTTGGATAAGTTCCTCTATACTTGTGAAAAGTATTTGAATTCCTATTTATTTACTTGCTTTAAAATTTTAAAAATAATTTCAGGGGGTGTTGTGGAAATAATTCTCAAGCAACAGAATGGCTTGTTGCATGAGTGATGAAGCCAAAGAACAGAAGCGTATAAATCAAGAAATTGAAAAACAGCTAAGGAAAGATAAGAGAGATGCTCGTAGAGAACTTAAACTTCTTTTACTTGGTATGTTTTTATTTGATTTTATTGGTCTAAGTTTCACCATATATTTTAAAAACATGTGTCAATTTTGAAAGAATCTTCTTATTTAAATAAATAAATAGTATTAAAAAATAAATAAATAAATGAAAAAATAAAATTTAGGCTGTGTAATCTAAGAATTCTTTGTTTTGAGGAAAGGAAGATAGAGTAATATTGAATTATTTAAAATACCCACACTTAAAATATTCCTTAAATTGGTAATTATAATAATGTTTTTTTTTTCAATTTTAGGCACAATAAAATTGTTTCTCTACTACTATTTTATTTAACCTTAGTTAAATTTTACTAAAAAGAATTATGTCGGGGAATGAGTCGGATAGACCTTTTCCCTTCTTGCAGGTTAATAGAATGTAGGCTTTGAAAAATAGTTGTCAAGAGGTGAAATACAAATAATAGCTTTGACCATATAGGCACAACTTGTCAAACTGTAAAAAGTTCAGTCTCTCTTGTTGAACACTGTTCTCTACCAGACCCCTACCTGTTAGCCGAGGCCGTAGGATTGCTTGCGCTCGAGGCAAGGCAGTGGGGTCGACTGATTTTACATGCACGTATCCCCAAGTGCACATGGCGGGTCTTCAGCTGGGATCGAACGCGCGACCTTCCACGTGGCAGTCCGACGCTCTAACCACTAGGCTACCCACGGCCTTTCTTGTTGAACACTGGACACACATGGTTGGGGTTTTGGACAGGACAGGTGGTTTTTACCGTACAGAAGTGTTGGAAAGTGTCTTAAACTGTCCTAAAGCTAAAGGGGTCTAATCTAATCGATTTATATCTAATGCAATATTAGTAATACATAAGTATTAATTAGTTGTAATTAATAAATATTTGATAATATTTTTCTCTGAAATGTTAGTTTGAACAAAACTATTTTTTGTGAAAAAAGTAAAAAAAAAAAATGCTAATGTCTCTGTTACATAAAAGCTTTCGTGTGTAAGAGTTGGTAGTATTGTGAAAAGTAAGTACCAAAATAACTATTTCAGTTCCATTTATGACTCATAATTGCTATTAAATGATATTATATATTTAGAAGAAAAAAAGACTTAAATTTTATTAAAATTGTTTTCCTGTGATAATTTTTTACATGATGTTTTAACAAAAATCCCCATGTAACTCCTGCAAATCTTGTGAGAGTTGAACATCTCTTTAGGGAATTTTCAGAAATATTTACAAGATACTTCTAAGCTTGTTTCCAAGATAATCTTTATAAAATGTTACTCTTAAGCATGTACTGTTGTTGATTGCCTTAATGAGTATATTCAAATACTTTATGGGTATTTCTGCTTCTTGATGGTTAGGCGTAGACATTTCCTATTCAGCTTTCTCCATGTTTACTTGCATTTCTTTTGTATTGCACCAATTTACCAGTACCATCATTGCATTGTTGATTCTACTTATCAGTTCTTCTCCTTTTCTTTTATGTTTTGCAGAGGACCAGATGACCAAATCTGCATACATTGCACAGTTAATTCTTTCAATTATTTTTAGCTCTTGCAGAAGATCGTTAATGTACACATTAAAAATTGATGCACTAGTAAATCTTCCTTGTTGAAGTCTGCAATGAGTCTACTTATATTTTGAAGTTTAGCTTCTTTAATAAACAGCAAAAAACTGCTGTGTAGTACAATGACCGATTCAATTTAACATATTACCTTTAATTCCTCTATTCTGGAGTTTAGTATGTAATCTAGGGCTCCAGATACAATCGTTTGTCGATTTTAAATCCACAAAAACAGCAACCAGGGTTTCACTGTTATCCATTGCAACTTTGATTTCCAGAGCCAATCTTGTAACTTGTTGGTTAGTAGCTTCGTTTCTTTTGAAGCCTGCCTGTGCTCCATCGGTTAATTCATGAAACTCTAGGAAATACATAAGTCTTTCAATTGTAATTTTTTCCATGATCTTTGGCTATACACTAGTTAGTCAAATAGGCCTGTAACTGGAAATCCGTTCGGGTGGTTTATTTTTTTTTAAAGTTAAATTGTACAAACACACTGAGTGCATGCTTAAATAATATATTATATTATAATTTTGTGATATATATGTATGTATATATATATATGCAGGGATGCACAAACTAGGGCCCGCAGGCCAAAATTGACCCGCTAATATAGTTGATAAAAAAGAATAATTATAATAAAATAAAAAAAATATGAAAGAAAAAATAATTGTAAAAAAAAGCTTACGAAAAATTGTGGTAAAAAAATGCGATTGCAGCGTTGCTACTGAATTTTGGTCGGAATTTTCGGAATTAATCGCCGTATTTAATTTTATTTTATTGGAAATACTATTACTTTGTTTTATTGGATCAAATCATGATAAAAGTGGAAAATATTGCATTGTCATCTGGTTCTGAGCTGTATGTAAAGTTTCAGAACAATAGCTTATCGGGAAATGGTCGAAAATTCGATTGCTGGATTTTTCGAGTAGCCATTATGTGTGTTATTTCGTCTATAAAAGAATTTTGTCCCATTCCTGCTATAATTTCTTTAGTTAATTCAAAGCAACGATCATTAGACATAGCAGGCAAAATGTCATTATTTTTGTCTTCATCGCTATCTTGCTCTTTGTCATCGTTCGGGTGTAGAACCATTTGGATGCTTTCCGAATCAGACATCTTGTTTATCTAATTATTAATTTCGTAAAATCCGATCATCAATCATTTTTACAGTAATAAATGATTTCAAAAAGGAGGAAAAAGAAATGTAAGAAGCATGTTTACATGCAGAAACGCTCAAATTTTTTACTTGTGTAAAACGACTTCGCTTTTGTGAACTCAATTTTAATAAAGAATTCATTTTCACAGTTGCAATTTTTCTTGCCTTAATATCAATTTTAAATTCTTATTATCTTATTGCATTTCTTAAATAAATTAAAAAATATACAGAAAAAAAATAAACGAGGTTTGATTTTCACACGATCAGCTATTGCGGAAAATTCACAAATCTGCCGTATTGGATATTTTCCGAACTGTTGTATAGTCCGACTTTTGGTGCAATTAGTCTTCAAATACTGACTAGACAATTAAATAAATGTATAAGAATCTAATTACTTATTTCTTTCATGTTTAATTATTGAAATAAAATAGAGAAAAGGTCTGATTTTTCTCAAGTGTCGTTGGAGATTTTTTTTTTCTAATTTTCATCTGCAAGTAAGTTGATGTCCCCCTCCCCTAAAAAAACATCGTTTTTAGACTAAATTTTTTTGCTTTATAAACACTGAATATATTACTTGTAACGGAAAAATGCGTATTTTTAAAGGCATTTTTAAAAATTCGTATTTTTACTAAATGGGCAAAAAAACGCGAACTTTTCAAAAATGGCGGGAAATTCTCGAACAAATTCCCGGTTTTCTGGTTCCCGAATAAGAGGTTCTGTACTGTATTACTATGCCAATTTAACTAATAACATTTTGTAAATGGTTAGTTAAAAAAACAATTCTACTAGGCAAATTGACTAGTAGTAATGAATGAATAAAAATTTGTTAATTAAACATTAATTTTCAGAATTAATAACATCAATATGAATAATTATTTTACTTTACCAAGTGTAATTTATCATCAAAATTTAAAAATTTTATTGTTGACATATATTTAGGAAAATTTTATTGTTGATATGTATTTAGGAAATGAATAAATAAATAACGATCAATTTCTAATCTGCAGGAAAGCTAGTGATTAAAGGATTTAAATTTAATTATATGCCATGGAACAAAATAATGGTATGTTGATTTTTGATAAAGGAATCAGTGTAACTTTTTTTTTTATTGTCCATGTAGCAATGTATAAATTTAATATTACTATGCCAATTTAACTAATAAGATTTTCTAAATGGTTAGTTAAAAAAAGAATTCTACTAACCAAATTGACTAGTAGTAATTCTGAATCGCAAAGGTTTAACGTGAGGTACAGACTCACAGCATTTGCATTTTGCTATTTAATATATGTGTGTTTATTTCTTCTGTATTTATATTCACACTTTAAATTAATTTCTCATTTTAACCCTTAATATATATTTTAAATTTTACATTATAAAATGTCAAAGAAAAATTATCTAAATTATAAGGAAAGTTATAATTTAGAGAATAATGCTGTGTTTTTCTAAGTTTAAATTACCTTTTTATTTTCCATTTGTTTCATTTTCATAGTTTGCACACATTTTTGTAAAAAATTTTAGTATTCCTCTTTTTTGCCATTTGGCCAATCCTTTCATTGATATATATAAATGTTGCTCAATTACTTGTTTAGAAATCTTATACCTGATTTTGTTTAAATTCATTTACATTTATTTTTTAAAACTTTTTTTTAATAATCTGTTCCCAAGTACAGTAATTATTAATACAGGGTGGGTAGCGGTTTTTAAAAGTGTTTAATAGTGCTTGTTTTTGCTTTTGATTTTAAAAGCTTTTAAAAGTGCGGAACTACTGTGATATAATCCCCCCCTTGGCGATTTTTTTGTTGGCGCCAATAAACCGTCGCCAACAACAGGATGTTTGTGTTGCCAACTTCAAATAAAATACAGCACTCTTGGCGATGATTTTATCGCCAACAATATCACATCATAAACATAGCAAACATGTCAAGAAAAATCACTAAAAAACAGTAAAATACCAAAAATTGTAAATTATATCTTACACACAACATCGACGCTACTATGTAAAGCACGTACAGCATTTTTCAACAACAATTCAATACATTAACGGATTAATAATTACTCGAAAAATAGAATTATTTACTTTACCAAATCACTTAAACTTGAATAAAACCCCTTCGTTAAAAGAACACGCAATTTATGCCCAATAATTACTACCGCAATGATTCATCATTGCATAAAATGATATGCATTATTTAATGAAAAACATAATTAAAATATTGCGCAAATCAACGCTATCCAAATTTTAAAATACCACCCTAGATAACAAAATTAATAACGGTCATCACTTCAAGTACATTTTGCATTAAACTATTGGAAGCCTACCATTAAAAATACCATAAAAACCATTCATTGAAAAACACGCATTTTAGGCACAATAATGACTATTGCAATTAATTATCATAACATAAAATGATATGCATTACTCAACGAAAAACATAGCAAAAATATCGCGTAATTCCAAGCAAAACTTCAAGTACATTTTACATTAAACGAACGGAAACCCACTTTATCAAAACCAGCAACGCCACTAATTACTACAGCTAATATTTTAGAACAATTGAAAATTCATTGTTTTATAACCTTACAAACACATAAAATAAGCAAATAATAAATTTAGAAAAATAAAGAACTCACTTTAAACCAGTTGGCTTTTCAATATTAATCCCAAATCACTACAAACTTGCTATCCAATATGACGAAATGGTCCGAAAATTACCACTTAATTTTTCATTGCTTTTAGTCACAATTAACCAAACTTATGCACTTATCAATCAAAACAATTTCATACTTCAGATAGCAAAAGCACCAAATCACGTTTCCGTCCATTTTAACACATTCAAAAACATGGCGCCTTAACAAACTATTGTAATATAGAATCATTCCTCTTGCCACAATAGAAAACAATTGAACCAAATTAATGCACCTTAACACTTTACATTCTTCCTTTAGCAACAGGAAAAATCTCCACAAACTTTAAACATAAAATAAACTATTAAAAAGCTACTTATTCGCAAAAAAAAAAATTCTAAAAGTTCAACAATCACACTGACACAAGCCCTTGCGCATTATACACTGAGGGTTGCCTCACATTACGTCGGCCAACATCGATGGCGCTGGGTTGCCACTGAAACTGTCGCCAACCGAAAATCATTACAAATTGGCGCGCTATCTCGAATGTCGCCAAGGGGGGGATTATATCACAGTAGTACCAAAAGTGCTTATTTTTCATCCATGTTTGTAAGAAGTTCTTATTTCCTCTTATGCTAAAAGTTATTTTTTCGTTTGACCGCCAAATTTCTCGAGAAGCAAAGAAGGGTGGCTTCTGCTTACCATTCTTAACTGTTTTTCCCAACCTTCCTCTAAATGAGGGAGGAAGGGAGGAAACATGCTTGCGTTGCAGAAGGGTTGCTTTACTGTAAAATACCAAATAAGCGCCCCCCTGAATTATCGTGAAATTATCGGAGGAGGAGCTAAAACGGTATATAACTGAAGAAAAAGTACCAAATAAGTGCCCCCTTCCCGAATAGAACAAAGAAAGTAGCCTCAGCGATGCCACGGATGTGCTTTAGCGCGTCAAATGCGCAAAAATCAGAGGTGGGGACCCAAAAAAAAATTTAAAACATTACTCGTAACCCGGGGCGCGTAATTTTTTATCGCAGAAAAAAAATAAAGTTAAATCTATAAAAAATTGATACGCAAAAATAATTTAACATGTCCATATTTCTTTCGGCTTTTTTAGATGAAGAGCGAGTAGGGAAACGGCGCCAGCTTACATTGACGCCCGTACCCTTTCCTGAACTTTCCTTTTTCAGCGGCTCTGAACAGAACTGATTTCTTTTGAACAAAACATAGATTTAATGTACAAAGATTTCTTTAAGGGTATAATCAGCTTGGTAATGTCGGAAATATGAGGTTTTCTTTCTTTTTTTTTTTAATACTGTGGTGGGAAAAGGTCTCGTTTTTGCGACAACGAATTTTCATAAAGCCTTAGTTTCCGCGATTAAGATTTTTTCTTAGCTTTTATTTTGAATTAAAATAATAAATAATATTTTAATTTTCCTATTTAATTTGTTATAGCCTTACTGGCAATCCTTATACTGTCTATGTAATCGATATTGCGAAAAATTCGCGAATCCGACATTGGGCCAAGAATTAATCATTTGGTTTTTGGCTTTTAAATATTGGATTTTGGTTTTAATTCTTCGTCAAATCGATATTGAATCAATTGTTAAATGCCTTGAAAAACATTTCTTGCCGTAAAAGGTTAATTTTTCATTTGTATCTTTAAAACTGATGGGCCATTATCCCTTCAAAAGGAACCATTATTTTTGCTAAGAAATAATTCGAAGCTAATAAAATTCTTAAAAGAATAGCAGAGATTTATTTATGTAAATATCACAATAACTGATTTAAAATACAACATTAAAAATATCACCTAAAGCCATTCGTGAAAAAATAAAGTTGACTAGATTTTTTTTTTACGAAAAAAACTTAACTATCGGGCATTTCACACAGAGTCGATGCAGCTCAGGAAACAACTATCTCTAATAAAGTATCCTAAGGTATATTATCCATCTCACCGGGTTAAAGCGTCAACTTCCCGCTCGCTCTCTGAGCGAACGTCGCAAAGGAGGTTCTAAAAGGATTAAGAGAGAGAAGCAAGCGAGCACTACGCTTAAATACCAGAGGGTGATTTGCGTATACCGCTGAGCACGTGTACGCACATGCGTCGATGACACGTGATGTGCATTCGAGAAACTTCTCGATCGGGAAAACCGGCAACGCACCCAAGTGGCAGATTTAACCAACTAATCAGTTTGGAAAGAAATTTGAGTGTCGGGAGGTACGTCGCAACTTAGCTGACTTTTACTGTTTACAATGTTAAAGGCTTAAACCAAATAAAGAAGTAAGTTAACAAAATTAATTTTACTTTTGAATTAAGTGGTGAGAATTTAAAAATAACATTTCCTATCAATGCCTCCCCTTCTCATCATCTTAATGAAAAGTAAAAACACTATTACTATAAAAAATATCACATGGCTTTAGGCTTTAACATATATGTTAAATTCCTTTTATAAAAGCGTGTTAATATTAACAACAGTATTTTTCTTTCATGGGTAAAATACAGAAACACCCATTAACATTTCTAATATATTGAAAAACATGAGCACTTGACGATCACAAACAGCAACAGGATCACATCAGTAGCACTTCCAAGTCCAAATATCGAATTAGAGTCACTAATTTCAAATTTACAAAGTCCCAGGGTATGAATGTAGATAAGCACACTTAATCTGCAATACAATAAGAAATACTACAAGTAACAGTTCAAATCAGCATATTATACATAATTCTATTAAAAAATTTATACATCAATTATTTACACTTAATATACTTTTACGTTTATAATGACAATTTTACTTTTTAAATTCAATCATAAAAATTTCTAACAACAATTTATATTAAACCTTGTATAAAAGTAAAATAAACTGACTGGTGTAAAAACAAGTACTTAGAACATTCATACAAAAATTAATTTTATATGGCACTTATTTAAAAAAAATTTTCAACAAATTTCTCTAATTCGGCTTGGGTCGGCGGTTTCGTGAAAACATCCGACAAATTATCTTTACTAGAAACATGTCTAATATTAAAAATATTTTTATACACTAAATCTCTAATGAAAAACAGTTTAACATCAATATGCTTGCTTTGATGGTTTTCTAATGGCGACTTTATAAATTCAATCGAAGCTTGATTATCAGCAAAAAGTAAAGATTTAGCTTTAGATCTATTTATCATTTTATTTTCAAAAGATTCGTCCAAAATTCTACCGAACCATATTAATTCCTTTATGGCTTCGGTCATTGCGATAAATTCGGCTTCCATGGTGGATAAACTTACACTCTTTTCTTTAAAAGTTCGCCACTCAATGGGTGAATTATCAAGCAAAATTAGCTGACCTCCGATTGAAGTTCGGTCATCACGATTTGCCGCGTAATCGGAATCAGTGAGCGCGATAATTTGAACTTTATTGCAATTTAGAAAAAGTTTTAAATCTTTACTTTGATAAACATAGCCTAATAATTTTAACAATCCATTCCAATGAACAAGTCCTAGATTGCTCTGGAATTGACTAAAGATGTTAACTGCATATGATATGTCAGGTCTGGTTCGATTTGCAATAAAAGTTAAACATCCTAACAAATTTCTATATGGTATGTTTGACATTTCTTTAATTTCTTCATCGGTTTTCGGACAGTTTAATTTAGAATAAACAATTCCCTTACTAATAGGTAAAGACGCATTGGGAATACGAAAATTTTTATTTCTCTCACATACTTCTTCTATGTAAGAAGTCTGATGTAAGTGTAGGCCCTTTTCGTCCTCTCCGAATTCTACGGCAAGTAATTTTTGCGTCCTTCCCAATACTTTTAAGTCAAATTGTTCATTCAATAATTTTAAAGCATTACTAATGTCCGAATCCTTCCTTCCAAAAATTACAATGTCATCAACATATAACAATAAAATTACGTTAGAATTAAAATAAACACAATTGCAACTTGAAAACTTTTTAAAACCTAACTGAATTAATACACTGTTAATTTCATAAAACGACAAGCGGCCACTTTGACGTAAGCCATAAATTGCCTTATTTAATTTACAATATAATTTCTCTTTTCCTTTTTCTATAAAACCTGGGGGTTGGCACATAAGTATTTGATCATCTATAGGAGCATACAGGTAAGCATTTTTAACATCACATTGAACATTTAACCATTTTTGACACACAACTAATAATGAAAAGAAAAAACGAATAACACTGAAATTTACAACAGGGCTGAAAATCTCCTCAAAATTTAATCCTTTTACTTGAAAGAACCCTTGAGCACAAAGTCTAGCTTTAAATCTGACAATTTCCCCTTTTTTGTTTTTCTTTAATGTATAAACCCGCCGACATCCTACTGGATTAGCATTTGCCGGTAATTTGGCTAAAGTCCAAACATTCCTTTCCTGCATAATTGCAATCTCTGATTCCATTGCTTTACGCCATTCCTCCCGTTCTGTAGATTTTAAGGACTGTTTGTAAGAATTAGGCTCTTTAATTTCGCGGTCTAGTCAGAACTCGCTAACACTTGAACTAACAGAATTACTTGGAATTTCCCCTTGAAAGGTATCCCGCCCACTAAAAGAAAAAATTTGATTATCATAGGATATATTCTTATTTTTACAGTATCGTTCTACATCATTTAGGCTTCTTAAACGGATGGTGTGACCTTTTTCAAAATAATAGATATCGTTACGTGATCCATCCGGTCTTGGAACCACCTTTCTAAACCATATAGTATCCCTTTTAGTCTTAAAACTATTATCTTCATCAGAAGTTTCCCCCTCTGAATTTGATTCTATCTCAGAAGCCGATTCCTTACAAGAATCGTCCGAAGTTTCAGGTTTCTGATTCTCCCTCGCTTCTTCGTTATCTGAATCACTTTCCTGCTCAGAATTATTAGGGGTTGTTAGAGACCAATTTATAACATTACTATCGGGTATACTATTGAAATCATCCTTATAAAAATAATTTTCTTTAAAAGAAACATTGATGGTTTCCAAAATTTTCCCCGTTTCTGGTATCCAGATACGATAGCCTTCTGTCTTAAATGCGTATCCCACCAAAACGCCTTTTAGTGCTTTAGCATCTAATTTATATCTACGTTGATGGGGGATTCCTGCAAAAACTATAGTACCGAAAGGTCTCGGATGTTTTACTGACGGTTTCTTGCCTCCATATAATTCAAATGGGGTTTTATCCAAGTTACTATGGCAGACCTGATTCCATGTATAAGCAAAATACAATACGGCGTTTGGCCAAAATTTCTTCGGTAAACCGCTTTCCTCTGTTAAAACTCTGATACAATCAGCAACGGTGCGATTAAGATTTTCGGCAACTCCGTTCATCTCAGGAGAATATACATTCGTTAATTCATGTTTTATCCCATGATTATTACAAAAATTATCAAAATCTCGATTTACAAATTCTGTCCAGTTATCAGTAAAAGTCATATCTGATACATTTTACTTTTCTGCCAAGAAACCTCTCCGATCGTAAAATATGTTGCTTAAAGATCTCAGAGACTTGGCTTTTATTTTTAAATGGGTATAATGAACATCTTCGTGAAAAATCATCTATTATGGATAAATAATATTTTTCCCCGTTCCTTCCTTCAATGTTGCAAGGACCCCAAACGTCTGCATGAAAAAGTTGGAGCGGGTACTTTGATCTTATACCGTGTAATAATTTGAAACTGACTCTTTTAAATTTCGATATTTTACAGTCGTCACAAAATATATTTGAATTTTTAAATTTAGGCAAACCGTTAACGCTTTCTAGATCACTAGTTTTCTTAATACTTTTAACGTTAACGTGAGCCAGGCGTTTGTGCCAAAGTTTCAAATCATCCATTTGATTATTTTTCACTGGAGTTTCATTATTTATATGACTAGAATTTATAACAACTTGACTACAATTTAAAGGGAGCTGACTAGACTTAATAGAATCTGTAATATAAACACCGTCTTTTAAAATAGCTTTTAAAATCAACTCATCATTTTTGTCGGAAACTCTCACGAAACCTCCTTCACCCCAAAATTTAGCACCACCCTGGTCAAATTTTGCACCTGATAATATATTTCTTCTCAAGCGTGGAGAGTACAGGACATCTTGTAAAACAACAGATCGATTGCCAAATCTAACTTTTATCTCCCCCTTTCCCTCAATTGGGAAACATTAGTCTTTAATTGTGACTGCAATTTTTACATTTTTAACAGGGGTAAAAGTTCGGAACCAATCTCGATTAGCACAAAAATGGTGTGAGGCTGCAGTATCAAAGATCCATTTTGAGGGTTTTTCATTTACCTCACTAATGTTGGATTCTGAGATAAAAAAGTCATGGTACTCACATCGTGTACTGGATGGGGAACGGGCTCGCTCCTTGGAGAAACTTGTATTTCGCTGTGGACTCCCACGTCGGCCTCTGTATCTATCGTCAGTAGACTCCGGGCTCCTCGTTGTCCGTTGATGGGAAGCATCCTTCCAGAGTGGACAGTTCCTTTTGATATGGCCACTTTTATGGCATTTGTAGCACTTGATATTTCTTTTCCTTTCAGTATGCGAGACTTCGATTTTACACCGATTACTATCGCGTAACTCTAGACGACTTTCTTCGACTATCAAGTCAACGACGATTTTATCGAATCTAAAAGTTTCGTCTGGTCGCAACAGTATTCCTTGTACGACATGATCGAATTGTTCAGGAAGACTACGCAAGAGCTGGTATATAATAAAATCTTCAGGAAAATCCTTATGAGCGATTTTTATTTTTTCAAAAATACGCCTGAGGCGGGCTGCATATAGGTTTAACTTTTCGCCAGATTCCAATTTACAATTATTTAACTCTGCGTAAAGTTGCATACGAATGCACCAATTGTTGGGATAAAAATGCTCTTTTAACTTTTTCCAGGATTCTGAAGGGTTTTCTATATTTTCAACTATTTTTCTTAAGTCCTGTTCGATATTTAGAAAAAATTAAGGATAAAGCCATTCGCTTTCTGGAAATAAATTCCTTCACGTCCCTTTTGGTAATTTCGGCTTCTTTGCTCACTACCGGAAGTTTTTCCGTGCCCTCGACGATTTCCCAGCAGTCCTTCTCCATTAGAAGAAATTTCATATTTGTGCTCCATTCTGTATAATTTGTGCTGTTTAACTTTTCGATTGGGAATGACGGACTTGCCATGACGAAGTTGCTCGAGAAGAATTTTAAAATTTGACATAAAAAATACACAATTATAAACACACAATGTATTGACTCTTTACCCAAAGACAGATCCTCCTCTTACTTATTCAAAAAAAAATTTCTTTGCTGGCCTCCCCGACTTGAAGCACCGATTTTTTTTTTTTTTAACTTTCATACATGCACTAGTCAACAATGCACAGGGAAGGGCATCTGGGCCCATAACCCTTGATGGGCCATTATCCCTTCAAAAGGACCCATTATTTTTGCTAAGAAATAATTCGAAGCTAATACAATTCTTAAAAGAATAGCAGAGATTTATTTATGTAAATATCACAATAACTGATTCAAAATACAACATTAAAAATATCACCTAAAGCCATTCGTGAAAAAATAAAGTTGACTAGATTTTTTTTTTTTTTACGAAAAAAAAAACTTAACTATCGGGCATTTCACACAGAGTCGATGCAGCTCAGGAAACAACTATCCCTAATCAAGTATCCTAAGGCATATTATCCATCTCACCGGGTTAAAGCGTCAACTTCCCGCTCGCCCTCTGAGCGAACGTCGCAAAGGAAGTTCTAAAAGTATTAAGAGAGAGAAGCAAGCTAGCACTACGCTTAAATACCAGAGGGGGATTTGCGTATACCGCTGAGCACGTGTACGCACATGCGTCGATGACACGTGATGTGCATTCGAGAAACTTCTCGATCGGGAAAACCGGCAACTCCCCCAAGTGGCAGATTTAACCAACTAATCAGTTTGGAAAGAAATTTGAGTGTCGGGAGGTACGTCGCAACTTAGCCGACTTTTACTGTTTACAATGTTAAAGGCTTAAACCAAATAAAGAAGTAAGTTAACAAAATTAATTTTAGTTTTGAATTAAGTGGTGAGAATTTAAAAATAACATTTCCTATCAAAAACCATGATATGCTAATTTTTTGCATAGGGACCCGCTTTTTGGAAAAAGGGACTTAAAGGGAATTATCAAGGAAGTTTTATGCTCTGGAAATTATCAGGGGATATTCAAAGTTCGCCCAAATATCAGGGAAAATTATCGTTTTCAATATCCAAACCGGCAAGCATCCGAGTTTCGTTTTGCGGAATTTCCTTTCATTGCACGTGGTCAACTCGAAAGCCGATTTCTCATTGGTTGAAAGCGTCCTTTCTCCGATTTAACAGCAAAAAAAGTCCCTTTTTTTGTCTATGAGTTAGATGAGATTGCAATTTTGCGTAAAAAGACGCGTGTTGTCGTTAATTGCTTCCGAGAATCTGCCATTTTTGGTCCTGCTCCAAAATTCGGCCGAACACCACCTGCTCTCCAGTGTGTCGAATTGAGGCTTGGTACCGTGCATGATATTGCTGTGGCGCAACAAGAAGGGAGTCCATGACCCTCTCTCTACCCCCCCCCCCCCAAAAGTGATGATGTGGAATTTTTAAAAAATATAGCGGAGAGCTTTGTTCTTTGTTTAGTTTGCAATTCCCAGGAAACTTTTAAATACTTTGGCGTTTGGTTTGAGAACTGATAATGATAGGCATGGGCTTCTCTTGCTAAGCGCAATGAGAATCCAAATTTGGGGGAAGGGGGCGCTTATTCGATATTTTCACAGAAAGAAAATTGATGGAAATCATAGGGGAGGGGTTGGGGGTAATGTAATTACATCTTCATTTTCATTTTTTTTTTTTTTTGCTGTTATATTGTAATATAAATTTTTTTTTTATATTAAGAAGTCTTAGAATTTGGGGGTTGGGGATGTAATCTGCATAGCAAAAATGATCTTTTTTTTTGAGTGCTTAAATTAATTTTTTTGAGTGCTTAAAAAGTGCTTAAAAGTGCTTATTTTTCATTGAAAGAATTTGCTACGCACCCTGTAATACATGTAATTTGTACATATTACCTCTAAATAAAAACTGAAATAATGTATTTTTATGAATAAAACATTACATTACTTTGGCCCCCAACCTGATACTTTTTAATTTTTTGGCCCTTCACCCAAAAAAGTTTGTGCATCCCTGTATATATGTATATATACTAAACTTGAATTTATATAGATATATTTTAATTAAAATTAGTAGATGAATAAGTTAAGTGTTATAAAAATGACTTTTCAGACTCTAATAATTCCATAACTATAAGAGGTATATCAATAAAATATGATATGCTAGGGGTTCAAGGAATCCCCATACTATATGTCTCTTTTATGTTTCCTTTTAATATTTTCGTTAGAAATATATATGAGAACTTTATACACTATATTTCTACTAGGCATTTGCATATTAGTATGTATGATTTATGACCAATGGGATTTTGATTAATCTTTATTTTGAATTTTCTTCATCATAGGTACTGGAGAATCTGGGAAAAGTACTTTTATTAAACAAATGAGGATTATTCATGGTTCCGGATATTCTGATGAAGACAAGCGCAGTTTCATTAAACTGGTGTACCAAAATATATTTATGGCCATGCAGAGTATGATTAAAGCAATGGAGCTTTTGAAGATTGAATATAAAGATCCAACAAATCATGTAAATCATTTATGTGTTTCATGAATGTGTCATAGGATTTTAAATATGCATTACAATTTGGTTCTATCAAACTGCTAATTATGGTTCCATGTTATGTAATTGTCTTTGCGTTATAATGGTGTAGTCCTGAGGGGGAAATAACTGGGCAGGGTGTATTTACAAATGCAAACATAAAAAAGTTCAGGCGTGCTTAATGTAATAAAAAAAGGTGTAGGGAAATGCCCATTAAAATAATAAAGAGAAGGAGATGCTTGAATTAAAATAGAAAGATAGGATTTTACCATTCTACGGCATCGCTCCTTGACTATGCCACTGATTGCTAGGCTTATAAAATCCGAAAAAAATTCACTATACTGTGGAGCATTGCTTATAGGATGATTGCTTACACAACATTCATTTTTATTTGACGTTTCAGTGCAGTTCGAATTTTGGGATTTAGCCAGAAGGAAAAATCAAATATACGACCTTATCGTTTATGCAGCATTTTTTGGTAGTCCCTTCAAATGTTGTATAAACAATACTTCACTGTATTTATTTGTACCTTAATTTTTTTTTTGCTTTAGATTTTTGTTTCACACAATATTCCAACCTTAGTAAGTCTTCATTTTTACATTATGCAGCAAAATTCAGTGAATATGAGATGTGGAAAAAGTTGAAAAATGGCTTTTGTAGCTTTTACTCTTAAGGGTTCATGAAAGGTGAACAAAAGAAAAGTAAATTCATCACATTGACTAAAATCATCACAAGACAAGATCATGAAAAGCAAAGAAGATAAAAAAAGTCCTTAGCAATATTTTTGCTTCATTCAGACCACATGATATTTTATGTTTATTTTAAAGCCGGTTGAGCTTTACAATTTTTATTGTAACTTATATAGTATTTTGGAGAAGTTTTAATTTAATTATTTGTTTCATTGTACATACTGTTTCAAGTCAACATTTGTTTCCTGATACGCTTTTGTATTTGTATCATTCAAACTCTACTTGGAACAATAAATAAATATATAAATGTATAACTAACATAATTAAATTACAGAGCGTAATATAACATGTCTAAATTAGGCCATTTACTTTTATCAAGACCAATGTTGTAATTTCTGATTCCTGACTTTTAGATGTTCGATTGCATATTTTATTTTTAGGAAAATGGTGATTTAGTTCGAGGTGTTGACTTTGAAACTGTTACTACATTTGAAACCCAATATGTTAATGCTATTCGAGCATTATGGAATGATCCAGGTATTCAAGAGTGTTATGATAGAAGAAGAGAATATCAGCTAACAGATTCTGCCAAGTAGTAAGTATATTTAACTTGAGAAAAAAAATGTTTTATATTTATTTTGACATCTTCATAGCAATTGCTTTTTTGTTTCATAGCTATTTGTGTGACTTGGAGAGAATTGCTCGTCCTGAATATTTGCCATCACAGCAAGATATTCTTCGAGTACGAGTGCCAACTACCGGAATCATTGAATATCCATTTGATTTGGATTCTATTATATTCAGGTAACCTTTTTTTATTGTGTGCTGTTATTTTTGAATGTTACTTACTGGCAGTAGCATATCTGGAATTTTTTTCAGTGGATGTGGTTGGGCTTGGGAACTGTTTATTAAAAGGGCTTCCATTACATATAAAAATTTCAGAAGGGGATGTACACCGATACCTTCCTCGCTGGCTATGCTTATGATCACAGCTTAACCTACATAAGTGCACAATTTTATTATTTATAGTTCTGTAACTTATTTTGTGTTTGTTACAAAGTATTAAATTCATAATTCAATACTTTATCAAAGGAATTAGTGCTCCACCAAATTATCAAGTACTGTGTATCAATCATGTTTAAAAAAGAACCACTGACATACATGGGAAGAATTTATTTTATTTGGACAATGTACTCTATTTGAAGTTGGCAACATAAAAATGTCATAATCCTGTTGTTGGCGCCAACGAAAAAGTTGTGGGGGGAGGGGGGGGGCATATAACATCTGTTCCCAATATGGATTCTAAGGATATATATCATTCTTTAATTCAATTAAAATTGAGGTTTAATTATGGACCCTTTTGAAAGCTTTTTCTTAAATAAAAAATTGTACAAAAGCAGCAGTATTGTTTAAATGTATAAAAAAAAAAAAAAAACAGTAAAAAAGATATATTAATTGGTCAAGATTGTCATAATATATTTGGTTAGTGGTTGGCAACACTGTGATTACTTTTCAGATGCTGGCAACGTTCTAAAGGTAGGTTTGTTCCACGTTGGTCTGGAAGTGTTATTGAATAAAGATGTGCTGTGCAATAGTATACTTTTCATTACTTATCCTATGTTGGTGTTAGTGGCATAGAAACAGCACAAAGATGATATTAAAGCTAATTTATCAACCTCATATAGCTCTTTATGGTAGTATTAAAATGCAATTATAAATATAATTTTTTAAGTAAAAATTTGTTGTATAATATTCGAATTTTCTAGCTTTATCGTATTTTCTTTTGAAAAATAAAAGTATTCACTAATTGAATCATTAAAATTATGTTTGCTTTAGGATTCTCTCCTCATGTGTTTAGATGGGGAACATAGAACTTCATGTCTTCATGAAGTGTTATGGAATTTTCCCAATAAAACAAGTTTTCTACATACAAATGGAGGCTCAAAAAATTCTTCTGCAAATTACCAAACAGCCTTTCATGTATATTCAAATAATGCTTATAAAAGAAGAACTTTTTCTGCAAAAGGGTAGATTTATAGCACAAGAAGAAATGGCTTCAGTAAATGTGGAATGATTGGTGGTTTTACACCATAATTTAAAGTGCAGTAATTTTAATTATTAAAATAGTATTGATTGCATTGTTCTAACAGAGTATTTCTTTAGTAAAAATCTTAACCTCTCCAGTTATAAAAATGACTTAACTCAATGCATCATATTGGTACCACTATCACATATATTCAACTTCGCAAATTTTTGTGGATATAATCGTATTTTAATGAATGAAGTAACAGTAAATGATTGCATATTCGAAATTTTTAGTTGAATATATTTTTTAATTAATCAATTGTTTTTCAATGATATTCATAAATATTAAAATCCTTCCAATTGCTTGGTATTGGCCAAGTACTGAGTAGGCGGCTTGTCCTATGTGTTGCCCTGTAAAGGGTGATGTCCTAATAATGAAAAAAAGGGTGACACCTTGAATGAATTTAAGAGTTTACGGGGTATCCGCACACCTAGGAATTTAATTTAGCTGAGAATATCCCAGCAGAATAGATATTCAAGGGATCTTAACATGTGACTTTAAACATGGGCACAGACGATTTTATGCATCTTGAGACCACTGACAGGGTCGGATTTGAACCCACCTATGATCTTCGACATAAACTTAGGCTCGATTTGGACCAGAAGTGAATCACAAAATATGATTTTATTGGTGGAACACAGTATTTCACTTCATTAAGTTTAATTGATTAGAATATTCAGTGATTGTTATTAAGTGTAATGGAAACATTTGTTTAAAATAATTCATTGTTAGTATACCTAAAACATGACTCGTGTATTTTTCACAAAGATTTCAATATTATTTTGTTACAATTGCAGTTTTTAATATATATGAAAATGATGATAATAGAATAACTGTGATAAGTGTCATTTAACAAGTTATTGAGTCATAACTTTTGAACCAGTGTAATAATTAAAAGGGGTTGTAATCATAAATACAAAAAAGGTTTCCATGCTGAAAGTAGTATTAATCATTAATGAGATTTTAGAGATACTAAAAATTGTAACTAGTGTAATAATTTGAAAAAAAAAATTGCAATTTATTCTTTTTTTTCAGTTGCAAAAATGTCTTTGATTCACAGCCTGATAACTTGAAAATAAGTTGAAAAGGTAGTTAATTCAGAAGGATAATTAATGATCACCATTTTTCTACCTTTTAGTTAACTTCTGAATCCAGGGATTCCCATTCTTTAGACTTTTTTTTTGGGGAATGAGGTCAAGGGTTAGTAAGATAAACATGAAGGAAGCTTTCCAAATTCGAATTTTACAATTACTAAAACCTTCAATTAAAAATAGGTAGTAGCTGAAAGTAAAAGTGAATTGGTTAAAGATTCCATGGTTAAAAAAGTTTGGTAACCGCTGCAGTACACTACCAACTTAGAGTATGAAATCAAATAATACAGTAGAACCCCGGTTATTCGAAAATCGGCTTAACCGAAAAGGCAAATGGGTCGGGGGGTTTTCCCCCTTAAAAGGCAAATGCTCCTTTTTAAATTTTTTTTTTCACAAAAGGCAAATGGCCTATTTTTTTCCATAACTATCAAAAATATTGTCAGTACATGATAAAATGTATAATACTAAATGACATAAACGTAAAATAATAATATTTTGTATAGAATTTATTACAACAACTATGTTACATTCAAGTTCACAACTTGTTAATCTGCTTGGAAATCCATTGTATTCTGCAGTTGGAAGAAGTTCTATGCGCAGGGGGGAAGGGAACATGGTGGTTATAAACATGGCCTTTGCCTATAATTCTCGCTTATCCGAAAATTTCTATGGTACCTCAATTAACCGAAAACGTTACGGTCCTGTGCTTTTCGGATAACCAGGGTTCTACTGTAATTGTGTGTACATTTATTTGCAATTGTGCTCACAAAATAAAAATCTTTTACTGGTAGTTTGTTAAATTTCATTTTTGGACTTGGAACTTTGTAAAGGGTTTGTTATTGGAAATTTGTGAAAGGTCCATTTTTCGGATGGTGTCCCAAACCCATGCCCCCCCCCCTCCCGAAATATTGCTATGGTCACTTCTGGATATGGTCTTGAACCCACATCGCAAAGCGTTGGTTATGCTGTTATTTAACCCTACACTGCGCAATTTTTTTGCGGTTGTTGTCAATTTTGTGAAAAAGATAAACTTTGATCCTAGTTTACAAGATCTAGAGGAGACTATATTAAGTAATATGATCTTACATACAAAATAAAATGAAAGAATGCGCCACTTGTTAAAAATAATACAATACGGCTTCGTGAACAAAAATAGAAGTTTAAAACAGGCATGAGATTCTTCCGCGGATCCGCAATTTTTCGCTTTTCTTAGTTTTTGGAGATTCCGCAATTTTTTGTTTTTTATTTTCAATTTTCCGTCTCGGATTTTTTTTTTTTTTTCATTCGTTTTTGTTTTCCCTTTCTTCTTCTTTTTTTGTGTACACAAACGCTGCAAAACTAGGTTCGTTCATGCTGATGATTGACGCACTGAAATCGCGATGTTGGAGAACACTACAGCCAGTACAATTCTTTCCAACAGCATTTGGACATTCCTAACTTCATGACTTCGGGCTGCGTATTATAAGATGTTTTTTGCAGTAAACTTTTAAACCTAGATTTTTCAAGAACAACGATCGGAATCATCGCTGATACTTACTTTTTTTTTTACATAAAAGAAGTCACGTTTTATCCCAAATCGCACATTTAAATGCAAAAGCTTCATTCTTCAAAATGGCAGAAGATGTTGAGTTTCCTTTTAATGCAAATGAGTAAACATTTTGTTAATTAAATTAAAAAGTTTTAAGTTTTTGAACTTTTATCTTCAGAATTAATTATTACAATTTATATTGTTTTTTAAGTAATTTTTTGTACTACAGTAATATTTGTTCCAGAATCAAACACTTTCATAATGAGAAAAAGAAACACTAAATGGCGCCATATTTCAACGTTGATAATTTTTTAACTTTCAGTGCTAAAGTTTTCTTACTTTCTTTTTTAATTTTAAACGTTTAAAATTACTCAAATTCAGCTCTTATATATTAAGAATCGCAAGTTTATCGCTTATTTTTTTGTTTCCTCAATGTCACGTGTTGGCGCATTGTTACCGTTTTGCTGAAATTTTGCAGTAATCCTTTTGCATCTGCTTTCAGTTTAATATATTTCTTATTATTTTCTCATTAGCGCACAGTACAAAGCCTACTAAGAAAATATACAAAGCAATTTTTAGTGGAATAAGATTTTTTATTGCACCGGCACATTACTGTAGACTTTTTTTTCGCAAAATATACTACCCGCGAATTATACTCCAGAAAATACGTTAATTGAGTTTCAATCTTTTTGCATCTGATTTTTATTTCCTATCGACAGACAGGTAGAAAAAATAGCTTGTTGAGCAGAAATACAAAAGTTTTCTTGCAACTCCTGAATTTTTGCCTTTAATTTTTAAAAGATTTAGCGCTGTTTTTGGAGATTTGAGAATGTCTGCAAACTCAATTGATTGAAAGAATTGACAATTATTTAAAACTTCCACTCTTATTAATTTTCAATTCCCTATTACGTATAAAATCATAAAGTAATAGAATACATGCAAGAATGAGAGCTCTAAAATGTAAAGATATAAACAGGGTTGCCACGCACCGGGAAAACCTGGAATTGTCAGGGAAAATGAAGATGACCTAAATTGGTCAGGGAAAATCACATTTCACTGAAATTCCTGGAAAAGTCAGGGAATTTCTTTCATCTTCTGTTAGTGCAGGGTTATTTAAAGATGACTCAACAGATGAATAAACCTACAAACATGAGATTTTTCTGCATTTTGGCGGAATTCCATATTTTCAGCAATTTTGGAAATTAACAATTTCGTTTCGCGAAAATCCTTAACTTTGGAGAACTCTCTATCTTTTTTTTTTCGATGAAAATCTTTGAAAGTAGCCTCCCAACATTTCACAAAATACGAGTAAAATTTATACATTTTGTCCGTTTTTTGAACTTTTAAGTGTTGGTCCCGATTTTTTAAGCATTTCGCAATCCGATTGCATCGGCTTCGGTAAAACTTCCTAGCTCTCATTTACTGTTCGATTCTGTCTCACGGACATCAATAACTTTGAGCTTATTATTATTTTTATCTTTATTAAGTTTCAGCTTCTATAATAGTAAAGCACTTGCACGGACGTAATTTTGCCACGCCCACTTGAAAATTCGGCCGAAAATTTTAAGAATTTTTCTAAAGTTATTTTAAGTTGTAGTGATCATATCAGTTTCTTATAACTAAATGTTAGTTAAAAAAATATTTTTGCCTAAAATGACCCCCCCCCCCTTGTATGTAATTTAAAATGAGTTTTTTAAACTTATAGCTGTGTTTAGCATTAGGGTTTTTTTCCTTACAAGTACTCATTATAATATTGTTACAAAAGAAATTATCAATTCTTTCTGTTTTTATTTAATATATAATTAAAATGCATAAAAAAATTCAGCAATCGTCTGTTGAGTAATTTTTTTCAATGTTTTAAAACAATTGTTAAGTTTGAGAAAAAATAAGCCTAAGGTTTTAAATAGTGCCTCTTCTTGATCTTAGAAGTTCATTAACCCAGTTCAGTGTTATACATATATCTAAATAGAAGTACCGTGTGTTTAAATCACAAATATGTTTATATTGTCTATCATAGTTGGTAGATATGAAGTAGTTACTTCAGTTTTAAAAGTTAATGCTTGGAAACCTGTTTATTTCTTTAAAAAATGGAATTAGTTTTTATAGATTGCACTGAATTCAGACCCTTTATGAATATAAGTTCCAAAGAATGTAGGACTTTTGCACTTTTTTTTTGTTAGACATTAAACCCCAATTATTCCATTATATTAAAGTGTAAAGTAATGACTTGACTTTGCTTTGTGTTTGATAATTTTGTTGCATAGCAATGTGTGTTTGTTATATAAGCTTACGTTTTGTCGTGATATTTCAGTACTTTTTCCCTCAGTGAGTTACGTGTCTGATAACCTATAATTCACCTCATGTTTTCAATTTTTATTTCTTGCTTTTTACATCTTTATGCGATTTAAAAGTCAATTATTAAAAGTAAGTTTAAATATATATGTATGCACACATATATTTGGTGATTTTTAAAAATATTTATTATTAGTATTACTTATTTATTTATTTTTTTGAAGCGCTGCATGTACTTATTGACACTAAGCGTAAAACTTATGCATTCTACACATTGTATTAGATTTAATTAGATAATTTTACAATGTTACCTTACGTTTAACACTTATTAGCATTTCTGCATTTCCGAATGATAATGAATGTTATTGAGGATTTGAAATTATTTGAATCCTGAAGTTCTTTTATGCTGTGCAAAATTTTGCTATGTTCCAAATTTCATCGACTATGTTTACAAAATAAGTTAATCGATTTGTGACAATACTAAAAGCTATAAAACATAAGACTTTGGGTTGCAAATATATCAACATTTCCTACTGCATTCCAAATTTTGCTCATAACAAATGTAAGTAAACTTTAAATTATTGCAACTTAACCATTTAAAATTTGGTAATCATTATTGGAAATTTTTTATAATCATTTTTGAAATAATAAGGAAAGTTTTTATTCACAACTAAAACATAGTATATATGTTAATATTTGATAATGTTAGTTGACATTGATTAACCTGGAATTTTTCCTAAAATTGCCTGGAAACATCAGGGAATTTTATTGTCTGACATGACATGATGAATAACATGAAAATTGTATCAACAATTCATGAGCACAAAGTTTGAACCCACATTTTATTTTAGAAAAATATTTTCAGTTTGAATGAACCCTGGAATAGGTTATTGCTTATGAAAGAACTGTCAGCATTTGCAACAAATATCATAAATGTAGATGAAAAACAGCAGTATGATTTAGAAGTGCATAAATATCCTAGGTATTGATTTTCTTGCTGAGCCAATCAAAAGTGACACTATTGTTGTTTAGTGGACGAATGTGAGGAACTTTTTGAAATTTCATTTACTGTCCAAATTGGCACTAGCCTTTCTTATGTGCTTTCATGGCCCTCAAGTTGAATCCAGTTTCAGTTCCATGTGAACAATATTATTACCCCACAGACCAGTAGGTGAAATGTTTCAACTTTCAATGCCATCCAAGCTATCAAGTACGAACTGAATTTTTTAAAAAAGGAAAAATCATTAGTTATATTTTTTAGGATAGATTTTCTTAAAGGAAAAGGTAAATTCCAATTTTTGTAAGAGTATGAGAACATCTTGTAAAAGATGTAACAAAGAAAATCAGTACAACAGTCTCATTAAGGGAAAAAAGATTGAGGGAAAAAATACTGTAAAAATTAAAGCATTATCTAAAGCGGCAGCCAAAAAAATTACGGCTAATGCTATGAAAATGTAAATGAACAAACACATAGACAAAACAAAAGAAAAAACAAATGAACCAATCTGCTCAAAGAAAAATGAAGGAAAAATTCAGGTGCAGCAACATCAACTATAAGAAGCTAGAAACATTTCCTCAAGCACTAAAAGTAGTACAATGGTTAATGCCACCCACATAAATTTCAGATGCAACTACTGAACTCAGACCACCATTTAAAAAAAAAAAAAAAAAAAAAAAAAAAAAAAATTTAAACAAGTAAACCCAGTTTAACCACAAAAGAAATGTATGCTGTTAGATCCTACCTGAAAAATTCTTGTCAATAAATTTTTGAGCTTTTTTTTTATTAAAAAAGAAAAAAAAGAATATGAATTTATTATTATGCTCCTGTTATTTTCATTAAAACGTTAAATTTTGTTTTTTAAATTTAACTATGTACATTAGCAATGTGACAATTCTTTTATCTTCCAGTTTTTGATTATAATGCACATATATTATATAGTTTAATTAAGAAACCTTTAGTGAGTAAATTAAAAAATATTTTTATACTTCTGTTATTTTCATTAAAACTTTACATTTTTTAAAAAATTCAGCTATGTACATTAGCAAGGTGGCAATTCTTTTATCTTTCAGTTTTTGATAATAATGCGCATATATTATATAGTTTAATTAAGAAACCTTAAGTGAGTAAATTAAAAAATATTTTTATAATGTAATACAAACACATTAAATGGATGAAAATCTATAGGATTGAAAAAAAAACTTATTTTGAACATTTCGTCTCTTAATATAACTGAACTTTTGATCACGCATTTTTCCTCTTTTTTCATCTTTCTTCAATCTCATGCCTGTTAAAAACAACACTGTAGGGTTAACCAAGTATTTTTCGAGTTAAATTTTGAATATAAATAATTTTATGTACAACGTAATCATGACATTTTGTGCTAATGTTATAAAATTTACAAATGTTTTGTTCATCAGGAATTTTACTTTAACTTTATATTAGTCAATAACTCTTTTATTTTTGAATTGTTAATAGGGGATAAGATTTTATTGAATGAGAGGAGGGTGATTATTACCCTGCCACCTTCTTTTCCCCATTTTCTAATTTAAATTTTTATGTTTTTAGAATGGTTGACGTCGGAGGACAACGTTCTGAAAGACGGAAATGGATTCATTGTTTTGAGAATGTAACTTCCATAATATTTTTAGTTGCCTTGAGTGAATATGATCAAATTCTCTTTGAATCAGATAATGAGGTAAACCAACATTCTACTCACAATTTATTAAGGAAATATGCAAAAATGTAATGACTATACCAATGCATATTTTTAACTTTTTTTTTGGTTGAATGTGTAATGTAATGCTTATTTTAAATTTTCAGTAAAAAAAACTGTAGGGCTAAACTTCAAATTCCTAAGCAGAAGGTACACGTCCCTGCAAGCTTTGTGTGTGTGTAAGGAATTGTTGGTTATTTATTAAGACAGAAAGTTTCATTACTTAACACAAATTCTTTGCAATTGTCTACTTTCACTCCACTAAAAGTATAAAATTGCTTCAAAATTCATGGTATAAATTGAGTAGTGTTAGAGCATTACTGCATATATAACATTACAAGTTAGTCAGTATGGACTGCAGGGTTCACACTGGGGAAAAATACAATGAGGGATTTTCCTCCTTGGCCAAAATTTGAAGTGGGATTTTTAAAGTTTAAGCCCTAAAAATTTTTTTTTTGAGTGGGATTTCAAAAAATAATGCGGGAATCGCGCAATCGCCCGGCCTAGCGCGAACCCTGGACTGGTAAGTAATCTGAGGTCAATAACCTTCTGCCCATAGATAATTAATGTGGATGATTTTCAAAAAGAGCTTAAATTTGAAGATTCCTTGTGTGTGTTTTTTTTTTCTATTTTGAAGGTGTATGTAATTTAAAATATATTCAGTAATTTCCCAGTTTATTTTTTATTTTGTTGAATTAAAAATTATATACAAATGTTTGTTAGATAAAACAAGTCATGGGATTAGTATTTTCTGTAATGATATTGTTGAAACCTTGGTATAATTACTGGTTTTAAAGAAATAATATTCTTTTCTGAATATTGCTTGTCAAAATGGAAAACATGATCTATTAATAAATAAAAAATTATTATTTGTAGTGGTAAAATTTACCCATTCTGTAAAAGTTTCAAAAAATCTTATCTGGTTCTTTAATGGATGCCTCTTTCTTACGATATTTATGTTAAAGGAATGTTACAGAACAATGCACATATATCTAGATTGACAGCCTCCTGCGCTCTAAACTTAAAAAAAATATTTCTTCAGGACCAATACGTCCTCTGGCCAGCTAGACCCAATGTAGTCTAGCCAAAGGTAGCCCAAAAGTGGGTTTAGCACATGATTTTTGAAAAAATTCATGCAGTGCATAGATAGCCTTTGGCTGTCCTCTTTTGCCATGAACATTACCAAAAGTGATCTAAAATTTAGTCTTTAAAACTTCCATTTAAAAAAATTGCATAAGGAGATCCCTAAACCCCTTGCCCACCCAAACCTCACCAAATATAACGTAAAAATGCATTTTAGGGCTTCAATTTCAAAAAAATTTCAGGATCAACACCCCCCCCCCCCCCCAAAACATTGCAAAAGTTTTGTTTCTATTCAAATAGTTTAATTGAACCCTTGTGTTTTTATTGATTTTTCAGGGAAAAAGATTTTTCCTTATCGACCCCAAACATAACCTTAAATTGTGTTTTTATAATAATTTCAATTTCTCAAAATTTCCCGAGTCCTTTTCTAGAAAGATAAAAAATGATACTGAAGTAAAATTGTGTTTTTAGAATATCTATATCAAAAAGTTCCAGGGCAAAACCCCGAAGCTCTTTTGCCTAATGTCACAAAAATGGCCTAAAAATGCACTTTCAAAACTTTTATTTAGCAAAAGATTTTTGGTCGGAGCTCCGACTCCCCACATCTCCTAACTTTAATGAAGAGAGCCTAAAATTGTGCTTTTAGAAAGTAAATTTTGAGAAAATCCTGGAGGTGAGTTGCCGGTCCGTCCTCTTACTCCTCATACGTTACCAAAGATAAATAAAATTTTTGTTTTAGATCTTGCAAACTTTTGTATCTATCTTACCTTTAAAGCAAAAAGTTGCACATCAAGAATTTATCAGTACTATCTTACATACACTTTATAAATTCCCTTTTTTTTAATTGATAGAGAAACTTGAAGGATTCTAAGTAAGTGAAAGGCAGTTTCAAATCTTTGCGAAACCTCAGAAAGATTTGACACAAGTTCCAGATGTATTTATCGGCCAGCCTTGATCTATTGGTTTATGCTAAAGTAGACAAGGGAGATAGATATTCATAATTTTTTTTTTGTTTATTGGGAATCAATACTGTAATTGTATAATAAGCATTAAAGTATTGCAGAATCCGAGAACTTGAATGGCGACTCTTCTGATTATTTTCAATGATGGAGGCAATGCAATATCTTTTCTATAAATCACAATATAGTGATTTATAGAAAAGATATTTTTTTCAACCAGAAGAATACATAATATAATGTTACATGAGTTAAGTTAAAGTTTTTACAATTTGATTCATTTCAAATCCCAAAGTTGCTCTATGGGTTCCCATACAATTCTCATTCCTTTATTTGTTATCTACCCTTCCCGCTCCCTGAAGTTTTGATCAGTACTTTCAAGATCCCCTGAATAATGTGGGGTTAGTCTTAATAATTTGAAGCACTGAAGTGAAATAAACAGTCAAATGTCCCCTTTGCAGCAAAATCTTGTCGTGGTTTGGCTCATATATATATACAAAATAATTTCCAGTCTAGTGCATTATTTTAATCAAATTTTAAATTATTTCCTTTAGAATCGGATGGAAGAAAGCAAGGCTCTGTTCAAAACGATCATCACATATCCATGGTTCCAGAATTCATCAGTCATTCTTTTCCTTAATAAAAAAGATCTCTTAGAAGAAAAAATTATGGTTTCACACCTTGTTGATTACTTTCCTGAATATGATGGTAATTTTTATGTTTGTTTGTAGTTGTATTGTTTAAATGCCAAATCTTATAAGTTACTGTTTTTTTTTTTGTTGTTTCCATGAATAATTAAATAAATGCATTTTTAAAAACAAGTATGGTAATTGTCGGGGACCGTCGGGGATAGTTTTATCCCTTCATGGAACAAGCTTTGGCTTTTAAATTGAAACCGCATTCCTGCATAAGATGGCTCATCTTTTTTGAAGATTCAAGTAACACAATAGCCCATGTGTAAATAAAAGGCTACGAAACTTTTTTTTGTCTTGAGACTCACGCCTTTAATATGCGCAAAAGAAATTAAACGAACAAAATACATCACAATTACACATTTAAACATAAAAAAAAGGTATCAGAGCTCCATTGTTTCCGTGCGAACTCCTCTCGTTTCCTTCTCTCTCTCCGCCCTGTGCGCCACTTTCTCGGTGAGGGTGATACGTCACAGTAATAGAATGTTGTAGTTATTATTATTATTACTATTATTAAGTCGAAATCGTGACATTGAAAGTATAGACCATTTTTACTTTAAAGCCTGGATCCACTATTTTCTGTAATTAAGTTAAATCACAATACTGTGTTGTTAGCAATGTCTCTTAGTATATGACGAGAAATGTTAATATTACAGACATAACTGAGTGTATTTCATCATTCAGTACCATCAAATACTTTTCTTCCACCATAGCTAGTGGCTTTGAAATAACCTGGTAACCCAAAATCACAGGGGTTGAGGATGTTTTATAAACCAATGTCTTTCGTCATTTTATCAATATAACATTCAATGCTATCCCACACTGGTAGGCAGTTTCAAAAAAACGTTTTCAGCTAAGCACAAAATCCCAAGACTTCCTGTAAACTGTTACCGAGTTGAATAAGATTTGGCGTAGTAATTTACCTTTTTCGGTGGGGGCTTGATTATAACCTTGTATTTTTTGTTTTGTAATGAATGCAGGGCTTTCTAGTACTCGCTTTTTTTTACTTTTTGAATATTTTCCCACATTTTTATGCATTGACAAGGCTCAGATTTTTTTTCTAACAAATATTAACTACATTTAAATAGCAAAACCTCAAATTTAAATGCATTTTAGTTAGTTCCAACTGTAAAACAAACACACATACACAGAGATACATAGATAATACATATTCATTCACATGTTTATAATTAGCAGTTAACTGTTTTTTTTTTTGCGGGGGAAACGTTTTTTTGGTTTAAACCAGGTTGGTTTTTTTAAACCGGGTGTTTTTGGTTTAAATAGCATTTGTTGGAAAAAGCAATATTCGACTTCTGGAAAATCATGGAGATTTTATATCATTAATTTTGAATAAATGTTATTAGTAATTAATTTATTGATAATTAATTAAATAACCAAGTTAAAACCTTGAATTTTAATTACCTTATAAATATAGTTTTTATTTTTTCAGAAAGTTACCTTTACGGCCTTATTCACAATCGCGAGTCACCCACAGAGTTACTCTCTACCGTAGGTTACTCGCAGATTTAACAGAAAACTTTATTCTCAATCACGAGTCGGAGGGAAACTCGCGAGTTCGCAGCCGATTCTCACCCCAGCGTATGACTCGCCGTTTCTGGAGGGTTACTCTCGGGTTTTCTCCCATCATGCAATGCGGCATTCGTAAACAAACATGGCGGAAAGATATCATGCGTTTGAACTTTCTGATTTAGAAGCTCTGGAGAACTCGGAAAGAAGATTTCCGGTTCTGCCAGAAACAAGAAAAAATGATCTCTATGAATTAGATGACATTGATTTTAAATACCGTTATCGATTGAACAAAAGCACCGTTGAAGAAATAGTGCAAATTCTTCACACCAAATTGCAATCGAACACTGCAAGAAACATGGCGATTACGCCAGAGGAAAAAGTTTTAACTGCTTTGCGGTATTATGCCACTGGAATCCAACATGTAAACGTTGGGGATTTAGTGAAAATGAGCCAGCCATCTGCAAACAGATGCATCAATGAGGTGTCCAGGTGTCTGGCTGAGCTCGGATCCCAATTCATTTCGCTACCAGGAACGGAGGAAGAAAGACTTTCGGTAAGTTATACATAATCTTATCATATATATAAATATGTATACTATGTCAGTTCATCATAGTATCAGCTATAATAATGCGGTAGTGCCTTTTCAATTTTTTATTCAGAAATTTCATATTCTTAGATGGTTAGTTAGTAAAAACTGTGGTACGTTATAAGTACCACAGTAGGTGGGTGACTATTGATCTGAAAGAATTCTAATGAGTTATACATATGAATTTCAAGTGTCTTTATTTGGACATACATATGAATTTCAAGTGTTTAACAAGTGTCTTCCTAGTTATGAGAAATCATTTTTTATTGTAGCCAGTTATTACTTATAAACAGATAAATTTTTTCATACATCTGGAGCTTCTAAAGGTCTTATTATGAGCCTATATTCACTTATTAAAATTTCACAAATAATTATGGGAGATAAAAGAATCAAGAAAAGAACCTTATTGTGGGAAAAATATTGAATTGCAATTGGCAGAATTTGTAATTCACCAGATCAAGGAAAAAACTTTTTTACATCTGATGATTACTGAAGGAAATTAGAAAGGGTATTCTGAAAGAGAGTTATGCATTCAGAACTACAGGGATGTCCACCATGTGGGGAAGGGGGACTTGCGTAGACTGCATCATTTAAATTTTTAGGCGGGGTTGTTTTTAGGGGTGTTTTTTTAGGGGGGGGTTCAATTGGTGACAGCTATTACATTCAATAGGTGACTGACTACAGCAGTGGTACGCCACTGGTGTAGTCCTAGGGAAAAAATGTAGTTTAGATAAGATAATTATAAGTTTGCTAAATCTAGCCGTTCCAGACACACCACCCACCCAAACAAAAGGTGCATCATAAACTGCGATGCAGGTCTTAAGCGAGGATTAACAACTATATTGTTCGGATTACAAATCCAGTGCTTCACAATGTTCTTGTTTCTCTTTGTATCAAATTTTAAGCTCCCATGGCCTATGCATCATTAAAACCAGTTGCTTGCTACACTATTGTAGGCAGTTTGCTTTATAGATTGCTCTTTTGAAGATATTTTAAGTATCAGTCCACATTCATGTACTAATGAACCATTGATATATAAGGTAAGAAAGTCTATGTGATAAAACTTTTCAATAATTTTTCCTGTAATATGAATGTAGATAACTGTTTTCTAACTGTTTTGTTTTCCTTTCTTATTTTTGTAGATCAGCCAGGAGTTCTTCGAGAAGTTTGGATTTCCATCAGTGTATGGT
Source organism: Octonoba sinensis (assembly GCA_038502835.1). Classification (NCBI taxonomy): domain Eukaryota; kingdom Metazoa; phylum Arthropoda; class Arachnida; order Araneae; family Uloboridae; genus Octonoba; species Octonoba sinensis. The sequence goes on along the minus strand of CM076601.1, from coordinate 126,038,153 downwards.
GCACTGGATTGCACATTGATTAAAATACTCAACCCCGGAGGTCCCAATGCAGAGACTTTTCGAAGCCGAAAAAAGTTTTTTGCATTGAATGTTCAAACAATGTGCGATGCAAATATGACGATACGGAATGTTGTTGCTCGATGGCCAGGAAGCACGCACGACAGCACCGTGTTTGATCATTCCTACCTGCGAGCACATCTAGAAACTCAAGTGCCCAGCCGCTATCACGTACTAGGAGATAGTGGCTATCCACTCCGCTCATATCTCATGACGCCATTTTTACATCCAATTACTGCAGCTCAGAGAAGGTATTTATCGTAGTTCTTAGCTATTATTCTAGCAGTACTACTTTTCTTTTCTCCACCAGACCCCTACCTGTTAGCCGAGGCCTTAGGATTGCTTACGCAGGGGGAGAGGTGGTGGGGTCTACGGATTTTACATGCACATATTCCCAAGTATACATGGTGGTCTTCAGTGGGTATCGAACGCGCGACCTTCCAGGTGGAAGTCCGACGTGCTAACCACTAGGCTACCACGGCACCTTCTAGCAGTACTACTAGTCCAAATTTTAGTGAAAATGATAATTTGTACTGTTTATAAAACCTAAAAACAGTATGACTGGCAATGCTATTTAACGATTCCAGGCTATTTTTAAATTTTGTTTGAAGCAATCAAATTAAAGAATACTTAAAAATAATGTCACTTGTCCTCTTAAGATATAACTATAAATTGTTAAAAAAATATTTGTTAGCGTCTCAAATGGTTCTCAGCACCATTGCATCACTTGACTATCCTTCCACATTAAATTTAAGTAAAAGACCATGATTAATAATTAAAAAAAAAAAGTCCAACTCAGCAGTGGTGTAGTCCTGGAAAAAAAGGTGTAGGGACACTTAGGGGGGGGGGGGGGGGCTTATTTTAAAATTCAAAACAAATGGGGAGACAATATTTTTAAAGTAAAAAAAGTAGGGGGTGCCATCCTCCCTCGACTACACCACTGCAACTCAGTTATTGCCGAATTGTTATAATGCTTGAGTAAAAAATGGATACATGATTTAAAACTGATATGTTCTATAAAGTGTAAATGTGTCAAAGAATAGTTAGGTGCAATGTTTAATACAGGGCTTGAAAATTATATTGCCCGACATGTCCGGGGCATGTAAAAACTCCGATCAGGTATGAATCTTTGCATGTCATTTTTTAATTTCATTAATCAAAAATGTCTTCCCAAAACTTTATTTTTTTGTATGTTATTGAAAAGTCCTTTCATTCTTACCAGAGCTCAAAACTGACAAGTTGACGGACATGCATGTCAACAATAAAATTGGTAGTGTAATTCAAATTTTGACTTGTAGCGATTTATTAATGTAATATTTATTTCTAATATAATTTTTTAATGGTTTAGTTTGACGTATAAATTATTCTTTATTCTGATACAAAGCTGTTAATTTAAATTTTCGTGTGATTTTTTTTTCTGTACGACAAATTCAAATGCTTTTATTAATATGCAATAACACAACTTCTGGGTATGTAAACATTTTGTTTGGGCATGTATTTTTTAAATAAAGATGCCCGGCAGTGAAAAAAAAAAAAGTTACAATAATAGTTGCATTTCAAGATTTTAAGTATCATACTTATATTAATACAATTTTTCAGGTACAACACTTCCCATATAAGGGCTAGGAATGTTGTGGAGCGGCAGTATGGCCTGTGGAAGAAAAGATTTTCCTGCATTGAAGGTGTCCTTCGGTGCAACCTTCAGAATGCACAGGCCATAATAGTTGCAACTGCAGTACTGCACAACATTGCAATTAAGTGCAATGACGAATTTGATTTTGATGAAGAAGATACTGATGAAGACGACACTTCTTTGTCACCAAATAATAATGCACAACACAGTGGCATTGCCAAACGAAATGTCATAGTTTCAAATTTTTTTTCTGCTTAATTACTTAATTACTGTAATATAATTTTTTTAAACTGTCAATTGCTATTTATTCATGTACTTTTAATTAATGTTTCATACTTTTGTAACCCAATGACAAGATGTGAATTCAGTTGTAAATAAAACAGATAATAATTATAATAACGTTTATGAAATTTTCATATTAAAGTTTAGGAAAAATAATAATTTTCAAAAAATTCATATTGAAACTTGGAAAGAATAAAGTTTCATTTAAAAATTATTTTTGACATTGAGATTTTTGACAAAAAGAGTTATAAATGGCAGCTACTAAACATTAATTCATATGTTTCATGTATTAAGTTTTTTCAATTGCAATTTATTCATATATTTTTTAATGTTTCATTCTTTTATTGTACTACAATGATAAGATGTGAATTCTGTTGTGAGTAAAATAATATTTTTGAATAATTCATTTTGAAGTTAGGGAAACATAGTAATTTTCAATGATTGAAAGAATAAAAAGTTTTATTTGAAAGTGTTCTTTTTGTCATTTTATAGATTTAAAAGAAAAATAATTAAAAATACAGCTACTAAATATTAAGTTAAAAGTATTTAATGTATTAGGCTTCTATTGTTTTCAAAATGAAGACAAGATAGCAAAGGAAAAGTAGCATTTTATTAACAAACATAACTAATCTGAACTTTTATTATTAGAAAGATAGAAATCCCTTTTAGCTTTCAGCATTTCATATTTCATCTCTTGGTTTTTTATTTTTAATTCATAAATTTTTCTCTTATACTCTTTCTCTTCTGAAAGAGCTTGCATGTACACTTCATGCTCTTTTTTTTTAATTTCTTGAGAAAGTGTGCTCTCTTGCTGAATCGCAAGTTTTCGAGCTTCAGCTCCATCCACAATAGCTGTGGATGCTTTTACCGAAGCATTTGGTTTGCGCAACTGGCGACTAAACGCAAAACGCTTGGCTTGTGGCCGTTGTATGATTGGTTGTGGTCTCGGTGTGGTCTCAACTGGGTCCACACTATCAGAATCCCGATCCAGGACACTACTCATCTCTTCCACTCTAGAGGAAATTTCTGCACGTTCGGTTTCCTAAACAAAATGTTCATGAACAATTTTAGTAATATTAAGTCATGCAATTATATTTTTAGATAATTTGACAAGACATAAAACAGAAAGTAACGGAATTTAGCTCATTTAACATGAGAACGGCATAGGAAATTATCATTTATATAAATAAAAAAATAATGGATATTTATGTCATATGGTTGGATATATATCACAGACACTTTCTCGCAAACTATTTAAAAATTTTGTTTATTTACATAATATGTAATATACAGAGTCTGACAAAAATGCGAAAATCTTAGAAGCCGGGGAAAATTTTTAGGAGCCAGCTATAATATTTCCATTTGTCGCCACCGGAAAAACTAGTCGGCAAGGCATTTTTTTAGTAGCACTGTTCCACTTGCTTCGTAATAGTTCGCATCAGAGTCGAACGGGTTATCCAAAGGTTGGGTGACCACGCCAATGGATATGAGTTTTTCCTCGAGAGGGGACAATATTGAGGTTGTTTGCTCCCCTCCTCCAGTTTTAAAATATTCAACCCGCTCGTCACCTTTTTTTTTCTGAGCAGATTTCTTCATATTTTTAAATTTATTTTTAAGCTGGGTGACGCTGCGGTATGGCACAGTCCCAACGGAATTATATTCTTTAGCAAGTTTTTGCCACGCATCGTCCTTTTTTTTGTTGAAAACAGCATTCGTTATTTTGCTGTGGATTATGTCTTTGTACTTATCAACAAGAGAAAGCAACAATTCCATCTCTACCAAGGAAAAATTCGTTTTTGCTTCCATTTCACACAGTAACAATATCGCGTCTAAAAGTAAACAATGTCACGTGATCCAGAACTGACGAATCATGAAGGCTCTCTCATTCTTCCTGAAGAAAACCTCCGGGTACAGTTACCTATGGTTCAGGAATAAGAGACAAGGGTTACTCGAGAGTTACTCTTACTCCCGAGTAATCAGACTTGCGAGTCACTCCGGGGTCAACTCGTGATTGTGAATAAGGCCGTTAGTCAAACATGCATAAGTTGACCACTTACGGTGCGGCACTTTAGTGGTCAACTTATAGGGGGTCGAGATTTTTTTTTGTCATTTCTTACACTATGCATTTATTCATTTGTGACTAATTAAAATTTTACTTCATGCATTAACATTACTTTAAAATTAGTAATTAGCTATTTTTTAACAATTATCTACCATTAGGTAAATTTAACCTGAATGACTTACAATGTATCCAATACAACTTTAAAACTAAAGCACTTAGTTAAAGATAAATATGTTAGCTTATTTATTTGATTGTAAAGATTCCCTAAAAAGCACAATTTTCCGAAAGGGCTAGATCAATTTGAAGAAAAAGAAATTTATTTATAGAACAAAAGAGTGCTCATAGTAGTTTTCTTGAATGGTTAACTTACAAGGAGGTTTAGGCAAACTTTACATTGATGTTTCATCCATCCTGACAAATACTGGTCTAACAATATAGTATAAAAAACATTATCCTGGAGAACTTATTTTAGTTTTCTTATCTTTGCAAAAATAGGTAAAGAAATATAGTAATAATTAGGCAACCAACTTATAAAGGGTTTTTTATAATATTACTCCCACCCAAATTTGGCGTGCATAAGTGGTCTATATATACAGGTGATCCAGTTAGAAAGGTTTCCCCACAGTAAATAATATAGTTATTCCATTCCTGACCGAAAGTGGTCAACTTTACAGGTTTTACTATGTTAACGTGTTATAATACTCAACTTATACAGACCTTTCAGCAAATTATTAAAGAAATAATTATTATGCGAGGTGAATTTTAACAAAAGCATATTTTACTAAATCAATAAAAAATAAGCAAAAATGAAAGATATATTAAAAATAATATGTTGATATACAGTATCGGTATATCAATAAATGATTACAAGTCTCTTACTAGTATAGATATATTTTTCTTTAAAAGTAAAAAAAATCGTAAAAAATTTAGAAATGATAACACTTATACAAATCAGCAACATTGGCTTAGAAATTATCACCATTATTTAAATTTTTTTTAAATACAAACTTTATTTTTCCTGATTAAATATATTTATAAAAACAAAAACAATTTTGTAAAAGTAATACAATGTTCAAACTTTATTTTTCCTGATTAAAGATTAAATATATTTTTAAAAAAGAGGAGAACAATTTAGAAAAAAAGAAAAAATTGCACTGATTAAAAAAAAATGTTAGTTTACAACCTCAGTAATTAATTATTTGTCTAATGCTGTGCTTGTAATTTCTGCATAAATTTGATTTTTTAATTTTTTATAATGTGTAAAATAAATGAAAAAACGTTTGGGTTTTTTAAAAATTGTTATCTGTAACATACATTTGCAAATTGGTTATTATGAAGATACTTTATTATTTATAACGTATATTCTTTAACTCCAGGGATTACAATGGCAATACCATTTAATTTTTATAATGACTGAGAAGAGTTTTTCTCAAATTAGCTCTTCAGAGCTAATTTAAGAAAAACCCAAATAGTCTGACATGTAGATAGATGAGAAAAATTTGAACTAATTTAAAAAAAGTTTGTTAATTTACAAATTCATTGATTATACAGTGCTGTGCTTGTAATTTCTGCATAAATTTTCATCTTTCAATTTTTAATAATGTGCAAAATAAATGTAAAAAGAGTTGGTTTAAACCAAGTGTTTTTTTTAAAAAACCCATTTGGTTTAAACCAACCAACCCTGATTATTAGTAAGTTGTAGTGTAACAAAAGGTTTAGTGGTACCTGGTTTTAAACTTTCCTCTTTTTTGCCATTTGGTAAATTACATCCCTGTATATAGCAAATTTAGTTATCTTTTTCTGAGTAAATAAAGAAAAAATGCACAAGGAATTGATATATAGCCCCCTCTAAATTCCTCAATAAGGATTTAGCATATGATTTATGTGGTCATTTTAGCAAAGTTTCTTTTTCAATCATGAGATGCTTCATTTCATTTCTTGTGTGGCCTTAGAAGTCTTTAGTACGATGTCGCAGAGTGAAGCTCTAAGATCTGACATCTACAGCTATGTTGTCCTGTCTGGGCACAATATCAAAATTCTTAATATCATGAAATATGTATACTATTCATTCTTAAAACTTAAGTAAAAATGGATTCAATAATGATGTTTGAGAATAGGACTGTCTTGCTCTACACAGAAAAAATAAAGAAATAGATTCCTTGGTATCAAACAAATGACTAACATTGTTTTCATTTTACTAAAATTATTAATTATATATTTTTAAAATCTTTTTTTATTTTTAGGACCTAAACAAGATCATATAGCTGCCCGAGAATTCATTTTGAAAATGTATCTTTCACAAAATCCTGATCCTGATAGGATGGTGTATTCGCATTTCACCTGTGCAACAGGTATAAATTTTTTCACTTTCTTTGTAGTGCTGAATTTTTAGGAGCAAGAAGGAATCAATAAGATTAATTATAATATTACAAGCAAACATTTGTCTACTTATTCACAACAATATAAATTAGTTCTAATTTAAGCTCATGATTATATTAAGCACTGCATTCAGTGACCTCTATAGGCCTCGTACAGTCATTCAGTGTGACTTTGAACCGGGGGGGGGGGGGGGTAACTTTGAGCAACATATCTTTTTGTATGTTTGACTGAAAAAAAGAAACTAGAAGATCCAGTGCTGCACTCAACTAAATAGGTTATAAAATAATTTTTCTATTCTTAATTTTAAAACCAAGTCAAATATGCAAAAAAAATATGGCGTGGTTCAACATTAACCCCCACGGTTCAAAGTTATCCTGAATGACTGTACTCCAAATATTTATTTAGAATAGGTTACAATGTTTCTTTCCTCCACAAAAGTACAGAAATGTATTCCCAAAGAGCCAAGCTTCTTGTATAATATATTTGCTTTATTTTTATTAAGCGTGGATGATTTCAACAGAAATCTGTTGTATTAAAAAGATTATCAGTTATGAATAAGTGGTTTACTATTTTAATGATAAAAAATCTGTTTACAAAATGTTCGTTTTAGCAAAACTTCCCTTGTTTTATTTGCGAAGCATTGTGTTATAATTAGATATATATTTTTAAAATATATTATCAGTCCCTCAAAGCATAATGTATCTAAAATGGCGGTGTGCACAAGATGTATGACATTATTTAAGTAATTTTAATTTCATTTCATATGTACTTGATGACTTATGTTTTTCTTTCCAGATTTTTAAAAAAAAATTATTTGTTTTAAGATGTTTTTTAACCGTAAGTCATACATATTTATAATGTGTTTTTTACACGCTAAAATGCTTGCTGCCTTCCAATTATTTTGCTTTAAAAACTTGGCTCATTACATAATATATATTTTAATTCTCAAAAATGAAAGAACTTTGTCTCCAAAATATTTTAAATGCAATTTTATTGTTTTTATGTTTTGTAGGTTAAGATATTCTTATTCATTTAAGTAACAATACTTTCAACATGCTTTAGTTAATGAGAAGAAAATCTTGGTTACATGAAAATAACCATAATAGGTACTTTAACATCAATGAAGATAATGCTTCAAAATATTTATACAAATCACTATAAAAAATATATCCGTCTTTTTTTTTTTCTTTTTCAATCTGCTTTTGTTTTTTGGTATATAATTTTTAATGATTGGAGGTTTGTTGCATTTTTATTGTTACAGTGGTTTAGAAGGTGGAATGATCCACTACAAAAAGTTTCATGCAAACATATTTTAAATGAAGCAAATCACATAGCTAAACCTATGTTTCTCCAAGACTAGTTCGTATTGGAAATTTACTTCTTTTCCTGCACTTTGAACTCAAATTCCATGTAATTTTTCTAGTGTTCCTGTATTTTAAGCAATTAAACACATTGCCCAGAAGTGCCCACCGCCCCTCAGCGCGATAGTGAACCCCCCAAAACAGCTATAGAGCACCCTAAAAATAATAACCCCTTCCCTAATCGACCAAACCTCCCTGAAAACGTCCCAAAAAATTTTCAATTGTGCAGTCTGTGCCCTGACACTCCACCCCCACCTGATCTGCAGCTCTTCATTACCTGTATAAAGAACAGAAGTCCTTTAAAGTGTAATAATTTGAGCTCTCACCTTACAAAAGAGATAGTATTAATAATAAAACACTTCCTTAAAAACATGCTTGATGTCAAAGAATTTCATCTGACTGGTGAACATTGAATGTGAAAAGAAAAACCTAAACATTGTAGGCTTGAAGAGGGTGCAGAAATTTCTGAGAGAAATACAAAAGGCCCAAATAAAAAAGGCAAAATTATGCTCCTTTTTTACTACATATAAGTTAAATGATATGAGCAACCAATAAAGATTGGAAAAGAACGAAAAAAGCTTACAGAGAGCAGGTTTATAGTAGCTGTTGCTTATTTGAACAAAAGAATAAACAGCTCATGTATTTCCTGCATCATTACTTTTGTTGAGGTTTATTTAAAGTACTTATCTTCAAAAGGACAACTAATTAATTATTTGAAACGTTTGTGAAAGGAAAAGAAAAATCATCTATAAAATCGGTGTCTATCTTGCAAAACTTGCAATATGAGTTGCAAAGTCTATCATAATTTATTTTCCTGCTAGACTAGATCTACTTTCATTGCTAAGTTGATAATTATAGGTTTTTATTATTTTAAATTGCATTTTGTACTATCAAATATTTCCAATTTACCAAATTGTAGGACTTTGTACTTGAGCTTCAGTTTAATTGCAATAATTAATAATGACAGTTTGTTTTTAGTTTTATAAAAACATTTTCAGATTGAATTTGAAAATCACTGCTGTGAAATATACAATATTTTATGGATGCAGTTTACATGTGTGTTTATGTGCAATGTATTATATGTGAACTTTTAAATAATTTTGTTGATTATGCCAATTGGGTGGTATAAATTATTTGCAGGGTACATATAATATAGTTCATTAGAAATTTAATTACATGAAAATTTAATCCCTAAATTAAGAACAGTGCCAATGCTACATAATAAAATAATTCACTAATCATAGAAACTATAGTCAGCTTTCACTGCCTACAATTTTTATGGTGAAAAATACATCATTTTTATTTTGATCAAAAATGAATATAAAATATATAATATTCAGAGAATATCAGTACATATATTTGGATTCTGAGCGATAACCGAAGCTCTATTCAGCATCTGTCTGAATGGAGGAGGCATGGTGACAAAACAACTTTGAGTATAGTACAGCTTTTAAATTCTTTGAGTAGAAATAAAAAAATTACTCTTCAATGGATACCATCACATGTAAATGTTTTTGGAAATGAGATTGCTGACAAGCTGACTCGTCAGACCGGGGGGTTTTCCCCATAATGGATGCCTCACCTTCTCAGAAATTGCAACGCGAGTTGAACAAGACATAGGTTCTACCTGGAGACGGGCCCCAGCACACGAGTGGTACCAAGGTGTCCACTCTGGTCCTGCTTTACTTAGGGAAAGCAATAAACGTTAAAAAACTGTACTTGCCAGGTTGCAAATTCGACATACCCGAGCACAACGACATGTATCTGATCTTAAAGTCTATCCTCTTTGTTCAAAATGCAATGTGTATCAGGCTGCTCCTGCCTATGTTTTGTCCTGTATTGGATGTGTTAAGTTCCAGTTGTTCTCCAATCCTTCTGCTGTTTTGGAGGGTTTTAAAATGCTCAGGCTTATGGACTTGGTCTAGATGTTACTGTCTACTAAGTGGGATAAGAAACAACAAATATATAATATTTTTGAAGTTATAAAATTGAGGGCTTCTGTAGTTGACTTGAAGTTAAATACGAAGTTTTGTTTACCTTTGTGTTTTGTATATAACAAGCATCCTTTTGTTTACACTCCTAATTTCTGACAGGTATTTTCTTTACATAATCTGTCCAACATCCATCTACTATTATTTTTTATTTTAGTTTGCATTTATGTTCTTGTAATTGAAATTTAAGTTGTTCCCTTTGATATAACTTTTATTTATTTTTTATATATATTTATTTTATTTTCTTCAAGTCCCATTACCAAGTTTTACATGAAATATATTTTACTTTGTAGGTTGTATGTATAGCAGAAGTAATTGAGTTACTTTTAGAAAAGCATGTCTTTATATTTTAAAAAGTTAAATTAAAATATCATAGCAAGCTCTTTTTTTTTTAAATGTTACTAAAAACTTTATCTAGGTCATGCATGCTTGTGTCCTCCAATTAATTTATTTATTTTAATATTTACTAATTTGAAGTATGTAAAAATTAGTAGAATGATACCATTTTAGTTTATTTTTTGCCCATTCATGATTGTGTTATGACTTTAAAATAGCTGTCTGTTATTAATGCATTTTGTGGTTTTTAAAATTCTTTTTGCATGCTGACAATTAATGGAATGATATAGACACAGAAAATATTCGACTGGTCTTTTGCGCTGTTAAAGATACTATACTGCAAAACAACTTGAAGGAATGCAATCTTGCTTGAAAGATTTGAATAAAAACACTCTTCCTCAGTAATTTGTATTAAGTATAAAAACTATTTTTGAATAGTTATTGTAGGATCCCGTCTATCCTTCCAACTCCTTTTGTTTTTAAGCTTAGTGACCAGAAATTAACGTTACTTTTTGAATTATTTACACATTTTTAGCTTGCCTTTAAATTTACTCTTGAACATTAGCTAGTTTTATCTAATGAATAGTGTAGATAGCATCGTAGATCTAGCTGGAAATGTGTCAAGCCTGTTGTGTGTAGTTTGCCTAGTAAAAAGAAAAGAAATCTATCCCTTCTGATGTTTTTTCAATAAACTGATTTTGTTTCTTAAATTTTAAGTATAATTTTATATATGCTTTTGTGATTTATAAACATACTTTTTGAAAATTGCTTATCCCGTTTGTAATTTAATGCATATATTTAAATTTTCTTTATAATTTTGTATTTGTTGATTTAAAATTTTAAAAATTTGGTTTTTAAATATATTAGGAAATCAACAGAAAAAGAGTTTATCAAATGTTGCTTTGAAGCTTTTACCGAACTATTTACTAAAACGTTTCAATTTGTCCAAAAAAAAAAAATGCTGTGAAAAATTGAAACTCGCAGCGCGATTCTCGTACACCTCGAATAGAGGTCTCCTGTCGTTTTCAACCGGTTTGGCGGTGAAATCTACGTCGGATTGAGGAGAGAGGGATTCTCGTACCGCGACATCGATTTGAGTTCGATGTTTACAGTCGGATTCAGCTTGACTGCTCCGTAGGTGCCGAGAACGTGCTCGATGTGCTTTGTTCGATTCTTTTGAGCAAGTTTCTGTTGAACAAGTTAGTTCTGTTGTCAAAGTTAGGGAGGGGGATTGCCCCTCCCTAACTTTGAGAAATACAATGTATTTATACACGTGTTTAAGCAATTTGCTTTTTTTTAAACCGATAATATGCAACCCTTTGCCCTCCCCCCCTGGAAAAGTTTGAAATGACGCGCCTGAGTTTTCATGTTTGATCAACACTGGATTTCATAATTTGAAATAACGTTACTTATTACGTGGTGTGATGTGAAGAGATGCTGAAACTTGTGCATTTTTAGCAGCATTCATTTTTTAACTGTACAGAAAAGATTCCAATATTTTCAATACATAGTAATTCATCAAATGAAGAAAAAAAAAAAATCTCAAGAGTCCTGAATTTTTAAAATTAATTACTTATTTCTTAAACCATGTAAGTAGGAATAAACAGAGCATCCTCTTTTTTGCAGGAAGCATTTCAATTATTCGTTATTCAGATTACTAACCGAGTCAAATTACATCTGGATTAGAGAGAAATGAAGATTTTCAACTATAAAAAATATTACTCGAAATAAAATTTTAGAACGGCCTTCCGCCTGGTGACAAAATACCAAAACGCCGTACCAGCCTCATTACACACTTGCTCATTAGGAAAAAAAAGTGAAATAAAAGAATTTTAGTCTTAACAAAGTCTTTAAACAAATATTTTAATAATAATAATAAATAGTAAAAAAAGATTAAATGAACAAAGTAAATGCCAAAATAAAATCATTTAATTAAGTCAAAAACATATAGCGAAACAATAGTAATAAATCTGAAGCCTGCCTTATCGTAGCGAAAGTGAGTGCGAGAAAGAGAAACACGTGGAATTCTTAAAGCAACTGTGGATTCAGCCGCAGTTGTCACTGAAACGCATTCTGATTGGTAAAAAATACGTCACTTCCGCTGGAGGAGTACGAGGTCGAACGACGGCAGACGAGAATAGTGACTGCGGACTTGTGTCAATTTGCGTCGCGAGATAGCGAACTTTTTCTCCTTGATTTCACTGCTCGATACCATTTCGTAGCGAGGGACGAGAATCGCGCTGTAGAATCTTAATCCAGCACTAGTGAGGGAAGAGCCCAGCACTACTGAGATAAACTTGATTAATAAGGTTGTAACGTCTTCTCCTGTCATCTGCGAATCTTTAAAGAGAGCTTAGATTCCTTCTGTCGCACACTGTGCCACATTTTACGCTGTTCAGGTCCATTAATCTGGTATACCTCTCCGTTCTACTGTCTCCAATATTGGTACTGCTTCTTACAAAGTTGCTAAACATTTAGTCTCTATATTTTCTCCTCTTATGAACAGCAATTCCTTCACTATTAAAAATTTCGTTGACTTTGTTCACAAGCTACATGATTTCAAAACTTATGGGTTAACAATGGCTTCGTTAACACTCCCTTTTTACCAATGTACTGGTTAATGGTGCGTTGAATTCAGTAGTGTAGCCGAGGGGGGGGGGGACTTAGGGGTACGTGGCCCCCTACCTTTTTGCTTTAACACAATCATCCCTCCACTTGTTTTGAATTTTAACATATGTGTACTCCCACTTTTTGATGTTCGTATACGTAAGCGTCCCCCCACCTTTTTTTCCAGGTCTACACCACTGATTGAATTGTCTCAAATTGAGACTTCAGGAATATCATTTCTCTAGTTTTGAGATGAAAGAACTTATTTCTCTTACTCGTATTTGTCTTGTGCAAAATACTTTTGTTTTTGTTGGTGGTTACTTTGGTATGACTGAAGGTTTAGCTATGGGTAATTCCTTAAGCTCTATTTTAAGTGACATTTATATGCATTATTTTGAGACTAAACTATTTGAAAACATAACGTTTCCTTTTTATGTTTATATTGATGATTGTTTTGTTTTGCTTGACCAAAATCAGCTGAATATTAGTCATTCACTTGTGATCCTTGTATTCAATTCACTATTGAATTCGGAATTGATAGTTCTCTTTCATTCTTGGACGTTTTGATTACGAAAAGTAATGACGAATTAATGACTTCCATGTTTATAAGCTCTTTGCTGTTACACTACCTACTCGCAAATGCTCTTCTCATCCTCCAAACCAAAAGTTATCCTCTTTTAAGGCTCTTGTTTTCCATGCTTTGAATATCTGTTCCTCTTCTAACTCTTTGCATGCTCAGCTTTCTTACTATTATTTTATCTTTTCATCCAAAAATTAGTCTGCAAGTTGCTAAAATACTGAAGAAGTTTGGTTTTGGTGCTGCATTTTCTCCTGTAAATGAGATAAAATTTACAAATTTGAAGCATCCCATTGATTCTCACAGTAACTGGGGTATTTATAGTATTTCTTGCAAATGCGATCTTTCTTACATAGGTCAGACTAAACATGCCCTCAACCACCGTCTGAAAGAACATGAAAATTATGTTAAATTTCTAGTCTTCAATTGCCCAGCATTGTTGGACTTTTGATTATTGTTTTGAATTTTCTTCTGCTAGAATTATCAGTAAATATTCTTCTGTCTATGACCTTGATTTAATATGACCTGTGAAACTTATTATATTTGAAAAATTCTCATTCTATAAGAAATTATTTTCCTAGTACTCCATTTTTTCTGACATTCGGAAACATTTTTTATAGTTTATAGTTTTTTCTTTACGTGTTTCTCTCTATCCTCCTCTTTTCGTATTCCTGGCCTTTGGTTGTTCTTCTTCCTTCCTGTCTTTGTTTCCTATTGGCTAAGCTCTAATCTGACTCATTTGGTATGAGTACTGACTGTCTCTCTGGTTGTTGTCTGCTCGCTCAGAATTGTTTTGTTGTGTTTTGAGCGCTTTTCTGTCATGCGCTGATGAAGAAGCTCTATGTAGCTTCAAAATAGCTATTTGCTTTATTGTGTTGACAATTTGTGCTTTATTTACGTTTTTCTCCTTTTACTCAAAGATCTTTCACATTTGCCTATGTATTTTTGTAATAATGAATATTGAATACTGCCCTAAGAACTATTTGACATAAAGAGAACTGAGTAGGAACTGAAAGGTTCAGTATAGTTTATCAATATGTTTTGGCAAGAAAACTATATTGATTTGAATCTCATAACTTAAACAAATGTATATAGTAAAATTTCTTATTAGGCTTAATCCAAAAAGAGGCCCTATTTTCCAAAAAAGAACTTTCTGTATTGTATAAAAATAAATGAATAAATAAGATAAATCAAAAGAAAATTAGAAAAAAAAAAGATAATGATGCAGCTTGATTATTTTTTATAAAAGAAAATTATCCATGTATGAGGATTGTCTGAAAAGTTTCTAATCTCCATATAAAAATGCCAGCACTAGCCAAAAAAAAAAAAAAAAAACCACAACTTGTTTGGGTGTCCTTTGATAACTCCTAGCTAAAATTTTGGCCATTTTGAACGTGAATTTTTTGCTTGACAATTATTTTTGCGAGTTGATGCTACTTTTCTTCATCGAAAATGGAAAGAATCAAGTATTGAGCTGCCATTAGACACTTGTTTTTGAAAGGCAATATGCGTACACAGATTGAGAAGGAGTTGGTTGCTGTGTATGGGGACTCTGCACCATTATTTGCTACTGTGAAATTTTAGTCAGCTGAATTTAAATGTGGTGGTACCAGCTTGGGTGATGGTGAACATTCAGGAAGACCAAAAACTTTGTGACAATTCATCAAATGGTGTTTGTAGAATAAAGGTAAGATATATAGAAGAGGCTCTGAGCATCTTCAAACAACATGTTTGCCACATACTAAATGAAGAATTAGGTATGCACTAGCTGGCTGCATGGTGCCTCATTTGCCGACTTTGGACCAAAAACACATATGAATGAACATTTGCACAGCTCTGTTAGCTTAACTAAGGTGCAATAAATTGGAGTTTTTTGTTGTGTAATCACAGGAGATGAAACATGATTTACCAGTGTTGCCCAAAAATTAAAACCCAGTCAAAACAGTAAAGGGAGAATCTGCTCCGAAAAGGCAAAAACTTGCTTCTGCTGGAAAAGTTATGGCAACAGTTTTCAGGGATAGCCATGGAATTATCTTCATAGACTATCTTGAATAGGGCAAAGCTATGCAATATTACTGGACAAGTTAAAGGCAGAACTTGTGGCAAAAACCCCTTCTTTCAATAGAAAAAACAATTTGTTTCCTCAAGACTGCTCCCTCACACACCTTAGCGGTGTCGATGGCGAAAATTCATGAATTAAGGTTTGAACTGCTTGACCACCCTCCCCACTTGACTACCTGACCTCAAGAAACTTTTTTCTGTTTGCTAAGCTGAAAGGAAAACTTAGAAGACAACAATTTTCATTAAATGTGTAGGTAATCAACCTTGTAAATAACTGTTTTGCAGAGAACAATGCTACACATTATTTGAACGATTAAAAGGATGGGAGCATTGCTGGGGAAAAGGTACAGCCTTGCAAGATTATATTGAAAAAATAAAGTTATTTTTGGAGAAAAAATGTCTTTTTTCTTTGTTAGGTCATAAACCTTTCTGACGACCCTCTTAGATTCAGTAATGTTTTTGAAAGCTAAAGTTTTTATATATCAGCTGGAAAGTTGGTAGAAAATTTTAAAATTTGTATTGGTTTTTAACTCTTGTCAACTAATCATCTACATAATTTTTTTTTCATTGTTCAATCATGCTCTAAAACTTGTTTTTCACAGGCTTATAGTATTCACTTCTAGCGTATTTGTATTAATATACTTTTTTTTCTTCCTATTTCAGATACTGAAAATATTAGGTTTGTGTTTGCTGCAGTAAAAGATACCATTCTCCAGCAAAATTTGAAAGAATATAATCTTGTATAGGTGGTAAAGTTAGAATTTTTACTATTTTGACTTTTTTCATGAGTCACTGTGAAGGAAGCTACCTTTTGGTTAGTACTTTCAGCAGGGATTTCCTTTTCCCGAAACAAAATCAATTTTGCAACTTGTGAACTATATATATATATATATATAGTAAAATATACTTTTGAGGATGTTTTATGATGTCCGACAGATGTGATTTTAGTGAGCAAGTGCTATCAGTAAACAAACGCCATTAAGACAATTTGAGAAGATTTTGATCACTGATAGCTTATGCTGATTCTTATTCCGAATGGATGCCTGTGGCAGAGTTTTACGGGATTTGTTTTTATGGTTTCTTTTCCATCCATAGTGAACTTTATAGCATAACTAAATCATAATTTTATAAACAAATTCAAAAGAATTCTGAAAATTGTCATTGTGCCAATTTGCTCTGAAAGAGAAAAAAAAAAAAAATGCTCACACTTTTTACAAGTTCTTTCCATGAAACAGCTTAATAAATATTTCTGTTCAAGTATAACCTTTTAATAAAATGTAATGCTTTCCCCCTGAATTTGAAAGCTTGAATATTGAATAATAAAATTGTGCTTCATGCTGTTTTGAAAGTTAATTTTGCATGTAAATTATGTCAAAATTGTAAATTAATAAGTAACAACCTGTGATCAATTACTCTGTAAAGACAGTGCTTCAATGTTGTCAACAATATTTCATACGGCCCCATATAATGAATAGCTGCAAAGCAATGTGTTTTTATGGGTCCAAATTTTGGAAATAGTTTTTACTTTTATGTTATCAATTTCGAGAAAAAGAAATATATTTTCAACATTTTAATGAAATGTGATTTTATTATTTCTTTCTTTTTAAATTTCACCGGTGATTTAATAATAATTCTGTGAAATCATGGATTAAAATGCCCATATCTTATTTGCATTTGAAATTGTGGATATGGACATTTAATTTTAATCCATATTCTACACATTCATAGTGTATATAACGCAATCCTTGAAAAATGCTAGTCTTTAAAAAGTATTAAGGTTAACCAAAAATACAATGCAAATTTATTGCAAATGATTCAATTGCATAAAAAAAGACTTTTTTTTTTTTGAACATAGTTGTTTTTATTTTTGATTTTTATTGTATGTAATCAAAATACATCATTCATTCTAAATTTTGTTGATAATTAATATGATGAATTATGCAATTCAATTTATTAATTTATAATACTTAAAACTTTTTTTTAAATTATGAAAAATCATTTTTTATTGCTTTTGTTATTTTGTACAAATTTGTTGATTTCTTCAGAATTTAAATGAATTGAAAGTTTAGGAATGGACTTATTTTTGCATTTCTGATTTGTTGTTTTATTGTGTTTTGAATTCCTGAGTCAACTTTGTAATATAAATGACTTTCCCTCTATTGCGAATGTTGTGTGCATTTTTATGTTACTGATCATGTGTTTCATCAATACTGATCAGCCTTCTTATATTGTTGGTGCTTTTGAATATACTACTATTCCAAAAGGGGGGAGGGGGCATATTGCATGTGATGGTAGTGTAAAAAATCCTGTTTTAGTGTAACTATGCTTTGATATATATATATACTTATATGTATATATACAGAATAGATAATTGCCGTGCTGAAGTTTTGTAAAATATAAACTGTTGCATTTTGTCTTGAGACATCTTTTTCAGGCATTTGTTATTTACATGCCATTTAATGTTTGTAAAATTAAAGTAATCTGAATGGTGTCTTGGCTGCTACTGCTCAGTACATTTTATAAAATTTGAAATCATTTCATACAGTATATAAAATGTAGTTGATACTTTTTTTAGCTTTTCCTTTAGAAACTGATTAATAAAAATGCCTTATTTATAACTGTGTGTCTTTATTTTCTCTATATTTAATAACATATTTTTAAAGCTATTCTGAAGAAAGGATAGATTTTATTAAAATTCAACATGATATAAAAAGTAAATAAAAGGAAATGTTTTTCGCAATGAAAATCAAACCTAAGATAAGTCATCTGCATCAAAAGAGTTAAACATAGTAAAGTTCAGCAAACTTGACACCCAAAAAGAAAAAATAATTGTAAAAGACGAACATTTTGTTATCTAGAAGACAGAAGACTGTACTTTACAATGCAAGATCTTAAATGAGCTAATACAACATAAAATCAAAACTTTTTAACTTTAAAGGTAAAATAACTAACGAATTTATTTAAATTTTTTTGACTAAAAACTTTGATTTAGTTTTGTTCTTACAGTTAAAAAAAAAAAAAAGGATTTCCAATTCACCCATCTGTGAGGTGAATCGAAGCACAAGTTAAAATCTTTATTTGTTTTGATTCAGACGTTACTAAAATTAATAAAAGATAATAATGATGAGAAACGAATGGTAACAAGTGTTTTCTCTAGAAGTAATGGTATGAATTTTTAAAAATTAGAAAACATTATTAAATTCAAAAAGATAAAAAATTAATGAAAAAAAAATTTTGATTTGAGGTAGATAAAAATTATATAAATTTAATTCACTGATCTGTTCTCAAAAGCTATCACGTCCTTGAAACGAGTTGATGCTTGAATGATGTCTCTTGTTTGACTGTTTGTTTCTCCTCCTCCGTTTCTTAAAATTTCTAGGTATGGGGGGGGGGGGGGGGGGTGCTCTTTTGAAAAATATTCCTGTATGTACGTTGTCTTTTGGGTACAGAACTTTGGCCACATAGACTCGGTATGCCTTTTCCCAAACACTTTAACGATAAAGAATTCACCTGGAGCAAAAGGGTTAGGAAGTTGGCACTTTTTCCTCTTCAGAAATCTTAGACAATGAATTCCTTGTCACTGTCTTGAATAGAATAATTGGAGTTAGAATTTTCAGATGATGATTTTTTAAATAGTTTTCTTTTGTGCTTTTTTTATAACAAAGGTGTTCCCGCTTGCATGTCATAAACTATGACATCACAGGAAATTTTTACTAAGATAGTAGTACTAGGATTGCTTAAATAGAATGTGACATATCTTGTATGAAGCTATATCTAATAAAAAGCACTACTCTTAGTGTTAAAAATTCAAAATGGCTTGTACTTTCAAAAGAAGTTTTGTAGATGATGAAAACAGGAGGATTTTTTGGGGTTCCATTTCGCACTTGGTAATAAGGCGATAGTGGTGCCAACATGACAGAACTTAATTTCCCAACTCTGATGTTTCCTGTTCAAAAAAAAAAATTTTTTTTCACCTACAGTTACCTTTATGTATATTTATGGGGAATTTCTATGACTGGGGGAAGTTTTGTTCAAATTCCCTCTTCTGTTTCTAATCACCCTGTTTTGTGGTATGTGTATATATATATATACGATATATATTGCCAGAAATGAGTGGCCACTCTTGGACATTCCAACGAATTTCTAGAAAAATACTTGATGATTTATCTTGAAATTTTAGAGGTGTGATGAACATATAAGGCATAAATTTTAATATGCTCATTGTTGGGAAGAGAAGTATGGTCGCTGTATAGGGGTGTACAGGCGAGGGGGGAACAACAGGACCTCCCCCCCCAACCAGGATATTTTTCTGAATATGGAAGGATAACAATTTACAGGTTTTAAACATTAGAGCTGGACACGAGAAACCTTGGATATCCAGTTTATCCCTAATTTTGGCCTTGAAATGAAAGAAAGCGGCTCAAAAGGACAAAATACTGCAACCAGGGGTCCTATTGTACAAATAATTTTGACCTTGGTCCCCCTCCCCCCAAAAGCAAAATCTTGGTTGAGCCACTGATAGAGTACATAAACCAGTTCTGGGAATATTGAGGATGTCATGGCCCCCCATAGTTCCAATATAAGGAACTTCCTTAAGATCATCTTTTGTTTATACAAAATTTTATATATATCAGAAACTCCCCCCATTGGTTACAGCCTTCTCTCTTTCTGGGACCAGCAGGCCCCATAGATTTTGCCCATTGGTATGCTCATTAGCCAGTGTATCTCTTAATGTAATTTATGTTTATTAACTGAAGTTCATGCTGTGAACTATTGTGGGGCTTAAAATCAAAGGTTCTGGGGGACATTGTTGCACCCATGAAACGTCACTCGTTGTTCCTTTATTTTGTCATTTCTTATGGTCTTAAATTCATTTTCCAAAATTTTGTTGCAGGATGAACCCGGTTCAAAATCATTGTAAACCACATTTATGAGAAAAAAAGAGATGAAATGTGTGCCTTTTTTAGAAAACTTTTAGCTAGTTTTGTTTTATTTTGTCTACAAGAGTTTAGCTAAATGATGCTAAGCCTCCCAGCTGCGAGATTTAACTCTGAAGGGATGATAAGGCAGTCACTATTAATAGCAGATTCGGCCTTACCCAGGGTGAATATGAGGAGGCTTAGCTGCTTTGTACCTCACCTTGAGTGGAAAGCATTTTCAAAATATCAATGACCTTAATTTAACCCATCAGGGCAAACAAGTATCAGGGCCGACCAACTTGGGCCTCGCACTTGGGCAAGTCTTGATTGTAATAAGTTGTGGCAAGTTTGATTGTGATATTTTTCTCTCCCTTTTACTCACAACATGAGCACCCGAAGACCCCACCTGTAACTCACTTAACATCTCACTTTAAATGCAAATAGGGATATTGATGGAATGATGCTTGCCGAGGAATTTGAAATACGTACCATGTTTTTGGGAGTATGTGCCGTGGCGCATATGAGAAAAAAAGTTAAAAAATTGCCGATGCGGCGCATACGATTTTTTTAAGTTTAAAAAAAATATTTTTTCAAACATATTAAAAACGCTGTCACTAGATGGCACTACATCATTTTCATTTCATGTGAAGTGCAGGCAGAGATAGTTCACGTGTTTGAATGGCGTCGAGCGGCGCGGTAATGGACTCGGACTCAGATCGGAGCATGGAAGGCCCTGAGCTGTGCATCCTTTTTCAATCGGACTGCGTGGAGAGCGATTTTGACGGTTAAATCTGCTGTCCCGATATTAGTGGATGAGACCACGTAAAAAAACGTGGAGCGCCGTGAGGAAAAGGGTCCATGTCCCGCGAACTGGATAGTTGTATTAGATAACCAACCGATGTCTCCTCCAAGTAAAAAATACAAATAAAGTAGGGATGATTATTTAAAAAGAAACCTTTAAAATACACTGTGGGACCTTAAGTTCGGAACGCTCGGGGCCGCGATCTTTTCGGATTTCGGAATTTTCCGGATTTCGGGTCCTCATTCAAAAAATTTTGCGAGTAGCATCAGAGCCCATAGAATTGCTCTGGAAGTTTTTATGACCATTTTGCTCAGCGATAGCATTTTTAATTATCGTATATACTCGTCTATAAGTTGCGAAATTTAGCACAAAAAACGAAGTTGTAGTCGGTTTAAGTCGTAAGCAAACATCGGAAAATCGAAAAACTTTTCCCGATATTATTTTAACCTCTTTAATTAAACAATAAAAAAAAAGAATTCCGTCAAATTCTAATATGATTTTATATTCTCTAACCACTTACTAAAGACTTAATTGCTGTAAAAGATCCGACTATCGGGAAAATGCGAGAAACACCGAATTTCAATTTCGCGAATATTCTATTTCGCGCGATAATTAGAGCTAATTTAAAGAAATAAATATAATAAAACTACAAGAAATAAAAAACGGTAAAATTTAATGATATTAACTCAGAATTAAAGCAACAATGAATAAAAATTCTAATCGCAAAAACGAAGTTTTCAGAAAATCGCGAAAAAACTTTTTTTGAGAACTGCCCATTTCCGATCGAAAGCATGTTCATTACATTTTATTTTCTTTCTTATTAAAATGCCTATTTCCAAAGAAAAAAAAAAAAAAGATGCAAAATATTTCGCGATTTTTCTTTAAAAAACGAAGGCCGATTTTTTTTTTTTTTGAAAAAGTTGCGGATTTTGGGTACTTTAGATTTCGGGATTCCGAATTCAGGGTCCCATACTATATTTAATATATTCTACTTTTCTTCACTAATTGTGCTATAATAACTCTAGAATTTTGAATGAGAAAATTGAATTTAAAATTAACAATTATTCATATTGTCCATACTAGCCTCCTTCTTCCCTACAGGTAACATATAACAAGCCATTAAATGAATGCAGAATTTGATAACTTTAAATGTTGATTCTATCTTCCCTTTTTTTTTAATTATGAAGGTAACGCAAGAAGAGGATAAATATGCAATATCGCAAAGAAACGTAAAAGAAAATTAACTTGTGGTTTTTCAAATTAAATTTGAAAGATCCAAAATAACCCAATATAATATGTAATAAATTTGTATATTATAGTGAAACCTCAATAACTTGACACCCCAAGGGAACACGAAAACATCTCAAGATAAGCAGGTGTCAACTTACTGATGTTCCGTAATTTCAATTGTTAATATTGGTCTGTATTGTTACTTACTCACCATTCAAGTTATAAAAGAAATTCCAGTGAATGAAATTATCCCTGTTTATTATTTATCTATTATTATTTTGAAAAGTTACACATTACAAATAAATAAATATATGAACATAGTACATCAAATCGGAATACTTCATGAAAAAACCCCCATAATTTTTGTTTGTTTTTTCCCCTGAAGAGAAAACAAATCCCTGAACACTATAAAGATTGCTAATTTCCCATTCACTTTTTTTCTTGTGCAAGAACAGAATTGATGTATCACTGCAAAATTCTCAGAATTGTAAACCGTGAAAAAATACCGGAAGAAAAAGTTAACTGGAATACAAAATGGAGGTTGACCTGCAGTGGTTCCTGGAAATTATGTGTCATTAGAGAGTTTTTCAGCCATTAAAATTGCCTTTGAGCCAACCATTAGGGGAGGAAAAGGTCGATTTATTGAGGTAGTCGATTTATCTGCATGTTGAGCTACAGAGGTAACACTATTTTTAAAAAATATATATACTACTATACAAATATGTCAGCATTCTCTTTTCTCCTCATGTATAATGGAAATGATATTTTTCAGTGATAAATATCACTTTCTAGTTCCATCCTTGAGGAAGATTTTCTTTAGCACTTTATGCCTACTCATGTGGAGAGAATTAAATTAGGACTGCAAAAAAGTAATAGATAGCAGTTCAGCAGAACTAGCTCAGCGTTCCATTGTGACATTACACCCCCTTATTTCAATGCCTTATTGACAAATTTATAATTGTAATTAAATACAACATCTCTGTAATTAAAAATAATGCATAAATTAAAAAAAAATTATATCCTTTATGAGTATAAAATAAGTTTGTAGTAAATTTCAAAATTCTAATTATTACACATTGCATAAGCTTTTCTTGTCAATCATAAATATTTTAAATTTACCCTGTAGTAGAGTCCTTGGGGCTTTACTTGTACAGTATATAATTCATATTTTGTGTAGTATACAATTTACTTTTTATGTGTACAAAGGTGGATCATAAAATATAATTTGGCTGATGATTCACAGGTGATTCAAGTAAATTAACTTTTCTATATATAACTTTAACATTTCAATACTTTTATTTACATAGGTATTTAATTTAGTCCTTTTAGTACATATCAATTAAAAAAAATTTGCAGTTCCAGTCAAAATTCACAGAAATTGAGCTTTTTTAAATATGTTCTATATTTTTTCAATACAAAAAGGTGACACAAATTTAAAGTGCTTAAGCAGAAAAATTGAATTTGTTTTTCTAGTATAATTACTCTAGAATTGTTTCTTATGTCACACAGAATGAAGTTACATAAAAAAAAGTATGATAAATAATCATACTCCACTTTACAAAGTTCTATTAAGTGGCATTAATATTTGTAAGTTTGAGTTCAAATGTCACACAGGTGATTCTGGCTTGGCCGATTTGCCTAAGGCAGCTAAGGCACTGGGCAGCTTGAACAGTTTGAAATCAACCTAGATTATATTCCCTTTCATTAAATTTTCTTGGATGAAAGTCAATAAAACCAAGTAGATTATTTTTGAGTTCTGTCTAAATCAAGCTGAACTAAAATAATCTTTTTTTTTTTTGGTGTGTCTGCAATTGAATTTAATCAGATGTAAATTAAGCTGAACTAAATTGAGTCTGATTTAATTCAGTGAAGTGATTAGTTGATTGAAAATGTAGTTATTTTATACCCAACATTGGTTTAGGAACAAATTGAAATGAAATATTTCACTTTTCCCTGCATGCACTTAACAAATCATACTAAATATTTGAAATCAAAATAAAGCTAACATTAAATGAATTAATACTGTGCTGTACGTCAGTAGGTCATAATTAATATTTAAAATATTAATAATAGGAACTTTTATGATTATACAATAATAAAAATTATTTTTGACTTAACACAAAATATTACAATATGAATATCCAATTTTAGAAATGGCTTGTAATATAATATACCTTGATCTTTCGAGACAACTATGTTTTGACTAATCAACCCCATGTTACAAATTATCAAACTGAAATTCTTCTTTGACATTCTAACATATATGCAAAATGTTATCAAATAGGTGGCACTTAAAATATTATACCATTGTATGAAATGGTATATATATTTAAACTAGATTTTGCACAGTATCTGACAAATTCAATACAGAAGCCTGATTCAATACAATCTTAAAGTATCGAAATTATACTTACAATACAATATTGTTAAAAATAGAGCAATGTAAAAATGTATTCAAATATTAGGATGTCAGAGCCAAAAGGGTTAATGGGGGTCTGTGACTAAACAAACATCCAGCAGATCAGTATAATATAAAATACAGTGGTCCATGAGACAAGTTAAGTTTTGTCCCACTTCCCTGGCAGAAATGATCACAGTAATTTGTTCTGTTGCTAGAATAGAGACCAGCAATAGGCCTTTTAATGATTCAAAAAGCCCACCTCTGATTTAGTAGTTCAAAAATATAAAATGGTAGATAAAATTAGAAGGAAAAAACAAATAAGAACCAGGGTTGGAAAAAAACCTGTTTTTTTTGGTTTAAACCAGGTTTTTTTGGTTTAAATAGCATTTGTAGGAAAAACAATTTGACTTTTAGAAAATCATGGAGATTTTAGATCCTTAATTGTAAATAAATGTTATTGATAGTTAATTTATTGATAATTAATTAAGTAACTATAAGTTAAAACCTTAAATTTTAATTACCTTATATAGGTGCAGCACTTTAGTCGTCAACTTATAGAGGATGGAGATATTTTTTTTTTCATTTCTTACGCTACGCTTGTACGCTTATTCATTTGTGACTAATTAAAATATAACATCATGTATTAATGTTACTTTAAAATTAGTAATTAGCTATTTTTAACAATTATCTAAAATACCATTGGATCAATTTAATCTGAAATGACTTACAATGTATCCCATACAACTTTAAAATTAAAGCCCTTAGTTAAAGATAAATGTGTTAGTTTACGTATTTGACTGTAAAGATTCCCTAAAAATACATAACTTTTCAAAATGACTAGATCAATTATAAGAAAAAGAAGAAACTTATTTAAAGAACAAGAGTGAGGCTCATAGTAGTTTTCTAGAATAGTTAACTTACACAGAGGTTTAATCCATCCAGACAAATACTGGTCTAACATTATAGCATAAAAAATATCCTGGAGAACTTATATAAGTTTTTCTTATCTTTGAAAAAATAGATAAATAAATAAATATAGTAATAATTAGGCAGCCAACTTACAAAGGGTTTTTTATAATACTCCCACCCAAATTTGGTACTTAAGTGGTCAATATAGACAGGTGGTCAAATTACAAAGGTTTTCCTACATTAAATAATATAGGGCTTATTCAGTTTCTGACCAAAAGTGGTCAACTTAGACAGGTGGCCAACTTACAACGGTGGTCAACTTTACAGGTTTTACTGTATTAACACATTATAATACTCTACTTATACAGACCTTTCAGCAAATTATTAAAGAAATAATTATTGTGCGGGTTGAGTTTTAACAAAAGCATATTTTACTAAATCAATAAAAAAATAAGCAAAAATAAACGATACATTAAAAATAATGTGTGTTGATTTACAGTATCAGTAATATCAACAAATGATTACACCATAACACTTATTATACAAATCGGCAACATTGGCTTAGAAATTATCACTACTATTTTAATTTTATTTTTTTAAATACAATTTTTCCTGATTAAAGAATAAATATATTTTTAAAAAGAAGAGAATAATTTAGGAAAAAAAGAAAAATTTGCACTGATTTAAAAAAAAGTTTGTTACTTTACAAATTCAGTAATTCATGATTTATCCAATGCCGTGCTTGCAATTTCTGCACAATTTGGGTTTTGCAATTTTTTATAACGCGAAAAATAAATGAAAAAAGATTTGGTTTCTTAAAAATTGTTATCTGTAACATTTGCAAATTGGTTATTATGAAGTTATTTTATTATTTCTAAAATATATTCTTTAACTCCAGGAATTACAATTGCAATATCATTTTAATTTTTATAATGACTGAGAAGAGTTTTTCTCAAATTAGCTTTTTCAGAGCTAATTTTAGAAAAACCCAAATAGTCTGTCATAGGAAGTCTGTAGATAGGAGATGAGAAAAATTTAAAAAAAGTTTGTTAATTTTCAAATTCATTAATTATCCAGTGCTGTGCTTGTAATTTCTGCATAAATTGGATTTTGCAATTTTTAACGATGTGCAAAATTAATGAAAAAAGATTTGGTTTAAACCAAGTGGTTTTTTTAAAAAAACCATTTGGTTTAAACCATGGTTTAAACCAACGTGGTTTAAACCAAACAACCCTGATAAGAGCAATATCTTATTTACTTTAACTCAAGTATCCCACCCCTTTTTGTTAAGTTTATGACTGAAAACATCACACCCTCCCTCAAAGACTACGCCATTGTTTTATGCAAATAAAATTTGTGAAAAGTTTTAGACGCATGTTTTGAGAGTACAAGGAGCCTCTGTACTCAATGATCCTTTGTAACCTCAAAATACTTGCATACTACTATTTGAAAATTTTGTGCTAAATTAAATTTGTTTATTCTACTTTTGCTTTTAGTGGAAATGTGCACGTGATGTTATTTATAGATAACAAAAGTTAGCCATCTTTCAAAATTAAAAAAAAGTTTAAACTGCCGAAGTCAACCATTATTAAGAAACAAACCAACAACTTTATAACATTAAGTGTTTGTTATTCAAACTGACTAATAAATTTTAGTTTTCATCGTACTACTTCTTGAAGATTCATTGAATATTAACTTTGAGCAAATTGCTTTTAAAAAATAAAAACAACACATAAAGAGAGAGAGGAATAATTATACTAGTAATAATTTATCATTTTAATCAAATATAGTATTTTAATTATGAACTAGTAGCAAGACAAAACAGAACTGTATCGCATAAATTAGCAGAGGAATGAAAGTTTCATTTCGTTTCCTCCAATTTCTTCAGCAACTCCTTCTCCATCTCTAACCGTCGACGATTCATTAATACATCTTTGAACTCTTTTCTGCTTTCTTCATCCACAGGGGGATACAATTCTCGCCGTGTTTTTATAACCCAATCTTCAAAATACTGCGGCTGATTGAAAACATAGAAGAGTGCTACAGGAAATGAGACATATAAACCTATTTTGAAAACTTCAAGTTTCCAGTTACCCATGACAGTTGCAAGACTGATTTGAAAGTGAAATCGAGATTATAAAACGGTGAAATGTGTTTTGAAGTTTTTTTACAAAAAAAGATGTTCACATCTTATAATTTCCGTACAAAATGCATCAACTTTACTCACGAAATAACAGAATGCAAAATCACCAGCTATCTTCGAAATGTAAACAAAAACAGTTGGCCACAAATGCAGTTAAAGCATTTTACGGACTCTCGTGAAACAAGTTTCAAGGAAAATTTAAATAGCAGCTGCTTTTAGTAATATTCCAAAACTGTAATCGAAATTATCAATATTTTTTCACTCTTCTTTGTAAAAGGCATTTAATAAAGCATTGAGTTCTGTAGTGAAAGCAAAGAAACATTTGAGTCCGCTCTATATAATATCTGGAGTGAGGATTGATTTCAGAATAGGGTGCACCCTGGCGACTTTTGTGCACCCTATTCTGGAGTCATCCCTTGGGACACAGAATCAAAGTTAAAATTTTACCAGTAAAACATTTAACATTATTTATTTTGCAATATTTTTTCTTACTGCAGACTTCAACACGAAGTCAGATGTCGTATTTCAGGGGTATTTCTTTTATACCTTCATTGCCTTTCTGTACATGAAGCATTTTTTAAAACTATTCTCAAAAGCAGCATGCCCCAGGGGTTCCCAACCCCTCAGACAGATATGTTGCACCAACTAAACTACGGAACCCCTAAAAACGATGGTCCCCCAAAATAGGCCAAACACTAGACCAAGCCCCCCCCCCCCCAAATCTCATGACAGTCTATTTCAATGTCGCTCCTGGTACATTTTGATATCGGCATTGTTTCAAATTATACTTAATTTAAATTTTGAAGGGATTTTATTACGGTCGGTTTCAATAGTGTTTTTTTTATTATTTACAATCATTTAGAATAAAATCATGAAACTTATTTCAACGACGCTTTAGTTATATTTATTCATTTAATTTGAGAGACACATGCTAATTCGATGAAATGCAAACTTTTAACTTAAAAGTATTCAAGAAAAACTAGAGCTTGCATTTACTGTAAGGTAAGCAACGCATGTTCGTTTCTTTCATTATGTTAAGAATTTATTGCTGCAGTAAAAAGTTCTTTTGTCTCAAACGAGAACAAAATATCAAACTGAAATTCTTCTTTGATGCTCAGAAGAAAATGGTAAATAATGCTCTTCAGTAATTCTTGCTCGCTCATATGAGCATCGAACCTAGAAAAAAGTGATAAAGGCCCATAAAATAAACAAGTACAAATTATTAGTCTCACAGTAGTTTAATTTTAAGAAAAATAGATTGCAGTTTAAATGAAGAAAAAGTAGCGTTACGTTGAGGCGCAAGACAACCTCTCTTAATTAATATTGACTCTAAAAATAAGTCAGTGTAAAGGTCTATTTTTTGCATACTTTTCAGAATAAATGAAAATTTTTCTACACAGTTGGCCAAGTTGTGAATACGACTGTAACGGTTTGGCTAGAAGTTTTCATTTTGTCTTTGCATTTATTTATTTATTCCTTTTATTCTTCAAGGTTTTCTAAATTACAATTAGGGGAACGAAGGGTAGTAATGGCGAATATAATATCTCCCAGGCCGTAGCCAGAAATTTTTTTCGGGGGGGGGGGGGGGCAGACTTTGAAACACTTGTGTTGAGGACAGTTTCAGAGAGGAATATATGCTACATTTTGAAAATTTTCGGGATTTAGGGGGGGGGGGGGCTGGCGCGTCGGGCCCCCCTCTGGATACGGCCTTGGGTATCTCCGAATACTCCTGGTTATAATACAAAACGATATGTATCGTCACAGTTACTCTAACTTATTAGCTTTAAGACACGTAGAGAAAAATAATTAGATAATTATCCTATACAATTTAGAAAAAGAGTATTTAGTATGCTGTCGATGGGGGTAATGGCGAACAATTGAACTGCTTCCTTGAAACTTAAAATTCCTTTTAATATATATATAAATAGCCAAAGACAAAACAGTTAAGAACCATTTAAGGCCGTGGTAGCCTAGTGGTTAGCGCGTCGGACTTCCCCCTGGAAGGTCGCGTGTTCGATACCCGCTGAAGACCCACCATGCACATTTGGGGATACGTGCATGTAAAATCCGTGGACCCCACTACCTCGCCCCGTGCGCAAGCAATCCTAAGGCCTCGGCTAACAGGTAGGAGTCTGGTGGTGAAGAGTTAAGAACCATTTTCTCCTCTATTTTTCAACGAGTATTGAAGAGTTTAGTGATATCAATTTAAAAAAACTGAAACAGTTTATAATTACAGTTAACTCTTTCCCTTTTTTTTTTGTCAGGCAAGCCTCATTTATGATTTTAATGTTATATTGTTATAGATAGCAGCTAGCAACATGTCTTAGTTGATAAATTATTAGGTAATAAATATAAAACTCTTTGTCAAAAAGAGTTTGTTGCCATTAAGCAGTAATATTAACAGCCATTCTGAAACAAGGAATTAAAAAAGTATAATAGTGTATGAAAGAAACATTTAAGTTTTATTTAACTGAGTACGAAATCGGCAGATGCACAAGCGGCTACATTTATGAGCGCAATTGATTCTGAGGTGACAATGATTTACGGAAGTGAGGATGCTCAAAATAAACTCGACGTTATAATCGCAGAATTTGACGAATAATAATTATACAAATAGCAAAATTTTTTCAATGGTAAATTTAATTATTACGGCCGAGTTTCGACTGTTGGGCGAACGCTAGTTCTTATAATTCTGTATCTCTTTCTGATTTCTGTAGGACTATAGCTATTACCTGTATTCATTTTAGTTAATGTTACGTATTGTGATTATGATAGAGGATTTCCGTTGTTCCAATAAATAATAAAGTAATATGTATTTTCGTCAATTCTGTAAATAATTTGATTGTGTTAGCATGGAAAATGTCGATGGTTTACATTTATGCACAAAAAGTAGAACCGGAGGCTCATTGTATCAATCTTTTGAACTCTCAAGCTGATCTTAAAATTAGGAAAAATAACTATTTAAAAGGGTTGAAGGCATTTGGAATGGTTTACGGGAAGTAACTGGTACTTGCAATGGGTTAAATTAAGGCTCTTGATAATCATTGTATATTGATAAATTAACTAGGAAAGACGAATCATGAGCACTTCGCGGCACCCGTTTCTTCCTGCTGTAGCACCCGAAAAAGTGCCACGGCAAACAGCTTGGGAACCTCTGTCCAATCTATTTCTGACGAATATCTACAGCAATGTGTATTTCCCTGTAAGCTGTAATTATTTTCAGTAGGGTGCTACTGGAGAGGGGAGACTTGCTGTATATAAATGCGCTTTTAAGCGTAAATAGACTACATGTCAGCGGCTTTAATCCTAAGTAAAGACAAAGCATGAATGTGTGCGATATTATAAAAAAATCTTTTTTTTTTGAAAAATTTCCTTTGGGAGAAGGTTGAACCGGATATCGCTGGTGATCTGTCAATAACATCCTATCAACAAATTTTTCGATTTTCAGAATTTCCTTTTTATTAACTTTATTTAGTTCACTTAATGTACGCTAGAGCTCTCGTGAACGTAAAAATTCTATACCACATTAAAAAAGCATGATGAAATATCCTATTACGATTGCTCGCTACTAGAGGTTCAAACAGTTTTTTTTTTTGTTGTGTTTCCTGTAAATTTCATTAAAATAAGATAGGAGGTACTGCCAGATCGCCCCCAGACATTTGTATGTACTGATCAAAACAAACAATTTTTCTGCGGAAATGCAACAAATGAGTATGAGAATATTCAGCAACTTTTATCAAATAGATAAAACCAAAGACCAAAATCTACTTAGAGATAATTTTTTACAATAATTACATGACTCTCATTTGTTCGACCAGTTCACGTTCAGTCACTTTTACTTTATGTTCTTGCTTCTTTCTAACGAGATGCAGCCTTTCTATGTATTCTTTCATGAGACTTATTTCACCTGTTATCTTATAAACGGACAAATAATTTTCAATTAAACTTGCAATTCTTTCTTCAAACCTAAAATTCAAAAGAAGAAGAAGAAAACCAAAATATATTTATTATGTATGCATAGGGGTCGTTCATAAATGAAGTCACACTTTTTTTCAATATATTTGACCCCCCTCCCCCCTTTGTCACAAAGTGTCACACTTCAGCCTACCCCCTCCCCCCCTTGTCACATGTCACGCTATATTACGTAAGCATATACCCTTACAGTTTAGAAACAAAGCACTACGTTACAGATCACATTTACAACTTTGTTTTTGAACTTTTATAACATTTATGAGCATAAGAATAATAATTATTTGTCTATTTAATTGTGTAAAATAAAATTAAGGTTTACAATAAAAACAATTAGCATATAATATAATAGTAAAAAAAATATTAATACAAAAGAACAATTAAAAACAATGGAATTTTAGAGCTTGATCTAGTTTGCTCTAAAAACGTTATCTTTTTTTGTGTACACAAAGTACTCTTAAGAGATTACATTTCAAAATAAGAAAACCCCGCCTCGAAATGACTTTTCATAACTGAACTGCCTTATCATTTCATTCTTCACATGAATTTATAATATATATAATGTTATGTACAAAATTTTAGACTAGCAATTAGCTCTCGAAAGAATAGTCTCTGCTTGTTCAAGCGCCAACTCACATACAGGCCCGCCCTTTCATGTATTTCAAAAGCCATTACACAAACAACACCAGACTATCTTGGGGGAATAAAATCCAACAATAAAATTTTTTATAGACTAAACAAAAAGCAAGCGTCTCGAAATCCACACGATCTCAAAAGTTGAAAAATCCTATAAAAATCTAGGCGACTAAGGAGCCAGCTCCCAAGTGAGTATTGAGGGGGGGAGAGGGTGATAGCGGAATATACCTCTCCCCTTTCGCACATTTTGATATCTAAATAAATTAATTTAGAAAACAGGCATCAGTAAACAGCTTCCAAGTGATACCTCCAAGTAACCAAGAACTAAGTAGATCATCCAAGTGATGACAGCTCATTTAAAATAATTGCAGAATAATCCTTGTGTTTTTTGGCGCCAGCACTGAATATCTAGTCGATGCTCAGTATTTATCGAGCTCTGCTTACTACTGTTACGCAACCTCGTCCAGTGTGGTAGTTGTAATGCACAAGGAAAAAAAAGCAAGGATGTCTACTACGCCATAAATTTTTTTTTTTTTTTTATATCTTAGAATTTAAGCAAAAGAAAAGTTTGAAATTGAATTCGACAGCTTGTGTTATATCAAAACGACTTGTTTAAAAAATGAATGAAATAATACTATTTACTTTAAATTGGTATTGAGTCAATTCGTGTAAAAATGTTCGTGCAAAAACAGAATTAGGTGGTATC
Organism: Octonoba sinensis; assembly: GCA_038502835.1. Lineage (NCBI taxonomy): Eukaryota > Metazoa > Arthropoda > Arachnida > Araneae > Uloboridae > Octonoba > Octonoba sinensis. The sequence goes on along the minus strand of CM076601.1, from coordinate 126,005,092 downwards.
CGTACTGTCTCGATACTTTTGCTCATACGTGTGGATTTTATCAAAATAGTTATGAAAGGAAATCAAAGTTGAGATGATGCTTATTTTGGGTTCAGCACTTTATTTTGATATTTTTTCTCTTAAGATTGTTCGAAGTCGGTAAAAATGAAACGCGCTACTTTGTCTTAAAAATCTAAACACCCAAGATTTCCTTTTAACCTCTATCTAGAAGATAATTTAAACCTTAATCAGCATCGATGTTATCGATATAAAATCAATAAGAAGAAAAAACAAGTTTTAAAATGAAAAAAAAAAAAAAATAATTTGCTGATGTTAAATACTTTTACTTTAACCAAAATGGGTGATGTCACACTTCTTAATACCCCCTCCCTCCCCCTTGTCACAAACTGTCGCAAATTCTAGAACCCCCCTCCCCCCCTCGAAGCGTGACATCATTTATGAATGACCCCATAGTGAAATCTCGTTACAATGAACTCCATAAGTGATCGAGAGAAAATATTTTTTTTCTTACGGAATGTTCCTAATGGTGTTTAAAAGGGACTGAATGTTTAATTCGTTGGGACGAATATTTTTTGTATCGATATACGCTGTAACTTTTGTATCGATATCAGGTCAGTCAATGGAAGAGGTTTCTGCTTAAGAGTTGGGTGAAGAATCTGCGAGTCAGTATTTTGTCTCGGGGAGGGGTCCGTTATGCTGAATCCAAGGAAGAAAGGGAAAAGGAGCTAGCACCAAGCCCCCGAAACGCACACTGACTTTCAAACAACAACAAAAAAAAGCAATAGTTAAAAAAATGAAAGAGACCCAACTGTGACACGACAAGTTCGGAAAGCGACATCGACATGCCCTCTGCACCATCTGATCTTGACATTTCGGAATATTCATGAGACGAAGAACATCAAAAGGAAGTGCCAATTCGAAAAATCGGTAGGAGAATATGTCGCAGTTAAATATGATGGCAACGTCTTCCCGGGCGTGACTGTAAATGTGACAGATGACAGACTGGAGAGGTTAAAGCCATGATAAAAAAAACGGTTTATTGTGGAAGTGGTCCGCTCGTGATGATATCATTTTTTATGAATGGTCTTCAGTTTTAGGGCATCTTGAACATCCTCAACAATTCAGCAAAACTTGTCAAATTTTCACCGCACCCTATTTATGTAAATACTAGTAAGCCAGGCGATCATACGAAATGATCGTTGTTCTAGTAGATATTATAAATTGTAATTAAAATTATTTGTGCAAAAGTGTCTTCTAATTCAACCTGAATTACCTAGGTCTGGCGGCGAGGACGCCCCTTTGCTTACTGCCCCACACTACTATATATTTATTTACTATATAATCAAATTGTTTGTGAAAAATATATATTTATCATCAAAAACTTGTTGCAAATTTTATCACACGAGAAACGTTTCGATTATTATTAGTATATTTGTTACAATAACAATGGCAACTGCATTGGTTTGTTTGTTCACACGGCAACTGTAATTACATGTTTGGAAACGACGGCAACAATGCAAAAATAAAATAAAACGGGTCGACAAAAATCATTGAAAATTAAAAAAAAATTAATTAAAAAAAAAAAAAAAAATTGAGTCACATCTTTCATTTTTGCAGCGATGAGTTTCTCGGGTCGTAAACATTAACCGTGCCGAATGTGGTCCCGATCGGTAAAACGGTCTGGGATTTTATAGCGGACAGACAGACAGAATAAGTCGCTTATATATAAGAAGAAGACTAGTAAGCCCGGCGGTCATACGAAATGACCGATGTTCTAGATATTATAAATTGTAATTAAAATGATTTGTGCAAAGGTGTCTGCTAATTCAAACTGAATTCCCAGGTCAGGCGGCGAGGACGCCCCTTCGCTTACTGCCCCACACTACTATATATTTACTATATAATCAAATTGTTTGTGAAAAATATATATTTATCATCCAAAGAACTTATTGAAAATTTTATTATGCTTTTCAAAACAAAAGTTTTAACGAAATTGAGGGAAAAAGAGCGCTGCCACTCTAATAAGAAACGTAAAAAAAGCACAGACGATAAATAAATAAATTAAAAAGAAAGAAAGGATTAAATTAAATTCGCGTATACTTTAATTTTTTAACGGAGATTGCAAATACAGCGAAGCCTCAATCAATATGCTAGATAAACGTTTCGATTATTATTAGTATATTTGTTACGTTTGTTACAATAACAATGGCAACTGCATTGTTTTGTTTGTTCACACGGCAACTGTAATTATATGGTTGGAAACGACGGCAACAATGCAAAAATAAAATAAAACGGGTCGAAAAAAATTATTGAAAATTAAAAGAAAAATAATTAAAAAAAACTAATTGAGTCACAACTTTCATTTTTGCAGCGATGAGTTTCTCGGGTCGTAAACATTAACCGTGCCGAATGTGGTCACGATCGGTAAAACGGCCTGGGATTCTAGCGGACAGACAGACAGACAAAATAAGCCGCTTATATATAAGATAAGAAAATATGTCTTGAATTATTGCTCATTGTTACTTAAAACTTTTTTTATTAAACATTTAATTCTTGTGTCATTGGTCATATTATTTTTTTGTATACCCAGCTTTCATTGTTTATCTAGAAGTAACTTGAGTGTCAACTTCTTGAAACACTGATCTTTACTTTCCCATGTGCCCCGAGTCTACCCGCATGGTGTCCGCGGTCTCCGGGATGCCGCGGAGACCGCGGGCACTTTCCCTCTTTGCCCTAAAATTCATACTGTCCCTATACAGAGCGTCCTAGGTAATTTTAAAAAATCTCACATAAAGCTGAATCTTCAGGTCACAAGAAAACGCTTTCTGAAGATTTCTAGCTGTAGTGGCAACTTAGAAAAAAAATCGTGAAGAAAAATTATCCGGACTCTCTCCGTTCTCCCCTAGTAAAAGAACACACTTTAATACTGTAGAAATTGCGAGAAACTTCTAGAATGGCGCCAAGTTCACCAAGTTTCTCACCAAATTTAGAGCCAAAAATACAATTAACTATTTTTGAACATATTCCATTATGTATGGAAAATGTCGACTTTATGTTTTTCTGGTACAATTTCGACAATTAAATTACACAATTTTCCCAAAAGGAAGCTATGCTTTTATAAGTGAATCTTTTGCAACAATACTTAGGCTGCATGAAATAAAAACCGGTAACTTTTATTTATGTGAGTAAAATTAGAGTTTTTAAATAGTTATCGGTGTGTACCTCAAAAATAAAACGTGATAGACACAAAAAGATAATCGCTGCCTACATACAGTAACAAATAGAAATCTACAGCGGTCCACGTACGTGGTTCTCCACAGCACCTTAAACGAAAGAGACGGTGTCGAGTAGTCAGAGGTACCACTTTGAACGGGTACCTTACGAACAAACTTCTTCATCTAACGGTCTAGAAATTGTTCTGCGCGAAATAGTGTTCCTATACAAAGACAGCACATCCGTATTGTATGGTGGGTGTAGTCGCTGTTGGGACTTATCCGACTTTTCAGCAGATGAAGTAAACCTCTCTACGATGCAGATGAAGTAAATGACCCACTGCTCTCAACATCCTTGGTCATCAGCATAGTCAGAACGGCCAAATAATGTTCGCGGATATTTTGTGGTGTTCTTCGTTTCAATTGGTCCGTAACTATCAGTTCTTTTAAGCCTTCGAAGTCATTTGTGTTTGAACCGTTAATCCATTCTTCAAAATAATGATTAAGTTCAAAAGCGAAATCTCGCCAAGTAGAATTGCTGTCCTTATTATGAGACAAAAACTTTTGTCGAAATTGTTCCGGCGTTAATTTAAATCTTTTTAGTAACACATTTTTGACATGATCATAATCATTTTCGAATTCCTTTTGCACTCTTGCTATTACTTGCGCGATATCCAGGGGAAGTAATCCCAACAAATGTGTCACAAAATCTTTCTTTTCTATGTTTACTCTTGTCGCTTGTCGTTCAAATAGTTCCAAATACGTACTAATATCACTAGTAGAACAAATCGAATCGAAACTCTTGATTATTTTCGCAAGATCTTTACTTTTACTCTCAACAGAAATAGATTCGGAAATGTTACTTTCTTGACTTTTAGGATTTGAATTATATTCTATTCTCAACTTTTCCAATTCAATTTTTTCAATCCGTTCCGCAATTATAGTATCAATCAAATTTTTAGTAAATTCTTCATCAAAATTTTCACACTCTACAATTACTTCTTTAAGTTTTAATATCGTAGGATTTTCAGGAATATTTAAACCTAATTCCGAAACTAGTTTTAATAAGTCTTCCTTGCGAGCTTTGCCAAGAAAAGACATTATGCACAAAAATTAGAAACAAAGTACTCACAGTTTAAGTCCGATGTCTGCTTCAATTAATCACAATGAAGAGTTCTAAATTAATCCACCGGCAATCACTTTATCCCGGCCGGGCCCCCACATATAGGCTCTTGATTTGGGTGTCTAGGGGTTTCTAAAAATCATCACTCACCATAAAGATATAAAAAAACTGACTATATTTACACTTTCCTATTTACAAAACTATATACAGAACAGCTTCAATTACGAACAACAACATCATCCGAGCACCGCAGCGCTTACGTCCACACAGAACGGAGTCTTACTCAAAACTGACCGCTTACGCTCCCTATCGCCAGATGGCGCTGCTGTCAATGTCTCTTCGCAGTCGCATCCTACATAATATACCTTGATCTTTCGAGACAACTATGTTTTGACTAATCAACCCCATGTTACAAATTATCAAACTGAAATTCTTCTTTGACATTCTAACATATATGCAAAATGTTATCAAATAGGTGGCACTTAAAATATTATACCATTGTATGAAATGGTATAATATTCAGGTGTAGTGGGTGTAGTCGCTGTTGGGACTTATCCGACTTTTCAGCAGATGAAGTAAACCTCTCTACGATGCAGATGAAGTAAATGACCCACTGCTCTCAACATCCTTGGTCATCAGCATAGTCAGAACGGCCAAACTGGCAAACAATGCGTCGATATTTACAGCTCTCATCTATTACTCCAACAACAGGGCCTCTTTCAAACTCCGTCACTTGTGTGGAAGATAACACTCAGTAAATTCTTACTAGCAACAAAAGCCTTCTACTAATAAAAATCAGTCTCTAGGTAAGTTAATGGAGCAACGGGAATTATGAATTTTTTCATAATCCTGTCGTGAATCTGGTCATTTGAATAACTGTATGTAGTATACTTGTTTGCCCAATTTCACAACGAACCAGTTACTCCTTCTTGGTGCTTCACAAAAGCGGGTGAGTCAAATGAAAACCGGAAATCTGCTATAGAGAAAATCTAAAACCTTTCTTATTTCGATCAGACCCGGTACACAGGCACCAGGACACTTCCTCCACCAATTGGCATTGGTCCCGCGACCTTACATAACCCAGCAGCGCAATACGGTAGTTTTCACCAATTGGCATTGGTCTCGCTATCTTACATGACCCAGCAGCGCAATACGGTAGTTTCCAATATGGCAGTCCCTCTATTGGAGTGCATCAAAGAAGAGCAGCGTGGAGGGATTCGTCTCCTCCCTGATTTGTAATTGCATTGCAATGTCATCGATGACCACCTGCTATCCTGAAGAATCACCTCCTCCGCCGCTGCAATCGCCTCAGCTGTGGCAAGGCGATGTGGCTGTGGCAAGGCGATGTGCCTGTTCTGGGCTCGTCGCGTCCGTCAAACTTTTTGGGCCGCTGCTGAATTTCTTACACCATTCGTACACGAGTCTGCGACAAAAATACAGCCCCATTCTGCGCCGAAATGCGTCGATGTATTTCTATCTGTTAAAACGGGCAGGGTGCACTCCAACGAAAGGGTCGCTGAGTCCTCGCTCATGCGTACTGAGTCTGATCGTAAAAAGAAAGGTTTTAGTTTTCCTATAGCAGGTTCCGGTTTTCATTTGACTCAACCTCGTATATATATATACGTATATATGTCGGGGCGGGGAATGTATTTTAATGTTCTTATTTTGTAAATAAAAACGTGGTTTTGGAAAAGATCCTTGTCAAGCCATTTTATGATATTTAGGACGATTTAGGATATTTAATAGATTTTTGTATATATATATATATATCCTTGTATTTTCTATAAATTTTAAACAAATCTAAAAATGTTTTGCTGTTAAATGTTTGTTTACATGCAATTATGTTTTTAACAACATTTTTAAAAAAATAGAATTTATAGATAATATAAGGGTATGTTTATGCATGATACAGGCTCTACATAGTGTCCCAAATACCGTGGAAAGCCACTGTAAAAATTTTTTAATGCAGAGAGATCGGTTGAATATGCACGATATAATTAGGACTGTCGTGTCGATAACCTATACGTGAAACGTACAAACAGAATGCAAGGGGAGACTCGGGACATATGTCTGAGGCTCCCCAGGCAACATTCTTGAAGAAAATGTGATCTGACACAAGCAGTGTGTACGTGACGCCAGTTTAAACACATATAAATAATAGCTAAAATACCCTACTCTCATGATAAATACGAAAAAAAAAAAAAAAACATGACTTGACAATTTACTTAATGAAAGCTTAGCTACTTACCGCAAAATTTTAGATCAGACTAATGCCAAATCACTTTTTTTTCACTTCACTGCCGTATTTTGACTTGACCGGCAGCCATTTGCACATGACAATAATAGCAGAATACTAAAAACATAACAGAACTATTTTTGCGCTGGAAAAACTATAGGTTAGGTGAAAAACGGACTGTCCGCAATCTCCCCCTGTCCGGACTCGCCCCGATCTCCCGTACATCCTCCAGATCGTTTTGGAAATTTTTGGGACACATTCCAAAACATTATGATATTTTCGCCAAGGATGTAAATACAGACCTCTCCTTAGTAATTCAGTTTATTTACTTATTAGTTACTCGTTGGGACAGTTATTATTACTGCTACCATTTAAACTGACAATTACTGGTAGCGTTTAAAGCGAAAAGATACTTACTTCCCAACATAAAAGAAAAAGTTAAATATTTTACGTGTTTTAAAATACGTACATTACTCCAAAATGTACTTAAAATATGTACATTACTTCAAAATGTACTGAAAAAATGTAATTATAATACATGTACATTTAAAAAATGTACTTAAAATGTGTAGAGAAAAAACCACTTGGACTACACGCTTTTTAAAGTGAAGAATAACAATTCCGGACATACTACATTCAGGGGTTTTCAAGGAATAGAGGAAAAATGCAGGGGGTCAATTTTTTTACTTTACTAAGACAAGGACCTTTGCAGATGTTCAAATCATTTCTCAATGTTAAATTATAGACGACAGCATGGAAAACCCAACTCAAACTAAGCTTTGCAGATATGCAAAGCGGCGTAGAGTTGGGTTAATACACGTTTTCAATTTGAGATTCTATGCGTGCTAACACATTAATAAGAATCTTTGTCGTCGATTTACTTGAATTACTTTTAATAAAAGAAAATATGTATATAGAGGTGATCACTTACTTATTATTTTTTCTAAAAGTGTTAGCAACAGTGCCTAAAAAACAGTACGCGTCAGAAACAAAATACATTTATATTCTTCTTCAACGATAAGTACACAAAATAAATATGCAATTCTAAAGAGGGTACCTTTTTTTTTTCAAATTTGTATCGCAGGTAGGAAGAGCTACGACATCCTCTTCCTGCCAGGTCTACTTTTTGTAGACAATCCGCACTGCATTTATGACATCTATTGGGTGCGAAAATGCTAAACAGCAAGTAAAATTAAATCTGCTGCACTTTTGAAAATAAATGAAAAACTCAAAAGTTACGAAACATGCAATAGAAATAGAATCCATGTCGGAAGCGTTTAGATGCGGGAATTGTAACTAACAACTGCACACAAAATATTAGCTACGTAAAATTAAATCTTAATTTTTTTTGACCCTTACAGCGATGTTTAAATTTGTTGTTCTAATATTTTTCATATCTCATTACACTGCGCAAACGTTCATGTCTATATAAATATATATAAATGAATGTATGTCTGTCTGTCCTTTATGCATTACTACACCATTCATTCGATCGCCATGAAACTTTAGGAAGTTGTTGAGTACACTCCTGCGAAGGATTCTGGCATAGTACATCTATCCTATGATAGTAGGTTCTATATATATATAAATTTAATTTAAAAACTTTGTCAAAATTTTGTTCGCAATTCGACCGAGAGATGGCGACACAATTCAAGGCGAAAAGCTGCTGTCGCAATGGAGCCGTTTCAAAATAATGTCAATGGTTGCAAATTAAAATACTTAAAATAATTCTTTACTGATATAATAACTTAAAACAATTTTTCCTTGCCTTAAAGTGTACTTCTTTTATTTTTTAAAAACAATTTTTCTTAACACTGCACCGTTATCCCACTAATTTAAAACTTTATATAATTCTTTACTGATATAATAATTTAAAACAATTTTTCCTTGCCTTAAAATGTACTTTATTATTTTTTAAGAACTATTTTGTAACTTAACAATTTTTCTTTAATGGTTGTAAATTAAAATATTTAAAAGAATTCTTTACTGATATAATAATGACACAATGTAAATTTAATGTTATCGTTACCTAGTTTTCTTTATTTTGTTTTTTTCTGAGATCGCAGCAACGCGCGACGGGTAATAGATCAATAAATATAGGTTATTAGTGATAAATTGAAGTAATTTTATACCTATAAGACAAATGATCAAAATGCTTTGTGCTAAAATGTAAGTACAAGGATAAAACAACGTAAAAAAGCACAAATTCAGAATAAAAAGTAACGCAAATAGCTATTTCGAAGCTACAATGGAACCTCTTCATCAGTGCAAAAAAGAAACGCTCAACACGCAGCTAGAAAGCTGAGAGTGAACAGTCCTGTTCAGCTTTCTAGCTGCGTGTTGAGCGTTTCTTTTTTGCACTGATGAAGAGGCTCCACGCTCCATTGTAGCTTCGAAATAGCTATTTGCGTTACTTTTTATTCTGAATTGGTGCTTTTTTTACGTTGTTTTATCTCTGTACTTACAATTTTATACCTAAGTCAAGGTAGATATACATTTGTGGAAAAAGTTTTTATCGGTGCAGAAGCAACTTAAAAGGTCGCTTTCGGCAACTTGCTTGGGACAAAAAACAAGTTACGCCGTAGGAGGGGGGGGGGGGGCGCTATTTTAACTTTGCACGGGCAACGCCGTTGCGGGTACCGCTAGTCTTGTATAAATATAGTGACTGAAATACTACTTATGTATTTTGATACCTTGCTCTTTAAAACATTTCTGACCTTGATAAGTAATTATAAATAAGTTGAGAAGCCAAACTGTTTTCTTTTTCGCAAATTTCTGTGGCAGCGATGAATCGACTTTTTTCTTCGTCCAAATTTTGAATGTCGATGATATCAGCAGAGCTTGGCACAAATGGGTCGACGTCGAATTTTTCTGTTTCTTGAGTGGATCTATTAAAATAAGAAATAAATGAAAAATGAATGTACACATGTTTTAATTCGATTATATCAAAGCTATCAAGAAAGAAAAATACGAAGAAATTTTTCCGATTTCTGAAGCACAGAATTTCTATATTAATACATTGATTGAACTACGATGAAAAATTTTTTTCATCATAAAATAAAACTTCTACTTAATGGACATGAACGGACACTCTTTTTTTGCGGACATTTTTCTATTACGGACAAATTGTTTCGTACCGTTGATGTCCACTGTGGAGGAGTTTTTTCTGCAAGCTTGTGTTTCTTTCAGTTACTTTTCTATATACTAGAGTTCGCCAAAGAGTCGAAATTCGACCGTAATAAATAAATTTAGCATTGAAAACATTATGCTATTCATATATAAGTATTTATCAAATTTAGCGAGTATAACGTCAAGTTTATTTTGATCATCCTCACTTAAAGCAAACGTATTGCAAATCTCTGTCGCCGCAGGGCCAAATTGGACTCATAAATGTAGCCGCTTGTACTTCTGCCAATTTCGTACTAAGTTGAATAAAACTTAAATGTTTGCTTCCACACACTATTCTCATTTTTAATTCCATTGTTTTAGAGAAACCTTCACTCAAACTCTTATTATAGTTGCTTTTAATATTACTGCTTAATGGCAACACACTCTTTTTTAACAATGAGTTTTGTATTCATTACCTAATAATTTACTCAACCAAGATATGTTGCCATCTGCTATCTATAACAATGTGACATTACAATTATAAATGAGGTTTGCCGTGACAAAAGAAAAGGGGAAATGATTAACTAATAACAAACTGTTTCCAACATTTTAAAATTGGTATCGCTAAAACTCCTCCATAGCTACCAAACAAAAAAAAAAAAGTAAGAAAATCTCTTGTAAAACAGAGGATAAAATGGTTCTTAACTGTGTTTTCTTTGCCTATTTGCACATCAGCCCCCGTTTGAAGAAACTAAGAGTTCCTCCTCTTTGTTCTTGGCATTGACTGATGCTTTTTGAAGCAGTGGAACCCATAACTTGTTCACTTTCAAAATTTCTTCTTTTCTATTTATGTTGTAAGGATGTTTATTTATATTTCAATAGCTTCTCTGTGAAGGCGAGCAGAGTAGTAAACATTAGTAGAGAGCACTTGAGTTTCTTCAAACAGGGGCTGATGCCGCATCAGCCCCTGCTGATTTATACATCAGCATCAGTGATGCTGATGTATAAATAGGCAAAGAAAAAACAGTGAAGAACCATTTTCTCCTCTGTTTTACAACAGCTTTCTTGCTTTTTTTGTTTGGTAGCTATGGAGGAGTTTTAGCGATATCAATTTAAAAAATTCCGGAAACAGTTTGTTATTAGTTAATCATTTCTCCTTTTCTTTTGTCTGGGCAAACCTCATTTATAATTATAATGTCATATTGTTATAGATAGCAGATGGCAACAGATCTTGGTTGAGTAAATTATTAGGTAATAAATATAAAACTCATTGTTAAAAAAGAGTTTTTTGCCATTAAGCAGTAATATTAAGCAGTCCCAGCAAGCCCGATATTGGTGGCTTATTTTATGAGGTTTAAGCACATGTGATGCTTGATATATAAGGACCAGGACCAGACCTCTGCCTTGACTTCATTATCACTCTGAAGAAGCCTAAAACCTGTCAGGCGAAACGTTAGCCAGAAGTATCTGGGTTGGACCCCGGCCTATTAGCCCGCAAAATATTATGTTTGGTATGGACACCGACCGTGAAAGTCTAAGTTCCTATATTCATGAGATATTTATTTGTCAATTTGTTATACGACACTATAATGAATTTGAGTTGTGTCACTTTTCTTGCCGGGGTGCGATATGAGTAACGATCTAAAATTATATAACTTCCCTCCTTTGAAACGAAACTTTTCCGGAAATAAGTAAAATTACAATGGAACTGTTTCCATCACAGCAAACTTGCGCTGTATTACTTCAAGAGGACTTTTGAAGTTATTATTGTAATTAGAAATTATAGCGGTTTTGTTCTAATTAGGCTACTGTTATTACAAGCAGTTAACAAAGGAATAAAAAGCTTTCAAATAAAGAAAATATGCATTACGCAGTAGAATTTGTCTCTGATGACAGCTCTGATTCTAAGAGTTCCTATAAAATAAACACATTTTATTATTATTATTACTAAACGATGTTTTATAATGCGCATGGTAGTAACATTTCACAAAACATGTTGAGTCAAAATATCAATTACCATTTCTCGCCCGACATTCTTACAAAACATCTCACAAAGCCAAGTAGTCTTGTCCTTTCTTTCCTCTTGCGCTGAATTCAAACCTTCCATTTTCTGCTCAAAATTTTTTAAAAGTTCTTGCAGCTCTTCCTTGAACTTCACAGATTGCAGGTGGTAAAAATGTTTTTCTGAATCGAGTAAAGAACCGAGTCTTTTTTCTCTTGGCTAGGAAAGAAAAACAACAAATAAAATATAAATAAAAAAGGCAAGGTATTTACACAGAGAAGGCTACATAAAAGTATTTATACCGACTAATATCGATTTCCGAAAAAAGAAAAGAGAAAAAGCAAAAATATCATGCCATAGCGCCCGTCGATCGGTCTACGTGCGCCCGCGATAAAATATTTCAGTTTTCCATTTTAAACTAGAGAACATTTAGAATATGGAGTGCATATGAATAAAGAGCTATATAATTCAAGCAGCTCCTTTGCAACATCGACTTTTCAATTCCCTGTTGCAAAATCTTGATGATGCTGACCTTATGTTACATACTGAAGTACACTGGCTCAGTAAAGGCAAAGCGCTCGATAGATTTATACATTTAATTGAAGAAATCTTTCAGCCAAAAATCAAATATTTTTAGAACTAACAGATCCTTTTTGGCTAGCAGATTTATCTTTCGTAACAGACATAATGGAGAAACTAAATAATTTAAACGGAGCTGCAGAGAAAGGACAAACGTATAGCAAGAATGATAGGGGCTATAAACTCGTACAGAGCTAAGCTAGTTTTGTGGATATCACATCTGAAAATGAAGTCTCTTGTGCATTTTACAAACATGAAAAAAAAAAAATGATAGGCGACAGTGAAATTGACTTATAAACATTTGTCATCAACCTCCAATTGTTTCAAGATCAATTTGAAAAGCGCTTTCAACAATTTAATATAATCGAGCCCATGGTCACCTTTTTTGTAAATCCTTTTACCAACCAAATGAACGTAACCGAAATAGCAACATGCATTTCAGAATTTCTTCAAGTAAGGTGAGAAGTGGAGATAGAAATTTTGTATCTTCAGAATCACATTACTAAAAACTATTGTAACAAAACTCCTCAAAATATATTATATCAGATGAGAAATTCTAGAATATAGTTGACAGAAATAAATTTCCATTCTTAAAAAGAGCAGCACATAAAATAACGTCGTTTTTTGGTTCCACATACTTGTCTGAATCAAAATATAGATAAAAATATAGATCACGACTCACAAATGAACACTTTGACGATTGCTTGCGAGCAGGAATTTCATCATATTCTCCCAACTATAAAGCGCTGGTCAGTGAAATGCAATGCCTAAGATCCCATTGACTGTATTTTATAAATAATTTTTATACTTCGTATGCTTTGCAAGCCATTTGGCAATCCTTTATTTTACACAATAATAATAATAATAATTATATTCATATGTTAAATTAATTTTTAAATTAAATTTTTTGTGCATTATATGTAGTGCGTATTATTAACTATGTCCACCAACTATAAATTTATCTTGAATAAATAAATGGTGCCCGCCATTCGACCGATGTTCTTGTATGTGCTCTTAGCTGCAAAAAGGTTGGGGACCCCTGATATAATGCATCCGTTTTGCCTTCAAGTTTCCCATTTTGCAACTAAACCAGAAATTTTTTAAAACAGTTTAATTTTGTGGGGTTTCTAAATAACTTCCCTTATGCACCAGTGTTGCACCTCTCATAAACAAATTTCGATGTTCTGAGCCCTAAACCGGAAGGAATGAAAAGAATTCCAAAAAGGGACGTTGAAAAAATAGATTAAATTAACCTGCCTTAAAGTTACATATCAAAATTCGGAAAAATTGTAATTACTGTCTCTGGGACCAACCCTACCTCAAATGTGTTTATTTTACAATGGCCAATGACATTCTAAAATAAGCAACTTTACAGATACACTAAAATCAGCAAGTGTCTCTTGAAATAGAGAAAGTTAGACTGAAAGGTGAGACTTTTGCAAAATCCTATAATGACTAAAGAACTGTCATCTCGTTATAGTTATCTCTCCCATCAGTAAGTAGACATTACTTCGCAGTTAACACAAGATCCTAAATTAAAAAATATATTTTTTTTTCATGTTTTTGCTGGCAAAGAAATCCTAATACGTGTCAAAACGAAACCCCAAAACGCGTTTGTATTATGATCCTTTTAAGCACAAACACAGATAACTGTTAACTTCAAAAGTTTTTTTTTTGCAACATATGAGAGGTACCAACTAAGGCTACAAATGTATCACTTTGACCCCAGAAATTAGACACTGCACACGCAACATAGTTCTTCGATGCCTAGGTCTGCCATAATTGACAACGAGATGTTTAAATGCTAAATTAAAATCCATTTGAGTACTAGGTTCCAGGGCTGCGGAGTCAGAGTCGGAGGCGCTTAAAAGGGTGTGGACTCCGACGAATTTTTTTTCTTTCCACAAGTTAAAAAAAAGAAAGATTTTTTTTTTGGTTATATCTGTTGCTGATAAAGCCATTTTATAAGCGATCTGGTGCATTCACCTATATGAGTCGCTCCGCTCTGCGCTGACTTCTAAATACTTGCTCTGGCTCCCAAAAATTTTAATAGATTACATTATTTATCCCCTTTTTTAAGTTACACTTATTTATTTTTTCATGATAAAAAAGAGCAAAAAAAAAAAACCAAGAAGTTTCTTCTAGAACTATAAGAGCCTACTTTCCCGTATACACCGAATTCAAACTTATAATCTAGCTATCTCTCTCTCTGTCTTTCTGGTTTAGCTTTAGTTCTTAATTGCTTCAAATATACCTTTTTCAACGGTTAATACATATTCATTCAATCATTCATTTATTAAGTCATTCATGTATTTATTCACTCATTTATTTATTCTTTCTTTTGCTTATTCATTTAATCCTTCATTAATTCAAAAATATTCTTGAAAATCCCGATCAAAAAATTTCATAGGAAAATAGGCTCGTTAGTTCTGGATGAACTTTCGATTTTTACATGTCCTACGTCATAAGAGCTTTCCGATAAAGTTTGTTCCAAGCAAATCGGTCCGTTAGATCAGGAATTATTTAGGACTAGCTGACATGCCCGGCGTTGCGCGGGATAAAATTGCATCATTCGCAGGGCAAGTGATGCATGTCCAAAATTCTGTAGTAAATGTATAGGGAAAAATTTTCTTAAAAAATCCAAGTAGGAGATGGGCAACAGTCCATAAAAATCCAATTTAGACAGTAAAATTCGTTAAAAACCACGATTGCATTAAAACGAACAGCCCAGAAAAATTCCTTTTAGACCAAAAATAAGTCCATAAAAATCAACATTAAAGTGCCAACAAAAGTTCATAGAAATTACCATTAGAGTAAGAGAAGCAGTAACTAAAATGCACATATGTAGAGGGATAATTGTGCCAAAATGATATCAAGATCCCGTAAAAATCGTATTAAAAATATCCCATCAGAAAAAGAACAGTATTCTCTTTAAAAATGTCCATCAGATCAAGAACAGCTCTCCCTGAATATTTCTGCTACCATGAAGAAAACATTCTTTAAAGCCCCATTTCAATAAAGACAACTATTCCTAAACATTCCTAATAGAATAATGACATTAGTCCCAAAAAAATATCCATTAGAATAAAGACGTCAGTAACTAAAAATAGAATACTGACCTTCAAGAGCTACTGTTGCTAAAATTACCCAGCAGTCCATCTTAAATTCCCCATCAAAATAAGGACAACCGTTTCTAAAAATCCCGCTTGCAAAATCCTCAAAACATTTCCTGAAAATTCAATTGAATAGCACTTTCATAAAATTCGGATAAAAACGAAAGAAAGGAAAGCATTATTTCCAAAGGCAAATGCACATTTAAATTAGAAAAGGTTTAGTACTGAACCAATTCTGACGTATTAAATTTAAGTTGGTAGAAATAAATAACTAAATTCTGCCCAAATGGCGCCAAATAGACAGTGCAAAAATTAAATAAATGTTAATAAATCACTTGTGTAAAATATGGAATCAATAATCGCTACGTAAAAGAGTTAAAACGAAGCAGAAGGCCGCCAAATTGCACTAAAGTAATGGAAGCATTTCGCAAATACGCCATGATCCTATAGTGTAAATCACGTATTGAATTAAATGAGAACAATATTACTGAAAAGAATTATTGGGCGCGGTTTGGAAAAGTTACGAAGCGCAAAATAATATATTGAGAACAGTTAACTGGGTGTATAATGGGGGGCGAGTAAAAAGTTATCACCATTTGGCGAAATTTTAAATTACATCAAAAATAAGCGATATCGAAGAGCTTCCAACATAGTTTTTATCGAAGAAATAAATATTAAATCGTCAAAAAAGAAAGAAGAATCAACATTAAAAATCGCATGCAGTTAATAATCCACAAAATATCCAAAAAATAGAAATGAATTTTTAGAATTTGTTTCGTTGATAAAGCGGACACACTACAATAAGAAATATTGTTTCATGCAATTGTTAAACTGTTACTATACTATTAAATCGCCAACAAAGGAAGGAGAATCAACCTCGAAGAAGAAGTAATTAAAATTCGTCTGCAGTTCCACAAAATATGTATAAAAATGAAATGAATTTTTAAAATTTGTTTTGCTCATAAAACGGCATGAATAAAGAAAAAATAGCATCTTTTTCAATCTTACGTTAACAGAAATCATCTAGTTGGCGACAAAAGTAATATTTATTTTGGCGAAAACACGCAAATTGAGCAGATAAATTCAGAGGTAAGCCTTGCTTTAAAGTTCGAAAACTACTTCAAATGAATATTGCGCGTGCTCTATTTGTTTTACGAATTTCAGAGAGAGATCATCTTGTGCAGTTTTTTACGGGCATCAATATGCGGCAAAAATCGAGACGGTGTGACGTTCCTTCGATGAGATATTCCTAAAATTAACAGTTTTGCTTAAATTGGAATGAAAGAAGAACAAATTCGAATTTTCCGAAAAACGCTTCGAGGTGCACGAGGAACTGACCCAAGGTACCCGTAACCAAAATTCCGTACTTCTAGACCGTTCCATCTCGCCAGGAGGCGATCGACAGACAGACAGACACACACACACACACACACACACACACAAACTTTTGGTTTTATTTATATAGATTGAAATTTCCCCGTAGGTGGTATGTTAATTTTTTTGAACTGTTCAAAAATGAACAAAAAATGTTCAAATCAATATTTCACGCCAAGAACTTCTTCCAGTGAGCTTGTTCATCGGAACTTGGATCTTGTACCCATAGTTTACATAATTTGCTTCATTTTTACCCATAGGCGCTAATGTTAAATTTTTTTGAACTGTTCAAAATTGAACAAAAAATTGTTCAAATCAAAAAGTAAAATATGGAAATGAGATGTCCTCGCCGAGATCTTTCGAATGCAAAAAGAATTTTTCCAATCGGACAATTCGTTCAAAAGTTATTAGGGGTGGACAGACCGACAGACCGACAGGCCGACAGACAGACGGACCGACAGACAGACGGACCGACAGACCGACGGCCGACAGACAGACGGACCGACAGACAGACGGACCGACAGACAGACGGACCGACAGACCGACAGACCGACCGACACACTTTTTCCTCATCTCAAAACCCTACTTTCAAATTTTTTATTTTTCAATCTTTATTTAATTACTTAACTTATTTTTGACTTTTCTTGATTTCTAACGATATTTTCACGATACCATTAAGCCTTCTTTCATGCTTTATTATTATTATTTTTTTTTACTTTTACGGGAAAGTAGGCTAAAAAGGAAAATCGAAGCAGTGGAGTACAACGAATTTCTTTGTTTCGGGTGCGCTCCAATTTCTAGCAAAATCTCATTGCTTCACTACTCCGCGCTCCTGCTCCACGCTCCGCTTCTGATCCCGCTTCTTATTAGATACATTTTATTTAAAATTGCTTTGGAAAGAGTAATCAGGAAGTCGGGTGTGAATAATAGCGGCAGTATCTTTAGAAACTCTTTTCAGGTATTTGCTTTTGCGGATGATATTGCACTGGTGGCCAGAAGTAAAAAAAATCTTTAAGTGGCTTTTGAAGCTGTTGAGACCGAGGCAAGACCAGCAGGATTTGTCATTAATCAAGATATAACTAAATATTTACCTGTGTAACTAGAACATCATTTACCCTAACATATCTTTTAAATAGTGAGTATACATTTAAAACAGTCTCTAAGTTCATATACAGTGGAACCCCGCCATTCCTCCGTTCGTAAACCTCGCTATTCGTCTAACTTGTTCAACTAAGATTCAACTCGCCATTCGTACTTGTCCCGCGATTCGTACGGCGCCAGGGGCCAGCTGGGTTGCCAGTTTGGCTTTTTAAAGGAAAAAAATCGAGAAATTATGCTCATTTTGAACTCATCTGGAAATAATTTGTTTGGCGTTTTGGATTTTTTAAAATTTTTTTACTTTTTGAGATTTTACTGACAATTTTAACTTTCTAAGGGGAGCAGCAAGTGGAAGTGGTTCAAGAACTTTCTTCTTCAGAGGAGGAAAGTAGTAAGGAAAGCATTTCCGCTGCAGAAATTAAAGAGCTGTGTTACCCCTGCGGGAAAACACAGAGAGTGGTGGAAAAATGGCATCCCAACACTGCTGTGGGAAACAGCATTAAGTTGTTCAACGACAATGTTATTAACCATTTTTGAAAAATTCTGAACAATCGTCGAAGGCAGACAACATTGGACAGGTTTTTAGAGAAAGAAACCCAACATTCTTCCAGTGCAAAAAGACAGAAAAAAAGGAAGAACAGCAGAAAGGGAGAAAACACTTGAATGGATGTTACCTGATGTTTCTATAGATGGGACTCTCTCCTCTTCCAACCATTTCTAATCCTCCTCTCAACATTCCACTTATGCCACCAGCTCACCTCAGTACAAGCAAAGTGCAGTTAAATTTTTATTTATCTATAATTTCACGTATAGTACTGTCCATTTTTTTCATAGGTTTAAATAAGTAAGCATCTGTGGGTCTGGAACGGATAAATCCAATTTACATTGTATCTTATGTGAAAAAATAATTCGCCATTCGTACAACTCGCAATTCGAACTGCCTCCTGGAACGAATTGTGTACGAATAGCGGGGTTCCACTGTACCTGGGTTCGATGTTTAATAGGAATAATTATATCCTACCTGAGTTAAGAAGACCTACCTGAATTAAGTTTTCTTATCAAGAAAAACAAAGCTACTGATTTACAAGACACTTCTCTTGCCCGAGACCTGGACTGCAACAGTAAAGGAGGAGAAGCTTTTGGGCCTGTTTGAGCGCAGGATCTTAAGAAGTGTCTCTGGTGGTACTAAAGAAACTGGTGTCTGGCGCAGAAGATATAATCAGGAAATGTATCGGTTGTACAAGGAAACAGACGTTGTTCATCATATTAAAATAAGCCGTCTCAATTGGATTGGGCATGTAATGAGAATAAATGATAATACAACCCTTAAAGAAATTTTTTTCTTCTAAAACCATCAACACAAGAAGAGAAGGCTGTATGCAGTCGAGGAGGATTGTTTATTGTTTAACCCTCAGAATTAGACGTTGGAGGAGTTTGGTTGCTAGTAGAGGTGGCAGGAAAACACTGGTTTGGAATTCCTTAAGCCACCCTGGGCTATCGCGCCATGAATGATAATGATGAACGTATATAAGGGGATGTATGGCGACCCTATCGATACCGAAATCAAAACTTACTGATAGAACCTAGTTTTATAAACAGCATAAGGAATACCTTTATTCTTAGGGCTCCACGAACTAATGTAAAAATCATGCAAATAAATAAAGTCCAGATGAAGGAGGTTGACACGACAATTGAAGCGGTTGGCAAATTTTAAACATAAAAACTACAAAGAGCTTATCTAATAGACTTTTAATATTTGTATTCTTGCTCAATCTCAGAATTTTCAAGAACTTTGACGCTACGCTCTTAGGTCCCCCCCATTCCAATACAAAGGTTTCCATACGTGACACTAGGGTGCAGACCACGCTTCTAAGGCCTGTAACACACTTGGCGTTTTTGTCCGGTCGGATTTTGTTTGTTTGTTTACGACCATTTCAGGTCAGATAAATATTCGAGTTTATTTGCTATTCTCAAGGATATGCCTCAAACTCTCGTCTGACATGACAGATAGAACAAGACAGCACAACATATTTTAATATACAAAGAAGGAAATACACCCAGGAGAAAGTGGGAATCGAACCCACGCCTCTTCACTCCGCGCAGGGAGGCACCGGAACCAGTCGATTAGCGATCGGATTTTTTACCGCTTGCCGTTGTAACAAAATGCAGTGTTGCGATTCGGTTTTGGAAATATTGTAGATTTTGTTTTGTGTCATGTTTCTGATAATTTATTCATGTTTGTGTTTGTGAACTTTTACTATTTTGTTGTTGGCAACACCGAATAAGTTGTATAAATACTAACCGTGCAGTGTCGGCGGCAGTGCTATGTAGTTCAGATGGAAATGTTTCAATAAACTGGTTTTATGTTATTTTTAAAGTACTTTGGACTCTTTATTGCTCTACAAAAGGAATGCATGTTCCACGAGGCAAGGGAACGCCCATCGGGTAGATGAGCTCACCTGCAGTTGCGATACAGTTTGCAATAGCAGGGTTCACACATTGGGCGGTAAAATATCCGTCGATATCTAAACGTCACACCGACGTCCAATCAGTCGAATCACTGACCACCGGGCAACAAGTGTTTATTTAATTGTCGTTTTATCCTATTAGAAATACTGTTGTGTATATTATGAATAGAGAACAGCTTCTTGCATTATTGTTATTTCGTCGTCGATTGAAAATGAAGCTAAAAATAGACTTATTTGGGTTCACCCAATCAATCAAAGGAGAGAGGAAGTTGGAGCCTTCTACGCTTTGTTTCCTGATTTAAGAAATGATGAAGAAAAAATCTTCGATTATTTTCCGCTTCGGCCATGGTAAAATCACCTACACCACTCACTCTCAACGCGTACACAACAGCGGTCAGCAGCAGACTGGACAATGAGTTTATAACCGCGCATTAAGTCCCGACAGGCCTCTATTTCCGCAGAGACGGAAAAAAAAAATCCGTCGATTGGTATATAGTGGCAATGGGCGGCTGCATTGCTGCCCAAAAAATGGGGCGGCAATGCAGGCAGCAATGGGCGGCTGCATTGCTGCCGGCGTTAAATAATCCGATCGTCCCTTTTTCCGCTCAATGTGTACGTCGCAGTACCATCCTATACGCCACTACTGATACGGCGGCGACGGTAAAAAATCCGATCGGAAAAAAACGCTAAATGTGTTCTCGGCCTAAGGGTTTTCGTTAAAGATGTCCCTGAATGACCTTACCTAAATATCTACTAGATACACTTATTCTTAATTTACAGCGCATTATGTAATTTTATTTATACCTTTAAAGAATCTAAAACAACCCCATCTTCTTGAACTTTCCTGCTCAATAAACTTATTTGATCACTTAGAATGTTATTAATATTTTTATGTGTATCATTTTCTTGCTGTTTCAATCGGAATTCTTGCTTAACTTCTGAGGTACGAGAACTTGCTTCCTCCGCGGTATGGTCTACTTCCTAAAAATAAAACCATAATAAGAACAGAGAGACAGATCAAAAGTTGTCAGGGAAACAAGTAAATGTTTCAAGAAATTGATCAGAAACATTATTAACAATTTAGCTTACTGACTGACCCTAAATTAGAACTGCAGGAAGAGAGGACATCTAAATTTTTCTCAAGGAATCATTGAAAACTTTAAAAGAATTATCTGCTTATGAATGACTGTAAATGGTTACCTGTTGCATGGCCATATCTATTAATAGAACGGAGAAGTAATGATTCACGTGACACATTCCGTCCGAAAGCATATCGTATAGTCGCATAAAGAGAGAGAGAGAGAGAGAAAAAAAGTCAACACATTAAGCAAAGCAGTTCATTGTGACTTCTTTCCCACTCAAAGGCACGGAAAATCACGTAATTATGGAGCTTTTCTGGCCTTTAAAAATCTAGTTGGCAGTGACTTAAACAAAACCTTAAGGCAAGGGACAAATTTGCAATGAGATGTGTATACTTCTGTTTCTGCTAAGATACTTCTGCGCAACGAAACACAGCGTGTGACAAAAATGGCTGTCTTTTGCTGGCGGTTATAAGTGTGGTAAGATTCCCAAAAGTTCAGATCAAGAACATTGAAACAATTTTGAAAAACTTTTGCTAGCGAAAATCCAAAAACATAATGTAAAGACAAAATATGCCGAGCGATGGAAAAGCGTTTTTAATTTTCATGTTCTTTCAGTTGGAATTTAAAGACTTGTTTTATTTGACCTGCATATGATAAACCTCAATAGCAAGAAAAACTACAAATGCCACATTTGTCATCTCCTGTGCTAGATACGAAATCTGAAATTAATTTTTAGAAGAAAAAGTGACGTAAAAGTTAAACTTTATTAAGCGTACAATTTGCTAATTTTCACTCTTTTTATAACTTTTATTTAGGCTGCTACGTTTTATTTCTCAAGCCTTACAATTTTGCCTAGAAGGGTAGGTTTTGGGGAAACCCGCCACCCATTTTATTTGCCCATTATTTAAATGTATTAGGTACTGAATTTTTTCACTCTCGTTTCCATGTCGCTTTTGAGCCCGTCTAAAGTCTTTTGAGCCCATAATTATAATTTTAAACCATAATTTTTCAAAAAATTACACATCAAATCTTTTGGTCATAGAATTCATATTTCTTTCATTTATTTTTATTTAGCTAAATTTGATCTGTTTCTATATAATAAAGTCAGAGAAATTATTCTTGGGTGAAATAAAAGAGTTTTTGGAAGCCGTTTTAACTACCCTATATATACTTTAAATACCATTCCAGAAAGTAACAAACAAACAAAAAAAAGTAAAAAAAAAAAGGGAATACAGTGAAACCTGTGTAAGTTGACCACTTGCGCTGTAGCACTTTAGTGGTCAACTTAGACAGGTGGTCAACTTATAGAGGGTGAGGTAGAAGGCGAAGGGCTTATTCCGTTCCTGATAAAAGTGGTCAAATTAGACAGGTGGCCAACTTACAAAGGTGGTCAACTTTATAGGTTTTATTGTAACTTCAAATTACAAATTGCGCTAAAAAGAAAAAAATAAATTCATTCTTTAAACAACACAGATACGACTTTTAAATTTAATTTTTGAAAGTCGGTGCAATATTATGACAGTTTTATGACCATTACACCATGCGTTACTTTATATTGCAAATGCAACTGTTGCGAACTTTGAGCCATTTATGTTTGTAATTGATTTGTGATTAACAAAGATTTTATCTGTCATACTTGCACCGCACTGACTGCAAAAATTAGGTTTAATAGTAGTACTAATGTTGTTTAAAAACTGAATTTATGTTTTACTTTTTAGTGTAATTAATAATTTGAAGTCAGTTCTGTTCTTCTTTTTTTTTCTAAAAATTATTTCATTTTGTTCTTTTTAATGAAAATACATTTTTCATGTAAATACTCTATTTAAAAAAAAACATATCAAAGGGCACACCTTCTTTGAGTGACTGGCACTAAAAACTAATCATTTGTATGATAAATTCTATTTTGAATTTGATTTTAAAATGTCACTAAAGCAAACTATCTGGATTTAATTTTTGCTTCAAAGAAGCCTTCACCCTGAGTATAATTGCTTTCAATATTACTGCTTAATGGCAACAAACTCTTTTTTAACAATGAGTATTATATTTATTATTAATAATTTTACTCAAAGAAATATCAAGCCAAGCCTTCCCAATTAAAAGAAAAATACTTATATCTCACCCATAACGTTCTTTCTACAGAAAAAATGTAGTCAAAAATCGATGTGCGATGTCTGAGTTAGACGATCTTGTATCGATTAAAGAAAAAATCATCAAAATCGATTCATTTAGTCAAAAGTTATCAATAAAAAACAAAAAAATCACTACATTTCTGCCCTCAATTTTTTTTTTCTAAATATCGAATGTGGTCAAACGAAGGTACGGGATTTATGGGCAGGGCTTTGTTTAGGGCCGGGGCCCCACATTTGAGGGGGCCCGGAATTGCAGCAGAAAAGTCCCAAACCACAGCCCAGATCGCAAAATGAAGGAGAGGAGGCCCCAAATAAGTTTTTGCCCCGGGCCCCAATCAGGCTGTCGTGCCCTGTCTATGGGAGACCGCCTTGGATCGATTAAAAAAAATGTAATCATCAAAATCGGTTCATCCAGTGAGGCGTTATCGCTGAACAAAAACAAATTATATGGTTTGAACTGATAATCACCTCTTTTAGTGGGAAGTCGATTAAAAAACTGAGGTACGCCTTCCTTGCTTTTAGGAGGAAGTACAATTCGTTGACTAAAGTAATGCTTCAAAACTGCTCACCTGTAAAGCGTCTATGACGCATGAGTCATGGGCATTTCTTTGATACATCGTCATAAGTTCAAGTTCCAACAAACGAATCTTTTTACGGAGTTCAACATTGTTAGCTTCTGATATTTCCAGTCTTTTAAGCAGTGAATCATGCTCTTGTACCAAAAAGGATACATCTCTGCAAGCTCTCTAAAGATTTACGAGGGAAAGAGAAAAAAAAGTGTTTTATTAAACAATCGAATTATTGTGTTTAATGCAATGTTATCATGTAGTTCTAGCTGCATGATGATTACTAAATCCTGTCTTAAAACCGAGTACTTAACATGTAAGCAAAATAAGCAGAGGTGCCCACCCTCCCTAAGTGCGATATGGCGAACCCCAACAGCGATGACCCCCAATTGGCTGAGAGCACCCACCAAAAAACAAATTCATGACCCCGCCTTGTCGGCACCCCTCGTACCGAGAATTTTACTTTGTCATTTAAACTTTTCCCAATCTGCAAGATTTGGTAATTTGAAAATAATGCCAGAAATTTCTATCTGGTAACCCTAGCTTTTCAACGATGAAAAAATTTATTTAAAATGCCTGGTGCGTCGCCGTCGATTCGTACATATAGTGGCCTTATTCCAATATAAGGCGGTCTTCCAACTGCCGCCAACGCGATTTCATGATAAATGGCCTCTCTCGCCAAGGGCTATAAAGGGGCGAGGTAATGTAAAATTCCGTACTTCCCAATCATGCTTAAACAAGAACTATAAAAAACTGATTCCCGGCAGAATATCTGCGAACTATGTGTAAACATGAGAATGATCGCTTGATATAAAAAAAACGAAGGTGTTGCCAATCCAAAGAATCGGAAATTAACCATTTTAAAATGGTAAAAAACCGCTTTAAAATTCTAAAGGCTTAAGGAAAGATAGCTAAAAATGTTTTAAAGTCCTTAAGTTACGATAATAAATACCAATATTATGTTACTTTTACGTGCTAATCATTAAACAAATTTTTAAATATCGTTCTGGAAATGGAAGATAGTTAATTGTTGAACTGAGCAGTTTCTGACAGATTGAGCTCCCCCAATATCAAAATAAACAAGTCGGAGCCAGTCACGGCGATTGTACCCAAATTTGAAATCAAGCTTTATAGTGTCCTAGGTTGAAATACAGAAAAAGCATGAAAAAGGATTACATCAGGCCTATTACCATAATGCTTTATCTGTTAGTGTGTTGGGGGGGGGGGGGGGGATGGCAGCTCTTTGGCTAGAATATTTGTATGCTCGAGCTGGCTTTATTTACAATGGTAAATAAGGAACACTTCAAATGACAATATTAATGGGTGCTTTAAACGTCGGGGGACATGATAGTCACCGCGGTATATCCGATTCCACGGTATACTGAGGCGCGGTATAAAGGGGTTTTACTGTATGTGGATATACACTTATCTACTGTTCACATTTTTTTAAAAACTAAACAGATGTTACCAATGAAGCTATGTAGTATTCATATTGTTGTTCTATTTCTTTACGCCAAAAGTAATTAATGCCTTTTCTTTTGTTTCCAGCGCACTTTTCATGAGCAGGAAAACCTCGAGTGTTTTTGCTATACTTCTCTTGAAGCATTGAAAGGAGATTCTTCCTAAAAAAATAGCCAACATGTTTAATATGTTAACATGATATTAATACCAAAAGCACAACATATATAATGTATAGTAATGCGTTTGGAATTGCACATAGGTACATAAAATTAAAAAGGTTAAAGTGTTGTTTAACCCCACTGCAGCGTTTGGTGATGTTTTTTTCAATCGTTTAGAATTAGATATTATTCATTTCAACAGCTCCTTGAGTATGTGACAGTTGATAATCGCTCAGTAGTTTCGCAGGAGGCTAAACGGCACTTTCATCATTAAAAAATTTATAATATAGATCAAAACGTTCTTACTTCAATGATATTTAACAAAAATATAGTGCCTATTTTTTATTATAATTATAATACTTTTCCGTTTGGGGGGGGGGGGGGTAGCTCTTGGGGATGGTTAAATGTTATTCGCAAAATGAAACTACTTTAACGTTTCTGGCTGCCGTTGGCGATGATTAACTTTTTTCACTAAATCCAACTCTACCCACAAAACAAAGCATCATTGACGCAATTGTTTGGCGGCTTTTTTGAGTCCGCCTAAACGGAAAAGGACCTTAATTATTGGACAAACGCAACATTGACCATTACGTCATTAGGTTAAACTCGTTTTTTTGTGGTTTGATAAATGTAATTTTTAACGGTCAACCTATGACAAAAGGATTGAACAACCTCCATGCAAGTTATTTTAAATATATTTGATTTTATTTTTTAAATAAAAAAGATTTGATATTAAATTTGCGTATTATAAATTTAATTATTTCTTACTTGTTGTGCTCCATAGTCTACATTTAAGATACGAATTTTGCAACTCTTTTTAAGCAGAAATAGCAGTATTAAATCACATTAAATAAAATAAGCAGAGCAACTGAATCGGAAAATAATTTCTTCTTCTTTTTCCATGTTTTGACTGTTGGTTTTCGGCTGCTATAGAAGAAAATCATCTCGCTTTTAGTAATTTTATTAATTTCATTATTTAAGCATGGCTACACTAGATCCTGCTTCAAAGTGAATCTATATCGCCTACAGCTAAAAATATGTTGCGTACGGTCGGGACATATATAATCCGTCAATGCCCCTTTTGGCCATGCTTCCAAGGAACCGGATTCGTAACCCAGAGATCGCAGTTCCAAAATCCGGCGCAGCCAACCCCGTATCCCCCAGAAACACGACCACATACACTTTAAGAGGAACGAAGTAAAATTATTAACGTTTAGTAAAATAGTTTTCAAGAAAACCTTTGAATTTGACTTTAATATTTAGGAAAAAGTATTTAATATCTGAAAGCTTATTAGCTGTTAAGAAAACTGTAGTATTTTAAATTTAAGTTTGATTAGCAGTTTGTGTTTTGTTTATTTATCTATATTAATTTTTAAAAAGTAGAAACTGGCAACGTTAGTTTTTATATACTCTTACTCTTACAGTTTTGTTACTGGCAACAATGCAAAAAATATTTTTGAGATCAGTTTTCAGTGTTTTTTCAACCAAGTAATGTAAATTCTGAAGAAATTTGCTATGCGAAGCGAGCGGTACATGATATAAAATTTTCATTTTATTATATTAAACTACAGAACCTATGTAATATCCTGCAGAATGGAGGAAAGTGGAAACGACGATGACAAAGTGCCTAATGTAGATAGAGACATCAACGATCCGATTGAGGAGGATGATGAAACGGTGTCTGATGCAAATACAGAATTCATGAATCCGAACAATATGCTGATGAATGATGAAACTGCCGATGAGCCTTCGAATGAAGACCGTGATTCTGCTTCAGAAGCACCACTAGCTAAGGATGTCTTAAAACCAGCAAAGAAAAAGGTTCTAGATCCTAGTCATCCTTTAATGATAAAATACCAAAAAGATTTGAAAGAAAGGTTATTAAGTCTTCTTCAAGAAACTGATGAACAAATAGTTGAATTGAACAGAGCTGTAAATGCACAAATGAGAGAAAATTCTTATATCGAAACCAGAAGCTATGTTCTTCAAGAGGAACTCAAACAACAGAAGGAGAAACTGCAAAAACATTGCGTGAAGTATAAAGAGCAAACTGAGCTGAAACGTCACTTACTGCTCAAGTGTGAAAACATCAGAAAAGAAGTGCACTCTACTGAAGAAAAACGTGCTGATGAAAGGAAAAAGGACACTGAATTGCAAGGAAGGTTAGAAGCTCTAGCTTTTGAAATTGTCCAACTGACTTCGTTACCAATGGAAACATTCATAGATGCTAAAAATCTCAGACGCGCTGTTGAAAAAACTAGCAAAGACAGGGAACAGCTTGAACTCCAAAAGTTGAGACAGGATCTTGTGATATCAAGGCTTGAAAATGATAAATATAATTTGGAAGATAAAAGTAATCTTTTTAAAAGACAGTGGGCTATCAAAAAAGAAGAAATAAATGACCTGAGGAGAGAATTAAAGGCCGCAAATATGGAAATGCAGACAATAAATTTCGAGAAGCAGCAAATTGTCAGCCAATGGAGGCAAAGTTTGGCGTCATTAGAAAATCAGGACCGAATCCTGTCTGAAATTTGTTCATCCGTGAATGCATTTGAAGATACTCTTAAGACTTTGAACACGGACATAACAATTAAAAAAAAAAGCTGTGCGAAAAGAATTAGAAAGGAATGAATCCCTCACCAGCCAGTTACAATTTCGAGAATCAGATATTGCATGCGTTCGCAAAGATCTTGCCAATTGCGAAGATCGCGCCAGTCAGTTGGAAGAAAATTTATCTGTGGTAGAAAAAATTATTGAATTTACAGAAAACGAATTGAACGTTTTGAATGATGAAAAGACCATGCAGGAAAAGGAACTTCAAAGTAAAGAAAAACTCATTGTGAAGGCTTGGCAGCTTCAGAAACAGCTGGAGAAGAAGCATATGGACATCATACATGATAAGATAACCTTAACAAAAGCATCAAAGAACACAGAAAAACTCATTGGTGATGTTAGGAAATCTATACTAATTCTTGAGCAAAAAGGTTCCAAGAAGGAGGATGAGAGAGAAAAGTTACTGCTGAAAATGGATGATATTTCTACTCACTTCAGCAACCTAAAAAATACTGCAGATGATTTGCAGAAAGAAATAAAGGAAAGAGACTCCTTACTAGTTAAAAGTGAAGCCGTATTACTAAAAACTCGAGAGGAAATGGACCTGAAGCATGCAGAGTTTAAAACCCTGGAAGGCGAATTGGACGAGTTGATACAGTTAGCAAGAGGTCAAGAACTTGCTCCATTTGAGAGAGAAATAGCACATTTAAAGAAGCAAATTAATCTCACTGACCAGGGAAAACGTGAAATGGAGGTGGAATATCTTCGCTTTCAGAGAGAACTGTTTTCGATATGTAAGCGAAGTACTGCGAAGCATGAGGAAAATGATATGCATAAGAAGAAGCAAATCATTATGGAAAGGAAAAAACTACAGCTAGAAGCCGACGTGGTCAAAGAAGAAAAATGCATCAAAGAAATCGTAAAGAAGAAGCATTCCGTGGAAAAGGAGTTGTTCAATATAAACAAGCTTCTGAATGAGAGAAAGGAGTTTCAAGAGGCTTTACGACAGTCATCTGATTTATCAAGAGATGACTTCATAAAAATTTTGAGAGAGACAGAGGTGCTTTATCTTCAAAGGCAAAGTGAACTCGGATATTTTCGGAGGAAAAAGCGGAAGTGCTTTCTTAAACTGATAGATTTACAATCCGAAAGAGCATATTGGGAAGGCAAAGTCTGTTTAGTAGAAGAGACGAGAAGAGTCTTGAAGTCGAAAGCAAATCTTGAAGACTTCTCGAATTTGAGGAGCGAAATTCGGCGCTTCAATGTGAAATTGGACCACATCAAGAAAGAACAGGAATATTTAGTGAAACAAATGAGCAGAGCTGTATACAAGCACACTGCTTTGTATATTGAAGCTGATAAGCAAGCATTATTTGGAAAGAGGAGAAAAACTCCAGATTATATACAGAGCAGAATAAGATCAAACTTGAAGAAATTGCATAAAAATAAAAAACACTCGAAGACTGCAAAAAAGAGAGGGAATTTTTGGCTATTACGGAAACTCATTTGAAAGATGCTATTTATGCTGAGAATCTAGTTGCTTTGGATTTTATGGACAAAATAAGCTCTTATGAAAATAACACTGACAGGAAACAACAAGAAAAAAGGCAAGCTTTGCTGCAGTTGTCATTTAAGCAAAAGAGAACGAAGCTGTTACAGAAAGTTCTTGATAGCTCTTACGTCAGAGCAGTGAGAAATGAAGCGCAGAGACCTGTAGAAATAAATAGTTCAAAATGCATTGCGT
The DNA here is from genome assembly GCA_038502835.1 of Octonoba sinensis. Taxonomy (NCBI): domain Eukaryota; kingdom Metazoa; phylum Arthropoda; class Arachnida; order Araneae; family Uloboridae; genus Octonoba; species Octonoba sinensis. Next base: position 125,975,086 of record CM076601.1, on the reverse strand, counting down.
ACGCTTCATGTTATTTCTCAAGCAGCTATGAATGAATGTCCTGAGTTAACCAAGGAACTTAGTAAAATAATTGACTATATTTTTGTGTCCAAATATATTTGAAACCTATCTATCAGAGCTTTGAAACTTAAGGTATGAATTTAATAAGAAATTTTATTTTTAAATACAGGACAGAGAGAGATAGAGAGTGAGCGAGTGGTACTTCTCCGTTTCAGATGGGCTGGCGATGGTTAAATGTTTTTTCGCTAAATCAAACTACTCTACCATCTTGGGTTGCCATTGGCGATATTTAAATATTTTTCAACTGAGCCTCCTGGTTTCATCATTGGCGTAATTGATTTAGCGAAAATAAATGTAACCATCGCCAGCTCCCCTATCCCCCCAAATGGAAAAGTACCGAGCGAGCTATACGAACACTGTTGCACAAATGATTTTTTTTAAAATTTAGCTTAACATAAGCATGCAACATTTTTATATACTAATCGCTTAAAGGCCTTGCGTACTAAGCTCGACAAACACTGAATTTAAATATATATGTACTTCTTGCCAACATAAGACTTCTTGTGACCGATAAATTCCTGTTGGCGGCAATTCGGAAAAACCGTCTTCTATTGTCGCCCTTTAACCTTATTACCCTTATTAAGTGCCCATTTTTATCTAAGTAACGGAATGGCTGTAACATCAATAAATAAATAAATAAATAAATAAATAAATAAAGGAAATAAAGTCATTTTTGATATTAGTTCCAGATGCAACACTCAAGCTCGTCATTTCAGAGTTTCCTAGGGGGATACAAAGGGTATATGATCTAATATGATATATATTCTAGGAAAAAAAAGGCAGAATACATATCCACAGGTTCGCGACGAAGTTACTCCCCCCCCCCCAAGCATATAGCAATTAGGTGTTCTACTGCTATACACAAATGTATAAATACATACTCGTATATGTTTAGAAGTCAGGGGAGAGGGTAATTGTTTTTCCCTTATTTCCAAAATTAGTTCCGTAGCGAGAAAGTTTACACTTATAATACATACATTGCATAAGGTAAATCTAGGATAGATTGCGCGGTCGGAGAGATTGCGCACCTACGAGTTCGGGGGGAAGACATAGGGTGCACGCGACCAAACGCCATGCAATTTGTACAACGACAATAATGGAATGTCCACTTGAAAGTGCAAGTTGATTGATATGAACGTCTGTGATTAAGCATCGATATTCTATATTGTTTTCACAAGGTAAGTGCTTGAATTTTCATAATGCGTTCTTTGAAATTCTATAGAGTAGCAGTAGTACATAATATTCTAAACTTAAACGAATTTTCGTAAGCTACTAAGCTAGACTTACAGTGAGAAGGCCAGCATTTCTTTCTAGAAGCAGCCATATTTAAGTAAAAGTCCGCGCAATCTGTCCTACCGAAATAGGATAGTTTGCGCGTTTTGTACTTAGGAGAGATTGCGCGTTTCTCCCGTTAGTTTTCATGCTAGGAGAGATTGCGCATTATGTTATTACCCATAGCTTTTTGGGAATGCAGCATAAATTTCAAATTACATGTGAAACGTTTGAATCGATTAAATTCGCTGCATTAATGGATTAAAAGGGGCGTTCTGAATTTTTACTATAACATAAAATGTTAATTACTGATGCCCTCTCAACACATTTTTAAGACTTGAATATTTTAAAACTTTAAATTGATTTTTGTAATTATTTCTTTACATAAAAAATTCACGGGTGTCTCTTTAACAGGCATTAATTAAATATTTTGACTATAGTTCTATATCGAGAGGTAAAGTTGTGTGACTTTATAATTTGTGTTTTCAAGGGACTGTGGTTTTTATACTGTTAGGTATTAGAATTTTGATTATTACATAACGAATTTTAATTGATGAATTTTAGTGTATTTTATTTGTCCTGTTTTCTAAAACATTGTTGAGCTAAGAATTCATGGCACATGTTCATTGTTCATGGCGCACACTTTCTTTTTTTCGCTACTTTATTTTTCTCTGAGCTACTGAGTCATGATTTTTCCTTTTCTCGCCAGTGACAAAAAGGGGGTGAACTCGACCTTCTGTCACCTTCACGCCCGATTTACTACGGACGTCGTAGAAAGCTGTCCAGTTCTTAAGCCGGTCGGAGGGTATAAAAAGCCCTGACCACTTCGAAACGCTCTCTTCTCTTCCTCTTTATTTTTCAGCCTCTAGACAGGGACCTCCGTCCCGGGTTCCCTCCCGTTTTTCCACAGGTACCTGACCTCGGAAATCCCTCCGTGAATCTTAGGTATGAACTCCCAATTTATAGTAAGGGTAATAAGCCCAATTAAAGTTTTCTAAACCCTTTTTTTTTTTAAATCTTAAATCCTTTCTTACTGTGTGCCATGAATTGTTTTTTTTTATGAGATACTGTCTATGTTATGCTATGTGTAGTTTTACTAGTTTTTTGAAATTGTTCCAACATGTGATAGAACTTTCTTGCGGTAAACTGTAAATTATGTAAGGATAATAAATGTTATTTGTTTTTTTATAAATATGAGTACGTTCTAATAGTCTACCAGGAATCATTAAGTAGAACCTGTTTACCAAATTTTCAAAGATTAGCTATAACGATCATGACCACCCATTTATTTTTATCCCCCCCCCCCTTTATTCAAAACTAATATTTAACAATACCATATAAATCGTTGAAAACAAGTTCGTGTCATTTTATTTCTTTTGAAGATTTAAGTTATCAAATATACGTTTCGGAACTAAATGTGCAAATAAAGTAATTTGTGAACAAATTTCTTTTCTTAGACGAAAATGTTGCTAATAAATTAATAATGTGCTAGTTTTATACAAATACTCTTGTGCTAGTTTTATACAAATATTCTTGTGCTAGTTTTATACAAATATTCTTATTAATAAACTATTTTTCCAAACCGTTTAATGCCGTCAAAATGAAAAAGAAAACAAAGTGCAACGAATGTTATTGACCAGCATATATATTCGAGAGAAACATTAAAGTGGGAACCAAAAACTTGCAGGAAAGAAAACAAAACAAAATGTTTGAATTTTGAAACATCTTCGTCATCAGCCACCTCAGAAGAAAATAATGTCAAAATACTGAACATTTGGGACCATGTCAGACAGGACAACGAGGATGAGTGCACTGAATGTCTGAAACTGTACCAGGAGACAACTTCGACCAGTGACATTAATGCCTACCGTTCCTTTGTAGGGACAGTCTGAAAAGTACGTCTGAAACACCCAAAAATAAGCCTTTCAACAAAAAAAATGTTTTAATGTATTCTTAAACTTATAATAACCCGTTAGGAATACATTAAAACAGTTTTTTGTTGAAATGTTTACTTTTGGGTGCTTCAGACGTACTTTTCAGACTGTCCCTAAAAAGGGACGGTAGGCATTAATGGGTTAAGTATGCTATTTGTAGCAGATGGGTGCATTACTTACAAACAATAAGTATACCGATTATGGACGACAACAACTTCGGTTAACAAACAAAAGGCATTGAAATTGAAAATCAATAATATTAATTATACAGTCGACGCTCGATATAACGACCATCTCCGTTCCACAAAAAAAGGTCCTTATAACGGGTGGTCGCTATAAGAGGTAGAATTTAAAAATGTATATGCATGCATCATGCAGTATAGTAATTCCATTAAAATTGCCAATTTTTCAAAGATTCCAACAAAATGCTCAAATTATATTTTATCATTGGAATTTAAAAAAAATTATCAGTGCAATATGTTATAATAAAATGTTAAACAGATTTTAAAGTAGAAAATATAAGGAAAAAATTACATACTTGCAAATCATTCCTTTTCGGAAGAAAAAATCAGAAATGGTTGTTTGCCTTTTTAGCACATGCGATTTTTGCAAAACATAATTTTCCATTTCAGTTATTGATGACAAATAGTGTTCTGTATTTTCTTGCCTTTCAAAAAAACATTTTAAAGTCTCGATAGCATTAGACACATTTTTTATGCTAGGAGTTTTTGTTACAATTTCTTCCTCTTCTTCATCTGATGATGATGCATCAATTTCTTCCTGTCCACAATAACGGGAAATTAGTTCATCTTCTGACAGATGCTCGCCACATTCCAAGTCATTATCGATTTTAGCGTAATCGTCAAAGTTCAACGTTGCATCCATGTTCATTTTCTGAGAAATTTCTTGCAGCATTTCCTCTTCTTCAACGAAATTTTCATCTTCGATTGCCGGACTAATTATTTCAGCAGTAGATTCCCTTTCCTCTTGCTTTTTAAAACCAGCATGATGGAAGCAATTCTTGATGGTTTTTTCTGAGACGTCATTCCATGCTGCTTTAGAGAGATGCAAAGCTGTTAGGACATCAACTTTGTAATCTTGATCTTCGTCGAGTGCAGAAACAACTCTTCGCAGTAGTAACTTCCTATAATTGCGTTTAAAACTCATAATGACCCCTTGGTCTAGTGGCTGAAGAACAGATGTGACATTAGGTGGAAAATATTCCACGGTGATTGATTTCAACCCATTTAGTTTGGGATGAGCCGTGCAGTTATCAATTACAAGAATAATTTTTCTACCTTAAATTGTCATTTGCTTATCCAAGCAACGTAGCCATTCCTCAAAAATGACAGATGTCATCCACGATTTGGAGTTGTTTTTGTACGTGATAGGTAAGGTTTTGAGTCCTTTAAAACATCTCGGCTTTTTTGATTTTCCGATCACTAAGAGTGGAAGTTTTTCAGTACCAGACATATTTGAGCATAAGAGAACTGTTAGTCTTTGCTTGGCTTCTTTCCCTCCACTCGCAGTTTCGTTTTTTAAAACGAAAGATTTATCAGGTTTCATCATGAAAAACAGTCCAGTCTCGTCTGCGTTAAAAACATCCTCTGGAGTATAATTTTTGATAATTTCTTCCAGCTTTTCTTTTTTCCATGTGTCCACTGCTTCTTCATTCACAGAACCACTTTCGCCACAAAGCTTCCGGAATGAAAGACCATGTCTGGTTTTAAATTTTTGCAACCATCCGTCCGAAGCTTTGAACACAGTTTCGTCAATGTCCATTTTTTGAGCAAAAGTTAGAACTTTTGACTTCAGCAAATTTCCATATATTGGGACATTTTTTGATCGCATTATTTTCAACCATTCATATAAACCTTCTTCGATCTTCTGAAATTTCCCTTCACGGGACCGATTTCTAGAAGATTTGACTCCAATTTCTTCTTTTCTTAAAATTGAGTCCCGGTTGTTAATGATGCCAAATAAGGTGCTTTTGGGAATTTTGAAAACTCTAGCAATTTCGCATTTTTTTAAAACTTTTTTATCAACTTCATTTAAGATTTTAATTTTAGTATCTAGACATATCGCATTGCGCTTGTTTGAACCTGCCATCTCGTTCAATAGCGAAAATGCAACTCCTGTTTGCAGTATGCATTTCACTGAAGAACCTTATTCTTTTTTCGCTCCTTCCCCCAGAGGATAACTAATCCAAGGCACGTGACCTGGAACCTGTCAACATTCAGGTTGAAGAGCAGGTTAATTTTTCTCGAACCCTCTCATTCACATTTCTGGAAGCAGAACTTCTGAGCTGACATGACACCACCAGTCACGGACAGCAAGACTCCTCGTATTTCGGAGAATCGACCCTTGGGAAAACACGTGATTCAAATGACAAAAACTACCAATACATCTGTCAAACCCTTTTCCTAAAATCCGTAAAGTCCACGTGCTCTCTCCCCCTCTCTATTCTTTCCATACTATGGTGAGTGGTAATCCCCTCCCCCTGTCAAAGTTGGACTGACTGAACACTGAAGGCTGCATGCAGCTTGTCAGTAAACTATAATCAAGGTCATTTCAAGTTACAAACTTAGAAACATGTTCTTTTTGGAAAAATACCGGAAATAGTGTCCGTTGAATGCGGTCGCTGTATTGGATTGGGCGATACAGAACGGTCGTTATACCGAAAGCAAATTAACATAGAGTTCATAGGAAGAAAGTTGGGGCTTTTATTACTACTCGTTATAATGGAATGGTCTTTATAATGCGTGGTCGTTATAACAAGCGTCGACTGTAATTTAAACCTTCTTTTCTTCTTTATTTTGTTTCTTTAATTAAAACACTGTTTCTTGCGATTCTGTAATCATTGAGTTAAAAAAATTTATTCCTATTAAAATTGTATGGGTTTATACAAACCATACAACAACATAGTTTTAGTGTAAATATTATTGCTAACAATTTAATTGCAGTTTTTAGGAATAACAATCTCTCCTACCCATGTGCGCAATCACACCAATTAGTCTTCTTGGTTTTTTTACAGCTGTTGCAATAAAATAAAGCAAAATAACGAAATGTCAATGGAAATGCATAAAAAACGAATGAAGTCACAGTTATTTATCAATAGTTTACCAAAAAAGTCATATTTCGATTTTTGAAAATTATTTTTCCAATTGTGCTCAGACTCTGCTAGCTTTAGAAATAAAATTTCACGTTAAATTAAAGCACAAATGAGCATTAAAACGCAGATATATGTTTCGGGATTGCTTGGAATCCCTTTTTCAATGCGACAGGGAGCTTCTAGATGCAAAACATCCAAATGAAGCAGACAGAACAACAAAAACAAAGCTTATATAGCCTAAGAATTAACTGTAAACCAATGAGAATAAAGGCAGTGTGAAGTGGAAGTAGAAGTAGTAGGAAAGGCACCAATAAGAGAGCAACAAACGAATGCAATTGGAAGTACAGAAAGTAAAAAGGAATATCAATAAAAAGAAAGCAAAAAAGACAACAGCGTGCATAAAAAAGTGAAAATACATGAAAATTGCAAAAAAATAAAATAAAATACAAAGAATAAAATGGAAATAAAATAAGTACAGAAAATACCAAAACAAAAAGCAAAACAAAGTACACATGCAAAAGAGGGGGAGGGGGGGGGGGAGAGAGAGAAAAAAAAAATTGACACAAAAAAGAAAAACTAACAAGAAAACCAAGAAAGAACAACAAATTAAAGGAACTTATGCCAGACCTGTGAAAAATAAGGAGTTGAGGAAGAATCATTAACCAAATTAGAACTATTCCTGTTAATATGATAAGCTTCCCAAAAGTGAAGTTCTAAAGGGGAAGAACATTTTTGAATAATTTTCCCAGAATTGAAATCAAAAGAGTGGTTGGAATTCCAACAATGTTGAGCAATGCTAGACTTATTCAGCTCTTGCTTTCGTACATAACCTTTATGCTCATTTAACCGAATTTTCGGAGCACGTTTTGTCTGTCCAATGTAAGAAAGGCCGCAACGGCAACTAATTTGGTAAATACCCCAAGTATTAAGTTGATCAACAGGATCTTTAAGAGAAGAGAAGGAAAGTTTGTTGCTAGGAGCAAAAACAACTTGAAATTGAAACCTTTTTAGGATTTTAGCAATACGAAAACCGAATTGTTCGGAACGAAGTTATGAAGTTTCTTAACAAAATCGGTGGAATTTTTAACAGTGAAAACATTCCGACTCCTAAGTGGAGAAAACACAGAAACTAAATACTTGGAAAGTTTATATGAAGCAGTGCCAATATTGGAAACAATTGGTCTGAAAGGAATACCTGCCTTGTGTACCTTCGGTAAAGCATAGAAACGCGCACAATTAGCAACAGAAGGAATCACAGACCGTTTAGCAATCAAAGGAATAGAATGAACAGACTTAACAGCCGAAGAAATAGCTTTTAACTCCTTGTCGCTAGGATCTTTATATATTTCAGAATAAGGACCAGAAGCAATTAAATCATCAGTTTTCTCAACATAAGATGATTTATTAAGAACAACAATCTGACCACCCTTGTCAGCTTTGGTAATGACCAAATCAGAATTTGAAACTAAATTATTGACACAGCGTTTCACAGAATGGGTAAAACCAATATTAGGAACTTTTGAATTGAAATCAACATTGGAAGCAATAAGATGCCGAACTGACTCTTTTTGAGTGGAAGTTAAGGCACTAAATTTGAAAGCTTTTTCAACCGGAGCAATAAGTTCAGAAAAAGAAGGCTTTTTAGCCAAAGCAAAATTGTTATTACATTTCAAAGCATTAATTTCATTACTATTCAAAGGAAATTTCGAAAGATTTACAACCGCATTCCTATTAACTAACCTCTTGTTACAAAGGTTTCTCTATATTATATAATATAGTGCTAATTCCGTTCTTGACAAAAGTGGTCAACTTAGACAGGCGGTCAGCTTACAAAGGTGGTCAACTTTACAGGTTTTACTGTATATTCTGTTTTTTCGAAAAACGGGACGTCCGCTTCGAACACGCTGGGAAAAGTTCGAATACTCGTATACTTACCTTCGACTGGACTATTTTTGATATTGGAAGTATTCTAGGGATCGTACCGAGTCTACAACAACACCTTTTAGGTTAGCCAAGTAACAAACTTGGCAGTTATAGTCCTATTTCCCGAAATTGCTGTTTTTTCGAAAAACGGGACGTCCGCTTTGAACACGCTGGGAAAAGTTCGAATACTCGTAAACTTACCTTCGACTGGACTATTTTTGATATTGGAAGTATTCTGGGGATCGTACCGAGTCTACAACACCACCTTTTCGGTTAGCCAAGTAACAAACTTGGCAGTTATAATCCTATTTCCCGAAATTGCTGTTTTTTCGAAAAACGGGACGTCCGCTTTGAACACGCTGGGAAAAGTTCGAATACTCGTAAACTTACCTTCCACTGGACTATTTTTGATATTGGAAGTATTCTAGGGATAGTACCGAGTCTACAACACCACCTTTTCGGTTCGCCAAGTAACAAACGTGGCAGTTATAGTCCTATTTCCCGAAATTGCTGTTTTTTCGAAAAACGGGACGCCCGCTTCGAACACGCTGGGAAAAGTTCGAATAATCGAAACTTACCTTCAACTGGATTTTTTTTGATATTGGAAGTATTTTAGGGATCGTACCGAGTCTACAACACCACCTTTTCGGTTAGCCAAGTAACAAACTTGGCAGTTATAGTCCAATTTCCCGAAATTGCTGTTTTTTCGAAAAACGAGACGTCCGCTTCGAGCACGCTGGGAAAAGTTCGAGTACTTGTAAATTTACCTTCGATTGGACTATTTTTCAAATTGGAAGTATTCTAGGGATCGTACAGAGTCTACAAGACCACCTTTTCTGTTAGCCAAGTAAAAAACTTGGTAGTTATAGTCCTATTTTCCGAAATTGCTGTTTTTTCGAAAAACGGGACGTTCGCTTCACTGTTAAAAATTTCAGTTCAACATTGAACCATAACTTGGTTCAACTCTAAAGCTAACTCCAAAAAATGGTTCTACCAAAATTTTTCAGAAGCCATGGTTGAACGATATTATCGTTCAACCTTTCATTTTCTCCATTTTGAACCATAATATGGTTCAAGCATTTTTTTTTTTTTTTTTTTTTTTTTTTTTTTTTTTTTTTTTTTTTTTTTTTTTTTTTTTTTTTTTTTTTTTTTTTTTTTTTTTTTTTTTTTTTTTTTTTTTTTTTTTTTTTTTTTTTTTTTTTTTTTTTTTTTTTTTTTTTTTTTTTTTTTTTTTTTTTTTTTTTTTTTTTTTTTTTTTTTTTTTTTTTTTTTTTTTTTTTTTTTTTTTTTTTTTTTTTTTTTTTTTTTTTTTTTTTTTTTTTTTTTTTTTTTTTTTTTTTTTTTTTTTTTTTTTTTTTTTTTTTTTTTTTTTTTTTTTTTTTTTTTTTTTTTTTTTTTTTTTTTTTTTTTTTTTTTTTTTTTTTTTTTTTTTTTTTTTTTTTTTTTTTTTTTTTTTTTTTTTTTTTTTTTTTTTTTTTTTTTTTTTTTTTGCTAGGATAGATTGCGCGGTCGGAGAGATTACGCACCTACGAGTTCGGGGGGAAGAAGTAGGGTGCACGCGACCACACGCCATGCATTTGAACAACGACAATAGTGGACTGCTCACTTGAAAGTGCAAGTTGATTGAGATGAACGTCTGTGATTAAGCATCGATATTCTATATTGTTTTCACAAGGTAAGTGCTTGAATTTTCATAATGCGTTCTTTGAAATTCTATAGAGTAGCAGCAGTACAAATTATTCTAAACTTAAGCAACTTTTCGTAAGCTACTAAGCTAGACTAACAGTGGGAAGGCCAGCATTTCTTTCTAGAAGCTGTAAAGAAATCTAATGCAACCGTACCTGTAACTGTATCAGCTATATAAATGGCAGTAACAGAGCTTAACTGGCTGAACCACTGATACTCCGGATGTTGTATGTTGAAGGCAACCAGGCCTGATAATACTGGTTATTGTACTAATGCAGAATAAAAGTGTATTTAAATGGAGCTGCATTTCCTGAGATTTAAACTAAGGTTTACACATATTTAACAGAAGCCGCCATATTTAAGTAAAAGTCCGCGCAATCTGTCCTGCCGAAATAGGATAGTTTGCGCGTTTTGTACTTCGGAGAGATTGCGCATTTCTCCCGTTAGTTTTCATGCTAGGAGAGAATGCGCATTATATTATTACCCATAGCTTATTGGGACTGCAGCATAAATTGCAAATTACATGTGAAACGTATGAATCGATTGAATTCGCTGCATTAATGGATTAAAAGGGGCGTTCTGAATTTTTACTAAAACAAAAAATGTAAAATACTCATGCCCTCTCAACACATTTTTAAGACTTGAATATTTTAAAACTTTAAATTAATTTTTGAAGTTATTTCTTTACATAAAAAATCCACGGGTGTCTCTTTAACAGGCATTAATTAAATATTTTGACTATAGTTCTGTATCGAGAGGTAAAGTTGTCGTGACTTTATAATTTGTGTTTTCAAGGAATTGTGGTTTTTTATACCGTATAAATCGTTGAAAACAAGTTCGTGTGATTTTATTTCTTTTGAAGATTTAAGTTATGAAATATGCGTTTTGGAACTAAATGTGCAAATAAAGTAATTTGTGAACAAATTTCTTTTCTTAGACGAAAATGTTGCTAAATAATGTGCTAGTTTTATACAAATATTCTTATTAATAAACTATTTTTCCAAACCGTTTAATGCCGTCAAAATTAAAAAGAAAACAAAGTGCATCGAATGTTACTGACCCGCACATATATTCGAGAGAAAAATTATCTACAAAAAAGAAGCGAACATTTGAAGATAAGATGTTTCCAGAAAAAGTGGAAACCAAAATCTTGCAGGAAAGAAAACAAAACAAAATATGTGAATTTTGAAACGTCTTCGTCATCAGCCACCTCAGAAGAAAATAATGTCAAAATACTGAATCTTTGGGACCATGTCAGACAGGATAACGATAATGAGTGTAATGAATGTCTGAAACTGTACCAGGAGACAAGTTCGACCAGTGACATTAATGCCTATCGTTCCTTTGTAGGGACAGTTTGAAAAGTACGTCTGAAACAATCAAAAATAAGCATTTCAACAAAAAAATGTTTTAATGTATTCCTAAACTTATAATAACCCGTTAGGAATACATTAAAACAATTTTTTGTTGAAATGTTTATTTTTGGGTGCTTTAGACGTACTTTTCAGACTGTCCCTAAAAAGGGATGGTAGGCATTAATGGGTTAAGTGTGCTATTTGTAGCAGACGGGTGCACTACTTACAACAATAAGTATACCGATTATGGACGACAACAACTTCGGTTAACCATGGCTGCCTGCGATCATATAGCGGCTGTCCAGACGCGGCGCCAGAACAAAGGAATAAGCGTTCAAACGATAGTTATTTTTTTCCTCACTGGTGCGCTGCAAGCATGTACTAGTTTTATATGGAAATACATTACGAAAGCATTGATTTTGTCGGGTTTGCAGCATGCATCACGAAGATTTCTTTTTGGTAAATTTTTAGTTTATGCATTACTGATCGGAAATATGTCTCCCGATGTTTAATTGTGTCCAACATCTACATATTTATTTTAAGGAAATTTTTCATCGTAAATGAAATAAAAACGACAGAAAGCAATAACGTGTTTTTTCTAAGCATTAAATTAGTGAATGCATACATATTATAACTTTAGGGATTTACTAAACTCACGTTTGGTTTATATGCATGTAAGAACGGCTGTCCCGTTCTATCTTCTACAGCTGTGGCCGCTAAAACCCATGTAAGACGAGGCACAGGGTTTCGTTGGAATTCTTTATTGGTAAACTTTAACACACAAATATCATAACATTAATATTGTTGGAACGAAGGACATGAAGTCATCAGCACGTTTCAAGAAGCAAGAACCCCCGATTTTCGTTCGGGCAGTCGTATTTATATGGGGGAAAATCTCTTAGACTGCAGACAACATTCCCTACACCACGTGATAGCACGTGGTTTAAATAGGAGGGCCATATGGAAAATAAAATATATTATTGGCTTTAATGCCGTAGACAGGGGCTGGCCTAAGTCTACGGGGAAAAAAATAGTCTGGAGGGAATTAATGAGGGAAACCAACTTGAGCTTAGGCATGACCATATATGGTAACGCGTTAGAGAAATTTATGAGTGAGACAACCCTGAGTTGTCAAGTTTAATATGGAAAAAGCCAGACAAAGGAGACAAAGGACTTCTCCATATCACAGCCTGACAAAGGATACAAAGGATTTTTCCATATTACATCCCCCCTCCCCAAAAGTTCTATTACTTTAAATATTGAAGAAGTGAAATATCTGCAGCCTTTTTCCCCACATAAATTTATGTATTAAATTTTATATAAACATATCACATTTTGAATGAAATACTATACAGTTACAAAAATTACTGAACATTTTCATCACAGATTATTATACTCTTACTAAACGATATTTACAAAATTGTATTTACAGTTCAGTTTAATTACAGTTGGATTATTCTGTTGCAGTTCAAAAGTGAATGACTTATATCACATTATTCATGTGATAGTTTGAAATTTGTTGGTGGGTAATATTTCCTCAATCTTGACACATGTACTATGTCTGATTTTTCTTTGCTGTGTGCATTTGGTTTATTGATTTCATAAGTTACGTCCGTAACTTTTCGAAGAATTTTATATGGTCCACTGAACGGTTGCGAAAGTTTTCGTGAATTCGGATATTTGAATTCTTCATATATCACAAAGTCATCTGCATTAAAAGATTTGTCGACAAATCTGGCATCGTAATATATTTTATTTTTTTCATGATACTCTTTAGTTCTTTCCACTGCCAGTTTTCTAGCTTCCTCAACAGGAGGATAAATGTCTTCATTTACTGGATTTTGAAAAGGCACTGTACCGTACATTAAATACGCAGGTGGGAACTTCGTAACTGAGTGTGGAGTTAGGTTGTATTCTTGAGTCACCTGCTCTAATAATTTAGGCCATGGCACGTTTCCAGAAGCTGCGTTCACTTTGCACTTTAGGCGAGTGACTATTGTTTGGTTCAGACGTTCCACCTTACCATTTGTCTCTGGTCTATGAGCTGTGGTTAAAAGCTGTTTAATTTTGTGGTGCTTTAGAAATTTCTTGAAATGAGATGAAGTAAATGATGGATTTCTATCACTTAATACACTTTTAGGTATTTGAACACTGAAAATTTGTTTAAGAAAGTTGACGTAAGTTTCAGTAGTGATTGATTTTGATGCAAAAGACCACATGTATCTAGTATGATGATCTATAAACAATGTTAAATATTTTTTCGTGGAATTGTAGTAGTTGAAACCACCCACACTATCTACTGCAACGAGATCAAATGGTTTATCAACTGGAGCATTATTTACAGGTATATCTCTTGAGAGCATGTCAGCCTCGAAGTTTGTGGTGCCTTTCGTATATTTAATATCATAGTCATACATACTTAATTGTAAGGACCAGCGGAACAAACGACCTTTTAAGTTTTTTACATTTTTGAGCCAAACTAACGCCGCGTGATCGCTATGTATGACGAATTTATGGCCAAAGAGGTAGTGGTGGTACTTATTTAAAGCATCCACAACAGCTAGACATTCCAACTCAGTAATACTATAATTCTTCTCGTAATCTTTTAATGAGCGGGAATGGAAAGCTATGGGATGTAAGGCACCCGAACTGTCTGGCTGTTTTAATATTGCTCCCACACCAGTTTGACTTGCATCAACACAAATATGACATTCTTTTTTAGGATCAAATATTTTTAAAATTGGTTTACAAATTAAAGAGTTTTTCAAAACTTGAAATGCTTCTTGGCATTTGTCAGTCCATTGCCAAGTTGTATCTTTTTTTAGCAAGTGGTTTAATGGATTTCTAATAGTTGCATATTTATCTATAAATTTATGGTACACATTTATTGACCCCAGAAATCTTTGGAGAGATTTAACATTTTTAGGCGGTTGTAATTTTTTAATAGCCTCAATATTACTATTATCGGGCGTTACAATACCATTACAAATTTCATACCCTAAAAATTCAATTTTAGTCTGTAAGAAAGAACATTTTGATGCTTTTAACTTTAAATCTTCCTGTCTGCATATCTCAAACATTTGTTGAATATGATCTAAATGTTCTGAAAGGGTTTCAGAAAAAACTATTATGTCATCAAAGTAATTGGCTGCAAATTTTATTTTATGTTTTGTAAGTATTCGACGCAAAGTTCTTTGAAAAATACTTCCTGAATTTTTCCACCCGAAGGGTAATTTGTTCCACTCATATAAGCCACTATTAGTGACAAAAGCGAGCTTTTCAGTATCGTCGGGATGAATTGGTATATGCCAATATCCGGAAGCCATGTCTAATTTGGTAAAATATTTGCTTTTCCCTAATTTATCTACAAGTGTTTCTATCAGGGGTAATGGTTCTGCGTCGGACTTAGTAATTTGATTTAATTTTCTGTAGTCTATACATAATCGACTTTTTTTATTTTCGTCTCTTTTAAAAACTAGTGTAACAGGTGCAGAATACGGCGATGAGCTTTCTTTTATTATATTAGCCTTTAATAACTCTTGAATTTGATTTTCAATTTCTTCTTGTTGCTTTGGGGAAGTTTTATATGCCCTTAACGACACCGGTAAGTCGGATGTTAACCTTACCCGTTGAGGTTCAATTCTAATTGTTCCAACATCATATTTATTTTTGGAAAATATATCCTCGTAATTTCGCAATATTTCTTTTAACTTTGAATTTTCCTCAAATTCCGAATGTCCATCGACAGGATCGCGACATTGTAGGCCTCCAATGCCGCAACCAGTCCCAGAAACATCGGACGAAATACGAAAATGATTATTCTTTTCGCAACTCATTTTTTCATTTCTATCTTTCTCTTGACAAGTTTTCTTTTCCGTGCTACTCTTTTTCTTTTCATTTTCGTTATAATGTAATTCCGTCACCCTTTCCTTAGTTTTACTTTCTTTCGGATCTTTCACTCTTTTAATTTCCTTATCAATTTTCTTGCGTATTTTTCCCGTACTATTATTTTCGTTTTTATTTTCTTTTACTTTATTTCCACAGTTCCTAACTAGGATTTCAGGTAAAATATGCAGAGACAAGTCATTCGGTTCGGAATCAGAAAAGGTGATCAGTCTTCTCTGATCCTGCATAACGACATGTCCTACACAATCTATGACCAAACGAAATCCCCCGCAACTCTTTAAACCTAATATGGCATAAGGTAAATCGGTGTCTAGAACATAAAATTCCACCGGTTTAACTATATTGCCGACCTTAAGGTAAAGAATACACGTTTGGTTAAGCTGTAGCATTCCCTTCGTTTGTTTTATTTTTACAGCGATTTTTTCTTTAATCGAAACATTTAATGTTTTTGCAATTGCACTCGGGATGATATTTAATGTTGAACCGGTATCAACATTTAAATAAATAGTCTTTAAATTCGAATTTGTATTTTGAGTGTACGCGTCATTAGATAGTTGATAATCATTTTTAAATTTCGCCTCATTTTTAATAATATACCCGGGTATTATTAATTGTCATACTTCGTTAACTCTCTGATTTTCTTCTCTTAATTGATTATCTTTCTGCTGAGGTGGTAGTTTAAATCCAGCATTCGATGTATTTGGCTTATTCACACATGTTTGTCCCCAATGATATGCGTTGGAGATTCCTTGTTGTGCGCAAAATTTACAAGGATTAGGGGGTAACTCCTGCGAAAAATGTGCAGTCTGTCTTTTTACTGCATTTTGTCTTTCATTATGACCTACAAACCTAGGTTTATTCTGTTGGTAAAAATTAGGTTGGTATACATTGTTACTATCTTGACGAGAATAGTTATATTGTTGACGAAAATTACTTTGATCATGATTTTTTGGCATCCAATTTTGATAAAAGGGGGGCTTCACCCTAAAAATATTTTGTTGCTCCCCTTTATAAGCGGACTTGGGTGTTTCATGTGGAACTTCATTTATTAATTTTGAAACTACCTGAAGCCATTCGGTGGGAGTTTCTGGCTCTTTTATTACCAAAAATGCCCTAACTTGGGCAGGTAGCCCCACTGAAAGCCCCTCAAGGATATGTTGATTACTAAGTTTTATTTTTCTTCCCATTTCTACTTTTTCAGTAAAATAGGAGTACAACTCTTTTGGATTTCCAGAAAATTTTAAATTTTGAAAATCAAGAAAACTATTTGCTGGAGTAAAGTAATGTTCTTCAAAAATTTGAATGATTTCATGAAAGGAATTACAGCAAAGGCATTGATTGATGTAGAGCTTTAAGGCTGACCCGCGAATAAACTTCTGAAAATTTTTTAATTTCCAATTATCATTTAAATTGTTCTGAGCCGTTTGCTGGTTAAAGTGAGCTAACCATGCTGAAAAATTTATCCCTAACTCTGGTTCAAATAATAAAATTTCAGGTGAGCTACCCGAATTTTTGTCTTTTATTTCAATTTTTGAAGTAGAAGAGCCATCTGCCAAACTTATCTCTTTTATTTTATCACTAATCGTTTGACATTCTGAATCCATTTTTATTAAGCTTAAATCGGCAGTTGCCTCTGCTTGAGTTTCCGCATCCTTACGGTTTAAGTTATCTCCATCCATGTTTGAATTTTCTTTGTGGGAAGACTCTAAGTCAGAATTTTTTTCATTTTCAATGGTCTTGCTCATTTTACCACTACGTAATAACATAATTCTAATAACACACAAATTTTTGACATTTTTCCTTTTTTACCTTCCCACTTTAACAACAAAAATATTCCGCGTAAACAAATGCATAACATCTAAAATATATACAGAACTATTCATAATACTGCAAAAAATATACCATAATTTCAATTACACAGCACATTGATAAATTTACTATTTCAAACATCTTAATGTCAAAAAAAAAAAAAAAAACCCGTGCTGACAAGATCCCTTTTAAAAATTTAAACCGATAATTAATATATCATCAAATAAAGAACTTATTCTTCCAAAGCACATGATCAATTTATATCATAATAAATTCTAAAGCAATATCATGTAAAAAAAACCCAACGGGAGAAAAAGATATTCATATAATTATAAGATATTTATGAAGAAAATTCGAAATAATACCATTTTGGAATAACACATTAAAAATTACTCTATCAACATTCACTTCAGCACATGAAAATAATTTCCATTCTAAAGCACCACAGATAACGACCCTTTCGTTTAATCACTCCGCAGAACGCAAACACTCTTCGCTTCTAAAAGCCACAACGGGGGCGAGCTTTTCCCCAGGTGGAAGAAGCGCACATCGGTTCATTGAACCGTCTGGAAAGATGATCCACGCTGCTACATCGGCGCGGCACATTGCAGATTTAGTATTGCTTTTCTTCGATGGTTCTTTTTTTCCTGCAGGAGTCCGGATAGGAACATAAATCCTACCGGCTTGTAAGAACGGCTGTCCCGTTCTATCTTCTACAGCTGTGGCCGCTAAAACCCATGTAAGACGAGGCACAGGGTTTCGTTGGAATTCTTTATTGGTAAACTTTAACACACAAATATCATAACATTAATATTGTTGGAACGAAGGACATGAAGTCATCAGCACGTTTCAAGAAGCAAGAACCCCCGATTTTCGTTCGGGCAGTCGTATTTATATGGGGGAAAATCTCTTAGACTGCAGACAACATTCCCTACACCACGTGATAGCACGTGGTTTAAATAGGAGGGCCATATGGAAAATAAAATATATTATTGGCTTTAATGCCGTAGACAGGGGCTGGCCTAAGTCTACGGGGAAAAAAATAGTCTGGAGGGAATTAATGAGGGAAACCAACTTGAGCTTAGGCATGACCATATATGGTAACGCGTTAGAGAAATTTATGAGTGAGACAACCCTGAGTTGTCAAGTTTAATATGGAAAAAGCCAGACAAAGGAGACAAAGGACTTCTCCATATCACAGCCTGACAAAGGATACAAAGGATTTTTCCATATTACATGCATATATTTTAATTGTTTTTTCACTCCCACATGTCACCTATTCAATTACTCTACAAATAGCAATCGTGAGTTTGATGCTTTAGATGATATTTTTAACCAGTGAGGGCTGACATTTGCATTTTCCCCTTATGCCTCGAACTTTACTGGTTTTATTTATTTATGCATTGGTTTTATTTATTTGTACTTCAGATTATTAATAAGAAAACAAACGTCATTATAGCTCAAACTTCAGAAAACATATTTCAGGATCCTTTTATCAATGAATAGAGTCGTATGCATCTGGATGCAAGTAATTCGAGTGATTTACACTCACTTGGATTACTTACATTTTTAGGTCAAATCTTCACGCATTGATAAAGGGGTTCCTTTTAATTCCAAAACATGTGTACGGAGTAAGTTTTGTAACTTGCACTTTAAGTACGTTGGTCCGCTCATTAATTCTTCTCCACTCAAAAGTAAACTTTGAACTTCATATTATGTCTAGATTATGCTTTTAAATATTTTTTTTTGTACTGAGAAGTATAAATTTCTTATGCTTGTATAGATTGATAAAGTCAAAAGTGGAATGAGTGAGAGAGAATCTATATTATAACTCTAGTCATGTACCTTTTTAAAATTAAACTCGCGCTACATAAACAGGGGTTACAATTGAAATATCTAAAAGGAAGGGAGACTTAATCTAAGATTTGTTGTTGATTCTCCACGCGTTCATGAATAGCCCCATTTTTTACAACATAGAGTCTTAAAACATCGAAAAGTAAATAAACTATCTAACTGACTGTTCATAAATGATGTCACGCTCTTTTCCGATATAATTGACCCCTTCCCCCCTTTGTCACAAAATGTCACAATTCAACGGACCCTCTCCCCCACCCCTCTTTGTCACATGTCACGCTATGTTGTACAAGCCTGATGTTAACTTCTTGTTACCCCCTCCCCTCCCCTCCCCTTGTCACACTTTGTCACAATTTCACGAAACCCCCCCCCCCTCCACCCTCGAAGCGTGACATCATTTATGAATGACCCCTAAAGCGTATTTCTGATATCTAATTTAAAAGTGGAGAAAAATTAGTTTAAGAAAGGATTTAAGGAAAATCAGGTTACATAAAATCAGAGAATCCGAATGCTTTTGGTGGATTTCATCGAAGAAATGCCGGTTGCAAAGTCTTGGTATTAAAAATTGAGAATATTCAGTGTAGTCCAGAAAAAAAAAGAGGGGGAGGGGGATTCTTTCAGATAAGAGCATAAGTTATTGTAATGAAATGGTGGTGGGGGAGTGGGCTTTTGAAAAGTGGAGGGACGATCGTGTTAAATTAAAAAATGTAGGCGGATGGTCCTCCCCCCCCCCCTTCCCGACTGAGAATACTCATTGCTTTTTGATGTCAAGGAGTATGTCATCTAAATAAAAATGTTTAAAGGGAAATTTAAAGAAAAATTGCTCTTATCCAGGGGTGTCCACGAGGGAAGTTCATAGCGTAGACTGCGCCATTAAATTTTTTATGAAATTTTTGACACCCCCTGGACAGGGGGGCATGCTTTCATCGAGTTTTAGCACTTTTGGGGGGTTGTCTTTTTTGGGGGACTTCGTACCTATTAGTATGCACCATCTTGCTTAGAGGGTTGGCACCCATGTATTGTCAGTTACAAGTTTTAAAAGTAATCTTGATAACTCTGCACTGCATATAATGAAGCATTTTAAGTAATTATTTTTAATTTCTCATTTATTGTACTTAATTGTAATATTTGAAGATATTTACCCTTGATTGTTTATTTTATTGAAGCGTTTTCTTTTACAAAAGCCTAATCTTTGAACTTTCTTACTTAATATTTTAGGATTTTATTCTAAATATTTAACTAGTGTAATTGCTTTAGATGAGACCAGAAAAAAAAAAAAAAAAAAAAATGTCGCCACTCTTATATGATAATCCATCTGTTGAAGTTAACTGAAGTCAGCTATACTATACAATGCAATATTAGTTATTAGTATTATGCTATTAGTCTGTCAATAACAATAAAAAATTGTTGCATTAATCATTTACTCAATTGTTCAACTAATCTTTATTTGTTAAGTCACTTCACAACCTAATTGTTCCAGTTTCTTGAATTAATTAAATTTACAATAAATGGAATTGAAATAATTCAATTAACGCATATGTTTAAAATAACTTTATTAATCATAACCTATGTCATTTTTCTTTTAACTGCTGTTATTTAATATTATTAGCATGAACGTATTGAAAACTGCTTAATAATAAAGTAACTAATAACCATTTAAAGACTATTCAATCCGACTTTCAAAAACCTGCTAGCCAATTTATTTGTGTTACACAATATGAGAGGATAAATGTATTTCATAAAATTATGCGCAGTTATTGTCGTTCAAAATAAAAATTAATCTGAAAGCATAATATGATCAGCCAATTGCGAAGAAAATTTTCTCTGTGCTCATTATATATAAAAGTATACGTATGTAAGAAAAGTTGTATCTTAACGAGCAGCTTCAAACGAGGATCGTCTGCATGTGTTACTACCAAAAAAAACGATCTTTTTATTTTTTCCTCTGTATTAAAAACTTTTAATGACAAATACATAACCCTGCAACGTATTTTGATAGTACTTTCGCCCTCAACACTTAAATGTTTATCTGTCTTGAAATACAAGCCTTTAACGCGATGATATTGCTATGGTTAGACCTTCAAATCCTCGCTTTTAAGTACATGCTAACAGCGCCAATTGACTGGAGTGGCAGAAAATGTAAGTTCTGCTTGCACGCACTTTTTCGCCCGTTTGGACAGCCGCTATATGATCGCAGGCAGCCATGGGTTAACAAACAAAAGACATTGAAACTGAAAATGAATAAGATTAATTATTATTTAAACCTTCTTGTCTTCTTTATTTTGTTTCTTTAATTAAAACTCTGTTATTTCCGATTCTGTAATCATTGAGTTAAAAAATTTATTCCTATTAAAATTGTATGTGTTTATACAAACCCTACAACAACATAGTTTTAGTGTAAATATTATTGCTAACAATTTAATTGCAGTTTTTATGAATAACAATCTCTCCTACCCATGTGCGCAATCACACCTACCCTGTAAGGACAGATTGCGCAAATTAGTCTTCTTGGTTTTTTTACAGCTGTTGCATTAAATTAAAGCAAAACAACAAAATATCAATGGAAATGCAGAAAAAACAAATGAAGTCACAGTTATTCATCAACAATTTAACAAAAAAGTCATACTTCGATTTTTTAAAATTATTTTTCCAATTGTGCGCAGACTCTCCTAGCTTTACCTTACAGTGGAACCCCGCCATTCTTCCTCCTCGCTATTCGTACAACTCGCTGTTCGTCCAACTTGTTCAGCTAAAATTCAACTCGCCATTCGTACTTGTCCCGCGATTCGTACGGCACCAGGGGCCAGCTGGGTTGCCAGTTTGGCCTTTTTGAAGGAAAAAAATCGAGAAATTATGCGCCTAGCCTAGCTGGGCCCTGAGCCTGTTGCTGGTCGTCACTTTTGTGTTTGTATTTGTATTTTGAACTTATCTGGAAATAATTTGTTTGGCGTTTTGGATTTTTAAAAATTGTTATACTTTTTGAGATTTTACTGACAATTTTAACTTTCTAAGGGGAGCAGCAAGATGAAGTGGTTCAAGAACTTTTTCTTCAGAGGAGGAAAGTAGTAAGGAAAGCATTTCCTCTGCAGAAATTAAAGAGCTGTGTTGCCCCTGCGAGAAAACACAGAGAGTGGTGGAAAAATGGCATCCCAACACTGATGTGGGAAACAGCATTAAATTGCTCAACGACAATGTCATTAACCACTTTTGAAAAGTTCTGAACAATCGTCACAGGCAGACAACATTGAACAGGTTTTTAGAGAAAGAAACCTAAGATTCTTCTCGTGCAAAAAGCCAGAAAAGAGAAAGAACATCAGAAAGGAGAAAACACCTGAATGGATGTTACCTGATGTTTTTATAGAAGGGGACTCCTCTTCCAACCATTTCTCTTCATCCTCTCAACGTCTCAACATTCCACTTATGCCATCAGCTGGAGATGTGGGGTGGAAAATTTTCCAAAACGGAAAATTTACCGGAAAATTTTCCGCTATGTTTTTCCGGAAAATTTTCCATCTCAAAAAGTAGATTTTACACTAAATGTTTTGTGTGGCTCAGTAAAACTATTCATGTTTTCTGTTATTAACACATTTCAGCTTTATTTCAACAAACAATACTGAATTTCATTCCAACATGGTGTACCATACAATATGGGGTTCAGTAACAAAATGCTTTGACAGTTTGTTGAGAATAAAGAACTACTACTTACAGTGTGCAGTGATAGATGACGAACTCTCACATATACCTTCAAATGTAAGAAAGCAAGTAGTTGATAGTGATATCTTTTGGGTTCAAGTTCGGACTGCATATAACTTACTGGTACGAATTTCTGCAGCTAAACAACTGATAGAGGGAGATGCGCCAAAGGTTTCAGAAGTCACTGCTACATTTTTAAAAATTGATGAAAAAAATAAAAGAGCTAATGTCTTTTTCACCGCATACCAAAAAAGAACAAATCTGTTGAAGGCTTTTTAACAAACAGATACAATTTTTGTTTCCACTCAATACATTCAGCAGCAAATTTCCTTGACCCACGATACTATGGACAAAAAAGTCAGTCAGAAGATGAATTAATATTGGCAATGGAAACAATAATTGTAGTTTCTAAAAGCACCCTTGGTACAAATGAGGCTACAATAAGGAAGATATAGCAGAATAAAGTGCCACACAATAGATTTGGAGCAAAGATATCCTATGGAAAGCTGCAACCAATGTATCTCCAATAACTTGGTGGAAAGGCTATTGTACAAGGGAAGACAAACAAGAAGTTCCGTCGAGAACTATACGAGCCTGCTTTCCCGTATACACCGAATTCAAATTTATAATCTAGCTATCTCTCTCTGTGTCTTTCTCATTTAGTTCTTAATTGCTCAAATATACCTTTTTCAACGGTTAATACATATTCATTCAATCATTCATTTATTTATTTATTAAGTCATTCATGTATGTATTCCTCATTTATTCATTCATTCTTTTGCTTATTCATTTAATCATTCATTAATTCAAAAATATTCTTGAAAATCCCGATCAAAAAATTTCATAGGAAAATAGGCTCGTTAGTTCTGGATGAACTTTCTATTTGTACGTGTCCTACGTCATAAGAGCTTTCCGATAAAGTTTGTTCCAAGCAAATCGGTCCGTTAGATCAGGAATTATATAGGATTGAAATTTTCCCGTAGGCGGTATGTTAATTTTTTTTTGAACTGTTCAAAAATGAACAAAAATTGTTCAAATCAATATTTCACGCCAAGAACTTCTTCCAGTGAGCTTTTTCATGGGAACTTGAATCTTGTACCCAGAGTTTACATAATTTGCTTCATTTTCACCCATAGGCGCTGTTAAAATTTTTTGAACTGTTCAAAATTGAACAAAAAATTGTTAAAAAGTAACACATGGAAATGAGATATCCTCGCCGAGATCTTTCGAATGCAAAAAGAATTTTTCGAATCGGACAATTCGTTCAAAAGTTATTGGGGGGGGGGGGGGGACGACAGACACACTTTTTCCCCATCTCAAAACCCTACTTTCAAATTTTTTATTCTTCAAACTTTATTTAATTACTTAACTTATTTTTAGTTTTTCTTGATTTCTAACGATATTTTCACGATACATTAAGCCTTCTTTCATGCTTTATTATTATTATTTTTTTTACTTTTACGGGAAAGTAGGCTAAAAAGAGGAACAGATTAACAAATGAACGCACAGCTAAACTTGCATCTGTTTCTCAAAATCTACATTTGACGAGCAATACAGTGGTATGTTCAAACTGCGAACAAAATGTACTAGAGCAACACACTGACATTAAAACACGTTCTTTGAGTAGTTGCCATTCTGACCTGGATCTGTCCATCTTCTCTGTATCTGAGAGTGATCTAGAAAGTTTGGATGTTATGGAACCTGAATGATCCTGCTGTTTAAGAGTCGATTGTCAGTGCTAAAAATTTTGTTCATGAAATAATTTTAAAACGCAATAGTATTGCGAATGTTAATACAGCAGAACCTCGCTATTCGTACGCAATTCGTTCCAGGAAGCAGTTCGAATGGCGATTTGTACGAATGGCGATTTATTTTATCGCATAAGATACATTATAATTTGGATTAATCCGTTCTAGTCCCACAGATGGTTGCTAATTTAAACCTATGAAAAACAAATGTACAGAAATACTGTACATGAAATTATACATAAATAAAAATTTAACTGCACTTTGCTTGTACTGAGGTAAGCTGATGGCACAAGTGGAATGTTGGGAGAGGATGAAGAGAAATGTTGATGTTACTGTGTGGAAAAAGAGTCACCTTCCATAAATACATCAGGTAACATCCCTTCAGGTATTTTCTCCCTTTCTGCTATTCTTTCTTTTTGCACTAGATGAATCTTAGGTTTCTTTTGCCTTTGACGATTGTTCAAAATTTTTCTAAAATGGTCAATAACATTGTCGTTGAACAAGTTAATGCTCCTGTTGACCGCAGTAGTGTTAGGAGGCCATTTTTTCACCCCTCTCTGTGTTTTCCTCCCAGTGGTAACCCAGCTCTTTCATTTCTGCAAAAGAAATGCTTTCCTTACTACTTTCCTCCCCTGAAGAAGAAAGTTCTTCAACCACTTCTTCTTGCTGCCACCCCCCCCCCCCCTTAGAAAGTAAAAATTGTCAGTAAAATCTCAAAAAGTATTAAATTTTTTTAAAAAATACAAAACGCCAAACAAATTATTTCCAGGAGAGTTCAAAAGGAGCATAATTTCTGGATTTTTTTTTAAAGCCAAACTGGCAACCTTATCCCCTGGAGCCGTCCGAATCGCTGGGGCAAGCGTACATATCGCGAGTTGAATTTTACTTGAACAAGTTGGACGAATAACGAGTTGTACGAATAGCGAGGCGGACAAATGGCGAGGTTCCACTGTATTGAAATAACGTCTTGGGGTCGTGACCCATAGGTTGGGAACCACTGATATCGTACATAAGAATTTAAAGATGAAAAATATTTACAATTTATTGAGTGGAAAATTTACCAGAAAATTTTCCGGAAAACCCACATCTCTACCATCAGCTCACCTCAGTACAAGCAAAGTTCAGTTAAATTTTCATTTATCTATAATTCCATGTACAGTGCTGTACATTTGTTTTTCATAGGTTTAAATAAGCAAGCATCTGTGTGTCTGGAACGGATTAATACAATTTACATTGTATCTTATGTGAAAACATAATTCGCTATTCGTACAACTCGCCATTCGAACTGCCTCCTGGAACGAATTGTGTACGAATAGCGGGGTTCCACTGTACCTGGGTTCGATGTTTAATAGGAATAATAATATCCTACTTGAGTTAAGAAGACGTTCAGCGGCGGCTAATGAGGCCTTTTTTGGTTTAAGGCACTTGCTGTTGATTAACTTCTTATCAAGAAAAACAAAGCTACTGATCTACAAGACAATTCCCTTGCCCGAGACCTAGACTGTAACAGCAAAGAAGGAGAAGCTTTTGGGCCTCTTTGAGGAAAGCTTTTGGGATCTTAAGAAGTGTCTCTGGTGGTACTAAGGAAACTGGTGTCTGGCAGAAGATATATAATCAGGAAATTTATCGGTTGTACAAGGAATCTGACGTTGTTCATCACATTAAAATAAGCCGTCTCAATTGGATTGGGCATGTAATAAGAATAAATGACAATTCAACCCTTAAAGAATTTTTTTTCTTCTAAACCCATCAACAAAAGAAGAGAAGGATGTATGCAGTCGAGGAGGATTGTTTAACCCTCAGAATTAGAAGTTGGAGGAGTTTAGCTGCTAGTAGAGGTGGCAGGAAAACACTTGTTTGAAAGGCATTAGACCACCATATGCTGGCGCGCCATGAATGATGATGATGAACGTATATAAGGGGGATGTATGGCGACCCCATCGATACCGAAACCGAGACTTACTGATAGAACCTAGTTTTATAAACAGCATAAGGTATGCCCACATTCTTAGGGCTCCACAAACCAAAGTAAAAAACATACAAATAAATAAAGTCATGATGAAGGAGGTTGACACGACATTTGTAGCGGTTGGAACATTTTAAACATAAAACTACAAAGAACTTATCTAATAGACTTTTAATATTTGTTTTCTTGCTCAATCTCAGAATTTTCAAGAACTTTTACACTACACTCTTAGGTTATTCAAAACAAAGGCTTAAATAAGCGACCCTGGGGTGCAGACCATGCTTCTAAGTTTTTTTTAAACATGTCATGATTTCCCTACTGTCAAGATGTCTCTGAATGACCTTATCTAAATACCTACGAGACACACTTATTCTTAATTTACAGCGCATTATGTAATTTTATTTTATACCTTTAAAGAATCTAAAACAACCACATCTTCTTGAACTTTCCTGCTCAATAAACTTATTTGATCACTTAGAATGTTATTAATATCCTTATGTGTATCATTTTCTTGCTGTTTCAATCGGAATTCATGTTTAACTTCTGAGGTTCGAGAACTTGCTTCCTCCGCGGTATAGTCTACTTCCTAAAAATAAAACTATAATTAGAACAGAGAGACAGATCAAAAGTTGTCAGAGAAACAAGCAAAAGTTTCCAAGAAATTGATCAAAAACATTATTAACAATTTAGCTTAATAACTGACCCTAAAATTAGAACTGCTGGAAGAGAGGACATCCAACTTTTTCTCAAGGAATCATTGCAAAGTTTAAAAGAATTAACTGCTTATAACTGACTGTAAATGGTTACCTGTTGCATGGCCTGATCGATTAATAGAACAGAGGAGTAAGGTATCATGTGCAATTAATAATTTGAAGTCAGTTCTGTTCTTTTTTCCTCAAAAATTATTTTATTTTGTTCTATTTAATGAAAACATTTTTTCATGTAAATACTCTATTTAACACGTTGACTGCCGACATGCTGACTGCCAGCGTTGTTTGTAGTTTACGGATCTCTAGACGATAGTTTAATTTAATTACAACATATTGTACAAACATTTTATTAAGTAAAAAATCACTAACTTTCTATAAATGTATTGAAAAATGAAAACAAAGTCGGCAACAATGAGACAACTTGTAATTTGGTCTTTCAAGAAGTTCACCTACTATGAGTTATCTCTTAGGTTGGTAGTCTTTAATGTGTTAAAAAAAAAACATATCAAAGGGCACACCTTTTTTGAGTGACTGGCGCTAAAAACTAATCATTTGTATGATAAATTCCATTTTAAATTTGATTTTAAAATGCCACTAAAGCAAACTAACTGGATTTAATTTTTGCTTCAAAGAAGCCTTCACTCGTAGTATAATTGCTTTTAATATTACTGCTTAATGGCAACAAACTCTTTTTTAACAATGAGTTTTAAATTTATTATTAATAATTTTCCTCAAAGAAATATCAAGCCAAGCCTTCCCAATTAAAAGAAAAATACTTATTTCTCACCCATAACATTCTTTCTAAAGAACAAATGTAGTCAAAAATCGATGTGCGATATCTGAGTCAGACGATCTTCTATCGATTAAAGAAAAAATCATCAAATACGGTTCATTTTAGTAAAAGTTACCGACAAAAAACAAAAAAATCACTACATTTCTGTCCATAATTTTTTTTTCTAAATATCGAATGTGGTCAAACGAAGGTACGGGGCAGGGCCTGATTAAGGCAGGGGCATACGGGGCAGCTGCCCAGGGCCCTCACATTTGAGGGGGCCTAAATCGCAGTAGAAAAGTCCCAAACCACAGCCCAGATTGCAAAATGAAGAAGAGGGGGCCCCAAATAAGTTTTTGCCCGGGCCCCAATTAGGCTATAGGCTGTCTATGGGAGGCCGCCTTGGATTGATTAAAAAATATATAATCATTAAAATCAGTTCATCCAGGGAAGAGTTATCGATGAACAAAAACAAAAAACAAAAAATCATATGGTTTGAACTAATAACCTCCTCTTTTGTGGGAAGTCGATTAAAAAACTGAGGTACGCCTCCCTTGCTTAGGAGGCAGTGCAATTCGTTGACTAAAGTAATGCTTCAAATCTGCTCACCTGTAAAGCGTCTATGACGCATGAGTCATGGGCATTTCTTTGATACATCGTCATAAGTTCAAGTTCCAACAAACGAATCTTTTTACGGAGTTCACCATTGTTAGCTTCTGATATTTCCAGTCTTTTAAGCAGTGAATCATGCTCTTGTACCAAGAAAGATACATCTCTGCAAGCTCTCTAAAGATTTACGAGGGAAAGAGAAAAAAAAGTGCTTTATTAAATAGTCGAATTACTGTGTTTAATGCAATATTGTCACGTATTTCTATAGCTGCATGATGATTACTAAATCCTGTCTTAAGGCAGAGTACTTAACGTGAAAGCAAAATAAGCAGAGGTGCCCCAGCCTCCCTAAGTGCGATATGGCAAAAACCCCAACAGCGATGACCTCCAATTGGCTGAGAGCCCCCCCCCCCCCCCCCCCACAAATACAAATTCATGACCCCACCTGATCGGCACCCCTCGTACCGAGAATTTTACTTTGTCATTTAAACTTTTCCCAATTTGCAAGATTTGGTAATTTGAAATAATGCCAGAAATTTCTATCTGATAACCCTAGCTTTTCAACGATGAAAAATTTTATTCAAAATGCCTGGTGCGTCGCCGTCGATTCGTATATATAGTGGCCTCAGTCCAATATAAGGCGGTCTTCTAAGTACCGCCAACGCGATTTCATGATAAATGGCCTCTCTCGCCAAGCACTATAAAGGGGTCTGGTAATGTAAAATTTCGTACTTCCCAATGATGCTCAAACAAGAAATATAAAAACTATCTGATTCACCTCAGAATACTTGCGAACTATGAAAATCTTAAAAATCGCTTTAAAATTCGGAAGGTTTAATAAAAGATCACTAGATGTAAACATGAGAATGATCGCTTGATATAAAAAAACGAAGCTGTTGCCAATCCAAAGAATCGGAAATGAAACATTTTTAAATCGTAAAAAACCGCTTTAAAATTCTAAAGACTTGTGGAAAGATGGCTAAAAATGTTTCAAAGTCCTTAAGTTACGATAATAAATACAAATATTATGTTACTTTTTCGTGCTAATCATTAAACAAATTTTTAAATATCGTTCTATCACAGTTTGCTTTCGCATGATGACAGTATCGCACCGCAAAATTTAATCGTAACTGGTCCACGTCAAGTGAAATATATATATATATCTATGGATATACACTTATCTACTGTTCACATTTTTTAAAAACTAAACAGATGTTACCATTGAAGCTATGTAGTATTCATATTGTTGTTCTATTTCTTTACACCAAAAGTAATTAATGCCTTTTCTTTTGTTTCCAGCGCACTTTTCATGAGCAAAAAAACCCTTGTGTGTTTTTACTATACTTCTCTTGAAGCATTGAAAGGAGAGATTTTTCCTAAAAAAATAACCAACATGTTTAATATGTTAACATATCAGTACCAAAAGCACTACATATATAATATATAGTAATGCTTTTGGAATTGCACAAAGGTACATGAAATTAAAAAGTTTAAAGTCTTATTTAATCCCACTGCAGCGTTTGGCGATTTTTTTCCCAATCGTTTAAAATTAGATATTATTCAGTTCAACAGCTCCTTGAGTATGTGACAGTTGACAATCGCTCAGTAGTGGCGCAGGGGGCTAAACGGCACTTTCATCATTAATAAACTTTATAATATAGATCAAATCGTTCCTACTTCAATGATATTGAGCAAAAATATAGTGCCTATTTTTTATTATAATTATAATAGTTTTCTGTTTGGGGGATGCTCTTGGTGATGGTTAAATGTGTTTCGCAAAATGAAACTACTTTTCCCCTTCTGGCTGCCGTTGGCGATGATTAATTTTTTTCACTAAATCCAACTCTACGCACAAAGCAATCATTGACGCAATTGTTTGTTGTCTTTTTTGAGTCCCCCTAAACGGAAAAGGACCTTAATTATTGGACAAAGCAACATTGACCATTAGGTCATTAGGTTAAACTCTTTTTTTGTGGTTTGATAAATGTAATTTTTAACCGTCAACCTATGAGAAAAGGATTGAACAACCTCCATGCAAGTTAGTTTAAATATATTTGATTTGATTTTTTAAATAAAAAAGATTTTTGTATTAATTTTGCATATTTTAATTTTAATTATTCCTTACTTGTTGTGATCCAGAGTCTAGATTTAAGATACGAATTTTGCAACTCTTTTTAAGCAGAAATAGTATTATTAAAAAACACTAAATAATATAAGCAGAGCAACTGAATCGGAAAATAATTTCATCGTCTTTTTCCATGTTTTGTCTGTTGGTTTTCGGCTGCTATAGAAGAAAATCATCTCACTTTTAGTGCTTTTATTAATTTCATTATTTAAGCATGGCTACACTAGATCCTGCTTCGAAGTGAATCTATTTCGCTTACAGCTAAAACTATGTTGCGTACGGTCGGGACATATATAATCCGTCCATGCCCCTTTTGGCCATGCTTCCAAGGAACCAGATTCGTAACCCAGAGATCTCAGTTCCAAAATCCGGCTCAGCCAACCCCGTATCCCCCAGAAACACGACCACATACACTTTGAGAGGAACGAAGTAAAATTATTAACGTTTAGTAAAATAGTTTTCAAGAAAACCTTTGAATTTGACTTTAATATTTAGGAAAAAGTATTTAATATCTGAAAGCTTATTAGCTGTTAAGAAAACTGTAGTATTTCAAATTTAAGTTTGATTAGCAATTTGTGTTTTGTTTATTTATCTATATTAATTTTAAATAAATAGAGGTGGTGTTAGAAACTGGCAACGTTAGTTTTTATTTACAGTTTTGTTTCTGGCAACAATGCAAAAAATATTTTTGAGATCAGTTTTCAGTGTTTTTTCAACCAAGTAATGTAAATTCTGGAGAAATTTGCTATGCGAAGCGAGCGGTACATGATATAAAATTTTCATTTTATTATATTAAACTACAGAACCTATGTAATATCCTGCAGAATGGAGGAAAGTGGAAACGACGATGACAAAATGCCTAATGTAGATAGAGACATCAACGATCCGATTGAGGAGGATGATGAAATGGTGTCTGATGCAAATACAGAATTCATGAATCCGAACAATATGTTGATGAATGATGAAACTGCCGATGAGCCTTCGAATGAAGACCGTGATTCTGCTTCAGAAGCACCACTAGCTAAGGATGTCTTAAAACCAGCAAAGAAAAAGGTTCTAGATCCTAGTCATCCTTTAATGATAAAATACCAAAAAGATTTGAAAGAAAGGTTATTGAGTCTTCTTCAAGAAACTGATGAACAAATAGTTGAATTGAACAGAGCTGTAAATGCACAAATGAGAGAAAATTCTCATATCAAAACCAGAAGCTATGTTCTTCAAAAGGAACTCAAACAACAGGAGGAGAAACTACAAAAATATTGCGTGAAGTATAAAGAGCAAACTGAGCTGAAACGTCACTTACTGCTCAAGTGTGAAAACATCAGAAAAGAAGTGCACTCTACTGAAGAAAAACGTGCTGATGAAAGGAAAAAGGACACTGAATTGCAAGGAAGGTTAGAAGCTCTAGCTTTTGAAGTTGTCCAACTGACTTCGTTACAAATGGAAACATTCACAGATGCTAAAAACCTCAAACGCGCTGTTGAAAAAACTAGCAAAGACAGGGAACAGCTTGAACTCCAAAAGTTGAGACAGGATCTTGTGATATCAAGGCTTGAAAATGATAAATATAATTTGGAAGATAAAATTAATCTTTTTAAAAGACAGTGGGCTATCAAAAAAGAAGAAATAAATGACCTGAGGAGAGAATTAAATGCCGCAAAGATGGAAATGCAGACAATAAATTTCGAGAAGCAGCAAATTGTCAGCCAATGGAGGCAAAGTTTGGCGTCATTAGAAAATCAAGACCGAATCCTGTCTCAAATTCGTTCATCCGTGAATGCATTTGAAGATACTCTTCAGACTTTGAACACGGACATAACAATTCAAAAAAAAGCTGTGCGAAAAGAATTAGAAAGGAATGAATACCTCACCAGCCAGTTACAATTTCGAGAATCAGATATTGCATGCGTTCGCAAAGATCTTGCCAATTGCGAAGATCGCGCCAGTCAGTTGGAAGAAAATTTATCTGTTGTAGAAAAAATTATTGAATTTACAGAAAACGAATTGAACGTTTTGAATGATGAAAAGACCATGCAGAAAAAGGAACTTCAAAGTAAAGAAAAACTCATTGTGAAGGCTTGGCAGCTTCAGAAACAGCTAGAGAAGAAGCATATGGACATCATACATGATAAGATAACCTTAACAAAAGCATCAAAGAACACAGAAAAACTCATTGGTGATGTTAGGAAATTTATACTAATTCTTGAGCAAAAAGGTTCCAAGAAGGAGGATGAGAGAGAAAAGTTACTGCTGAAAATGGATGATATTTCTACTCACCTCAGCAACCTAAAAAATACTGCAGATGATTTGCAGAAAGAAATAAAGGAAAGAGACTCCTTACTAGTTAAAAGTGAAGCCGTCTTACTAAAAACTCGAGAGGAAATGGACCTGAAGCATGCAGATTTTAAAACCCTGGAAGGCGAATTGGACGAGTTGATACAGTTAGCAGGAGGTCAAGAACTTGCTCCATTTGAGAGAGAAATAGCACATTTAAAGAAGGAAATTAATCTCACTGACCAGGGAAAACGTGAAATGGAGGTGGAATATCTTCGCTTTCAGAGAGAACTGTTTTCGATATGTAAGCGGAGTACTGCGAAGCATGAGGAAAATGATATGCATAAGAAGAAGCAAATCATTATGGAAAGGAAAAAACTACAGCTAGAAGCCGACGTGGTCAAAGAAGAAAAATGCATCAAAGAAATCGTAAAGAAGAAGCATTCCGTGGAAAAGGAGTTTTTCAATATAAACAAGCTGCTGAATGAGAGAAAGGAGTTTCAAGAAACTTTACGACAGTCATCTGATTTATCAAGAGATGACTTCATAAAAATTTTGAGAGAGACAGAGATGCTTTATCTTCAAAGGCAAAGTGAACTCGGATATCTTCGGAGGAAAAAGCGGAAGCGCTTTCGTAAATTGATAGACTTACAATCCGAAAGAGCATATTGGGAAGGCAAAGTCTGTTTAGCAGAAGAGACGAGAAGAGTTTTGAAGTCGAAAGCAAATCTTGAAGACTTCTCGAATTTGAGGAGCGAAATTCGGCGCTTCAATGTGAAATTGGACCACATCAAGAAAGAACAGGAATATTTAGTGAAACAAATGAGCAGAGCTGTATACAAGCACACTGCTCTGTATATTGAAGCTGATAAGCAAGCATTATTTGGAAAGAGGAGAAAACCTCCAGATTATATACAGAGCAGAATAAGATCAAACTTAAAGAAATTGCATGAAAATAAAAAAATACTCGAAGGCTGCAAAAAAGAGAGTGAATCTTTGGCTATTACAGAAACTCATTTGAAAGAGGCTATTGGTGCTGAAAATCAAGTTGCTTTGGATTTTATGGACAAAATAAGCTCTTATGAAAATAACACTGATAGGAAACTACAGGAAAAAAGGCAAGCTTTGCTGCAGTTGTCATTTAAGCAAAAGAGAACAAAGCTGTTACAGAAAGTTCTTGATAGCTCTTACGTCAGAGCAGTGAGAAATGAAGCGCAGAGACCTGTAGAAATACAAAAAGTTCAAAATGCATTGCGTACGCTTCATATTATTTCTCAAGCAGCTATGAATGAATATCCTGAGTTAACCAAGGAACTTAGTAAAATAATTGACTATATTTTTGTGTCCAAATATATTTGAAACTCATCAGAGCTTTGAAACTTAAGGTATGAATTTAATTAAAAAATTTACTTTTAAATACAGGCCAGAGAGAGATAGCGAGAGCGAGAGGTATATTTCTCCATTTCAGATGGGCTGGCGATGGTTAAATGTTTTTTCGCTAAATCAAACTACTCTACATTTTGGGTTGCCACTGGCGAGGTTTAAATATTTTTCAACTAAGCCTCATGGCTTCATCATTAGCGTAATTGGTTTAGCGAAAAAAATTTGACAATCGCCAGCGCCTCCCTTCATTCCCCCAAATGGAAAAGTACCGAGCGAGCTATACGAACAACACACTGTTGCACAAATGATTTTTTTAAATTTTACTTAACATAAGCATGTAACATTTTTATATACTTATCGCTTAAAGGGCCTAGCGTGCTAAGCTCGACAAGCGCTGTATGTAAATACACTGATGAAATAAATTAAGAGAATTTGCATATTTCATCGAATTGCATGAAAAAAACTGAACTGAAAGGAAAAACCACTTCTTTTAGGTAAAAATGCAAATCTTGTACGGCAAATACGTAAGCGTACACGTGTGTGTAGGCAGATCCAGCAGAAAAACAGGCTTTATAAGCGCGTGGAGGGTAAGACGAATTTCATTCGCTAGCACCCCTCGGCTAATTTCTTGGTGTTATCAGTTATATTCACATCGGAACAGTAAAAATGAATAATTACCAACGTTTAGATGATGGAATGAGGTGGCGAATCGTGGGGAGGTTAGAGGCAGGCCAATTGAAAGTCCAGATATGCAGAGAGTTTAATTTAATGCCCAGAGTCATGTGTAACCTATTGAAACAGTTCCAAAATACTGTATCCATCAAGAGAAAGCCTGGACAAGGTCGTCCAAGATCCACGACGGCCAGAGAAGATCGCTATCTATCCATTTTAGTGAGGCGTAGCAGAGGGGCTACAGCTTCTCAGCTCTCTCGGGACCTGTATGAAGCAGCGGGAATCCGAGTAACAAGGGTGACTGTTTCCAAAAGACTGAATGAGAGAGGGTTGTTTGCCCGAAGACCGGCTGTTCGCGTCCCGCTCACGTCTACAAACGCCGGGAGAGTCCAATCAACGTGGTGCAGGCAGCATCCTGATTGGAGTATGGAGCTATGGGCGACCGTTCTGTTCACCGTCGAGTCCCGTTTTATCCTAAATACCAATTCTTGCCGTACTTTCATTTGGAGCGAGCCAGGAACCAGCTACGTACCCTCCAATGTCCGAGAAATCGACAATTATGGCAGTGGCGGTGTAATGGTCTGGGCGGGCATCATGTTGGATGGCCGCACACCTCTCCACGTCTTTATCAGAGGCTGTGTGACTGGTGTGAGGTATAAGGATGAGGTCCTGGAGTCCTATGTTCGCCTTTTCCGGGGTGCAGTGGGCACCGAGTGCAGCTAACGGACGACGACGCAAGGCCACATAGAGCTCTTCTGGTCGACGAATTTCTCGAAAGTGTGGATATTTGCCGAATGGATTGACCAGCTAGGTCTCCGGACCTCAATCCTATAGAGCATGTCTGGGACGCTCTGGGTAGGGCAATTGCAACTCGCAGCCCAACTCCGAGAACCATCCAGGAACTGAAAACAGCGTTGGTGAATGAGTGGGACCAATTGCCACAGCCGTCGTACCCGTTGAGATAATACGTGCTCTATCATCGCTCCGCTTGTTAAGCCTGCAGATCCGGTTACCCGGTTCAATCTGAATCAAGTGTAATATTTTCGGAAAGCTCTTGCCGAGACCTATCCGGGGAGACCTGGTTGGTTAAGTTATGACCAGGGGTTCGTAACTTGTGTTATTGTTAATTTTTGAATGTTTCGATTCCAACTTTAACATTGCGTTTACAATTATTATACCATCGCCTCGCTTGTCAAGTCTGTAGATCCGGTAATCCGGTTCAATCCGCATCAAGTGTAATATTTTTGGAAAGCCCTTGCCGAGACCTACCAGGGGAGTCCTGGTTGGTTAAGTTATGGCCAGGGGTTCGTAATTTATGTTATTGTTAGTTTTTGAATGTTTCGATTCCAACTTTAACATTGTGTTTACATTTATTATAACATTGTGAAATTTTGTCAAGCTGTAATTATTTTTGTGTTTTAGATAGAAATTGGTATCATATATTGAATGATAGAGTTATTTTTTGTGTTTCGAAATATGTATTGCATATTAACGGATGGTTGTTAGTTGTTAAGATGTTTAGTTTTGATTTTTTTTTTTTTTTTTTTTTGAAAATTGTAATTGTTTTATTATTGTAGTTTTGGGACGCCTAGGGTAGACGGTGCTTCCGAGTCATCTATAGTTTCCCCGCGAAAAGTATTACTATGGTGCACTTTGGTGCCCTCTGAGAGGACTCAATAATTTCAAAATCATTTAAACATATAAGTGTGACCCAGCATTGTAATCAGCAGGAAATTTCACGTGGGCCAGGTGATGTCAGTTTTTTTTTTTTTGATGAAGTAATTATTGTTGAAAATATTTGCTTAATTAGTTAAAGTTAATTTTTTTTTTTTTTTTTTTAATTTGGTTTTAGAGGGGGTTGTGAGTAATCTTTGTACTCGCATTAACGTAAGGATTAAGAATTTTAAATTTTGTGGGTTCTAAATTAATTAGGTTAAGAATGAGAAGCCCAACTGGTGTTAAAATTATGAGTTGTGACGTCACTGAAAATTAAATTTCGGATATACCCCATGTTGTAGGTACTCATTTTAATCAGGGTAAAATGTACTACCAGTACAGTGCCGTCAGATTTTGGCTAACTTGATTAGTTCTCCAGATGTTTGACTTTTTGTGGAATTTAGTTGGAATATTTTTTTTTTTTTTTTTAAATAATGTAAAAAGGCAAAAAGTGGGACATTTGATGAATTTTGAGTAGCGGGCCATTAGGGCCCATAAATTATTTGTTAATTTTGTTTTAAATATTTATTTACTGTGTTCACGAGCAAAAATGAGTGCGAAAAAGTCGAAGAACGGTAGGAACCATAGGCGTAACCAGGAGGGGGTTTTGGGGGTTCAAACCCCCCCCCCCCCATTGGGTATGTACTTATTTAGGCACACAGAAAAATTTCTGGCTACGGCCTTGCAAAGCACAATTTTTTTTCCCCTAAGAAAATTAAACACATATACATATGATTTTTTTTTTCCTTTTCTCTGAAGGGTTCCGATCATGGCCAAAGTATGCAGCTCATAATAAATAAGACTTTTCATCTGTTTATAAGGTTATAATCAACCCCCTTATCACCTTTGGGGGAGGGAGTTAACAGCGAAAGGTGGCTTCAATCACCGTACCACACACAGACAGAGATCCTTTCAATCACTCCAGAGGGTTTTCTTTCCTTCTTGATGTCTTTTTTACCCAAAGGCAGCAATTTAGGTATACAATCGCACAAGTAATAAGTTTCGTGGAAAATATTCTCTACTATGATGGAGTTTTGTTTTCTGATAACCCGGCGCTGGTGTCTGAAAATGAAGGACCCCTAGCCAACAATTGCCCTAATGGGTTAAACCCTCAAGCCAGGAAGTGATGCTCATCAAGGAATTTAAAGAGCAATTTGTATTTATTTATGACTTCCTGTCCAAACACCCATTTTGGTAAAATCTTTTTTGTAGATGAGCCGATTGGAAAACTGATGAACCGTATTTGCATTGCATTCTCATTTACAGATGTTCTCTCATCTCTTATATTTTAAATGTTTTTTTTCTTATTATGAAATTATATTTATTATTTTTACTTATTATTTTTTTCTTATATGTCCATCACTGATTGCATTAGGACTCTGGAAATCATCCGTTCAACGTTTCCAATCTCACTGCTACGGTTTAATGCTGCATTTTAATTTACACTCGAGTATTATTTATATTTTAGCTAAATTTTTAATTATTTTCGATACATAATAATGTTTGCACTCCAGCAATGGACACGTTCGTCATCCAAAAAGAAAAGAAAATTTGATTCAGAAGCTTCCACTTCTGACTTCTGAGGTATGCTTTGCTACAAATTTAACAATTTTTTTAGAAATTTATTGTGTGGCTGAGCATTTTTGTAGGGGAAATTGGATTTTTCTCTCTAAAATTCGACTATTTCCCGGTTTTAATGTTATGAATGCCTGGACATAGAAGATTGTTTAGCGCTAAATATTGAATTTTCTATTGCGTTTGAATTAAAAAATAAACTAATAGATCTAGTAAGGAATGTTTAATGTTTTTGTGAATCAAGGCCGTATCCAGAGGGGAAGGGGGACCCACGGGAAGCCCCCCCCCAGAAATCTTTTGCAATGTATCATATATTCCTCCCTGAAACTTTGCTTAACATAAGTGTGTCGAAGTCTGCCCCCCCCCCCGGAAAAAAATTCTGGATACTGACTTGGCTCCGGAGCAGGGGGAGCATGTTAAGAATTAGGAAGGGCAGTGTATGCTTCAAAATCATACCCTTTATGTATACATATATATAGATATATATGATTAGAAATGATGTTAATATGAATTTTTTTACATATATGATAGCTTTTGATGTATATATAGTAGATGTATGTTTAGATCTTTGGTGAAGTTACAGGAGTGGGTATTTGGGGCTTCTGCAACTTAAATTTTTGTAACTGGTCTTACATCTATAATGCTTAGGATAACTCTGGAGGCAAGGGTTCGACGGCTCTCCCCAGGAAGCTTTTTGAAATCTTCCTAGCAATGCAATTTCGGGATACTTTGGTGATGTTAGAGGAAACAGAAAGGAGTTTTGTTACTCTCCCCCTCCCCCCCCCCCCGCAATTTTTTTCAAAATAAAGTCTTATATCTTTTAAGTTACTTTTGGTGTCGCTCGTGATAGTGTTCAATGTCCTTTCCCTGAAAGTGTTTCTGAAAGTAAAGTGTCTTAAAAGCGTAATTTCTCTTTTCTTTCTTTTTTTAAAACTTGTGATCTGAATTTTTTCGCCGGGGGGGGGGAGGGATGAGTTGAATTGCTCCGAGGGGGTAGTTCCCCCCCCCCCCCTCTGGGAGATGCCTGAAATAAACAAGGAGTATATCTAGAGACAAGTATTTATGACTAGTAAATTTTCAACTCTTTTACACTTCTTACTGGTGTTTAGTCTGTACATTTTTAGGGTGACCCCCCCCCCCCTTTCACCAACTCTAGTTATGCCTATGGTAGGAACACTCATAAAATTGTTTTAAACAGGATAACTTCTACTCCGCAGACTCTCGCGGGGAAACTTCTCGTACGTAGAGACTCTCCCTCTCCCACTGCGCTAAATTCTTTTACTTCTCAGTCCCATCCGTCAAATGCGGACTTGATTTCAAGTAGCGGGAAGTCGAACGTCAAAACTGTTGGCCCGCTAAAACGCTTCTTTCATAGCTCCAGTCAGCCTGCCCTGGACTACGTGTTCGTAGTCAACACAACAGAGGAGATCTTTGGATTCCTAATAAGAACACTCGTTGAATCTAAAGACCCTAATCAGCGCGTTTGTTTTTTAAGGCGGGGATGAGGAGCGAGTTAATCACGGTGTTGGATATCCTGCAGGATAAATTTTCTCGCACGTCGTCTTCACCTCACTCTGCTAACACGCAGGCTCCAGTTTTAAATGCCTCCAGCCAAGATCAGAGTACTCAGATGGAGGCGGTGGACTCTCCTCATCTTCCTCCGAGAGTCACCTGCGACTCCCTGGAACAGGATTTCCCACCTCTCGTCGGCACAGGCCGGGTTTCCCAAGAGTTGGTCCAGGAAACGGAGTTGGGGCATGGTAACCGTCTTCCCGCTGTTCCTACATTTGCTCAAGCTTTGCGCAGTGAAAGCACAGTACTAATTTACCCTCGCAAGGATACACCAAACGTAACCTCCGGGGATCTCAAAAAGGTACTCAAACATAATTACGACCCCCCCCCCCTATACTAAATGCCCTCCGATAGCGCTTTAAATCCATATAAATTTTGGCCGCAACTTTTTATATAGAGTATTATGATCCCTACTCATAATACTGCTTTTATAAGTAGATGCATATGACAAAGATTAATGAGCTGAGTGTTTAAATTGCATAAACTATTTAATTTTAAACATATCAGCAAACAAAATCTTCCAAAAAGCCAATTTTGACTTGTTATTTAATGAATTTATTGAAGACAGTACACTACGTTATTCTTAAGTTCTCATATAAGATATTTTTCTAGTGATTCAAATTACAAAATATTGGAATCCTTATTTTTTCACTTTGCAGGTTATTATATCAAAAAAACTAATAATCTTCTCTTGGAATTAATTCTTTAATTCATATATATAATCTTTTAAGTAAACATTTACTTTCGGGTGCCCCTTCGCAAAATTGGCGATTTTTGTTTGGCGTCATTCCTGTTTGCAGTTTTGCATTACCGCTAAGCTTGACGAACAACCGCGACCAGAACTTGGCGAAAATCAATGGCAATAGGCTGCCATTTAGGTACATTTGAGAATATGTACTAAATTTAAATTAAATTGAACTAATTACCGTTTCGGTGTAGAAGCGGGTACCCTTTAGTTTGGCGTTATATTTTGGCGATAATATTTTATTTCTGGTTAGGCAGCGGACATCTTACTAATCACATCTTGGCGTCAAAAAAAATCGCCAAAAAATCAAGTGGTACCCTCCGATTGCAAACTTTAATCCTAATTACTGAAAAATTGAAATTCTTAACGTATTTTTATTCTTGAATAAAAATTTATGACACATTCACTCTAAAATAGGAAATAGTAGCACTGTTTCCATCAATTAAATTAGCCAAGAAAAAAAGAGTTGTATAAAGTTAAAATGTTTATTTGAATCTGTACAACCTCATATTTTTGAATTTTGTATAAACAATTAAGAAACATGAACGTTTCTAATATACGGAAACGAAACATTATCTGTGATATCGAAAATAAAGCATGCAAAAGAATAAAACGGCAGCGATTTGAAAATTATTTACTATTACATTTAAAGTTTCATAAAACACATTGGAGTAAAAAGAATATAATAATTACCTTGCCTAAACAAAGCTGTTATCCACTTTGTTCGTAGTCCTTCGTCGGAAGGGAATTCATGAAAACTTTCTTTTTCAGATTTTGAATCTGAAGAGCAATACGGCACAACGCAATGCATTATAATTTTGATTAAAATCTAACTAGTGTCTTAAAAGAAATTTAAAGTTGAAAAAAACGGGTTATCTGCGCCACCTAGCGGAGAACTTTTCACGGCCGTTTTTTCTCTCATATCGGAAGGCGGATCGTATCGGAGCCCCGTATACTAAATGTATACGGGGCTCTGGTCTATTATAAATGTTGAATGTTTATTTTGTTTGTATTATATCAACCTATGTTCACACCAAATTTTATTAAAATCTGTCCAGTAGTTCGAGAGATCGTAGATCAAATATGAAAATTCTCTTAATTTCTTACACCAGTGTATTTATGTACTTCTCGCCAACATAAGACTTGTGACCGATAAATTCATGTTGGCGGCAATTCGGAAAAACCGCCTTCTATTGTACGCCCTTTAACCTTATTATCCTTATTAAGGGCCCATTTCTATCTAAGTAACTGACTGGCTATAACATCAATAAACAAATAAAGTACTTATCTTTGATATTGGTTCCAGATGCAACTCTCAAGCTCGTCATTTCAGAGTTTCCGAGGGGGATGCAAAGGGTATACATACATTACATACGTACACATGCAAGTGGATATATATGCTTACGTATCAAATTTGCATTTTTCATGGCGGTTAGAAGTTAGGGAACCACAACCCTCTAATGATACTCTTCAAGCATAGGGGTATCAAGGAGGGCCAGGTCCACACAGCAATGTAATAAGGCTGGGCTGGCGCCCAGCTATTGCGATCTCCTGGTGGGAGCGAGCGTTGATAAACTTCACTTACTCGTGCCCGGGAGAGGGCAGCCCTAAGCCCACGTGGTAACAGGGTAGGGGGGTGAAGTAGAAAGGCGGTAAGAAGTCCCAACTCCCTATACCGCCTTCCCTAAACCACTTTCCCCTCCCATTAAACGAAAAAGTCATCAGTGGAGTGATATTTTGTGCTCCAAAAACTTAACACATCACTTGAAAATTGCATCTCCCCCAAAAGGAATTCCTTAACTACAATATCTTTCAGGAGTTAAATGGAGCGAAATCTTAAAATTTTGGTTCATTGATTTTTCTTTCTTTCTAATGCGACTGCGTATTGGCTCATCATCACCATTTGCAGACCAACTCCCTGGGAACTGTTAAATCTTTCATATGGTTCCATTATTGGCATTGCCTTACCACCTGAGAACTTTGACGCCCAGTTTCTCTACTAGAGGAAAGCACCTGGGTTCTGGACAATGCGAACTTCCCATCAAATGATGATTGCAGTTCCCCCAAAAAAATTATTCAGTTTTAAGATTTGGTAGCCCTTACATTGAGAGAACTCCTAAAATTTTGGTTCAGTTAGTTTTTCTTGCTTTCTAATGCGACTGTCTATTGGCCCATCACCAGTTTCAGACCTACTGCATTTCCAAAGGATGATTAAATCTTTCATATGATACCACTATCAGCGATGCCATTACCACTTGAATTTTGACTCCCTGTTTCCTGACGAGCGGAGCACCTGGGCTCTGACGATACAAACTGCACTAGGAATTTAATTTAACCGCCATGCGAAAATAGATACTTAAAGGATCTTTCACATGCCACATAATCATAATCATACGACATGGACGATGTGTCGATTTGTTTTCATCTTGCAATTCCACCGACTTGTTCCGAGTTTAAACCCGCATCCTTGGGGTTAGTTTTGGAGATACCGAAAAAAAAATCTTACTATAAACAGCGTGCCGCGGGCCTTCTGAACTTCGTCCTGCTACACAATTGGTTCTTTTTACGTGAAATAGAAATCTTCAAGATCAGAGCACACTAAATTTTACCCATAAATCTCGGTTTATTTATACAGTTATTTTCTACACTTTGTATATGGACTATTTACACAACCATTACAATGCTCATATCAAAGTTATCCTAGGAAATATTTTCTCTAGAGTCAGCGCCTCACAGCAACTGCTCTCTACGACTCCCCGAGTCCTTCTCTCTCTTATATTCGCATCCCTTTTCATCCCTGCGCGAGAGCCCCAGGCTAAACTAACCAGCGCGACCAGGAAGGATGACTTGAGGGTGCGTAGGGTCGACCATGCCGAACACTACACTATGTTATTTTTAATTGATATGTATATATATGCCCTGCAAAAGGGCTCCGTTTTCGTTTTTTTTTTTTTTTTCACAAATCACACCGGTAGGCCCACAGTGGACCAGTCGGTAGAAGCTGGGACCTGGGTTCGAGTCCCAGTCCGACTACTTGATTTTTACTCAATTAATAGCACATATTCTATTTTTTATCCTGTAAAAATTTACCGTTCCCATGGGAAATCATTACATAAAAAATGGGGCCTTACTGTAAAAGACGAT
The DNA here is from genome assembly GCA_038502835.1 of Octonoba sinensis. Classification (NCBI taxonomy): domain Eukaryota; kingdom Metazoa; phylum Arthropoda; class Arachnida; order Araneae; family Uloboridae; genus Octonoba; species Octonoba sinensis. The sequence goes on along the minus strand of CM076601.1, from coordinate 125,931,471 downwards.
GTGGCTCAATAGTTATAAATGAAATTGAGAAGACACCGGCGGTATCTGCCCGGGAGATAGCTTTGGTGTTTTTCACAGAGCAAAGAGATCGTCATAATGTTTTGCATAGTAGTACTTTAGGGGACAGAGAATGACATAGACGTTTCTTCTCCATCCCCCTTCCCTGTTAACACTAGGCTTTAGGGAGGCCTTCCCCCAGAGAGATATAAAAAGAAGAGAATGACATAAACTTTTTATCCCAGAAAAATATACGGTTCCCGAGCGATAGATTTGTTTTTGATTTTCACAAAGCAAGAGATCGACATGGTTTTTTGCATTGGGGATCATTTATAAATGATGTCACGCTTCGAGGGGTAGAGAGGGGTTCGTGAAATTGTGACAAGGGGAGGGGAGGGGGTAACAAGAAGTGTGACATCATGCATTATGCAACATAGCGTGACATATGACAAAGGGGGAAGGGGTCAAATATATGGGAGAAAAGCGTGACAGGTTTTTTTTTTTTTTTTCGCAATGTCCGTACGCATGTACATATGCACGTGCGTATGTACCACTGAAATATCGATTTTGACCATCCCCGAGTACGTTGTTTTGACGAGTTTTGTCGTGCGGTCTGAATGTGATTACACACACGTATATCGCATTACTCAAAAACAGTTAGTCGCAGAAGGTTGAAATTTCGTGTGTAGGACCTTTACACGGTCTAGCTATGCACCTCCCCTTTTGGTTGCAATCGGATATTCCAAAAGGGGTGCAGGAGAGTTGTAATTTAAAAATTATGGAGGGGCTCAAACTATTTAATTTTCAAATGCTCAAAATTATTTCCAAGAAAAACCAATTAACAATTAAAAAGTAATTAGTATTCACTCATTATTATTAATATTAATTACAAAAAATCACTAATAATTAAAAAATGAATATTTTTATTGATCTTCAAAATAAATTCATAGTTTTCCCAAAACTACCGATTTTATTGATTTCTAATGGGGGGAAGGGCTTAATCCCCCTGAGTTCCCCCTTTCCTACGTGCCTAGTTTTATGTGATTTTATGTCAATTGCATGCAAATTTCCAGTCATTTTCAACACCCAATATATTTACCTAAGGGCATTTAAAAGTGAACTCGCACCAACACCATAGTTAAATATTTGGTGCCCATTCGGCGACAACTTGCGAATATTTCGCCAAATTTGGAAATATCTCGCTGAATTTGGCGCTAAAATAATGAAGCCAAATGCGTTTAAGTGTCTCAACTGTTCTTCTCGCATCACCCTTAAATCATGCTTCCGTTTTTTTTTCCTTTCTTTGCAGATTACGTTCAGTTGTGTTTTAATTTCAGATATCTCAGGCCAATAAAAATAATAGATTACATTGATCCTGAAAATGCCATTATCGATATTTACTGTGCTATATAAGTGTAGGGGGATAAAAGTGAACTAAAGTTTATCTTAAAAATAATAAAACTAAGAAATGTGACTTTTTTAAAGTTCTTGAAAAGGTGCATTATATTTAGTGTAGTACAAAGAAGTATCAGCTTGTTATACTTATTTTTATCCCAGGAAAATGCACGGTTCCTAATGGGATAGCATAATAATTTTATCCTGCAGGAACCGTGTACTTAAAAGGAGTTTCGTTAGTCCTTTAAATAGAGTTTTAGCAGTCATTGAGTCATTTATTATCAATTAGCCTAGACAGGGACTCGAACCCAGATCCCCTCAGTTCAGCGCCGAGTGCCATCAGCCTACCCGGATTTTCTCTCAATTTCATCTATAACATAATATAGCCACACCGTCCATTTTAAGGGTAATTTCGCAATTTTTATTTAATGAAACCTAAATATTAATCTTTTGAATTGATAAAACATAAATTAATTGAGTAAAAATCTTTAAAAAAAATATTGTTATTTATTCCTTGAAAACAGCCGTTGTGTATAGTTGTGTCCTAAAATGATAAGCTTTTACCAGCCCAGAATTGACATACGAGCCAGAAATCAGCACTCACTTTGAAAAAGAAAAAGTTGTCTTAGTGCCACGCCGTTAAATTTTGTATAAGGCTTCTGTCGCCAAGAAATGCAGCGTAACATATAAGATATATTATCAATATATTCACTCATATATTGATCACATTATTATTAATCAGGTCCCCGTCAATTCTCACACATACACATCAAAGAGACAGAAATTAATTTCGTCTTTGAACAGCGCATTATGTTTTTAATACGGACGAATGTTTTTCATAACGACGGTATTTCTTGTCCTCATTTAGGAAACAGTTTGCAGTATTCTATTGATAAGTATTTTCTGTTACTTCTGACTGAAAAGATTAAATATCACAAGGTTTTTAGGGAATCACTTTTGATCGATTAAATCAAGAAAAATTCAAATTGGCTCATCCAGTGAAAAGGTAGCTTAGATGCTCCAATTAGTTAGATAAAGTTCCAGATTATTATTTCATCATTAAAAAAAACCAGCAGTGTAATAATGTTTGAGTGTTTCTCCAATAAATTTCTTTGTACTAACTTAATGTAAAAAACAAATGATCATATATACGAGACTATTCTTTGCATTTTAAAATCGGTTAAAAAGTAAAGTAAAGAAAATTTGACTTATTACTCCCACCCCCTGCTCGCTGTACCTCGCCAACTCCCAAAATTGAGCTAATTCCGATTGCTTCTTTCGCACATTATTAAATATAGTCCGACCACGGAGTTTTAACTTTGACGCTTGGGCAGTAATGTGCATGGCAGAAAAGGACAAATCCATTCGAGTTTTATTAGAGAAATTCGCTTTGCAGGTGCGTTTAATTAGCACGCGAATTAGAATGATACTTCTTTTTTTGTTAAAAGTAATCAAATTTAAAAACTGGAACATGCATTAAATTTTCACCCTCGTAATATTGCTTCATCTCTCCAGATTTTGTAAAACTCAACGGATACACATCGACCAACATGTGATTTTTTTTCTTGAAGAAGAGAAGGAAAATGTTTCGCTGGCGAAGCCGAGAAAATTCTACCAACCAATCACAGCAGTTGGATCATTGGAGGCAAAGCCGCAGTGTTTTATTTATAAGCATATGGCGGAAGGTTAATTCTTTGTTGTTATATATGTTCTAAAGGTCTGGGCTCAATCTAATAACTATCTTACATAATTTCCCGAATTAAAAAAAGTTTTTGCAGTTAAAAAAATGAAACATGCTCGTTTTATTGCAAGGACTGTGCTGGTAAAAAATGGTAATGTTGACGGTGCAGTCAGTGTTTTAAACAGGATCCTAAGTTCTGAAGGAGTATTTGCTCATTTTCGGCGTAAACAATACTACGAGAAACCTTGTCAAACACGTAGACGGGTAAATATAGAAATATGTAAAGCAATATACAGTGAAGATATGACAAATAAAATAAGTTTCACTATGCGAAAAAACAGAGAAGAAGCATGGCCTGGTTGCTAGATTGATTTTTAGTATGTATATATTTTGTGTATTTTTTTTTGCATAAAAAGGTGAAATTTCAGAAATTTTATCGCCAAAATATAACGCCAAACTAAGGGGTACCCAATTCTTCACCGAAACGATTTTAAACTTTCTGACACATGTCACCTTCAGTATTTCTGAATAGTGAAAAATCCGCACTCCCAAAATTTGCTATACTAGGAGACTTCCACCCCCTGCTCGCTATCTCTTGCCAACGACCTGAACTGCTTACGCAACTCCTTCGGATGGCTAGGCGAGTAAAAGTTCACTCATTACAAGCTAAATTGTTTCAGAGAGCATTATAGAAAGAATCAGTTCTCTGTCAGAACTAACGTTCTATATTGCAAAGAACTTTTTGGGGACATAGAAATTGCTTTAAAGGTTTAGGAAATGTAATATTTTGTTTAAAACAATACTTGTTCAAAATTGAACAAAAAATGTTTTCTTGGAGAGCTCCTTTGAATAAGCTTATTCAAAGGAACTTGGGTCTATATAATTTGCTTCACATTTCCCCAATAGCGCTAGTGGTACAATTTGATGAACCATTCAAAATTGAACAAAAAAAAATGTTCAAATCAAAGAATGAAATATAGAAATTTGATGTCCTTGCCAAGATCTTTCTAATGAAAAAAAATTCCTAATCAGATAATACTTTAAAAGTTATTAGGGGGAGACACAGACCGACAGACAGACACATGTCCCCCCTCCCCCATCTAAAATCCTACTTTCAAATTTTTTATTTTTCAATTTTTATTTAATTACTTTCCTTGTTTTGGACTTTCCTTTATTTTTAATGATATTTTTATAATTTTTTAAAAGCCTTCTTTCACACTTTTTTTCTTAAAGAAAAGTAGACTAAAAAAGAGTTTGTCTTATGCAGATCAAAAAATATGTTAAAAAATTTCTGATGTGCAGGGCCCGATTTACATTTTGAACCACTAGGCACAACTCATGTTTGGAGGCCCCTCACGCAACAAAATTTGTTTAAACATAACATTCACTATGTGTTTGTAAAACCCCCCAAAGTGCAAAACCTAATTTGTTTTTCAAATGTCAAAGAGTCAGACTAACATTTGGGAGCCCCCAGCATGCAAAATAATTTTGTTTTTAAATTACAAAATGTTTGAATAAAATTTGGGGGCCCCCAAAGTGAAAATTCCTTGTGGTTTTAAAATAATTTACTAATACAAATTTTCTGTGAAGTAACAGAACACTAAAGGCGTGCTCTGATGAGCGATAAAGCTCGTGCGAAAATGTCCGACAGTTGTTGCTAGAATGTTCACACTACAGCAAAAATTGCAAGCAAGAACTCGCAGCAACAGTCGGTGGAGGGAAAAGTCATGCAATTCTCGCAATCAACTGTCAGAGTTGGTTCTCACGCAGAAAAAAGGTTTCTTCCTTCTGCGCAATAATTGAGACGCTGTTCCGAAAAAAATGAGAAGTCGCAATGTATTTATTGTATTTGCTGCTAAATTTTTAAAATTTACTTCTTTGTTTTTGTATCTTCATGGAAAGTGAAAAAAGATCATAAGTAAAAAAGGTCACAAAGAGGAAATTTGAATAAATAATTTTTAAAAAAAATAAAGATTAGAATTGTGCACAAAATTAATAAATGGATATTTTTATTACGAAAAGTTCGCTGTATAGTTCCTAAAATTGGATTTTTAAATGATCACAGTTTTGACAGTAAAAAGATTAAAATTATGACAGGATAAATTAGATGTCTTTTTTAACAACTTAATACAAAGTTTTGTGTGTGTGTGCAGTTAAAAGTTACTTGAGCACAAAACTAAATGTGGGTTTTAAAAATATATAACATTTTTACCTGAAGTAAATGCAATGAAAATAATGGTGCTTTCATCTGCAAAAGTGTTTAATAAATTTAACTGTGTATCAATAAAGTTAATTTTTAAATGTTTTAAAGGAAGTTTAAACTTTTTTACATAGAAAGGTTTTACATGAATCAAAGTTTGACGTTGAATTTTCGTTGGTAATAAGTACAAGATTAATTGCAATTCTATAATTGCTGGCTACCTTTTGCTAAATCATGATAACATAATATAAAGGATTAATTTAAAGTGATTACAATACAGTAAAATCTTAATGCATTGTACCTGCTTCCATCATTTTAACGTAGGTATCGTCTTGTTTTCAAACAAAACGATACCTACGTTAAAATTAATCATTTTAAATAATGGTTTAACGATTTCGTCAGACGTTATACTGACCCACGTTCATCATTTTTCCATATATGAAATAAATAGTCCCGTGGAATGACCAATCGAGGTTGTACTGTATACTATTTCCCACATATTAAACTCTGATAATAATAAAAAGTAAAAAAAAAAATATATTAGTTAAAAGGAAAATTAGTTAAAAAATGTGTTCCATATATTAACAAAGTAATAACAATAATCATTTTTTAACATTAAATTGAAATTTCAACATTGGAAGAGGGTTAAAGTACTAAGCATTAAAAAGTAAAGTAAATAATACACAGGCCAGTCACATTGTGACTACCACGTACTTTCCACGTCAGAGTTAAATAACCAATCACAGAAGGCAGGTGGCAGCACAGTGCAGTTGAGCGTATATAAAGGGTGTGTGAGGGCTTCGGAAAACATTTCATTCGTTGGCGCAATGCAGAAACGAAGCGATTTATCCGACGTCCAAAAGGCATGATCATTGGCTTTCGGGCCAAGGGTGGAAGCATTTCCGAAACGGCTGAGTTTGTGAACTGTCCGCGTGCCGCCGTGGTAAAAGTGTACCGTGCATGGCAAAATGGGACTGTCCAAAATCAGCGACGTTGCAAATGTGGTGCACCACGGGCCATAGATGACAGAGGCGAACGACGGTTGCGGAGATGCGTTCGGGCAGATAGACGGGCTACCGTTAAGCAACTGACCACCAAAATGAACCAAGGGGCTACCAAAAGTGTCTCCCAAACTACTATTCAGCGAACATTGCTGCGTGTGGGCCTCCGAAGCAGACGCCTGGTTCGTGCACCTATGCTGACTGCTGTTCATCGACAACGAAGGCTAGAATTTGCACGCCAATACCGCAGCTGGACGTCCACTGAGTGGCGACAGGTAGCGTTTTCCGATGAATCGCGTTTTATGCTCCATCGGACAGATGGACGTTGGCGTATAAGACGTGAAACCTCTGAAAGCAAACACCCTGCAACCATTGCCGGAACGGTCCAAGCTGGAGGCGGGAGCATTATGGTCTGGGGAATGTTTTCCTGGCATTCTCTGGGTTCACTGATCATTGTGGAAGGCACGATTAATCAATACAAGTACGCATCTGTCCTTGCGGACCATGTCCACCCCTACATGCGTATTGTTTTTCCTCAGGATGATGGCATCTACCAGCAGTACAATGCGAAGTGCCATACAGCTGGCAGTGTACGTGCATGGTTCGAAGAGCACCAGGATGAGTTTACCGTCCTCCCCTGGCCAGCAAACGCACCCGACTTAAATCGAGGATCTGTGGGACCATCTCGATCGGGTTGTTCGCGCCATGGATCCTCAACCGCATAATCTAGGGCAGCTGGCCACGGCATTAGAGTCGGTATGGCTCAACATCCCAGTGAACACCTTCAGGAACCTAAGTGACTCTCTTCCTGCACGTCTTGCAGCAGTCCGCTCTGCGAAAGGTGGTTATTCTGGCTTTTGACAGATGGTCACATTAATGTGACAGGACTGTGTAAAAGTATACTAAATAAATAATCCGTTTGAAGCCATGCATTAAATTAACTTTTTAATTCTGAAGTGTACTGTTTCTTTTTTTTTCCTTTGACCCTCAATATAATAGATAAATTTGTTTCTACTAAACTACACATTTATTAAAGGCATAATTTTCTTGGCATGTTTTTTTGTGGATTTTATACCAAGAAATAGAGGTTACATTCATTTCTATCAGATTAAGTCGCTAAAGAGAAATTTCAGAACAATAATGCAATTAATTGAACTTTTTTTAGGACATAAATCGACGCAATTGCTGTTTTTCGGGAGGAAAAAGAGTATATTCATTAATATCTAAATATATCAACCACTAATGAGAAATTTCAGAACAATAATGCAATTAATTGAATTAATTTTTTTTTTTTTTTTTGACATCAAAGCGATTGCGTATTTTTTGCGGGAGTCAATGTCAGACAGTCGGGAAAAAGTTGCAAGGACTTCAACTTGGTCTGAGAACTTGCGACAGTAGCTTTGAAAAGTGTCCCCCTATGGTCAGACGTGACTGTCACAGCAAGAAACCGGTTCGGCGAGATAGTGTCAGAGAGCGGCTGTCGGGTTCGTTCAGACATGGACAGTGATTGTCCCGACAGTTATTGCAGGGGAAAACTGTCTCCTCAGAACATGCCTTAACAGTTTGTTTTTGAGAGATGCTACATATTTAAAAATATTTTTCCAAAAAATTTTAAATTACAAATGATAATAATAATAACCAAAATTAGGGGCCCCCTCAAAGTGGGGCCCTAGGCCCGGTCCTAATGGTAAATAAGGCCCTGCTGATGTGCTCATATAATTGATTTAATTATTTCAAATGAACAAAAAGTTAAAATGGAATTTTTTTTTCTTTTCTGTCAAATTTATTACACTCCAGATAATTTTACTCAATTTTACTCTAAATTATTATAACAGATATTTATAAAAAAAATTTCAAATGATTGCATATAATTTAATGTTTAAATTAGGTGGAACCTACAACATGAAGATAAACATGTGCACATGGCCATATTATTCAGCAATGAAGAGGCATGACATTGTGTATGGGTAAATAATCAGAGCCAGAATGTAACTGCAATCTATTGCTACATAATCCTTTAAAAATATTTAAAAAGAAAAATTCTCCAGAAGTAATTTTTGGAGATTAAACTTGTCCTTTTTTTCTGAAAAATATGAAGAAATACATTTGGATATTCAACATCTTTAATTTAGTTCTTCAAACCTTTTTTCATGAAATATTCTCTATTTCCAACAGAGTCGAACAGCAATATAAGGTCACCCCTCGGAACTTCGCAAAAGTGACCTTGTAAATCTGTGTTGGTTCCTGGTAACCTGTGTTGGTTTCATGCACATTAGTTAATAATTTAGTTGAATCTATTAAAATTCAAGAAAACAATAAGAAATTATGAAATTATTTTTTTAAAACTTTTGATTCAGAATAAAGTAGTCTACAAATATTCCTAAGCAAAGTACTGGTGAACAAATTACATTACTTAAAATAATTCATAATGCAGGACTGTCTAAATTTTGGTTTCATTTTTTTACACTAGGTTTTGTATTTTATGAGAAAGTTCTTCAGCATGGTGTAAAACTCTCATGGATTTTTAAAATATTTTTTGCGACATTTAATGCTTTGAGCATTTCTGATTGTGTCGCTGCTTCACTTTCAATATTACTGTCCTCTTTTTCTATTGTATTGGAAATTAAAACTTTTGGAACAACTTTGGAAATCGAAGCTTGAAAAGAGGTAGCAATGCATCAAAAATTTCTTAGAATTGAATCAGTATGGACTGAAATCTCCCAAAACAAGTGAGACAAAAGTGGCATTATAAGCTATAACAGTGTTTAAGTCCTGACCATATATCCAATAATCCATAACAGAATTTCTATTCAACTAGCCGGGACTTTAGATAAGCGACTTTATATGCGAGTGACCTTAAGTTTTCAGGGTTTCCTTGATTTATATATTGTATAGGTACAGTTGACCAGCGATTTTCGACACTCACGATTTTATAAACAGCTTACCAGTTCCTAAAAATTTTCTATTGAAAATATGTTTCCTGATTTTACAAACTTTCTGTGTTAAACATTTTTCATGATTCCAAAGTTTGGACCATTTGGATTTGTCATGGTCCAAAAATACAGTTGATGCTCGTGAAATTGAGCATCAACTGCACTTTTTTTTCCAAGTATAAAATGTACTTAATAATTTTACATGGTAATTTTTTCTTTTTTCAGGTGTTATGCTATATTGCTGAAGAAAAGAATAAAACTGAACATGAAATGGTAGTCTGAGTCATATTGTTGTAGCATCTATAAAAGCTTCAATGATTAATTTTACATCCACCTGTGAAATGCTAAGTATGCAAGTGTTTTTGAATACTTTGCAAAAAAATCTTTTAAAATAAATGAGTTCTTCAGCCTTTAAGATTATAATTACTGAATATTTTAATGTGGAAGTCAAGATTTTGTGTAAGACTGAACATGTTTTAATACAAACTTTATAATAAAAGATGATTTCTAATCTATGCTCAGCAAAGGAAGAAGAAACATTAACAAGGTTCACACAAAACGGATCCTTCACAAAATTCGTGATCGCAAAAATGGGTGCTTTATAAAATGTTAAACATGAAAAAGACCCTTAAATAACCAAAATTCTTTAATGTGTGATTTTTACAAAAAATTGTAAAAGTTAATTTAATACTTCCTTTATTTTTTCTAATCATATGTCATTTTATCTATTGATGTTTTTCAATGAAAACAGTATATTTTAGAAACTAGCATTCTCTTATAACTAGTAAAAGTGAAAAGTTCTTCAAGGTCTAGTGCTTGTAATGACTTAAATGATTCCCGTTAGTTTGTAAATGCATTGTTTCAAATATAGTGCGAAAAATTAAAATTGGATTCTTTTCATTAATTCCTAAATTCTTCTTTTCATTAATGGGGATAAGATGGCAGTTGAAAACTAACATACTCCATTTAGTTTGTATTGAATTATCAGTTTAGAATAGTAGTTTAGTTTCGCAATGTTTTGAACTAGGGATGTAACGAATATTCAGCAACTATTCGGTACTCGGCTCTTTGGCCAAATATTCAGCCTGGCTGAATACTGGGTAAGGTGAAATTCGGCCTGGCCGAATATTGCTGCAGTAGAAATGTTTAAAAAAAAAAAGAAATTAGTTGATTTTAAACATTTAAAACTGTATTACAATTATTGAAAAACAGTACTTTAGTATATAGTTTTAATAAATAAAAATAATTTAGAAAAAAACTACATTTTTTAAACCTTGTTTTAGGCTTGACTGAGCAAAAACAGATTTTAAAGTTGTAATATTGTATTTTATATTTAGCACTTGCTCCCAAAAGCTGGCAATAGTTAATTATGATGGAGAGTATGAAAAATTAATTTTATTATTATTAACAAAGTGGAAGTCTGACTTTGTTTGGTTAGACTGATTTATTTTGAATATTGGGTAAGAGAAAAATGTGAAAAGCCTAGAATATATCATGAATATTTAGATAGCATCAGTTATTGGGGGTTTTGAAAATAAAAATATATTCCAGTTAAGTGGTATTAAATTTTAATAGATCTTTTAAAAATAGGTATGTAAAAAACCTCATAAAATAAAAATATTAACTTTTATGTCTTTTAAAATATCTTCATAAAACAGTTTTGAGTAAGGTAAACGTTTACTAAGCAATAGTAATTCTTTCATTTGAATTAAATAATTAGTAAAATAAAGCTAATGCTTACTACCATAAAACCTGTCATTTCTATTCCACTTGTGGATGAAATTCTTATTTTTATTACATTCAAAACAATAGAGAAAATAGAATTATTTTAAATAGTTTTAAATTCTTAACAAGCAGAATTAAATCATACATCATAGATTGTGTGTAATTGGTGTTTGACTTTGTGAATAATTTTAAATTTAACAAATACTTTCTATTACAACAATTTTCTAGAAATTTTAATATTCTGTATTCGGCCTAAGACATTGGCCGAATATTCAGCTTCGGCCCGGAAGAAATGGCCGAATATTCGGTATTCGGCCAAAGCACTATACGTTACATCCCTATTTTGAACGCATATCCATTAGTTGCGGGAACGGCGCACAAACAAACTTTTTTTGAGTGGGATTTCAAAAAATAGTGCGGGAGTCGCATGAACCCTGCTCTAACAGAAAAAGCATTTACAACATATTTATTACATATAGTATGATAAAATCAAATAGTATTTACAATTCAGATGCATTTAAAAAATTCGGTAATTTTTGTTTGGCTCATGTATCTTGTTTTAATTTCAAAAAGAGCCTTCTCACTCTCTGAGAGACTTCGTGTATGTCGTTCCTGTGATTCTTGTCGTTCAACTTTATGGTGAGATGAAACTTATGGGATTTTTCTACAATGGTTACTTTTTCAGCTAAAGAGTATGCTTAGAAACCATGACTCCAGATTTCTTACTCTTAAAACAAGCAAATTAATGTGAACATGTATTAAATGAGATCCAATTCCAAAATCTATCAGACTTCATGTCGGCTCCAGATACATGTACGGTAACTCTTCTTTTTACAGTTAGAACAAGACAGGAGGGGTACCCCCACTTACTCTGAATAAAAGTGCATAACCAAAAACAGAAACAAAAATCCTCCCTCTCCACTAAAGAAACACCTGAAAAGAAAAATATGGAGCTTATTCCTATCATGTGCTTGTTAAGGGTGTGTAGCAAATTCTTTCAATGAAAAATCAGCACTTTTTAAGCACTCGAAAAAAGATCATTTTAAGCTATGCACACTACATCTCCCCCCCCCCCCCCAATTGCCAAAGCTCCTCAATATAAGTACAAAATTTATATTGCAACATAACAGCAAAAAAAAAATATGTAAATACATACCTACATAATATTAAGAAAAAACTGGTTTCTGACAAAGAGCTCAATTTTTTATTTTGCAAACCACCATAAAAACAATTACAGCATGATTTAAAATAAATGTATGCACTACATAGTGATTCATTCTATTCTTTACCGTGAAGTCCCCCTCCTCACGTGATTTCCTTCAATTTCCTTTCTGTGAAAATACCGAATAAGCCCCCCCCCCCCCCATGTCCCTAATTTAAGTAGCAACCCTGTTTTCAACTTAGTTTTAGCTTTATTGTTTCTTATATGAAAAATTAAAGAAATGACAAACCAAAACTAGGTAATAAAATCTCAATTCCTGAAAGCGAGTTTTTATTTGCAGAACAAATAAATGTATAACTATTTGCTTTGGCTTGTTGGCAAAATTATTAGCTTTATCAAAAGCATAAGCAGAAAAAAGTAAATCATGAAAAATTACAAATAACTACTCTGTTTTTGAATCCCCCCCCCCCCTCAGCAAAAAATAAACCTAAATGTGATGTCTAAAACTAATTCAATGAAGATCCTTCAGATTAAAATCGTACTTTATTGCCATTAAAATTTATAAATTTATCAACATTGCATCAAGAATCATATGTAAAGAAATACAACCACTTTTTAACTACTTTTAACAAAAGGGAAATCTTAAAACAAATGCAGCAAGGCCCCGCTATTTATAAAAGGGGTCTCAGTTTCTGATCTTTTCAAAGTGCATATGAAATGGTTGCAGTCTTGACCAATTAATTTGAGTTTTTGTATATAACTATCCAGTGGACAATTTAAGGGGGGGAAATGTATATATATTAACCTATTAAAGTTAAAAAGTGGTTACATCATTCCACCCTAAAAACTGTCAAAATTTAATTGATTAAAGAATTCAAATTTCATTTCAGTTCATAATTTTTACAAAATGAATGCCACATTATATGGCGAACATACACTGTAAACAATATTCTATAGTTGCAAAAATAATAATAACAATAGTACCAAAAGTAGAAAAGTGGTACATTTAATATAAAGCAATTTTGAAGTTGTGAGATATATAATTATTATGCAAAATCATCATACAAAACTCGTAATATTTAAATCATAAATTTGGCAAAATTTTCCCATTTTTAACAGACTTAAAAAACCGGCTTTCTCGATGAATTTAAAATATAAAATTAAATGTATAATAAATGGAGGATAAGGAATTCTATTTATGAATAAAGTAATAAGTTGATATAATATAAAGTAATTTTTTTTAAAGTGAATTTTGAAAACAAAATATTTTGCATCAAAATTGAAATAAAGTATCACAATGTATATTAAATAAGATAAGGACTTCATTTTCCTTATAAAATGAAAAATGTGGAATGATAAATTTTATATTTCCAAAAATTCATTTCAAATCTAATTGCAACTTAAAAGAATAAAAATTCTAATCACAAAATGTTTTTAAAATGGAAATTTTTCTGAAAGTGTTCACTCAGAAATAAATGTTCATCATTTTAGTTTAAAATCTTAGACATCACAAAGTATATGAAATATTTCAAAATTTTAAAGTATTTCCCATCAATATATAAAAACTTCAATAGTGAGTTATGTATTGATGTGATTTCTATTTCAATACATTCGGCATGAAAAGCAAACAATGTTTTGGTGCCAGCACCAATATAACAAATACTGTAGTGGTTCAGAATGTGAGCATCTCTCTCTCTCTTTTTTTATTAATCACTTTATTCCAAAGGCGGAATCGGAATAATGCTTGAGTAACTATTTTCGAACAACTTCACATTTTCTATAGTAAAACAAAATTCTTCCCATAGTAACCCATCTTAAAAAATGATATATTCTAAATTAGATAAATCATGAACATTGAAACATTCAGTTATTAGTCTCACACAAAATTTAACTTATGTATTACACATTTTTATCCTCTCTTCTGTTTTTTTGATGTGAACAGGTAATAAATGACTAAAATAACATGGTAATAAATGACTTAAATAATAAATAAAATTATGCAGTTAACATAGAATCAAACTAGGTTTTATCATTTTTAAACTATTAATTGCATCTACCGATAATTTAATTTACATCATTAAAAATACATTCATTTATTAATTGATAAATAAATATTTTCAATAATCCCTAAATTCAATATATTTTTAATAGTACCAAAATATACATTTACAAATTTCAAAAATAAAATGATAAACATGAAAATTTTCTATCGATTCTAAATGCAGTAGAACATGTTTACAATTCCAAGTTTAACTACATAATGAAAATGGAAAATTTAGAAGTAATATTGGATTGGTGCTAAATTATTGTCGAAATTATTTCGAGTATTATGACATTTTTGTATAGAGGAAAAAGTTCTCTAGTTAAAATAAGCTCTGTAGTTATGAAAAGTTCAACAGTGCAATAGATTTATCCAAATTCTGTGATGTATATTAAGTATTCTGAACAAACAATTCATTGTTTGTTTATTTTTAGATAAAAATGATTTTTTTTTTTGTCTTATTGATGAAACAAAAAAAAAATCTATTTTAGTTAAAAAACCACAACTACAATTATTTAACTAATTTAAATTAAGATTGTTGTTTTTTTATACCCTAATTATTTCAACTGCATATTTTCATTTTTTTTAAATCTTCAAAATTTCTAGTCATTAAGCACTAAACAGGAATTTCTGATAAATTGTGAGGAGTTAAGATGAATCTAATAGAAATCATACCTTATCAAACATTTTTTGATTTATATCATGCAATTAATCCATGTAATTTTCAGTTCTTGATATGCTCTATCTTTTTTAAGTTTATGCTGTATTATGAATCACCTTGTATGTGTAATATAGAAGTTTTTAAATTTTGTTAAAATACTGAAATATTTTGCAAGAAAAAATTTACTCAAGCAATGAAACAAGAAAATTGTTTTCAATTGTAAAAAAACACAAAATCATATTTTTAACAATAGGGTTCTAACATGGCATGGTAAATAGAAATTGAATTCAATTGACAACAACTATAAACATTTTTAGAACACAAATGTTACATAAAAATGAGTATTTTTAAACAACTTAAAAGACTGCATAACATTTTTTAAAATTTGTAACACTAAGATATCTATACAAACATTTACATTTTACTAAAATGAGCATGAACCATTTTCAAATTATTTTAAATATTCAAAGAATTTTTTTTTTTTGCATACATTACACAATTACAATTAAGTTTTAAGTACAAAAAGCATTCAAATAGCACAAAATAAAATGCTTTAAAGTGACCAATGTGATAAATAAGCCGATCAGTATGTACAAATTACAAAAATATATCAATTGTGTACACGTTTCCAATGCCAAGTAACATATCTCAACACTTATTCTTTCTTATGTACAACTGCAATTATGCTGAATATAATTGGAAATACACATAGTTTTCTAATTTGTCATAGAATACCACAAAACCATCTTGATTTTTTGATGGGCTCATTGGCTTTTAATTGGTGTCCACATGCTTTGGATGGCTGAGTTGCTTCCTGTAAAAGGATGATAATTATTTTCAAATGGAAAACATTTATTTCCTTTGAATGTTCCTCTTTAAAGTCGACAATAAAATAGTGTATTTTAAAAATAATGTATCAATGTAAATCTGGACAATGAAAATATTAAAAAAGATAAGTACCAGGGTTGATATTTTTGCCAAGAAAGTGGCAAATTCAAATTCTGAAATTCACCAATGGCATTGTCAAATGCCTATATCATGTTATAAAAGTACAATCACCTACCCAACTCCAAGTATTGCACCCTATTTTGAAATTGCTCAGTAGAGAGTGAAAAAGTAAGTGGATAAAAACAAAATGAACTATTCATTTAATTTTTTATTTATTTTCTTTGATTTTTGTTAAAACACTTGATTTAAATCAATGATTTAAAAAAGAAATCTGATTTAAATTAAGAACACTGATTGTACCCCCCAAAACAATGGTGCATGTCATATTCGGGGACAGATTGCAAGCATTCACACTAGGTATTCTGACAGAAAATAATGTCCTTGATACAGTGACATTGATGCAAGATAAGGCCCCACCTCATATCACGATTGAATTGCTAGAATTTCCTCGATATTCTAGATTGCCGGCCATTGAAATTCAAATAATAGTCGGTGGGGATTTCAGCTTACAACAACATAGCTGCCAACCTCAAGATTTAAAAAATAGGAGCATTAGAAGAAACATTAGAAGCACCCAAGGTAAAATAGGAGCAGAGAAAATTTAGCATCTAAAATTGTAACTCAATATCACACTTCAATTTGCATTGCTTTACATTTTTCCTGTTCAGTCAAAAAATTTAAAAATTATTGTTTATTCAAATCTATTTCAATAGGGGTTAAATCATGCAGAAAATATGCCCCTTCCTCCTCAAAAACAAAAATTCAAAATGAGTAATTAAATTGAAAAGTACCACAAAAATATAATGCCTTAGATTTTATGAAACATTATTTAATGGAACTAATATAATAAATTTTCCCTTTTCAAAGAATAGTTATCATTTTCTGAGAAGATTTGACTGAATTTTCTTTCTGCAACTCTGCACAACTAGTTTTGACTTTTTTGTTACCTCCTGAAAAATTCTTTTTGAAACTTCATTTAGCTCTTATAATTTCCTTTGATTGCATATGCAATCAAGGAAGGGTAAACAGCAGTAAGGGAGAATTTTTCAATGCATACTTTCTTTTAAAAGTACACATCTGTTAATATTTCATCTAATGAAATAAGAATGAATGATTTTCGTTCATATTGATTATTTACCAGGTGTATGCATATCAAATGAGACGATTGCTAACAGATGTCGCCACGCATATATTCAAGCATCACGAAACCGTGACACGTGATTTTTTTTTATGGTTTGACCTTTGATACTCGCATTTAGTTTACATTTGGATGAGTTTCAGCGTGAATTGTGTTTTTTTTTTACTGTGTTGAAAATGTCGAATTTTATGCCTTCTGACCACTATTTGTGGACAGCGTTAATTTTTTGTTACCATCTGAAGAAAAATGCTGCCAAATCGCATCAAATGCTTGTAGAAGTATAGAGTGGCAATGCTCTGAGTTGTATGCAGTGCTACAAGTGGTTTGAAAAGTTTCAAAATGGTGATTTCAATGTGAGAAACAAGAAGCATGGCAGACTAGCAAAAAAAATTTAAGACGCTGAATTGCAAGCAGTACTCGATGAAGGTGATGGCCAAAAGCAAGAACATCTTGCAGAACAATTGAATGTTGACCAGAGCACTGTTTCTCGTCGTCTCAAAGCAATGGGCAAGATAATAAAGGTCAGTAGAGGGGTGCCACACGAGCTCACGGACCGTTAGCAGGAAAACCAAAAAATCGTGTGCAAAATGTTGCTTACCCGCTACAAACGCAAGTCATATCTTCATCGTATTGTGACTGGCGATGATAAATAGATTTATTTTGAGAATCCCAAGCGTAATCGATCATATGTTAACCTCGGACAGCCGTCCAAATCAACCACAAGGCCGAATCACTTTGGCCGCAAGACAATGCTGTGTATTGTCTGGGATCAGGGGGGGGGCAATCTATTATGAGCTTCTCAAAACCAGCGAAACCGTTAATACTGATCGCTACAAGCAACAATTACTTGATTTGAACGATGATATACTCGAAAAACACGAGCAATACAAGAAACAGCAGCACAAAGTGATTTTCCTTGATGATAACGCAACTAGCCACCGTACTAAACCAACCAAGGACATCATTAAGGCGCTCGGCTGGGAGCCCTTAGTGAATGCGGCTTATTTGCTAGACTTGGCTCCTTCCGATTACCACATATTTGCATCATTGGGACACGCATTGTCTGAGCAGCGCTTCACTTCTTACGAAAACGTCAAATCTTGACTTCATGACTGGCTGGCCTCAAAAGACCGATCATTTTTTTGGCGGGGTATTCACAAATTGCCCAAAAGATGGAAAAAATGTAGCTAGCGATGTACATTATTTCAAATAAAGAAATATTAACAATTATCACATATTTATTGTGTTTTTTTTAAAAACAATAGTCTTAGTTCATTTGCATACACCTGGTATATTCTCCTTCTGCTACTTCTCAATTTTTTTTCAACTAATATTTATTTACTTCAGTAGGATCTTTAGATAACTTGAAAAACATCCATTTTCTGAAAAGATACAAATGAAAAACTGCACACTTAAGAACTTTTTTGTTTAAACCTTTGTTTATTCCCAACAAAGAGTAACTACCAATAATTTAACTAAATATTAAGTTAACAAATAAAATAAATTATAAAAAGAAATCAAGCAAATTACAGGTAGCAGATGTTAAAGTAACTGTCAACTTTTGAAATAATTGAAATATTTACAGGATGCAAAAAGGTAACAAACTCGAATGCTGCGTAAAATTTCCGTCGAAGCACGTGCTTGATTATGGTAAGTTTCCAAAATAAATTTTATTATATGTTTAAGCTATGAAAATTCATTCAAATTAATACATATCTTCTTTAAAAATTGCTTTTATCTTCAAATGCAAAATACATGAGAGCTTAAAAAATCGGATTTTTTCAAAATAAATCGGATTTTCGGATTTAAGAAATAAAATCTGAAAAACTCCAGGAAAAAATAGAGCACTTGGCAGCTATGCAACAACTGTTATGTAATTGTCAAGTTACAAACCATTGTGGAATGGGAAGTGTTCTGTCTTGGACACATTATGGACAAATGGACATAAAAATGCAAATAGAAATCTGAAAATACAATATTTATGGGAAAAGTAGGAAAAGACACTATTTTGTGTTTCCAGGGAATGATGATTTTGACAAAGTAGATGTTTCAACAATTCACTATGTTTTACTCTCTAAACCAAGGAAAAGCAGAGGTAAATTTTTCCTTCCAACTATGAGCTGCTTCGTATGTTCAAACAAATTAACCTTTTTTAATGTTAATTACAAATAAATGTATCTTTTAATGAAACATTTGGAATTATTTTCTTCAAAAGTTCACACAGCATATCACTTAATGCACTTATTTCATCAATTTTAAAATCTTTATTAAAAATTCTTTCTTTTTAAATTACTAAAAAGGATATATTTGATAAGGTATCATTCCATAAAAAAAATTGTAATCCTATTCATACATAATTCACAGAAATAAATTTGTATATTCAATGTTTTGAATATGCAGGATTATAAAGGGTAACACACGTAACAAAAATTTCAGAATTTTTTTTTAACAGACAGCAAAACACTGTATATTTTCAAAAAATTTTTTGCATCCTTAGAACTCATGTACTTTTATTAACCAAAATTAAAAAACCTAAAAAATACCTAACGAGTTTGTTAGAAAGTTAAAGTTGAAAATTGCTGTGTAAATGTAACACACATAACAAAAGAGTTGCCCTTTTGTTTTTTAAAGAAAAATCGGGACATATTTTGCACTGTTTTTTTTTTTTTTTTTTTTTTGGGATACAGGCATTTTAGAAAGAATGAAATTAAAATGTAATGAACATGTTGAAGATCAGAAATGTGCAGTTCACAAAGTTATTTCACGATTTTCTGAAAAGGGTTCATTTTTGCGATTAGAGCTTTTATTAATTGTTGCTTTAATTCTGAGTTAATATCATAAAATTTTGCTTTTATTTCTTGTAGTTTTATTATGTCTTTTTGATGAGCTCTAATTTTCGCCCAATACAGAACATTAGCAAAATTGAAATTCGAGGTTTCTCGCATTTTTCCCGTTAGTCTGATCTTTTACTGAAAATAAAAGTCTTCAGTATGTGGCTAGAGAATGTAAAATCATATCAGAATTTGACGGAATTATTTTTTATTATTGTTTAACTAAAGAAATTAAAATAATGTCAGGAAAAATCTAGATATTTCAATGTTTTGCCTCGAACGTAAGCCGACTCCAACTTTGTTTTCTGTGCTAAATTTCACAACTTATAGGCAAGTATATGTGATAATAAAAATGCTACAAATGAGAAAAATGCTAATAAAAACTTCCATAGCAAATTATATGGGCTCTGATGCTGCTTATAGAATTTTTAAATGAGGAACCTAAATTCGGAAAGATCTCTGTCCTGCGCATTCTGGATTTGAGGTCCCATACTGTACAAAAATTTCCTTTGACAGTGAGATTGATCTGCTTAAACAAAAACTTCTGAACAATAATTTTCGGTTACATCCGATTTCACCCAAAACCTAATCGGCTTAAGATAAACCTGTCAATCAAGCTATTGTGACAATCTTTCCCCCACCAACCCCAGGGTATTTGAAAAGCAGAGGCAATGTACCTCACCATTACTGGCCACAGTCCTGTTTGAATTTTTTTTTGCGTTTGGCAGTCGCCAAATAATCGATAAATTCCATATCATTACAGGAAGGAATGTGAAGATTTTTCCGGTTCTTTGTTGAGGAAAAAATGGCGGTCACGCTCACGGAATTGTCGAGCTGTAAATTCACTTTCTAGAATTAACTTTTAAAAGAATTCTTCCAGAATTAACTAATGACTTCTAAACTTATAGCATGCTAAATCATCTACCGTTAGGCCAATGGTATTATTATTTTTTCTTCTTCCCCTTGAAATTATGAATTTTAAAAATAAAGAAAAATTTGATATAATCCTGGGAAAGTTGATAATTACGTTTCTTTTAAACGATGACATCACTCCAGGCCGTTATTTGGGGGGGAGGGGGAGGTTCGAGGTCCATTACCTGCCCCCCACTTTGGAAATAAAATATATTATGTATTTAGTTTTTTTGTTTTAATGAAATGTATAAAGATTAACCTTTTGTCGTGCCACTGCCACCTGGAACATTTAGAAAGGACGGACCTGCATTATTCATGCATATAATGAGGAATGTTTTAGTACTTTTAATTACTGAAAAAGAGTTCTTAAGAGATAAATATGAAAAAAAAAAAGATTGGGTAAGATCTTATAGCCAAAAGAAACCAAAAGGTATGAAAGAACTAAATAATATCCTTTCTCATATAAATAAGTTTTTCTTTTTTTTTAAGTTTGAAGTTTGCTTGTAGTCCCTTTACTGTTAAATATTTTGTTAAAAATGTAGCTTTAAATCCAATCAAAAATAATAAACCATAAATCCCGACATGCATACATTTTCCGTTGTAGTGCTTTCGGCGTTTCAACTGCACATATATCTGGTGAATCAGCGCCAAAGTTCCTTCTGATAATTTTAATACGCCCATTTTGAAGTAAATTTACACAAGGGATGTAATGAATAATGATTTGGCCGAATACTGAATATTCGGAGATTCCTTCTAGGCCGAATATTAAAATTTCTAGAAAATCGTTTTAATAAAAAGTTTTTGCCAATTTTAAAAATATTCACAAAGTCAAACACCAATTCCACACATTAATCCATGATGCATGATTCAGTTCTTGTTTGTTAAGAATCTAAAACTCTAAAATTAATGTCTTTTCTGTATTGTTTTGAATATAATAAAACTGAGAGTGACAGGTTTTAATGTAAGCATTAGCATTATTTTACTAATTATTTAATTCAAATTAAAGAACTACTATTGTCCAGTGAACATTTACCTTGCTCAAAATAGTTTTATGAAGATATTTTAAAAGACATAAAAGTTAATATTTTTATTTTATGAGGTTTTTTACATACCTATTTTTAAAAGATCTATTAAAATTTAATACCACTTAACTGGAATAATTTTTTATTTTCAAAAACCCCAATACTTATGCTATTTTAATATTCATGATATAATCCAGACTCTTCACATTTCTCTCTTACCCAATATTCACAATAAATCAGTCTACACAAACAAAATCTGATTTCCACTTTGTTAATACAGTAACAAAGTAAAAGTATCATATTCTCCATCATAATGAACTATTGCCAGCTTTTGGGAGCAAATGCTAAGTATAAAATACAATGTTATAGCTATAAAATCTATTTTTGTGTTTGTTCAGTCAAACCTAAAAACAATGATTAAAAAAAAATTGTTTTGTTTTCCTAAATTATTCTTATTTATTAAAACTATATACTGTGTTCTTTTGCAATAACTATAATGTAATTTTAAGGTTTAAAATCTACTAATTTCTTGATTTTCTTAAATTTCTACTGTATCAGAACTATTCGGCTGAATAGTTAATCAATATTCGGCCTGGCCAAATTTGATCTATATTTAGCTGTACAGCTAAATATTTTACACATTTTTTGTTTTGAAAATATACCATTTTTTTCTCCATCTTGGTCTTGATATCTCTAGCCAAAGACAGAAAAGCTTCTTGAACATTAATACTATTTTTTGCACTTGTTTCCATAAACCGGATTCCATATTCAATGGCTAACTGAAAAACCAAAAAGTAAGCACTTATTATTTTAACAATGTACATAAACAAACAATATCTGCACCTCCCTTCAATAATTTAATAATAAACTTCATTTTCATTGAAAGGACACACCTTGTTTCATTATATAATCCATTTTTAGTTATTAGTTTAGGTCTTTTTATATGAAGAGGAATAGCCTTTGCTTTAACTTAACAAAAGTCATTCTTCAAAAAGTAACAGCTCAAAACGATAATTCAATATATCTGATTTATTTATCTTAAATAATGATAAATAACAATAGTAATACAAATACAAATACAAAAGTGACGACCAGCAACAGGCTCAGGGCCCAGCTAGGCTGGTCCTAGTTAATTTAGCAGTCCCCAATGAACATCAAGAGCTTTCTTAAAAGTTTTTACCCCACTGCAATTAACAGTCGCTTCCGGTAAACTATTCCAACTGCCTACAACCCTATTGAAGTAGTAGTTTTTCCTAATTTCAAGATTAGCCTGAGATTTGAAAAGTTTAAAACAATGACCTCTGGTTCTACTTTCAGCACATAGCTGTAGTCCATCAACATTTCCCGTTTTAATGAATTTAAACAACTGAATCATGTCCCCTCTGACTCTCCTTTGCTCAAGACTATACATATTGAGCCTTTTAAGCCTAACCTCATAATCTGAGTCTGAAAGACCACTTACCAATCTTGTAGCCCTCCTTTGAATCCTTTCCAATAAGGTAATATCCTTTTTTAGGTACGGAGACCAAAACTGAACAGCATACTCCAAATGAGGTCTTACCAAACTTCTGTATAATGGCAATACAACTTCCCTAGACCTGTTCGAAATAGCCTTCTTGATAAACCCAAGCATCCTGTTAGCTTTGTTACTTACTATGCTACACTGCTGACTGGACTTGAAGTCATGACTAATCAATACTCCTAGATCAACAACTGCTTCTGCTTCCCTAATGACAGAACCTTGTAAATAATAGGTTGCATGTTTATTCCCATGACCAAAATGAAGCACTTGACATTTCCCAATATTAAAGGACATACCCCACTTAATTGCCCACCTAGAAATTTGATTCAAATCCTCTTGAAACTGATTGACTTGTTCCTCCGTAATGTCATAAGCAACCCATAAGTAAAAGAAATAAAACTTTAAAATTTCTAAAGAATATTATTTTGGTTTTACCTATAATAAATACTACAGACAAGTTTTTAAATATCTTATAGTTCGTAAATATTTTATCATTTGTAAATACAGTCGAACCTCGTTTTTACGACACCCGAATGACACGCCACTCCGGATGTCACATCACCAAGTCCCGAACTTGCAACATATAATTTTAGTGTTAGATAACTCCGCAATTCACAACATTAATTTATTGTACCACTCCGTTTACAACGACACTTCAAATTGTTAAAACGCGCTTGATTTTATTTCTTTAACTCAAACCTTTCAGTAAAATAATGAAGATTTCACGGAAAGTTTGTCCTACAATCCCTAAAAATGGATTAGTGACAAGTGTTATCAACCCCCTGGGGAAAATCCCCAGCCCCCTCGAACCTAACAATCACGAGCTAGCAAGGCGTGCACAGAAGGTTTGAAAGAGACAGGTGAAAAGATAAAGTTGCGCTGCAGATTTACTTGACCTTTTTCAAATTGGGGATTTGAAGTACAGAAATAATTTCACAATTGTCAACATTTACAGGCACAAGAAAAGAGTGACAAGTTTCATTCACATTGCTCCTAGGAGTAAAGGGACTAGGAAAAAGAAAGCATCCATTTTGAAACTCGACTTTTGTTTCTGAAATTCCAGGGATGCATACAGATTTTAATTTTCAGTCGGAAAGAGTTTACGAAGACATGGTAGGGGAGAATCACTATGGCTATTCAACTGATGTTGAAGATGAATGGTCATTGTAAATGAGCTTCTAAAAATGAGTGCTATCATATTAAGCTCTTTGTTCGAAATGAAGGAATTCACTTTCACGGTCCAGTCAGATAGTGGTCAAAAGTAAAGGGGCTTTACAGTTGGGGGAGAAACATTCAAGTAAATCAGATGTGATGCATTGCATTGATGTCGTAGAAAAATACCTTTCTTCGATTAAAGAAGCTAAACAGGAAGATTTTGCCTTTTTGTACAAAATACACAGAAAAATTTTAAATTGTAAATCGATAAGTAAGCAAACCCCGATAAGTAAAGCAAGCAAGTATTGGAGAATATTTTAGTGTGAAAAAAAAGTACCGTATATTTCCGTGTATAAGCCGAGAATTTTTGGAACTTTTTTGAAAGCTAAATCGTGGGGGTCGGCTTATATACGGGTCCGATAGCCTAAAAAAAAAATTGGTCTATATATCGCGAAATATCGACTAATATAGAGCTCTAATTATGACTCCTACATTAAGGAAATAATTACCTTAAAATAAGTAGGGTTTTATTTAAAAGAATATACATATATTTTACAGCTGGATTTTGTGAAATCGCGGAAACAAAATGGCGAAATTTCCTCCCGACTATAATAATTTACTCACGACTATCTGTGTATGAGTTTCTATTCCCTCTCATCCTTCTAATGTAAATGCAAAAAATAACTGAATTAAAACAATAAAAAAAAGAAAAACAAACTCGCAAACGCATGGGCAAAATGAATGAATAGGGGGAAAAACGATCTGAGATCTCTCGCTCGGCCCTCGGCGCTCGCCTCAGACAGGGTTGCCAAAGATCAACCTGTCGCCGTTGGCGCCTAGCTTCTCCCTTTCACGTCTTGATTGGAAAATACGTGATCTGGGTTACCTCCTTGGCGAAATTTTCGCCACCTTTGGCAATTCTCTTTAAACTGTGATTTTTTTTCTTCTAATTTTTATCTCGGCTTATAAACAAGTTTTGAATTTTTGGTACATTCTTGAAAGAATAATGCACTCTCGGCTTATACACGGATCGGCTTATATTCGGAAATATACGGTAAGTTATCTTTTCTGAATGTTTTTGCCTTGTCTTATTAAATAACACAAAATGATGGTAATTGAATCTAATTTAAAATGTCAAATGAATAATAGCCCTGAAAAACGTTATTACATTATATGTTCTTTAAATTATGCGTTTTGAAGCAATTCCGGTTAAGATGTTGCTCTGCTTATGACGACACTTTACAGAAAGTCCTCAGGGTGTCGTGATAACGAGGTTCGACTGTATATACCATTTATATAATCTTATTAACAAGTTTGTTAACATAAAGTGGTGAAAATTTCCAATTATATATTTTCAAATTAATAAATTATCTACTCATTTGCAAAATATTGCACCTTTAAATTAATTAAACATCCCCCATAGTTACTACAAATCGGGCATTCCGTAACATGCGTCTAACACAATGGAATGAGAGATACAGAAATAGAATAACAATGTATTTTACTATTTCACATTATATATATAAAAAAATTTACAAAAAAAAAATTTCCACATAGAACAAAGGAAATAATAAATAAAAATTAAATAAATATATATACATTTTTTAACATTATTCTAAATAGTTGTTGAAAAAAGCCAAGTCTTTTAAACAGATAATAAAGATATAAATTTAGATTTAGAGCCAACAAACATTTGGACTCAGAATGTTAATCTAATTGTAGAGCTAAAGATTTTCTTGATGTTAATTAATGGTTATTTATTTCCACTATTTTTAAAATTTTTTGAATATTTTTGCACATGAATGCCTGCTTTTAGCACATTAAAAAATGTTTCAAAGATGGCTAATGTGTAATAAATTCAAATTGTATCAAATTTTTTTTTTTTAAATATATTAATTTTTAAAAAAAATATTAAAAATATGAAGAAATTACTTGTTCTCCTCTTTCCTTGGACACTTGACGTCTGTCATTGACATCACATTTGTTACCTAGTATCATTTTTTCAACATCTGTGGATGCATGCTAGTAAAAAGAATATGGCATCAGTAAAGATAAAATCAATTTTTACTGTAATTTTATATTTCTCACACATAGTCAGAAAATTACATTTGTTTACTTTTCAGATTTTCAAGTTCATCTCAAATTTTCAGTGTAAAATAATTAAATAAAACAATAACTAATACTTTCATACAGTGAATAATGTGAATTTGGGTACAAATAAATAGTATAGAAAATTTATAAGGTTCAAATTACACCCTGAACTAATGCATTTTACATATAAGAGCTAACTTTAAATAGTTTTTTAAATAATAATTCAGATTATACTCACTTCTTCAATATTTCTTATCCAATTCTTGATATTTTCAAATGATCTTTCATTTGTAACATCATAAACTAGCATTATACCCTAATTTCAAGATAAATAATATAAATTTTAAAACACAGAATTAAAGCTTTCCTTTCTAGTTCCTTAATAGCAAAATCTACTACAATAAGCATCTGAAAAAAGTAAATGTTCTCATAAGTAAGAAAAAAAACCTCAATGTCAAACCTAATTTAAGTGTAAGCATTATCAGCTGTTTGCTAGAAGTGGCAAACGTACAGTTAAAAATAACTGGTGCTTGTTTCAGGTGAAAGCAAAAGAAGAGAGTTGTCAAGCTGATGTTACAAACAATAGTGTCATTAAAAACTAATGCAATTTTATGGATACTTTATTCCTCACTTTCAGCATTATATTACATCTCACAAACAAATATTTTAGTGTCTATTGTTCTGTTTAACATTTAAGCTACAAAATTTACTTTATTGTGATTAAAAGTAACTTTTAATATTTTATATAGTAAATAACATTAAATGTTAATTTAATATCAAACTAAATAAAGAAAGAAATCTTAACATTTTGCCATCACAAAATTCTACAACTTTGTTAATTTATAATTAAATAGTTTTATTCGGGGATCTGCAATGAAGCGGGAGCAGTGGAGCTGGGATTTTGCTCAAAACTGGAACAGAGCCAGAGCAAATAAATTTGTTGTGCTCCACTGCTCTTTTTTCTTACTTTAACATATAAAAAATTTAACTGACAAATAAGAGATAAATATTGTAATCTATTAAAATTATTCAGAGCTGGACCAAGTATTTAGAATTGGGAGCAAAGTAACTAAACAAAGTGGCAGGTCCAGATCCCTGGTTTTAATACATATCAAAAAGAAATAAACGCAATATAATTTACATACAAAATGGAAAATAATAAATGAACAGTGATGTAGCTCCACCAACTCTTTAGCTATAAAAAATTTCATATCTAACATTTTATAATAAAAACCATATTAAACATTTATTTTATTCACTTATTTATTTTTAACAAGTTTTAAAAAAGAAAAACTACAATTAGTACAAAGTAAATGATTTAAAGTCAAAATGGGAAAAAAAAAAAAAAAAACAATTTTTAAGTTTATAAGGAATTCACTTTTAGACTCACCATTGCTCCTCTGTAATAAGCTGTCGTAATTGTTCTAAAACGTTCTTGTCCAGCTGTGTCCCTATAAGAATAATTTTTTGACAGGAACATTAAAAATGCTATGCTGCACATAAAATTACAATTTTGTTATCTAAAAGCAAAATTCATTAACAGAAAAGAAAAATTGTTTCAAAATATAACTTTAAAATTTGATAAACTTATTTTTTAGGTCAAAATACCAAAAAAAGTAATTATTGCTTACATTAATTTTCGAACTTTACACAGAAGAAAATGAAAAATGATTTTATAAATTTATTTTCTGATTTTAAAAGCATCATAATAAAATTGACTAATCAATTTTGTGCAGAAAAGGCAATATTATGCTCATGATTTTTAATACATAAATTGAGTTATTAATTAAGCAAAATAAATAAAACACTCAGGTGCAAGTAATATTGACAAGGTTATTGTGCTTTTACTTTTAAATTTCCGACAAATAGAACTCACCATATTTGAAGCTTAATTTTTTTCCCATCTAATTCAATTGTTTTTATTTTGAAATCTATACCTATAATATAAATAGACACACAAAAAAAATTATTAAATTATATTTACTAAACTACAAATCTATACATTTCATAAACTGTATTAAATTTCAACCACTTATTGTTAAGCAAGATACAATTTGTCTGGCATTGTCAAAACAATGAAGAAGCAGTAAAAAATTCTGGCACGGTAAGTCATTTTGAATAGGTTTTCACAACAATACAGACATAAAAAGTGCATAAATATCACTAAAGAATTTATTTTAAGTTCTGCCGTTCAAAAAAAAAAACCTCTCATGGAAGGAATAATGATGTTTCAAAATATATATGCATGACATGAGATAACATTAAAAGAAGTATATTAAAATAATAATTAATATTAATATTTTACAATTACAATGCTAATTAACAGCAGCAACAGTGCTAATACTAAAAGTAAATATACAGAAGGTTTTATTTAATGGAAGTACACTACATACATGCCATAAATGTCAGACCACACAGAGATAAGGCTAATTGAGGTTAAGGCTACTGCTAATTTACTGGAATGTCCACATAAACCAAGTTTCTCATCAAAACTTTTTGAAAATTTTAAGGGCTTTTGAAAGCTAAAAATATTACTTAAAAAAATATTGCAAACATTCTTTTACACCTTTTAAATGATCAAAAGTAATTTTTTCTGCTATTAAAGAGATTGCATGAGCCTCACAATCTTTTCCATCTTTCAAAATTAAAATAATACTCTTTCAATTTATGTTCGTTGATGAGAACAAATCCAAATTTAAAAAAAAAAAAAATTCTAGTATTTATTTATTCTAGTATTATTATAAATTTTTATCTATAACTAAAACTGCTGAATGATACGCTACTATTTCAAAGTTCTCATAAAGTGTCGTCACAAACAGATCCCGTTGCTGCATGACAGTGGCATAACTAGACCTCAATTATTTTTCTTTACTTTTTTTACGTGGGGCTGGGGAGGAAGTACCATTTCTTGCAGCTAATTTTATTGTTTTACCAAGCCCTCCCATATCTAAGTCACAAGGGGCCTTCTAGTTAAACACAAATGTAAACATTACAATTCTAATAATTACTTTTATGATTCTAATGCTATTGTACCAAAAGAATAAACATATTATAGCTTTATTATATACCATTAAAAGAAAAATAAATATATTACCATTTCAACTTAACAAGTGAAAAGTGTCATGTCTGTTACCAATTATATTTTTTATAACAATGTTAATCGGACAAAATATCCTTATTATTATTTATATTGTTAGAGTTTTATATAATGTCTCTTTATGTGACAAATAATAGAGGTACAGCTATAGTTATACTCTACAGTGTTTTATGATAAAACAGTGCGTGTCAAAATGTAGCATTAGTAACAGACATGACACAAAAAAGTTTAAAAAGTACATACAAGAAATAATTTTCGAATTTAAATACAAATACAAAAGTGACGACCAGCAACAGGCTCAGGGCCCAGCTAGGCTGGTCCTAGTTAATTTAGCAGTCCCCAATGAACATCAAGAGTTTTCTTAAAAGTTTTTACCCCACTGCAATTAACAGTCGCTTCCGGTAAACTATTCCAACTGCCTACAACCCTATTGAAGTAGTAGTTTTTCCTAATTTCAAGATTAGCCTGAGATTTGAAAAGTTTAAAACAATGACCTCTGGTTCTACTTTCAGCACATAGCTGTAGTCTAAAGGTCAAGATTCACGGTTGCCACTCGCCACATGGCGACCTTGTTTGAAAAAGTGGCGATTCAAAAAATTAAGAGCGATCGCCACCTTTCCGTTTTTTAATTTTTAAAGCAATCCTTCCTTTTCAAATACATCTATAGAAGTTAAAACTCTTACTTCTTTCATGCACACAAGCACAATAAAAACGCATCAATTCAGCATTCAAGTAACCGAATTTCGGCCGATAATCTTCATTTTCCCTTTCACAAGAAAAAAATGGCGAAAACGTTTCCCGATTGCGCTGTTTTTTTTTTTTTAATTCTTCTCTCTGCCATATAAATCTTTTAAATACAGTGGGAAACAATCTAAATCTTGATTTTTTTTCCCTCATAGCCGCAACACTTGCATTTCAGATCGGCCATTTTCGCAAAGAACTTATAAAACATAAGTGTCGCGCCATTTTGAAAATGGTGTGAAAGTTTGAAAAAAAAAATACTTTTGAAATGAATGAAAATAAAATGTACTGAACAAATTTAGAAATATACATTTTTTTATAATTGTGTTCGAAAATGGTCCGTATTTATGATCGCTGTTTTTTGTAAAAGGTTCGTTTCTGTAATTGGGATTTTTGTTATATGTTGCTTCTATTATTAACAAAAATTTTACATTTAAATCTTTTGTACTGTATTACATTCAACACAAAAAACTATATCGCAAAAATTCATATTTCCTTAATTTACCATCGCCAACGAATCTAGTTTTTTCTTTTTCCAATTTGAAAGTCATAAGATTTTTTTTTTGTAAACTTAATAATTTTGACAAATTATTATGTTTCTTCACTGAAAATAAGACACATAAGGAATTGCGTGGAGGGGGGCATGTCCCCCCCCCCCCCGCTTCGCATAGGTGGCCACCAAGTAAATCAAGTTTAGTGGCCACTGGCCACTTCCAAACTTTCTGAGTCTTGACCTTTACTGTAGTCCATCAACATTTCCCGTTTTAATGAATTTAAACAACTGAATCACGTCCCCCGACTCTCCTTTGTTCAAGACTATACATATTGAGCCTTTTAAGCCTAACCTCATAATCTGTCCAAATATCCTTTTTTAGGTACAGCGACCAAAACTAAACAGCATACTCCAAATGAGGTCTTACCAAACTTCTGTATAATAGCAATACAACTTCCCTAGACATGTTCGAAATAGCCTTATTGATAAACCCAAGCATCCTGTTAGCTTTGTTACTTACTATGCTACACTGCTGACTGGACTTGCAGTCATGACTAATCAATACTCCTAGATCAACAACTGCTTCTGCTTCCCTAATGACAGAACCTTGTAAATAATAGGTTGCATGTTTATTCCCATGACCAAAATGAAGCACTTGACATTTCCCAATATTAAAAGACATACCCCACTTAATTGCCCAACTAGAAATTTGATTCAAATCCTCTTGAAACTGATTTACTTGTTCCTCTGTGTCCACAATTCCCATGATTTTGACATCATCAGCAAAAATATTGATGTTCCCAGAAATACTCTGAGTAATATCATTAATAAAAATAATAAATAATATTGGCCCTAGAACTGAACCTTGTGGAACCCCACTCAAAACATCAATCCACTGAGAATAATTGCCCTTCACTACTACTTTTTGTTTCCTCCCAGTCAGCCAATTTTTAACCCAAATTAAAGTTTTTCCACCAATACCAGTATAAGCAAGTTTGCTAAGAAGAGCTTCATGCGGTACTTTATCAAACGCTTTCTGAAAGTCAATGTAAACAACATCTACGCACTTTTTATTATGTAATGCCATGGTAACCTTGTCATAGAAATGCAACAAATTAGTTGTACAGGACCTACCCTTTCTAAAACCATACTGAAAATCAGTCAACACTCCATTTGCCTCCAGGAAATTCACTATTTTGATTTTTATCAGAGTTTCAAAAATTTTACAAAGAACGGAAGTAAGACTCACAGGCCTATAATTTCCTGCCTTAGTTTTAGACCCTTTCTTGAAGAGCGGCGTTATGTTTGCCAGCTTCCAATCCACTGGCACAGTCCCCGAGTTATATGAAGATATCAAAATAGTCAAGACAACATCCACTAATTCCTCTGCACATTCTACTAAAATTTTTGGATAAACATTATCAGGTCCTGGAGCCTTATTTGCTTTAATCTTTTTCAAATGAAACAACACATCATCCTAGAAAATACAAAATCCTCAAGCTGTGTATTAGCTTGCGTCTCGCTTATGTCAACTGTTGGGATACAGTTTCTGTTAAATACACTGGAAAAAAAAAATGTTTAGAATATCAGAAATGTCTCCCTCATTTTGAATCAAGTTCCCGTTCTCATCCACTAGTGGGCCTACCTGAGTATTACGAGCTTTCCCTGAATTAGCATAAGCAAAAAATTTCTTAGGATTCCTTTCGATGTTATCTGCAAGCTTTTGCTCCAATTCCCTTTTCTTACTCTGTACCAAATACTTGATTTAGAGGAATTTCCAGTTTACTTTATAGCATGTTAAATTTTGAGTGGTGTAATTTATAGAAATCTGTCTGGTAGCAGACATGACAATTTTTATCATATTTCACCAAAAAAGCATCAGGTAAATATTTTTAAAAAAGAACTGAATGAAGAATATTAAAACAGTACAAAATAATTACATCTAATTCATAATGTAATAAAAAATTACACTTATTTAACACATTTTTTCAAATACCTCAAATGGCACCTAATTTTGAAAATGACCCTTAGTGCAAATATGAAATGAGTTTCATTCCAATTAATTACTTTATTTAGGGGTCAAAATTTTTGTTTAGTGCAGAAAGGGCATAAGTCACGTACTTATGTGATTTCTGCTCTCAATGCCAATAAAAGTTGCTAAGCAAATATGGCATGATTACATAGCAGCCAGATTTAGCTGGCTAAGCAGAGGAAAAGCAAGCATTTCTAACGCATCAGCACCAAGTGGGATCATAATTTCTAAATCTTTATTGTATCATTCAAATTAATTAAATTTATTATTTTATTTAAAAAAAATTCACTTTTGTCCATTACATAAAAAAAGTTTAGTTAGGAGTAATAAAAAAACAAAAATTATTAAATAGATAAAATAGATTTATTTTCACTAGTTTAAGACAAGAATTAATTATAAGAAAAATAAAATTAAGAAAAAAAAACAAGAAATACCTGATAACAAATAAATAAAAGCCAACTGTGTTATGTAAATAAAGGTAAAATGTGTCATGAAATACTTCATGTCTTTCTCTTTTTCCCTTTCTATTAGATTAGACAAGGATTAATGCAAACAAATAAATAAATATATATATATATATTAATAGGGAAAGGCAAAATAGTTAAGTATCAATTTCCTTGCTGTTTGTCAAAAGATTTTCTTAATATTATTTTTAAAATTTTGTTGCTATTGATGAGCTTTAGTGTTCTCAATGAAATTTTTTTGGAAATAGTTTATTTTCTTTCCTCCTACTTTCAACGTACATTTGAAGCCTTTTCTTAGAAGTCTTTATTTGTCTGTCTTTCACACTACTCCTTACCCCCCATCTACAATATACAATACTTTCAGAATACACAGGCCCGTCATTTGGGCAGCATCCAGGGGGGGGGGGGGGGAGTCTTTTGCCCATCCCACTGAATTTTAGAAATAAATTGAATTTATGCATGTTCTTATGTATTTTGTTGTTTTTAACCTATAATATGCATTGAAAACATACCCTTTGCCCCCTTGGGAAATTTTGAAATGACGTGCCTGACTCAATACATATTTTACTATTTATAACTCAAAGGAGAAATGTCAAGAACAAAACAAAAGACAAAATGTAGTCTATTAAATGAACATCAAAGCAAAATAGAAGTACTAATCTGAAGGTATCAGTTAATCTATTTTCAAAATAAAATGCAACTTCAAGCTAACAATGACTAATACAATATAAAGTGGGATTACAAATACGGTGATGGTGATGCATTATTTTGCTTGGAATCAAAGTAATGAACCAAAGCTCTTTATGTTCATTGGGGACTGCTAAATTGACTAGGACCAGCCTAGGTGGGCCTTGAGCCTATTGCTGGTCGTCACTTTTGTATTTGTTCATTTACAATATTTACATTAGCGTTTTGACCTCTTGGTTAAGTTGAAAATGAGCGTTGGTCTTTCTAAATTATTTAATAATAATAGGGTGCCGTGAAAGTTTCTCATTTCTTAGGAATATAAAACGTATAAAGTGTTACAAATGCATTGAATAAATAACTAATTAAGTGGTCAATCAATTGCACTGAGGAGAGAAAGAGATTACTGCGAATTCATATTTAAAGGAAACAAAATGTTGTCAAACACAAAAACTGAAATGTCCAAAAGTTGTTTAAATGTTCAAGGTTAAACGTCAAAAATGAATGAAATCGGTCGAATTTCGACCGCCTGGGCGAACTTTAGTAAACAATAAATAATGTATTTAAAAAAGATTAATTAATGAATATCTTTCTTATAAACACATTTCCAGTAGCAGTGAGACAAAAAAATAATAAAATATGTGTAATGAATATCTTAATGTTAAAACAATATTTAGTAAATAAGATACTACAGCACTAAAAATCCTGTAAAAAACAACGACGAAAATGTATTTAAGATGTTCAATTATTTTCGGCCTTTCTTCGTAAATAAATGGGAAATACTACAAAATAGATAAGTTATGAATGATTATGCTGCTTAAAAAAACATTCAAGGAATGAATGAGTATGAAAACTGATAGTAATACCATGACGATATGTATCCTGTTAATGATTATTCAAAATAGGAAGTTTAATTAAAATAAAAATTTTAAAAGTACATAAATAAATTAATAAAATATCAAATAGACTGATCTTTTAATGGTGTTTCCCAATGCTCTGAACAATAATAAACATAAACGTTAAAGTAATTCATGCACTTGAATGACCGGCTTCAAATCAGCAGAAAAATAACATACCAATCGTTGAAATGAATGTCGAATTGAATGTGTCTTCTGAAAATCTGAAGAGTATACATGTTTTACCGACTCCAGAATCTCCGATGAGTAACAATTTAAATAAATAATCGTAAGTTTTTGCCATTTCCTTTCCTCACGAGACTGTCAAATATTTTTAATTGATGAGTAATTCTGCAAACTTTACTCACTTAACGCACTACGTACAGACAACATACCATTAGACAGTCATTAGACCACAAATACATATTTCCACGTTCGTAGAACCTCCAGCGACATCTACAGCTCGGTCTACACTTCCGATCCAGATAAATGTTTTCCGCACTTATTTTTTAAGCAATGTATTTTGCTTGAAGGTTTGATGAAAAGAAAACTTCAAGAATCACAATTAAAATCTTATTGCTGATAAATTTTAGTAATTTTTATAAAATATTTGAGTTTGTTTATATTTGTCATTGAAAATCCAATTAGCAAATATAATGGCTTCAAGTGCAAATTTTACCATGCAGTAAGCGTAAAAACAATGATCAGACAATTCAAAATGATTTCCTATTTTTCAACAATTTAATTCATGGCCAAATTATTACTTAAAAAAAATGTTTTTTAATTTATGTAACAAGACAGGTCTGACACTTGTCACATTGACTATTAATTATTTTTCCAAATGATGTTAAAACATTCCGTTTCAATATAGTTTCTGTTGAAAGATTCAAGGGATTCTTATTTCTCTTTCAGGGCATTAATTTGAGAATCATAATGTTTGTAAATAAAACCATTTAATAAAAAGTCATTTAAACTCTTGGTTGCGTAGCCCCGCCTACAGATTTCTACTCAGCTGATTGCTCTTTCAAGATGGTTGCCTTATCGTGTCCTAATAAAATTTCTCGTAATCAATCACGTTGTATCATTAGTAATGAATGCTTTCACTATGAAACTGGAAAGCACACAACATGCCATTTCAGTTTGTAAAGATAAATCGAAGGAAATTTTTGTCAGTAAAAAATGTAAAAATGTAAGAAAAAAATCCATCCTTAAATCTGACAAAGACGCCTTGCTTAGTGATAATGGCCTGGGACGTAAATCCGGTGATATAGTCATTGATCTTAATGACTCTAAATTAAATAATTCATCTGAATCTAATTCATGTAAAAAAGTACGATCCAAAAAGGTCATTTCAAGAACTAATGATAAGATGCTTACGAAATCGGATTCGATGCAGGAACGCTTAAAGCTGTACCTAAGGTATTTATGTCAGTTTGTAAACAAATGTTTCCAACTTTAGCTTTTGTGTTAATCCTATTTTCAAAAATTGCGTAATAAATGTTAACAATTCAATTGGTCTTTTAAAGTCGTAATCAATATATAGTATGACCAAATATTGAAATTCAGTTGTATTTGACATAACAATTTGATTACAGTAGTAGATTGTTTACATTTAAAAAATAGTTTGCCTTTCCATGTTTAAACTTTTTTTTTTTTTTAAATTCAAACACATGCCGAGTTTCAATGTGTCTTTCTTAATATCCCACCTACCTCCAAGTGTAATGAAGAGAAGCTAGGGTCCATGCAGGCAAAAGAATGAAACACAATGAACGTTTAAAATTTAAAAGCATTATCTTTTACAAGTTGCTTAATTTACAAACATTTAGTGGGGGAATTTTCAAATCAACTATCAAAATTATGCTCTAAATTCAATTCTTTTTACTTAAATATATTGTTCACATCGTTGGAAAATATGATATCAAAATATTGGATATTTGGTATTTCTATATATAGATATGTCAAGGATAAATATCACACATGCTTTTACGCAAACTATGTTTAATATCAAGTGATATTATGTAAACCAGAATATTATATGAGTTAATTACTAATTAAACATTACTTAGACATTACAAATTTGCTTGACTTTATAAAAAATATTAATGTGTCAAGTTTGTTAAAAATTATCACTTCACTTAAAACAAAAATGAGGCTCATACAAATGTGTACTCCTTATCATTTTATTTAAGATTTACATCTTAGTATGTAATTCATGTATATTTGTTCATCATAATGAAAAAACATCAATTATGCTTTGTCTAATACTTTATATCAGTATTGATTGTGTCATATTTAATGTTACAAAAAAAGGTGCACTATGAGTTTAGTGTGTTACTCATCTGATGTAGCTTTTAAGTAAGTGAAAGTGTCATCATTATGTCATTATTTCATTAACTTGGAAGTAAATAAATGAGTAACCTAAGATGAATTTAAACTTTTTATAATTTAATAACATAAATTTGTGATTGGATATGTATCACGATATGTATCAGCTTATAAATATTCTGATTTGTTCATCTCATTTAATTAATATGAATATTTTAAAAGCAAAAAAAAAAGAGAATGGAAATCCCCCCCCCCCCCCCTCTCAGTATTTGGATAGTTTACCAAAATGTTTTGGGAAAATATTGAAAAGGTAACATGGGGCTGTTATATCATTTTTAATTAAAAAAATCCTTTCTTATCCTGAATACCCTCTCTGAAAATTTCCAAACTGAGCAAGAGGTCTTTTGCTGGCACCTATCTGTGGCAGCATTCAATGGTTAATTTATAAATTAAAATATGAGCATTAAAACCTTGTTTTTTCTTTCAAATATTCTAGTTTATCCAACAAAAAATTATGAACCTATTTCCATAATATTGTTATAATCAAATGTGGCATACAAATATGAAAAGCGACAACCAGCCACAGGCTCTGACCCCAGCTAGGCTGGTGCTGGTCAATTTATCAAGCCCCATTGAAGACCAAGGAGCACTCTTGAAAACCATTCACCCCAATGCAAATAACAGCTCCTGAAACCTATTCCAAATGCCTACAGCCCAATTGCAGAAGATGCATGTCTAATACTATTGCTGCAGATCACGCAATGTGACTGGGTCATCCCAAGCAGTTTCACTTTTAAAATATGCTTCAAGTTGGGAAACAAATCACTTAATTGTGAACAATATGTACATTAACTCATTAAGAAAGTATACTTCTTTAGTTAGAGGCACAGTGGCTGTGTGGTAGCCTTCCGTGCTACCATGCCACATGTCCGGGGTTCAATTCCCGGGCTGGGCAGGGTCGACTCAACCTTTCATCCCTTCAGTGGGGTCGATAAAATGAGGACCAAGCATGCTTGGGAACTAACACTGGGGATTCCGCGTCAGGCCGACCACTTGACCAGAATATCTGCTTCTGCGTCTCAGGGCCCTCGGTCTCAAAATCCGAGATGGGCACGGTAGGCCATATGGCTGTCGTGCCACTGAGTTAGTTGGTTTTACTTTTTTTAGTTAAGTTAACTTTTTTAATGTTTCAAAATAAAAATTTTCAAAGAAATTGCATAAACTTATCAGGAGTAATTTTGATGAACTTCTGGCTAATAAAAGAGGAATACATTTTACAACTAAACTAATCGTATTTTACATGAGAAATCATACTTCATCAATCATTATATAATTATTGAACTTCCTGATTTTCACTTTCTATTTTGTCTATAATTAACTATGTTTGTACAAGGGCCAAACCTTGGAAGGAAAAAAAATGTAGTGGAGGGCACACTGAATATTTTTTTCTTTTTCATTTAAATGATTCAAGTTATTAATTATTTTCAAAGTTCAATTTTTTAAATAAAAACCATAAGGAATGCTGAAAACATTCCCACATGAAAATTGAACTAAGGATAAAAATGAAAGAGTAAAAAAAATAATGAAAAATCGTTTCATAATGGACAAAAATTCTATTTATTGTGGTTTGGGGGGTCCATAAATATTAGGGATGAAACGGATATCCGGCAACTATCTGGTATCCGGCCTATCTGGCTGATTTTTAACTATCCGGATATCCGATCCGGCCAGTAACTAAATTATCCAGTATCCAATCCGGCACTGCAAAAAATATCCGAATATCCGGCATGTTAAGAAATGTATCCGGCGGGGAATCCGGTTGAATTTCCGACAGTAATTTGAGGAGGAAAATTTTCCATTACGTCTTTACAGAAAATTTTCAGTGCCAAATAAAGTAACTATGCCAAAATTTTGTATGACATAAAACTTTTGATATTTCCTTTCATTGATCAACTTCAGCTTTTCAAGCAAAAATAACAAGTTATAACTTCAACTTTCTACTGAACATTTTTGGAATAAATTTGGACTTAGTTTTACTTAATATTATCAGGTTGCATCATTTTTAACTAATAATAAGGCATTTCCCAATTTAAACAGTGAAAAAGCACTCACAGAAAATAAGTAGGCATTTTCTAAAGTAAAAAGTAATGATATGTATCAACCTAATAGGCCATCACTAGTAGCTTGAAGTATTAAGACACTTTTCCTCATACACAAAAGTAAATTGCGATCTTAGAAAGTTTTTCACACTATTCTCTGGTTTTAGTTCAATCACTTGTTTTTGAATTCCACTTTCTTTTTATGTGAATTCTGCTTCCCCTTCAATCCTCATGAGGCACTAAATTTTGTGCCTTATGAGGATTATGATCATAGACAAAAGATAAAGTTAGACAATGTGTTCGACTGGTCTCAAATTTGGTTAAACCGAGCTAATTCCGCATCACAGTGATGGTGCTAGAGGCACCAAATTGAGGCCTTCTCATCCCTGCCACTTTTTTTTTTTTTAACTTTAAAATTTGCCGTTTGCTGCTTCTGTCTTATCTAAAAGGAGCATGCAATTTGTCTGCATAAATAGTTTGTGATTATGATCACTTCTGTCGTCTCTTGCTACATCCAGGAGTGGAAAAGCTGCGCCAATTTTCAATCCCTGTTACATCTGATACAAAAAGGACCAAACCAACTCCAAACACTCGATTTTTGCACCAAAATTGCGATCTTAAATTCTAAAAGGTGTAATAGGTAAAAAATAGCAGTTAATTGCACTTCTTGTCACTGAAACCCACGTAAAAAATAAATTTTAAAAAAGCATTTATGCACATTTTAGGGCTAAGGTATTATGACCACTCCCACTCAAATGTTATTTAGTTTTAAGTTCTTTTCTATTAGTGCACATTAGGGACGTAATGAATATTCGGCCACTATTTGGTATTCGGCCCTTTGGCCGAATAGTCATTTCATCACCTAGTCGAATATTCGGCCTATCCGAATAGTGACGGACTATTCGGCTGAATAGTTCTGCCGCAGTAGAAGTGTAAAAAAATAAAGAAATTAGTAGATTTTAAACATTTAAAATTGTATTATAATTATTGCAAAATAATACATTAGTATATAGTTTTTATAAATTAAAATAATTTAGAAAAAAACAACTTTTTAAAACCTTGCTTTAGGCTTGATTGAGCAAAAACAGGTTTTATAGGTTTAATATTGTATTTTATATTTAGCATTTGCTTCCAAAAGCTGGCAATAGTTAATTATGGTGGAGAATATGAGAAATTTATTTTGTTATTATTACAAAGTGAAAGTCGGACTTTGTTTGGGTAGACTGATTTATTGTGAATATTGGGTAAGAGAAATGTGAAAATCCTAGAATATATCATGAATATTTACATAGCATAAGTTATTGAGGTTTTTGAAAATAAAAATATATTCTAGTTAAGTGTATTAAAATTTTAATAGATCTTTTAAAAGTAGGTATGTAAGAAACCTATAAAATAAAAAAATTAACTTTTATAACTTTTAAAATATCTTCATAAAACAGTTTTGAGCAAGGTAAAAGTTCACTAAACAATAGCAGTTCTTTCATTTTAATTAAATAATTAGTAAAATAATGCTAATGCTTACTACCATAAAACCTGTCTATTCCACTTGTGGGTGAAATTCTTAGTTTTATTACATTCAAAACAATAGAGAAATTAGATCAATTTTAAATAGTTTTTAATTCTTAACAAACAGAAATAAATCATACATTATAGATTGTGTGTAATTGGTGTTTGACTTTGTGAATAATTTTAAATATAACAAATACTTTCTATTACAACAATTTTCTAGAAATTTTAATATTCGGCAGCCGAATATTCGGTATTCGGCCTAAGACATTAGCCGAGTACTCTGCTTTGGCCTATTCGGCCTAGAAGAAATGGCTGAATATTCGGCTTTCACCAGGAAGAAATGGCCGAATATTCAGTATTTGGCAAAATCACTTTCGTTACATCCCTAGTGCACTACATTCTCTAGTTCTTCCATTACTTTTTCTTTAATTTTACAAAATGCCAGTAAAGACATTTTTTTTTTTTTTGGAAATGTTAGATTGAACATGTCCCTTACTGAAAATGGCATGCCATGTTTGAGATTTCAATCCTTTTGCATCCTATAAATGTTTCAATTATTTTGTAAGTTGAAAGTTAATTTAACATAAGCTACCTTAAATTGATTTTTTGTTATTAAATTGTTAATAGTTTCTTTTTTTAGTAATTGATAGCCATAAATGTCTATTTTATTTAAAGAATTTTCTTATCATTTAATTATACATTATTTTGAAGAAAGTTTCCTACTTATTAATAACAATTTGCATAATGTGCTCGCTCGGAGATCCGAGATGTAAAATAGTTCTTCGAGCATGTGTCGATACTGCACATGCGTAGGAGTCCTTTTTGGCAGCATAAAAGCTGCGTCTAGGAACTCACTAGGAGTAGATCCCTTTTTCTCACGTGGCTCTAGTGAGCACTCGCCGTCTTTTTGTTTACAATTGTTATGTTTTTTTAATTTTTATTTTCATGTTGATATTTAACTGTTGTTATTTTTAGCCATGTCTCTGTCCAAATAAATGTTTATTGTTGTTAAACAGATTCAGTTCCATTTTTATTAGAAACGCCCAACAGTAATGATGCTTAATTTTCATTGAGAAATCAAATAGAAATGAAAGAAGTGTGAAACCATTTGTATTTTACAAATGTCGTGTTTTTACTTTATTTGTATTAAGATATTTTAAAGCTATAATATGGGAAAAATTTGTAAACTTTCTTACTACTACAGTTGTGCCAATTTATGATGGAAACAAATGAACCCTATATGATGGAACCCAAGGAAAATTTTGTTGTTACCGTAATTTTTTTATAAAACATAAAGAATACTACGCAGTAAAACAAGGGGAATTGAAATTATTATAACTGTAATGTTCACTATATATAACTATATTCACTTATTTAACTAGCATTTATTCATGTAATACGTTGTTTTTGAAAAATTCAAAAAAATAACTGTTGATGGTTAAAATTAGTTACAAAAGGTTTTTTTACTTCATTTTAGTGTAATTATTATTATTTTCTGACATATGTATGTATAAAATAATTTGACTCAAAATAAAACTATATGTGATTTACAAAGCTGTTAAATAATAGTAATAATTATTAAACACTGAATTACACTTTTTTTAGGTTTTGTGGAATTCACCATAAAATATTTTATGCAAAAAACTACAAAAATAAGAATTAAAAAGAGCATTAAACCTATATTTTTTGGAATATACTTCTAAGTTAGCCATAGGTAGATCGCAAAACATTTTGTGTTTAAAGTTTGTTTCTTTTTCGAATTCTATACAAATAAAAACAATGTTTTAATGGCTTATTTTATGTATTCCATTATCAAAATACACATAGATTTAATCATACAGATGGTTTGGAAAAATGTTTTTTGATATATTAAAAATGTTTTTAAAGAAATTAAAAGTGAAACTTGTTTGTGGTTTATTGTTTTGAGGTTGTAGTATATAAAAAAAAAAAAGTAAATACGTAGCAAAACTGAAAGCAAATAGCAGCCGGATATCTGACGGATATCCAGCTGAACTACAAATATCCGGTGGAACATGTATCCGGTTGAACTCTGATATCTGGTCCGGATATCCGTATTCGGCAGAAAAAAAGTGCAGGATACCCTGTATCCGGTATCTGGCAAAATCACTATCCGGTTCATCCCTAATAAATATGTTACATAACTGATCTAGTCATAAAATGCACATTTTATCTCCAAATAACCCTATTTTTAAATATATGTAATGAATACGTTATATTATATATATTTTAAAGATAAATCTTAAGTAAGTGAAAATTACTTGCTACTTGCTTATTTTTGGAAACATGTTTTACTTTATTTATTTCTATTTTTTCAGCTCTGATGTAAAAGAAAAGATTTCTTCCATTTTGGTAATGTGTTTATCTATTTTTAACAAACTTTTAAATTTCATAAATTGTGTTCATGTGAAATAATTTTACCATATAAATTGTTGCTCTTATAGAAATCTTCTGTAGTATAGTTTTTATCATTCATTTTTGGATTTGCGATAAATTCGTGTAATGTAACAAAGATTACATAGCAGTAATGTATCTACCTTTTTTTTAAACAAATTGAAAATGCATGTTTTTATTTTGAGCATTTTAGTTTAGTATGTAAGCTTACATTTTGAGATATAGTTTTTTTACTTAATCTAGAATGAAGTTAGAGCTTTAACAGATGTCGAGAAATTATTTCTTTATTTGCAATTACCTACTGGAGCTTCTTATGAAGTTGATCCTTTAAAACAGTAAGTTCTTTTCATTTTAATTTTTGTACAAAAGCATTTTTATTCATGTTCCACAAAAATGGTTCATTTTACATATATTTTATTACAAGGCATTGCACTTTGTAGTTTTTTTTTTTTTTTTTTAACTTGTAATTTTGATAATTTGCATAACTATTTGTGTCTAAATATTTATTTTAGCTCTAATTGTTTGTCTTAGGGGCACATTTGTCATTGGATTGTGTGTTTATAATGTATATATTAATGTGTATTTTTTAAATATTCAGAAAAAATGGGTGAATCACTCAATACTA
Source organism: Octonoba sinensis (assembly GCA_038502835.1). Taxonomy (NCBI): domain Eukaryota; kingdom Metazoa; phylum Arthropoda; class Arachnida; order Araneae; family Uloboridae; genus Octonoba; species Octonoba sinensis. Next base: position 125,887,679 of record CM076601.1, on the reverse strand, counting down.
GCATATTATAAGTAATGATGTTGCTTATAATACAAATACAAAAATGATGACCAGCAACAGGCTTAGGGCCCAGCTAGGCTGGTTCTAGTCAATTTAGCAGTCCCCAATGAACATCAAGAGCTTTCTTAAAAGTTTTTACCCCACTGCAATTAACAATCGCTTCCGGTAAACTATTCCAACTGCCTACAACCCGTTTAGTAATTTTTCCTAATTTCAAGATTTGCCTGAGATTTGAAAAGCTTAAATTAAAACAATGACCTCTGGTTCTACTTTCAGCACATAGCTGTAGCCCATCAACATATCCCATTTTAATGAATTTAAACAACTGAATCATGTCCCCTCTTACTCTCCTTTGCTCAAGACTATACATATTGAGCCTTTTAAGCCTAACCTCATAATCTAAGTCCAAATATCCTTTTTTAGGTACGGCGACCAAAACTGAACAGCATACTCCAAATGAGGTCTTACCAAACTTCTGTATAATGGCAATACAACTTCCTTAGACCTGTTCTAAATAGCCTTCTTGATAAACCCAAGCATCCTGTTAGCTTTGTTACTTTCTTTGCTACACTCCATTTGCCTCCAGGAAATTCACTATTTTGATTTTGATCCAAGGCCGTAGCCAGAAAATTTTTTCGGGGGGGGGGGGGGGGGCTGACTTTGAGACACAAGTGTTGAGGAAAGTTTCAGGATGGAATATATGCTACATTGCGAAAATTTTCGGGATTTCGAGGGGGGCCGGCCCGTTGGCCCCTTGTTTGATCAGAGTTTCAAAAATTTTACAAAGAACTGAAGTAAGACTCAATGATACAGATGCGTTGCAGACTCCATAAGGAAAGACCTCAAAGAACAAAAATACTATTTTTAAATAATAAACAAGCATCTGTACTTTGCCCATTGTTGGTGCCTGAAGCAAGAACTCGTCAAACTACCACTAGACCCCCTTTTTGCACTGTGTAGAGGTATTTACACACTTGTTTGTTAATACTGCTAGTCATTATAAAAACTTTAAATAGTTTAATAAAAGACAACTTGGGTATTTAATTTTACACTAAACAAGATCAAAATAGGGATTTCAAATATTCACTTTGAATTAACTATATTGAATGAGAAGTAATATTAAGGGGGTGATACATGTAAAATAGAAAAAAAAATAGATTTTTTTTGTTTTTTTTTGTTTTTTAAACAGTTAAAATAACATCTCAAAAATATACCTGTAAATTTTTAGAATGAAATTTGCATTATTTATCTATTAAAAACTCATTTAAGTGCTCCGCCTCAACTCTGAGCTCCCGACTCTCGCACCTGCTTTTCAAATTTCTGATCTTGGAATCTATTGTATGGTCAACCCGGTTCAGCAGATGTTCAGAAAGACTTTTGTTCTTTAATTCCATGAAAACAATAACTGTATAGTTACTATAAAGTACTTAAAACCAGTGTTGCCGTTATTTCACTTTCTCTGTGTCAAAACTTTAAACATGTTTTTCTCAAAACTACTTTTTTAAAATTGGCGGGCAAGATAACTCAAAAAGTTCTCAATCGGTTCTTATGAACACATCTTCTCTAGAGTATTAGCTTCTAGCTAAACTTCAGAAATGCCAAAAAATTTTTCAAAAATTACCGTTTTTTACCCCAAAACCATTGAAAAGAAACTTTTTATTCCGAGGCGTGCCAATTAACGATTTTTCGACTTTTTTGTTTTTTTACTGGTTCAACTAGAAGATATATGTTTTATGAACACGTTTTAATCAAAATTTTTGATTTCAGATCACTGTAGGAGAAGCTAAAAATCCCGCCAATTGGTACCACTTGCCGCTAGGGTCTCAGGAGATTAGATACTACGGCGGCCATTTTGGAAAAAAATCTGATTCTTGTATTTTAATATATAATGAATAAACATACTGAATTTCAAAACGATTCATTTATTCCTTCCCTTTTAAATAAGCTTCTGAAAAACGGTCAAAATTCAGGTGGTTACATGTATTGCTCCCCTTACGTAAGTACTTTTTAAGAAATGAAAGGGGGAATTTGTTGAATCTTTTATGTAGTGGCGATTGATAATTTGAAATACAGTAAAACCTGCCACATCCGGACCTGTCACATCCGGACCTCCCCATATCCGGACGGCTCGCGGAACAAATATATTTGAGTAAACAAAAGTCAAAGTACTATTTCTTTCGAACTGTGCGACGGGCGAAAGAATTAGAATTTATTTATTGCCTGTTAGTGTACTGGTAATTGCTGATTGCTGAACTGGTAAAGAACCTGCCAGGATGTGAAAAAATGAAGGACGACGATGTTAACAAATGGTTGAGTGCAGACGAACAGAACGAATTAACAGACGGCGATATATTGAACATGGTGTGCAAGAATGATGATAAAAACTCGGACAACGAAGGGGATGAAAGCACTGACAAAAAGGCGGTCATAATGAGCCACTCTGAAGCATTCAAGTCGTTCGAGGCTCTGCTGTGCTACCTCAAAGCCAAGAAGATACTTGTGCAAGTGACGTGATGCTCTTAAAAAGGATGAGAGAAATGGCTTCAAAAAAACGTGTACAGTGTGGAAAGCAGCAGAAAATTACTAACTTTTTCAAAAACCAATGTTATTCTGTGAGTAAAAACTTTGTTTCAGTTATGTTCCTTTTCAATTTAAAGTAAATTTTCGTTCGAATACTATAACTGTAATGCGTAACTTTTTGTAAAATGTACATAAAGTCAATGTGCTTCAGCATAATCTCAGTCCTGTTTACAGCTACATATTTTGAAATAGTCTTGATATCCGGATTTTTTCATATCCGGACCTGTCGGTCGCCACATTCATCTGGATGTGGCAGGTTTTACCTTAATGCAGGAATTAGGGTAATTGCAAATTCTTTAGTGCTGTATTATTGTTTTTACAGTTAAAATTAATCATGTATAAGAATAAGGGTGATTAAATTATCTACTTAAATTATATATCATCATTGGTCTTACATAACACAATAAACTACACAAAACAACTTGAATCCGTGAATATGTTAAAGCAAAGCTTGATTTACATTTTGTGTTGCATTCCATTATATTTATTCATCAGGTGATTATGAAATTTTGCAAAAATACTCAAATATGTGCATCTGAATAGCAATATATGTAATTTAAACTGCTTTAAGCAATATTCATTTTTGCAGCTTCCTTTTTTTAAAAAAAGGGATCTCGTTAGTTTTTGAATTCTACGAGCCACTTGATGGATAACAAAAAGCCTAAATATTGAAACAAAATATTTATATACGTACTTTTCTATTTGTATTGAATTGCAGGAAAACACAAAATCCTTTGGGGAAAAAAGCAGATGAAGAAGGCATGATAGCTGTAACGTGGATTCAAAGTCACTTGGAAGAAGATCCAGATGTTTCACTCCCTAAACAAGAAGTCTTTGATGAATATCAGTAAATACATTTCATTCATATAACCCTCTTCTCTCTTTTGCATTTTTATTTATTATTTAACTTTTAATATTCATGTAAACATATCCAGCACTCTTGGCTAGAGATATAGAATAATTATTCTAATAAGCTGTAAATGTTTTTTTCAAACTGACAGACTATAGAGAGGTTACTTAAGATAAGCTTCCCTGAGTTACCAAGTCATTGATAAAGAAACTAATTTAATAAAGATGCGATGGTAGATTAAAGTTGGGGGAAAACCATGCTCAAAGATTCCCTGAAGGAAAGAGGAACAAAAAGAAATGTATAATTTTCTTTCTTCTTTTTTTGCAACAATAAGAAATGAAAACCTTAGTCTTTATATAATAACTGAAAATATTGCAAAAGGACTTAAAATTGATGCATGACATATTTTTTCAGAAATTGTATACTGAATAGAATGAGGAGTTTCTGCTAGTTATTTTTTTACTGAAAGCAAGGCTAAACAAAAAGTAACGCTTTTTACACTGATGAAATATGCATAAAAGTCAAATTTTAACTTTTTTATTATTTATTATTTTGGAAAGGAGAAATTAAAGTTTAGACAAATATAAAGAAAAGAAAAATAAAGGAATAGAAAAGAACTGTTAGCAAAAGGTACCCTATGAAATTTCCTGTCAAAGTTATCAGGGAAAAATAAAAAAGTTTCTAAATACTAAGATGGAAATCTAATGACTCATAAGTTTGTCCTTTCTTACTGTTTTATTTTTATTCAAGTATGCTAACTAAAAATTTGGAGATTTTACCTCATGCTGAACACTCTATGAATAATTCTTGGCATTCTGATATTGTTTCTCGTATAGATGAGATAAAATATGTTAAAATGCATGGTAACCCTTACGTCATCTATTAAATATTTTGAAAATGCAAATCAAAATTATCATTTCATAATGTTTCCCTGCATATATGTTTCAGGTCTTATTGCCATGTTACTGGCACTGAACCCCTTTGTGCAGCTGATTTCGGTAAAGTTATGAAACAAATTTTTCCTTCTGTGAAACCACGAAGACTTGGAACCAGGGGAAATTCTAGGTACTAATCTACTTTTAGGTGATATCATAAAAAAATGTTTTGCTGTACTGTATAATTTTAATATAAGATTGAAAGCAAATTTTCATAAATTAATCATATGAGATTTTATATGAAGATTTGTTCTAAAATTGATCGTTTTTTAGAATTTTACAAATAAAGACATGAAGGGATTTCACAAAAATGCAAATATTCCACCATGGTGTTATTTCATGTATTAAGTGGCCAATATTTTTTTAAATGTGCAACAATTTTTAGTATGGGATTGGGTTGCATGTAGTAACTATTGGTGTGAGGTACAGTAGGGTGAACTAAAAAAAAAAGAAAAAATTCAGAGTCATAATAACGCAGAAAACTAGCAAATTTAGGTGACTTAAAAGGAGCTTAAAAAAATTAGTTTACATCTTCTGGTGGGGCAAGTCCTCTACAGTTTGCCAAAATTTGGAAAAATGTGATAAAAAACATGTTAATAACTATTACTAATGATCTAAAATAAATTGTTTAAAGCATTTAAACTTATATTCAATAAAGGAAAATAAATCGGATATTATTGGAATTTTTCGCTTGAATTGAGGTCTCCCTCTATCAGATACGTCATTATCATCATTAGAATGAAAAACACCCAAAACTTGTCCATTTACAGAGTCGAGTTGATCTTGTTATGCTGTTGACAGTCTTTCGGATTTAGAAATAAATTCAGTTAGAGGAAAATCAATAATTGATGTTGCAGTAAAACATTTCTAATGGGGATACTAATACTTCACTGTAACTGATGAAGTTAATGCCAGGTTTCGATGGGAGAATACATTCGTGTAGATGGAATGCAGATGGTGTAGAAATGCATGATGAATCATTGGGATGAAAAGGGCACGTAACTTGTTGTTGCCAGTCAAATCCCAAACTAAGCAAAGCGTAATTGGAAGTTGGGAACATATTCCACCCTTGGTCATCAGATGATCACTTTTTTCCTACACTGATATTTAAAGAAATCCAGCCAGTAGGTTTTATTTCATGGTCAACAACTTGGAACTGTCCATCAGTTGACAGATGAATAACAATAAATTGGAACACAATAATGTCCAGGTGATGGTAATATCTGGACATGGATCACATAGAGCTTGAAGTTCAGTATTATAGTAGCAGGCATTAATACATGCTTATTTGTATGAGTTGTAATGCTGTTCACAGAATAATTATCACTCTCAGATGTTGCAATTGCTAAATTTGCCATTAGGTTGCCATGTAAATCTGGACGGTTCGAACTCGTGGAGTCACATGGTGCATTATTACTGGATCGAGTGTCCAGTAGACGGGAGTGAAGTTTTTGTTTGGCTGTTGTATTCTTGAATGGAATAGGAATATTTTCGTGATTCAGTTGCTGTCTAATTTCATTGAGGGAGGGGGGTGGTAATTGCACATAAAAGAGGCATGGCGTTTTCGACTGCTTCGCCAACAAGTAATATACTAATACTCTTGTCAACTGCAGGATTGTATTTACAATTTACTCCTCTGGTGAGCCAAAAATTTTTGAATGCTGATTCACTTTTTAAATCGTGAAACAAAGTCGGTTTTCCATGCAATCCAGTCATTACGAGTTTTGCCTTTCATAAATTGCCAATTTTTTGCAGATCCTGCGAGGCGAGAAATAGCATTAGTAAGTTTAAGGTCATTGGACCAGTGTGCCAATGTTGCGATTTTGCCAACTTCTTTAAGCCATTCGATAGCATCTCCTCGAAATATTGTAATTGAATTTGCAGTGTCATTAGTAGAAGTAATCTGGATAACATTTGGTTGATTTACTTGCCGATCCAATAGTTGCTTTTGTGCCTCCATCAATGTGGGGAGAATTGCAGCAATATTTGAATTGATTTGAGAGAGAAGAGGTGCAGGAGAAGGTGGTGCAATAGAACAATTTCTGACAAGCTCCACTTGTTTCTGTAATGAATGAATTAATTTCAATAATTCTTTGTTGCCAAAATATATTTTGTCGGAATCATGTTCATCATTATTCAGCGATTGCATGCAAAGTGATCCAAGTTCATCTAATGTCCCATTTTCAGTCCGTAGAATATTGTCATCGACAGTCTGATTAATTAATTCAGTTTTGTTTCCAGAGAAAGATTTTTGATGCGTAATTCGAACTTTAACTCGGCAGCTGTTAAATGAGCAAGCTTTTCTGCATCCGAAGTGTTAAAAAAAGTCCATATTTGTTGACCTTGCAGTAATTTTGTTATCGGTTCTACTTCAATTCTGTCCTTGGCAAGGAGAAGAGGAGCAAAGTCTGTTTGGCGACACTTTTGGCTGCAAGCAATGTCGATTTGGTAAGCAAGAAAAAGTCGTTTGACGGAATAAAATTTTTGAGATTTTGTCACAATAAAGATATTTTTCAACCAAAATAAAATCACCTGAGAACTTATGAAGCCTTTTTTTATTAGCAATTATAGGTTCAATATAAGCATTTGAACGTTAGCGGAAAAAAATGGTGAGGTTTATTGTTTTTATAAAGATATGTACATGCAAGGTTCTTTTAAAATATTGACTGTGCTACATAATTAATTAATCAGAAATATAATATTTAGTACTTTCTGTAATGAAGGAAACATGTACAAAAATCGTTTAATTATTAACAACACATGTGATTAGCAACATACATTCTAAGCATATATTTTTTAACTGTCTCTCAAGAAACACGTTTTGTTGCCATTCGGTTTTTACAAAGAGTTCAATATAAATGTACCTTTATAATTTGTTTTTAAGCATTTAAACTTGTATTGAATAAAGAAAAAAAATCAGATACTTTATTTGTATTTTTCCGCTTGAATTAAGGACCTACCATTTTTGTAAATTTTAAAGAACATTTAATAAACACTGAAGGCAATGTGCTACCAGAAGGTAATGGATATGAACAATACAGTATACTCTCGTTATCACAAGCTTCAAAGTCTCGAGAACCTTATTAAGTCGAAAAATTATTTTTCCTCTTGATATTAGATTAATCTAATGTTAATTTCAGTACTTATTTCAATGAGATTTCTCTCAAAATTCATGTGATGGTGAATATTTTTCGCAGTGTAAAAGGAATTTTTCTGGAAAAATTGCTGCTCAACTATATCGAAACAAATCAAGACATGTTTCTAGGAACCTCTTATATCTTTCATTCTCTCTCTGAGGGGTCAGAGACCATTCTGAGAAGACCAGCTGGTCATTTGAAATTCAACAAATTGATAAAACATAAATGCTTTTTTGTATGCATTTACTGGTGAAGGGGGAGGGGAGGAGAATGATGTATGTGCTGGTGCGCCTTGCCAGTCTCTAGAATTTATTTATTTTTTTTTTCTGTAATTTTTCAGCCTGCCTATTAAACATTCCTTTAACATAATCTTTAATGAAATTATTTTATACAATAAGTATGTATTTTCTTCACTCTGTATTTGTTTCGTATTTACAGCACCTATGAAGTAAAAGGTGGAATCATTTTTCGCAGAAATTAGAAGTTACTCTTGAGTTGTTTAACAATCATCTTTAACCAGTAAACCGTTTCCCAAGAAAAGAAACATACCTCTTACCGGGAGGCAGAAATTTCCCTGAAAGTTGTTTTTCTTACAACACTTCAACCCCCTCACTGGGGCGTGTCCAAAATTTCACGTGTGACAATCAAAGCACCTGCTGAATAGCAGCGCGCTTTGAAGAAGGAATGTCCCCTTCCCATTCATGGATGGATTAAGTGTGGGGTGTCTCTCCTGGGTGCAATGGTCATTCACGGATGAACTGACCACAAACGAGGTTTCAAACATGTTTTTTAAACAGCTAAAAAGGATTTCAGTAGTTATTTGCTCAGTTCGGAATTTCTATGTCTCGTTATTTTTACTTTTTTTACCGTATTACCATAAGGCTATACAACATTTAAATTTTCCTAATATTTGAAAGTCAAAATTTGCAGTAAAATAATAACGTAAAGTGAAATATCTATGCAACTCACCTAGGTACTACTGTGATATAATCCCCCCCTTGGCGACATTCGAGCTAGCACGCCAATTTGTAATGATTTTCGGTTGGCGATATCTTTTCGTTTACCCAGCACCATCGATGTTGGCTGAGGTAATGTGTGGCAACCCTAAATGGATTATGCAATGAGTGTTTTTTGTGTGTGATGGTTGGACTTTTAGAAAGTTTTCTTTTACTAATAAATAGCTTTTTAGTAGTTTATTTTATGGTTCAAGTTTGTGGAGATATTTCCTGTTGCTAAAGGAAGAATATAAAGTGTTAAAGTGAATTAATTTGGTTCAATTGTTGTCTATTATGGCGAGATGAACGAGTTTATATTAGTTTGTTAACCGCCATTTTTCGAAACTGACGGAAACGTGGTTTGGAGTTTGTGCTATCTGAAGTACGAAATTGTTTTGGTTGATAAGTTTGGTTAATTGTGACTAAAAGCAAAGAAAGGTAAAGTGGAAATTTTCGGACCATTTCGTCATATTGGTTTGTAAGTTTGTTGCTATTTAGGATTAAAAGTCAACTGGTTTAAAGTTTCTTTATTTTTGTAAGTTTATTATCAGCTTATTTTATGTGTTTGTAAGGTTATAAAACAATGAATTTTCAATTGTTCTAAAATATTAGCTGTAGTAATTAGGGGCGCTGCTAGTTTTAATAAAGTGGGTTTCCGTTAGTTTAATGTAAAATGTATTTGAAGTTTTCCGTGGAATTGCGCGATATTTTTACTATGTTTTTCGTTGAATAATGCATATCATTTTATGTAATGATATTTAATTGCAATAGTCATTATTGTGCATGAAATGCGTGTTCTTTCAACGAAGTGTTTTTATGGTATTTTTAATGTTGGCTTCCAATAGTTTAAGACAAAATGTACTTGAAGTGATGACCGTTATTAATTTTGTTGTTTAGTGTGGTATTTTAAAATTCGGATAGCTTTATTAAACATTGCTTTTTCGTTCAATTGCGTGATATTTTTATTATGTTTTTCGTTGAATATTGCATATCATTTTATGCAATGAAATTAATTGCAATAATCATTGTGCCTATAATGCGTGTTCTTTCAAGAAAGGGTTTTTATGTTAGTTTTAGTGTAGGCTTCCAATAGATTGATGTAATATGTGCTTTAATTGATCAATGTTATATATTTTCTAATGGAGTCTCTTATTTTAAAATTCCGACAGCTTTAATAAACATTCGTTTTGCGTTGAATTGCGCAATATTTTAATTATGTTTTTCATTAAAGAATGCATATCATTTTATTCAATAATGAATCATTGCAATAGTTATTATTGGGCATAAATTGCGTGTTCTTTTAAGAAAGGGTTTTTATTCAGGTTTGAGTGTTTGTAAAGTAAATAATTCTATTTTTCGAGTAATTATCGATCCTTTAATATATTGAATTGCTGTTAAAAAATGCTGTACGTGCTTTACATAGTAGTGTTGATATTGTGTGTAAGATATAAATTGCAATTTTTGGTATTTTACTGTTTTTTAGTGATTTTTCTTGACATGTTTGCTATGTGTATGATGTGACGTTGTTGGTGATAAAATTATTGCCAAGAGTGTTGTATTCTATTTGAAGTTGGCAACCAGGGTTCCCACGGGTGCTTATAAGTGCTTAGAAGTGCTTAATTTGACCTTTCATTTCTAAAAGCCCTTAGAAGTACTTATTTTCAATCAAAGGTGCTTATAAGTGCTTTTTTTTAATACGAAAGTCGATTTTTAAATTACCGTATTTTTTTATGCAATTTCTGATCAGTTTTTTATGGGATTTTTTAAACAAAGATTCAGAAAGTGAAAAATTATGGAGGGTTATAAGAATTTTGCTGATTTTTTTTTTTTTCACACGGTTAAGCGACTGTAAAACATGACTTTAGTGTAAATAAATCATTATAAGTGGAAAATTTGAAAGAAGACTCTTATATTGCTCACAGGCTTATTTTGAGAATGCCAATAATTGTAATGAAATTCATGAAACTATCATTACGAAAGGAATAAGAAAGGGTCAATCCATACCACTTCATCCAGGGTATGAAACCCATGGTCTCATATTTTAATGTTTTTTTTTTTATTTGTTCAGTTTACTATCGCGATTATCCCTGTAAATATTTTTGTTGCTATCTTTAATACTTTTTGAGATACTAATTTTCGAAAATGTGTTTAAAGAGACATTGCTTTATGGACAAATTTTGTGGTAGCGACTTAGTTCAAGAAAAAAATTCATAACTTTGCTAATTCTCATGATATCACAAAAATGTTTCCACTAAAATGTTCAGTAACTTACAGAGTTAGACAGACAAAAATGCATTTAAACAAATACCTATTAAATGGTGCAGTTAGTATTAGCATCAGGTAGAATGTATTTATTTTCTGAAAAAGGAGATTGCTTCAATCGATCTCCAGTGCAAAAACATTTTAAAACAGACTCAAGAAAAAAAAAGAAAGGTATTGTTTCACACAAATTTTTATTTAAAATAGTTTTATTTTAAAAATAAAAGTTACTTTTGGCCATTTGGTATGTCACAGTTTGTAAATAGGAAATGAGCCTGCATTATGTTTAGATACTTTAAAAAATCATGATTCAGTGACTTCTTTTTCTTCCTCAATTTTATGTTGCTTTTTTTTAACTTTATAAACATTAAATTACAAACTTATTTCTTGTAAAAATAATCTTATTTTGTATTATATTGTCTGTATTTTATGATTTTAAAGCAATTAGTATTTTACAATAAGAAGCGAAAACTTGTAATGTTGTGAAAGATATCTTGTACATGCTTTTAAATTGTTTACTGTGAAATTAAATATATTGGCAGTAAAAAAGACACCAATTTTATTTCAGAACCTTTTAGTTTATACTTAGAGGATTATTTAAAAAATATATTTTTTTTTATTGCTGCCGTGCCTTTTAGTTTTATTGCTGTTTTAAAATTTCATGTTTTTTCTTCAAAATATTTATGAAATCCAAGTTTGGGCTAATACTAACTGCACCATTTAATACGTATTTGTTTAAATGCATTTTTGTCTAATTTTATAAGTTATTCTAAACATTTTAGTGAAATTTTTTTGTGATATCATGAAAATTGGCAAAGTTATGAATTTCTTGCTTGAACTAAGTCTCCAGCACAAAATTTGCCCGTAAAGCGAAGACGTCTCCTTAAACACGTTTCAGAAAATTGATAGCTCAAAAAGTATTAAAGATAGCAACAAAAAAAAAAATTACAGGGGTAATCGTGATAGTAAAATGAACAAATAACAAAACAAATCATAAGAATCTGATTTGATATGGAATGACCCGCCCGAAAGTTTCTCTTCTTCAAGGCAAAAATATATGCTCCATTTGGAAGAGCAAAAAAAAAAAAAAAATTGACAATAAAAAAAAAAAAAAAAGAGTTAAATTATTTAAAATTAAAAAAAGCTTTTCTTCAAGCTTCAAGCTGATGTCACAGTTATGGAAAATTCAGCAGAACTGTGTAATAAGGCAGAGTCATCCAAAAAACATTTCACTTTTTATGAAGCCAATTCACTTCGTTGGGATATTAAAGAAAAAGCATCTGAAGTTAAAGAATTAGACATTAAGATTTCTGAAAAAGAATTGAATTGAAATGTAAATGTTTTTTAAGTTATTATCCGCAAAGCTTTTGATGTGCTTTTAATTGACTGTTTATTCATTCATCAAATTTTTAACTAACCCTCACCACTTTTATTTTTCTTTCATATAATTGCAGATTTTTTTTTAACCGTGGATCAAAAAGTTAAAGTTCATGGGTAATTCCACTGACATTAAAATTTAATTGTGTTTCTAACTTTTAAAATTGCCTATTTTTTCTGAAAGTGATTGAAATTATTACAGTGGAGTTATATAATGGTACTCCACTCCTTTTTTGGCATAAGATTTTATGTGTGAAATTAAGGGGATTTAAAAAGCTTACTGATGACTGGCAAAAGTAACATCAGTCACATTTTTTAATCCCCCCCCCCCCCCCCAAGCTTCTAATGTATGACAGCATGTGACGGTAGTGTTATTTTACTTTATTATTATAATAATTTAGATCCATTTCAGAAAAAAATAACAATAACATGGTCACCAAGGAATGCCTCTCATGCAAATATTAGTTCTGTTTCTTAAATATTTTTTTGATAATTAAAAAACGAAAGAAAAAAACAGGAGTACAAACAAAATAAGTCTTTTGCATTCAAGTAATATCATTAAGTATTAAGTTAAGATTTTTTGGTGTTTAAATGTTGAAGATTGTGGTAAGCTTGCATTTTTCTTGATATTTCTATTCTAATATTTCTTTACATATTACTTATATGTATAGTGTATACACAATATGCATATTTGTGAAAGTGAGATTGGGTTTATGTTTTTATGTATAATTTTTTTGAAGATACACTTATATATTAAAATTTAAAGTTTAACTTATCTGTAAGAACATTCAACTTGATCGAAATGGATTTTCATCCATTAAATTGTATTGTATGTGTTCCACAATAATTTATTCAAAGTCTTAGAAAATGACTTTGAAAAGTCTTAGAAAGTGCTTATTTTTAGTTATAAAAAAAGAGTGGGAACCCTGGCAACATAAAAATCTTGTTGTTGGCGACGGTTTCTTGGCGCCAACGAAAAAGTCGCCAGGGGGGGGGGGGGAGGTGTTATATCACAGTAGTTCCCTCACCTATTTTTTCACAAATAAAATACGCTAGATTTAGAATAATGATTAATTATTCCAGAATTGCGAACGTTTATACGAAAAACAATGACAATGGTTTAATTCATTAAAACATTCTTTTTGAACTCCATAAAGTAATTTTTATATTTTCTAATGAATCGGAGTTGTTTTATGAATAAAAACTAGTCTGAAATATAAATTAAGAAAGAAAAAAGAAAAGAAAAGAAAAAAGAGCAAAATATCTAGAATTTCATTTTAATTCTACCTTAGGCTTTTTTTCGTCATCGATATGAATTTTAAGAAATCATATGTAAGAGTCTTGACATTTTTATGATGTAATTAGTACTTTGCATACGTTATTTAGCTGAAAATATGAATATAGATACTCGTATAACGCATTAAAAAAGATTTGAAACTTATTTGAGGCACTTGTAAATTAGCAACATCTTGGTAAAAAAGTTGTTCACATCTTAGTATTTTGATACAATGGCATGCCAAGACTTTAAATATCGCCCCCACCCCCTCAAGATTTTCTCTCGCATAAAAAATAAAATTTATTCAACTATTTTAAATAGGAGAAATTTGATTGGTGTAGTGTATTCCTTTAATTCTGAACTACAACAATAATTAAATACTAATATTAACAGGGTTCGTACGGTCCTTAAAGGTCCTTAGAAAGTCCTTAATGTTCATTTTCATTTTTAAGGCCTTAAAAAGTCCTTAAATAGTCCTTATTTTTTATTCCAGGTGCTTATTTTTTTTTTTTAAACTAAGAAGGTACCCATGCGCTCTATTTGTTTTGCTATGTTTTGTATTCTTCACAAGAATCAAACTTCTTTATTTTCAACTACTTAATCGAACTTCAAATTTGGTTTGCTCAGGTCCGGTACTATCGCGGGTTTCGGACAGACCCAAAACGGCTTATAGACAGGACCAAAAATGACGGACTTACATAAACATCATCGCATTTTTACTACAAATTTCAGTGCTTTCTCAACTGGCAAATAAATAATTTACTCTTGTTTTTTAATTTTTTTTGAAAAGTTACAAGTAAATTGATGTGTTATATATTTTGACAAAAAAAAAGGTTCATGGATTTTGATAAAATGCTTCCAACTACAACACCCAGTTCAGCTAAAATTAACTTATACCCACCCACATGGCAGCTCCCAATTTTCTATTTCCTGCAATTGTATGAAAAAGAAAATCGAGCTACATCTAAAAAAAAAAAATTAAAATATTAGTAAGAGAAGTCGAATCAAAACACAAGCATTTGTACAAAATGCAATGGTGCCCAGTAACTAGGCACCATTTAAGACCACAAAAAAATAAATCACACAAGTTCCCTCATTTTGCTTTTTTTAAAAGAGAAAAAAAAAATGGATAAATTTGAAAAACGGACTCAAGGCGAAAATTTTTTATGAATACACAGAAATCGGGAATTTTCGAAAAAGAGCCGAATTTCGGGATTTCAAATTTGATATTCGATACTATTTATTAAATTTAGTTTCAAAGTAAATAAATATTTTTTTGCATGAAAATTGTTACTAAATCATATTAATAAAGCAAGGGGGAGCAGCTCTTAACAAGTAATCAGTAAATAAATATTGCTTTTGAAACTTTTTTTTTAATTTAAGGGATGGGGGGCCCTTAATTAAGGGGCTTTAATACTTCAAAGATGCATAGTGTTGACATCTAGCTCAATAAAAGAGATACATTTAATTAACATGCAGGCAAAAAAAAAACTTTCAGCTTTCTTTGCGTTTGACCAATCGCATGTATGATTATCGTTTCTTTATACTGTTAAAGGTAAAAGAATGATTTATTTTTATTATCATTTTTCTTAAATCTTGCACTATAATAAGCGGCGAGTTGCCAACTCTCCCGATCGCTTTTTAGCTGATCTTTCGCTAGACAGTTTGTTCTCCCATTGTTTTTTTTTTAACCAAATAAAATATATATATAAAAAAAATTTATTTGTTTTAAAGTAATGTTTTAATATTTAGTAAATTTTTATCAAGCAATTTGACTTCGCGATCGTTCGCTGTGGGGTTTTGTTGTGTGGGAGATGATGGATATTTGCTGTGTTAATCAAAATTTGTATCTCGTGAAATTTCTTAATTTGCAGTAAATTGAAGGAATCGACCTCTTCTTAAAACTATATACTGTAGTTGGCAAATGCTCCGTTTTCCCCTAGTTTTTCTGTTTTTTTTTTTTTTTTTTTGTGAACTTCGAAAATTCGATTTTTGCAAAAAGATCCGATTTTTCAAGCTGATGTACAAGTATTTTTATCTAAAGCGATTGTACTACAAAACAAGAAAATTTTTGAAGAAACTTTTTAAAAAGACATGTATTAATTTACATGAATTTTCATAACTTAAAACGCGAAAATGTAAAAGCTTATTTTTCGGAAACTTGCTAACATCTAGCACGTGCTTCACCGAAAATTGCACACAGCTTTTGAGACTTCTATCTTCTGCATCCTGTAAATATAACAATTATTTAAAAAGTTGACAGTTCTTTTAGTATTTGCAGCCTGTAGTCTGCTTGTTTTTTTTTTTATTTAAAAATATTGTTCAATTTGTTGAAACTTTATTTTAGTTAAATTTTGGTAGTTACTATTTGAGGGTAATGTAAAGTTTTAAGCGAATAAGCTCCATTATTTATGTGTATGTTGTTTCCAAAATGAAATATTTTGCTCAAGTTGAAAAAGTTTTTTCAGAATTCTTGTAAGCTCTTCTAAATAATTAAAAAATATATTTATGTCGCAGATAAAAATTTAAGTAAGCCTAAATTGAGATGCTGGCAACATAAGTTAAGTAGAATGAAAAAAAAAAATCTAAATTAAACACAAATTCTGAAGACAAAGTGCAGCGTTTTCTTTAACAATTTTTTTTATTTAAATTGTTTTTCATTTAACTTGTATTTTATAGCATTAACCATTTTTTATAATTTTTCACTTGCTTATATATGATTAATACTTGTGTGCTGTGTGCTTCTTATTACCAGCTCCAATAATTATTTAACTCCTTGACTGTATTGGACATTAGAAAAGCAACAAGACAAAGATAGCTCCATAAAAGTGTTTGTGTTGTGTTCCTAATAAAAATGCGATGTTAAATCAATTTCCTCTTTCAATAATGCTTCCTTTTGAAATGAACATAGCAGTTTGTATATTACGAAAAATTTGTGAGATCCTTAAATTTTTTTGTAGGTCTTTAAAAAGTCCTTAGAAAGTCCTTATTTTTGGTTTTGCCAAAAGCGTACGAACCCTGATTAAATATTGCTTTCTTTCTTCATAATGGCGATATGTACTTTCCAAAATTAATTCTTTACGCCACTGCGGTTTTATGTGTTCCTTGGTAATACACCTTTTAAAAAGGAACCAACTTTTTACAGTGGTGTGTTTTGACGGTAAGATTGCGGTAAGAAAATTCATTGTAAAAAGTTAGTTCATTTTTAACATGTGCATTACCAAGGGCGCGAGGGTGGTACCCCCCCCCCCCCCCCCCTCTTTGGTTTTAAGCCATATTGTCGGTTCTAGTACAAGAACTGCTATGGCTAAAATTCTGGTTGCTCAACTGATTTTTGCTAATATCTCCTAAACTAAACATTTTCTTCTTGGTTTTTTCAGTTATTAGAAAGACCAACTCTCTGTTAGGCTCCCTTTTTTCCTTCCAAAAAGATGCTGGTGTGATTGTCTGCTTTCACATATTTGTATGGCATGCTTTATGAGTAATGTGACCAGATTTTTAAAACTAAAACTCAGGACATGTCATGGGGAGGGGGCATATATATATTTTTCAGAGTTTTCGTATAGCACACAAACGAAAGAATTCCAGATTTGACATACGAAATTAATTGACATGAGACCCCCCTCCCCTTTCTCCCTGAATTCACCTTTGTTTTCGCCTACTTTTAAAAATAGATATTTTACCCATCTTGTATCTTGCGGGAAAACCAACGGAAATTAAACGTAGAGTGAATAATCAAAATTTCATTTCATTTGGCGGATTTTGAGTAAATTATAATGAGAGACATGGGGGGGGGGGGATGAACCCTTGACTTTTCCTCTCGATTACAGATGAAGATCAATGATCAACAGGGCAATACATGCTTGGTCAGGATGAGTGATTACAGTTAAGTGGTTTATTAAGGAAAAATATTTGCTTATGACGTCATTGCGTTTTTTGATAAGGAACACCCACAAAAATCACCATGTGAAAAAAAAAATTGATGTATTTATATATTTCTCGTTTGGAGTACAAGCAGGGCTTTAGTGGGGCATATGGCCCGTGGGACAGTGTGACAAAAAGAGGAGCGTCTGGTCACAGTATATATGAGTGGCCCATTCCATATTTTCAATGAGCCTTTCGAGATAAAACACCGTAAAATAGGGCAAATCGGAACACTTTTCACTTCTCAAGGTTTAAAAAAAGGTAACTTTATATTCTATTCTTAATGTACCGCATTTCAATTCTGACATTTTGCTAAATATACCCCCCCCCCCCCCTTCTGAATATTGCATTCTAAACTAGGGATGTAACGAATAGTGATTTGGCCGAATACCGAATATTCGGCCACTTCTCCCAGGCCGAAGCCGAATATTCGGTCATTTCCTCTTGGCCGAATATTCGGATAATGTCTAAGGCCGAATACCGAATATTCGGCGGCCGAATATTAAAATTTCTAGAAAATCGTTATAATAGAAAGTATTTGACAAATTTAAAATTATTGACAAAGTGAAACACCAATTACACACAATCTATGATGTATGATTTAATTCTATTTGTTATGAATTTAAAACTATTTAAAATTAATCTATTTTCACTATTGTTTTGAATGTAATAACACTAAGAATTTCACCCACAAGTGGAATAGAAATGACAGGTTTTATGGTAGTAAGCATTAGCATTATTTTACTAATTATTTAATTCAAATGAAAGAACTACTATTGCTTAGTAAACTTTTGCCTTGCTCAAAACTGTTTTATGAAGATATTTTAGAAGTTATAAAAGTTAATATTTTTATTTTATGGGGTTTTTTACATACCTATTTTTAAACGATCTATTAAAATTTAACTGGAATATATTTTTATTTTCAAAAATCCCAATAACTTATGCTATTTAAATATTCATGATATATTCTAGGCTTTTCACATTTCTCTCTTACCCAATATTCACAATAAATCAGTCCACCCAAACAAAGTCTCACTTCCACTTTGTTAATACATAATAACAAAATTAATTTCTCATATTCTCCATCATAATTAGCCATTTGCCAGCTTTTGGTAGCAAATGCTAAATATCAAATATAATATTACAACTTTAAAGTCTGTTTTTGCTTAGTCAAGCCTAAGATAAAGTTTTAAAGAAGTTGTTTTTTTTTTCAAAATTATTTCTTATTGATTAAAACTATATACTAATGTATTCTTTTGCAATATTTAAATACAATTTTAAATTTTTTAAATGTACTAATTTCTTAATTTTTTTACATTTCTACTGCAGCAGAACTATTCGGCCGAATAGTCCATCAATATTCGGCCAGGCCGAATATTGACCTTATTCAGTATTCGGCCAGGCCGAATATTCAGCTTGGTGATGAAACGATTATTCGGCCAGCCGAATATTCGTTACATCCCTATTCTAAGCCAACTTGTTTTAATTATTCTTTCTTCTTATACGTTAGGTAATGTATATATATACAACGCACACAGCATGTAGATTGGTTTGATTGGTCACTACAGGTGGGGGGGGGGGGGGGGGGTAACCGAAAATGAATTAAGGATTAAGGGTTTTGTGAAAAATATGTACTGAAATTGTGTATTTTTCCCTTATACATTTTAAATGCATTTGATCTAAAAGTATATACATAATTCTTCTACCTGTTCGCCATAGTTTCTGGCTACGTAGTTGGTTTTAAACTTATATTTATATTTTCAAAATATGCTAATTAATTATAGTTTTAAAATCTAATTTTACGTGCCGTGTAACCGGATTTTTCATTCAGACCCTGGATCGGATTCCATATGTTTAAAAATGGGTTTTATACCAGATATGCGATACATTTTGGGGGGGGGGGGGCACCCCGTTCATCCACCTCTGTCTTTGCGCTTTAGTATATACTTGATAAAAATTTAAAAAGTTAGCAATAGAGCATTTATTTATCAAATACATAGATATATATATACGTGTATAATTTATTTTGTGTAAGTGAACAAGGAAGGCTAGCTTAGAAATACATCATTTCAATTCTCTGGATTTTTAGTGCCAAATGGGAAAACAAATATGTATATATATTTAATCGTCAAAAGGAGCTAATCGTATCTATACTAATATTATAAAGCTGAAGAGTTTGTTTGCTTGAAAGCGCTAATCTCAGGAACTGCTGGTCCGATTTGAAAAATTCTTTCAGTGTTAGATAACCCATTTATCGAGGAAGGCAATAAGCTATCTATCATCACGCTAAGACCAAAAGGAGTGGAGCCCCGAAAATTGCATAAAATAATTCCTTTCTATCGGAAGAAATTCCCGCATACTTTCAAGCTCGATACCATTGAAAAGCGCATAAAAAACTACTTCAGGAAGAGTTTCGCTACGTGCTAAAATTCGCAGCCTCTAGAAAAGAAGTTATAAGCGTTTTTCTGTGTAGTTTGAAATATTTTTTCACGGTAATTAACTTTAATTTTATTTGACCAAGATGATGACCGTTTTAATTTATTTGCATTGTTGCAAATGCAACAATTGTTACATTTGCTGTGTGAACAAACCAATCAATGCAGTTGATATTGTTAAATAAATCAAATATAATAATAATCAACGTTTCTATCATTTTGATGAGGCATCGCTGTATTTGCAATCTCCGTTAAATTAATGTACTCGAATTTAATCCTTCTTTATTATTTTTAAACAATAGGACAGTTTGCTTTTGTAATTAGATTGTCGTTAGGTTAGTTATATTTTTGTTTGCTTTTTACGTACAGTACATTGTTCTTAGGTTAGTTACAATTTGTGCAGATTGTTATTGTTCTTTATTCTTAGAAAACGACTGTAGTGTATAGTTGTGTCTAAATGCTGTGCTTTAAAGCCAGAGTTGACAAAATATTTATCGCCCAGAAATTGGCGCCCAAAAATGGGCGTTTGATCGCTCACTTCAAAAACAAAATGTTTTATAGCGTTATAATGTTCCGGTTTTTAAGCCATCGTCGTCTCAACTCCATTTAATTTTGTGTAGGACTTCTGCCGCCCAAAAGTACGCCTTTTAAAATATTCGCCCTCTTGATTAGGCCATCAGTTCTCACACATACACATCAAAATTTCCACGTGAACGAAGTCTCGGGAACAGCTATAAAATGTTTTAAAAAATTTGTATCTTCGTAGTATATTTTCACACATAAATGTGGACAAGAAACGACAAATCATCAATCCCCATTTCCACAGACACTCGATTAACATTTTATTTTCCCCCCTCATATTAATTGTAATTAATATATCGCAAAAAGAAATAAACTGTCATATCTGCAAAAATCTTTTTTTTTCTTTTTTTATATCAAAAATTTCAGATTTTTGCACTCTTTATATTAGGTATACTGCTGTATGTAAATGTTCAAAAATGAAGGCTAGAGGCCAACTGTATTCTTTTGGTGCAATACTGTAAAAACTACTTTTTATAGCTATTTCTAATTTCTTTGACATGATCAACATCCATCATGAGAGAGAAAACTAGAACAATAACTATTTCCGAACAAAATCGATTATAATAATCATTGAAACAAATAAGGTAATTAAATAAAACAAATTGTAAAAAGTTCAAACGCCTCTCTTGAAAAATGTCGATTTTGCAAATATGATACTGTTCATTTCTATAAGCGATATTATATTTTTTTATTCTGGACTCGCTTTTATTTTGATTTGAGTTTTAATTTATTTAAATATTTTTATCTTAAATACGTATGATATATTCCTAAGTGGTATATATCTTAAGGTATATATCTAGTGGTATATATACCTTAGTGGTATATATATATATCTATTTATGTAGATTTCTTGCAACATAGCTGTTTTTACTTTTATGTAATGTTACCAATATTATTATTAACAAAACGGAAAAAAGCACTTTTCAGATATAAAGTATGTAGATAGTCAAATAATAAATGTTCCTGTTCTTCTCCCTTCCAAAAAATTACAATCCTCTCCATATACTATAAAGCTTGGAGGAGAGTCTCCCCTGAACTTAAAAATGTATTTTAGCCCCTGTATACATACATATTATATATATTTCTCTATTGATTAATATCATTAAGAGGTTAGTAATACACACTGAAGTTTAAGTATTATTCTATTATTGCTTCTATTTCTTTAAATCATCGTTATGGTAAAAAGGGATAATTAAGTGTGAAATAGACCCATATTATAGGTCCTCAATTATATTAATTACATATATTAAAACCATAACAATTGCGTTTTTCTGAAATAATTGCATTTTTTACTCGGGTAACATCGAAAACCTGAACCTACAGTCAATAAATTAGGGGGCCCTTTTAATTTCTATCAGAAGTTTAGTAGATGTAAGATATTTCATTTGGCTAAATCTCAATTACAATTTCTATTGCAATTTGTGCGAAATATTCACTAAAAAATGGTTGCATCTTTAATTTGCTAAGTAAGATTGAATCGGCAGATAATTTGATGAAAATAGTTTTAAGAACACTCGATATGAATAAAAGTAACATCATTTGTACTCTGATTCAAATAAAGCATGGAGTTTAGAAAGAAAGACCCACGTGAAAACGTGCCATCAAAGGTGAAGCTCATTCATGTGGAAAGGAGCCATCAGGGACTTCAGGGACCACAGAGAAGGTGAAAAAAGAAGGTAGATTGACAGTGGCGGCATTCCAATGATGCCCCTTCTTGTACGCCCAAGCTTTGTGGTTCCGCAAAAAGGGGGAAAGTACTGTTGAGGGAAGAACAAGCGTTGTAAGAAAGCCCAATGTTCTGGCTAGTTTTCCTCGGGCTGGCCGGTTAGGGCCACAAAAAGTCAACTCGAGCTCAGCTCGTTTGAAACGGTTTGCTGGTTAATGCATCAACAAAAAACTTTTTTTTTTTTACAATCAAATTTTAAGGTTATAAAATTTATGAGTAGTGTTTTTCATCTATCTCAGACGAAAACCACAGAAATAGATTTAAAGTTAATTTTTTTAATCATTTCAACTAAAAATTAGATCATAAAATTTAATTACTTTGAAATATTTAATAATTTATAATGTGTGTTCAGTTGGAATGAATCAAAAAATGAAAACAATCTTTAAAAAATTCGAGTGAAATTAAAAAGAATAGGAGTAAACAAACTTGATTGTTTATATGTTATTCAAAGAAATGCTTATTTTTTAAAATAGCATTTAGAGATGATGAGATATTAACCTCTTGAAATGTTGTATAAAACTACATTTTCTTGTGCTTGGTTTTTTGGTTTCCGTTCTGGGTTAGTCTACAAACATCAAATCACCTAATTCAGCTATTTTGCCATGTCTCAGATGTTCTTAAATATTTTTTATGAATTGGTACTTTGAAAATGAATTTAACTTTTTTTTTAGGTTTTTCGATTAAAAGTTCAACTTAGTGGAAAATTATGATTTTGTACTCTTCTTTGCTTTTACATTTTTGGCACCAGTTGAGTAAAACCTTCCTGGTTTACTTATTTTTTCCAGTAAAATGCAAGCTTTTTATTTTCTAGAATCAGAAAGGTTACGGCTCATTATTTTTTCTTTTTTACAAAATTGAAATTATGTAAAAAGGCTAATATTTATCATATTAATTGATAAAGGTGTAGAAAGGGTTCAATTCCAAAGTATGTAAAATATTTAGAAAGTAGTTCACAGGTCTAATAAATCCTTCTTTCAAAGCTAAACTGCCAGTCAATTTTGTTAGAATATTTTTCTGCCTGTCATAATAATGTCATGAACAGGTTGGCTGTGTATTGTCAAAAAGGATTGAAGTTAAAGGTTAGATTGTGAAAGGAGAAGAAAAGAACATTTTCTGTCATGTTATCAAAGAAGTAAATTTTAAAAGTATCATCTAATTTATCTGTATTTTATTTTATTACGATTTTGAAGAAGATGCTAAAATAGGGAAATCACACACAAATTTATCAGTGATATGATTTCCTAAAGGTATCGTTGTTTTTTGTTTGTTTGTTTTTGTTTTTTTAATGAAAGCAATGTTTTCTCCTTTCAAAACTTTTTACAAAAATTTTAAATTTTAATCCAAAATTGCACATTAAAATACAATGCAAAACTTAAAAATTTCAAAGAAAAAAAGAAATATGTTTTGGCTTGTAAAATTTTGCTTAATTGATTAATTTTGCATAAATGAGACCGTTCATGGGGGGCATGTTTCTTTTGAGTTTTTGCTATTGATTTTATTCTTATGTTACCAGGGTAATTATTACTTGAAAGGAATTATTGTACTTTAATAGGTATTGCTATAGTGGGTTGAGAAAGAAACTTGTATTGAAACCACCCACTTTGCCTGATATAAATGCAGAAAAAGAAAATTGTGATGTAAGTATATACATTTTTTGAGTACATTAGCTGATTTTAAACACGAAGAATTTCAACAGAAAAATTAAACATTGAACATAATTATTTATAATATATCTATAAAGCAGGGTTCGTGATTTTTTAAATTTAAATCTGATTTTTTTATTTAAATCTGAATGTTTTGGTTTTTTTAAAAAGACCTTAAATGATTTGGATATTATGTTACATTGATAGGAACAATATGCCATCTTAAGCAATATGTAAAAAAACACTTTAAGCTATTTTCACAACAATAAATATTTTTTAATAATAATGATAAACAAATTTTAATATGAATGTGTGGCTCAAATGAAACTTAACCCTACCAGGAATAATAGTACGCTCATAAGTACAGAGAAAATGAACAAATTTAACCTCAATCATTTTGCTGTTGAAAGCTGAAAGAAAGTAACAATTGTGTGTACTTAATTTTTATATTGAATGTACTTTAATCATTTTTCAATTTTATAAATGAAAAAGCCTGAAATATTTTTACCCATTTATTAAAATCATATTCTCACACCATTACTAAAAACTGAAACTTTTTGTTTTAATCAAATATCTTTATTGAAAACTTCTATGATAAAAAAAATATTTTAGAAGGAAAAAACCTTAAGCTATTAGGGGACATGGATGAAACTTTAAAGACACATATTCTAAATTCTAACAATTGTTGTTTTAAACACTCATTCTGAATTATTTATTGTGTGGCATTTATTAAATTGATCTAAAATACTATTTTCTATAAAAAACACAGAATGGTTTATGATTATTATGAATTGTAATTTGAATGATTGAATGAATTATGCTTTGCTGTTAAGAGGCTTGAAGAATATTGTAAAATTTAAAAAAATCGTAATTAATTCTAACCTTATGATATATGTTATGCACATAGACAGATGGACCTAGGAAATTTTGTTTGAAACAGTAGTTGTAATTGCAACATATTTCATTTTTACAACACTTTCTAACATTGTAAAATCAATGATTTTTTTTAAAAAAATCACTTGATTTAAATCATGATTTAAATCAACAAACCTTGCTATAAAGTAATGTTGTTTTTCTATATTAAATTCAAACACATAAATTTTTACAAGTTTTTATTTTAAATCATGTTGACAAACTCAGAAATGCAGCTGCTGTTTCTACTTCACCATGGACTAAAGACGACAGTTGTATGAATGATAGTGTTTCATGTAATCAACAACCTTTTTGCCATCTAGTGTGCAATTTTTCATTGCCTGATTGATAAAAATCAATTGGTTTTTAAGCAAAATATCTGAGATAGTTTTTCAGGCTGCTTCCAAATTTTCAAGTTTTTTTCCATTTAGAAAATGTTGTAGTGATTAGAATAAATGGAAATCCGGTGGGCACAATATTGCGTGTGTAATGTGCATGGTAAGTGAGACCATACCTCCCACAACAATTCATTATTTTTCTTCTGGATTGGTCTTGCACAGTGCAGCCTTTCATTATTATCATGTTGCAGAATAACACTTTTTCTGTTGACCATTGCTGAGCACTTTTTAATTAAGTTATTTTTAACTAGAATTCCACCTAGACCAGAATTCTGGACTAGAATTTCAAAATAGAGATCATATTGCTGAAAATGGGTTAATTTTTTGAGCAAGTTTAGTAAATTAATCCGTTAATATGAAAAAGATTTCAAAGTAGTTTTATAAACTATTTTACAATATTAATCTTTAAAATGTTTAAAGGTATATGTATGTACTTATAGGTTGTAGAAGGAACTGAAAAGGATGACGTCTTTACAGCTTCTTGCCATCTTCTTTTCGAATGGGTAGAAAAACTTCTTGGAATGAAATTTGAATCATTAAGAGATTTAGCAGCTCATCTTTTAGAAAATATGTATGTTGATAATCGATCAGTTGCAGCTTTTACGGTTCTTTTAGATTCTTCACCTCACCTACTTGAAAAAGGTAGGCTTTGTGTATTTACTGGAGTTTAAATTTGTTTTGTTTCAGAGACATCTTTACCTAGTGTTAAAAATTTATTTTCATTGCTAAATTTTTAATTTTTTATCTTTTATTTTGCATATTTTATCTTATAAAACGATTTGAATTACATAACTAAAAGAAGTACATTGAATAAAATGTGTAGGCATTTGCAATCACCTTCTCCGAACTGATTGCAATGTAAACCATTCTAATGTGTGTGCATGATTGGTGGCAAGAATAATTCGTCTTACACAACAAGCATTCACTGAGAAAGGTGATGCCTCCAAATTGATGTAATTAAAAGAATGTAATTTTTAACGCTTTTACTGTGTAATAAGCTTGAGTGCATAAACTGTTGGATATAAAAATTCATATGCAAAAATGTAATTGTGATCAATACTGCAAGATGCAAAAAAATGTGAGTCACAAAAGACATATTTTGAGTAAAACATGAAATTTTCAAATCTTACAAAAGCCTTGAGATAATTTTATTTTTCCTAAATGACACCGGATAGCAGCACTTGTAGGGCTACCACTAAACTAATATATCTTATCATGAAACAGGTAGGCATTTCTCATATCATTTGCACTATTTATCTCCAAATTTTTTGCCATTACACCTCTTTGCTTCTATGTGTTCAGCTCATGTGTCACAAAGTAATGAATGGTCTTCATTAGGAAAGCACTTTGTCATGCACTTAATTAATGAAATAATATTTAAAAAAACCTTTCTTGATCAAATGACTGTTTGATTATTTCAAAACTCTTTGCTTCAGATGGTAATTGACAAGTACTTAGGTTAGTTCATTTTTATTACAATTAAAAGGTTTTTCGATCATAAAGTTACATAAATATAATGCACTATTGGCTAGTGCTTGATCATTACCTAAAAGTATGGTTTTGACAAAAAAAAGAAGGGAGGAGGGGAAACCTTTATAAAGAATGTTTGGTTTGCTAATTCATGCAGTTTTTACAATTAAGTAATTTATCACACATATTATCTCAAGAATAGATTTGATTTGGTTTGTGATTCTTCTGCCATTCGATTTTTTTCTGTAAGTTTGGAAGTTTGGCACCTAAATACTTTGTAATTTTGTTTGACTCGGTTCTTGTTATTTAACTATGCTCTTGTTTCTTTTTTTTTTTTACATTAACTAGATGCCCCCTCTCCTCCCCCGCCCCTACTCTCAAAGCTGTACTTTGTTTTGTATTTTTGTTCTTTGCTTTTCTGTACTTATTCAGAGGTGTTTTTGGACCCTTCCCAAAAGTTCAATCAATCAAATCAGACCCTTCTCAAAATTCCAGTCAATCAAAACTGATCCTTCACAAGATTTGGAGCTACCAAATTGTACTTTTTACAATCATTTATTAAATAAACTGCAAAAGCTAATAAATTTTTTTAATCCCTGTATTTAAATTTTGAATTTTTACAAAATTATTTGATTTTTCACAAATATCTTTTTAAAATTCTCAAAAACATGCCCTGTTAAAAAATGCTGGATTGACCCCCGTTATTTCTTTATTTGTCTCTGTTGTGATTCGCCTAATTTTCTCTTCATTTTTATTTAATTTTACATTTTTCACTTAATTCTTACTTTTGATTATTTTAATTACTTCGTTGGTCACCAGTGAATCCTGAACTTTTGCCAATTAAAGTGTTTTTTTAAAATATCTTTAAGGCTGGATGTTTTTCATCTAAAAGTTATCTTTCTTAGCATTGAAAAGGGGTTTCTTGCTACCTCGAAACATATGCCTGTAATCTTTTGCATAAATTGGGCACAATATACATTGTATCGTTATTTTACTCTTTATTCTGTGCACAAAGGCTTATTACCAAATTCTTAGTAAGGATGTAACGAATAGTGATTTGGCCGAATAGCCGAATACTGAATATTCGGCCATTTCTTCCAGCCCGAAGCCGAATATTCGGTCCTTTCTTCTAGGCCGAAGCCGAATATTCAACTAGGCCGAATACCGAATATTCGGCGGCCGAATATTAAAATTTCTAGAAAATCGTTGTAATAGAAAGTATTTGTCAAATTTAAAATTATTCACCAAGTCAAACACCAATTACACACAATCAATGATGTATGATTTAATTCTGTTAAGAATTTAGAGCCATTTAAAATTAATCTATTTTCACTATTGTTTTGAATGTAATAAAACTAAGAATTTCACCCACAAGCAAAATAGAAATGACAGGTTTTACGGTAGTAAGCATTAGCATTATTGTACTAATTATTTAATTGCAATGAAAGAAATACTAGTGCTTAGTGAACTTTTTCCTTGCTCTAAACTGTTTTAGGAAGGCATTTTAAAAGTTATAAAAGTTAGTATTTTTATTTTATGGGGATTTTTACATACCTATTTTTAAAAGATCTATTAAAACTTAATGCATTTAACTGGAATATGTTTTTATTTTCAAAAACCCCAATAACTTATGCTATCTAAATATTTGTGATATATTCTGGGCTTTTCACATTTCTCTCTAACCCAATATTCACAATAAATCAGTCTACCCAAACAAAGTCTGGCTTCCACTTTGTTAATAATAACAAAATGAATTTATCATATTCTCCAGTATAATTAACTATTGGCAGGTTTTGGAAGCAAATGCTAAATATAAAATACAATATTACAACTTTAAAATGTGTTTTTGCTCAGTCAAGCCTAAAACAAGATTTTAAAAAAGTAGTTTATTTTAAATTATTTTTATTTATTATAGCTATAAACTAATGTACTCTTTTGCAATAATTATTATACAATTTTAAATGTTAAAAATCTACTAATTTCTTTATTTCTTTACATTTCCACTGCAGCAGAACTGTTCGGCTGAATAGTCCATCAATATTCGGCCAGGCCGAATTTGTCCTTACTCATTATTCGGCCAGGCAGAATAGTGGCCGAATATTCGTTACATCCCTAATTCTTAGCATGTGAATTGTTTGAAAACATTTTATTTGATAATGCAGGTTTTGCCAATGCTGATAGTGGAATTAAGAAAAGTGAAGCACAGATCCATTTACAACGCAAAATACAAGAAAAAGAGCATATCAAAGAACAGAAAAAGAAACTTCAAGAGCAGCAATCAAATTTAGTGTGTTTAAACAAAGGAAAAATTCTTTCAACTAAGAAAAAAAATTTGAAATCAAAAAAGCCGAAACACTTGGCCTTGTCAGTAGATCTAGCTGACTTCTCACAGGTAAATGCCTATATGCTTTTTCCTTTACATATTGATGAAGTATTTCATCACTATATAAATTTACCTCTTTGTAAATAATCTGCTACTTATATACTTGTGCTTGCTCTATGTATTACTTTGTATCATTCTACCCACGGTCTTATGTTGATGAATCTTCTATGTCAGACTATATATACGTATATCTCAGGGCTGGACTAGGCAGAAAAAATCATGTAAAAAATTGTCCCGGCAAAATGGCATTCATTTTGTCCATTTAATTTTTTTTTACAGCTAAATGAAAACATCGACTAAAAGAAATTTTATGTCCCCAAACATAGCCCAAAAATGCATCTTTATGAAATCAATTTCAAAAAAATTCTGGGGAAGAGCTCTCAAATCCCCCATCCCTAATCATCACTGAAGGTAATCTAAAACAGACTTCAGTTTAAAAAAGGTTTTAAAAACCCTTCGGCCCTCTCATTTTACTTAACATTATCAGACATCGCCTGAATTTTTCAAATTTAGAACATCAATTTCGTAGAATTTTGGGGGGAGAGACGGTGAATCTAGACATAGCCTGAAATTGCATCTTGAAGACTTCTTGATTTTGAAAAATTGCAAAGGAAGACTTTCAGAAATGACTGTTGTTTCTCCCATTACATCCCCAAAGATAGTGTAAAATGCTTTTTTAGAGCTTCAATTTGGCAAAATTTCAGAGGAAGAGCCGTCGGCCATGCTCCACTAACGTCTCGCAAAAATAGGCAGATTGCGTTTTTCAAATTTCAACATCAAAAAGATTTCAGAGACAGTATACGAACCCTCCCCTTTTCTATAATAGAACTAAACACAGCCTAAATTAGTATATTTTAAGGATTTCAATTTGGAAAAATTACAGGAAGAGTTGATATATACATATATCAACTGTGTATATAGTATAACTGTGTACCAAACAAAGCATTAAAATGAGTTTTGCAAGTTTCAATTTCGAATGATTTCCATGGAAGAGCTGCCGCCCTCTCTCTTC
Source organism: Octonoba sinensis (assembly GCA_038502835.1). NCBI lineage: Eukaryota > Metazoa > Arthropoda > Arachnida > Araneae > Uloboridae > Octonoba > Octonoba sinensis. Next base: position 125,857,785 of record CM076601.1, on the reverse strand, counting down.
CTTGCACATCACCAACAATAAACTAAAATTGCGTTTTTAGACTTCAGCAGTGTCGAAAAGGTTGCCGGGGGAGAACAAGTACGATTTTCAACTGCCACCCCATTGACTGGACTGTAAATGCATCTCTGTATCACATTCCTACATGTACTGGTATTGTCCTGCTTTATACTGATCCACATTTGTTTTTTCTTATATATTGTTTGAAATGAATGATCCCAGGGGAAACTATCAATCAAGTTTCTACTGTACGTGAATTCTTTATAATCAAATCTCTACTGTATTTTGTATGGTATGTAATTTTGCATCAGTTTTGTTTTATTAATTTACTTGTGACCTTTTCAGGATAAAGAATCTGAGAAAACCATATGTCTGCCAGAAAATCAGTTACAAAATTCAAGCTTAATGGAAACTCCAGTTAAAGAGGAAGATTGTGAACTTGAAGCTGCTTCTGGGACTTTATGTGAGAGTCCACCTAAATCGGAATTTATTAAGGATCAGCTTTCTCCTCTAAAAAAATCCAGTCCTTTGCAAAGTCCTGGCTACCAACAAGACATTGAAGACTCTACTAAGAAAAAAAATAAAATTTTGTCTCGCAGCAAAACACCTGTGTGTATTGCACAGAACTTGTCCAGTATAATCATAGTGCCCTCATTATCCCACCTTCCTGAACTTGGTAAACAAACCTTGTCCACTCAAAAATACAAGCGAATTCAGCCAAAGCCAATGGGTAATGAGCCTTCATCTGCTGCTGTGAGAGCAAGAGCTGGATCAGTTGGCTCATCTACTAGCATCAAACCAAAAAATCGTTCTAATGATGGAAGAAGAAGTTCCCATGCATGGCTCCAGAGTGATTCTAATACTGAAAGTGATGATAGCTTTTCTAAGAGAAGCTTTGCAAATATTTCCAAATTGATTTGTTCAAATGGGGCAAAATCAACCACTATAAAAAATAACAATAAAAAAAATGCTGTTTTTGAGCAAGAAACATTAAAAGAAAATTTAGAACTTTTGTCTGATTGTACTAACTCTTTAACTTCTAGTAATGAAGAAGCTATGCAAAATATTTCTGTTAATGAAAATCCCAGTCAAAATGTTACCGAGCTTATTACAAAGCCCAAGAGCCATGAGCATTTAGTAGAACCTTCTGTTTTTAGTGAAGATAACAATTCTGTGAAACGTCATTTAGATGAAAGTGGTGGAAATATAGCAAATAAACGATTACACTTGGATGTTGACAAACTCAGAAATGCAGCTGCTGTTTCTACTTCACCATGGACTAAAGATGACATTTGTATGAATGATAGTGTTTCATGTAATATTTTAGTACAAAACTCCTTAAACCAACGAAGTGCTTCAATTGAAGAAGTTAGCGTTAATGAAATTGAGGGTGATGCCTTGAATGATTACTTTCGAGGTGCTAACTCTCATACCTCAGTTTTTATTCCTCCACAAAAAGAATTGAAGGAATCTGAACCGAGCAATTCTTCCAACAATAAAGTTGAGCAGTTATCTCAACTTCGGATACTATTGGAACAGAATCTTCCTCGTGGCATTTCTAAGACTCTTAAATCCCCTAAAAGTCAATTAGTTTCTTCCTTGTCGCCTTTAGTTTCAGACGAAAATGTCTTATTATCCCAGCAAATAAAGTCAATTAATTTAAATAGTAAAGATATGTATTCAACTGAAATTCAAGATTTGAATAAATCTGTGTTTTCTAATAACATTTTAGAAAGGGAAATAAACCTTGAACCTTCATCTGATAAAAGTACAGACTTTGTTAAAAACAACACACATATTGATACTATAGAGAAACTTTTATCTTCTAGTGATTTAAATGCCCAAGTTATTTTAAATGATCAAGATGAACTTTTATCTAATTCCAATATATTTTTAAATTCCACTAAAAGTGATATTCAAATGGATGTGAGTTCTCAAAGTGGATTACCAGGCATGAATAAAAATTCTGATATTAACGATTCTTTGCTGTCTTCAAATGTGATATCAAATGCAGAACTTTTGTCTCAGCAAACAAGCCATAGTTTGCATTCAAATCGTGTAAGCACTTACACTCAAGTACCTTCTGTACCACAAAGCCCTAACACCAGAAGGCGAGCTTTCAATTTTATGCCTATTTCTCCAAGACACACACCTATACCGGATACTGTATGCCCAGCAGTTTCTTTGTTATCATCACCTATTCCAAATCAATATCCCAGGAATATGATGTCTACAGCAGTTGGACCTTCTCAACCACCTAGTAATGCTGGAAGCCCATTTGTGTCCCCAAGGTCGACACCAGTATCTCTTTGTCGTTCAAGACATAGTTCTGGCCAGAGTACATATAGTGCTTCTAGGCATACACCATTTCAAAATTTCGATTCTGGAGTTTCATCAGTGTCTACATCTCCTTTTATTTCCCCCCAACCTACACCTGTTCCAATTGGCAGCAGACTCAGACACAATTCAAGTCATGGTTCAAGTAAAACAGTCACATTTTGCTCTATTAATACTCCTCAAATTATCCACTCGCAATCTGCAATAAATGTAGGGCGTACAAGGCATAGCTCGGGTCCTGGCGGTCCTCATTTGCTTGGATCTTTATATGCTTCAAGAAGTGCGCCACTGTCTCCTTTGGTCAGCGAACAGTGTCCTCCATCCAGTTTCATGTTTCCTTCTGGAAGTGAATCGAGATCACGCCATAATTCTGGCTCTAATACTATATCTTTGTCACCACTATCAGAGCAAGCATCATCTTCTTCGAGTAGCTGTACAAGCAATCTCCCAGATCTTTCCAGTACTTCTGATACAGTGCAATCGTTATCTCACTCTTTTATAAAAGATGGTGCAGCTGATTTACTAATTAGCGCCAATCCAACCTTCAAGCAAGTACGTCAACGACATGCATCTGGCTCTGTTATTTACACCAAACCATCGTTAATTACTAAGGATATGTTTTCACCCGAAGTTCAGAGTTTATTAAAAAATAATGCAGCAGGAACTGAATTCATACTAAGCAATAGAAGCCAATCTGTCCCCCTTCACCAAATGTTGCAAAATTTAGACTCGTATTGCTTTTTACCACAACAAATAGAAGATTCATGTCCCACCAAGTCGCATCCAAACACACCAGTAATGAACCAGATGTTTTCATTTCCTTCTTTGAGTTCAACACAAGAGAACCCTTCTCTTACATTGAGCAGTGATGTTCTCAATTGTGATAAATCTCTTGTTCAAAGTTCACAGATGGAGTGGTCTGGATTAGAGCCCACAAGTGATTTGGAAATGAGCTCTGCACGTCGCAACTTAGCTCCTCTCCTTGATGGACCACTTAGTGATGAATTGCAAACTACACTGGAAGATCTGAGAGATTGTGATACAGACTTCTCGAAATTTGCCCAGGAGTTGGAGTTAAGTCAGAATGAAGATGGAAGTCTCTAAGAAAGACAGATTTGTTGAATACTTTTTAAAATCATACTAAGAATGTATTGTCAAAATTTTTATCCGTGTTTTGCAGATTAAGCATTTGTTTTTCTGTGTTTGGCTTGCTGTATGAAATAATTCACATTTATGTTTGATTGCATATTGCTTCCAATTTTTAAATATTTTTATTATTTGGGACTCACTTTATCTTAGGCTACTATTGTATGCTTCAAAAAATTTATAAAAATTCAAGTTTTCAAAATCTGTGAAATTTAGGAATTTACATTTTAGTGCTCTTTTGAAATATATATTTTATATTTTTGGTTGTCATTTTTCAACTATTTGTATTGGTAAGGACAATATACATTATATATGATTTTAAAGTTATTGCTTTTAAATATGTATTTAACAAAATTACTTGATGCACTGTTTTAATTATTGCAATGTATTATACCTTCTCAAAAATGTCATTCAGTCAGTCTTGTTACAAGTTTTGTAGAAGGAATAACAATTAAGCTTGATGTATAAATACTTGATGATTTATCAGCAAGTTTAATTTTGATTTTTAAATTATACGTTTCAATGATAGCATTGAAAGAAAATTACATGCATTAAAATATGTTCCAAATTCCAAAGAAGAAATTAAGCATAAGTTTTCAACCTAGCATTTCCTTTGATAATGCTTTTGATCTGAATAAAAGATAAGAACTCATTCTCAAAGAGTTTGCTGTTGACTATTTTCTCCATTAAAGCAGCATTTTTATTCTTTTTAATCATACCATAAACAGGGGTAAACACTTTTTATATTTTAAGGATATTAGTTGGTAATTCGGAAATGTTGGCATATTTAATAGATGTATTGAAAAAAAATTTAACCTTTCCAAAGGGGGTATGTTACAAAAAAACGACCCACAGAATGGGAATAATTCTTAAATTGCTTTCCCCCTGCCCAAGCAGTAAACTAATGTTTAATCATAGATATCGCAGCTGTGGTCTTAAGGCTTGTGCTCATTAATGCAGGACTTCCTATGTCATGGACATGCACTGAACACGTGAACATGCTTAGGAGCAATAACCTATTAATGAATTTCAAAAAAAAAAAACTCGTGAAAAAAGAAATTCTTAAGACACATAGATCCTAACCTGGTGTTTGGCGAGAAATTCCCAACCCGCAAGGAAAAAATTAAACTTCAATTTATATGGCATTGAAATTTGCAGGATTTCACTGCAGTGCATTTCAAAAATTCAGAAATTTCATTTTTGTGTTCCTAGAATTTGAGCAAAACTTAACTAAGCGAATATGAACTTCACCTTAAAAGATTGACTTTACAATAAATGTTATACTAAGATTGATATTTACTTGTTAAATTCAAGCTGAGGTTTATATAAATAAAAATTCTGCATTTTGTGCCAAATGTACCTCTCGTCAAGAGCAAATTCATTGTAATGCACAATAAAAACATTGTAATTTTCCAATAAAACTGCATACAAATGTTTCAAAGTTTTGTGAAACCCCTTCTGTGCAAGGAAATGGAATTAATTATGTGGCAGAAAGCATTAACCATTTAAAAATTAGATGTAAAATCAAAAAAAGTTTTATTTTGTTATTAAAAATGAAAAACATCTGATGGCTCATTCTTACAGGTAAATGGCCAAGGAGAAGCATAGTCAACAGTGCATTACTTAAATGACTTAAAGCAACATAAATTTTGTTTCCATTTTTTCTATTCTCTTTTATCTAGGTTAATTGTGAAGTTTGTCGACAAACAAATATTTTTGAACAACTTCTGTCCTGGTCTTGTTCTATATCTTTATATTAAATTTCAATTGATTTTTGAACTATAAAAAAAGTGCACATTTTTGAATAGAATATATTTGTTATTCCTGCTTTAGTTGCCTACATGGCACACGAAATCTCGAGGCATGCAGTCATCACATTAAGAATTTAAATAATAATGGAAAAATAATTTATTGATTGAATGATAATTTTTTAGTTAACTTCTGCCAATGTGGGGAAGAATATACTAAAAAGGTTATTTTCAATTCCTAGTCTTATTTCATTTATTTGCAAGTTTAATTTATGTTTTTAAAATTACGAATTTTATTTGAAAATATAATAGTGCTATGACTCTTATATATAAATACTACCCACCACTGATAATTTTTTGCTTCTATTTCTATTTAGTATTTGTTTCATTAAATTAAAAAATTTTTTCATCGTATTACTACATTTGTGAATTATTAAATTTGTTTTGTAAAAAAAATTAATCATTTTTCCACATTCAATAATTTTGTGCTAATATTATATATATATATATATACGAGGTGTGTCTAAAAAGTTCGGTGAATGGTATGATAAAAACATAAAAACAGAATGTTAATTGTAAGTACATTTATTGACCTTCAAAATACTCTCCACCAGCCACAACACACTTCTGACAAGGTTCGTATAACGCTTGAAAACTATTGGAGAAGTCTTGATGTGGAATTGTTCTCATAATAGCCGTCACTTGGTTCTGAACCTCCTCGACGTCCTCAAACCGTGATTCCTTTAGGACAGTCTTAAGACGTGCAAAAAAAAAAAAAAAATCAGCAGGCGCCAGATCTGGAGAGTACAGTGGATGTTGCAAAACTGTCACGCCACTCTGAGTCAAAAATTGTCGTACCATGATGCTGGTATGCGATGGTGCATTGTCGTGCAGTAACACCCAATTTCCGGTCTGATACATCTGTGGCCTAACTCGCCGGATGCGCTTTAACAAACGTTTGAGAACCTCCAAGTAGAATGCGGCATTCACCGTTTGGCCAGCAGGAACAAATTCCTTATGGATGATTCCTTCTTTGTCGAAAAATGTGATTAACATGGTCTTAACTTTGGATTTTACCGCACGGCATTTTGTTTGTCGCGGGGAAGAAGGTGATCGCCATTCCATCGATTGTCTTTTCGTTTCGGGGTCGTACTGATAACACCAAGACTCGTCTCCTGTAACAATGGAACCCAGAAAGGTAGGATCCCTGTCACACATGTCAATGAAATCGCCACACATCTCAAAACGTCTTGCTTTTTGATCATCTGTTAGCATGTGCGGCACAAATCGTGAACAAATCTTGCGTTTGCCCAATTCTTCATGGATGATGGTCCCTACTGTGTCTTTGCTAATACCCAATTCTTCTGCTATTAATCGCAGAGTCAATCGCCGATCTTTTGTTAGCATCTCTCACACACGTTCAGTGTTTTCTGGTGTCCTGCTTGTGGATGGCCGGCCTGAACGTGGTTCGTCCTCCAGAGATTCCTTACCAGTGCGGAAGCGTACAAACCAATCATGCACACATTTCCTACTCACAGCATCCTGCCCGTACACCTGCACCAACATCTCATGGGTTTCTGTCGCCGTTTTACCCAATTTAAAGCAGAACTTAATGTTGTGTCGTTGCTCCATGACGCATTCTACTCGGGTCACTCAATTAGACTGAATGCAATAAGCACTGCACTAGAAGCTTTGCGCTAGTACCGACAGAGGTCAGGTCCAGACATGTCCGTGCGTGTCTACACAGGCACGCGTACTTCTATCAAACTTTGAATACCCACTTATGAGACCATTCACCGAACTTTTTAGACACACCTCGTGTATATATATATATATGCAAAGTATAGGTTTCAGTACTGCTGCGCAGCTATAAGTAGGTAATAATTCAGTGTCAGAAATACTTTTTGTTACAATTCATTCTATAATTTTGTTTCAATGATATGGTATAGTTTCAAAAAATATGTGAACTTATAGTGTTGTTCCAATACATATAGAAGAAATATGCTATAAATGTGGATGATAATGTTGATGGAAAAGGTTTTTAATTTACAATGTATATTAATTTGGCTGATTTTAACACATTGAAAGATGTGTAATATGATCTCATGTATAGTTGTATTTCTCTGTTAAAGGTTTTATGGGATAAATCTTGTATATATTTTAATTTTCTTATGTGTCTTCTGTAGCTAGAGATTTGTTAAAAATTTTGAAATATATTCGAAAATATTCTATGTTCACAACTTTTTTGATTTAATCTACATTGCCCTGTGTTAGTTAACATTTCAAAATTTAATTTTGTGTATATTAATTGTTTATTCTGATCTATTTGAAGTATTATATTCAATATGAAAATGCATTGTATAAGTTGTTAAAATTTTGTGAGTACAGTAGAGTCTTGAAAATCCGAGTCTCAGAAGTCCAAGGTTCTGCTTAATTTGAGGCCCCAAAAATTTTGCTTCCCCCTCCTGCTTCACCCTAATGCATGCAGTATTTTTTCTTCCTTCTGGTAAATTGCCATAAAAAAATGATTTTGATGACATTTGTTAGAACATTTAGTTCAATCAGATGATAAAAGTGTTGAGAACGTTTTGAAAAGTGTAAACATAAGAGACATCATTGTTTATTGGATTGCAGATTCCTGGAACAAAATTAATCCTACATCAGTGAACAAATTGTGGCTGAAATTTTTACCTAAATTAGATTTGGTGAAGGAACTTTCTGACTGGGAAAATTCTAATGCTGTTGACATTAAGGAATGACTTGATGCTCAACGGTGATGAGATGTTGGAAATAACTGATTTGACAATTGTACACATGATAGAAGACGAGGAGGAATGTAATGCTACAAAAGAAAACAACTCTCTGATTTGAAAAAAAAAAAAGAAAATAGTGAAGGTTCTACAGAATTAGAACTTGCTTTAAAATATATGGAACAGCAAACCACTGGTGACGTTATGCCTTCGAAATGTTGGTTAGATGTTCCAAATAAAAGAGAAGGAACATGTTAAAGCAGCAAAACATTGAAAATTGTTTTGAACTGCAAAGTATCCTGTATATTGTTACACTAAATAATGAGGGCATGTTTGTGCTTTGTTATAATAATTGAGTAAAATCATAAACACTAAACTTTTTTTATGCTTTCGGAAAAATTTGAGTTTTTAGTTATCTGTGGTGGTGTCGGGCTAAATTACCTCGGATTTTCGAGACTCTACTGTATGTTAGAATTTTTGCTAACAATTTTGTCAGTTTTAGCTCTTTTTTCACTCCCTCCATAATTCCATTTTTTTATTTTAAAATAAGGACTTTTACTAAATAGGAGTGCACATTGCAGTCTTTTCTTTGAATCTTTACTATTCTGGTAAAATTTACAAGCCAGTCAATCCTCAATCAATAGTTACCTTACTCAACCTATTTGCTCCAAAAAGTAGCAATGCATGGTTATGCCCCCCCCCCCCCCCAACTTAATTTAAGTCTAATTTTGCTTCTCTCTACCATATTACAATTTTTGATAATAATGACTTTCTCCCTCATTTATCCAGCAGGGAATCCATATTTACTACTGCAATTACCATTTTCTACATTCCTTTTAAGATTACCATTCAAATGTTGATTAGTTTTCCTTTTTTTTTTTTTTTTGTTCTGAAGGTAAACATATCTTTGTAAAATAAACTCATCAAATTTATTCCATCACCCTAATCACAATTCAGTCTTGAGGCTGAATTGAACATATATGTTTAAATATAGATATAGATGCAAGACTTTTGCTTGATTGACAATGAAAGGGGATAAAAAGTCTAAATTAAACAGCATTGTCTGAACGATATATTATATATGAAAAAGGCCATCATGTGGCACTGGTGGCAGAGCACTGCTTCCTAGCTATGGACCCGAACTTTAGATCGTTTTCCTGAGCTTGGTTGCTTGATTGGTATTGCACTTTATCCGATCATGTGTTGTGGCTTCCTCAGCAATCTATAGGGGCATTTACTGCTCAGTCAGATGAGTCAGAAAAGTATATGAGTGGTCATCTGGGTTAGCAAGTAGAAAAATAATTAAAATCCACCCTACACAATACTACATTACATTACCAAAGAACAGGGGTGTAATAGGTACATAGTAAAAAAAGGGAACCACAACCATCCAAATGATTAGCATAGGAGTATCAAGGAGAGCCAGGTTCACACAGCAAGAGTTAGGTTTGCTAGGTGCCAGCCCAGCCTAACTATCTTGGAGCCGTAATGAGCTTTCGTCGGACTTCACTTCCTCGTACCCGGGGGAGGGCACCCCTAAGGCCACATGCTAATAGGAAAGGGGGATGGAGTAGAAAGGTACATAGTAAAAATAGGTCTAAGAAAATTATTGTCCCCCCCCCCCCCTGCTCTTCCTAAATTAAAGCTTTTATCTGTTATTCATATATTGCACCTTATGTAGAAAAAAAGGGTATACTCAAAACTTTTCTTGAAAAAGAATGGTCATTTTAGATGTCCATTAACAAAAGTTTTAAAAAAATTTTCAATTTTTTTTGTTGATCAAAATATTTTCATAGTCAAAGCATTGGGATGGAAAATCTTTCTAGTCTCATTTTGCTATCAGAGAGTGCAGAGATTGATTATTACATCCATTTTCAAATGGAAGAACAGGAAAAGATTTTTCTTCTTATGTTTACAGAACTGTTCTTGTTTGCTGCATTTTAAACCACGCTTATGCATGTTTTAAATATCAGTTTTGTTTATTTCCCATGAAATATTTGCTATCGCATTAACAGTTTTCTTTATGTAACTCAACATGCATATTTCTGCTCCATTTTTTAAAAAAAAGGAATTTTTAAATGCTGAAATTTGTTATCTAATAGGGGTAGCCGTGGAAAAGTTTCATCTCTGTAAGGAAGGGGGTGCAAAATATAACTGAGGAAAATATACAATGGTAAATTTCATAGTTATTTCAGTTTATAGTTATGAAAGTAAAAAAGTCACGTAACAGTTTTTAAGAAAGGACTAGGTTATTTGGGAGTCAAATCTAAGGGGTTTATCATTTAGGAGTTATTGTTGTCAGGAATGGGAAATTGTCCCCCTCTGTCTTTTAGTATATTTGTTTATGCATATATTAATAAATCTTTTACTTGTTTTCATATAATATTTACTGATTATATATCCTATGTCTTCCTTTGGAAAAATTTTAAGTTATGAGCCTGATCTAAAGCAAAAAAAGTAGTAGGTGTAGTATTGTAGGCAGTGGTAGTCTAGTGGTTAGCACGTCGGACTTCCACCTGGAAGGTCGCGCGTTCGATACCCACTGAAGACCACCATGTACACTTGGGGATATGTGCATGTAAAATTCGTAGACCCCACTTCCTCTCCCCGTGCGTAAGCAATCCTAAGGCCTCGGTTAACAGGTAGGGGTCTGGTGGAGAAAAGTAGGTGTAGTATCAAATCAACATTCAAATAAGTTTGGCTGATATAAATTGAGATGATTTTATTTCCGGTGGAACGAACTATAATAAAATCGGCCACAATAAAACCTTTTTGCAGTAACATTAACATTTTGTGCAACAAAAATATCCCCCTCCCTGAAATTGAAAAATGAGGATTGGCTGCATATGTAAGTTCCTAAGACTGTATATCAAGAAGGTTTATTTAAATCTTGTTTTTATAATGCATTGGCATTCCCCTCTCAATCACGAGCGATTTTTACTAATTAAACTAACAAAATAATCTGATACATACTCACGTTTGTTAAAAAACAAGGGGAGATACATTTCCAATTGCTTTCCATGATTGATGTAATGATTTGAGCCTTTTCCAGGCTGCCTGAATTTGAGAATTAAGAAATATTTCATATCTTATACGTAAATATTATTGCACAGTTTTAATTTACTTCTCACAGAAATTTTCGTTTTCATCATTTATGTATTTGTATCCTTTAAAAATGAGAGATTTTAGTCTCATCTGTGAAACGACTAGGTTAAGAGAATACATTTTTAAATATTTCTTTATTTGTATAAGTATTCCTCATTTGGGGATTTGTTTAATATATTAGTTGTGTAAATTGTTGTTTTCACTTCTGTAAATAATGTGCAGTGATATTTTTGTATACTTATATATGTAAATAGTTGAAGTATGTGTAATATAATAATTATTATTTTTATTTTGGTGGATTTTTTTGCGCAAAAATAATTGAAAATAGATAAATTTCTCGAGTACAAACTTAAGGTAATTTTTTGTTAGCATATTATATTGTGTAATATTCAAAGTTATATGCTACACCTTTCATAAACTATTTCATTTGTTTTTACACTGGTATATTTCCTAGATTCTAGGGAAGCAATTATGCTCTAAATTTGGTAAAGGGGGAAAAGTGGACAATAATAAATAAAGCTTCTCATGTTTATTTAAATATTATTTTCAGAATAATTGTTAATTTCAAATGTTTTGCCCCCTACAACAAAACCTCCCTTTAATGTGTTTCCCTATAATGAAATCTTTGATAGGAATACAACACCATATCTTTAATAGCATCACTAAAACAAAGTGATTGTCTCTCTATAATGAATTTTCCCAGGAGTTTCTCAGTTTAGTTTCTGCCAATTTTGTATACTTTTTTTTTTTTTTTTTTTTGTGTGTGGTTGCAAAGAAATTCGTTTGAAGCAGCCATAATCGTTGTTCTAGAGATAACATAAAACAGAAACACATTTCTGAAAGAAGTGCAATTGTTATGAAATGGAAGCTTCTATGACATCGTTTATTCCAAAGGTGAAGATCTTAAGAGACTTCACATGGGTGATTCTCAGTAAAAAAAAAAAAAAAATCTGAACTTCAGGCATCACTTTTTTCCAGAAACATTATTCTAAGTGTGTTAAAGAGCTAAATCTTTTGCTTCTCTCAAGATTGAAAGAAAAGCAGATATTATTCGTCCAAACAATCTTGAAATTGATAAATTAAAATTTTCGGAAATTTTGGATCAGAATCACCCATGGGACTTGGGTCGCAGAGAGGAAACATATAGCAGAATAACAATCGATAATAACTCTTTTTGACTGCTTAAAAGTGTAATCAGTAGTGTTTTTAGCTTCATGTTCTACAAGTAAAAATATTTTAAGCTGTTTAAAATATCAAAATGAAAGTCAGTAAAAGATCGAGAAAATGATATGCAATACAGTTAAATCCATCTTACTGATTCGAAACCGTTAAAAAAGGTTCATAAATGGAGTAAAATATCTCCATCTTTATTTCAAATCGCTATTAAGATATGAAAATTTGCATGAACATTTAATGTTACTGAATGGCATGCATGTGAATTAACAGGATTTTCAAATCGGATGTTTTTTTTAAGCAAGTATATATTATTCTTCTTTTAATATGTGAATGTTCACTTTCAAGCATATATTTTTCTCTAATGAAGAGCAATAGTTACATCAAAAAGATATATTTAATTATATTTTGAATTAAAAGTCATATCGTTGAAATTGTACTTGCTAAATATGTTTTGATTTTTATTTAATTTACTGATGTAGCTCGAATTTATGCATAAGGAATTTTTCAACTAAAACTAAACGATTGTGTTATAAGGAAACTCCACTGCATAGATAGTGACTTTTTTTCTTTTTGCTTCTTCAGTTACAACTAAAATGTTTTTAAAATGACTTGAAAGTCAACAGGTAAATTCATAAATGTATATCAAACTGTTTACTTATTTCTTATTTTAAAAAAGTCAGTCGCTCGAAGAACGTGGGTGCTTGTAACAAAACTCCGTTTTCTCACAGGCGCCCATCTTTCGATATTAATGAAACCTGTGGTCTTCCCACTAGATCCTGAAAATCAACTAAACAAAATGAATTCTACATGGTGATGGAATTTTTTTAAATTGTTTGGAATTTGATTTTAAATTGTTGGAAATAACTTATAATAGTGTAACTACTTCCAAGTATCAAAGGGAGAAGTTGGTCTCAAAGACCACCCTTCTCCCTTGCTTATTTTTCCTCTTAATAATACTGTTTAAGTATCAAATCTATTTCTTTTAAAACTAGTCTTGCCAAAATCTAGTGTATTAATATTTAAACTTTGTTTTAAAAACTGCCAATAATGATCCCCCCCCCCCCCCTCTCTCTCTCTCTCTCTCTCAATGTAAAGAGCTAAGAATTTCTACCAATCTCAGAATATTAGAAATAGTTTTGCTTGTTCATTAAACGTGGTATCCTTTTTTAAGGAGGTATAACATGAGAGAGCGATGGCATGCTTCTAGGATGGATATCCCCTGCCCCAGTCCACTCAAAAAATTCAATGAGTCTGGACTTCCCTTTCGTGGACAACCCTGCATTAATTTTTTTAAAAGAATATATGAACTATTCATATACAGTAAATATTCAAATGCATGGATTTTTATTGAGATCCTTATTTATTTTAAAATATATGAAACTTATAAAAATGTTCTGTGATTGTAAAAAAGTAGAGTAAGGTTTTGAAATGTAGTGCTTCGTAAAATCCGAGTTAGTATAAATTTTTTGCAATGTGATCATCCCCTTTTTGTAGATTTATGGGCAATTTAATAGTTGTTAGAAATTTGTCATTGTTGAAATTTCCTTCCATATTCAATGCCTCAATGTTTACGAAGGCAGTATTTCTTGGATATGAATCATTCTGTAGCTGTGACAAGCGTTATGTAGCTAAATGTTTTTGGGTGATCTTATTGAAGAGTTCAAGCTTGAAGTAACCTTTAGTACAAAATATAAGGTGCTCAACATAAAAAGTAAACTGAAGCACTTTTTGCATGGAAAAAGATTTGTTATTTTAATTTAAATGCATTTATGTTTGGTTTCTACTTTTCAAAATTTTTCCAAATAGCACATTTCCTTAAGAATCATTTGAAGCTTCTGACTTTGTAAACATTTAGAATTTTGTACATGTGCTTATTATTAAAGTATTTTTCATACATAAATAATGAATCTAGAAGTTGAGGATAAGAAGCTTAACATTGCCTACTTTCATGTCTGCTACTATATTATCTAACAACATTGTCATTTATTTCCATTTTAAAACTTTGCTCGCTTATTCCCCTCTCTCTCCCCTTTCAAAAAAAAAGCATTTAGTGCAGCTATTTTCAGATAATGAGTTGCGAATAAATTGTTTTTATAAGAAGTGGCATATCAGATTTGTATAATGCTATTCTCAATTAACTTTTAATGAAACATTTTTTATTGTATCGAATATTTGAAATTAAAATATCTCATAATAGGAATATCAGGAAAAAATAATTAAAACCTTAAATTAATAACTTTTAAAGGAAAACAGAAAGTAAAAATTTTGTATGTTTAATATTTTAAAATACAATTGGCTTTCCCCTTTTTTTAAACTTAAGATTTTATTATTGTTGTTTAAGTCCAGGGCTTCTCAGGGGAATCAAAGAGCAAATCTAAGGGGCCTCAGGAGAAAAATATGAAACTAAGCTATGAGACTTACCATGAGCAAATACCATGGCTCAATTATGTCAAACTGGTAAAATCTTTTCATTAGCGTACTATATATTTTGAAGAAATGGACTCTCCACAAAGCGTCTTAATATCTTAATTATGACATCTTAACTACACTTCATTATTGGATGTGAAGAATTTTTTGTTTAATTTTAAAAACTCAAGAGGAAGCATTAGCATAGGCTTCCTGGGGAATTTGGATCCTGTATGTATCCAAATCTAATAGATAGAAGGTACATAGGCTTAGGAAAATTTTATCAGAGAATATTTAAGTAAAGCTTATACAAATGATTTTTTTTAAATTATGATAAATCGTTTCGAACTACTTTTGAACCAAGAAAAAATATTTAACATTAGGTCAAATAGGAATATTTAAATTTAACAATTAGAAGAAAATTTTAAATTCTATAATTGTGTGTTTTACAACTAGAATTTGTGTTCCCCTATGTAGGTATATGAGGGGGCCACGAAGGAATTTTGTACTTATAAGGGGGCCAGTCGTAAGAGAAAAAAAAATTGAGAACCCCTGGTTTAGTCAACAAAAATTTTCTCCGTTATTCAATTATATTTAGATATTTTATGATAGAAGTATTTATTATATTTTGCTTCATTGCCACAACTCTTATAAATTCAAAAGAACAAAGCCCAAAAAAAAAAAACCTTAGAACAATCTTTAAAGTAGGTGGAAATATTTCAACTTAAATTTACAATTTTTTAAATTATATTTCACTCTTATACAAAATTGAAATACCTTCAATTTTCACAAAAAAGAAATATGTTAACAATTTATGAAGTACCTATTTCTATTTTATTTGTATTTAGAAAATTAATTATGTTCTGCAGTCATGTGTTTAACTATTATTAGAAAACCTTAACGATGCCTTGGCTGTCTTAAATAGTAAAGGATGTTTTGAATTATTATATATATATGCATTTTAACCATGATAATTGAAATTTTGATGTAATTTGCTTTTAAAACATTCTGAATAATTTTAGCCTGCTTCTTTTGGCTGATTTCAATGCAATTCTTATTCTGTTTATTATCAATACTTTTTTTGAGATTGATAATAGTGATCGATGACTTTGGCTTTACTAAGAAGCTAAGATAATGAACTCTATAAAACGCACACATTTATGTCCTATTTACCATAGCCTTGTAAAATAATTAAGCTTTTCTAGTGGCTCAAGCTAGAAACTGTCCAGTTAGTTTTCACGTGATTGAATAAAGAACTTTTAATCATACTTTTGTTTTGAAGTTTGTTGATTTAATATGATTTTTAAATAAAAGGAATCTTTCATTTGATAAATCCTAAATGCAATATAAAAGGTGTTTAATTTTTAAATTCTTTAATTAATATCTAAACTGATAATTGACACTTTCACATACAAAAAATACCAACTTTAAATTTTACTGAAACACAAAATAAGTGCTATGTATTGTTTCTACATTTTTAAAATCACTTTACAATGCATTTGTTTCTCTGCTACTTAAAACAAACATTTATAAGAATTTTAAACAATGTAACCTTAAAAGTTAAAGAAAGGTCTTAATAAATTCTAATCAAGCCAATCTTTGTTACTATAAAATAATATAAAATAAAGAGAATTAAAAAAATAACAATACATTTTAAAATATCTGATGCTCCATATTAAAAGTAATGATTTTTCTATCCTAAAGTCGGATCGATTTTTGTATTTACATCAATAAACAAGTCAGCTAAGCTGATGGTACATTCCACATGCATGCTACTTATAAAAATAAAAATCATATACATATTTATTTACAAAGTAGAGATTAATTCAAGATTAAAAAACACAACAGTTCTTAAAATACAACAACTGTGCTGAAAGCTCAATTATAAAGATTAACAATATTTTTATTCTGATAGTCAACTGCAATAATTTAAAATTTGATAAAATAGAAGTTGGTGAGCTGTGTAAATGTGAGCAAGATATGTCATGAGTATTTCATATTTTAAAATAACATTAAACACACAAAACATAGGGGACATGTTCTAATCACAGTTGAAGTTCGACTATACACTTGCTTTGAGGAAACACATCATGGAAGAGACATCATTTAATACATGAATGATGCAGTCATTGCTACTTTCCTCTGACATTTTTAAAGCTCATTTATGTGTTACAGTTTTAATTTCAATACAGAAAAAAAAATGGCTAAAAGTATTCAAGAAAAAAAAAGCCATACATTTAAACATTTTTTAAAATATCAAATGTTAAAAGTTTCACACATGAAAGTAATAATAATAAAAATGCATTTGAATATTGGTACAATTTATACCAACAGCTTGAAATTTTCAGTTTTGTTTATTTTTGTTCTTCTGCATTCTAGCTCATTTTCAAAAGCTTGAATATATTTTGAAAAACCCAAAGTTGTCAAGTGTAAAATCAAGAAACTCATAATGCATTGTTTCTCTTTTCATTTCTTTAATAAAAAGTGAAATCTAAAATGTGGAATTAGTAATAAGTTGCATTGGTAATAATGCTATTTTCTACCTATGTTCAAGAAAATGACTATCCTATAAAATGCACAAAATAAAAGTTTTTAAAACAGTAATTGAGATGCAGTAAACTGTATGTACACCTTCTATGTCAAAGCAGCCTAAAATGCATAGGCATGAGCAGGTATATTCATGGAACAATGCAAACCTTCAGAATTTTCCACAAAAGTGAACTCCAGTGATGAAATGAAATTTGTGAAATAGTGAATCATTTTCAGTAATAAATGCCATAACCTACTCATCCTTCAATCTAGTTACAATCTCACAAGCAGTTTCAAAATATAAATTCAGCACTGCCAATAATAAACTTAAGTCAAAATTAAACATCTTTAGCACTTTGTCCTTTTTTCAAAGTATCATCCATTCTATGATACTGTGGTTTGATGTCATTTGTTGGCCTGTTGTATTGAAGATGATCATAAACATCAACATCAGCAGAAGCACATGCTTTGGCTAAAAGATAAAGAACATAGTTATACTTTGTTCAACTTTTATTTATTTTTATTTTTTTGACTTTAAGTTGATAGTTAAAGAAAACACTAAATTTATATGTTCAAACTTGCTTTTGTGTGCCAAATACAGATCAAGTAAAAAAAGGAAAACTAACTTTTTCAGATCCATGTGTAGTTATAAAATACATTATCTGCAATACATTTCATATATATCCAACCATACTAAAAATAATCACGTCCTGATGTGGTCCAATTAACCAGAATTGACTGTATATATAATGTTGTTGTTGTCATGTCCTCGCGTGTGGCGAGGAAGAATGGGTAAGCTGCTCCTGTGTCTAACGGGCCCTTGTAGGCAGGAGTCCGATTTCCGCCCCTTTGAAAGATCTCTTAATTTTTTTCCTATAAACTAACAATAACAGCATCATGTGCTCTAATGTTTCAGCTTTAACATGGAACTCATAGCAAATTCAGTAGCAATGAGTGGAAACAATATTTGTAATTACTCAGAATGTGGCAGAATGAATTGTGTTCTGCATGTCCTTGTTACTCACTCAGCAGCCAAATAGTAGAAGGGGACAAAATGTTAGGATTTAATTTGTATTGAAAATAATAGTCATGTTGACTAATGGAGTGACTGAAGCAATAACCAGTTTAATAATTAAAAATATTAACATAACTTTGAATTTTAAAAATTCTAAATATTAACACATCTAAAACTATTTCCTCAATGTGCCATAGCACCTTTTGGCCCTGGCTTACACATAACAGAATTACCAGTAATGTAATAATTCAAAAATATCCAGTAATGTGTCCCAAACATTATTACTAATCATAGGCTTAACTACAATATTAAACATAGTTTACCTTCAAAGTTTCTGTCCTTTACTTCATCATAAAATGGCTCTTTCTTTGATAAATTTGGCTTTAAGTCTTCAATACTATGATAGATATTAGGATTGAACTCAAAATCAACTTTGGATTTTAAAGCAACTTCTTCGCTACAACCACCACAGGCACCTAAATTAAGAAATAATCACTAAGTTAAGAAATTAAAAACAAATAAAAAATAAAGATAAAAGAATAATTTTTTTAACAATTCTTTAATAATTATTTTCAACAATAGAGTTCTTTGAGGTATGAATAATATGGTACTTCATATAGGAATAGGTAAACCTACACACAATGAGCATCCTCAAATTAAATTCTCAAATTTGATTGCATACTTTGCCTAAAATTGTAAAAAACATACACACATGAAGTGATAATTAGAAACACATTAAATGAATTGTTCTGAGGATTAAAAACTTTCTTTGGCATACAGTAATGGAGCTTTAGAAAAATAAAAGTACCTTTCAACAGGGCATTATCAGTAAAATTTTGAAAAACATTATTTAGAAAAAAGAAAAACAGAAAAAAAAAAAGAATAGAAAACACGGGGAAAAAGAAAAGACATTCATTGGTATTAATGAATAGTTGAAGTATACATTACATTTTACATCAGTGCTTTCTTTATGTTTCATTTTGTATTTTTAATTTATGTTTGTCAGCTTCTTATACTTCTGCTTAAAATGAAGCATAATGAACACATTTTCTACATTGTATGACAGATTTCAGAGTACTATGGGCATTAATAGAACTTTAAAATACAGTAACTTAGAAGTTAAAATTGAATATAGATACCTTTTTCTGTGTAACTTTCAGCATCATCATCAACTACTTTAGCTTTAGCCAAGTTACTTTTCATGCCCAAATCATTGTAAATATGTTTGGTACCAGTATTATTAAGAGAAGTACTACAGCTGCTTGGGGGGGCACCTTGATATGCATAAACAGGATTATCAAAGTGTCTGCGATCTGAAAAAAAAATAATGTTTACGACTTACAATTTCCAATGAAAACAATAATGTAAAATAAATACATAAAATAGATACAGCTCTTTGCTAAATTATCATATTTTCTAGGAGATACATTTTACCTCAAAAATGAGGTGCATTTAGAAAGCATAAGAAATTAAAGAATTGTTATCTTCCGTTTGAAGTCAAGTTTTTGCTTTTATGCTCCACTACTGAATAAACAAACTTCTATAGAATCTTATTATAGCACACCTCAATATGCCAGAAGTACTATTTTGCCCCCTGATTTATTATAGAATCAATTCATATTCCAGTTTTCTGTCACTCATACTCCAGTTTTCTCTATCAAATTAAGCAGAAAATAATATAATAAAAGAATATTAATTTCCTCTTTGGAAGCAATTGCTAAACACTTCAAAAGAGGAAATTTCAAATTCTTTAATTACACAAAAAGATTGCATTTCAGTACATGGGTGTGGTAACTGAACCAAAAGAAAAAGCTAAAATTCTTAGCACTTATTTTCAGAAAGCAAGCTAAAGGACAAAAATAAGATAAAGTTAGTATTAAAAAGCACAAAAACAATGTGTATGATTTTATGTGTGTGTGTATGCATTGAACGTTAAAATAGAAAAGAATTTGTTGGGTGTTAAAAATTCAAGGAAGTAATGTTTTGTAAAATGGCAGTTTCCTTAATCATATTTGTAAAAAGAAAAAACTTAAAAAGTAAATTACAAATAATGATGATTACAATACTAATTTAAATTAATGGACTATAAAACAAACTTTTGATTTGATTTAATAAAGCATGAACTTGTGTAAATTAAAGAACAATTTGACACTAGTGAACATTTTAAGGAAAAAAATTACTTCTACAGAAGAAAATGGATTTTATAGTTATTTTTCATAAAAACAGTAGTCTGTACCACTACAAGATACTGGATTCATCTCACCAGAGATTAATCATTTTGACGAATCAGGTCGGAAATTTTAGAAAATGTACCCGTAAACATTTTTTGGGTTCTCTTCTTTGATTTTTTTGAAGGTTTTTATAACTTAAATTTTTACTTTATAGATGCGGTGTTTTTTTAATTACACTTTCAAAACAAATTCCTGATCAACAAGCAAATTCGAAAATTTTCCCACAGTTGTGAAATGGGAAATTTTCAGATTGCAAGCGGCTCAGATTCAGAACTCTATATTACGCTTATAATTTTTAATAGAAAGAAGGAATACTGTGGGAACTACAGTTTGGGAGATTCTATTTTAAGCAGGCCTGTAGGCATCAAAAGTTTCTTTTCAAAAACCTTTATTAGAGTTTTAAATTGTCATTTAAAAATAAATTAATTAAAAAATATTTAGTAAGTACAAATAATTATAAATTCAAATAAATATTTGAACAATTTATATGGTATGACAGAATCCACCAATAAATGATGTCGTAAATAAACCCTTTTTTTTATTTTCACTGTCATGTTCCATTCTACTCTGTATAGAAACAAAGGTGATTTCAATTTTGAGTTATTGGCAAAATCAATTATAGACCCACAGCACTATACTGATTTTTGGCCTTTCCATTTGGAAATTTTAAAAAAAATTAATTATTCCAAATTAATTTTATTCTTAAAGATTCATTATCATATACTATTATAAAACACAATATCTAGTAAGAAATCAAATACTACAATCACATTTTCTGTTATAAGATTAATTATAATAAAATTAATCTGATTAATTCAAAAATAAATTAATTAAAACCTGCAAAGATATTTGTGTAAAAAAATATGTAACATTTAACCAATAAGATCACACTTAAGGAAATTAATTTCAGAAAAAGTATAAGATATTACCTGGTGAAGGATTTGGATCAGCAGCATATCTAACAGTACAAAAAAGTAAAATTAGTTTCTTCTACCAATAAATTTTTCATTTAAGATATTAATACCATAATTAGCACTTACGTTACATATGCAAGTTCATCTTTTAGCCTTTTCAAACGCCTTCTGTAATATAAAACTAGCAAGACGATGACAATCAATAAAATAATAGCTAAAATAATGCCTCCAACAACTCCTGCACTTGAAGCTGCATTATCATCTTCCATCTTCTGTACACTTTGACCCATTAAGCCTATAAAACAGGAAAAAGTAAATAGTGATAAAATAAAAATTAAGGAAAATGATATGAACACTGTAAATAAAGCATAAAAAAAGATTCAAGTGAAAAATAATAGACAACACATATGTCAACTTAATAAAGGAATTTCTTTCATTTAGTGCGATTTTAAATAAATTTACGAGGGTCATTCATACAATAAGATGCCCATGATTTTTAAAAATAGACAGTTTTATTTTTGTTCTTAGTGTTATACATCATTTTAAAGCTTAAAACCTATGCTATTTTTCTACATAATCGCAGTTTCTGTTCAAACACTTTTACAAACGATGCTCCAACTTTTCTATCCCCCCTGTTATAGAATTCTGCCACCAACCCTTTGAGAAATTGAATACCCTCGTTCTTGACTTCATCATTGGTACTGAAGCGTAAGCCATCCAAGTGTTCCTTTAAATTTGGGAGTAAATGATAATCACTTGGGGCTAGGTCTGGACTGGGGGGGGGGCACAATTCTTTCTGGATTGCATATCTCAGTTTTCTTTGTCGCAATATCTGTCGGAGTTTACTGTTGTTCCATGAGGCAAAAAGTCAATCAAAAGCAGGCCCTTCTTGTCCCAAAAGACAGTTGCCATGACTTTCCCAGCAGACTGCGTTTGATTAAGCTTCTTCGGCTTAGGCGAAGTTGAGTGACGGCATTTATGTGATTGCTGCTTGGTTTCGGGAGAAAGTGAAATGCCCATGTTTTGTCGCCTGTAACGATGGAATCCAAGAATTCTTCCTTGTTGTCTTCAGATTGTTGCAGAAATTGCTGGGCACACACGACATGTTTCTGTTTGTGGTTTTCTGTGAGCATTTACTGTACCTACCGCACACACACTTTGTGATAGCCTAATTTTTCAGTTAAAATCTTATGAATTGTGGTGTTGGAAGTGTCAGGAATACGCAAAGCGAGTTCGTTAGTGGTAACCCTCCAATCTTCAAGCAATATTCTCTCAACTTCTTCGACAATTCCATCTGAAACTGAAGCCCTCCCGCTCCGGTCTTCATCATGAATTTCCATGCCTTCACTGAATTCTCTTCACCATTTGCAAACATGTTGAACAGATATGCACTTTTCCCCAAAAACGTCAATTTACTGACGAGGAATGTCAATAGGTGAAATCCGTTTTGCATTTAAAAAATGTATCACAGTGTGAATTTTGCATCTGGCAGTAACAGAGATAGGGAGCTCTATCTTCGAAGGCTGCTAGGCCGGCAAGGAGTGATGTTGCGAGGCGGGAGTGGTGGGAATAGAGAGAGGGAGAGTCGATGAGTAAGGCAGTATTGCCAGATTTCTCCCAGCACGTTGCATTCTTTCTCAGCAGCATAGGGAACCTTATTTTACGAATGATCCTCATATAATCAGGCACAGATACAGGCAGGGGGAAATAGGGCACTAAAGAATGTTTTACAGAGTGAAAGAATGAAGCTTTGGGTGCCAGGAAAAGTGGATGCACAGCCAAAACTCATGTAAGAAATAAATTTCCAATAATTTTTTGGCAACAGTATTTCTTTAATGTCTGCAATCATAAATACCATAATATTATGCATTTATTAACTTTTCAAATCTGTGTATCAATTTTGAAGGTAGGAGGAAGGGGCATGAGGAAATGAGTATATGTGTTATTTGTTTATCTCCAACACCATCAATTGTAGGAACAGTAGATTTAGTATTTTGATATATAGTGTCTTTTTCCGAATTAATATAATATCTCTTCAAAAGAGAAATATACTTTAAATTATAACCATATTTAGCTTTTTGGCACCATGAAGGTGACAATTGATTTTATGCATGTCAAAAACTGTTCACTGATTTTTTACTTGACCATTAATTAAATCCAATGTCAAAATATATGCCTAAAAATGATATTTTCAAACACCAGAGTTCTTCTCTTTAGCCACTTGTAAAATATGTATAGTTCCTTCTTATACACCCCATTAAGAAAAAGAAAAAACAAGCAAAATATTAAGCATACTTTAAAATCACCAATTGTTTTATCTGAAATGAAGAACAGAATAAAGTACTTACGAAGTTCACAGTTATCTCCACCGTATCCATACTTGCAGACACAGCCGTGTAAAGAGTTGCATATGTAATTTTCACTTTTACATTGACACTGTTCCATGCAATGATCTCCATAATACCCTTCAGGACACACTGAAATTTGAAAAAACATGTCAAATCTTGGAAACAGCAAGTAATTTAACTCCATATTTGTTTAATGAAATAAAATTAAACATGATTATCACATTAGCAATCTTTCAAGCTTTTACTTCAAATACTACAAGATGTACTTTTTCCTTCCTGAAATTGCTTCTATAACTTAGATCGACCTTATACTTAATAAAACTGACTGAAACTGATATTAAAATGTGCACCACTTATATGAAAAGAAGGACGTTTATGATAGTTAAGAGGCAGAAAAAGAAGAAGGACTGTGATTTTCTGAAATTTTTAAGGTTGATTCAGTTTTACAAACTAATAAAAATTGTAATCTGTTGATAAATGTAAAAAACATTACTTTACAAAACAGCTGCTAAAAAACTAGGGTGCATCTTATAGTCTATCGCACCTTATAGTCCGTCAAATCACTGTGGATTTCAAAAGTTTAAACAAACATAAAATGTTCTTTATTAAAGAACAATAAATTATTAAACATATTATAACATTGAATCATTTAGAAAATTCACATTAAAAAGTATAAATAAAAACACTATAATGACTTTGATGAAAACTAAATAAACTTCTAACTAAATGTCTCAAAAACTATACACTTTAGGGAAAAATCATAATAGATCACCTACAGACCATGCAATTTATTTAGAAAGTTTAAATTTTTATCAATTGTCTCAAAATTTGCATATTGTGCTTTTGAGGCAGTTATAGACGATACAAATTTTCCATAGCTTTTTCCAAGTCAAAAGTGCACTGCAGTCAATGTAAATGAATCATTACTGAATTTTTTTACTTCTATATTTTGTGTTTATAATGAGGATATTTCCCTTTTCAAACTTTTTTAGATTCATATACTGAAATTTTTGGTGAGTGCTCAAACTTTTGAAATGTAATGTACTTTCTTCCCAATGGTCAACAGCAAATGCATACCTTCGGTGCAACGACTTCCCATCCAACCAGGAGGGCAGCGACACATACCATCACTTCCGCGACAGGTGCCTCCATTTAAACAACTACAGTTTTGCTTACAGAGCAATCCAAATGTTCCATTAGGACAAGCTGAAAAAAAAACGTTCCATTTACTTTGATTTTAAATCATATGTTATTTACAAAAGTACTGTTTCCCACTTAAATATTATTACATTACTTGTGTTTACTTTATTGTGATCAAACAAGTATGAACAAAATCAAATCAATACAGAAGCATGGAAAGTTTTATTATTAAAATCAGCATGTAATAGAAAAAAGAAAAAGAAAAATTTTGAAGTTGAAAAAAGTGTGCATATATTTGACTTCATAAACAAGGTAAGAATTAACTGCAGTCTTTGAAAGTAAGGAAAAAATTTGGCAATGCTTTCTTCAATGCACATTAAGATTTACAAAAACCTTTAATCATCAGTAGACTTTAGAATATTTGTTAAAAAAATTTTTAAGCGCGACTCGAGTGTCCTTTTTGAAGAAAACATAGTGCCCTTCTCAGAGTTCCCCCTGGCGGCCCTTTCATCCTGGAGTCAGCCCTATATATTGTTTCTTTTCCTTTTCTAATAGTGATCAATTAATGCTCAATGTTTTAACATCTAGTTGAATCTATTTTTAGGAGAAAAGTGATCCCCTTCCTTCTCCAAAAGTGTCTTCAGACTCCTTTCTCTGTAATTTCTAATTTTAATGAAATAAAATATGGATTCATTTCTTAGTTCAAAAGATAATAACAAAATGTTTTATCCGGTTTACATTAGAGTACTGTTTCATTAAATTCATAAATAATTTGAAAACTCTTTGAAACTAAACTTGTTTTTAAAATATAGTGAGAAAAATATACGATTATAAAAGTATTGGATGCAGAAAAATGCCACTTTTTTTCACCCTCTTCTCCCTTGTATACACTCAATAATTTATGACTTGCCTCTTGATATTTTAAAAACTTGGCACTTTGCATGGTTTTCCAAAATAATTAACATATTGGTGAACAATGTAAAGTTACTGGGAAACAAAAACAGATATAACCCAGATAGCATGCTTACTTGCAACAAGTTTGATTTTTCCATGATATGCTTTTGTTACGACAAATTAGACGAAACAAATGTGTAGCAAAGCTGTTGCAAGGTTGACAACTTGAGCAATCACTTCCTTGCAACACAATTTTGCTGCAAAAGTGTGGCAAGTCTGTCATTCAACGCATGCGCAGGCCATGGAGTGGAAGTTTGGCGGTAAATAATGCGAATGTTGCATCTGGCAACACCCACCACCCACAACAATGTGCTAAAAAGAAAGAAAACGGCGTGATCGTGCATCTAAACAATTCTTCTTCGGAGTTTTATTTCCTGATCGGATTAAGATGTGAGTGTTTTCTTATTTGTTGGGTACTTAATTTATTGAGATTTAATTTTAGCATGGGGTAATATTTTAAGAACGATTCATTTTTGTACTTCTAAAATGCTGGCAGTGAAAGATTTAAGGGTTGACTAGTATGTACTGTATTATTAGTGATATAGCTATTTATTCATTTAAGTAATTTACTATCGTGTTATTTCACTAGTAGATGTTCGATTTTTCCTCAAACACGAATTTTTTATTTAAAAAAATATTCTGATGATTTTAGATTTCATTACCTCGTATTTATAGATGCATTTTTAATTTTCTCTTTGTGTCGTTATTTTTTAGTTTTCAAATTTTGTCTGTTGCATTTATTTAATAAAAACTTCCATTTTTTCGAGATTGAATTTCTTTATTTTGTAAAATATTTAGATAATTATAGAGGTTGCATTTTTTATTTTGTGTTTGTTAATGTTTCTTTTTTTTAAATCTTCTCTTGAATATTAATTTCGTTTATTAAATTAATTTTGAAACTGAATCGATTGACTCTGTATTTGTTTTTTCTTTTTTAATTCGCTTTTTAATTTTTGCTATTGTATCACTTTTGTGAAATTTAGATGCATTTTTTGTTGCAATTCTTGAATTTTATTTTTATATTGATATGTATTTATTTAATTTGAGTGTTAAAATTACTTCTTTTTAATTTGATGTTTTTAGATTTCCTTTTTCTCGTACTAAGATGCAATTTTAATTTTTAAGATTCCAAGAAAAATCTTTATTTTGCTTTATAATTTAATTAGGGTTTTTTAAAAAAAATTCGTTATCATTTATCTGATATATAGTATCATATTTAATTTTGTTGCTGTGGTACTTTCTTGAATATTATCTATTGATATGTGTTTAGTTTTTAGGGTACTTAATTTAGGGATTTCTGTTTAATGTTTTCAAGAAATAAGGTTCCTTTTTTATCATTAAATTTTGTTTGTTGCTATTAGGACTTCTTGAATTTTATCTATTGATATTCCCATTGATTTTGAGGGCTGCTCATTAATGATGTCACTCTTTTCCCCATATATTTGACCCCCCTCCCCCCTTTGACATATTAAGGCAGATTTTACTTCTCTATTAACTATTTTGTTTTTAGTTAAATAAAATTACAGAGGCCTTTCTTTAAGAAAAAGTTGTTCAGTAGATCACAAAACCAAACTGGATTCTATACTTAATCAATATAAAATATCTTCATCTGTTTTTTCATTGTTATTATAGATATATCTAGAAGTGAATCGGTTTTTAAATTCTTTTTATTGAAGATGACTATTCCTTACTTTCACCACTTTGATTTACATTGTTATTGTTTTTATAGTTACATGAAAACACAAGTGCAATTTTTGATGAAGAAGAAAAATTAATTATGTTTTTTGAAAATTCTGACCTGATTGTTAAAAAAATAAGCAAAATAGAGTTGTTTTGTGATGGCGAAAGAGCTGTAAGAATGTAAAAACAAAATTTTCTTTTTTATCTGATCAGGTTATCATTTTTGCTATGTGTATTTAATTGTGCGACTGAAACATTTAATATCACCTGTGGATTGAGCTATGAATTTGGAAAAAAAAATTAATCAACCATTTTAATTATCAGTTGATAAAGTTGTCTCCGAGAGAGGGTAGATTTCTTGCCAAGGAACTAAATCAAAAGCTTTAGCAACCATATGGTTCACCAGCAACACCTTGCAGATTTAGAACTATCCACTACCTGAACCGTTAATTTTAATAATTTAATGAATTTTATTTTAAAATTGATAGCTATAAAAGTCTCAAATATAAATAAAAGCTCAATTTTAAATAAAAAAACAGTTAAAACATTGTTATAATAATCCATTTTTTAATATAATTGATGTTAAGGGGTACATTGATTTTTTTTTTTTTTTTCTTTTAAGCTTTATTAAAGTTTTCTTGTCAAGATGGAGGCAAATGAAATGCTGAAGGGATGACCTTGATTATCTGAGCTTTACACCTGAAGTGGCAAGAGCCCAACAAAAAAGGCTGAAAAATTCCTGCTTTGCAACAGAAGCTTTCAAAATTGATTTTTTGTAAGTATGCTTTTCCTTGTAAAAACATTTTTTAAAAAATGAAATAAATATAGGAATATGGACAGGTTTAACTGTTGAATTTTGTCTGGCATATTATTTAACTGTCTAAAAAGATTAAGGGATTCATAGAAGAGAGGGTCTTCATCTTGCATGTTACTTTGTTTTTCCCTATTCTATTTTCGAGTACCTCTGAATCAATTTGATGCATTTTTTAAAATATGTTTCTCTTGCAGCATAATTTATATTTGCATTTTCTTATTGAAATTTATTCATCCTCATTGACTTGTATATTATTATTAATTGTCTTGAGAAACTATTTAAGAATGGTTTAGCATTTAAGTTGCCTTTTTTAAGGTCATGTACAGAGAACAATTTTTTCTAGAAGAAAACTTTAATAAATAATAAGAACTGTTAAACTTATGGCTTAAAAATGTACTAATACAGCAAAAAACTCTAATATTCTGTTTAATTGAACCTTGAAAGTTTTTAAAATATTGTGAATAATTTACCTTGACACTGTAAGCAAACACATATGAATATGTATATTCTATGTACAAAAATATAGAACTTAACTGTAACTTACATTAGTTGTAATTTTTTCTTTTGAAAAAACAATTTTTCAACCGACTTTCAAAAGAGGTTCTGGCTGATTAATTTTTCTATTTCAAGCCCTTGTTAAACTTACAAGCTTCTGTAACATTTCTTATAGTTTATTATATTTTTTATAGTGATAGTTAATGAAATCCTCAAGTCTGATTTTGTTGTCTATGGCTTATTGCAGGGAAAAATTGATTTGTTTCTTTTATTGATTTCTTAAAAAATTAGCATTATCCAGCTGGTGTTTTCATGTGAATGAATTGCCGTATAACGACAGTTCTCAACATGAGGGCATACCCCTTGGGAAGGTGTAGAAGAATTTCAAGAATGTAAAAGTAACTGCAGTTTCCTCGATTTGTGGTTACAATATAAACTATAATGTTTTTTTAACAATACAGCACCTATTTGTACACTCAACTATCTACTACTATTGTAAATTATTCCTTTTTTGCAGACAAGTTTCTTCAGAAGTTTTGGTGTTCTTAGTGCAGTTTTCATACACATATCTATGAATACAGAATTTCAGCAATACCATACATCAGTGATTCTCAACCACTGTGTCATGGCACTTTAGTGTGCCGTCAAATTTTAGAAATCTACGTAATAAAAATTATAATGCTTCTTATTACAAGTAAAGTTTGTTTAAATAAAAGAAGAGTACACTATAGAAGAAAACTTGTTTGTACAGTTAAATACCATGTTTTTTAATTTAAATTAATTAATTATTTTACAGTGTTTTATAGGTAAGTAAACAACTTTTTAACTTATTGTTTTCTTTGTGTGCTGTCAAATTTTGAAAACGTCCATAGTGTGCCCCAACAAAAAAAAAAAAGGTTGGGAATCACTGGCATACATGACCAAATATTCAGCAAAGGTGGATGTGGTAATAACCTGAGATATGCTTTGTCACAGCTACAACCAAATGTTCAAAAACTTGTCAATGACTAATTAATGTTGTGAAAATGACAGCTGCATACCAACCTCACCTACACCCTTGATTATCTCAAATACATTTGATCTATATTTTAATTTTTTGGCAACTTATAATATTAATAAAAGCTTTTTGTTTTTTCTGTTGTAGGATGGAAAGATGCTTCTTGTGTGACGAAGATTTCAAAATTTTTACATGATTCAATTATTTTGGAAGTTATTTTAATAAAAGATGGTTTAGAATGGCTTATTTAAATTTTTATTTTAATAGTTTACATTTTTCCTCTTCTTTCTTTATTTATTGCTTGTGAACTTAATTTAATAATTAAAAATTCATAATTTCTTTTTTCTTCGTAAAGGGTCACTACCAATCTTAAAGTAACAAGCATTTACTTACCTACTTGATCTTTCATTTTATTTTTTAGGTGAAACACATATGAAATAAAATTTTAAAATAAAAATTGAAAAAAACTATAGAAAAGGAAATTTTTTATAAAAAAATTGGCTTAGTGATTAGATATTTATTAGTAATGAATAAGGAATTTGAATTTAGCTTTAAAAATAGTGATGCAAGTTAAGCCATCTCTTTTTATTTTTAAATTATAATTTCTGTTTAGTGCATTTTTTTAAGGTCATAAATAAATAAAAGTCAATCTGTAAAGTATATAAATACCAGCCAGAACAAAGATTCTAATCCAATTAGAACAAAGATGTTTCGGAAATAAAAATGGATTTGCTTACATTTTTTAATGCGAGACTGCAGTCGTTGCACTGCTGTATGTCTCAGTATTACTTTATTGTTCTTATTTATTCATTCATAAACAGGATTTTTTTTTTTATATGAACTAAATCTTGTTTGATCATTTAAATATATTTTGCAAATTTCATTCACTTCCAATCTTTGTAAACATATGCAGCGTCCGAAAAATCCCGGGGCCAGGTCGCCTGGTCGACTAAAAAATATGCCTTGGCGACTAGTTTTTCAGGTGGCGCCAAATGAAAATATTATAGCTGGCTCCTAAAAAATTTTCATTGGCTCCTAAGATTTTCGGATTTTTGTCGGACTCTGAATATATGTATATATACACATACACTGTGTGTACATACAAGTTTTATATCTTCTGAAAGCAATAGTGGTAATTTATTGCTAATAATATTGATGCTACGGTATGTAGTCAACTTCATTAAATATTTTCAGTCTTGTGATTTTTGAAGAGTGGTGCTCCTGCTTCTTAATTTTGGTTTTGTATTGTATATATAAATTAAGTGTTCTTATTCATGTAACTTTAAATGTTCTAAAAATAGTAAAAATAAAGCTTGTATGATAATAAGCAATTTTAGTCTTGTTTTATTTATGTTTTGTACCTAGTTGAATGATCCTATTTATATAAAATTTGTTGAATGCATGATCATACATTAAAAATGTATATAATATGCCCAAAATAACTAGAAAATTCGACTCTATATGCAAATTAAAGTGTATTAATCTATATAAACTAAACCTGAATCAAAGTTGTATGTTTCTAATTAATATAGTGCAAAAAATCTTACTTAAGGATTAAAAATGACAACAACAGCCTTTGACAATCTAGACATTCATATGCTTCACTGCTTCTTTTCCTTTAAAGTGGTAAATGTGGATATATTGGGATAGGGGCCATTTCACAGTATTTTCTAAAATTGTAGAGTCCGCAACATGACACTTTTTTTATTATGACTATGTAATTTCCAGTTTAATTATCGCTAAATTTTATTTTCAAATAATGTGCTCAACACATTATTTGAAAATAAAATTTGGTGATAATTAAGCTGTAAATTACGTAGTTATAACAAAAAACGTGTAATGTTGCGGACTCTACGTTTGGACAAAATACTGTGAAATGAGCTTAAATGCCACAAATTTGCATCAAACTTGATAGGACAAAAGTGAACTTGCAAGGGATTTGCAGCAAGTTTGATACAAGAAAGATCAATTTGATATTACAAAGCTTGCGTTCCAACTAGTTTGCTACAAATTTGCAGCAAACTTAGTAAACTAGCAAAGAGTTTGCAGCAAATTTGCACGTCAATGGTAAATTCACGAGGAACTTGCTGCAAATTTGATATAGCAAAGCTAGCTTTTGTACCAGTTTGTCTCCAACTTGCAGTGAACTTGACGTGACTTGCATGACAAGTTCACTGCAAGTGCGAAGTGTGGTGACTTCGGCACTTGCGTAAACTTGCTACAGTCTTGCTTTGAACTTTCAGGCTTGCATTATGAACTTGCTGCAAGTTTCCAATTTTGCAAAGCAAGGTTGCTGCAATTTTGTTGCAAATAAAAATTGCTATCTGGGAAAGCATTCTCAAAAACAACAAGGGTGAAACTTACTTCATACAACACTTTCACAAAAATCAAAGATTATTAGTACTGCATTTTAAAAAAAAAACTTTGAAAAAAGGCAATACAATAACAATTTACCGATTTCAAAAATGGAACTTACGAATACTGCAATCTTCTCCTTTCCAACCAGGCAAACAATGACATTCACCATTAGCAGGGTTGCATTCACCATCATTTTTACATTTGCAAGTCTGCGCACAAAGAGGGCCATAGTGTCCATTAGGGCAAGCTACAAAATTTCATGCTGTGCTATTAGTTCATGACTTCATGTTTGTAGTATGAAATAGTCAAGTTAGTGTTTCTTAAAGCAATTGGCATTGAAAATAATAGGTATATTTCATGCACAATAAGATGGCTAATATGTGAAACTAATTTTGTAAAAAAATAAGGTGAATATTGAAAAGTATGAAACTCTCATAC
This sequence comes from Octonoba sinensis, assembly GCA_038502835.1. Taxonomy (NCBI): domain Eukaryota; kingdom Metazoa; phylum Arthropoda; class Arachnida; order Araneae; family Uloboridae; genus Octonoba; species Octonoba sinensis. The sequence goes on along the minus strand of CM076601.1, from coordinate 125,825,207 downwards.
CTTATATAATTCCATGCAAACATAATGTGTAATATTTTTCGAGCCACAAAAATTGAGGGTTGGCATACAAAAATGGGAAAATCACTGATTAGTTTTTGTATTTTATCATCGCTGAATTAAAGCTTGGTAAGTCCTAATTTGGGAAAAGGCAACTGTGTATGCCTATATTAAGAATGGCTTTAATTTGTTGAAAGAAATGTGAAGAAGGGAAATGGAAAAATTGAAGAAGGTAAACAGAATTTTAGTTTTAACTTATGATCGCAAACAAGAAAAGGGAAGTATGTATGATTTGCAACATAAAGTCAAAGCTTATATAATTCAGCTGTTATATTACAGCAGATGATGACAGTTTTAAATTCAGTGAAAAAGATAAAAAGAGAAGCGATATTTTCAAAAGATTTTCCCTTTAAACTTGCATAGATTCTTAGAAAGGATGCTTATTTTAGTAGGTACGTAAATGAATTGAATAGGTTGCCAGGAGTTGACAGATGTGATGGAATGAACATATTACACAACTAAAGAAGCCCATTGTGAAAAGATTTTCATTGAAAATCGCATACATGTTGCATAGTTACTATGATTTCTTCTACAGTGCCAGAAATAGTGATGTGCAAATAACCAGTGCAAAACTTTATTCTTGTTGCAGTTCTATTTCTTTGCAGTAGACAAATGGTAGGTCCCTTTGTAACTCCAAAAAACATGTATGCAATTTTCATAGCAATTTTGTGCCTAACCATATGAGAAATTTTTAAATTCTATAGTTGATGCATGAGTAACTATTTACAACGTATGCAGTAAATAGTTAAAAATAGGGCAATCAATCTGTATTGTGCATTGATGAACAGGCAAAGACCAATCTCACCAATCTCTAGGCTAAAGCTGATTGATTCTTCATGTATTTGTATATATTTAAAACAAGTTTCCAAGTTTGTCTGCCCTCGTAAACGCAAAAATTATTTTATTTTTAAAGTTACAACACTTCAAAATTATGAACATGAAGTGTATTTTAAACATTTAAAATTTGCATTAAAAACTTTAAAATTTTATACAGATAATTTCATTTTACTAAAGAATTCATACTGCAGGCATTACTACCTTGAAATGAAAAGTAGACAATTCTTAGCAATCAAAGCATACTTTTTGTTAGTAAAATATCAAAATGATAAGCAACCTTCCAGAAAAATTTCTTGAATTCTCATACAATATAACACTATTACAATAAAGTCATTAAAGCAAAGTTAGTAGTCTAAATTACATTAATCTTATATTACTTATAATCATGCAATTATTAGAATATAAAGAAAAACATGTTATGAGCATGCTAAAAAAAAGCATATATTGTTTTCATTATGGTAAAAGTTACTAAATTCACTAATAAAAACATTTTTTTAAAAATGATGGACTGTGGTAAATTAGATTTTGCAATTAGTTAAATAAAAAGCAATAACACAATTAAAAAGTTACAAAAGTAAACCCACTGTAGGAATTAGGTATCGTAAATTAATTTTTACTATTTTTCATAACAATTTAAAAGTTTAAATTGCAATATCCTAAGAGACTTGGTGACTTCTACCAAAATGTCAAAAATATGCAATTATACTCATCATACCCTCCCCCTCCCAAAAAAATGCTTTATAATTACTGTGAAACATATTATAGTGCCTTTTTACAAGATCTGTATTCATTGAAAAGTTTGGAAAGGTTATAGCATCTATCAAACAAACAATATTTATCACTAAAACTGGAACCACTCCGAATGTCACAAAAACATAAAGTAAACTGTCCATCTTAAGGTTTAAGCAGTTAGAAGAAAAAGAGGAAGAGAGATTGAAATCAAAATAACATGAAAAAATTTTGTGCTGGTAAGTGAAATACTCAAGAGAGATGCTCCGGTGTCAAACAAGGGTGTTTTACACTGTTCATACTAGTGAATAAAAGAACAGGGCTTATGAAGATTCTCGGTGTTCTGTTTATCCTATCTGCAGCAACAATTTCTCAATGCAGTTCCATTCTCAATCGAAATTTGCAAAGAGTAAATGCTTGATAATGATTAAGTTATGATCTAGAAATGTGCTACTTCATTGGCAGAACAAAAATTACAATGTGTTTGTTGGACTAGTGTTCTTTTTTTTTTAATACTTTAAGTGGATTTGACTTAAAGTTTCATTGTGGATACTGTTTATCTTGATGACGTTGAAAAACAACGTTTCCTAAACAGGCTTGACAATGACTTAAGTGTTCATGTTCATAGCACTTGCGATGAATTTGAATCTTACTTTCACTACAACTAAGGCCAGTAAACCCAGGATTACAGTGGCAACGACCAGTTATGTGGTGACAGGTTCCATTACTGTTGATGCAGAATGGACAAGTTTCCGAGCAATTGTATCCATAAGAACCATGAGAGCATACTAAAAAAAATTGTGGAAAAAATATCAGCTATGAATTAAAAAGAGCTTTTAAAATAATACAATATATTGATTCATACATTAAATACATTATGAATAAAATGCTTCATTAAATTTGAAAGTACTTTGGCAGTGAAATCTTTACATAAATAAGTAATACATACAGAATTTATGCAGTTCATTCTAGATCTTTAAAAGGAAAGGGCACTGAAACTTATAAAAAAGGAAATGTTGATGTCTTATGAAATATAAAAAAGAAAGGGTACACCACTTCAAAAATAATAACAATGATGATAATAAATAAAGTAATACATATATACATTTTTTTGGGGCAAATACACATATTATATTTTTACCTACCCTTCACAAGTTTTGCAAATTTTTTGCAATGTAGCATATATTCCTCTCTGAAACTTTCCTCAACATAAGTGTTTCAAAGTCAGGCCACCTCCCCCCCCCCCCCCCCGCCCCAACCCACCCCGAAAATATTTCTGACTACAGCCTTGTGCCAAATTATAGCATTCAATATCCTTAAATGCATATATATTTTCACGCTCTCAAATACTCAGAAAGTGCGCATGTCCGGAATTCAGCATTTCCCACACCCTTCGGGAGTTAACACATGACCCATTGCGAAACAAATGATGCATGGAGAAAATATGGGGAAAAAGTGGATGCACTTTTTCTCAGAAAGAAAAAGCTAAAAAGTGAAAAGGGGCACAAAAGGGGTCCACTGCCACCCAAATGTGGATGCAGGATTTTTCTGAAAAGGAGCAATTTCTCAGTAAATTTCCTGGAATATTTGTTTCTGAGGAGAAAAATCATAGATTTAGTTCAATATACGATCTTGTTCTTGTTAAAAGGGAAAGTGGGGTGGCATGCCCTACTTTGTATATATATGTATAATAACTAGAGCCCAGATTACATGCAAATGCATTTTTTGCTTCTTTTGATGTTAGTACATATAAATGCATAAAATTGGAAAAGTTTAAAACTATCAAATATTATAAGTTTGTCATTTGTTTTTTTTTTTTTTTTTTTTTTTTTTTTTTTTTTGTTTTAGCTTGAAAAAAAAGTTTTTTTTTTTTTTTACAAACTTACAAAGATTGAAAAGTAAGACAACCAATGGAAAACCAAACTCAAGGAAATGAATGCGACCCTTTTCTGAAATCAATAAAAAAAGAAAAATTTCTCAAGGAGGGCAGCAACCCTGAATTAGAGTACATTTCTAGGGCAAGCTTAGTGGGTCTGAGCAATTGAGATTTTTGAGTTGCAAAACAGTAACTATTTTTTAAAGAGTAATTTGAATTTTCATATACAAACATGCCTAAAATGAAAGGCAGTAAAAGTATACTCATGAAGAGTTTGGTTTCTGATCAGAGGAAAGATTTGACTAAAGCACTGTACCTGTAACTACAGAAAGCCTTGAAAAACCTGTTTTGATTAATTGCAAAAAAAGTAATTATGGTGATTATCATTTTCCACGTGAATAATCATTTTAGTAAATATTTATTGCTTTAACAACAAAATGCAAAGATTAAAAGGTCAATCAATTTTTAACCAGATGCGACAACTTTGTCTAGGTGAGTAAAAAAATATTAGTGTATTTTTAAAATGTTATTTACATGTATATTTTAATGATTTTTCAATGTGTATAATTTGAGTTCTAATAAGAACAGAAACAATTTATGTAATAAATGTTCAATGGCTAAACAGCAATAAGCATTATGTTCTAAAAAAAATAATAATAAAACCACAAAATCAAGATCTTGCATGCAAGACGTTTTTATCTTACTTCTGTCACAGTTAGGGCCTGTCCAACCTCGTTCACAGATACAAAGTCCAGTCATTATATCACAAGAGGAGTTATTTTTGCAATCACAAAAATTACTGCACTCAGGACCCCACTGTCCACGATCACACTGGCTGTCACACCTGATTCCTGAAACAAAAAGTTAATTTTCTCAGGAGTTATTCATACAGGAATGAAAGATTAAAATAAACATGCACAGAAATATTTATACAAAGCTTTTTCAGTAATTAAAAACATTGCATTATAGACAGGAAGACATCAATTAAATGTGGTTCATCCTTTTATATACTGCAACTATTGAGAATGGAAGAAAAAATATGGGCTAGAAACATTCAATTATTTCTTAATGAATATTTTCAGTTACTGGGTAAATTTCACTTGAGAAATAAGCATGCTTAAAGAAAATTGATCCGCTGGAAATATTTAATGATAAAACCCCTGATGACATATTGTTTAGTGTGATACGGATTCCAAATAGTTAAAATCTTATAGCAAAGAACAAGTTCTCATTTAAAATTACACTAAATTGCATATTGATCATGTTACCACACTTGAATTCTATCTTTTATGTTTCAGACATTTTAACACAGTTCTAAGTAACTTATCTTTTAGACCATTTTTCTGATTTTTAAGATTCTCTTCTCTTGTATGCTATCACTCATCCTATTTTAATCAAAATTTCAAAAGATTCAGCATATTTTGTGAGTGAATGTGAACTCTTCAAATTCTAAACTCTCGAGTGCGCTCTGGAAGCTATGAAGTATCCTCCTCAGATTTTTTTAATTAAAATTAACATGTAATAAAACATTTATATCAATTTTTCAACAATGCTTTCTGAAATAATGACTGCAATGCTCTCTGAAATTTAAAAAAAAAAAAAGGAAATAACCACTCCTACTTTGTAAGCACGTTGCAACCAACTCTTTCCAATGCTTTTTCAAATCAAAACTTATAAAATGTTTTGGATTTATGACACTTTAGTTTGTAGTTCATAATAAATAGATTTCAGATTTTATTGTTCTAGGTGAAAACAAAATGCAATCTGGCTTCAAAATGGAAAGATTAAGGTAATGGACTGGACTTAAAATTAAGTTCAACAGTATGTGGTAAAGAAAATACATAATTTTTTTTAAAATAAGAACAATGAAGCTTCAATTAACAAGTTTAAGTTTTCAAAAACAAGATTTAAATTTTACATAAGCAAAAACAATGTTTAGCAAATACCTAGCCTTTTTAGTAAAGAACTGCTTTTGCTCATCAAAACTTAATAAATAATTAAATTCATTTATTTTAAATGAAGAAATGCATTCTTTTTACTAAATTTACTGTACTTTTTACTCTGTTTACTGTCATTTATTGTAATTTAACCTTTTTATTTTAGCGAATTATTTAAATTCGCTAAAATAAAAAGGTTAAATTGCAATAAATGACATTACATAATTGAGAGAATTAAGCTTTTATGAATAAATTAATATCAGCAATATGAAAAAGTAAAAATTATAAGCTGTTTATTGTTAAAAGTTGGAAGAAAAATTGTTTTAAAAGTGAACTAAAGCTCTTTTTAGACTATGCTAGCAGTTCATTTAAAGCAAAAAGAAAGGAGGGGAAATGCAGAAGCTGCCACATATTGAACGGAAAAAATTATGTTTATTTTGAATAATTTTTATTCCCCTTGCTTATACATTTTCAATGCTGTTATGGAATGAAAAAAAGAAAGGTACAAATATTTGATTTTAGAAATGGGATTACATATATTTTTTTTAAAGATATGTAAAGCACTAATAAATTAAACCTTTGTGGATGCTTGGATAGCAGCAGGACCAATGCTGCCCATTCACTTACTGTTAGTTTTGAATGAGTTTTTTACTGTGTAGTTTGGAAGAAAAGGAGAGGTACTTCCTGCTTGGACTTGTTATAGTAAATGGTTTTAGAGGTGGTACAAATTGCAAAGGATTAATCTTACGAAAGGAACATCAGCATAAATTATATAAGTTCACCCACCAGTTTAGTTCAACACAAATTTCATTCAATGCAAATCAGATGAATTAAAACATAGCTTTCACTTCTTTCAGAGAAAGAAACACCAAAAAATGCTATGGTATTTAGGTTATGAAGTTTTCAAAGCTTGGAGATTATTTATTTTAAATTGAAAACACAAAATCAAATATCACAAAAAGAAACCTTCAAATATATATATACATTCCATTCAAAGATTGCAATTTTTAAAGAATTCAAGTGAAACTTAGCAGTTAAAACAAACTTCTTCATATACTTTCTTACTTAATTTGAAAACATTTTGAAGTGTTGACGAAATAATTTTATATTAAATTAGTGTCTAATACATTAGCATTTAAAGATAAATGTTGTCCATGTTATGTGTAGCCTTGTCCAACTGTAGTTTTTATAGATCTGAAAATTGGCCAACTTAAAATCCAGCACAAAATACGAAAAGTTTCATTTTCAATAGTAATAATGCACAGATAGCCTAGGCAACCAAATGGAAAAACGTGAGCAAAAGCTTTACTTTTAAAATAATAATAATTTCACTTAGATGGAATGGTGAAGTGCACAGGTTTCCAACAGCAGCAGGTGTTTTTTGAAAAGCTAGTGCAAATGGCTCGATACAAATGCCAATAAAAAATCAGCTGTCTCCATACAAAAATAAGCAATCTACCTTTATACATAGTCCTAGCAAAGCTATGTTTGGAATACACTGTGCAGTTTTTTGCACCAGAACTTGAACATAGAGTAAGACTCCAAAGAAGAGAAACTAAAATAATAATAAGTTAGTTACTAAAAATATGAGAGCATTTTTGTAATATCTAATCCATAACACATTATCCAATATTTATTTCTTTTAATTATTACATTTTTATAAAATAAAAATAGAGATTCTACAGCAATATGGAATTCTTTTTTTAAGCACATAACTTTTATAAAACTTAGAAAATATAATACATATCAACAAATTTTGATTTGACCCTTCAAAAGTAATAATTAAGTGAATAACTGCATTAATGTTTATGAAATGTATTATATTTGATTTTAGACGAAACTCTGTACAATAACACAAAATCAAAGCTACATCACAATTGTTGAAGCTTAAAGATTATAATTAAACTCCTGAGATAAAATAAACAGTGGACTGTATAAAAAAGGGAACGAATCATTTTCCGTAAACTCGGTTTATTTTCGTACTTAGGAAGCGGACGTCCGACTTCCTCGAAATCCAAACGAAGACTGACTTACATTCGTGTGCACTGCGCATGCTCACATTCGAGTGTATTATAGCCCAAACAACAATGATTGATCAATTCTTGCTCTCAAATGAAATTTTAAAATGATAAATAAAATAATTTCAATGATGAATTCAAAATAAACTTTAAAGGGTCAGTTGAGGTAATTGTAAGCAAGGGGTAAGTGTAAACAAGCTTCATAAATGCACTTATGGTGGTTTTGAAAACTAAACAGGTGTGAGTAATGAATTTTTAACATAGGGAAGACATTGAAAGTTTTGTATGTTTCACAACTACTGTGGAAGTGTCACCATTGTTTGAAAATGACATGGTGAAAAAAGTTGTTTAACAAAATTTAGTGATCTTAGCTTATCGTGTCCAGCTCATCTATAAACACGAAGCAGTTTTAACCCTTTTTATTTGTCCTATGGAATATTGCTAAAAACATATAAATTTCATTCTTCCTGTTTTTTTCATGTTCAAGTTGAGTGTTTACAATTACCTATATTTTGTACTCTGGGGTAATTGGAAATACAGCAAGCTTATGCATTTACAATCTTTTGGGGGAAGACAAATATTAGATTTTGATGCAAATTATACTTTTGTGTCCATTTTGCATAAATGTTGTTGCTGTTGTTCCTACTGGCACTTGAAAATTCAAGCTCCGCTCGCAAGGCGACTAGGAATTAAGGCAGACAAAGGGAGCGGCTTCCATTTATTAATGAGCTCTGCTAGGGGTGGAAGTACAACTTGACTCGGAGGGTCCTTCTAATTTTGGAACAGCGCCCAGATGAGAGATAGTGGCCTAGGTTGGCACCCTCAGGGGTATTATTTCAAAAATGAAGGACAATTAGAGCCACAACGGATTTTATGTACATCAACTCTCATTAGCGTACACGGTCCCAGAGCAATCAGCCGTGAGAAGTAATCACCCGTCCAAGCATTGACCACGGCCAGTGCTGCTTCACTTTTGGTGCTCTGTTGGAAGCGAGCTTAACCGATTGACTCACTACAGGACACATTTTACATGAATCTACCGCCAATACTTGATTTTTATAAAATATTTCTCGTTAAATCATGCTTGTTTAAAGTGCGGCCCAAAAGCCTTTAAAATGCTCAAATGCAAATTATGAAATTAGTTACATTTACACATTTTTATTTAAAACATAAATGTTTGCAATACTTTTCATGTATCTAGCCTGCCCGGGCTTAAGAGTATAAGTCGGAAATTGAGATTTTCTTAAAAGTGCAATTTAAGTGCATCTAAAGAATACACTTGTCTTATACTGTTTGGCACCAACTTGAAAAAGTGTGTATCTACGCTATTTAGAGATACACTGTTAGAGCCATTTGAAAATAAAGAGGTTCCTTTAATATGTTAGACTTATACTGAAAAAACCCATTTTTTGACTTATATTCTCAAGACGGGGCATAATTGACTCATTGAAATTTATTTTGAAATCAAAATTGAAATTAAAACATCTTAGTATCAGGGTTCGAGCTAGGCCGCGCGATTGAGGGATTCCAGCAATATTTTTTGAAATCATACTCAAAAAAAAATTTGTTTGCGCTTAAATTTTTAAAATCCCACTTAAAATTTTGGTCAAGGAGAGAATTCCCACCATGTATTTTTTCCCAGTGTGAGCCCTGTAGATCCCCTGATAATTTACATTTCTAATTACGTGTGTATCTACTTGATGGCAAATTTTCTGAAGAATTATAATATTTATATGCACTATATTGCATTGTATTTTGATTTCCTAATCCTTTTGGCCAAAGGAGCCCTTCAAGAAACTTTTACAAATTTAAAATAAATATGTACCTGCACACATTTAATTCAAATTTTAAAAAAATATAATAAAAAGAAGTTAATTTATTTTAATAAAATTACATAAAGTTAATTTTTAGTTCAAGTTGTTTAAAAAAATATTGTATGTGCGGCACAACATTTTTTTTTTTTTGTTTTCAATGTGATCCTCAAGCGACCATAGTTTAGACACCCATGCATTAAATGGTCTCAGCGGACTCAAAAATAACTCAGTGGACCACATCAGGCCCATGGGCCACAGACTGAGGACCATAGCTCCTGAACTTCTTAAGTTTCCTTGCAGGATGGGTATTCCATGGTTTTCTATTTGCATCAACCTCATGGGAAAATAACTTCCTGTTTACATTTAATCCAGAGACTCTGGGTTAAACATAAACATGCTGGGGTAAATTTAATCACTGGTTCATTTGCTAACAAATAGTCATGTAGTTAAAATTTTTGTGCTCATTTATTCACAAGAAGTATAGCATTGGCTACCAATGCTTACAATTTTATCTCTCAAATCACTCAAGAGGTAAGGAAGGATACAAAATTAAAATATTGCAAAAGCATTTTCAATTACCCCAACTGACCCTACAATGTATACACAAATAAATAATTTTACAATGAAATGCAAGCAGGTTGAGATTTTAGAAGAATATTATTATGGCAAAATTAGATGTTTACTCATACAATACACATTATTGCTTTTCTGATACATCAAAAAATCATATTGAAGAAGATTTAAACTTTGATAGTTTGCACATAATTTCCAAATATTTATATTTCTTGCTATGGTTATTTTTCCTTTAATTTTTTAACTGCAATATGTTGTACATGTTGAGCATTATATGATTGGATATTTAAAACTTTTCATTACATAGTTATACATAGTTAATGAAATAACTTGCTTTAGATTTTTTGTTAATTTATTATAAAACAATTACCATTCCAGCCTTTCTGGCAAATGCATTTGCCAGTAACATGATCACATCCATCTGAATGATCCCAATCACAATCACATCTTTGAGAACAATCGATTCCATAAGTGCTATGCTAAAAAGACAAAAAAGAAAAAAAAAAGCAGAATTACTATAAATGGTTTGAAAATATTTATCTTTGATTTAATTGCAATTCTTACACACTTTCTTTTATGAATAAAACTTCAAACCACTTACAGTATTTATGTAAACCACAATGGAAAATACTCAATTCAAAAGCAATAATTAGCAAATAAAAATGGTTGAAAATAATAAATTACCCTAATTTTAATTTAGTACCCTTCAAGATAAATAAAAGGTCTGCACACATTGCACATATTTACAACTTTATTTCAATAAAACCACAAATGATATGCAAATCTATGAGTAAATTTGTGCACTTTATGGTAAGACACAGTAAAAGAAGTCATAGCTTAAAGATATTCATTTAGTAAATCTCAAAGTAAAAAATGCCCTTGCACAGCTGATAGTTCACTGAAAAGTTCTCAGACTTATAGCAAAAATTACGTAAAAAATATCATGCAATTAGTTATGATGTTATCAAACATATAAATGTCCGCCAGAAAATAATTTTAAAACATTTAGAAGAGAAAATGGTTGAAAAGCCACAACATGTTTAGGAGCCACCCAATACTGTACAGAAAAAATATTTACTTTCATCCAAAAATATTTACACCAAATTCCACTTGAGAGTCTTTGCAAAAGCATAATAAAATCAAGTCATTTTGGGGAAAAAGTTGATCAATGTAATAATGCGCAAAAAATATTGTAAGGAGAATTTACAAGTTGTAAAATCTCCTATTATAATATTGTGCCTTTAAAAAATATTGCCCGGTATAATATTGGACCATAAGTTGATGATATCCAACCAAAAAAAATCCAACACCTCACAATCCAAAATAGCATTTAAAATTAAAAAAGATAATTAAAAAGAAAAGGAGATATTCTAATTATGGTTATAACTTTCTAACGCCTCTCTTGAAAAGTCAATGTTGAGTTGACTGGTGCAGTTGAAGTTTCTTAGTATTGGGTTCCATAGGTATCTTGTCAAATATCACCAGAATCGACTGACTATCTGTCACTGGATTTGGCATCTAATTTTTGGTGCCAATTTGCTGACAATTTGCCAAAACCAGAAGACACAATGTACAAAAAGCACTAAGCAATCTCTTTGATGGTAACTTCATTTGAGGTTGGAAATATTGATGAAATTAATTTGCTTAATCTGTTGCATTGCCAACTATTAGGCTTTTCTTCCATTAATACTAAACTACCAAAAATGATCCATTGATCAAGTAACAGTATATTTAATTCAATAAAGAGTTTATAAAAAATAAAAAACAATAGTTTAAAATAATAGTTTATTTCGACCTTACCCTCTCAAACTTAAACAAAGCATAATGGCAATAAAATATTAAAAATGAAATTGCTATGGTATTCATTGGATAAAAAAACACCATTTTAATGGTGAATCTTTATGACTTTGGGACACTGTAATGTAAATTTGCAGAATAATTTTAAGAACATATTGTTTCTACAAAAGTAACACTTCAGGATGAACGAAAAAAACATATAATGTAATGATGAATTTTCATGATTTTTGCACACTGTAATGTAAATTTAGAGAATAACTTTAAGAACACATTGTTATAGCGAAGTTAACATTTCAAGATGAACAAAGAAACATGTAGGTGGAACTTTTCAAAAATATTTAAACATGATGAATACATCAACTATTTAAAGAAGAGGAGCATCAGTACAGACGCATGTATACCTTGCATTTTTGTCCACAGTTATCACCAGTGTACCCTGCTCTACATGTACACATTCCAGTCACAGGGTGGCAGGCAGCTCCATTCTGGCATTGACACTTGTTCTGACATGCAGTACCATACATTCCCAAATGGCATGGTAAATTGCAATTAATGCCAGTCCAGCCTAATGTAAAGAATGATTTTAAAATGTTTAAAAAGTTTTATAAAAAATACAAAATCAAAGACAATACAAAATTTAAACTTTAATTCAAAATTATTATTAATATTTTATTAAAGCAATATTTATTCAAAGCCAAAAGTATTTCTTTTTTGTGTGACCTGTTAAAGCCTCCACTAACTCAATGAGAAAAAAAAGACTTCAAAAAAGCTGTATGCAACTTATTTTACAATTCTGCTGATTATGCATAATCTTTTGGAAATTTCAAAACATAATAGAAACAATCATATATATTTATTAGTACACTTTAATAATTAAACTTGGATTCACAACTGTGCATCAATTCTGTCTTATCATTTTAAAAATAAAATAATACATTCTACTAAATTTTGAAACTACCATTTCTATTTTATTGAACTAGAATTTATTAAGCATTAAAAATCACACATAAAATTTAACACTTGATATCCAACATTTCCCAAGTGAAAAACCTTTAACTTCGTTAAGCATTTAGTGAACCAAAATAGTTTTATTTGCTTACCAGGTTTACAAGAGCAGTATCCAGAGGTGTGAGAACAAATGGCATCATTTTCACATGAACAATTATTGGCACAATTTCTACCATATGTTCCAACTGGACATCTCTGTTTGCAACTAAATAAAAATATTTCAAGTATAATTTAAATAGATTTAAAAGAATTATCAATTTACAATAATTGCTTTATGAGGTTATTGTTTTAACAGACCGTAATATAAAAAAACCTCACACAAACTTGACAGCAGGAAAAACTTAGCTAAAAAATAAGTTTTATTTCATTACCTATAGTCATTATACTATACAAAAATATTTAGATGAAGCCTTAAATAAAATAAAGAAGCGGCATTACATTGCATAGCTAAAAAGTATAAATGTTTTTGGATATCCATTATCTAAAAGTCAAAATAAAGGAAGAGAGCAATTAGAGAGGCAGGAATGGAGTGAAATATAAAACTGGATACCTCAGTTAAAGCTTAAAAGTTACACATGTTATTATGAACGTAAAAATTTCCCAGGTTTTTAGAAGGTGTTTTTGAGAATTCTGTAAAATGTATGTTTGAAAAGTCACTTTCTACACTTCAATAAAACAAAGTCTGTAGACTCAAGAAATATTTTAAGTTTGTTGTTTATAAAATTTATTTCTTTCTTAACACAAAAACACTGCATTCACCTAAAAAAAAAACATAGGACATCTAAAATAATTTACTATATAACCTACTATACATCTTATGCACCGTCACTCCTCAACAACATCATGCAATTCGAGTCCATTATGAACATTATTCACAACTAAATCACCAAAAAAAAATATTTCAAGAGAAAAAAATCATAAAACTTACTCAGTTCCTATATAGCCAGGTTCACAAATACATGTTCCATTCACAGGATCACAAAGGGCACCATTAAAGCATGTGCAAGTTTGCTCACAACCTTCACCATATGTTAATGGAAGACATGGTCGGTTGCAATAGTCTCCTGTCCACCCTGGAGAACACTTGCAGCGTCCTGTCCAGGGATGACAACTAAAAAAATAGGAATGAAAGGACATTAAATTTAGAAAACATACAAGTAAATTTCAAGAATGTTTGTCTAATTTGTACTCAACACAGCCAATGCAATTTTAAAAAACTCTGCACTTCACAGTTACTATCTTACACAGTTATTTCTTAAATAATTTATAATTTGAAAGATGATTAGTTAATTTAAGAAGCTATGATGATGATGTAGAAGTTCCAAGTCAAAAATCTGCTTTGCTTTGTGAATTTGCAATGATCTGACTTTTAAAACACAAGGCATCTAAACTTTACGCTGTGAGAGATATCGATTTATATTTTCTCTATGACACACGCTTAAAACATTCAACTTCTCAGCATAAACTTCTGTTCATATATATTGTCAAATTCAATTGAAAAACATAATCTCTTCTGTTGTAACCTTTTATTCTAATAGATGGCGCTATGTGTAATTATGCTCTCTCTCTTGAATGTTTACAGTACGCAGATGAGATATTCGAATGCCGCCATGAAGTTCCCTGTTTTGTGTCTTCTATTGTGTAGTTGTTATTATGTAAATAAATTGGTGTTTGTACTATCCAACGATGTTCTCAGTAAGATTTAGCATTAACACAGTGTCGTATACCTCATAGACACAACAGTAATTGGCGACGAGGTGAAAAATAGAAGAGAAAATGAAGTTCGTATTTTCCTTTTTGTTCTGCCGCTAACTCTTCAAATACGTAAGTCACTTTTTATTTTCGAAAATTTATCGTTCCGGATGAAATTTGCTGTGATGATGGTGTGGATTTTGGATGTCACTGTTAATTTTTATTGCCTCAAATTACTGCATATGAAAGTTAAATTCGTTTGAACTGGCTTATACGCTTTTTTTTTAACGAAAATTACCTGTTCTGTCTACATTCGTTCATGTTACGTGTTTATAAGTTTAATACTTAGTTTTCAAAAATGGATGCAGATCAATTTAAGCAGCTTCTAACTACTTTTGCCACTATTTTAAATCAAAATCAAGAGCAATTACTCGAGAAAATTCAAATGCAATCTATTTCGCTTTCAAATGACTCTGCATCAAATGTCACGGCTTTTGAAAATTATGATTCGAAAAACGAAAAATTCAAATGTTATATTGAAAGACTTGAAAATTATTTTGCTGTTAAAAATATTACCAACACTGTAAAGAAAGCTCAATTATTATGCTCTTCTATTGGTCCTGTCCATTACAATAATTTGTCAGCATTTTTGGGGCCGGAAAAGCCACTTAAAGATCTAACTTACGATGAATTAACACAATCATTTTCGCAAATGTTAACACCTAAGAAGAATGTAGTTGTCTCGCAGCATTACTTTCTGTCAACATATCAAAATGAAAACCAAACTATTCCGGAGTATGTCGCTACGCTGCAGGGAAATTTGTCAGAGTGCGAATTTCATATCCAATGTCCTTGTGAAAAAAATATTTCCATTGCAGAAGTTTTCTTACGTGCCCAATTCGTACGCGGTATTCGTGATAATTCAATACGAGAAAAATTGCTTGAATCGGATGAAACGAAGTTCGATGAAATTTTAGCAAAGGCCATTGCTTTGGAAGCTTCACGTTTACAGAGCAAAGAGCTGATGCATAGTACTTCGTCTAGTATTACTATCTCAGAAAAGGCCCAGCACGATACGCATAGAATTTCGCAATTCTCTAAATCTCGCCATGATCGCTATTCAAATAAAAACCGTGATCGATCCGCTTTTAATCGTAGTTCAAACCGTCCTCAGTCTCAAAAATATACCAAGCCTAGGAGAGATAAAATAAATTATCGTGAACTAGGAATTGATAATTTATGCTTTAATTGCGGAAAAAGTAATCACCGATCGAATGAATGTCGCATTGACCGAAGTAATCTGAAATGTAAATTGTGTAATAAAGAAGGACATGTCGCTAAAGTATGCATTAAATCTCTGTGCAAAAAGAAAGTAAATGTCAAACATGTTATTAGTCACTCGTCAGAAAATTATCCGGAACAAAATGAGGTAATAGCTTTTCCTTCGTATGGTGTCAATAATGTCACAGATGAAGTTTACTATACAAAATTTGTTGATTTATTTCAAATATCTCCAAAATCCGAAAAGTACATTGTTCAGGTATTCATCAATGGAAAGCCTCAAGAAATGGAGATTGATTCTGGAGCAAAGTACTCCATCCTCCCAGAAGATAAATTTACAGCTCTAAATCTCAGCATTGACTTAAAACCTAGTAATATTAGTTTCCGTGGATTTTCAAATAATGTTGTTCCATGTAAAGGCAAAGTAAATGTGAATGTCACCTACAAGAATAAATCCATTGTCGAGGAATTATATGTTGTCCCTTCTGGACATGCTTCTCTTCTCGGTCGCACCTGGATCAGAGGACTTGGTCTCGATTTAAAAGAGATAGATGCTGATATGTCATTGAACTTATCAAATCCCACTGAATTCATAACAAATACTCTTCAAGTCACGGTGGATGATATACTGCAAGAATTTCCTGACATATTTCAAGAAAAAATTGGTTACGTTCCAAATTGTCAAATATCTCTTATTCTCAGGCAAGACGCAAAACCAGTCTTCACAAGGGAAAGAAACGTGCCTTATGCTCTCAGGGAACGTGTAGAAAAGGAATTAGATAATTTAGAGAAAGCTGGAATCATAACTCCCTGTGCCACGAGTGACTGGGGCTCACCACTGGTTATCATTCCCAAACCTGACGGAGGTGTAAGACTCTGCGTTGACTACAAATGTGGTGTAAATGAAAGGTTAGTATCTGCCAATTTTCCGATTCAGTGCATCGAAGACGTTTTGTGCAATTTACGAAATTCAAAATATTTTTGCAAGCTAGATTTATTTAAAGCGTATTTGCATCTTCCAGTTGATGAGCAAAGCAGAAGCATTCAAACAATAACAACACACAGAGGAACTTACCTTATGAATCGATTGAGTTTCGGAATTAAAACAGCACCTTCAGAATTCAATAGAATTATGTCAAAAATTTTGCAAGGGCTTCCGAAATGTGAAACCTATTTCGATGACATTATCATTCATGGAGCTACATTAGAAGAATGTACAGAAAATCTAAAATTTTGCTTAAAGCGACTTTCTGATTATGACTTGCATGTAAATAAAGCAAAGTGCTCATTTTTTCAAACACAAATAGAATATTTAGGTCCTTACATTGCTCAAAATAAAATTATGAAATCACCAGATAAAGTTAAAGCTGTGTCAGAAATGCCGCGACCCAGAAACGTGGAAGAAGTTCGAAGATTCCTTGGTATGATAACATATTACTCTAGATTTATCCCTGACTTCTCCTCAGTATCATATCCTTTACGTAAGCTACTACAGAAGAATTATCGTTTTCAGTGGACTTCGTCCTGTGAATCTTCTTTTCTAAAATTGAAGACAGAATTGTGCAATGACCGCATATTAGTACCCTATGATCCAAAATTGCCTCTTGTACTTACCTCAGATGCAAGCCCGGTTGGAATAGCAGCAATTCTTAGCCATGTAATTGATGGGCAAGAAAAACCAATTGCCTATGCCTCCAGATCCCTAACATCTTCTGAAAGAAACTACAGCCAACTCGATCGTGAAGCTCTGGCGATTATATTTGCAGTCAATCGATTCTACAATTATGTCTATGGAAGAAATTTCTTACTGGTTACTGATAATGAGCCACTCACCAGGATATTCAGCCACAATAAAGCCTTGCCTCAGATGACGTCAGCTCGTTTACTCCGTTATGCATCATTCCTTTCAGGTTTTGATTACACTGTTAAATTCAAGAAGTGCAAAGAAAATGAAAATGTCGATTGTTTGTCACGTGCCCCTATTTCCCAGGCGTCCGCAACTTTTGACATTTTGATCAATGAAGAAGTAGACGAACTGTACTCAGACTCACTATTTCAAATCTCTAGTTCCAGCATAAATGCTAATATTATTGCAAAAGAAACCTTAACTGATACAGAATTGCAAAACATAATAAGGAAGCTTCATTCCGAACCGGAAGACTCACCATTCACAATTTCCAATGGCATATTGTTTCGAAATGATAGAGTTGTCATCCCAAAAGGTCTCAGAGCTCCTATTCTGAAGGAGTTGCATGACACTCACATGGGTATAACCAAGATGAAACAGTTAGCAAGGCGATACGTATATTGGGCCGGAATCGATCGTGAAATTGAACATCTTGTAAGGAGTTGTGAAGAATGTGCTAAACTCCGTAAGAATCCGCCTAAAGTCATAGTCCATCCATGGAATGACCCAGAAGCAAACTGGGAGCGAATTCACATAGACTACGCAGGTCCGTTTGAAGGACATTATTTTTTATTGTGCATCGATGCAAAGTCAAAATGGGCAGAAATTCGTGTGCTGAAAGATGCCCCTACATCCAGTTCAACTATAAATCTTCTGAATGACATTTTCTCATTTCACGGCTATCCAAAGGTTCTTGTCTCTGATAACGCTACAATTTTTACAAGTGATGAATTTCGTGTTTATTGCTCTAGATACGCAATTTTTCAAAAGCTAATAGCTCCTGGACATCCAGCAACGAACGGCTTAGCCGAAAGAAATGTGCAGACCTTCAAACAGCGTTTAAAATCCATTTTAGAGGAAACAGGCAGTCTCAGTGAAAAAGTAAAGAGGATTTTATTCCGCTATCGTGCCACTCCACTATCTTGTGGAATGTCTCCTGCCGAACTCTACTTGAACCGCAAAATTCGAATTCAATTAGATGCCATCTTTCCAAACCGTGCTCAGAAGTCATGTGCCTTCTCTCACCCTGTGCGTTCATTGTCAGTGGGGGAGAGAGTTCAAGCTCGTGTTTACCTGAATAATAAAGAAATATGGCATTTTGGCATGGTGACTCAACAATTAGGATCTCGTCATTATCTTGTGAAATTAGACTCCGGTCGTGTCTTGAAACGACATATAAATCAGCTATGTTCAAGTCGAGTGCCTCAACTTAACAGCTCAGGTAAGGTATCCCAGATTCCTTATGTTTCCAGCGGGACAAGACATCCGAGGGTAATCTTTGATGTTCCCAGAGTACCAGTTCCAGAGATGACAGTTCCTGATCCTGCTGCCTCTGATGTGCCGTCTCAACCACTTCGACGTTCTGAACGAACGAGACGTCTGCCTGCATATCTTAGGGACTATCAACTGTGACGTTCTTTTTATAAAAACTCTTATTTCCAGTATTCATCTAATTTTTCTATTTCAATGTTATTTGTGTATAATATTTCCTATTCAATAGTTTTTTAATTAGTGGGGGAGAACTGTTGTAACCTTTTATTCTAATAGATGGCGCTATGTGTAATTATGCTCTCTCTCTTGAATGTTTACAGTACGCAGATGAGATATTCGAATGCCGCCATGAAGTTCCCTGTTTTGTGTCTTCTATTGTGTAGTTGTTATTATGTAAATAAATTGGTGTTTGTACTATCCAACGATGTTCTCAGTAAGATTTAGCATTAACACAGTGTCGTATACCTCATAGACACAACATCTTCCAACCAAATTTTTTTAACAGGATGAAAACATTTCTCAGAAACACTAGTTACACAATTAGTGTAGTAGCAGAAACAAAGAATAATTTTTTTCCTCGTATGTAACTGTAAGGAAAGTTTAATTAACGTGAAATATTATCTGATGACACAACATTTGTACTTACAGCTCAGTATTATTTTGTTTGCACTGGCAAATTTGATCACATTTAGCTCCAAAATATTCATCTGGGCAAACTGTAGAAGAAAAAGAAATAAATTTTTAATTGATCCCCAAAAAACTTATGAAAATTCAACATAAAAAAACATTATATTGTCATTATAAAGCTAATATATTGCAAAAAGATTTCAGCCTAAAACATGCTGGAGAAATTGGCATTGTGGGAAAAAAATGCTTATAACTTGGTGAATATGCTTGCCTTGTTTTGCAAAAATGGGTATAAATATGGTACATAGCAAGTAAACTCTTCTGTGAGATTTTCGGCTTAATCCTAGCAATACACAGTGATGGAAAATATCTTCTCTTTCCTTCAATTTGTTGATAGTCCCCCTAAATGCATGCATAATAAAAATTTCACTGGAAAGTATGAAGTGAAGCATGCCTTTTATATGGTTTAAGTTACAAAATATTTTCACAAAACATATCTCTTGAAATTTGAAAAAATGTCTAAAATTGAAAATGGCCCATCACTTTTGGCTATATAGTGTATTTCTCTGGTTTCATTAACACTTAGGTTGAGGGCATAGTTAAGATCAGGTCAAGAAGGCATGGCTCCTCTAGAAATAAATTAAGAACTACTTATTTTGATAAAGATTTTAATGTTTTTAAACATTAATTTGAAAAATTCTCGTCATGCTTGATTGAGGTCCCTCCAGGAATAAATTCCACTACATATGCCCCTGACCTAGGTCCTTAGGTACATATATCCTAATACATCAGAAAGTCTTTCAAACCCTACTAAATTAAACTTGTTTCAAGTATAGAACGATTGATCAGTCATTTTCACTTTTTTAAAAAGTACTTTCTTATACTAAAATACAAAGATTTTTCTTTTCTTACCTCTCTTTTCACAGTGTTCGCCAGTGAAGCCAGCAGCACATATGCATGTGCCATCAATTGGATCACAATGAGCTTCATTATCACAGCTGCAATTCTAAAGGAATAATAGTATTAATTTTTAATCTAAACATGGAATTATTGGAAAGGGTTTAAAGGAGGGTTACTAGGTTGGTAAGTTTTCTCTCAGACTTAGCTTATGAGATCAGGATTAAGACTCAATATGTATAGTCTCAAGCAAAGGAGTATTAGAGGGGACATGATGCAGTTATTTAAATTCATTAAAATGCAAAATGTTGACGGACTACATTCCTGCACAGAAGTTAGAACCAGAGGTCATTGTTTGAAGCTTTTCAAATCTCAGGCTAATCATTAGTTAGGAAAAATTACTACTTTAATAGGGTTGTAGGCAGTTGAAATAGTTCACCGGAAGTGACTATTATTTGCATTGGGATAAAAAGTTTTAACAGGGTCTTGATGTTCATTGGGGATTAGTAAACTGACTACCAGCCTAGCTGGGCCCTGTGCATGTTGCTCGTTGTACATTTTGTATTTTTGTTATTTTTTATTGTTGCTGATTATAAGAACAGATGTTCTGAAAAATCAACTCTAGGCATAATCATATAAAAAAGATCTACAGTTTGTTTATCATTATTTCTGCATTGTTTCATAAAATGCTAAGGTAAAATATATGTACTACTTAAGATGCACAATATTTACACAAATTATGATAGGGCTTGTGCTCAATAAGATATAATATCAAAACAAGGTTTAAGGCAAAGCCTGCTGCATACAATGATCTCTGAGCTACATTGGTTTTAATGCCTTCAATAAAATAAAATTAAGCATTATGAAACAATACAAGATTTTTTAAAAATATCAGATCGCTCAAGAATTTAAAAAGAAACAAAAATATATAAGAAATTTCATGTTATTTTACATGCTTAAGTGTTATATTAAAAGCATATTTCATGCTACATATTAAAGATAAAAAAAATAGAAAGAAACAAAATATTAAACTAACAAAAAATAATGATTACCTCAGAGCTGAAAGAGTAAATTGCAATAAAGAGATTGAAACTTTATTTACAAGCAGTTTAATCATGAGAATCTGATAAATATTTTTCAAAATAAAACAAAGCGTAAAAAGAATACTTATTCTTAAATACTTTTTTTTAATGCTATCTTATACACACATTAGAATAGGAAAAGATTTCAAAGAGTTGCAACTGAATATATTGGATACTACATGTACATTTCTATCATATTTGATTTGCTTATCAGCTAGTACTATATTTTGAAGAATTAACCTCTAAAAATAGCAAAGCAAAATTGACATGCCAATATGCAAGATAAGCCTACTCTTGATAATTAATAAACCTGTGTGTGTGTGTGATTTAATAACCTAAATCTACTTTACTGCAATTATAAAAGGCAGCATTTTTTAACTTTAGATTTTATCAAAGAATGTACTCATCAAACAGTAAAGGAAAAAAGGATAGATCACACATTACAGAACGGGGGAAATAATGTAATTAAGTTTCTTATATAAATGGCACACTTTAATTGCTCATTAATTTCCATTGATCAGGAAAACAATTTAAGTATATGAGTCAGTGAATAGTATATATTTTTCATCCGTAATCTTATGTCCTTAGACGCATGCATTGTGTATTTTTACAGCTGTAAAAACTTTTTTAGCAAATTATGGTACATTTGGCTAACAAAATATTATGGCACATGCATTTTAGCTTAGGAAGCTAAAAGAATGCAAAAACAACATACTTTTATTTAGCAACAATACAACCAACAAATAAATATTAAAAGAAAACTCACTTCTAAAAATGTTTTATTTGAAACAATCTGAAAACAGAAAACAAGCAGCAAAATTGAATAAAAATATGTATGGTAAAATACAAGAAATCTTCACAGGCAAAAATGAGATAGTTTTCTTAGTTGACTGGGTCTATTGGAGTTTGTGAAGCAGGGGTCTTACCATATAAGCTATATCACCTATTAGGAAATACTGCACAAAGGAGAGTTCTTGTAACATGTTTTGAAAACAATGAATGAATTTTTTTGGCCCTGTGCACAAGACTAAAACTTGTTTTACAGGAATTCATAAATTCAAACAAATGTTCATTTTCAAAGGGAAATGTGAATGTTAATTTTGTGATTATTTATTGGGAACAAATCTCTCATGTTTTTCTCAATCTATCTATTCTCTGTGCAGTTTCATTCAGTACAAAAAACAATTTTTTTTATGTTGAAAGATGATTACCTGTCATTGATTAAGTGGAAAAATCAAAAAAATATAGCATAACTAGTATTCTTACATTTGAACAATTCAAGCCCCAAGTTCCAAGAGGACATTCATCTTGACAACGTTCTCCTCGAAATCCTGCTGAACAAGTGCATTTGCCAGTTAAGTGGTGGCAAGAAGCACCATTGTAACAGACACATCTTTCACTGCAATCCCTTCCATAATATCCTGGGGAACATGGATTAGCACATACATCTCCCTAGAATGCAAGAAACAAAATAATTATATTTTTTAAATGCAACAAACATATCAAGAGTTCAAAGTACAGGCCAATGACTTTTTGATAGCACAAGTATCATTTAAGTGTAGATTTCTTATACAAATTAAAGTTAAGGCATAAAATCCAATCTTAAAGAGAAATTAGATTGCAGAAAATTGCTGATCATTTGGGAATCATTAACAATGAATACTGGTAGCTTATGTTTTACGCAGCATCAAATATCCTTTTTCTTTTCTTTTCTTGGATTAATTGTAACAGTACGTAGAAATTTTACAAGAAAAAAACTATTCATCAAGCAGCACTTTTTAGCAATATTTTGAGGATAGTTGCATAGACATTTTGAAAAGACAGAAAAAAAAAAAAAAAAAATCCCATACACATTTTCCTTTTTTAGATATGTCCTTAAATGCATAATCCAAGTAATATGTAGGAAATTATGGCAATATAATTGAATTTAAGACATTTATTTGTATCATTGATCATAAGGAATACATATTTTATGCAGGAACTACTAGTGTTAGATTGTTGGCAAGATGTAGAAAATAGAGAAAATTATGACAATTAAAAATAACAGAGTTTAGAACATACATTTAAATGCTGATCACAGTGAATGTAGATTTCATGAAAGAACTACTAGAGCTAGATTGTAGACAGAATGTGTGTGAAAATGCAGGAAATCACAGCAATCAAAAGACAACTGAGGTATTAAGTCAGATAGCATATACTGAAATTTCAGAAGAGTAAGGAAAGGTTAAAAAAAACATACTGGGCAATTAGTTATACTTTTTTCGAACAATATTTGAAAAATGTCTCCAAAGCTTTTACTAATGAATAATTTTTACCATCCATCCTGGAGGACAGGAACACTTTCCTGTAACATGATCACAAACACCACCATTTTGGCAATCACATCTATTTGAACACGATTCCCCATGAGTCCCCTCTGGACATGGCTCTGTGCACCTTTTAAAAACATGAAAAATGACTTAAGCACAATAAAAATAAATAAAAAAAATTATCGTGATTGAAAATAAATAATTGAGATAGTCATTAATTAAGAATTATCACTGTTAAAAACACAGGCTACTGCAAAACTTTCAGATTTTCTAATTGTCACAGAGCATTTGATGAGTAGTTAGAGAAGATTAAGGCACCATAAGATATTCATCACATAATATTTTAAAAACATTTTACTTCCATGGGATGTTAAATTTGGAATTGTTGTCACGAATATTTTCACCTCTTTACATACAATACCAGGTAACTAAAACCAGCTTTATACATGATTTTCGTTTTCAAGAATAGGTACATAACAAAGATCAACACAATTGAATGATTGTCGCACAGGAGATTTCTTTGAAAAAAGAAAAGGAAACTTCTCTTGGTTTTCAAAAATATTACATTGTCAAGTATTGAATAATTTTAACTTAAAACATAGTAAGAAATAGCAAGTGTAGACTTTGTAACAGGAGAAAAACTTCCAGCTCAATTGGTAGTTTACTGACTGAAGGGAATAAGAGACAGTAGTATAAGGAATAGTCATTCATAATTTTTAGCTTGAAATGAAGCAAAAAATTGTAAGCAATTTTTCTCCTCTCCCCCACTCTTTTGCAGAAGTTTCTCAAAACAAAAGAAATATTTCAAAAGTATTTTTGTAAAAAAATCTAACTGTAAACAAGGGTGATGACTTTCAAGCAAAATTAGAATGTTAGGAAAAATACCAAAAACTACATGCTTTATAGAGGGCAGAAAAATAAGATAACAAGAGTTGTAATACAGATAATTTAGTCTTTAGACATACAATAATCATACTACTTCTTAACATTGTCTCCATATGTATCAAAACATTTGTCTCACTTACTGAGCAAGATATTTAACTTTTTGAGCATATGTTGAATTGGTTGCCTGGTGGATGGTAAAGAACTTTCACTGGAATCAGCATTACAAATCAGGTATGCTATAGCTTAGGGCTGTGGTTGGATAGCTTACAATGGACCTTATAATATTGACACTAAACTCCTACTACAAAATGTTTTATCTGAAAACTAGCCATCTTGCAAATTAATACAGTGAGCAAACCAAAATGTGTCCAATTTATACGGCACAGCTGCAGTTTCTAGCTGAAATCTTGGCAACGATCAGAGGCAGTGCAAGACATAAAACAGCTTATTAACTTTCATTTTGAAATAGTCACGAACAATCAAATTGGTAGATGGGAATATGAAATATAATCATCTCATAAGTGAAATAGTAAATAAAAGTTGGGGAAATATTACTATTTTTATTCATTAAATTTAATTAATTCTATCATTATTATTATTTTATGTTCTGAGAGTTCATTTTTGAAGTAAAATGAAGTTATATAATCTCCATAAAACAATAACTTTATGCAGTTGCTAATTCAATAACTTTCTTTTTAATTTGCATGCAGCATTAATAAAGGTTATCATTAATAATGTAAGAAGTACCAGAAAATAAAGAAACAAGCATTTTAACTTACAAAGGTCCTCGATAACCAGGAGCACACCTGCATGCCCCAGAAATTGGATCACATGAAGCACCATTTTCACAACGACATTCCTGTTCACAATGATATCCATAGTAATTCTCATCACAAGGTTGACTGCAGTCAGAGCCTTGCCATCCTGTATGAAATTCATAAGTGTTACATTTAAAACTTACTGCAATTTCACAAGAGGACATAGCTTTAAATATTCGAGTATAAATAAAGCAAAAACAAAAATCCTGATAAAAAAAAAATACTGATTCAAATATCTTACAAGTTTTTGAAGTAAAATCTTGTATGCAAATAGCCTAGTATGAAATAATTCTGTGTAAAAATAGTATATAAATTTATATCCTACAGATGGGCAATACACTCCGCACCACATAAGGATAGTGGCGGATTCATATTGGGGTGATTGCCAATCCAATATATGAGATCCAAGACGGAGAAGAGGGGAAATAGACCTCAACCTACCCATGAAAACAAAGTCCATCGTTCCAAAACAGGGGGATGAAATTTTTTTAACTAGTATGATTGAAATACCAGTATGAAAGGCAGTGCTACTGATTCTTCATTTTGTTTTTCCATATCAAGAATTGATTGTTTGCAGGGTTTCGTTTTGATGCAAAAAAAAAAAAAGAAATTGGCAAATTATCATCATAACATCATTTCTTAGATTTTTGAAATTTTTGCTTTTCGACCCCTGATTTCTGAGCTTTACATTTGTAATGATTGAGTGTTTCATTTTCTAATTTCTTCATTATGATCTGTTTCAAATTTTATTTTATAAATTGAATCTGAATTGCTTATTTTATCAACTATTTGCCGATACGACATGGAAATAGAATGTCACATCGTAATAATACATTATATATTATTCCGATAATAACAGGAATAATTTATAAAATGAAGTTATTAAAATCTGTGAGGCCCGTCATTTCCCTTTTTCAGGGGGGGGGGGGGGGGAGCAAAGCATATAATGAGCATTGCATTAAAAAAAGATTAAAAGGTATAAATGATACAGTTCTCGAGCTGGGCCAGGAGGAGAGGGGGGACAATCGCTCCACTTGACCCCCTAGATCAGTGATTACCAAAGTGGTCTATATCGACCCCCAGGGGTCGATGACAACCTGCAAGGGGTCCATGTCAAGTGAAAAAAAAAATTTGGGGTCCATGAAATGAAAATGGGGTTGTATGATTAGTGGATCTCATATAAGCTAATGGCCCAGCAAAATTTTTAAGAAAATAGGCAGAAACGAATTTAAAAAACACTGAAATACGCTGGGTGTCGAAAGGCTTATGTTTGACAAGATTTTTTGCATTTTTTGAGACTATTTTAGATTTTCTAAATGCTAAAGATAAAATTTTAAAAGAAAATTCAATGAAGTGGAAAGCAGACACTGCCCATTTAACAAATTTGTTCATTAAATTTAATATGCAGTTACAATGTGACAGTCTAAATTTGATTAAAATAAAGTCCCCCATATCAGCATTTCTTGAAAAGAATTAAGGAAATGAAGCAAAACATTGGATGGGGCGAATTTTCCCAGTTCCCCAATTTGTCACAAACAAACTGCCAGGAACACGACGTTTCAACCTACTTCCAACATTTAAATGCTATCTATTCAGATTTTGAAACTAGGTTTGAGGATCTTTTGACCATGGTAATACCACCGTGGATGATCAATCCATATGGTGACATTGAAGAAACGTATGTCATAATTCAAGAGGAAGTGACCCGAAGTAAGTACTAATGAAGAATTTAAGGTACAGTTTAGAAATGGATATCAGCAATTCTGGCTTCAAAAAAGCATACCTATTTACTTATCCCGTATTATGGAATATCGCCAGAAAGTTTTTAATTACTTTTCCATCTTCATACCTAGTGGAAAGGGGTTTCCGCGCAGTTGCTAAGCTCCTAACGAAAAATAGAAACAGACTAGACATCATTAACCGAGAACATTTGAGATTAAACCTAACTATATTGATGCCAAATGTTAATAATTTATTATTAAAGCATCAGGTTCATCCCTCCCACTAACAGCATTTATTTATTGCTTAGTTGTTTTATATAACAGATACTAAATTTTAATTTGATTCGTTTTAATTTGAATTTAATTAATAAATGTATAAAATTAACAAGTGTTTTTCTTAAGTTTTTCACTCTATACTTCCCTACAATTAGAAATTTGAATCTTTGACAGTGAGTAGCACTATACCAGCTGTCAAAAATACATTTGAAGTTAATGAATTTACAAAAAATCAATATCAGGTAAGCAGGGGGTCTACCCAAAACCAAAAAACATGACAAGGGGTCTACTAGACAAAAAATTTTGGGAATCACTGCCCTAGATGATGGGCCTGGAATCTCCCCTTTCAAATCGAGTCACTGGATCCACCACATCATAAGGAGTACACTGAATATGCATATTATTTGAATTTTGCTAGGATATGCCAATTAAATATCATTAACATTAGTTTCATTTCAAATTAATATGATTCTGAATGTTTTTCTTTCTTTTCTAAGTTGGTAAGAATAATTATTTATTAAAAACAATGCACGTTTTTTTTCCTCTTTCATTCTGCTAGACTACATTTGAGTTTAAAAAATTTCGCAATTTGATTTCATTGCGATTGCTTTCCTTACTGCTACTTCTTGATAACCATTTGGTTTTGAGGTAAAAGCGACTTTGGTTTTGATGAATGTAACTTTTGACAGTTAAAAATTAAATTAATATTGTTGCAGCAAAAGCAGTGCCAGTGCTGCTAGTACATGAATGTTGCCTTCTCTAAATATTAAAAATATTTGGACCTTTACTGCATTAGTTGAAACTAAACAAATTCTTACCAGGTTTGCAAGTGCAAGCACCAGTTACTGGATCACATAAAGCTTTGTTCTCACAAATGCATTCACGTTCACACTGGGCTCCATAAAACCCATTGGGACAAGCTTAAAAATTAAAAAAAAAAAATTTAAAACAAAGAACTAAAAAATAAATAAACAAAAGCAAAAATTATCAAAGGTGAAATGAATTTAAATACAATGGAATAATAATAATAAGGAAAAAGAACTTGCATTGATAGGACAAAAATTGGAGCAAGAATGTTAATGGCATCTTAGCTCAAAGTTTTTAGGTACAAAGTGACTGCTCACAATGTGTTACATTTTAGAGCCGTTTTCTTTCTTTTTTCATTTTTTGAAAACACAGTATGATTAACTATTTCACCAATTTCTGAAGCTAGTCAACAAGGTTGTTTGATACCATCCCAGATCGGTTAAGTTTATCATCTGCTCATTTCCTTTAAATTGGTTTTTAAGTGTATTTCTTCGCTAGCATATTCCTTCATGTGATCGAGGAAAAGGAGGAAAGACAAATCCAACAGTATGGTAGCTATGTATTAGCCTATTAAAAAAGAAAAAAAGGGGGGAGAGAAAGAGTTGTGAGAAACTTATCATTGACATTAACAAAACTCTCGAAGTGCATTTAACTATATTTTATTTAATTTTTTATTCCATGTATCTCTTTAATTTTCTTTCGAGTACACATACTCGGATGCAAAGCAGCCACTGATACTACTGTTATCTGGAAGTCCCCAGTCAAAATACGTAGGTGGCTGTACCTAGCCAAATTACTTTTAATTCAACCCTTGTAACTTATTTTCCCATTTGTAATCACTCATATTTATCATACAGCTAAAGAAGTAACAAATGACATCAAATACCTACACATAAAGAAGTCGCATTGCAGGAAAGTTCTGTTATAGTATGTTCCAAGGGATTTCTGATACTATACCCAAGTGATGTATAGGTAATACACAAAAAAGGAGATGGGCAAATGAAAGGGCCAAAATTTCTTGACTTTATAACAGAGTAGTCACTGTAACCAAGTTCAGCAGTATATTGCATAATTCTCATTCATTTTGAACGGTAAACAAAAACAGAATACAAAATTTTAGGAAAAACAATTTAAGCAGAAACAATCTTGAGAGAGAGAGAAAGAAAGATAGTCTTACCATGATACACTTAAGTGCATGGAAAAGAAAAGAAATTGTGTAAGAAGAGAGTTAAGGCAAAGGAAAAATAAATATTGTTAAGTTGGAAATGCAAATGGTAATAAGGAAATGAAAAGCGAAAATCTCACTTAATACGTACAAACATTGCAAGTAGGACCACCAAATCCTGGTTGACATTCACATTCTTCCGGACCAATGCAAATACCATGAATGCATGCATTGGAGCAAAATGCTGAAAATAATTTAGAACTTTCATTATATGTGAATTGACAATAAAAAACTCTGCAATTAAATTAGAATAAATGGAGCAATGTGGGGACATGGTAATATTTAAAACGAAATTATTATTCATTGTTTATAAGATTAAAACGTGTCCCACTGCATAAAACTTATACCTAATATAAAACCTTTTCCCAGATAATGAATTTTATTACCTTTCCTAAAGAGTAGAATGTTACATATATAAACATACATAAATGCACAAAATTTGAATGTAAATTAGTATTTGGGCCATTTCACAGTATTTGAGTGTTGCGGACTCTACATTTCAAAGTTTGAACCTGAAATATTTTTTACATTAAGATAGGAAAATGCATTCTTTTTTGCCCATGTGGACGTCCTACCAACACATTATTTGAAAATAAAATTAAGTGACAATTAAACTGTCAGTTAAGTAGTTATAACAAAAAAAGTGTCAAGTTGCGGACTCTACGTTTGGACAAAATACTGTGAAATGGCCCATTTTCAAAAGTGATATAAATAGTCATTTCAGTAGCTGCGAATGATGAAATGACTTCTTGGGGTGTCAAAGAAGACTGAGATTTTAAAAAAGAACATTAATTAACGTATCTATATTATATTATTTCTGAAGATTATAATTTTTAAAGGAGAGACAACTTTTAAAAGCATTAACTCATTTGACTAGATGCAAAATTTCTCACATATATTAAAGGAGCACAGTCATATATGTTTAAAACATGGTCTGTGAAATCAAAACAGCAAGAATTGGATTAATAGTAATTCTTATGATGGTAAATTCCACTTTTGATGTATACATTAAATATAAAAACTTTTTAAGCATAATTACAAAAAGTAAATGTTTCATTAAAACTGGAAACATTTTCAAAAGTTACTCTTTGTTAAAATCCTACACTTGTTTTTTTATATCAATTTGGAACATTTTCAAAAGTTGTCAAACTTTAAAAGAACTTTTTAGTGCATTTTCAAAAATCACCTTCGCACTTTTAAAAATCCAATAAATTGGGCTAAAATAGCTGTAGAAGTTATAATAGAGAAGTATACTTTTGAAAGAGAAAAGTTACCAGAAAAAAAACAAAGGTATTACAAAATCACAAAAAATAAATTTTCTTCTTAACTTGCAGCATGCATAAGAATTTTTTTAACAAAATTAAAATCATTCAAACACATTATAATGGTCTCACTTTTAGAAAAATAAACTTTAATACTTACGAATGCATCTTGATTCATCTGCTGTTAAAACAAAACCTTTACAACACGCATTTACAGTTCGTGTATTCACTTTGGCTTCTGTTTTATACCCTGTTGTGTAGGCTATCCTGGAATCAAAATAAAAAACTCTGTATATATACACATATACGTATACATAGATACACACACACACATATATATACACACTATTCTGTGCTACCAAATACTTTGCTGATTATAGAAAAAGATTTTTGTCTACCTTTTATTTCCGTGAATTATACTAAAAGATTTGATATTTTAACTCGGAAAATTACAAGAAAAAATAATAAATAAAATATTTGGCTTATACAAATTTAAAAAGTTTATACAAATTTACTTTTTAATTAAAAAAATATAATGAATTCATTAGTCGTGCTACAGATTCAGGGTAACTCAAATTTTTTAATTTTAATGCAGTTTTTGCTGAATTTGATACATAATCATTATACAAATCTCGTTCTGACAAAGTTTTGTTTTGGAAGCCATGTTGTAAATAACAAACTAACGGTAGCAGTTAAATTCGCTTTCGCGCAAATATCGCTATTTTTTTCATTTAAAAAAACTATTTATTTCATATGAAATATTTTATTGTAATTTTATTAACTTCAGAGGTTTTTTTATGCATATACTTCTTTTAAGTTCTTCATGCTAATCAAAGATTAAAATTGAAACTGATTTTAAGATATAGATTTTAACTGTAAACGCTTTTTCACTATTTACATACAAAAAACAACAGCGAGTTTTTTTTTTTTTTTTAGCTAGAGTTGACGTTAACAACACTCCATTTACAAAAAACTGAAAAACCAGCTTAGTAACCAATGAAAAATGGAATGAAAACTGAAACACAAAAAATATCAAGCAAAACATTATTGTATGAAGAAATGTACAATAATTGCATAAGTAGAGTGCAATATATTTTTAATTTCAAAAGCATAAATTATACACGTTTTGAACCCCCTACATTCCCTCTTATTCTTGTCTAATTCATTTTATACACACAAGTTTAAAATCTTAATCTGATCTTGAAAATTTACAACTGTAAATTCTGTAGTAGCGTTTATAAATATGTTTCTCTAACTAATTAAAGCTCTTCAAAATTTCAAAACGCCACTTAATTTTTATTAGTGACATAATTTTCTCACAAAAGTATTGTACGGATGTACTGTCTATTTATTGATGATCCTGTAGTTCAAAAATATATTTAAAATAGGATTTAAATTTAGGGACTTTTCTAATTCATAACCTGCCCCCCCCCCCCCCCACACACACACAAATTTTGATTAAGCACAAAGCGTAACAAATTACGTTTTGCACAATACTTTTAACATTTAAAAATGACGTAAAACTTTCATCTCATAAAAAGACAACAGTAATGAATAAATAAATAAATAAAATTTATTTATTTCTGTCACAATACAGTTTTTGTAATCAAGGATTGCAGAAACGTTTTTCTTTCTTTGATTTTATATATGGATTGAACTTAAAATATTGCTTGGTGACAAAGATATTGTCTTATAGTAGTTGTGTGAAAGCATCATTAAATTTAGTACTTGTAAGTAAATTCCTCCTCTCTTTCCAATTTAGTCACCAGCTTGGCGAAACATCGCCAAATGATCGCCAATTTACAACGCCACTTCCGGTTAAATTATTTCATATTTTTCCTCTCTATTATTTAAATTTTCTGAATAATAGAAAGGAAACTCTTTACTCTACTTTACTATGAAAAATAAAAGGAACACCAGACTCTGTGAAAAGAAAACAATTAACAGCTTCCACGATTGCTAAAAAACCTTATTTCCCTTGGTTGTTAAAAAAATCTTATGTTTGTAGAACCGCTGTACTTAATACCACCACTCCTCACAGTCTTTCACTCTTTTTCTAGAAGAATTATGCTCAGAAAATTAATTTAACAAAAAAAAAAACCCCGATATCTTACAGGTGCGTGTCAATAATTTACAAATAATAATGATTTTTCATAGTTGTCAGATGATAGTTAAAATATTATATTTTTTTGCTGCCTTACCTATATCTTGAACACCTTGGTGGGAAGGCAAAACACCATGTAAATGAACGGATCTGATATGGTTTGTTGTATGAAACACGAACAGTAGTTAGATATCTGTAAAGGAAAAAAAAGTTTTAAAATGTGTTTAAATTAAATGCAGCATAATTTTAACGAATTCCAACAAACTGAAAAAAAAAAAAAATCGTTTCGAGAAATCCGTTATATCAAGAATATTTCAATATGAAAGAGAAACCAATGCCCTGATAAAGCAAGTTAGCTCTAAAATAAAGATCTCTTTTACGGTTTAACTAAAACATTGTATTATGACATTACGATTTAAAACTACTTACGTTTCTTGCTTAGCACAAACATTGGGTCCTTCGTCTAAGCACTGAAATAATTGGAATGATGTTGCAATGAATATGCAAAATAAAAGACCTCGATGCATCATCTTAAAACCTGCGAGAGAAAAAAAAACCGCATTAAACGACATAATTACCAAACTATTTTTGGCCAAATAACAAGCAGAAAAAAGGGGGATATGTATTAAACAGAACGCAGAAGTAACAATAACTGATAAACAATATTTTCATATTTATTAATACTACATATTAGCAAAACACGCATTTAAAAGTAGCGATAGAATGAAGGAAACATAAAAACGTATGCGTTTCTCTATCGAATATGATATATTTTCTATTCGAATTGAAACGTATACGAAATTTTCTGTAAAGTAATCCTTACAGAATGTTGAAAGATTCTTAAAAATTACTTTTGAGCATTCCATATAAACATAATACGAACTGGCTTTATATTCTCTTTTTAATAAATCATAACTCATTGTTGAAATACATTTCAATTTAATTTTGTATACTTATAATTATAATTTATATTTAGATTAATAATTTATATTTAGATTAATAATTTATATTTATAGTCAAAACTAAAAATATGCCTCATTTTCTTTAGAAATTTCAATAAAAGTTTGGAGGATTTGTTAATTTTCCCACTTTTTTTTTTGAGAGTCTTTATTTATATTCCACACTGGTACAAGCATTTTTTGACATTTCTAATTGCTAGCTTCAGTAATATGTTCCTTAGAAATTCCAGCACGATAAAACTTCACAAATTTAAGAATTTCCACTTGTGCCATCTTTTACAAAGCAAGCACGTCACTCAAAAATTAGAATATAAGAACCTACTCTACTAATATAAGAACCAATAACCCCTCCCAGGAGAGGGGTCTACTCTACACATATAAGGGCTAACGTAAGGGCTAACTCTACACATATAAGAACCAATAGCCCCTCCCAGGAGAAGATTCTGGTTTCGCCACTGAATGACATTACATTCAAAGCTTTTTAAAGGATTAACTGAATGCCTGGGGAAAATGTTTAAATGGAGTTAAATATTGTAAATAAAGTACAATTTGAAAAAGAAAACATAACCAATCAGTTATTTGTGTAGCTAAAAACCAAGAACATCACAAGCATACAAAATCTATGGGCGATGGATTTTTTTACGCTATCGCACAAAATAAAAAAGCAAAATCAGTAATATTTCATATCATTATTTTTGTCAAATGTGGCGAAAACAGTTGTTTTCCCTGCATAGGCACTGCGCTTGCAAAGAAAACACTTTTACAGAATTCCTTTGCTTGCTGTTGCGCCTGACTTAGAACAGGTTTTTAATGCAACATCTTTCCGAAGAGAGGAACACCTATAGTAGAAAATAACCTTAACCCCCTAGGCTACATACATCGATAAAAATTAAGGTGCGTTATAAATGGATCTTT
Source organism: Octonoba sinensis (assembly GCA_038502835.1). Lineage (NCBI taxonomy): Eukaryota > Metazoa > Arthropoda > Arachnida > Araneae > Uloboridae > Octonoba > Octonoba sinensis. Next base: position 125,790,523 of record CM076601.1, on the reverse strand, counting down.
AAGAATGTCGCGGGATTTTCCCAACAAACGGTCTTTTACATTTGCAATCTAATTTGAAATTAATGGCGAAAAGGGAAATCAAAAGTAAATCGTACTATAGAAAAAAAAATTGACTAATATTGTCAGGTGTGGTAAAATGGGTCAATTTTAGCTATTTTCATATTTAAAGTTTCATAGCAACAAAACCAGAAATATTTCCCATTTCTTTTCAATTGCATCTTAACATTGAACTCCTTTAGATCAATTTTATATCATTTTAATATTTATTTTTTAATTATGAAATAGTTAAAATGAGCTTATAAAGTTGTGACCTGGTTTACTCCATCGTGGTGTAAAATGGGTCATAATGCAAAATAATGCTGAAAACAGTTATTTATTAGTTTGAAATTGAAAAAAAAGTAAGTAACAAATTCAGCAACATTTTGAATAATAATTTACATTGAAATGTTAAAATAATATTGTTCTAGATTGGTTCACATAACACTTCAACAACATCCCTTCTCTACCACATCAACACGATCTTTTTTAGGAAAAACATTCAAAAAAAATTTTTTTAATGTAATTTCAATAAAATAAACAACATACATTGTTTAAATTTAGGAATGTTCTGCAGTGAGGTGCAACAGAGTAAATTTTAAAACAATAATAGAATAGAACTAGCTAAGCCTAACCATGACCCATTTTACCCCATCCAAGAAAAACTGGTGTAAAAAATTCAATATTTATTTTTTTTTCTTGCAGGCTCGGCGGTAATTGTTCTCCAAAGTTTCTTTGTGCGGAAATCCTTTAAATTTGGGTTATTATTTGATAAAATATAGAGATTTTCAGAAGTTGGTAAACCATCCAAAAATTACAAAAATATTATTTGTGTGTTGCCATATTTAAGAACCTAACTTTTTTTAGAATGAAAAATGTTGCCAACACATTAAAATATAACATAAAAAATATTGGTTTAAAAATATCAATTTCAAGTTCTCTTATTTTGAGTTTTTTATAAAGTGACCCATTTTACCCCATGACCCATTTTACCCCATCCTACCCTAATCTTTTAAATTTTATAATGATACATTTGAAGAACTTCCCGCGCTTAGAAAACAATAACACTTGCATATCATATCATTGCAATGCGATTTTAAAACTCCGGGCATTTCTTGCTGCATATCGGTCTCAGAGGTTCAATCGCCAAGCAACCGAGAGCTATCGCCAAGGACGGAGAAAATATTTCAGTAAAATTAAGCACTTTTAAGGGCCCTTAAACGCAATAACCGAAATTAAGCACTTTTCAATACTGTTTAAGCTCCGTACGAGACCTGTGCAATTAAGAATTTAAAGGTTTCAATACCATGTCATAAATATGAGGAAATAAATGCCTTGATGACTAACATTTTTCTGCAGACCCCCGGTTGAGAAAAACTACTGCCCACCCTACAGCTTGAGAAAGATGCCTCTGGTCTATGATTACGATGTGAGCTCAAGATTCATAGCTACCCTTTGCCTTTGAGATTTTCCAGGAACAAGATAGCCAGCGTTTAACTGCATCGCATTGTTATAGTGTATAATACTGTAACCCTACCGAGTGATTAAAATACAGTTACAAAATTTATTGCGCATACAGAACTTTACTGATTTATTTAAAAATATATATTGAGGGTTCATGTTAAATGGAGAAATAAAAACTTTATCATTCCGCATTTTGGCAATAGACGAAAATTATAGAATATAAAAAGCAAGGAAGATAACAAAATACGGTTGACTTTGAACGTTTAAATAAAAAAACATAATACGCTCTTCTTCCTTTTTTTTTTTTTTTTTTTTCAAAACTTCATTGTTTATTTTTTTTCCCATGCCGATGATTATATCTTTTACATTCATTACACTAAAGTTAAAAAAAATTGTACTGAAAAGTTTTTTAAGCTTTTTAAAAAGTGGAAATACTTGAAGGGAACAAAAAAGGTTCCACGTCCGGTGCTGCGTTACTTTCGCTAATAGCTTGGACTCTCGCCATTTTAGGGGCTCATATTTTTTCACGTCAACAAATGTAATGTCTATGACGAAATTAACATTCAAGGTACTTTTTTAATATTAGAAGAGAAATCGCGTGACAAAAAGTAGGACAACCTTCAACCAGATGAAAATTTTAATCTATTCTGATATCTGCTAAGGTTTCACATACGACATGACTATGGACATCCAAAAGTAATAGCATTTAAACCAAGTCACAAATACTGGATAGTAGTTAAATAATATTAAAAATGTTCTTAAGTTTATTTCTTTTCTTTTTTTAAGGGGTCGTAAAACGTGAGTCTACTGTATTTAACAAAATTTTACTTTTCGTTTTTGTGTTTCAAAATGTCACGTATACAAAATAAGGTCTATTCAGACTGAGACGATGTACCATTTAGTTCGCACTTCGCAACTTCACCCATGTTTACCCATGATGCTTTACTGTATCTTAAAAGCTAAAATTAATCCTTCAAATATTATTTTGAATAAGTCTTTAAAATATGGAGTTTCAAAAGACAATACTACATAACAAAGCATACATTAAACAAATTACTTATTTTAATGTAAAAAAAGCATTACGAAATACTTTAATGTAACGTAGACGACTTTAAAGGCATTTTCATTTCCCCGTAAAACACGCGAACAATTTTCAATGAAATGTTCCCAAAATAGAAAAAAACTCAAGTCATTAACGACAAGTAGAAATCATTTTGAACGATGGCACTTCATTATGGAAACTGAAAAACAACCTTATTCTGTAAAAAGAAAGCAAATAAGTTCCCTGGTAAATATTTCAAAATTGCCATTAGCTTGGTGAATAATTTGGGTCTTTTTCTATGGCTATTTAAGCTGAGGAAAAGCTGAAGGGAAAATGTGAGGAGCTACAATAGAATGCACGATACTGAAAGCAAGTACATAAATTGCAACACGTTAATATTTTTCGAATTCTCTTTGAGCGATGAAATATTTAAAATTAAGCCGATATAGCACTCATGGTTAAAAAAAAAGCAATGTAACCAAAAATTTTTAACAACTATGGACAAAAATGATTAATACTTGTTGTCATTTAACGCAATAGATGTAGGGTAAAAAGAAAGGAAAAATTTAGGCTGTCCAACATAATTTACTATAAAATACATTAAGACTTCAAAAATACTATTTACTAAAACTATTTAATACTAATGCGATGAGTGATGTGATTGCATTTATATATAAGTTTCTCAATACTGTCTGTTTTTTTTTAAGCCGAAACGTTCCTTGGTTTTACGCATGCGGCAGGACTGTTTCAATTTCATCGAAATAGGGTAATAGAAGAAATAAAGATGAGGATGTGTTTACTTTTTTGCGAAGAATAACAAACTAGCTGCGTTTTTTTTTTTTTTTTTTTTCTTTTCTTTTTGTGCTAAATATCCAAATGAGAAATGGAATAATTCAAAGTGGAGAAAAAAAAAATAATTGGCCAAAACTGGTATCAGCGTGTCCCCCCTTCGACAAATGGAATCGTTTTTGACTGGTAGTCGCTCAGGGTAAGGAGAAACACTAATACTAATATACTTTCTGTTGATAAGTTCTTGCTCTTTAAAAAAAACAGCTCATTCAAAAAGCTCACAAAAAAGAACTTCAAATTTTTATGCAGATTCGTTTTTGTGCTGCAATTTGCATGTCGTCCAAACAGTTCTTGGAAACCACACAAAGTTTCATAGGGTATTCAAGATAGTTAAAAGATTAAGATATTTTTAGAAGTCCATGAAGAATTGAAGAAAGAAGAGAAAATCTCGGTTTTAAATCAAATTCTGTTTATTTATTTTGAAGCGTGAATTACATTACTGGGAAGTTTGTTATTATTTTACAGCCTTCTTATTCCTTATAAATAAAGTTCGAATATTCAGTTTTGACATGCTTATTATTATACCGAATAAATATGGCAAAAAAGCATAAAACGTCTTCATAAAAGAACACGAATTTTTGACTATACAGGACAAAATTTCCAAAAATAAATTATTACACAACAATCCTGAGATACTAAATTAGTTTGTAGCATATAAAATTTTTATTTATAACACAAATAAATAAATGCATGCATGAGAGGGTTAATTCAAATCCATCAACTGCCGAAACTTTTGTTTCAATGAAAAGGACAATCATTTCGCGTATGTTCTTATATCAATTTCAATACGCTTCGTATATTCCAATGAACCAGCGGTTGAGTCCATCTCTGTTAATGTCTCATGCAAAGAAAAAGCCTTATTTCTAAGAGAATAAGAACAACAGAATAACTTTTAAATTATAATTATTTATTTTAAGAATTTTTTTACATAAAGCTCCGCTAGAATCTTAAATAGTTGTTCCGATATCAAGCTCACTTTCAAATTGGTGGGAAAAATCTGTGATTCAACATCATGAGTACCCACAAATGAATGCAACTCTGAAACTAAGAATACGAATCCTTCTTTCGAGACATCTCTCCTAAAAATGTGAATAAGGGACAGCAAAGATTAAAACTAAAGTTAAAAATCTTCACGACTAGTTAACAAACACAATATGTAGAAGATAAAATAAAAAACAAAACCTTATTATATTTCACTTACTCGAATTATTGTAGACGATGCATATGCGGAAAGAGAATACCTCCCTCTCCCCCCTAAGTTAAAGAAATAATAACTTAAATGGCAAAATAAAGTCCATTGCCATAATAAAACAATTCCAGAACTGAAAACTAGACCATCTAATGACATTCGGAAATTTTGTTAACAAAATCAAATGGCGTTCTCCAACGTGTCCCAGTCTGGTGGCAATTTATCAACAAGATTAGCCTCGCTGCTCTCGAAAGGTTACGGCAATTTCCTCCTCTCGAGCGAATTATGGGGGGGGGGGGGGGGGGCAATCATCGCAAAGTTTATGTTCTGCGGTGAAGGTTTATTTCTATTTCTACCCCAGCAACATCAAAAGAACAGTACACGCAAGAACAGGAAGCTCAAAATCTGATTCAATTACGTCAGCGGTCGGGCTTCCTTTCAGTGGCTTTTATTTTGACCCACGGCGACCACTCAAAATGCCCCCTTCTTCAGTAGAACAGAAAGTTATTATTAGTCACTTAATTTGCCTTTGTGACAAACATGAGTAACTTCATAACAATTGAGGTTTTATTATTTTGGACGTTTATGTTGATCCATCTTTAATAACGTAATTAACAACAATTACTATCATTTACCTACATAAATAATGAATTCAGCGCTCATGATGCTGAAGCTTGGTGATAGATTTCATATGAAGTGAGTAAAAGAAATGTTGACAGTTTCAAAGATATAAAATTGTAGGTTGAAGTTGAAGTACATAAAAAGTTTTATCAGAAAATGAGAAACACACAACTTATATTGGAGTTTGAGCAATCATCAAGGAAAGATTTAACTTTGATTCTTTAATCCCAAGAAGAAAGGATTACCTACCACAAGTACTTTTCCCCATATTTTAACAATAACGCGCATCACAAATGTTATCGGAATTTTTTTCACAAGCGGCAAGAGTTTTAGAAAATTAACTGCGAATACAGTTGAACTTTCTTGATACGAACACGGTTAATGCGAAATCACGGCTAGAACGAACATTTTGTTAAGTTTGGTTTACTATTTAATTACACTAAATATCTCACGCATATTACGAAGACTAAAAGACAAATATCGGCTAAGACGAACAAAATTTCTGATCTAATCACGAAAAATTCTCTCCATTGCCTATAATTAATTTTTTTTAAGGAAATTGTTGGTTATTTTGAGTCATTGCAAAACACCAAGTGCGTATTTCAAATCATACGGAAAATCTTTCTGGGTAGAGAATAGACGAGCTCATGCACGTGTTGGCTTTTGGACAGAGCAGTTTGCTCAGGGATCAAACCCTCTATCGTCGAACCATTCTTAAATAGTCGTAATTACTTTTAAAATATAAACATGCATTTCTAATATTTTTTTACACAATTTTACTTATTCATGGTTGTTACGAATAACGGCTAATACGAACAAATTCGCAAATTTTTGGCATTTCGTATTAAGCGAGTTCAACTGTATATATATATATATTACAAATTCAATAAAAATTATTTTTGACATAAAAAAGCAACAGAAATTCAATTTAATCTCTTTATTCCAAGTGTACCCAATTGGGTACATTTTAAAATACTGTTTATTAACTACTGTTTGTGCAATTTGAAAGCTAAAACACCCAATTGTTTTTGACAACCAATAATCAACAGATAGTTTACTTCGTTTTGAACATGGAAAACGTGGAAATTGGGCATTAATTATTTAAACTAATTATTAATTAAAATTTTTAAAAAAATAGTTATTTTGTTTTGTAATTATTTTTTAAATCAGAGAACCAAAAAATTGCGTCAAAATTGTTTGTGCTTAGTTCTGGGGTCTGAAGAGGTTAAGTAATGAATCATTTTAAATTCATTCTTTTGTACTTTTCTTCCATAACACTCCCGCACATTTTTATTTAAAAAAATACTTTTTGAGTTTCCTACGCGTCTCTCCTAACCCTCAACTGCCAGCACATATGCTATTAGTATTAATGTGGCTCTTTTTACAAACATAATCACTACGGTTAATTATTTATACACAAGTTTTAATTAAAGCATTGACAATTTAGCTATTTTTTGCTAACTTTTTCCAGGGTGTGTGAAGAGCGCAAGAAACAGTAGAGTTAGTGCCCATAAATTCGAATTAAAACTAAAGATATGAGGAGCTTGATCTTCTATTAATGTTATAAATGATACGTCGCATTTTTGTATTTTAGGGTATTTACCAAATTTTGAGAAAAGTTCAAAAGAAAAAAAAGTCACCTAAAACTTGTACTTGAAATTCCAATGTTTCGGAAAATTTTCGAAAAAATAATTCAAACGTTTTCCCGGAAAAAAATGGTCACAATAAATTTTTTCACTACTTTTTTTTTTTTTCTTGACAAATTAAAAAATGTTACATGCTTGGGAGCCTTTTTTTAATACCTGTTTTTTCAAATGGCTTCAACTGGACAGTAGAATTTTTGGAGAGGATACGTCCCGATATCCTTCTCCAGGATACGCCTATATCAGCGTTCACTGCAGACATACAAAGTAGATACACTTCTACAAAACAGCAATACTCTGCATTCTGGAATAATCCTTTCACTGGCTATTCCGGCACAAACCAACTACGATGACCCGAAGTTTTCCCCTCACCTAGGAGTCAAGGGTCAAATTCACAGGCGTGAGACCGAGTTCGTGTTTTTGAAATTTCACGACTCCCTCATCTTGTTGAGCAGCAGGTATAGGATTTTCAAACTGAGTTCTATGGAACCGGGGTTCCGTAACATATATCTGGGAATTCCGCAAGTGAATAGGAGATAGCTGGAGTATATATTAATGCTATTTTACATTAATTTCATGCTAAAAATTTTAATACAGTGCAATACTTTCCTTAAATACTCTTTACACAAAGTATATATAATATATAGATTAGCGCATTAAATTGCAGTTCTAAAGTTACTAGTCACCGACAAAAGTTACTGCTGGCCACTATTTTACATTCCGAAAAATACGAACGATTTTTAAAATGGTTACCAAATATATTATAAAGAACTTTTTGATCAATGAATTCATAAGAAACGTAGAAATTGAAAAACCGAAACACATTTTTTGCGAAACAATAATAACAACCCAAAAGGATACGTTGTCATAAGGTTTAACGATTCAAGAAATTTTCACATATCACTAAGAATTCATGAAAGAAGTTGAGTCTATTGCAGTGTTTCCCAAACTTTCGACATCTATGTATCCTTCCAATGATTTTCGCAATACTCAGTATCCCTCGAGTACCCCATTTTCTCCTTTTTTAGTGAAAAAAAATGGAAAATGGGATAAATAATTATAAGCGAAAAATAAACTTTGTTCAGAATAAAATACAAGTAAAACAAAACTTATATCATGTATAGGATTCATTTTAATCAATGAAAAGAATGAAATTTTTGAGTGTTGAGAAAATTATTATAATAAGTCAGAACTTTCTTTGTTAAAACTGGATACATATGTTTAATTTGAAACCAGAATGATCTCAAAGTTACGCATCTTATGCTGATTTTTTCAAGAATTCGCCGGAAACCAATTCAAACTGTTCTTCCGCCCACAAACCTTTTGGCATGAAAGTTATACTAGTGTCAAAATGGATACCTTAGCCTTTCACTATTTTTGTTTTAATCAAGAAAGTAGTTTTTCAGGACTACTTACAAATTATCTAAATTCTGTGCTGTATACAGCATTTGTGTGAGTATAAGCATGACTTTTGCAAGCCAAACATGTTATAAACTCATAAAGGAGCTGAAATAAGTCAAGATCTCCATTATCAACTATCTTTTTCTAGAAATTTAATTTTGCCATGACTTCATCTTGAATGTGAAACAATGAAATTTCTTTGTATTGTAATGATAAGTTGAGATAATTTGAAGCACAAGTCTACCCAAACTTCGCAGCCTAGTGCGACACGTACCTCCACGAACTCTCTTTCGGTACCCCCGAGGTACCAGAGAAACACTGGTCTACTGGTACCAGCTGAAGCCTCTCTCATACGAAACACCAGTAGTACAGCAAAAAATGTTAGATTTTGAAGCAAATTGGGGAATCTTTCTGAACCCACTTTTCATTGTAAAACTTCTCCAGCATCTGTTTCAGTGTTACTGATGAGGGTGACCAAAAACTTGAATTCCGCCCACTCTGCCAATAAAACATCCTCTTTTTCATTTAAGAGCCTTGGGTTCAAATGGATTAAAGGAATCTTTATTTCTTTCATCGTTATATCTTTAGCTTCCTTATTTCTTCAATTGATTTCAAACATTTTTAAAGACAAAACTTTCGTCGTACGGCGAGGCGAGTTGGCGAGAGGAAATTTCGCGCTTTGATACAGATCAACTTTGGGAATTTAAAAATGATCAAATTCAACATACAACAAATTCATGAGTAAACGTGACTTGAAATAGCTATTTACAGTGGGTTTTCAACGATTTTTGTTTTATCTAAGCTGATTATTTTATCCACATTAAATATTATTTTAACATGCATTCTTCTGAGGGTGGGAGTTCCCCGAAAGAATCTTATTGTTCTAAGGATTCTGTGAGTCGAAACTCGACACAGTTTGAACAACAATCAAGACCCCTTTTTTCCCTTTTTTTAGTGCATAAACATAAATATAATAAACAAAAAATAAAATTTGTTCCGAATAAAATATAAGTAAAACAAAACATATCATGAATAAAATTCTTTATAATCAATAAGAATGATGGAATTGTTAGCACCTGAGAAAATAATCATTATAATATGTCAGTCTTTGTTAAAATTGGATACATATGTTTAATTTGAAACCGTTATACGTGTAGTGGACAATTTAGCACATTTTTAAAAATGTATATTTATTATACTAGAAATTGTAATCGATTCTTCATTATCTGATTATATTACAACTGAGCTAATTTAAAAAGTGAAAGCTTTAGAAAATGTGTTGACAATTAAAAGAACAGGAAGAGTAAGAAAGATTCGCCTTTCTTTATATGAATGAAGGCAATCTGAATTGTTTTCGGTAAATAAGCAGGGTTTGGATTTGCAACGAAAGAAGCGCAGCGGGAGAATTTTTTAATGTTTATTTTAATGCATAAATGTTCTGAATTCCCTCTAATGAGTAAAAATTCGCGTAAAATTGAAAAGAAGCACAGGAACTGAGCTCTGTTGCTGATCCCTCTGCATCATAGTGTAGACTGTAAGCAACGTACCGTTCGATTCCTGTTTTCGTAATTTTCTTCATAAATAATTTTTAAAAAATTCTGAAATACGTGTATTTTTCTATTATTAGTATCTTGATTCCAAAAGATCAAATAAAACCGAGTTCATGAATGATAAAGGGTTTTAAAAAATAAATAAATCCTAAAATACGTGTATTTTATTTATTTATTTATTTATTTATTTATTTTTTTTTTTTTTTTGTTACAATCTGAAAATCAAATAAATGTAAGTTGTTGATTGACAGAGGGTTAACTCCAGTAAATAAATATTTTAAGAATGCAATAATTTGAACAGTGAAAGCACTACAAGAATTACTTGATAATTATAAATATATAAGATTCTGTCAGTGAATGCAAATTGAACAAAAATTATGTTTCATAGAGTTCAGCAAACGAATTTCCCATAAAAATTACAAGCCCTTTCTTCAAACGTATAAAGAATCGTTCTTCAGCGAGACAGTTAACTAGAACTGGTGTAAAAAAAAAAAAAATATTTAATAAATTTTCCTGCAATAAATGTTCTCATCCTCCGAATAAAAAAATGCTTTCAACAACTTTTTTTCAACAAAATATTTGATGAACTCTTAAATCATGGAAGTAACAACTTGTTTATTTCTGAAAACGTGCTTCTAAATTGTTTATTTGTCTGTTCTTATTGCCTCCAACTATGCAAAAACATTCCACATGACCATATATCAATGAAAGCATGTAGTCTATTTTTCTAAAAGCGAGCAAATTAATAAAAACCTTTAGTGTGATCTTTTTAATACTGTTATTCAACAAGTTGACAAAATGTTTTTCGGCAATATTAGATTTCAGATTCGAGACATCAGAAGGATTCTCAGTTCCTGGAAAATGTTGCATGAAGCATGCCACATTTGTAATATTACATCGCACCCAAAGTTGCATATATATTTCGAACGTATGACTTTCCCTAGAATGACCGAAGTCAGCAATTAAAATTATTGCGTTTTTTTACACATATCTATTTAGGATAAAATCGACAGCTATGAAAAACTTCAGAGTACGTTTGTAATTGTTATATACATGTACTCTGGATCGAAATACTATCACGTTCTAAAACTAGTGTAAAAGAAAAAGCGACTTCTGAAACTCCAAAAGTTTGGAAGGGAAACTTGATTTTGCGTTCTCTTACATTGAAGTACTGAAAACAATTCAACAAGTATATTACTCACTTCATTGATATAAACTCATGACAAGAAATAAGAAAACATAATTTGAAGAATGCGAAACAACAATCGATGGGTTTCAGGGAAAAGCATCCTTTACTCTTTTAACAAAAGTATTTCTCGTCTTAAGTGCAAATTCAATTTAAAATACCGAGCACGACCAAAATCTTGGTTGTTACAACATGGACGGAGAGATTATATTGGAGCTGGGCCAAGTGAAACTGAAACTTTTGGTTCCGCTTAGGGCAAATGTCGCTCATAATAGAATGAACGGCACAAAAGATAAACGGTTCGGTTTTCCCTCTTCTTCTATTCGGGTGAGAAATTGATAGTATCACATTTTACTGACTTTCATGTTTCTCCTCCTGCTGATGCGATTATGGCAACTAAACTTTATTCGAGATGTCAAAAATTATTCATGTTTTTATGTTTAAAAAAAAGTAGGATTAGATTACATACTACAACAATGACCTAAATTTATAACTTTTTTTTGTTTGGATCAATGGCGTTTTGATCCATTTTTTTCCTCCCTTACGAAAGTCACTTCTTGCAAATGTATAGATCAAAAGCGACAATAAAAAATTCGCGCCGCCTAAATGTTCTTAAATCATTAGTAACAATCCCAAATTACCGATTCTTTTCTCAAATGCAGCAATACAGCCATTCTAAAATAATAAATCGAAGGGCAATAATATGACTTCCAGAGAAGGAATATGAATTTCAAAATACTGTCAATAATATAAAAGACTTTTATTTTTCATGCAATAAAACAAAGATTTATTGTCATTCGTTAAATGTTCTACATTTATCAGGGGCACACCGTGAGAAGGGACGAATGTGTTGCCAACTGTATAGCAGCTTGCAGGTAAGCCCATCTACCAGATGGGTGTTCCTTTGCCTCCCGGAACAAGAATTTTCTTAAGTCCAATAAAAAACCCAAAATATTTAAAAAATAATAAACACTTTATTGTAACATTTCTTTACACTGCACAGCGCAGCACTACTTCCAGCCGCTGCACATTTAGTATTTATTCAATTCATTCGGTGTTGTCAACAAAAGCATAAAAGTTCACAAACACAAAAAAATAATGAATTTGCAAAAACATGACATTTCAAAATCTACAATATTTCCGGAAAAAAATTGCAACAAATGGGACCGGTCTCCCCCACCCACACACACGAACCGGAAGGCCCCAATGAATTATTACAAATAACGATAATGTTCGAAGATTCTAACACAAAACAAAAATACTCTATTAAGTATAACCCTCTAGGCACAGTCGGCGGTTGGAAACCTTGGTTAGCTGACTGATGCTCAGCCACGGTATAGAGCGGTGAGTCTGTCTAGTCATAAAGGCCTCTGTATGGTCATAAAGGCCTCTGTCTGTTCATAAAGACCTTTGGAGGATAAGCTAGCTGAAATACCTTACTCTTTCACTCGTTATAAGGGACTGGAAAAAATGCCCCACCAACTCCAAAAATCGAGTCATAAAGGGTTAAAACGCGACTTGAACGGCGGATTTTTCGAAATTTTCCAAGACAAAGCCCCTGAATTCCACGTGCTTTCAGAGTATACTATGGTATGCCTTTTTGAATGTATGCTCTGACCCAGTAGCTGTTCCCCACTGAAGCAAAATCTTGAGCGCGCCACTGACATTTAGTGACAACAACCATTTTAACTTCAGTCTCTCGAATGAAACTATTTCACTAAACCAACACATAAGTACAAATGCTGTGGCAAACAGTCACCAAAATATTAACCGAAAACGCTTTACTTTAAAGTATAAATAATCATATTAGTTTTCTTCCTTAATAACGGATTAACTTTTCCCACTTGAAAACAGGAACGATTTAATATCTGCTCATTTTCCAGCATTAATCAAGACATTCAGATTTATGAAAGGAACTTAAATTGGATATTCATCGACTTTTAAAAGCTCGATTAGTACTAAACGAAAAACGGGTAATGTTCTACTTTTAATGCACTGGAAAGGCGCGGGAAATGGCTCCAGGAGAGAAAGTAATGGCTGCCCAAATTTAGCACCTGCCCATTTGGGGGATAAAAGCAGAAAATGATCAAGGTAAATCATTAAATGACCGAAGTAGGGTATTAAGATTGTAAACTTGATTCACTAGCAGTTGAAAAAGTTATAACCGAGCTTAAATTGAAAACTTTGTAACATGAGAAAAATCTCAGAAACTGAACAGTATTAATGCGATAACTTTCGTATGGCTTAGTGAAAACAATAAAACTAATTATCAATGTTTTAAAAACAAAGTAAAGGTGTTTAAGTGTCGATTTTTTTTATCTTTTCTTACTTTTGAAAATCTCAATGGAATAAAGACTGTGCTTTTGAGTTATGAAAACAAAATAGAAAAGTATGTAATATAATCATATAATCATTCTATACTTTTCTAACCAAATTAAGAAACTTAAAAAGTTAGTCAGGGGCTGAAATTGAAATTTTTGAATGGAGGGATGACTACTTCCCTCTAAGCTTTAAATATATGGGGAGATTACAATATTTTTTGGAGGGTGAAAAAGTGGAGTTACTATTGGATTATTGCAACCAACACTGAAAATTAGCGAAAATTTCACCATTAACTGCCAAAATAACTTAGTGGCCTTCAAATGGAAATTTTATGGCGAAATTTTTTCAAATGGATTTTTTTCAATGTATTTTTTTCATATATTCTCTTCTAGTCGATTCTAGAAAAAAAGGGTTTTCTTGTTAATGATCTAGTAACGGCTAACTTAATATGTCATTTTTTTTTCATATTTATCAAATTAGAAAGTAAGATTGCTCAGTATTATACACTTAACTCTGCGTAAAAGACGTACAAAATTATGAACGCTCTAAACACCGCGAGCTTGGCGCTTGATCTAAAAATAAACACGCAAGAAAACGTTTTTAAACATACTGCAATTGTATGCTCGGGGAGGAAATAACACAAATCATCACAACGTCATTCGATAAAAACTGAAGTATAGAAGTTTATTTTAGAATACTTTTTAATGGCTCAATGAAGCTCGCTGACCCACCAGGAGACTCACGCGAGACAAGAATCGCAGCTCGTCAATCACAAGTCTAGAAAATAAGGGGAAAAAATAATAATATCTCGACTGACGTCAGAGAATATCGTCATCTGTCGCAAATCATCGCTCTGTGATTCACCCGCAAGACACAGGCGCCTTCTTTTTAATATTTCATCTACAATTACGAACAATCATTGATGAAGCCCGTGTCCGGGAGCCAAGCACAATCTTTGTTTCCAGCAATAGTTTCCGATTCGATTGGAACTTCCGATTAGTCACACGACAACATCCGTAGGATTTCGTCAGATCTTTCTCTAAAGACAGGAAGTTGAGAGGAAGTTTTTTTTAATAGAATCTAAAGGAGAAATCATTAACTGCCAGCGACGAATGAACTTCATTCTTGAGGACAGTAAATAATTCAGTGGCACCCACCTTGGCTCAGAGCGAGGCGCACCCTACTAAAAATCCTTTGGAACCCCAAAAAACTGATAAACCCCCTCCAATTCGGCCAAATATTCGTCGTAGCACCCCCCCCCCCTAAAATTTCAATGGCGAATCAAATTTCATAACTAGAAATGCGTCGATTAATCGGAAGTAATCGGTAATCGGCCAAATTTTGCTGATTAATCTGCGAAGAATTTTTTTTTTCTTCTTAATATTAAAATTAATTCTTGTATATAAAAAGCGAGAAACCATGCTAAATGAATTTAACAAAAAGCAGTGGTGCCCTCCCTCCAAGAGCTAGGATGCTCCTCCTCTCCTCTTCCCCCCCCCCCCCTTCTTCAAAAATTGCTACGAAAAGTATCAGCCTAACATCTACCAAATTATGAGTTCATAAGATCAATACAGAAGAAATAAAAAAAGAAACGGAAATTTACAAGTACTGATTACATTGATTTTACAACAATTCCTTAAAATTTCCAATGGTGTTATCTCCGCTATGAGCCCTTCCCTTCATGGGCACCACTGTAACAAGTCAATGTCATTTTCCGCAACATAAGATGTCACGTAATTAATTATATTTCTCAAACTAAGAGGAGCCCTTTGCCCCTTCTGACGTTTCAAAATAACATGTCTGGATGTCACACATGAAGATAAAAAGTTCTACTTAGTAATTAGAAATTCGTGGGAGCAAATTACGACTAATTACCAAAGAACCCCCAGGTTGAGAAATGATGTTGTAGAGCAGTGATTTGCAAAGTCAATGTGAACTCCAGGGGGTCTATTGCGACCTACGGGGGGGGGGGGGGGGATTTCCACATCAGCAAAAAAAAGTTGGAGGTGTATGAGATGAAAATAGGGGTCTATAAAACTGGATCTCATTTAAGTTATCCCCAAATTTTACACATGATGCACCTAACAGAAAATTTGCCAACCTCACCTACTTATTTATATAACAAGCTTATATAAATTTACTTAATACACAAAACATTCGTAAAATATGTTTCATGAATTATGCAAGTAGGTACCCATTCTCTTTGCGCTTGTAACTAGTAAAATCTAGCACTTTTAATGTTAGTAAAAAGGCCGTAGCCGGAGTTACCTCGCCATTAAATGTTGATTCATAAAAGTAAAATTTTACATGTTAAAGAAAATAATTCTTAACATTTGTTTTAAATTACATTTCGTAACTTTCTAGTGACATTTGAGGACATTTTTCTCTGTCTCCCTAATGTTTCAGAACTTCTTGTAAACAAATTTACCCTAAGCTTTGCTCTTTTTTGGAACTTTCAAATATAAAAGTTGCGATCGACTTCTTTTAGAATGATCCTCTAGATAGGGGGTCCATGAGTAATAGAAAGGAATAACAAGGGGTCCAAGAGATAAAAAAGTTAGGGAACCCATTATCTTCTAGAGGTAGACGGCCCTTTTTTCCTCAAAAGGAAGTGGGTAGTTATAGGTGCGATAAGCTCCCTTTCTAAAACCCATGGTTTTAAGCAATATATCCAATCCTTGAATTATCAATATTAATACACGTAAGGATTGTTATGCTCCCAAACCCCAGGAAAAAATTATGGTTTAACTAGTGAGTTCATTGCAGCAGTATTTTGAAAGAGGCAGAAGGTGTAATTGCCATTTAGCCAATTCCCTGTTCTTTCTTTTGTTCCCCATTCTGATTAGGACGTCCGCAGATGTGGTGAATTTAATTGCAATTTTCCGCTCAATGGTATTGACTTTTTTTACTGCGAAGCATGAGGTCACATTTGTCCACCCTTACATGGTCGATGTGTCCCCATTCATGTTTTATTCATAAAATCAGATTAAAAATGGTGCGTGCAATATTTCTGTACACATTTTGGAGATGGGTTATGGATTAAAATCGAATGTATTCCGAACTAAAGCTCAGAAACAGTATTTAATACAAAATCATTTTTATAAAAGACAAGCTACCTTGGAATGGTGGGTGCAGAGTAACTTTCCTAAAAGTTTAGAAGTTTTATAAAAAATATTTTAGTTTAAAGGTTTAACGCTTTTAAATAGATGCATCGTAAAAATGTTCTGTGTGAATTAATATTCCACAAAAGAATTCCTGTTCGGAAATTACACTTTAAGTGTCAGATAAATACTTGCATCTTACTGCCAAAATCGAAAAGATTCCGTTTCTTTTATTTATTTATTTTGTAAAAAATTATCTACTAACTAATTGCTTAGGTAACATTTTGCATAAAATAAGTAAATTATAAAAAAAAATGTGTCAACTTTCGTTAAACGCTATTTAAAAGTTATCTGAGAACAATGTAGTCATGAAAACCTCGAAGAGAATCTTTCCAACCAACAAAATGTTCCATGTAGAAAATCGTGTAGCGTTACTTTAAAAACCCGCGCTCTTGACATAAAATAACAGAGTTGCATATATACAATTAATAAGAAAAAAAATCCCTCATCCATTTTATCGATTTTCAGCTAAACCCGTTCACCACCCCGCAAAGGGTTGATCAATATAAACTAATAAAATAGAATATATAAATAATAACTTACTAAAATGTCGCTGAATTATCTGAGAAACATATACTACATATGTACGGAAATTGTAAAGGTGAAAATTTTAAATCGTATCTAGCACATACATTCTGTTTAAGTAGGAGGTTTTCTGAAGAGGCCTATAATTTTTTATGCATTTTATACATTTATTGCGAAAAGATGGAATTAATTTTTTCATAAAGAGAAGAAAAAAAAAACATTTGTATACTCACAGCTTAAAGTAGGGTGATCATTAAACCTGTGCCTGGAAAATGGAAGTTTTCACACTAGTGTACACATTTTATTCTTTTCTCTCAAAATCTGAAACAATTTTGCTTTATGGTGGTCTTGTCGTTTCAGTTTTTACGCGAAGATAAGAGACAAGTCTGTTTGTTGGAAGACATTGTTACCGGTGACAAATATTTTCCTTGCTCCATTTATAGCCAGTGTTACAAAACATACCTCGAGGTTTAAAAATAAAATGAAAACACTATTTTTGATTGCGGGTGGCTTCAGAGAAATTTTACTTCTAGTATCTTTAGAGACTCGATAAGTTTTATTTACGCATTGTGTACAAGGGGGGGTCAAAGAAAAAAGAATGCTGGTGCGGTAACTTTTACGAGCGTACATCCATGTTGATATTTGTTACTTATGAAGGCATTATTTGCAATGCGTTAAAATTGTGTGTGGCATTACGAGCAACTATCAGTTCCCTGAGTGTGCCAGTTATTTTAAAACTCTTCGAAGAAAAAAACACAAAAGAAAGAAAAAAAATCACATAAAAGTTGGAAGGCAGTAAAATGTGCATTTGGGAATTACGGGCGTGTGCAAAAAGCATTATCTTAGTGGTTTTTTTTTTTTTTGCAAAGGTATTGTTTTTCAGTAAAAATTGTTTGTATTATTGACATATCAAACATAAAACACAATAATATCAATATTATTTGAATATAAGAATTCAAATGAAAACAAAAAAAAAACTTTAAAAACTTCTTTTTATGTAAAAAAATCGAGTTCGTCCACAGGATGAAATTTATAATCTTTTTAAATTTTTGAATCTCACGAATTGACTATACGAAGGCGTGCGCCTGTATAAGTTGAATCCACGTGTTTTTTTTTTTTTTTTCTTTGGCTCATAATGTCGTTTCCATTTCATTCAACAGAGAGAGATAAAAAAGAAGAGCATTATTCGGTCTCTATGTTGGTTTTCCGAAATTTTATTCCAAACGTACTACACAAGAAAAGTTTGTTCTGATATAGTCTGTTCAAACGAAACCTTCCTGTTTATACAGTTAAGTGTAAAATCATAAAGTGTAAAATTTTCCCGCCGCGCTGTCAATTTTTTGAATTGTTGAAAATCGGAGAAAAACTTGTTTCAATCAGAGACCTCTGCTTTGGAAATTCAAAATTAAAATTTTTATTTCTATCCTTCCATTTGAAACTTCGACCCCACAAGAATCTCATTTAAAATATTCGCTCGGACAGCAGTTCCGCAGACGGAGATTATTACGTTGGAAGGACACATTTCAGGATGCTGAATAATTTGCAGCTGTTATTGAAAATCAGATCCGAGGACATTACACAAAAGCTGAAAAAACATATCAAGACCTTCAAGCAGGTGAATTATTATCACGAACGCATTCGACGACGATTATATGCAAAGCAAAAATCACCTTATGGCATCATACTGAATCGTGCGTTTTGGACAGCAGATGCGGTTAGAACCGCTTTCGCAATTTTAGGATCACATTAATTTCTAAATATTGTTTCGAAATGTCAAATGTGCGTGTGACTAGCAATTTTAAAATAATAGCTAACAGCTATTAGAGAAATAATTACCTTTATTAACTCATTTTTTCGTTTGTCAAGATGAAATCACCCATTGCATTTTGGTCAACTCTTTATTTGCTGCGAGATCAGTTTAATATTGAAAAAATAATAATTAAAATTAGATATTGCTCTGCAAAAATTTCCATAATCAAAAAAGCGTAATTGTTCAGGAGGTGAGAAACAATTTTAGAGCTATTATAGGAACTTATGCTTTCACGGCCGGTGTCCATACCAAACATAAAATCTTCCGGGCATAATAGACCGTGGTTCAACCAAGATGTTTCTGGCTGACGTTTCGCCTGACATGTTTCAAGCTTCTTCAGAGTGAGAAACTCTGAAGAAGCCTGAAACATGTCAGGCGAAACGTCAGCCAGAAACATCTTGGTTGGACCAGGGCTTATAAGCCCGGAAAATATTATGTTTGGTTTAGAGAGATATTGAAAGACAAAAGTTAACTTTTTAAAATAAGTTTCTCCCGATTAGGTAGCAGAATAGGTAATGAGAGAATATATCATCTATGTACATAAATCAAAGATGTACGCGTGGGCGAGTAAATAAAGAGGAACATCAGGTATGGTTTATTATAAGAACATTGAAAAAAAAGAAAGGAAAGGGAAAAAAAAGTGGGATGTGTAAAATTAAACTTTAACATCATGATACCAAAAACGTTTTGTCTGTGAGTAAGCAAGTAAGTTGGTAAATAGCATCCCCAAGCTTCGTTATATTCATAAAAATAATTTGAAAGAATTGGTAAATACTTCTAACCAATTAAATTTCTCTGCAAAATATTTAAATCTATTTGGAAAAAAATGTTTGCGTAATAACGATAAAATATGAGTATTTACTTCGTGGATTGAAATACAAAAGGCTAATCGTCCTTTAGAAATAAAACACCAGACTTCAGCGGACTTAATTTCACCTGAAACATAAGATAGTAAACTAAACAGTATACCCTAAAACTTTCGGGTGATTAAGAGAAACCCTGGATAAATGTGCTTTAACCCTTTCAGTCCCAAGCCAATCTAAAATTCTATTAAGTTTAATGATGTTCATTTGGTATCGTATCAAATGCATCTTCAAAGGTCGATAATTAAAATAAGGGATATGATTTTTGTGTTAAACTTTTTGATGCTCATTTTGCATCATTTGGTTGGTCTGCTTTAGAGACTGAACAAGAGGAAGGAAAGTTAAGAATATGATGATGTTAAATGGCATCTCTGGGATTGAAAGGGTTAATATGTTTCCTTCCACATTTTCAGCCTGAGACACGTAATATTTTCTAGATTTTTTTCACGCTAGTTGGCACTTAGTTACAAAAGTGAGGTGCGTGTGTTTTGACAGAACAAATTAGATAAGATTGAGGTACGAGTAGCTTTACATTCGGATGTGAACGTATCGTGAGCACGTAATAGTATTAATCATTCTAAATATCTAAATAAAATTTCAAGTGCTTTTATTGTTTGAGTTCAGATACTTGGCTTTTCACATTTGCGACAACGATATTGTGACAAAGTCAAGTAAGCGTAGCGGTGCGAGTCGATGTCTTAAATAGCCCACTTTCTTCGCTGGCCATTAGGTACCTTTTGGCAAAGCGCGGAAGTACGAGGCACCACCAAAAAGATCCTGGCTCAAATCTCGATTCCGGTACGACTCCGACAACCACGCGTCCTTGCACTGTCCTGCATTAGAAAAATAAAATTACTGGATGTTTTGTTCATACAGGACTCAACTCATTTATAAATGCTTACATTGATAAGCCATGTTAAGCTGCAATAATAGCTTTTTATTTAGGTTTTGTGTTTTAGTTGTCGGCGATAATTATTAAATGTAAAAACAAGCAAAACTGAACTAAAAATCTCCTTCCTTCATGCTAGCATGTTAATCGCATTTTGAAAAACGTCCTTTTATAAAAGAAAATAAAGTTAAAATGTTAGCTTACTTCCAAAATTTATTTTTTCTACCTTTAAAAAAAAAAAAAAATTCTCTCTCCCTTTAAAAAAAAAAAAATGTATGGAAAAATGATACGTGACGCAATTTGACGTTCAGCATTGCAAATAAATCAATTTGTTTATACTCTATTGTGTAAGCCATATACGCTAAAATACGTAATAAGAATTTTGATTCTGCTGTCAACCCCATAGGTCACATTATTCGTCGCTCGTTCTGCTTTTAGCAGCGACGTATGAGATGTCGCTCGCTTTCCACATCCCGGTGATTTCGAGGTTTCAGATCATTAGCTTAGCAAAAACATGTATCAGATTTCAAGGAGAGCTAAATTTTATAAAAAGCGAAAATGCTGTTTTCGTAAATAATTCTGAGAAGTCTTCGAGGACAAAAGTTAGTGATAACTCTCTGTAGCAGAATGTGCTGTATCAATTTGAAGCACCAGTTCCATAAATCAAAATGTGCATGCTACTCCCACCGATACGGAACCCAAAAGCTTCCTATCATTAAAAATTGCGGTGCTTGAGCAAAATGTGTACTTTAAAATATGTGATAGGTACCAAGTATATTATTTACCAAAGAGAAAAATACAATAATTAAAAA
Organism: Octonoba sinensis; assembly: GCA_038502835.1. Taxonomy (NCBI): domain Eukaryota; kingdom Metazoa; phylum Arthropoda; class Arachnida; order Araneae; family Uloboridae; genus Octonoba; species Octonoba sinensis. The sequence goes on along the minus strand of CM076601.1, from coordinate 125,769,160 downwards.
CCAGAAATCATTTTCCGCTGTCTTCTTTTTTTTCTCCCTTCTTTTTTTATACTTTCTTTAATTATACTTTCTTTTTATACTTTCTTAATTTATACTTTATTTATTTATTTTATCATTTATTTCTTTAGTTTCTACCTTTGTCAGCTGATAACTTTTGTTTGCAAGCTTCAAGATATATATGCAGTGTTTGCTGCCGCGCGCGGCGCGATTTCTGCTACTGGGGACAGCTTCCGACAAACTTTAACTTACATATCGAACAACACTTTCTACAAGTTCAGGAGAACAGCAAAACTTTATTGGCATTTCTATTAAATTATTGATGTTTGTAATGGGGCTGCCTATGCCTATTGGTTTCTTACCATTTGCAGACCTAGTGCATTCCCCAGAGACTGGCAACAGTCTTTTAGTGAGGCGGATGCTATAACCACTTGAGATTTTTGATGCTCATTTTCCCCCAGATGGCGGCAGCTGGGCTCTAACGATGCGAAACTCCCCGGAATTTAATTTAGCAGCGAGTATCCCCGCCAAACGGATACTCAAGCGATCTCTAACGTGCCGCATTGTTATACGACTGTCAATTTTTTTATATCCTGAAAAAATCCACAGACTTGAGCTAGCTTTGATCCTGCGAACTTGGGCGTACAAGGCCAATGCCTAACCACTACGCCAACCTACCGGCTATTTCCATTAAACTAAGGAATGAACGCTCATACGGTATTAATGGAACTAAATTTGAATAGTTCCAACTGTCTGACACTTCAAGAGTACTTAATTTTCAAGTGCGTAGCGTACATTATTAAAAAACGCATTGTTATTGTTTAAACGTCAGAACTTTTGCAGGTAGTTTTGTTCGACATTAAGGGCGACGACATTTTCTCTCTTTAAAAACACGTACCCAGATAGAGAAAAATAGAACAAGCAATAAAAGACATAGTATTGTTAAGAAGCATCACTGTAAAAAAAAATAATACAGAAAAAAATATTGAATGAGTAAACCGGTACACAACGAGAATAGAAGTCTTAAGCACTTCAAGTTAAGACGGATTAATGAGACAAATCTTATGATCATTTCTGATGTTGCTGTAATGCAGGAAATCCTTTTAAAGGAAACCTAAAAAGAAGTAAGTAGAAATCTAACTACGACATTTCTTAAGAATAAGATCGATTTTTACATTGAAGAACCAGTTTTGAACAACTTCAATTACTCTTTGGTAGTGAAAAAAAATTGCGGTGAGGGGAGGGGAATCATTCATAGAAGAATATTTGTCATCTAGAGTTTATTTTTAAGTTTCCTCTTTTCATGGTTCTTCAAATTATTCATGATTTAAAGGGTTTTTTTTTTTTTATACAGAACGATGTAATAGAAAATTCTGAATCCATCACGGGCAAATGCCTCACATACGAAATGTAGAAGCATTTTGAAACAAGTAATATCGTGTAGTACTACGCGTATATCAAATTAATTTAAGAGATATAAGGTTTTTATAACGGAGAATAGATGTTGAAGTGGAATAAAACAAGCTGTGAGTGAGATACAGTTCTACCATCAACCAAAGCGATCTCCCTTACAGAGTGCCAAGAAGAATCAATTCATGTTGCAGAGAGGAACGGCTGGTACAAGGAATGTGCCGATTTTGTTCTCGTTCTAGTTCATTTAGCATACTTGATTTCTTCCGCACTGATGCTATGTGCCAGTTTGTAAAATTAGTTGCTTTCAACAAACAAAGAAACATAAAATCTAATTCGCGTACAAAATAAACGCAGCTGCAAAACGAACTTGCCTAAAACTCGAATGAATTCGTTCCTTTCTGCCATGAGCAAAAGCGTCCAAGTGTCAAAATTCCGTGGTCGAACTGTATTAAAGAAATTCTTTTTTATTTGAAAGGCTCATTATGTCTGGAATTATAGCATTGTTCAAGTATCTGACAAGGCTGCTCAGGTTGGCACGAATCGGAGTGCTCCAACTTTCAATGCCGCATAGATCCGGCTGAATTTGAGCGATCGCCTGGATTATTGTTGAATTTAAGGGAATCGATGGATTGCGGTTTATTGACATGGACATGTGACTTCAATAAACCCCACAAGAAAAAGTCTAGCACGATCCTCGTGCCGCTCATGCATAATGTGCATCGTGGCCACCGCAGTGTGGCACGTAATGCCGTCCTACTGGAGATATGCCAGGTAATAGGGGGTGCCTATTTAGGTGGAATTGGCTAGAGTCACATATCTTCCATGTCTATATTGTTCAGTTTGGGAGAAAAAAGGAAATGGTATCGTTCTACAGAAGGTTCCCGCGCTCGCCGCTGACGGTGATGACCTCATCAACATCGGTTTCAAAAAGAGCGCAGCCGCCGTCCCATATTCGATGATTTTGCTCGTTTTCATAGCCTGTCATAGAAAAATGCACCTCGTCGCTAAAAATGGTTTTTCGGCAAAAATTGTGGTCTTCTCCCAAACGCTCCGAGGCCGAGTCAGCGGGTTATGTATGAAACGATATATATATATTCCATAACGGGATAACCCATGGATCTTTCAAATAAAAAAAGAATTTTGTTAATACCTCACACAGAGCATGTTTTATTCAATTTCAACAGCTACCCAACCTGCCCTTATTGAAAAACCCTTTGTATCGAAGGCAGTGAATATGTACGCATTCTATTTCATTTTTATGAAACACTGAATCAGAAGCATGAAAAGTTTATACAAGTTATGATTTCTGCTTATTGTAATTTCACAATAACATTCGTTACGTGTGTTACTCTTCGGGTAACACACGTAACAAAATTTCAAAAAAAAATTTTAACAGACAGCAAATACATATATATCTTCAATTTTTTTATTTATTTATTTATTTATTTATTTATTATTTTTTTTTTTTTGCATACTTAGAACACATGTACTTTTACTAGCCAAAATTAAAAAACCTAAAAAAACACCCAACAAGTTTGTTAGAAAGCTCGTTGAAGTTGAAAAATGCTGTGTAAATGTAACGTCCGTTACTGTCGAATGACCCAAAGAAGTTACAAAAATGGCTACGTGCTTATTCCCTTATCTACTACTACAGAGCTCTGCTCTCTTCGCTTAAAATCTGCTAGAGTGACTATAAAAGAAACATAAAAAAGGAAAATCCACAAAGCAAGCGAATTGGTTAGAACGTGAAGGGCGACAGGTGAATGACTAATCGTCAATAGAGCCAAAGAGAGAAATTCATTGGAGAAAAAAGCAAACAACTCAACAACAAAAATGGAAGCGCGAAATTCACATGCATCGATGCCCGCATCGAGTATTTTCATTGGAATGACAGAGAAATTAAAGCCCGTATAGATAACAAAAATTAATTGTGTTGGGAACACATGAACTATTATGATGAAAATAACTCTACGAGCAGTAGACAAAATCAAAATCCAAAGAACAACTAGATTCATTAGCTTAATTTGTACAAAAAAAATCGTTCGTGTAGTGCTTGTTCAAGCACTATTTAGATTCAGTTTCTAATGGAGTTCATCTACAACCAGTGCGTTACACGCAATGATGATTTTTTGAAGGTGATCATTGAAACTTTAAATATTTTTTCTTTTACTATAAATAATAGCGAAAAAAGCAATTCAAAGAGTAAATGGAAACCCCAGTAAATGGCAATTTCAAAATGCAAAACATACTTTATCAAATTTAGAGAGGTCGGAGATGATATTTCATTGCCCATGCATCTGATCCTTCACTCCCTCGCCATCCCCTCAGACATGAGAGCTTAGGCTAACATGATCTGCCATCTTTTTTTCTTCTTCCTTTTACTTATTTATTTATTCATTTTATTTTATTCTACTATAGTTTTTATTTTTTATTTTTTTGGATCCATGCCATTTTTTATTTTCCCACATTTTTTATAAACCGTAAAGAAAAAATCGTTTTAAATACACAAGACTACATAAAATAATCTTAGTAGCATCATTCAATTATCATGTCATAAAACGAAAAAGACAAAGTAAAATAACAAAAATAATTAAGTTGTAATCATCAATAATATAGAAAATTTTGCATTAAAAAAAGGTGGTTGTTTGCGCTTCATAGTTAGAGAATATCAATTCTTGGACAAAAAACTGGGTATGGACATGTCATTGCATTAAAAAAAAGAATGCTCTAGCAAATTTAATGATCTAATTTTAACTCATTATTGAAAAAAAATTCTTGAGCATATACAAATATGATTTCAATTAGGCCGCCATGTTAGGATCCCAATTACTTAACTTTTCGAAATGGCAAAAATTACATGCATGGAAACACAAAGTAGCATGCAAATTGCGCTTGGATATATTTTTGCAATTCCAACATAAACATGTAAAATTTATAGTTTAATTTACGAAAGACATTCTCAAGCATATTTAAGGAAAAACCATTTACCATTTTTGAATATCTTTAGTTTTAAATTATAAATTTTCCTCTTTAATAAGGTTGATTCACTAAAGAGTCATCGCGAAAGCTTGCATTTGGAAGATATATTATACACTAATAGGTAGCTTAGGTATACTGCTTAGGTAGAAGCTCAAAGGCCGAAATATCGCTCTCAACGAGAAACCCGTATTTCGAGACATCATTAGCCGATTTTTAAACGGCATTCGTCCACTCATATGTACATCAGCCTTTCGATTAATGCCGATTCATGAAAGAGGGAGAGGATTAGAAATTCTTTGATCAGGATATCCAAATATTCATGAATACTATCTGAAGTTTTGCAAGCCTGTATTTGTAGACGTGTCAGGGAATAACTAAAATAATTTATAGCGATTCTTAAATACAAGACGATTCTATTTAGAATATTTTTAGTCGCAGAACGCACATGTGCAACGGAAGCTTTTATGCAAAGACAGCAAGCAGGCCAGTCGCTTATCCTAACATTTTACCATGTGAGGCAAGCGTAATCAAGAGTTTAAACATGCCCTGAACAATTTTACACAAAATTTATGACACAAATTATTTATGTTACACATTTGTATTTGTTACAAAAATTATTTTTCAGTTATTTGTTTAACTGTGTTTTTATTGCTAATTCAGTTTTTTTTTTCCAGAAATATAATTTAAAAGAACTAAATAATAAAACAGTAAAATTAATCCTATTAATTTAATCCTATTCTGTAATGAATTTGCATTGCATTGTTTATCTCATTTTATTTTTGTTCTACATTTGATCGTAAATAGTAGTAGTAATTGTAGTTTAAATTAGGAAATAAAGTAGAATCAAAACACGTATTATTTACAGGTTTTTATACTGATGAGAAGAACAATAACTTAGTGAGACTTCTTAAATGAATCCTTTTTTTTTATTTTCACATTAAAGGTAATATTGTACTATTTTGTAAAATTTAAAAATGATACTCATAATAATAATTTTGGGTAATTATACAGCTCAAATAAAACCAGGGTTCGTACGCTTTTAGCAAAACCAAACATAAGGACTTTCTAAGGACTTTTTAAGGACCTACAAAAAAATATAAGGACCTCACAAATTTTTCGAAATATACCAACTGTAATGTTTATTTCAAAAGGAAGCATTATTGAAAGAGGAAATTGATTCAACGTCGTATTTTTATTAGGAACACAACACAATCACTTTTATGGAGCTCTCTTTGACTTGTTGCTTTTCTAATGTCCAATACAGTCAGGGAGTTAACTAATTATTGGAGCTAGTAATAAGAAGCACACAACACAAGTATTAATCATATATAAGAAAATTATCGTGATATGAAAAATTATCAAAAATGGTTAGTGCTATAAAATACAAGTTAAATGAAAAACAATTTAAATAAAAGAAATTTAAAGAAAACGCTGCACTTTTTCTTGAGAATTTGTGTTTAATTTACTTAACTTATGTTGCCAGCATCTCAATTTAGGCTTACTTAAATTTTTATCTCTGCCATAAATAACTCTTTTAAATTATTTAGAACAGCTTGCAAAAATTCAGAAAACACTTGTTCAACTTGAGAAAAATATTCATTTTGGAAACAACATACAAATAAAAAATGGACTTTATTCGCTTAAAACTTTGTACATTACCCTCAAATAGTAACTACCAAAATTTAACTAACATACAGTTTCAAAAAAATTGAACATTTTTTTAAAATAAAAAATAAAACAAGCAGACTACAAGCTGCAAATACTAAAACAATTGTCAACTTTTTAAATAATTGATATATTTACAGGATGCAAAAAGATAGAAGTCTCAAAAGCTGCATGCAATTTTCGGCGAAGCACATGCTAAATGTTAGCAAGTTTCCGAAAAATAGGTTTTTACATTTTCGTGTTATAAGTTATGAAAATTCATGTAAATTAATACATGTCTTTTTAAAAAGTCTCTTGAGAAATTTCCTTTTTCTAGTACAGGGATGCACAAACTATGGCCCGCGGGCCAAAATTGGCCCGCCGACCCTTTTGAATTGGCCCGCTAATATAGTTGATAAAAAAGAATAATTATAATAAAATAAAATAAAATACTAAAGAAAAAAATAATTCTAAAAAAAAGCTTACGAAAAATCGTAGTAAAAAAATACGATCGCAACGCCGCTACTGAATTTTGGTCGCAATTTTCGGAACTAATCACCATATTTAATTGCATTTTATTGGGAATACTTCAGAAACTACTCAAATCACGATAAAAGTGGTAGAATATTGCATTGTCATCTGGTTCTGTTCAGAACAATATAGCTTATCGGGAAATGGTCGAAAATTTAATTGCTGGATTTTTCGAACAGCCATTATGTGCGTTATTTCGTCTATAAAAGAATTTTGTCCCATTCCTGCTATGATTTCTTTAGTTAATTCAAAGCAACGATCGTTAGACATAGCAGGCAAAATGTCATTATTTGCGTCTTCATCGCTATCTTGCTCTTTGTCATCGCTCGGGTGTAGCACCATTTGGATGCTTTCCGAACCGGACATCTTGTTTATCAAATTATTAATTTCGTAAAATCTGATCATCAATCATTTTTACAGTAATAAATGATTTCAAAAAGGAGGAAAACGAAATGTAAGAAGCATATTTACATGGCAGAAACGCGCAAATTTCATACTTGTGTAAAACGACTTCGCTTTTGCGGACTCGATTTTAATAAATAATTCATTTTCACAGTTGCAATTTTTGTTGCCTTAATATCAATTTTAAATTCTTATCACCTTATTTCAGCTCTTAAATAAATAAAAAAATATATAAAACAAAAATAAACGAGGTTTAATTATCACACGATCAGCTATTGCGGAAAATTCGCGAATCTGCCATATTAGAAATTTTCTGAACCTTCGTCTAGTCCGACTTTTGTTGCAATTCGTCTTCGAATACTGACGAGACAAATAAATGTATAAGAATCTAATTACTTATTTCTTTCATGTTTAATTATTGAAATTATATAGAGAAAAGGTCTGATTTTTCTCAAGTATCGTTGGATATTTTTTCTTATTTCTAATTTTTATCTGCAAGTAAGTTGACGCCCCCTCCCCTAAAAAAACATCGCTTTTAGACTAAATTGTTCGACCTATAAACACTGAATATGTTACTTGTAACGGAAAAATGCGTATTTTTAAAGGCATTTTAAAAAAATCGTATTTTTACTAAATGGGCAAAAAAACGCGAACTTTTCAAAAATGGCGGGAAAATTCACGAAAAAATTCCCGGTTTCCTGGTTTCCGGATAAGAGGTTCTGTACCGTATTACTATGCCAATTTAACTAATAAGATTTTGTAAATGGTTAGCTAAAAAAACAATTCTACTAGCCAAATTGACTAGTAGTAATGAATGAATAAAAATTGATTAATTAAACATTAATTTGCAGAATTAATAACATCAATATGAATAATTATTTTACTTTATAAAGTGTAATTTATCATCAAAATTTAAAAATTTTATTGTTGATATATATTTAGGAAAATTTTATCGTTGATATGTATTTAGGAAATGAATAAATAAATAACGATTTTTTACATTAATTCACAAAGATCAATTTCTAATCTGCAGGAAAACTAGGATTTAAATTTAATTATATGCCATGGAACGAAATATGTTGATTTTTGATAAAGGAATCAGTTTAACTTTTTTTTTTTAATTGTCCATGTAGCAATGTATAAATTTAATATTACTGTGCCCATTTAACTAATAAGATTTTGTAAATGGTTAGTTAAAAAAACAATTCTACCAGCCAAATTGACTAGTAGTAATTCTGAATTGCAAGGGTTTAACGTCATGTACAGACTCACAGCATTTGGATTTTGCTATTTAATATATGTGTTTATTTCTTCTGTATTTATATTCGCACTTTTAATTAATTTCTCATTTTAACTCTTAATATATGGAGGGGTCAGAGCAACAATCAACCAAGTCCAAAATTTAGATTTTTTTAGTTTCCTATGGTAACGTGTGTCTAAAACTGAGTTTTATGCAGTGCAATATCAAACCAAGTCCAAAGTACATTAATTCGCCACCAGAATGCGTTAGTTTGTTTATGCTCTGACAGACTGCAACAAAGTTTCAGAGCAACAACCAACCAAGTCCAATTTTTTAAGGTTATGTTGATCTATTTTCTGTTTGGGTTGTTTTAAAATGAGTTCTGACAGTGATTGGAGTCCAGGAAGCGATGAAAGTAAGGCTTATAACATTTATTACAACATATAAGTTAAGAATTATTATTAGTTTATAGTATATTAGTTGAAGAGTTTTTAAGTACAAAAGAACTGGAAGAAAATGTAGATTACCGAAAAAAAGGAACTGACGGGGAACCTGTCAATTGGTTAAACATAAGATGGATCAGACTTGTTAAAGGAGAACCTTTCACTGTGTTCTTCAAACACTCATTATGTAAAGAAGAACCTTTCAGACAGTTGGATTTAAAGCCGTATGCCCCAACAAAACAAAGAAAAGATTCAAAAATAAAAAAGGGGGGCACTTACAATCACTTGTTGAAGTACAACAGAGCCCTCTCTATCCAGTCACACAAGCAAAAAAAGATGACATGCAGTCTATTTTCCCTTACATAACCCCCACCCACCACCGATACTTCAAGAACTTACCAGTTGAAGTTACTATAAAAAGAAGAAATTTGGAAGTAGATGAGGAAGTTAATGAGGACAATGATGAAATCTTTTACCTGTAACTACCCGTATCTTTTATCTGTATGAGTGTTCCGTAATAAATAAGAATTTTAAATTTGACTGTTCATTAATTGAATCTATTATCCTCTGCCACTATGACAATGTAATAAATTATTATATTTTCACCTTGAAAATGCAATATAATAGAGTTTTTTTTGTCAAATTTAAGTTTTGTGGAGTTGGTTGGATATTGCAAAGCCAAGAGCTGAAAAACGTTCAGTGCAACATCCAACCAAGTCCACAAAAAAAAAAGTTTGCTTGTTAATTTTAAAAAATCCATTATTCCCAATAACAATTTTCTTGAACCAAAATTTTTCTATGGATTTCAACTACTTAAGTAAAAAAAAAATTATTTCATAGATCAAAGGGTGTAAAAGTTATGAATTTTTAACTTTAACTCAATTTTTCTCAGCTGTTACTTTTTTGGACTTGGTTGGTTGTTGCTCTGACCCCTCCATATATTTTAAATTTTACATTATAAAATGTCAAAGAAAACTTATCTAAAGTATAAAGAAAGTTATAATTTAGAGAATAATGCTGTGTTTTTCTAAGTTTTAAATTACCTTTTTATTTTCCATTTGTTTCATTTTCATAATTTGCACACATTTTTATAAAACATTTTAGTATTCCTCTTTTTTGCCATTTGACCAATCACTTCATTGATTATCAAAAACATAAATGTTGTGCAATTAATTGTTTAGAAATCTCACACCTCATTTTGTTTGAATTCATTTACATTATTTTTTTTAAACTTTCATTTAATAATCTGTTCCCGAGTACAGTAATTATTAATACATGTAATTTGTACATATTACCTCTAAATAAAAACTGAAATACACCCTGTATTTTTATGAACAAAACGTTACGTTACTTTGGCCCCCAACCTGATACTTTCTAATTTTTTGGCCCTTCACCCAAAAAAGTTTGTGCATCCCTGTTCTAGTACAATCCTTTTAGATAAAAATACTTGCACATCAGCTTGAAAAATCGGATCTTTCTGCAAAAAATCGAATTTTCGAAGTTCACAAATAAAAACAGAAAAACTAGCGGAAAACGGAGCATTTGGCACCTATTGTGTATAGGTTTAAGAAGAGAACGATTCCTTCAATTTACTGCAAATTAAGAAATTTCACGAGACACAAATTTTGATTAACGAGGCATATATCCATCATTTCCCACACAACAAAACCCCACAGCGAACGATCGCGAAGCCAAATTGGTCGATAAAAATTTACTAAATATTAAAACATTGCTTTAAAACAAATTTTCGATACGGGAATTTGTTTGATCAAAAAAAACAATGGGAGAACAAAGTGTTTAGCGAAAGATCAGCTGAAAAGCGATCGGGAGAGTTGGCAACTCGGCGCTTATTATAGTGTAAGACATAAGAAAAATGATAATATAAATAAATCATTCTTTTACCTTAAACAGAAAAAATAAACGATAATCATACCTGCGATTGGTCAAACGCAAAAAAAGCTAAATGTTTTTTTTTTTTTTTGCCTACATATTAGTTAAATGTATCTTTTATTGAGCTAGAAGTCAACAATATGCTTCTTTGAAATATCCCCCCCCCCTCCCTTAAATTTAAAAAAAGTTTCAAAAGCAATATTTATTTACTGATTACTTGTTAAGAGCTGTTCCTACTTGCTTTATTGATAATTGTTTAGAATGTAGATGATTTAGTAACAATTTTCATTCAAAAAAAAAAAAAAATTTACTTTGTAACTAAACTTAATAAATAGTATCGAATCCGAAATTTGAAATCCCGAAATTCGGCCCTTTTTCGAAAATTCCCGATTTTTGTTTATTTATTAAATTTTTCTCATTGAGTCCTTAAAAATCCGTTTTTCAAATTTTATTCCTTTTTCTTTTCTCTTTTAAAAGCAAAATGAGGGAACGTGTGTGATTTGTTTTTCTGTGGTCTTAAATGGTGCCCAATTACTGGGCACCATTCCATTTTGTACAAATGCTTGGTATTTTGATTCGACTACTCTACTAATATTTTAATTTTTTTTTTTTAGACTTAGCTCGATTTTCTTTTTCATACAATTGCAGGAAATAGCAAATTGGGAGCCTGCCATGTGGGTGGGTACAAGTTCATTTTAACTGAATTGGGTGTTGTAGTTTGAAGCATTTTATCAAAATTCATGAACATTTCTTCTTTTTTTTTTTTTTTTGTAAAAATATATAACACATCAATTTACTTACGCCTCTTCAAAAAAAGAAATTAAAAAACAGAGTTAATTATTTATCTACTAGTTGAGAAAGCACTGCAATTTTCAGTAAAAATGCGTTGAAGTTTATGTAAATCCGCCATTTTTGGTCCTGTCAATATGCCGCTTTCGGTCTGTTCGAAAGCCGCGATAGAGACCGACCCGAGCAAACCAATACAAGTCGTTGAAATGAAGGAGTTGGATTCTTGTGAAGGATGCAAAAGATAGCAAAACAAATAGAGTGCATGGGTACCTTCTCATTTTAACAAAAAAAATTAAGCCCCTGGAATAAAAAAATAAGGACTATTTAAGGACTTTTTAAGGCCTTAAAAATGAAAATGAACATTAAGGACTTTCTAAGGACCTTTAAGGACCGTACGAACCCTGAAAACATGTAAACATCATGTGTTTCACAGAAAACAAAGAGAAATGTGCAAAAGTCAAAGCAAGGTTACACTTGCCCCATACAAAAGAAAATAAGACTTTGAAACACAAAATTTTGAAACATATTATTTGGCAATAAAATAAAAATAATAATAAAATAAAATAATAAGAAATTACGAAATTTCGAAATAAACGTAAAGATGGTTTTAGAAATAATTAATTCAAGTTTATAGAAGAGAAGAAATCAGACTCTGAATCCGAATTATACTCGCAATAACAAGTTGGCAATTTGAGGTCAAAGTTGAACTCTGACGGAGCGTGCCCTAAACGTTTTCCGTCGTCTATTTTACAGGAAACCGAAAAGCTTCTAAACTTGTTTCTAATTCTTCAAAAAAAAAAAAAAAATTGTATATTTTGATGTTTTTCCCCTTGAAAAAAAAAAAATAATGCTGGCGTAGTTTGTTTAATAGGCAACCAGAATTTCCCTGAAAGGCATTGTTATGATTATATAACAATTAAACTCATCACAAAAACTTCTAAAATTTGGATTTTTGTGAATCCAGATGGAGATACATGGGTTGAAATAGTAAAAGAGGAAGCCTTCATAAATTTCAGTTTTAGTTTAAAACTCTAAAACCTTTTTAAAAGGATTTCATCACATGATTAAAATGCATTAAAACTGATGCAAAAAAAAAAAAGTTTGGTATTTTAGCAGGAGCAGATAATTTCCTAAATATTTTTCTACTTCTGCTAAAGCGCTAGTTTCTTCAAGTACTAATAAAAAAATTAAAAAAAAAAAAAAAAACTCTTGCAAAATTTTTTAGCCATAATTTGTGCAGCACGATTTCTTTTTTTTTTTTTTTTTCTTTTCATTTTTGCTAAGAAAAATTAACTTGCGGATGTTACTTTAGTGAGTTTTGGAGGGAGTTCTGATACAGGCCGACTAGCAGGTCTTGGATCTGATCCACCACCCCCTTTTCTCCTCTCTCTCTCTCTCTCTTTCACTCTTTCTCATAAAATCAGCATACTTTTAGAGAATAAAACTTTACATAAAAAAGATTCACGCTTGAGTTTCTTTACCAATCAAACTTCAAGGGGACAAAATAAACAATAAAACTTATTTGATGAACTCAAATTACTGAGAAAGCAACATTATCAAACAAATTTCAGTTCTCCAGTACAGCTATAGCAAAATTGAAAAACAAATAAATAAAACTGACGAAAATAAGACTTTTAAAAAAAAAAAAAAAAAAAAAAACATCATTTGTAATGCATTTTTGATTGCGATGAAATTATTTTACAAACATTTTTAGAGTGAGAACCTAAAAAAGTTAATTTGTAGAGACTTTTCTATTTCGGTACATGCAGTAAATAAATTCAAAAATGCCTATTTTCAGATCTTATTGGATGAATTTAACTTGACACATAACAAAATAATCGAATCCAAACGCATTTCAAGAATGCCTCTGGTTTCCATTTTCTGTTTCTGCATTCCTGTATTTTCCTGTTTCTGTATGAAATACAGACGTTTGTTACACGTATTGTATCGATCTCCTTTGTAAATTTTACTCTAGTTTTAATATGCTCACGCTATCCCAAGGTTTCTCTCTTTCTTTTATTATTTTAAAAATGAAACCAACAGATATTACAATTAGTTTAATAGATGTTTTTGAATGAAATGTTGCAAAAATAATTCTTTAAAAAATTATCAAGAAAAGCTGTAATAATAATAAAAAAAACCTAGAACTAATATTGTTTGGATAAATAAAAAGGCATTAATAAGGAAATAAGTATGAAAACGAGAAAAAAAGAAGATTTTAGCAGAGAGAAGGAACACAATATTGTTTTTAACCATCATCAGTAGAAAAGCGTACGGGTATGAAAACCTACATTTGATAAAATGCACAATGAATCGGGGGAAAAAAATAGATTCATTAGTTTTGTTTGTTTTTGAAAATATAAAAACTCCAACAAAGGTTAGGCAAAAAAATAAAATTTGAAAATTAATGCGCAATATAGTATAATAGGGAAAATCGATGGCATTTTATAAAATCTCTTTAGAGGAAAAAATAAAAGAAAAACAAAAAAATTAAGAAACAACAGAACAGAGATTTAAAAAATAAAAGAAAAATCAAGCAAATGCTACAAAGGCAAAAGAATAAAGCATGAAATCCAAAAAACAACTTGAGTAAAAATAAAAAGTTGTTTTAAAATGAAACTCGAAACATTCTTGAAAAACCTTCAGGTAAACGCTTTCAAAAAGAACTTCTAAACAAAAGAAGATTCTTTAGAAGAATCTTTTTAGAAATCATTATAAAAAGTCGGAAGTAATTTTAAATTAATCACTCTGGAAGAACGTTTGAATTTTTTACAAACATATGTTTTTTGACTGCATAAATAGTTCAATAGAACTTTTTCTGGAAGATTCCAAAAGAAAAAAAGCAGTGATATTTGTTATTTAAATCTGTACCTGAGTATCTAAGTCCATTTTTCGACTTTTTGTGAGTTTACACTTAATACAGAATACCGACGACAAAGCCACTCTAGCTACGTGAGGGTTCCGAACTTTTAAACCTCCCATCGGACATCTTTATTCTAAGGTTCGCACAGAAAAATATAGTCTTATAATACTAAAAATGCTTACTTTTTAACTTCATCGCAAAAATTAGAAAAATGGACAGAAGATATTATGACACTCAGGTACAGAAATGTATTCTACATTTTTAAATACTTTATCTAGAAAATAATAAGTTAAAACTACTGAACTTCTAACGAATATGTTGTGTTTTCAAATGTAATTGCAAGTGTATATTAACGCAAGTGTAACTATTTCAGTAAAAGCAAAAAAACTCTTTCACGAATTAAATGGTATGTTTTTTTCTTCGAAAATAAATTATAAAGAAAGGGACGAAACAAATCTTCCCCCTTACATATAGCACACGAGAGAGAAAATTCATACTAAATAATTGATTTTAATAATTCTAGAAAAAATACTGACTTACCTATGATTTTCTCGATGATTAGCTAATTTTAGCATTTATAAGAGAACTTGTAAGCATTACCAGATTTAAAATCTGTTCTTTTTCCAACAGAGAACTTGAATTGGATTAAGATGTACCTAAAAATAAATAAATAACTAAATAAATGAACCCGTTAGCCAAATTTCAAGTGGATACACGGAAAATTAAAAATAAATAAAAATGAAAAAAAGTTGTTTCAATGAGAAGTCGAATTCGTTCAAATTATTCCGCAATCATGTAATAAAATATAAAGAAAAGAAGGTTTTTATGTATGAGCTTTTATGGAATGCACAAAAAAAAGAAAAGTAACAGAAAAAATATAAAAATAAAAACGGAAGTTTTAATTGAACCAAGCGCCATTTTCATAGACTATTTCCACAGGGGGTACAGTGGTACTTCTATTAGTTCATAAAAATGAACGCTAGTATGAAACTGGTCAGTTTTTGCGCGTTGGATTCATCAATTCAAAACCTCAGATTCTATAAAAAAAAGCTTCGTAATATTTAATTCTTCAAAATTTTCCCGAGGAAGAAAGAGCACCTGGAACCTCCCTCTTATGAGCGTAACCTTCTACAATCCCCGGTACAGTGACGCCCCCAATTTTAAAGCACTCAATTTTTGAATAAATACACGATTGAAATAAACCTCTAAGTACTAAATCCGCCTTTTAAAAATGTTTAAACATGAGAAATGGAGTTAAAGATCGAAAGAGATATGCAATTTAACCATGAATCCACCTAATCCATAGCAAAACCGCTGCCAAGAATTTAGAATAAAAGAAAACTTTTGCAATGAAATGTTAAAAGCCTAATTTCAAGAGAGGAGTCTAAATAAATGAACAAAATGCAATATAAAACTGGGCTTTCTTCCAAAATGCGACACAGGACCAGTTTTTATAAGCCCGCAAGTGGCAGCAGCATCGAAAACGCGCGGCACGTGTTCTTTCTTGTCTCCATTAAGAACACTGCAAAATTAATTCTAAAGCGAAAAGTTCCTCCGACATTAATAAAATGTAGTGTCTGAGAGGAAGAGCGAGGGAAAATTACGTTTCTCTGAGCTTTATCTCTCTTTCTTTTTGTTCAGTGAAACACCATTATTCGATTTACCTGCAGGGCACTAACTGAATTTTGCGGAGAAAAGTTATCCATGATCATGAATAATGTTATAGTCACAAGCAATAAACTTATTTGGATAAGATTTTCAAAGGCACAGAAACAGAATTAATTCTGTAAAAGAGCTTGGTCTTTTACATACACTGGAGATTACAAGAGAAGATGACTGGTTAATAGAAGGCAAGCGAGATGACGTTGTAAACTGGAAAAAAAAGATGGGCAAGGGCATGGGGCAAGCCATTCGAATACATACTTAAAAAAAGAAATAAATACAGCAAGTACAATAGAAAATTAACAAGTAGTTTTCCGACAATTATTTTTTCAATTGACTATATTAGAAGACATGCTCATAAAATAGAACAGCGTAATTAAACGCACAAATGCGGAAGAAAAGGAACGTATTTCGAGGTTACATAGAGTCCATTATCAATGCAAAAAAAAAGTGAGTTATGGGATGAAAATTATTCGAGTAAAAGATTTTGCCTTTTGCTAGAGAGAAGAGATCCCCCCCCCCCCTCCTGCCTCCATGTATTTCTTAGAAAAAAAAGGCGGAGGAATTTTCTTTGCTAAAATAAAAATACATATTTATTTTTTATTTTTCCAAAATAATTTAAAATTTTGGCAAGCAGTAAACTGACTACCACAGTAAAAAATCATATTCTTAAATTACCTAATGCATATTATTGAAGTGCTGATTGGATAAAAGGTTCCAAACCCAGTATACGTAGCGTAGACCAAACCCAGACAACACTTGCTTAAAACTTAAATCCTACAAAGCAATAATAATAAGTAGTCATAAAAATAATACATTAGTCCCAGCATTTTTTTGAATACCAGAGGAGTTAGCTTCTTTGAAGCAACAGCCCCCTAACTCCGCCCATGATTAAAATACTACCACAAAGAAATGAATTTTTAATATGCCCCATTAAGGAGCCTCCCCGAAAGGAGGCCCACGCGCGACCATGACCTAAAATGACCTGAACTGGCATCGGAAAGAGAAAAAAAGCTCCCCCTACACGAAAAAAAATCTCAATAAAAATGCACTGGAGCATGCAGTATTCAACTCATCTTGGAAGTACAACAGCAGCTTCACGAAGAACAACAAAGGCGATCACTTCCTTAAAAGCTCGGATGGAAGAACTCAGCAACAATGCGGCCGCGCCTGTCTTAATTTATTATTACAGTCCAACGGAAGGAGATCGGACTTACTGGAATTCAATTTATGGCTTCTTCTGTTACGAATAACAGCTATGATTAGTGATGGCAGCCATTGTTGCAGAGTTTTTTCGCCTCGCTTCTTTCTTTTCAGATGATTGTTTTTCTCTTTTGGCAGATGTGTTTCCGAACTTGGTGGTGGTCATCGACTCATCCAAGTTCGGTGGTGGAATCGAAATGGATATGCTACTATGACGTTCCCAGTTTCGTGGATAGAATTCTTATTGCGATCGCATTCATGAGAATCACGTTCGAAACCGTTAATTACAACACTAATTGATTTCATGATGAACTAAGTCTATGAGGTACAAATTTTAAAATAAAAATCGAAGCCTGAGAGTTGGAGTACATCTCGGATTAAAATTCAATATTCGTAATACATAAAAGGATTACTTCAAATTGGTGTCAACACATGAAATCGATATTATACGAAGATTTCATTAGTCGAACATAAATGCATTCTTGTGTCATTCAGACTATCTTCATATTTTTACAATCACATTAAAGATCATTTTGTCACAAGACACAAAAATTTAACGAATGAAGGGTCTGCTGCTAAAAGCAGGTAGCTCCAAATTTCAAAAACCTGATAAAGTTCAATCCAAGTGAAATCATCCAAGCCATGTTGCTCAATGTTTTAGATTTGTTTCCTTTTTTTTTTTTTTGTCCATTCACTTGTTGTTGCTTAGAGCCCACAAAACAAAAGTTATAAACTTTTAAATCCTTCAATTTTTTATTACAACCGCTTTTCAGTAGAAAGTGCTTTTTCGTGAAAATACTACTTTACAAAAATCATTATAACTTTATTTCTGAATGTAGTAATGTGATTTAAAAACTAGTATATTCTTCAAACCATTAACTAAATTTTGATTAAGGTATCTTTTTTTATATTTCTTTGAAAGTTTACCAAAATAGAGCTTACATTTACTCCGCGCCTCAAAATAGATTAAAGACGATGATGTACGTTAAAAGAAATAAAATAGAACGAAAAAAAAATTCCCCATAAAAACCGAATGATTCATAAGAATTCTAAAGAGGGCGAGTTGCACAATATCATTGGGGGCGGGGGTCCATTGAAATATATACAACTGGCACCAAGGGCGGTTCCGAGTCTCTTGTCTATTTTCCCCTCGAATAGTATCTTATATTTTTTTGAAAGAAGTATGAAACATTTGGAGCCTTTCGTTTGTTTTGTGTAATTAAGCAAACTTTGCAGTTCCTTGTTAAAATGCTAACTTTAGGACTTAATATCTCTAAAAGGACTAACTGAAATTTTATAACTTTTTTTTGAAAATAATCTTCTTAGAGACATAAATATGTAGAAAATTATTTATGAGTGATACATCGATGTCATTCTAGAAATCTGGAGCTAGTCGAAATTGGCTGCAAAACATTGCGTACCTCGGTACAAGGACAAGTAGTGTGTATTTGCAAGTAAAATATAAAAGTAAATATTTTGGTTTATTTGCAACTTAAAATAATGATCCATTCATTTATTAAACGGTTATACGTTACTTTTGTTAGGAAACCTAAATCAAAATAAACAATATCATTGGGGGAGGGGGTCCGTTGAAATATATCCAACTAGTACAGGGGTGGTTCCGATCCTCAAAATAGATTGAAGACGATGATGCACGTTAAAAGAAATAAAATAGAACGAAAAAAAAAATTCCCCATAAAAACCGAATGATTCATAAGAATTCTAAAGAGGGTGAGTAGCTGGACACGAGAGTACAAAGACCAATTGAAGCAGGAAGAATTTATTATTCATCGCTGAACGAATATCTCGAATCACAGTATAGAAATTGAAAAAAAAAATCGAAACAACTGACCTCATTTTGAAAATAGAACTTAGTCATAAAGGGTAATGTAACACACGGATTGTGATTGTGCACAAACAAAATGTAGGAGATAGCGTTGAGTCCTGAACGAAAGAACTACAGGGCAAGAAATATGTTGGAAAAGGCACACCTCTCAAAAAAGGGCCCATGTTGCCTCAAAAACACCTTCATTATGTCCCCCATTGTTTAATGGACATTTTCAAAATTCTAGCTTGCAAAAACAGATGACTCGCAAAAAATCAGGATGACATCAAACAAATTTTTAAAGAAAATCACAATCGTAAAAACGGATCTTTCGAGAAAATATTGGTGCTCACTGGCTTGAAGACAATCGCCCAAAAACTTAAAATGAAAAAAAATGCTTTCCTACGAAAAAGAGACATCGATAACGCGACGCGAATTTTGCGTATCGCGTGAGCAAAGCGGTGCTGGTTAACGGGAGTTTAAAAAAGGACTGTAAGGTCGTGCTTTAAAACGGCAGAAGGGCTTTGAACGGGCTACTGCCAAATAAGCCTAAAATCATCTCTAGAAGCACTATAGCTTTTCTATTGTATGATTAACCCGGAATGATAGTTTTGTTTTGAATCGACTAGACGTCTAACACAGTTGTTAATTTGTATGCAAAAAAGATTAATGGATAACGTCTAAGAGCTTTACCCATTACTATCTACATTTGTAGGAAAAAAATCTACTTTTTTTTAACACTAGATTTACCAGACCAGTCATTTTGACTAATTCGAAGCTTTCATTTTGCGTAATTTGTTACTAATTATAATGCAACTTTCAATTGCTTTGGCTTTTCCTAATACACGGTAAGTAGGACAAGTTAATGTGACTGAAAGTTATATTATAATTAGCGGCAAGTTGGCGTAAAATGAAACTTTAGAAATGATTGAAAACGGTCCGATAAATCTAGTGTTACTGTAATGAAACGGTAAATGTTTCAAAGAGCTTTTTATTTTCGGTGTAACCTTTCACTTATCTTAAAATTAGGGTAAACATTTATTTACGTGTAATAGTAATGCAAATATGCTTCATTTAAATAAAACGAGTACATCGTAATTGTGAACTCCGTAAAAATATAACGCATAAACGTAACACCCTAGAGGGCATAATATCGATGCCAAGTTCGTGAAAAAAATCTCCGCATGAAATGTTTCTGAAAAACGTTTTACCAACACTGGGAAGGAATTTGCATGTGGCAATTTATTATGTACTGTGCTCAGGCTAAACTCACAGAAATGTGTAACTGATAAAAATTGTATGTATAAAACCAAAAAGTTCTGCGGAACATCATTTGTTAACCTTTGACAGCTTTTTTTTTTTTTTTTGCGAAATCGATTCGCTAAAAATTGGTCTATTTTATGCACCTAAATCCATCTCTGGAATACAATCTTAATTAATGTCCAAATACTTGAGAAATTGCATTACTGACGTTTTAACGATGAAATAGCGGGCTCATATTTTAAATACACTTAAAAAGCTCATGGCTGTGGAAATCGCGGGATGAGCAATTTTCGCTACATTTAACGTTGCACGTGGAAATCGCGGGATAAGCAGTCAGAGGGTTAAAGACTGAGGCAGAAAAATCTTAGAACCAAAAATAAAGAGGCGTCATATGGCAAACCATGGACGTGACATCTTTGAATCTAAAATAAGCGGAAATATCACTATAAACAGTGTTCGTTGCTTTCCTATAGGATGCGATCAATTGAACTTACAATCAACAACACAAAATGGAAAAAACAAACGAATTAAGTGCCTTTCAGGGTACAAGTACAAATAACATTAGTGGAAAATGAAATGTTGGATTGCCCATAATCACTCAGGACACGAAAAAGAAAGGAAAGACAAACAATTAAAAAGAGAGATGTAACGGAAGGTAGACAACAGTCAGAGTCCCTGGACAACAGTTGTCTTTGTCACGAAGTCACGTGGTGCCGAAACTGGCCTAGCCAGTTGCCTAGAAGGCCTCTTTGAGGTTAGTGCAACTGCTGGCTGAGAGAAGGTCAAGGTAAGCAGACCGTTTAAACTGCTTGGCGTAGCAGACGATTGGAAGGAGGAAAAACGTGTTTATAATGTTCCTTTTCGATATCACGCGGATGTAAACAAAAGATAAGTCTGATTTTGTAACAGGTAAGTTAGATATTCTCGTCTGGGAATAAAACTGTTGACTGTCCGACCACATTTCGCATGGAAAGTTAGCAAGTGAGTGGCCAGAAAAAATAGAATCTAATAGATCGTTCCTATCATGAGAAAGAAGGACCATTTTTTCGTTTATGACTTCTGAAAATTACGAACCGGTATTATGAACGTGGTATTTCTAAATGGAACACACAAACCGTTGAAATACTTATAAACGTTTTATTTACAACATGATTATAACTTTTGAGGAAGCTGCTGGCCTTCTTAAGAGCTAATGGACGCATACGTTTCCACCTACAATCCGGATGTTTACATATCCATCTAATCGGTGGTTGGACAGTACGAGAAACAACTACTGTAGCCCAAGGCTGTTTCAAAAACGACAGACAATTTGTTTAGAAAAAATTCACATTAATATTTTCAAGTGAAAATTTCAGCAAATGGACGCATTACAACCAATGGTGTTTCCGCCTTAAAAAAAACAAGGATAATTTTAAGTTCGTAAAATAAATTGATAATTTTAGCTCTTATTTTTATATTTTTATTGAAAAATAAAAGAAGAACCATTTTTAAATACTGTGACGCTGTCAAACATAATAATGACTTCCGAACACAAAATGCAAGCACACAGTGTGGAAGAGAGGCTTTTGACTATGCACAGTAACTTATATCTGAATCCATGCAGCGAAAAACATCATGGGATAGTAGTAATCAAATTTTCTCAGTGTGAACTCTCATAAAGCACCGCAATCGCGACATAAATGCGGAAAAAAAAGAAGAAGAGAGAAGGAAAGAAAAGGCAGAAAAAAATATTCTTTAAAAAGAGAAGATGAATACAAATCCAAGTTGCTTTCAAAATATGGAAAAAAACTCCTTACGGAGCAATTCCACAAATTGATTAAAAAATTCTTTCATGATTGGCAATACTGAAATAATCTGTAGTGACCGATCACGAAATTTTCTCCTTCATCTTTCAAATTAATGCTCTTTTTAAAGATGATCAAACGCGTTGCCCTATTGGACAGATTGACGCAGAACAGAATCAGGGCCTGTTTCTATTGAGGTACATTTGTAAGCCAATTTTGTTAGAATTCAAGGATTCTTGAGATAAATGCTTAGCGAGAACAACGTTCGGTTGCATGTTTGTCTCGACCCTTTGGAGTTATTGACATCAAAAACGAATCACTATTTGTTTCCATCGGGGTAGGCCAAAATACCTCTTCATAAAAAAACTAGGACTTTTTCACAATTCCTAAACATTCGAATGAATATCTAGACAATCATAGAAGTAGAAATCCTGTAGACCGCTGGATGTCATGCACCGTCTGTAACATAACATTTATGTAAAAAACAAAAGGAAGAACACTGGAAACAAATGGAACTTATTTTTTAAGAGCGTCACATTTATTTTCAAATAGGCAAAAAATGTATCACTAAAATTACGGTTCCTTTTCAACTAAATTTTGAAATTTAAAAAAGCGATAATGTTCAACTCAATACACTTAACTGATATACGTAATTTCAAAAAAACTCTAAAAATAAGTTATTCAAAATATATCTTACCTCAAAGCGCTCATTTGAGGCAAATGTAACTTACAAATGCATGAAGTATAACAATTAAGCAATCATTCATCTATTAGCCATAAGCATTGCATACACTTCAAACATGTTATAGTCTCATGCCGATCATTTAGCAGCAATAGAACATCATATTAATATCGAATGAAATATTTGATTGAGGGAAATTCCGAATGTTTAAATAATAAACTCTCAAAACTCTGTAGGCATTGATGTTCAGTCGCAACATCGAATTCGAAATGCAAATGGAAAACGTCAAACAAGTGTCGTGAAACTTCTACAAATGGTGTTGGAATAACCGCAAATGCTTGAAATGGAATATTACTGAAAGAAAATAACCAGAACCATTTTAGGCATCCTGAGACTATCCTTGAGAACAGCATCCTCTGTTTATACGTTAGTAATACCATATTCGTCTTACATAAATTATAGGTGCATTCTTGATTTTAGAAACACCCTTTCTCTATCATAATAAGCCATTATTTCTAGAGAGCATCGTTTCTTAACTTGGGGTCTGGACCCCTAGGGTTGTCGCACTCAAATATAAGGGAGTCGTAATCTGATCAAAAAATTAAGATACATCTCTTATTAATTGAAGTTTCTTAAATAATAGTCAAATTCTACAATCATAATTTTTTATAACTAAAATTTTGTAGCAAGAGGGCCCAAAAGTTTTTAAGTGTATTTTCAATATGCAGTGAAGACATTATTTTCCATTTTACTTCCTATCCCCAATCCCATCCTCCACTATTTTTTGAACCTGGAAAACGTACTTTTAGACTTTATGGAACTCTTCTTAAGGAATACACATTGCCTCTAATCTCGATAACAGATGCAAAACATTTGGTCTCAGCCGAAATATTACTGTTTGAATAAACTTCAGTATGATCAACGTCAGTCTGTTACTTTTATATATTAAGAAAAAAAAAAAATCAACTTATGTTATAATGAATAATAAAATATTTATTCTTAAATTTTTCACTGAGTATATTTTTTTCAAGTAATAGTGAGTACATTTTTTTTCAAGTAACTCAATTAACCTTTTAACTGTCATGCCCGCGATTATCTCCGGCACAGAACTGGTGTTTCAAAATGAGTGGCAGCCGCCTCCCGCAAATATGCAGTGTCTACAAAACCTTAAAATTTTTAAGCATGTTTTTCAAAATATCAGTTTTTAACTACTAACTATATTTTATTTTGTACTAAACATTTGATTTTTACAATAAATAAAACAAATTGACAATATATGTACCCAAATCATCAAAATAACTTGACAGTTAAAGGGTTAATGATCGTTAAAGAACCAAATATAGAAATTGCACTGCATTTAACTACTCAATCACTTTAGTTGATATCTTTAAAAATTTTATAAATAAATACACTAGTGAAATGTTGCGTTTCAAAATATCGAAGAGGACTTCAAAATTTAGTTTTATAGCGGTATTCAGATATAAGGACGAAAACCACAGCCATTTACTCAAACTGTACGTGGGTTTAAAGCTCATATGATGAACTTCCATATTTTAATTCAATAATGTATTTGAAGCAAAAAAAAAAAAACGAAATGATTCATGCTTCCGTTATCTGAGGCACTCAGTTAAAGATATCAAGAAAATCTATTTAATCTCTCAAAGCAAAAGAAGACATGCTGAGAAGAAATTCTTATCTTCCTAGCAAAGGTTTCAACCCCGTCTAACGTGACTAGCAGTCATTATTTGCCTCAATCGATCAAAGCACCTTTTGCCTCAGCTTGCACAGCTAAGTTATCGAATAAAATCTCGATACTAAGCTTTCGAGTGAATAATGGTTACAGTTAATGCTATCAAAAATTCAGAAAGGAGGAAAAATACACCAATGGATCATATTATTCACTTTAGCAGGAATCGAAGGACTCATAGTAGGATTTATATTAGTACTAGTAAGATATTTAGGTCAGTGAATTTCAAAAGTTCTTTTATATAAATTATAGTATGGAAGCTCAGTATCGAGTTTCCATATTAATTTCAATAAATAACTACATTTTTAATTTGATTTCCGGAGTTCTTTAAAAATTATTTAATGGACGATCATTTGCATTTTGCAATGAGTAAAATAGGAAAATTGAAAAATACATAAGGTATAAGGTATCGTATAGAATGCAGCGTCTTTTTGAAGGAATTTTTGTTTGGAATTCTTCAATTTTAATGCATATATTTCTGCTTCTACTTTATTGTTATTATTATTATTGATTAACAGGTGAGAAGCAAAGGGATGTAAGAGACAAAATTGAAAATTTGGAGATAACTAGCGCAATTTTTATTCGGTACACATATTTTAATGTGTGTAAAATAATTTACAATTGTTTAATACTTTTGCATTGAGGTTTTACTCATAAGATTTACTCTTAAGGCAAACCTGTCAATTTACTATGTGCAAGTATTCGCATTAATAAAGTTTTTGCTGATTTTTTGCGAGCTGAATTTATATTTTTCGCAATAAAGAAATAAATAAGTTCAATGGAATTCATTATTTATTATAACGTAAAAAGTAAAGAAAAAATGGGCTTATATTCCTGATAGTGATTTTATGATTGAAATCAAACAAAATAAATACATTTTACAATTTAAAAACAAAAGCCTGGTGGGAGTGCAATCACTCATTTAAAACAGCGTTGAATTACATTGGGTTCCTAGTAAGTGCACAGCAGCTTTAAGGAATTTTTTTATATATATAAAGGTTGTGTGTTTGTTTAAAACAAAAATGTGAACGTACGGAAGAATATGCAAACCATGATTTTCACTTATTCGTTCATTTATTTCTTAACCTTCCAGCAGAAGCGCTCTCTATACAACATAAAAGTTCCCATGTCTCATGCATTTCCTAGATAAGCAATAGTGAAAAGCGAATGTTAACAGCTTAACTAATAAAATTAAGTTGAAATTAGCCGAGAGTTAATAAAAACACTTTATGTAAACTAATTTTTGTCTGAAGATATAAACCGAATTCAACTCTATAGTGCCTTCCAAATACACGCGCCTGATGCAAGGTTAATAACTATTAGACAGGTCACATTCAAAAGTTTTATTATTGTTCAATTTTTTGGATATATTCTATACAGATACAGGCAAATGTCACAAATATGCACTTGGTCCTCAGAAACTCGAGAGTACAAATTAACACAGTTCCTCGATACCAAGGGGTGATAAACTTGCCAAAATTGATACGGGACAGTTAAATGCCGCATTAAAATTATTTTAATGCTATATACATTTTGATCTGGGCCAAGAGGGTATTTGATAACTCTTTTTTTAAAGAATGGCATTTGTAGTAATTGAACCGGTTAACTCAGAAACCGGTCAAATGCCAAGTTCTAGTTCGAAAAAACATATTTAGCGCCATGTTAAATTTTTCCTAGATGAACTGAAATCTTTTTACTGAGAGAATACATTTGAATATATTTCTTTCAGTAAAAAATATTGTAATCCTTATTGAACAATCTATTACGGTGCTAGGAAGAATTTTCCCACTTTGCGTTTGACTGTCTTTTGAAATAAACGGTTCAATTTCAGTAATGATCGTTTGTTCATTACTGAAGACTACATTTTTATACATACTTCGACATTTTAGCTCATTATTCACTTTAAAAACCTCAAAAACGTAAAAATGTACAAATAGATATCAGAATTGCAAACACGTGCTTCGAAGTTACAAGAAGCTTCTTTTTTAATTCTAAAGAAATGAGCTTATGAATGAAAAACATCCAACCAAAGCGAAAGGGACAGAACAATAATCAGTTAAGGTAATAAAAATAGAAAATTAGACAGAAGCTAATGAGAGATTGCAGTTCTTTACATAGAAAGTAAAGAAGAATTACATAGAAAGTTTTTTATTTTCCATTTTCTCTTTAAAAATATCGTTAACCGTAGCTTAAAAATAATTTGCGAAAACTAATTAAACATTCGTATTAATCATCTCTTAAAAAATGTCGTCAAAAAGAGTCGCAAATAACCTAAGAAAAAAAACGTATCTCAAAAATGTTACTTTTTGACTTTGATCATATTAGTAAACGTTTGTTTGACACCCATAATCTTATTTAGGCAATGGACCGTTCATAAATGATGTCACGCTTTTTCCCCACATATTTGACCCCCACCCCCCTTTGTCACAAAATGTCACACTTCAACGGACCCCTCCCCCTTTGTCACATGTCACGCTATGTTGCATCAGCAGGATGTCACACTTCTTGTTACGCCTACCCTCCCCTTGTTACACTTTGTCACAATTTCGGGAAACCCCCTTCCCCTCAAAGCGTGACATCATTTATGAATGAAGTGATCCCCAAATATAATATAAAGATAAGACAATAAACAGCATTTTAAGCAAAAAAATTGCAGCATAAATTGCACTTACGTGTTCCGGAATAATAAGGAATTTCTTTTTAGTCGTTAGCTTTTTACTGATGTCGGATGTCTTTGCATCCATAACTTCACATTTTTTGCATTGAAAAAAAAATAATTCTGCAATACATGTATGCATTCTTTTATTACATTTTTATGCCTAAAACGTTGCTTATTATCTTATTTTTATTTTTCGCACACAAGTAAACCTCATCATTACATAAATACATATGTAATGCATAAATAATGCAAGTCAAAAAACTGATTTTTCAGAAAATGCAGTTTAAAAGTTTTCGGAAGCACATTCGAAAGGGAAATACAAGGTTATATTTTCTCTAGAAAGTATAATAAAATAACATCAAAGATAAGATACAATAAAATAACGTTATTATTAACGGCATTGAAATAAAAATTTCATAAATGCAAAATCGAAATTTATTTTACAAATTGCAGCATACATTTTCAGAAGTAAAATGCAGCATATTTTTAACCAGGTCAAACAATTAATTCCAAGGCCTTTGAAAAGCTATAATTGTAAAAAAATAGGTGACTTTCAGAAAATCACAACCTCAAAAAACTCTAAAAATAAACATATATATAATTAAAACTGTGCATTGTGCCCTATTTTATTTTATGAAACAATCATTTATCATTTTGATAGCAATTATTTGTTTCTAGAAGAAATATATGAGTTCATTTTTCTTTTATTTTTCTCCCCTTAGGTAAGTTAGTAAAGGATGATCATTTGATTGATTCGATTCCGAAAAGCAATAATAATAATAACAAAAACAATCAATAAGTTTTTTTAAAAAATAGTGTATTTGGGTTTTTACTATTGCGTGAACCCTTTTCATCAATCAAATTCAGGGTTCTTTTTTGCTCATAATTTTTTTTCTCTGACGTATCCCCCGCATTGGTTCTTGACATCAAGTGCCGTGTACAGCAGGCAGGGTGGCATAGTGGTAAGGCACTGACCTCGTATGTCCAAGTTCAAAAGGTCCTAACACAAGCCGGTGGATTTTCAAGATGCAAAAACATAGTCAGTGCCCATGTCGTATGATTATGCGGCATGCCGGCATGTTAAAGATTCCTTGATTATCTGTTTGGCTCGGCTAAATTAAATTCCTAGTGCAGTTCTCATCACTTAGAGCTCAGGTTCCACCATCTAGGGGGAAACTGAGCGTCAAAATTCTCAAGTGGTTCTGGCATCCGCCGATAATATCTGGCATTCGCCGATATATCAAGTAGCACCTTAGCACCTATCGGTGCTACTTGAAAGAATGGATGCCGGTTTCTGGGGAATGCACTAGGCCTTCAAAGGTGAGTGACCATAAGCAACCCCATTGAAAAGAGTGTGTCGTGTCCAATGAATTAGATCTGTAGACCTCACCGAGTCGTGAGGTCGACAGATTTTTAAAAGTGAAATTTCGTGACATTTTCGAAACCATTCGGTAATACATTGGACAGTTGATTCTGCCGGATATCGGATATCCGGTGTCCCCTATATGACGTATACATTCCTTTCATGTTAGAAACTTAAAAATTCTATGCATATTTTTAACAGCTTCCAAATCCGTAGTAAGAATGTAATTCACACATATTTTCAAAACATTTTAGTTTATTTCATTTTAAAAATCAAATTTGACCAGCGGGATAACCGGATATTTCTTGCAGTGGATACCAGAATCCAAATAGTTAAAACCTATTGGATGATGGATATCTGATGTCTTCTGGGCGTCGTTGAACGGGAAAATTTCGGGACCTATTTCTAGTTTTCATGATTTTTTCGTTACTTTCCTGACCGATTTCCAAATCCGTAACTTTTCGGGACTTTCGCGACCCTGTAAAAAGCAACATAACAATAAAAACATTGCTGGTTCTTAAATTCTCCATTATCGTTCATTGCACTTCTACATCAAACTAGAGCAAAAATATTTTTGCAACTAATCTGAAATAACTAAGAACTTTAGGATAAAAGAGTGCAATTTATGTTACTCTAAACTCTTGACGGCCAAAAATGATAAAAATCGTGTAACAGTCACTGTGGAATTAAGGAACATTTAATGCTTCTGAGAGTTGAAAACCGAGAAAAGCAAAAAGAGAGAGAGAGGCGTAATTAAGAATTATGTTCGATTAACCGAAAGAAAGAGCCTTTTTTGGGCCTCTACAAATGCCAGTAAGAGGCCACTCATAACTAATTCATTGCACACGGCACTTGATGTCAAGAACCCATGCGGGAGATACGTCAGAGAAATTATGAGCAGAAAAGAACCCTGAATTTAATTGATGAAAAGGCTTCGCGCAATAATAAAATTAAAAGAGCAATTAAAGATTCTATATCTAACGGGTTTGAAAATAATCCAAAAATAAAAGATAAAAATAATTTTGAATTTTATATTTAAATTTATTTCTATATTTTTGACGCTTGAAGTGTAGTTGTAATAATACTACCAATTATTTTTCCAAGAAAATCCCCTAATGAAAGCCTCCAATAATCTTTTATGAGCAGCGAAACTTACTCATAAACAATTTTATGTTGTAACAGTAAACGAAATTCACATTTCGTTCGTTAACCTAGCGGTCGCGCGTTTAGGCCTAAGAGGTATCGCATTCTGAAGATTACGAAACACTTTATTACAAAGTAAAGTACTCTAAATTATTATCAAATGTTACGGAAATCAATATTGTACAAATAAAATATCGTAACAGAGGATCTAAAGGCTATTAATGTTTTTTTTTTTTTTCCAGCTTTTAATCCGTCGAAACATTAAAAAAGTTGAGAAACTGTAGTAACGCAACTAAAAAGTGTTCCTGGAGTTTAAAGAAGTTTTTACATGCACACTTATACGATGATTGGCAATTTAGCTTCAAACGAAGAGTTCTGGAGTGAGGGGGGTTAAACTAACCTCTCCTCTTGCTGCAACCCGGAATAACTTAAAAATAATAAAAGCATTCTTAAGTTGCAGAATTATCCTAATTCTAAATTCCCACTTAATTAAGATCGATATTAATAACAGTTGGAGCGGAGTGTCGAGCAAAAGCGTGAGACAACGAGATTTTTCTCGAAACTAGAGCGGAGCCGGAGCAAAGAAATTCGGTGTGCTCCAATGCTCCCGTTTTTTTTTTAATTTGATGCACAAAATTGACAGCGCCCATGTCGAAACTTATGCGGCCTGTTATAGATCTTTTGAGCATCCGTTAGGCGTGGATGCTCTCGGGTAAATTAAAATTCCTAGTGCAGTTTGCATCAATTAGAGCTCAGGTGCTGCCATCTAGGGGCAAACTAATAATCAAAAATCGCGGCAATGGTACCCCCACTCATTGTGGTGCCGCTGAAAGAGTTGGTACCAATATCTGGGAACGCAACTGGGAAGTCTGCAATTGTTAAGAGCCAATAAATACAACGCAGCCCATTAGAAATTTTAAAAATAATAATTTTTTATCAAATAAAAAAGTAATTAACTTTGGAAAAAAGAGAAAAATAACGAAATCCAACAAAATTATTCGGAGTACGGTCAACGATCTTCCACCTTTGGTACGGTGCGAGCCGAAGCAATTATTTAGAAGTGGTCGCGGAGAAACTCAAAAACATGGCTTCCCCAGATCCCAGATAAAACCCAGTTAGAGTCCACAAGGGCCGTGGTACCCTAGTGGTTAGCACGTCGGACTTCCACCTGGAAAGTCGCGCGTTCGATACCCACTGAAGACCACCATGTATACTTGGGGATATGTGCATGTAAAATCCGTAGACCCCACTACCTCTCCCCGTGCGTAAGCAATCCTAAGGCCTCGGCTAAGAGGTAGGGGTCTGGTGGAGAAAAGTTAGAGTCCACAAACCAAGTACAAAAAGATAAATTTTTAATAAAAAAAAACTCAAATGAAGTATTCCAGGGACCGTGCCTAGCTATGTGTATAAAAATAATCCATGTTCTATGCAAGAGCATACGGCCCTCTAAAAAGGAGAATCAATACTTGTCAATATCTTCTCGTGTTCCATTCAGTGATTTTTGGTGGGCGCAAGCAGTTAATGCAGCATGAAGGTTTGGCACGTATGAATAAGCATCGAAAATAAAGAACAGCTTCGCAGCTTGTCGATATGAATTCTAGTGCTCTTGTACCTTCATGGTGTTCGAAGGATGTCGTGATGGTGTCAAGAGAATTGGCAGAACTGACTTTGCGCTCCAAAAAAGCAAAAGCTAACGAGTCTGCAGCAGCGATGGAACAATCGACGAGACACGTTGCGAAGACCGGACAAAATCGGAAGAGCTGAACCAGTGATTATCTATAATTAAAGAAGGAGCTCGCTTCACGCCCGCGAAAATATTTGAGTAATCACTTTTGGGATCGTGTTTCGAAAATGTAAGGAAAAATCGATGCATCAAAAGGTACTTTTATTGTCCCGAGAAATTCACGGCGCGACTCTTCCGAGTATTTTCATTAAAGATGGCTTTCATTAGAGAGGTTTCTTTTTTATCTAAAGTTGAAAACAAACTTGAAGTATATGTTCAACTCTGAAAATATGTTAAAGTCATTGATATCGTCGACATTTTGGTTTTAACCCACTCAGTGTATAAAAAAGGGGAAAAAAAGAAAGATGGACTCCTATATAGTGAATGAAAATTTACATTTAATAATTTCAGGACATAAAGTAATTGTATAATTTAAAAGTTGTATCAATTAGCAGAGTCGGGAATCTAAAACAATTTCTACTATTTTTCGCAAATGTTCGAAAGTTTGAATTGGTAATACCTAAAAACTAGAGTTCTTGACTTGGTGACTTACCTGATCGCCGAAAGCGTTTATTTTCTTTCCCCTTTAAACGCGATATTCTTATAAATCTTACTTTCTGTTAAATAATAGAAATTTGCGTAAGTATGTCCATTCGTTAAAGGGAGAGTTTTACAAGTTTGTTATCTACATCAAACTAAAAGATGAACGAAAATATGTATACCCTTCACCATTTCGAAGAACAAATTATACATTTGAATAAATATATCAGTTTGCAGGTTTTAATGCTATAATTTACAAGCCCAATCACCCGATTCCAAGTCGAAGCAAAATTATCTTCATCGACAATGATGCTCCGATGCCCTGCGTCCGAGCTTTATCAAAGCACTGAATAGCATTTTTCCCTTCTACAAAGGATGGTTTTCCTGCAGGACTTCTGCAGGTTGAGCTTCCCAGCGTGTGTGTCTACATTAGGTGAAAAACAGAAAAGTCCTATTTGCAAGATGAGCAGTCGCTGTGCCGACATATGACCGATACATGACATGACCATTTATTTTTTGACTCAAAACGGGACATCCGTTTATGTTGGTCAATTAAACAGGTAGTCATTGAAAGAAAAAAAAAAATACTTTTTCAAAGTTATTTAGAAAAATTTAACTGTTATTTTATTACAAATTTAAAAATATATTCAAAATGTTTAGTTATATTTATCAGAGGAACAAATTTGCTTTAATACAGATGGTGATGATTTTAAGCAAGAATAAAAAAACTCTTGGCACCATTTTCGCGCAGTTTCCGAAAACGGGACAATTTTGCGTCCCAGTGGTCCTTTTGGGGACACCGGGACTTGTAATAAAAAAAAGGGACAGTCCCGTTCAAAACGGGACGTCTGGTCACATTAATCATACATAAATAATGAATCACTTCAACTCCTTGTTTCTCCTGACAGACCTACAAAGCAAGGATTCGCACCCTGATCATGCAAGTCCCACTTCCGAAATGAATGTGTTACTAACGGTGCACAATAAGGAAATAAGGAATATTCCACTGCAATAAAGGAATTAACTGCCAACAATCTAACTGAATTTGAAAAGTATTGCATAAAATGCAAAATATACTAGGAGGCTCCACACTTTGCTTACTGCACCAACTCGACAGTCGCCTTCAGTGACCAGTTGGTATTTAGATGTTCGGATTTTAATGGTGTACTTTTCAAGTGATATTTCTGCTAGAAAAAACTCTCCATCACTTTTGTCCAATGAATTTAATGAAATTTTCTTAAACATAGATAGACAAACTTTACCCAACTAAAACAAAATTTGACAAATTTTTGGCCATTGATATGGATGTCAAAAAATATGAAAGTAAACTAAGCCAATGGCGTTCCTAGCATGGTCACCCAGAGTGGTAATGTGCGGTGTCATCCCTCCTTCCTACAAACACGAAAAAAAAAGTGGTCAAATTTGTAATTTGTTCTTTTTTTTTCAGTAGAGCTCAGGGCGAAAAAAAAAACTTAAGAAATTCTATTTTATTTATTTGGCGTAACTCAATGCTCCCACCGCCTTAACACAATTTGTAGCAGCTTAGGAGCAGGTAAAATGTCCTTTTTGTATCAGTTTGGAGCAGAAGAATTTTAACTTTTGTATCAGTTTGGAGCAGAAGAAATCGATTTTTGTAT
Source organism: Octonoba sinensis (assembly GCA_038502835.1). Lineage (NCBI taxonomy): Eukaryota > Metazoa > Arthropoda > Arachnida > Araneae > Uloboridae > Octonoba > Octonoba sinensis. Next base: position 125,735,738 of record CM076601.1, on the reverse strand, counting down.
CAGTTTAGGAGCCGAAAATATCAACTTTGTACCATTTTTGGAGGAATTTTTTTCTTTATTTTTTAAATATTAAATGGCTGATTTAAAGCAATGTCATTTTCATACATCAAGGGTAAGTGCAGTTTCAAGACTTCAAAATGACAGGAAATGTAAACGTCAGTCATAACTGGATTATTTTTATATTTCTTAAGAAATTATTCATAACCTGTTCAAAAAGTAAGACTAATTAAACCTATAACCCTTAGAAGGGTGTTTTTCAATACTTTTCTCAAGAAAGATTATTTAAAAGAATGTTTTTTTTTTTGTTTTTTTCTTCTTCTAATAGTTAAGAATAGCTGGAAGAAAGCTTAAAATTTTCTTATTTCCAAAAATCATTGCATTCTCTTTTTTGTTTAATAGCTACAACTTTCTTTCAAGAGAACATTCTTTCAAGAAAATAAGCAAAAACTAACTAATATGAAAGGTTCAACTATTTTAAACTATTTATCATTAATTAAAATTTGTTTTTTAAATGGTACTTATTTAAGTTTATAATCATTGTGATTATAGTAACAGTAAAATTTTGAATGAATTAAATATAATTTCTTATTTTATCAAAAAATATATTTGAAGTCGATCCTATTTTCTACCTGCAGTAATATTTATTATTTTTCTGATTAAAAAATATTCCTTTAAATTTCAATCCTAAATGCTCACTTAGATGCTTTGGAAGTAATTAATGGCACTAAAAGTAAATTGCTGAGTTTCATAATTTTGCAACAAGAAAATTCAAGAACCAAATTATATTTTTCAGGTCTATAATAGAAAGGCAAAATGTATTTCTTATTATATGTTGATAATTTAATGTCTAATGATTTATTTATTTTTTTCAACAATTTATTTTTACATCTTTCAAAAATTGTGTAATAGTTACAATTAAATTTCAAGAGTCCTAGGGTTACAGCAATTGGATGCTGTAAGAAACTAAATTGAATTAAAAGAAAGAGGAAATGCGTGATACTTTCATAACTTTCAAATCTAGTTAAAAAATTGAAACTTTAAGCAAGTGTACTTTTATGAGGTTGTTCATCCACAACCAAATTTCTATTTCTTCTAATATGCTTAACATATTTGCTAAAGATCATCAATTCATTAAGATATACATACTTTCTTTAATGATTTTCTAACTAATTTTTTTACTTATTTTGTTCTTTATATTTATGTTTTTGAATTGCTTATGGTTATATGATATAGATTACAGAGCTTAAAGAGTAATGAGAAAAGAAAAAAAGCTGAAATTCAATGTTTAATTTTACAGCGTTTGAAAGTCTACCTCTAAACACTTTCGGGAACATATATATATTTTCAAACAATGTTTTTATTTAAAATAAATATACATTTTTTTTATTTACTTTGAGAAGAAACATTATAAATAGTTGAAATGAAAAAAATCCGATTTTTGTAAGGGATGCAAAAAGATTGTAGAACGCATGCGCTCTTTTGCTTGCACGTAGAAAGTAGGCTTAAGAAATTTGAAAAAATTGGTATAATGGAGCAGAAATCTTTTTAACATCTGTTTTGTTATTGATTTTTCACATTGATTAGTATTTCCTAAACATTAGAAAACAAAGTGCACTGAGGAAAAATGCTAAAGTTTTTTTTTTTTTTTTTCACGTTCCATGAAATTAAGCTTTTTTATTTATTTCAAGAAAAACTTTTTACTAAATAAAATGTTCAACATAAATAGTGATAAGAGGAATGATTTTTCTCTCTATAATACTACAAAATATTAGAAATCGTATCACTTTCTTCTACAAGCGTGGGATACATTCATTCTGCTCAAGTTTCTCATCCATATTTGATGTTCTTAAGAGAGGGTAGAGCTAATATTCATTAATAAATTGCATCAAAGGTAAAAAATTAGTTGACTAAAGGAAAAATACATCGAATGATGTCGATTTTAAGGTAAAAAAAATATAATATCTAAAAAATTTTCGATTTTTTTCCCAAAAATCGCTATTTGGAGCAAATTTTGCGAAAAAACGCATTTTGTAGCAGCATGTAGCAAAAAAATCGTTTTGGCGCAGTTTTGCGCAATTGGCGCAGCCGTGGGAGCCCGGCGTAACTTTTAGTAAACTACATATATTTTCAGTTATGTTTGAAATAGCATCAGTAAAATTGTACAGTTCAAGGGTATGTATTTTTCAGAAACTATCTCATTTTGGTTGTCCCCCCAACACCTGGAAAAGGTTGACACCCGGGGTGGAACTCACCCCCCCCCCCCCATGTAGTGACGCTACTAAGCCCATTATTTTTTTAATGAAAGCTTCTGGTGATTGGGTATATATATATATATATATATATATATATGTGTAAAGGCCTATTAGAACATTGAATATACGAAAAAATTTCATATTTTCGTAACTTCTCTTGACAGTCATCTTTATTATGGATTCAATCAATTTACTATTTTCCTGACAAAGTAAATTATGAATTATACATATACCATTTAAAACAATGAGTGACTCTACGAGAGTTCTTGTATAAGCTTGTAAATGTATTTTTGCAAATGAAAAATACACATAGCATAAAACGAAAGCGGAAGTTGAGAAAAAGAAAGTGGCAACACTTCTAGAATCACACCATTTGCGAACAAAGAATACTCAGAGCTGCTAGGAGTGAATTTGAATGAAAAGGATCATCATAAACAATGCGCTTTCATCATCCTTTTGTTTCTCGAACGCAAGCTGCCTTTCGAGGAAGTGACTAAATGGCAGTAGAGGCTTTTCAGCAGCACATCGTGTGAAGTTCACGGAAGCACGATTGAAAGATTAAAAGAGCTTAGAATAGTACCGTTTAATTCGACGAAAGTGAGAGAGAAAGCTAAACATTCAATCAAGGTTGCTAAAAGGATTAAATTCTCACAGGCGCGGCAAGAATAGTTCTACGTAATAGCCTTAATATTACGCGAACAACAATTTCTCCAGTTGTTCAGGTAACCATAAAAAATTACAAAATAATGCCCTTTTCTTTCTCTTTCAAATATCATATGCGACAACAAGAATAGTTGGTTTTGAAAATGTACATGCATATTAGGGTGGTCCAAAATTTTGAAGGTGAAATTTTTTTCGGTGCTACCCTTCCATTGGTTCCAATACATTAGAAAATAAATCAGACAAAATTTGAAAACATTTCAATAATATTAAGAGGTAGCTCAATGCAGATGAAGTTTGCATTATTGCGGAATAGAGTGCATTGACAAAGGACTAAAATAATCGCAACTAAGCTTGCTCTTTTTGTTAACAGAAAGTAATTGCATTATAAAAATGCTATTTTATATACACTACTAACTGCAGTAATAACTACATTCTGTAAATATAAACATAAAGATATAAAGATGGGGGCTAGTTGAGCATTGGGGTAAACTGGGCAATCGAAATATCTCAAAAATTTCACATTGTAAGCTAACTTATCAACCGGAGGAAAGAAGCGGCTACAAAGGAGGAATTCACAGCACGACCCCTAATGACGATTTGTCAATCGAGTGACGTATAAGCAGGCGCTGTTCGTTTTGCTGTGAAGTTTGTTTCAATTCATATTTCTTCTCTATACGTCAATAAATCATCCATTCTTGATCATGTAAGTTTTAAATCTTCATAAATCTATTACATTTGATATCTAGAAAGGATTTGTATATTGAAATGGTCCTTCATAACCTCACATTGGTCTCAAATACTAGTTGACGCTAGTTAGGCAATATAGCTTTTTCTCCTGAAGTTGTTTGAACGTACTCAACACAAGGTACAAGAAAGATAGATAGTTGTCAGCACGAAGATGAAAAATGCTGCTCTGTCAAAAACTCCAGGAAAAAAATGAATTAAAAGAGGAAAAATATATAAAAACTATTAAAGTTAAAAAGCAATCAAAAAGAAACAAGTTTCTAAAAAGAATTAAATTTGCTGATAATCTACTGCCTGGCTCCTACTCAAGAGATGATTATCGAGTATTTCTTGAACTGATTTTAATACGTTTCGGCAAAACCCCTGCTTGTGGAATAAGATATGTACCCCTTGGAGTTATGTATCTTGCTCAATGGGTGTCAAAATCTTGTACTGACTTATAATATGGATGTTTTCTGCCATATTCACCATCACTTCAATAGAAGTGATGGTGAATTCGCTGTAAAAAGATTAATGACAAATTTCGCAAAATTGCATCAGACAAATTAGCCAGTCACTTTTGGTATTTATCAGAGAATCTTGCAAACCTGGCTCTTTTTGACAATCGAGTAGTAGCTACGAAAGAAGTAAATGAAAAAAGTAATACTGAAAATCATCCGCAGATTATGCTACAGAATTTTATGGATATGAAATTAATGGGCTTTGTAACAAAGTAGTCAGCTTCATTATTGGAGGTAGTAAGGAGTTAATGGAGTTTCAGGAGGATTTTCACAAAGCAATAAAAATTTTTGAAGGAATCTCAGATAATGATCATGCTGAGAGGGTATATCTCTTGCAGAATTAGCTTAATGGGAAAATAATACACACTGAAGCTTGTTGCAAGTTGTCGAGCATCGTCGAGCTTATCCAGATTGCAAAAAACTAGAGTTTGGAAGGCACTGGCACAATCACATTTATAGTTGTTTAAATATCATTGTTGCATTATTATTAGTTTCTACTTACAAAATATTGGAGATTTCAATGAAATAAAATTTAATTATTTTCCTAGCTTGAGTTTTGTTTCTTTCCTTTTTTTAGAGTACAAATCGAAAAATGCAGAACTTTGAGGTTGTTGAGCTACCTTTAAATATTAAAATTATGAGCTGAAATTACAATAATTATTTTTTACATAAATGGAACCACTTAAGAGGGTAGCACCAGCAAAAATCAAAAAATTTTTAAAAAGGTCCTTTTTTGGACCACCCTAATGCATATGTATGTGTATACACAATTGCATAATTTAAACAAATTAGCATCAATGAAATAAGATTCATAAAAGTTTTTTAAAAATTAAAAGCATGAGTTAAGATTTTTAATGCATTTAAATATCGATATATTTTTGTGTAAAACTTTTACGAAAAATTACGAGGACTCTGATTTTTTTTTCATATGATCTAAACTTCAGTTTATTTAAAAAACAAATCATACCTATAGGGAAAAATCATTTATTCTCTTTTTTAAAGCAGTCGATGAGATTACTTATTGCTTTTAGTACAAGGTGTCCGTAGAATTTTTCAAAATGACGTCATACATTTGGCGATCATTTAGCGGCAACTTGGACAATTATTTTCAAGTTGCTATTCTGAAAGTAACTTTCCTCTAAAAGTAATTTTCCTTGTTGTTAAATGTGACAATTATTTTACTATACAGTTATATCTTTAAATTATTCTTAGAATATCTCTCAAAAACCAAAATAAAAGTAAATAAATGTTAAAAGTTAGTAAATCATTTTTTATTTAGTAGTCTCATTGCGTGGTACAATGAAAACTTGCAGACGGGGTACAATGAAACGTGTCTCATACTGCTAAAGGTAAATGCATTTACTTGAAGTAATATATCACTAGTAAGGTAAATGACCCGGTAGTGGACACAGTTAAGAAAATTTTCGTACTCTTTTACGTAGCAAAATTTTTTCAAGGGACTTACGTCAACATTTGCATATTTAGCCTAATCGCCAACTATTTCTCTAAAAATTAATTACCTATAAGATGTCATTTGATGAACAATTAGGATTTTTACGTCAAATTTACTAAACGCTTAATTTATATCTATAGTGGACATTTATAAGACACGTATTTGCATTAGTAGTGGACAGAAATTAATATCATCCATTTTATGCTGTTAACTTGGAGAAATAGTTTAAAAAATGACTAAGGGACCATTCATAAATGATGTCACGCTTTTTTCCCACATATTTGACACCCCCCCCCCCGCCCTTTGTCACATGTCACGCTATGTTGCATACGCAGGGATGTCACACTTCTTGTTACTCCCTCCCCTCCCCTTGTCACAATTTCACGAACACCCCCCTCACCCTCGAAGCGTGACATCATTTATGAATGATCCCTTAGGAGACAGTAAAATTTATTTTTCTTTTCTTACAAGGACTCTTCATTGAAAGTGAAACGGAATAATCATCAACTAAACACGTAATCTTCAAAACGTCACCTCTTCAGACAAAAGTAAGACAATGTATGCAAAACGTTAACATCTAGAACTGTTAGCCGTAATAAGGTTAAACCCAAAGGCTAAAGGTCACATCAGACTGCTAGAGGGGAAAAATAATTGAAAACATTTGTACCAAACAACACGAAGTCATTTGTGGTTACTTTCTTTTAATTGCGAGCGACAAAGTCATTAACGCAGTAGCTGTATATTCACTTTTTGAATCATCACGTGTTCCATACAAATGGCTCTGCGCAAATTTGAAGCAGCGGGAAATATGCCTTCACGTGGTCATGCTGAACAGAGCATTGCCCGGCACCAAATAAATGTCAAGAGTTGATGGTTGTGTACCCTGATTATTATTTTTTTTTTTTTAACTTCATAATGGTGCGGTTAGTGACGTACTCGAATATTTTGTGTCGAACTTTTGCTTGCAAAAGGAATAAATACTGAGAAATAATGTTTCAGTTTTAGAATATGATTCCAGAAGGAAAAGACTTAATATAACTCGAACAAAGGTGAGTTAGAATGGACATGATTTAGTTGTTAAACTTATTAAAAACAGGGATGGCGCCAGAAAGAAATTTGGATCTGTTTACGGAGTCTTCATAAAATTCCAGTCAATCAAAACGGACTCTTCAAAAAATTCCGATTTCCCAAATCAGACCTTTCATCGCATAATTTATTAAATAAACGTTAAAATCCCCCTTTCCCCCTCTTAAATAAAAATATTCTCCTTGCAAAATTTTCATGTCTATTGAAAAATCAAATAATTTTACAAAATTATTTGATTTTTCACTAAAAACCTTTTTAAATTTACAAAAATAGGACCCTGTGAAAATGCTGGATCGACCCCTAAAAATGGATGGACTACATTTTTGAACAGAAGGCAAAACCAAAGGTCATTGTTTTCAGTTTTTCAAATCCCAGACTAATCTGAAAATTAAGAAAAAATTATTACTTTACTTCATAGGCCTCTAGACATTTATAATTGTTTCCGGAATCAACTGTTACTTGCAATGGAATAGATTTAAGAGGGTTCTTGCAGGGGGTAGATACAGTTTTTTAACAGGGTCCGTTTTCTGTGAATTCAAATTATTTTGTGAAAATTGAAAATTTAAACATGTAGAGATAAAAATTTTTATTATTTTTTGCCGCTTTTATAATAAATAATGGCGTGAAAGGTACGATTTGGAAGCCTGGAATTTTGTGAAGAGTCAATTTTTATTGATTTGAATTTTGTGAAAGGTCCGTTTTGATTAATTTGAATTTTGTGAAAGGTCTGTTTTTATTGATTTGAATTTTGGGAAGGTTTGCAATTTTGTGAAGGGTCCGAAAACGAACCCGAATTTCCTCTGGCGCGACCCCTGGCCCTTGATCATTGGAGGTTGATAGTTGAATGGGACCAGCCAAGCTGGGCCGAGGTTGTTGTAGGTCGTCACTTTTGTTTTGTATATGTTGCTGCTAGGTACTTGTTGTAGATCGTCACTTTTCGATTTGTATATGTTATCAGTTCTTAATAGAAGGAATTCAGTTCAATACCAGTAATTTGCAGTTATTTCAAAAGAAAAGAAAGGAGAAGAAAATGAGAAAAACAACAACTACTACAACTTTAAACAAAACCCCCTCAAATAGAGCAAAACCTTGAAACTAGGAAGAAAACTTTAGAATCTAAAGTCTAGTTTGGGATTCTTAAGCTTTTTTTAACTAGCCAGTTGGAAAATAAATAAATAAACAAATAACCATTTTCTTTATTGGCAAGACACGAATGATTTTAAGATGGTTAAAAGAGTTTAAAATACCTCATTAAGACAAGAAAGAAAATGGAATAAGTATTACAATTAAAGCATGACATTTAGGCGATACATTTGTGTCGAAAGTGTTCTACTTCAGAATAATAATGGAAAAACTTTTCGATTCTGCTCCCTTTCGTCATAATCGACGGGAAAAGGATTTCTGGAATTGACTGCATATCATTTCTATTCTCGAGCCGACAATTTTTCTTTTGAGTGAAGCCAACAAATTGGTTATGTCCGATCTAAATTATCCGATTGGAAGTTCACCGAGTAAAACTCCATTCGAGCAAAAGCGGTCTTCGATGAAGGCGTCACCCCTCTCCATCACGCTGAGTGAGATTGATAGCGAACGATAATCTATCATCTACCATTCGATGAACTTTCATTTTTGTCGGCTAATCTGTCCGATTCGCAAATGCCTTAAATCACCACGAACGGCATTAATACATTATGTAGGCACACCAGCAATCTATTATTTAAATAGCTAACTTCTCCGCAGGAGCCATTAATTTAGTAACGAGTCGCGGCGAAGAATGGGATACGCTTCGTTAGATAAAATTAACAAGACATTCTTTAAATGAAAAAAGATACGTCCTACGAATAAATGGATGATAGAGAAGAAAAATATTTGCATAAAAGTAGCATGTTCCAGAAGGAAGTAATTTTCCCACGAGGAATACTTTTTTTCACACAATAAATTCATAATGCGAATGCAATTATTTCGCAAATTACGAAGACTTATAGTGAAACGTTTCTAACGTGATTGATGGAAGACTTAGTTTATTTTAATCCAATAACGGCAACCACTAGGGACCGTTCATAAATGATGTCACACTTTTTTTCAATATATTTGACCCCTACCCCCCCCCCCTTTGTCACAAAGTGCCACACTTCAACATACCCCTAACCCCCCCCCCCCCCCTTTGTCACATGTCACGCTATATTACATCAGCATAAAATAGGTTTAATTTGCTGATTTTAAATGTTTTTATAGAAATCAAAATGTACGATGTCACATTTCTTGTTACCCCCTCCCTTCCCTTGTCACAAACTGTCACACTTTCATGAACCCCCCTCCCCCCCTCGAAGCGTGACATCATTTATGAATGACCCCCTATCTGTAAATCGTCAATGACTTTAACTAATCAAGTTACGGATGATGTTAGAAAAGAGGAACAATTCGATCGGTTTATTTGTTTCAATGTTTGAGGGTTGTCGTTTATCGGCTGAGTACATAAATTACGATCAATGGAGTCACTTAAAAGTGGAAAATAACAATAAAATTACAAATCAAATTGGAAGGCATCGAAATTTTAACATACTATAAAAATTTTAATAAAATTGACCTCCGACATCATGTATTTTATTTGGGCTTCATAGTTCAACATAATAATTCGCATATTTGCCATGGCAACTTATTAGACAGTAGGCAGCCAGATAGTTTTAGAAGAATTGCTGCTAAAAATATTAACAATGAGGCACAACTTTTTCTGACTGAATCGTTTGGATAAAAGAATCATAATTGGTTTCTCTCTCTATTTTTGACCAAATGTAAGAGTATAGTTTATAAATGATAGTTAGCAAACAAAAATAGCTCCATTCTACACACAATACAAAGGCAAAATTTTGCTTATTTTTCAATAATTTCTCTTTGGTCTTCCGATTACGACGAAGTACTATGTTCTTATTATTGCTTTTTGAGGTTTGAATTTAACCCTCTCATGCATGAAAGCCTCATATGAGGTGACATAAATTTTTGCTTCAAATTTTTAAGCAGATTGTTTTCGTGCTGCAATTTTCATGTCGTCCTCATCTGGAGACTCGATACAGTTCTTGGAAACCTCAAAAAGTTTCATAGGGTATTCAAGATAGTCAAAAGATTAAGGTATCTTTAGAAGTCTATGGAGGATTCAAGAAAGAGGAGAAAATCTTAAGTTTCGAAACAAATTCTGTTTAGTTATTTTGAAGCGTGTTTTACATTACTGGGAAGTTTGGTATTATTTTACAAATTCTTATTCCTTAAGAATGAATATTGAACATTCAGTTTTGCCTTGTTTGTAATTATATTGAATAAATATGGCAAAAAAACGTAAAACCTCTTCATACAAGAACACGAATTTTTGACTATACAGGACAAAATTTCCGAAAATAAATTATTACACAACAATTCTGAGATACTAAATTAGTTTGTAGCATATGAAACTTTTTTCTACAGCACAAATAAATAAATGCATGCATGAGAGGGTTAAATGACTCTGGGTCACTACAAGTTTTGTTCATCTCCAAAATAGATTGCTAGGAAATTATTTAAAACAATACTTTTGATTAATCTCGTTGTAACTGGGAACGTTACTGGAAAATGGGCCCATGTGTTACAACTCTAAAATTTAACAGAAAATGCCGAAAACTGAAAAAGCGTCTCCTTTCGCGGTCGTTATCAAAGCCAGTAATCACATACGCTATTCTTCCCCTTTTTGAACTATGATACTGTAGGACACTTGAAACCACTGAAGATGGTTAATTAAGTTCGTAAGGAATGCATTTTAGTTTAATCCGTAAGAAACATTTTGATAGTAATAATAATATCTGGCCCTACTATTCCCAACAGCCATTCACCCACCAGCATTCAGAAATACATGATTGAATTACTTTTTATATTTAGTTTAAACACAAATTTTTAAAAGGCCGGATTGCAAAGACAAATTGTACAACCCTTTCCTTTATCTAGGAAGATGAAGATGTTTTTGATCTTGCCCACACTAAGCAACTATGAATTTGTTTTAGAAGGCAGCGTTGTGAACTTCAATTACAAAGACAAAATCTCAAATCATAAGTAAGAAGAAAATTTAATTAATTAAAATGAAAAAAAGAAGACTAACGAAAACGTATACTGATTCAAAGTTTTATGTTTTTTCATTGAAAAATAAAGTTTATATGAATTTAAATTCTGTTCAGTAGCAGTACTAATTGTTATGTCTTTTATTGTAACCAATACTTTAACTTTTTTAATCATTCAATTGTTGACGGCAATTGCAAAGGTATAGCTAGATTTCAATAAATATTATTTCTGATTTTTTAAAGTAATATTTTGTTTCAGATAATCATTAAAGTATATAAACCTAACAGTAAAGAAAAGCACGTGATGCTTCTATCCCTCAACAACTGAAAAACATTCACATCACAGTGCATTAGATCTTTAACAGGAAATGATTAATTTGTCCTATCATAATGAGTCAGAAGCAAATGTATAAACAAATGCAAAAACAACCATTCACGGGCTAAAAGCAATGTCTAAGTGGTATCGGAAATGAACTTATCGTTCAGAGAAGGAGTCTTATCGCCATCTTGTTGCCATGGTATAAAAACAACTGTTTGGTGGACCGTTATGTTTATTTTCGCTGGAGATTGATTACGTTTATTTTCTCATGTTAGGTTATTTCAAGAGAGATAGTTAGGGAAAACAGGTTATTTTAAGAGTTCCGTTAATCCGTTTATAAAAACGGCCTATTATTAAGCATCAACGATTCTTCTCTGAAAAATCTTTAAAAGTAGCGCTTTATACGTTTACCATCCCTTATTAGTTCTTGATTTGGGAATACTCGAGCATACGTAAAGCTTCGACAGTTTTATGATCTTTGGATAGAGAATTAGGGCGATATAGTACTCAAAATGTTTCATTTGATAAATTATTCATACTTTTAACAATTGTTTTATAGTGCCATAGAATTCACTTACAATTTAAATTTAATTTCAAGTCCACTTTTAAACTTCAGTTTCCGAGGGATTCGCGAATCAAGTTCAAAGAGAAAACGAAATTTAAATTTTAAAAAGCCTCTTTTCAAAATGAGTGATAAATTTTTGCTCTGGGTTGTAGTATGTAGTGGAATGGGGGACACAGTTAAGATAAATTACATTTTTCAAAATGAACAAGTAGGAAATTTATTTTGAAAATAACAGTACATAAAGAGAGAATTATGAATTTTATAATATTACTTGCATTGAAATGTTATTTTTCATTTTAGGCAGTAAATTTGTACGTTAAAATAACTGAAAAATTGAAATATTTTCCAAATGATATAGTTTTCTGTGAGATAATTAACCCTTTGCTTTAGTATGCTGCCTTATGGTAGACCAAATAACATGTAGGGATTCATATTTATTAGTGCAGAAGATTAAATTTTTTTTATTAAATATGAATAAATGAATTAATTCCTGAATGTAAAATATTAATGATTATTTAAAGGAACGAATGACAAATCTATTTAATAAATGAACAAAAAAATGGACTAATAGTAATGACAAAATTAATTATCTGCTGACTGATGTAGGGACAAAGTGAAATAAAATGGTATTTCACTTTGTTCCATATGCACGCGACAAATAGTACTAAACATTTGAAGTCAAAACAAGCCTAATATAAAATATATTAGCACTGCACTGGGCATTAGTCGGTCTTAATTAATATTTAAAATATTAATAACAGGAATTTTGTCATTACAAAATGATCTTTAGAGTTAACTATTTTTTGATTGGAATCAACTACATGTTATGTAACATAGTTAACATGCTACTTAAAAGGGGGCGCTGCAAACAGAGTAAATATTTTACCATTTCACTTTCACTTTGCTCCACATTCCCCTACATAACGAATAAGAAGCTGCAAACTAATATGCGGGGGGGGGGGGGAGAGAAATTATTGGTGGAAGGGAAAAATATCTCAATTTTATATTTTGCTTTGTGAAATCTGATATATGTCCTAGAGAACATGGCGATTTTTTCACGATAACGAACCAGGATGTATGAGGTGAGTGAATTTTTTCCTCGGTGAGAATTTTCAAAAACCAACCCAAGTTCCCACAATACAATTGGCAGACGCTTTCAATGGCACAGAATATGAATGAGAAATGCGTGAGGAGAAATTCCTCTGTGGAATTCAGTGAGCCGTGCGGCGACGAACGAACAGTGCCAGACATCGAATGGAGAGAGGTTTTGAACAGTGAATTAAAAAGGATGTCACCTCTCGAATATCCGTGAGTATTGGAGTGAGAAGAAGGTGGCATGGAAATGAAGTACTGAACGTACTCCACTTTTGTTTCGAGCACCGGTAGGCGATATTTTAGTGGTACTAATTCATGCTGGAAATTTTTCCACCAAATGCGAAGAGGACACCAATTAGGTATATGTTAATCCTTATTCGTATATAAACATCCAGTGGAGAAATCCTACTAATAACTCATATGAAGGATTGCTGAAAAATAAAATGGTTTTGCTTTAAATTTAGAATCATTCATTCATTCAAAACTGTCTTCCAAAATTTAAACTTTTTTTTGTTAAGTTTAATCTTGTAATAATCAGGGCTTACTTTATAACAAAGGAAGTAGTCTTCAGAACATATTTTCGTACGTAAATGGTCAGGAATTCGTCTAATTCAGGAGTATCCATGAGGTGGCGGGGGCGAGGGTCATGACAGATTGTGCCATTGAAAATATTAAGGGGTTTTTTTTACTGAGTCTCTTGTCTTTTATTTGGGGGCTACCCCTAAGTAGCAGCAACTCCCTTCTTCGGGGGTAGCTGCGGAGCGTTTGATTGGGTATGCCATAGCTCTTGGGGGGGGGGGGGGGGATAGACACTCCTGTCTAATTTTTAAAAATGAATATAATCAAAGAAGTACAGGAACTTATCTGCTGTGAGCATGCGAATTAAGTCCTGATTATAATTTAAAACTTCATGCATTGAAAGGTTATAAAAATATGAGTTAACTTTTTAAATTCCTACTTAATTTTCTAATGTCCACATTAGTAGTTACTGTTCATTTTAGTTTCGCAGACCTATCAAGGTCGCGCGGTTCCACTTCAGAAAGGGGTGATAGGTTTGTGGATGGGCACAATCGTGCACTTCTTATCTCATAGATTTTTATTTTCTTTTTCTTCCTCATTGTTACTTTAATTTCCTGTTTTTTTTCTTTTAGTCTGCTTCGTTTATAGCCAGTCCAAATCCCTGGCGCTACCAAAAAAGTTTTAGCAGGGATTTTGAGTTTCTTTGCTTCATGCTCCGAGTAATTTTAATACATAATATTTTTTATCATTTTTTTTTAAAGTTATTATTTTTTTAATGTGATAAAAAAGTAAAAAGTGAAAAAAAATGGAGTACTGGAGAGCAACAAATTTCTTTGCTCCGGCTACGCTCCAAGTTGGAGCAAAATTCCGTTACTTCACTGCTCCGTGCTCCTGCTCTACCTCCGCCACAGATCCCTATCTTTTGGGGGGGGGGGGGAATTGTACCTATTTGTCCCCATATGGAAGTTTTATTGTAGTTGGGGAAGGCGAAATTAACGTAAATTTCTGAGAGTAATAATCTGCAACCCCTTTAAAATTCTTATATTTTAAAGGAATTAAAATCCCTCCGCCCCTCCCCTTGCCTACAATTTAATGCTTTATTGAATAAAATAACTTTGTTTTTACCAACACGCTTCCATAACTTCTCTTGAGCAAGGAAAGTAGTGTCCGCGGGGGGGAGGGGGAAGGATCATGATGCAAGTTGCGCCATCAGAATTTTTGAGGAAAAAACTTTTTTCGGAAGATAATTATTTGCTGTATGAACCGGATTCCTGATATCCGACAAATTTTTAAATAACTGGAATCTGATTCTGCCATGGCACGAAATATCCGGCAATCCGCCATGCGAAATTTGATTATTAAAATTTAGTTAACTAGCATGATTTGAAAACGTATCTAAATTACGAACTTACTACGTATTTGCAAGCTGTGGGCTGTGCGGTTTTGGTATTAAAAATATGTACAGAATTTACAGGCTTCAAAAATTAGAGCCGGTTATTCGGTATATGTTCGTTAGGCAAAGGGATATTGAGAATACAGTACACGGAAAGTCACTGAACTGGATAGGAGGAGCGCAAGGCCATAGCCAGAAAAACTTTTTCGGGGGGGGGGGGGCGCCCAGGCTTTGAAACACTTTTGTTGAGGAAAGTTTCAGGGAGGAATATATGCTAAATTGCGAAACATTTTGGGGTTTCGAGGGGAAGGGGCGGGCCCGTGCCCCCCCCCCCCCCTCTGGATACGACCTTGGGAGGAGGGGGACCGCTGATCAGGGATCTGGAGCAGCCCACTTTTTTGAATCACTCCGCTCCAACTTATAACTAATTGATCGGGCACCACTCCATGTCCGCGCTGGGCCGTGCTCCAAACAAATTAAACAGATTGTATTACTTATCTCCTTTTTCAAATTAATTAATTTTATTGTCTAATAAAAAATTTAAATAATTTTTAAAAAATTCGATCAATGGAGCACAATAAACTTCTTTGCTCCTGCTCCATTTCAGTTTCCAAGCAAAATCTCGTTGATCCAGTGATCCGCTCCAGATCTATGCTCTTGAGTAAAAAAGAAGTTTTGAAAAGATTTCAAATCATCATTGTCAGAGCGAGGGGCACGGGCCCCCATTATGCCTCCTTCTGGTTGAGTACTGATACTCCGGTAACTCATCCAAAACAGGCCAGTAAAATTTCCGGGGTTTCAGTTCGTACCATTAAAAAGATAATAAATATTTGAAGTTCAAGTTGAAATTATTTATTAAGAAAATGCATCGCGGCAGCATTGCTGAAAAGTTTTATATAATTTTCCAAGATCCGCTTAGAAAGGGAAATAAAAAAATATACCAATGAAAAAAAAAACATCCGCACAAACCCACGCCCGTTAGGCTGAATTAATATAGGAGAAAAAAAGAAAAGGAAAAAACAAAACACTCATAGTCATTTCTCATATCAACCTATCACCCCTATTTCGATAAAATCGAAGCAGATCTGACGCATGCGCAAATTCTTTTATGGCTCTACGAAAAAATTATGAACAGTATATCAAGTTAAATTAGTGAAATGCTTAAAAAATTTCGGCTTTCTGGTTCAACCGGAACAAAAAAAAATATGTTATACGTAATTTGGTTATTTTACAATATAGAGCACTTTCTACACAAAACGCTGTACAAAAAGTAGGAAACTTGTTGAGAAATAACTAGCATGTGATATTTCTTTTAAATTTTGTGCCGGTAAAACTTATCACATTACATGCGCCGTAACAAATCGGATAAAAGTTGTATTTTAAAAACAGCTCAGAGTATTCCTATTTCACCGCCCATTATGCACACAATCCCATTTCATGGTCGAAACAAGCAATTTCGTACGTTGTTCAGAAGGAAAATAAACCTAATAACTGCACTTGACTCAAAAGCAGGCTATTTAAAGATTATATCTGCCACTTCTTTTCCCTAAAATGCGAGCTTGCCACCTGGCCACGAAACAGTCCAGAAGGTAAAAGTATACACACACTTTTAACCACTGTAAATGGGAAAGATTAGACTTCGCTGAGGCAATTTTTTCCCGCAGAAAGCAAAAATGTTGGGCTCGAGTGAAAATGACTAGTTCAAACTGTAGTTTTTAAACTCAGGAAAAGAAAGCCGCAGCCGCGACTTATTTTATTAACCTAAAAGCAAACGGCAAAACATTTTAGACATCTTTTTTAATTTCAAGGTACTTTGCAAGAAACATTTCTCATTAAAATTCTTTTAACTAGCGTAACAACTTGGCAGAAACAGCGAATCAATGCTAAATTTGGAACGACATATTGCGAAAAACAGGTTTAAGAAACTTTTTTGCCCATGTATTATGTACAAAATGACATCATGTAGGTGATGTACAAATGAACTTTTGTATTGAAGAGATGTTGCAAATCGGTATTGTATTTCTCTAGCGGTTCTGATCTCACTTTAAATTGCAGGTTAAATGGACAAACAGAGTACCGACGACAAAGCCACTAGCTACATGACGGTTCCGAACAAGCTCCCATCGGACATCTTTATTCTAAGATTCGCACGGAAATGGAAAAATTTAATCTTATTACAGTACTTCACAGCAAAAACTCGAAAATGGACTTAAGATGCTATGGTTCTCAGGTACAGAATTAAAAGTCAGAAGTACCTGCCTGCCCTCAAAACCGTTCACTGCAGAGTCCGAATAAACTTCTTCAACCAAATCAAAATTTCCAAATACTGAGATTTTTTTCTTTCATCCGAAATTCTCTTTTTCTAAAATAGAAGGTTTTAAAGAGCTTGAAAAATAAAAATTCAAACACCGCATTATTATGCAACGTAGGACGCATGTTATGAATAAATTGACAAAAGATTTAAGCTTTTTAGCCATAAATTGCGCAATGCTTACAACTTCTATCATCAAGTGACGCATATATTTACAGTGACGCGATTTTGATTGCCATGATAATGGCGTCACGATCAATCGAAATGGCCAGAAGTAGGCTCGAGTCCTGCTGCCTCTTTGAAAAGACGTCCGTAGCGTTATTCGTCGATTCTGACGTCGCATTTTGATATTTTAGACATTTGCCAATGGTCAAAATCTAACGCCCACGTCTAATCTGTTATTCGTTGAGAAAATTATACATAGACTCCAGATCTCAGTGAAATGATAAGGAATCAAACTTTTTTTATTAAAAAATCACTTCAGCTGTGGAACACAAGATAATTAAAACTTCGCTGGTAAAAAAATGCAATATAAATATTTTTATTTGGCGCCTTTTATCAGGAAAGGAACCCCGCTGGACTGATTATCCATCGATAAAGTTAAATTTAAAAATTCAACTAACTTGTAACTTCTTTTACGTAAAAATTTATGATAGTCAAGGTCATTAACCCCTTGAAGCACGAGTTTATTTTTTCGGAAAACTGGTAAAAAATTATCGATTTTTTTTTTTTGACAGAAAATGAATATTGTTACAATTTTCGGGGTACCGATGTTGTTTCTCGAGAAGCTTGGGGCGCCATCGCGGATCACGTGACAGGAATAGTCCAGAAATTTCCATTAAAGACTGGAATTATCTATCAGATGGCGCCAAACTTGGCGAGAAACAACATCGGTACCCCGCAAATCGTAAAATTTTTTTTCATTTTTACAAAACACACAGAGCAATTTATTACTATTTACATTATATACAAATTTCACATAAACATATCTCTCGGAGTTCACACATTACCGCAAGACCAACGGTAATCCCGTATTTCTTAACCAAAATACGAAAAGAACCAAGCACGAAGCGTGTAGCACAACGGCTCAGACTTCTATCAGGCAGTGGGCCAAAGTCTAACACGTAACTGAACTTCTGGCCGGAGCTATTTATGCGGATCACGTGACAGGAATATTCCAGAAATTTCCATTAAAGACTGGAATTATTTATCACGATCCGAGATGGCGCCAAGAGTGGCGAGAAACAACATCGGTACCCCAAAATTCGTAAAAATATATAGGGTATAGTATAAATTGTTTTTGGCAATATAAGTTGTAGGTGGTGACTAGAGATCGAGGTAGAAGTTATATAAAAAAATTATACAAACAGTGCAATCGGATCTCAGCCGGGCATTAGCAATAAAATAACGCGAGATACAAGATCGCTCATGTCAGACAGGGCCAAATGCGTTAAGGGGTTAAAGCATAATTTTGGGAAAATATGCAAAATATTTCGTGCTTACAATGTTGTGCTTAGGAACGTTGATTTTGTCATTTACTTTTCATGCACAAAGGTAAAACTTTGTGCATATTACTGTTTCATTCAAACATTTTTCTTGTTTTGTGCAGGGTTTTCCTTTTTTTCCCTACACGGAGAAAAATGCTGCTGAAACATCCAATGTACCTGCGAAGTGAACAAATTTACGAATACAAGCATAAATTTTCATTTGAATTTGTACCCTTAGGGATCATTCATAAATGGTGTCATGCTTCGAGGGGGGGAGGGAGGTTCGTGAAATTGTGACAAAGGGAGGAGAGGGCAGACAAGAGGAGGCAACAAGAAGTGTAACATCATGCATCAGGCAACATAACATAGCGTGACATGTGACAAAGGGGGGGCACTGAAGTGTGACATGTTGTGACAAAGGGGGGAGGGGGGTCAAATATATGGGGAAAAAGCGTGACATCATTTATGAACGGCCCCTTAATACGTTATTTTTAAAAATAAAAAAACTCTTTATTTGCCATGATGTAATCTGGGAGCGGGTTCAAAATTAGGAGACCGTTACGCGTTAATGCTGGTCGCCTATTAGGTGCCCCTTTACAAATGGCCAGCAACTTCTGTGGCATTGAAAAGGGCGAACGCCGACAAGGAAAGTGCCCCCACATTTGAAAAAAAAATTAAATACAAGAATTTTTGAAAAGCAAAAAGCTCGCTAACACTTTTTTTTTTCTTTTTTTTTTTTTACTACTTCTAAACGCTAACTCACTATAATTCATCAAAATCAACTTTTAAAAACACGAGTTTCACAGATAAAATACACATCTTTTTCCTCTTAAACTCGCAGAAATACTCTAGATGAGAGAGAAGATTTCTGAAGAAAACAACGAAATTTTAAAAATAATTAATGATGCAAAGTTGAAAGTTAAAAAGAGTATAAATCACTAGAAGGGAGGAAAACAAGTCTTCTAACAAGGAAAGATCTGCGACTTTTGAAGATTTTAAATTTTTTATTTTTCATGCGAAAACATAGAAAACAAGATGCAAATATCAAAGAGGGCATCAATTAGTAAAACAAACCTTGTTATTGTTGCAGATACTTTTCTTTTTTGTTATGTGTATGTGTGATGGAATTATAATTCGTAAGTAAATCGTTTAAATAACTTTGAGTTATTGATATCAATGGTATCTAAACTCTTTATCAATTTATTTGATCAAATTAGTAAAACATGCATTAAGAGTAACTCGAATAGTAAAATTTTCTGTAATATTAACGAAGGCGAGTTTTCATCTTTGGAACATTTATTAATTCATCGACTTTATTCCAACTACTCATACAACATAAGGATATATAATATATAGGTATGTATAATATACATAATAACACCTATATATATAATATATATAGAGAGAGATATACAAAATCACAAATATTAATGTGCGCGACTTCTAAAACATCCTTCATTAAAAGTTTTAAAAAAATTTTATACTCCGATCAAAATACATCTGTACATGCCGCAGGTGTTTCACAAGCAAATATGAAAAGGAAACTAACGCTTTGAAAAATCAGTCACGTACTACGGCATTCAAAGACATCTAAGATGTTTTATTTTCCTGTCACATACAGCTTCTAATGCGTCCAACAAAACTGCGATTCAGAACTGCACTCAAAAGTCGTCGGTGAAATTACTCCTCCAGATTTTTTTTTATGTATAGATACAGCTTTCTGAAGTATAAATAGTATTATGTAAATGAACACGATGTAAAAAGATATCTCTATAGTAGTTTTAATTCAAATAATATAAGGACTTTATTAAAAGATTCGACATCAGGTTGCTAACGCGATGAAATATATTTTTTTTTAAATGTAACAATTTACCCTTCATTGTAATACATCAGATGTAGAGTAGAAAGATTTTGGAGAGAGCCAATTCCAAAAATGCATTGTCGTGAAAAATAGCTCGTCAGTTTGATTTTACCTTAATTGATAATTTTCTATCAACTGTTTAACATGCATATGGGTAATGGGTTTAATATTTTATCAATATTGTTATTGTGGCCGGCCAACGTCGGGTAATTTTGTATGATTGTAGGGGGCAACAACGGGTAATTTTGCTTTATTGTGGGGGGATGCGGGGTAATTTTGCATTATTGTGGGGCAACGCCTGGTAATTTTGAATTATTGTAGGGGGCAACGCCGGGTAATTTTGCATTATTGTAGGGGGCAACGCCGGATAATTTTACATTATTGTAGGGGGCAAAGCCGGATAATTTTGCATTATTGTAGGGGGCAACACCAGATAATTTTGCATTATTGTAGGGGGGCAACGCAGAATCATTTTGCTGGCTAACAAATAAAGTCGATTTAAATGATAGACAAGCGGCCACCCACCCCTACTAGAGAGAATTTAATAAAAAGAAAGGAAAGTTTGAAATCTATTTTGCGGATTCATTTTGTAATCAAATATTTTATGAAAATTTCATATTTCATTTCTAAAATACTTGACCACAGTAGCAAGTACGATGAAATGTTCGTTTGCATAGTTTAGAGAACAAAGTTAAGTTTCAAAACATGAGAATTAAAACACAAAAAGTACAAAAGAAAAACGCGAGTTCCACAGTTTTGATTCAAAGAATTCAGAAAATATTGCTTCAAATCTTGAATTACATCAAGACTAAATTTTGAATCGTGTTGTACTATTATTACGCGTACTTGACATTTATTTGAGAAGTAAATGAACTTTTAACTGTTACGTGTTTTTTATTGTTAACTTATCTTTTATAAATATATTATATATATATATACATATATATATAGTAGCTTCATTACGGAGGGCGGAAGGGGCGGTCTACCCCGCGTAACTCTCCCTTTGGGGGTATTGGGGGTGACACGAAAAATGAGAAATAGTTTTTGAAAATACATATATTTGAATTATACAATTTTACTGATGATATTTCAAGTTATCATAACTGAAAATAAATCTAGTTTACTTTACAAATAAATAAAATGGAATTTCTTAAATTTTTTTTTTTTTTTTTTTTTTTTTGCACTACTGAAAATATAAAGTACAAGTTGAAGCAACACACCTTTTTTTTACGAGGGGCGGGTGACACCCATGCTAGCGATGGCACTGATTATTCACACACACACACATACATATATATACATACATATATATCGATTTCAAAATTGGCCTTCGTGACAATGACCTAATTTCACAAAAAAAAAAATGCAAAAATTATTTTCCCGACACAATTGTCTATGTAATCGATACCACGTATCACACACATTTAAAACTCAGATTTCATAGAAAAATAACTATACGAGGAAAAGTATTTCTGAAACGAATGGCGGAAATTTTCCTAAATAATAATGATGAGAGTGCCACGCACAATCAAATATTTATTCATGGCTGCATTTTGGAGCTGACAGCATCTTGTTTGAATGCTAATAGAAATCGATATAAGCCTTAACGAGACAGAATAAAAGCTACTTTCTCGTGCAGCTTTCTTGGCAAATCCTATCGAACGCTGTTGGCAATTATTCACGAAAACTTTTCAGGAAGAAAGAGGTTTCTGACGTTATAGGAAAATAAATTTGACGACATTTCAAATGATTGATATGAGATTTCATAGTTTTTGCTTGCAGTAGCTTGTTCTACTCCTACTTTCTGTTTAGAAAAAAAAAGGGGTGGGGGCAATGTCCTGAATCGATATAAAACCATTTAAATAAAGTACACACTTATTTTAGTTGCTTCAAAAAGTTGACTCAATCGAGGCTGACCTTGATCCAGTTTACTGTTTAACTTATTCAGGCTGTTTCATTTCACCATGAATGAAGGGACAAAAATAGGGGTCGGCACTCAGCGCCATCTATTCAACTTTGAGGCTACTTTCTAACAGATAAGAATCAGATTATTGATTTGGCGTAATTGATTTGACGAAAAAAAATTTAATCATGCCAGCCAGCGCTTGTTTCCGCAGCAATTATGACTAAAAAAGTTCAGTTAAAAATTTGAGAAATTCTAGTGTTGTCTATTATTAATTTATATCTATAATCCAAGATAAGTACTCAAATTCTTTTATTACTATATTGCTTATTTCTGTAAATATATATAGTTCATTAAACATATAAACTATATGCTTAGTAAACGTTATATGCAAATTTAATCTATTTGTAACATAGAATAAATAGCATTATCATAACTTTTCCTTCCTCAGGCAAAATTTGCAACACATATATTTTTTGAAACATTCAAAATTACGTTTACTCAATCTTAAGTTAGGAGTTGACTGGGTAATTTGCTATTTGGAGGTGCTGGCGATGGGTTTTTTTTTTTTTTCTTTTTTTTTTTTTTTTTGCCGAATCAATTTGGTTTGTGTCTGGAGTTCGTTTTTGGGGAAAATATTTAAACATCGCCAACTGCGACCCAAAATGGGAAAGTAGTTTGATTTGGTGAAAAACAAAAACTAACCATCGCCAGCCTCCCCGAAACGGAAAAGTACCTCATTTTCATTGGAAAAAATTAATTGACCTGCAAAAATCTTTAAAAATTACTTTCAAAAGAGAGACAGGACGACGTTCCACTAAGATATTCATCTGAACGTTTCCGCAAATCAGGAAAGGACGTCGTATTAGCAAGATAAAGAGGCTTTAAAATGATGTTAACAAACTTTTCTGGGTCGGGAACTAGCGCCACTAGCGGTGGAAAAAGTGCGATGTCGGTTCTTTTGATGTTTCCAGTAATGAAATAGCCTGTACAGTAACGGTTACGATCAAGTTCAGCCTTGACTCGATAAACAAAATTTTTGCAGCGTGTTTTTCAAATTAAGTGAATTTGGTAATTGAGAACTGGCAAATCATCAGAAAAATGGAAATATTATTTTCGATTAAATTACACCAAAACGTAGCTAAGTAGAAAAATATTCTTTAACTAATCAAACAATAAGTTTATTTATGGATTAGTCATCACGTTGCTAAATTCTAAAATGAAGGGCAATTTCAGATTTTATTTCACTTTCAAGATTTTAAGTGTTCTCAAAATGCTTTCTCAATTTTTTACTTGAGGAAATAAGTTGCAGAATGTTCAGTAGAAAATTGTCTTTACACCCCCTCCCCCTAGCATCTGCCCTTTGCGGGGCATTTATCTTGGAAATCTGTAATGAAAATTACTCTCATACCTAAAGGCTTTAATACACAAAATGACACTACATATTTAAACAAAAGAGGAGCCGTTCTTAAAACGGATTTTCAAACGAAAGACAGATATTTTTCGTAGCCTGTTGCCACTGGAAGGAAACAAATGTCAGAAACTATAAGAGCATTAAAATTATACCACAGTCACTCCCCTCTAATAATCTGTAACATAGTCTGATAAGTAAGCTGGTTTTCTTTTAGAACGGACTGGACGGGAAGGCCGAGTTTGGCACTCGACCGTCTGAGAATCAAACGCCTCAGGATTCGAAAAAGAGAGATCAGAGGGCTCTGCAGGCGAATTTTCTTCCTCTATTGTGACGTTAGTATCTTCTGCTGGTAACTCACCACGAGGAGCTAACCGTCTACTTGATACAGTAGACTCACGTCCATCCTGAAAGCGAATATGTGCATAGTCTGGATTGGATTCTATGAGTTGGACCTCCTGCACGAGTGGATCAAACTTACTCGTTCGCAAATTATTTTTCATAAGGACTGGACCTTTCTCCATCAACCAAGTCGGCATAGAGCTTCCGTTTTCAGTTCTTCTGGGATGGTTGAACATACGTTCATGAGGAGTTTCACTGGTTGAGGTACAAAGGAGAGAGCGAATGGAATGTAGAGCTACATCTAGAACTTCCTCCCACTGGTCGATCTTCATGTCGTTTGACCGAAGCGCTAGAGTTATGGTCTTCCATATAATACTACTATATCTTTCGACTTGGCAGTTTCCTTGAGGATTGTAGGGAGTTGTTCTGCTAGTTGCTACACCTTTAGAATTCAAGAAAGTTCTCAGCTCTTGAGACATAAACGAAGCTCCCCTGTCTGTAGGGGAGAGTGTTGTACCTTGGGACACTTTTCACATTTTAATTTTTAACTTCAAAAATTAAAATTAGATTTAAAGTCTGAAGACACTATTTAAATGCACCAACATTCTCCTCTATAATATATTTTTTCAAATTCAAACAGTTTAAAAATAAAAAATTGCCAGCCATTTTAAGTAGTAACTGAAAACTGTCCCAAGATACAACACCCTGTTGTACCTTGGGACATACTTCGTGATTCATGCAACAGTCATATACATAACCAATTTTATACGAAAAATTAAAAACTTTATTTTTTTAAAGCACTAAATTAAGAAGATACATTACTATAATGTGTAATTTACACAAATAATAAATTTGAAAGTTCAAAACCTAATTTGTAAATGCAGCATTTACAAATTAAATGCAAATTTCTGCATTTGATTAGAATATCTCTCTTTATACTAAAGTATATCCAAATTATTAAGAACCATGTGTATGTTGTACCTTGAGACATGTCCCAAGGTACAACACGGTTTACTGTCCCAAGGTACAATCATCACATGGTTTAAATAAAATCAAAATGGTGGTCAATCAAAATGCAGTATCATCACTTTCTCATAACCAAAACATTTAAAAATCTTCTGTTCAATATCCAATTAAAATTCAGTAGAATAGTTTTACAAATGCTATTTCAGTAAATGAAATTAGAATGAGAAAGATATTTAGTTTTGAGTGATGAAATTTTCTTTCTCTCACCAAGTCATCAATTCAGTGCTTCTAATGCTGCCTTTTACTGTGATGCTATCTGCTGGTTAAGGTCACAATTAGAAATTAAAAAAATGTTAATGTTGCCAATAGGTTTTTAGAAATTGCCAATGTCCCAAGGTACAAGCGTCCCAAGGTACAACACTCTCCCCTATACACATAAGAGGGAATTCCAAAAATACTGAATAAATATTTCAAGTGTTTTATTACAGTAGCAGCAGATAGATCTGAGCAAGGAAAAGCAAAAGGGAAACGAAAATATTCATCCACTATCGTCAAGACGTATTGGTTTCTGTTTCGTTTAGGTAACGGTCCTTTAAAGTCTAAGTTCAATCTCTCAAACGGTGTAGTTGCTTTAATTAATTTTCCTTCATTTTTGTGAAAACGAGGTTTCAATTCTGCGCAAATATGACAAGAATTGATTACCCTTTTGACCTCCTCTACAGAAAACGGTAAGTTTTTCGCCCGTACCCAGTGATTCATTCTAGTCACACCGGAGTGGTAAAGAGCGTTATGCAAGGTCTTTAGGTCAGCTGCATGGTCCATATTTGCACTTATCCGAGAAAAAGTATCGGCAGATGCATTTTATTTACCTGGTCGATAAATGATATCAAATTTGTAGCAAGAGAGTTCTAAACGCCATCGCAGGATCTTTTCATTTTTGATTTTGGCAGTGTGTTGTTGATGAAACATAAAGGAAACTGAGCGCTGATCTGTAACTATCTTGAAATGCCTCCCTATTAAATAGTGGCGCCAATGTCGAAGTGATTCTACTATAGCATATGCTTCTTTTTCTATTGATGAATGCCGCTGTTCTGACTTATTTAGAGTGCGTGAAAAGAAAGCAACGGGTCTACCTGACTGGCTTAGAGTTGTAGCAATAGCGAATTGGGAGGCATCAGTTTCAACAGTGAAATCAATTCCATCTTCGATAGCAGCCATAGATGTATTAATCAACTCTGTTTTCAATGAGATCGCTTCTTCTGATAGAGGAAAAGCTTTTTTTTTTTTGCAGTAAAAGCCGTATTCTCTCGGAAAATCTAGGTAGCCATTTGCTGTAACTGAGAACATTCCAACACACACATGAGAACATTCCAAGAGCTCTTTGTAACGAAGCTGTATCTTCAGGAATGGGTAAATCAATGAGTGGTTGTAAACGATTTGGATCAGGCCTTACAGTTTTGTCCGAAATAATATAACCGAGCAGATTGATAGTTCTAACAGAAAAGGAGCATTTTTCTTTGTTCAGCGTTAAATTATACATCTTAATAGCAGATAAAAATTTTTCAAGGTTTCTGTCGTGATCTTCTTGACTCTTCCCACAAACAGTGACATCATCTATGGGAAAACACCAGTGAGCTTCTCTTCATGAATTATTCGGTCTATAACTCTTTGGAAACAAGCCACTCCATTTGTGACACCGAATGGAACACGATTAAATTGATAAAGCTGTCCACAGGCTTCGAAAGCAGTATACGGTTTTTCAGATTCCAAAATTGGTATTTGGTGATATGCACTTTTTAAATCTATGACACTAAATACTTCAAATTTCGAAACCTTAGAAATTATTTCATCTATTCTCGGAAGCAGATAAGCATCTAACAAAGTGAACTTATTTATAGTTTGAGAATAATCTATCACCATTCTTTCTTTTTCATTTCTTCCTTTGACAACAAAAGCTTGCGCACGCCACGGAGAGTTACTAGGCTCTATGATGCCTTCACATAGAAGTCTTCTTATTTCTAACTCAATGAAGCAGCTATCCGTGTTGGAATGCCGTCTAGATTTCTTTGCAATAGGAGCGCAATTTTGAGAAAGGTTAGCAAAGATAGAAACAGGCATAACTTTTGTAACAGCTAAATTACAAATCTTAAGAGGTGGTTGTGATCCACAGAATGTAATTTCAACTGCAGAATGATACTGTAATACGTCGAGTCCAATTAAAACATCCGAGCAAAGATTTTTCATAATTAATAGAGAGACATTATCGTAAACATAACCTTGCATTTTAATTTTCACTCTGCACTGACTAACTACTTCCGAAGATAAGGAAGAATTTGCCATAGTAATTTTTCCATTGTATGGTAAGATCGAAATGTTACAGTTCTTCCCGAAGGTATGATCAATAAAACTCAAGGAGCTCCCAGTATCAGTTAATGCCTTTGCACCGACACCATTTACTTCTACTTCAATTATAGATTTCCGAAGACAATAAAGTGATGCAGCAGAGACTGATGCGATACAGTCCGTAGAAGCAACAGTATTTCTTTTTGCTGGAGTATCTCGAGAAAGACAAACTCGTTGAAAATGTCCCCGGTTAGAGCATAATTTGCACACTGCATTCTTGGCAGGACATACGTTTCTTGAGTGGCGATGACCACCACAAAAGTAGCAGTCGCCTTTTATTGATAAGGAAGCAACTGTTGACAGAGAAGTGTCTGAGGCTCCATTACTATTATCACTGATTTGAGCTGTAGCACTATCAAAAGAAGTGGACTGACAAGTTTGTTTAAAAGCGTCAGAATATTCTGATACACCAGAGTAATTCGCACACTGTAGTTTCGCCAACTCTAAAGAACGAGCCTGATTGAAAGCGCTTTCGAGAGATAGAGATACGTTTTCCAGCAATCGTTGGCGAATTTGGCTGTCATTTAATCCTCTGATGAAAGAATCTCTGATATAATCGTTTTGATTTTGATCAGCAGTTACAGCTTCGAAATTGCAATCTTTGCTCAGTTGTTTCAAAACAGAGAGATATTAATCAACAGATTCTCCAGTCAATTGGCTCCTTGTCGCCAAGCGATGTCTGGCGTAAATAACATTTTTAGGCTTGACGTACAATGAATTCAAGGTATCGATTGCTTCTTCAAAATCCTCACAACCTTCTATGCACTGAAATACATTCGAAGAGACATAATTTGTAAGAAGTTGCTGCTTATCACCGTCAGAAACCTCTTTTATATGTTTTAAGAAATTATCAAAAGTCTTTCTCCAATGTATCCATTGCTTATCCCGCTGTCGAGCTGGTCGGATCTAGATCTAGTCTGTCTGGCTTCAAGTATTTTTCCATTACTTAAAAGGAATTCCAGTTAGAGATGATTTCCTTAATGTTTGTGTATTAAATTGTAATGAAAATTACTCTCATACCTAAAGTAAGGCTTTAATACACAAAATGACACTACATATTTAAACAAAAGAGGAGCCGTTCTTAAAACGGATCTTCAAACGAAAGACAGATATTTTTTGTAGCCTGTTGCCACTGGAAGGAGACAAATGTCAGAAACTATAAAAGCAATAAAATTATACCACAAAATCTTCGGAGTGTACCCGAATTTACTGATTTTCCCCAACTTCTTTTTGGTATTGGGATAAGGCTAGGTCTTCTTGCATATGATAAGAAGACATGTATATGCGACGCGAAAACTGAACCTAAATTTGAATTCAAATGAGGTTTTTGGAAAAATTATTTTTATCACTATCTTGTGAGACTAAAGGTATGATGTCTCAAATATGCACACAGGTCACATGACGACTGTGTTGTTGAGATCTAGCATGTATATAGTACCTTTGATATCATTTCTCAGAGGGCTAAGCTTGAAATTGAGCCACAGTGACAGTTAGTAAATAGAGGCAAAACGCAAACCAATATCAGTAAAACTTCACAATCGAGTGACTTAACGAGAATCGATGCAAGTACTGCGATTAGACGAGGAATGCAGATAATTTTGTTACTAAATTCCACAGCACTTAAACGAAACACTAATGGACTTCCTGACATGATGAAGCATTTTAATCGATCCTTTTCAACCATTTGCACACATATATTGTTGCCCAAAATCGATCAATAAATGCAAATTCATCACGAAACACGAAACGGAACTAGATTTTTCTTTAAAAGCAGTTTTTTGTTATAAGTGATGGATAAAAACATCGCGTGAGTTAATATCCGGTACTTTAACATACAACAATAACGATCTGAAAGCGGCTTTACACAGTGATCAACATAGTCTGAGCAATGTCGTTGTAAGCTGGACGCATTGTATAGATACATTAGAGTGTTATTAGAAGTTTCACCTCCACAGGTGAGGTCCCGGTGTTAACTTTACTTTGATTTAGGACTGAGGAATATCCCGTCTTTAAGCAATAATTTTTTCATTTTCACAACTTGAAGACATGCATTGAGGTCCTTCGGAGAGCGGCAAAACAATTGATTTTTTAAGACTTGCCATACCCAATCTGCGACCAGCTGAACTTTTGCAAACTACCTCGTCATAGCGTATCCAGGTAGACAAAAAAATTCCAGCTGTCAAAATAAACTTATTAGCAGATACACCATAATCAAGTACTTCTTTTTTTTCTTTTTGCAAGCAATTGCAAGTTAGGTTGGTCCTGAGAAGAATTATTTGTTACATGAATTCAGCGACACTATTAAAGAACTGTTTGTTTATGACGCATTGTAATTTTTATGTCGTGGCATAAAAATGTGAAACAGCCATGTGTTTGTAGCCCCCCCCCCTCCCCCCCCCCAAAAAAAAAAGAAAAATACATTTTTTCTAAGAGCTTTAATAATTAAGGCAGAGTTAACACTCCACATTTATATAAAGGGTTGTTTTTTCTCTCTCGCTTTCTTCGGAAAAGGGAATTTTGCGCAGTTCCGGAAATTAATTGTGTGATTTCACTGTCATTCAATCATCCCATAATTTGTTTCCGGCTAAACTATTACTTTCGTTTAACAATGCAGTAAATTTCGTAAACATTTTCATGCCTAGTCAAGTATTCAAGATTTCTATAAATACCACCTTCAAAATCAAGAAATACCTTATTAGTAGTATACGTAAAGTTGACCAGGTTATTAGTATTACATAGCAAGTCGTAGATGGCATCTTTCTAGTAGTCCGAATCTTCCAACAACGTAGGCAAGGATTTTGTTTCAATTTGAAATTTATTTTAAAACAGGGGAGTTTCTTAATTTTTCAACTCCTGAATGATTAATTTCCTGGTTCAATTACTCCAAGACTCATAGACGACTCGTATCTTTGCCTAACATAGCCTTTGACCTTCAGCTTATAGAAGAACTAGGTAAATGTTATACTCATTTCCTGGACGCACTTTCTAGCATAATAATTGCTGTATACAAGGGTGCCTACCGGGGAGGGGGGGGGGGGTCATGGCGCAAACTGCGCCATTGAGATTTTGGAGAGGTGATTTCAGGAGTTTTTTTTGGGGGGGGGAGGGCTTAGTTGACTTTTTTTCCGATTTGGGGATCGTTTTGGGGGGTTTCCATAGTTTTTAGAGGGGTACGCCATCGCTCTGAGGGGGGAGGGTAGGCACCTCTGCTATATAAGACGTTCTCCAACCTAAAATTCATTTTATATTATTCACAGATGATATGCATACACATAATAAACCGAGGGTACCACGACGGATGAACGAGGCGAGAATTTATCAGAATCTCTAAAGGCTGTTATTAATTCTATTAAATGCGCGGGCCATTTCAGTATCTTGAGAGTGGGAGTTCAGGAAGAAGAAAAAATTATCTTTTTAGTTTTAGAGTTTATGAAAGTGATTTACACAATCCTTGACAATACTCTAACAACTTCATTTAATATTTGTTTTGTCTGTGTTAAGACTTAGGAACTAGCACAGACAAACAGATAAAACTTCCTACCGTAGATTAAGCGCATAAGATAATAAAAATAAATAAGAATAGGTTCTAAGTGTCTTAGCCATTATCAACTTCCAAGACAGTAATAAATATATATTAGTTCCATTTGCACGATCTAAAATAATTTCCGATTCGGGATAAACTACACAAAAACTCTTGATAATAGCGACCTACTTTTCTTCAGTAAGCCATTTGTAGTTTTTTAAAATCGACTTCCTAACAGTCACGCTGCCGAAATGTCCCCCAACGTAAATTATACGGAATATTCGAAGATAAAAACTTGTGGGTTTATGTTTTTTATTTATAAACAGTCAGCAATTGTAATCCCATTAAGAGGGGGAAAAAGAGGAAGCATAAATTTTAAAATGCTATCCAAAGCTTGAGTGAGGGTAGAAGTTTGAAAACATTTTCCTATGACACAAACGTAAACGAGAAAAGGTACATATAAATGAAAATACAGTTGAAGAATTGTAATCCCCTGCAATAAAAATTAATCATCATACCATCAAATAACTTTCTTTCACATCAAAATATAAATTACTACGCTTATATTTTAAGTGCACGACAGGAGGATCCATTTCCGGCACTCATCAGTAATCTTAGCGACATGTATTTATGCATAAAAAGACATTTCATTCAAAAATTACTAAAAGTGAACAAATTAATTAAAAAATAATAGTAATAAAAATAGCTGAATGATCTCTATTATATACTTTGCTTGGCTAGCATATAGAGGAAATAACGGGTTATTATTTCATGGAGCTTTTTTATTTTTCCTATGGCAAGAGGAGGAACGGGGGGGGATCTAATTTATTGTGTGATACGTAATCTGTTTGTTTTTGTTATTACTTATGTAACCAACGAAAACTGCTTCGGATATAAACCAGGGGTCGCGGCGGACGACCCCTGGTCCCAAAACCCCCCGAAACGGACCCTTCACAAAATTCCAATTAGACAAAACGAACCCTTCGCAAAATTCAAATCAATCAAAACGAACCTTTCACTGAATTCAAACCAATCAAAACGAACCCTTCACAAAATTCCAAATCGTACTATTCACACCATTATTTATTATAAAATGGGGAATGATAATAAAATTTTTCATCACTGTTTTAAATTTCACAAATTTATTTGATTTTTCACAAAAATCTCTTTAAAATTCACAAAAAACGGTCACTTAAAAAAGCTGGAACGACCCCCGTATAAAGAAGCACTGTGGCCACCAGCTCCGTGCGAAAGCAATCCTAAAGCCCTAAAGGCTTGGGCTAACAGGTAGAGGTCACTGGTGGAGAAAAGTATAAATCACTGCAAAGCCCCAATGTTCAGAGAAAAAGCACTAACACAGGGAAACCGACCAGCAGAAGTATGTAGGTGGGAAGCATTAAGTAATATGGGCAAGCTTTTAAGAAATTATGTCATAAGTTTTTATCAAATTGCTTTTTTTTTTAAACTGCACAGTAACTAACGCAAAAATATGTCTTTTTTTAGAAACTTTGTATGATTGGCAGCCTGCCGCTTAGGGGTGGGGGGAAGGCAAAGAATATTACTTTTTTTCATGGATAAACAACAAAAGACAAACACACAAGTAAATACATTATATTCTTAAATATCAAGGGGACGAGTAATTGACCCCTCCGGGGCCCGTGCCCAAGATTTTAAAACGGGGCGAGTTCAAAAATATTTTTCGTCCTTTTAAAATCCCCTAATTTCTCACATGTTACTCTTACTTTTTTTTTACATGTGAGATGGGAGAAAACTTACAAACATTTTTAAAAATTAAAGAAAATTCAGGAAATATTTACAAGGGAGATACTGTATGTTAATTTAAACTCTAAAGTTAACTTAAATGTACTTTTCCCTAATTTAATTTTTTCAAATGGAAGGGGTTAATCCTTAAAACCTACCCCTGGATACAGCTTTGAGCTCCTCCTGCCATCCCAAATGACGGACTTGCACAATTGTTTGTATGTTAGAAAAACAATGTTAATTTATTGACATTAGATAAATAAGATTTTTAAAATATATTTAAAAAAAACAATACATTATGGTTTATTTATGTAAGCCAGCGGTAGAAATAATAATGTTTAACTATTATAAAATTCCTTCGTTAACACAGAGCATACCAAACAAGTCTCCGCTGACCGTTGCTCATATGATTTTAATTATACATAAATAATATCCAGCAATTCAAAATTTAAAGCATCGTTTTCCCAGATTAAAAAGTTGAAGTAGACAATAAAGGTTTAACAAGCTTTTAAACGGTAACTTTAATGCGGTAAATTCATCGGCTATTTAAATCAGAAGATAGGCACAGAAATGACGTGGATGGATGACGAATCGATTCACGTTAATGTAGAATACTATATTTTATCCTTACATTACAGACTCATTTAAATCTTTTCAACGAAATTTACTATATTACAATTTCAAAAATCCGCATAATCCATTCTCAAATAAGCGATCACATTCAGTACCAGAGCAACACAATTGTCAGCGGTCATAAACAAATCACTTCAAGCTCTAAAAAGTTGAAAGCGCGAACTAAAACCAATGAAAAATTGCGAAATACACAACAAATAATCAACTTACTTGATTCAAAGTGGAAGAAAACAAACGGAGTAGGTGTTTTGCATCCTATCGGATTTCTTCACTTCAAATAGCTATGATTGGAAGCAATAAATGTGAACAATCAGCACTTATTTACCACAAAATCCTTACACTTAAATATGCGTCACAGATCTCAAACAATCTTAGCAGCACCCACGCTAATCCACGAATCCAAACTGCTTTGCTGTCAGAGCAGCCACTGAAGTCGGCTTCGGCGTCAACTTTTTCGCTCCGCTCCGCGTCCTATGACGTCAGGATCCCTTCGGCAAAATTCGGAATGTTTCGTCCCTTGTTTGTCGTATTTCAATGACGTCAAACGATTGATGGCGGAATGGAGGAATGCACAAGCACAAGTGCAAGGACAAGTAGAGCGCCATATTGGTTCACACATTTTTAGTAAAACAATTATGCAAACTAGCCTTATGTCTCACCTTATTTTAATTTTATTTTTTGATAGATAATTACCAGAGATACACGGCGGAAGGTGGAGCAGAAGGACGGAGCAGTGGAGAAACGACATTTTGCTCGAAATTGAAGAGAAGCCGAAGCAAGGAAATATCTTGTGCTCCACTAAATCCAATTCTTTTTCGTCTTCTTTCTTTTTTTTTAAATTTTTTTTCTTCATGTTTCACTCAAAACTAAAATTAATGAGTTTCTCTCTTTCTTCATTTATTTATTTTATTTAATTGCATATTTGATGGTTATGGTGAGATTACAATATTTATATCGTTAAATTCGTTAGTTTAATTCTGTTTGTTGCCTTAAAATTTTGTCCCTAATCCATTTTCAAATATACACTATCTGATTCTATTTCTATTTCCGTGAGTGGCTTCTGTGATTGATCTAATTTTTCCATTCTCTTAGCCGAAACAAAAAGATGCTTTCGGGGATCCCTTTCTTTTTGTGTGGTTTCACGTATTTTTACGATACGCACTCTCTTGTAAAATGTATATGTAATGAGCAAAATTGAGTAGAGAGCATGAAACTGGCCATGTGCAGTGATGACATACATGAGGAACTGGCGACCACAAATGCAAATACAAAAAAAAACTTTACATTGTCAATGTCAGTTTTGACAAACTGCGCTTCTTTTTTCTTTCTGGATGCATAATTTTCTCTCCAAAATATAGTACATGAAGTATTAAAAAGTTATTAAAAAACTAATCGTCTATTCCTTGGAAAAAGCAAACACTGAAAACGACGCTGTACTATAGACGTTCAGAAGATCCAACCTATGAATTCAAGTAAATATTATACTTTTCTTATTAGTTGTATAATGTAAGTACAACTAGTATTTGGAGTCACTGTGCGCTCACCTTTCCCTCCTATTCACCCAAGTGCGCTATCTCTACGACCGCGCGATACACAAGGGTCACAATCACAGTACAGCTAATTTGGAGTAAATCAACCTTTTTAATTACCAACTATGCAACCAAAATGCAAAAAATATGAGTTTTTCCACTTGTGTTGTATTTCCAAAAGTCAGGGGGGGATCAATTCACCCCCCCCCCCCTGATCGCATAAATGACGGGCCTGACTTCGTGTTATCATTATTTTAGGTTTTCAAATTGTGTAATGGTTCGACACTATGCACCCAACAAATCAAATATTTATGCATATTTTTTAATGGTTCAGGAGATTTCTATGGTTTCCACGCGATACTATAACTAGAAGTAAAATGGAGCCACCAGCTCCGTGTGCGAGCAATCCTAAGGCCTTGGCTAACAGGTAGGGGGCAGGCGGACAAAAGAAGTAAAACGGAGCAGTTCTTGGTTATCCATCAATATTTTCAAAAAGGAAAGATCAATTACAATACATAAAAACTAAAGTTTTCATGGTCAGCGAATTCTAGTACGTATATGTATCATTAAGCATCAACACTAGAATAAAAGAACATGAAAGACACCTGCTGCCAAATAACTCTCAAAAGTCAGCCATTGCCAGCATTCTATTCTACTGAACACCATCCATTTTTAAAGAAATACAAGCATTTTCTGCAACATGGATCTCGATTTCTAAAAACATTCTTTTCCGACATTTTGTAAACATTACAGGCGACGACCAGGAGAAGGAGAGGTTCATAGCGCAGACTGCAAAACTGTTTTTTTCCTTGGGGGGCGGGGGTTAGCCAATTTTTTGGGAATTATCGTTTTAAGGGCTTCTTAGCTTTGGGAGATTGGGAGCACCACCCCGCTTATGGGGGTGGGTAACCCCGGATGTCAAAGTTTTTCTTATTTTACTTCACAAAAATATGAAAACTAGATTAATAATATCTTTTAGGCAACAAATGTGTTGTCCACGTGCGGTATTTTGGCAACATTTGTTGATATCTTGGCGGCAACTGTCGCTTACTCCCCTAATGGTGTAAACACTAGTTATAAAATTAATTTTAAAACAGGGAATTTCCCTAAAATGTTTTTAATTTTTCTAAAATAGTATTACGAACAGACTGCTGAATTGTAAAAAAAAAAATCAAAATTAAATAGCCTAGCAACCAGATTGATACTAGTCACCAGAGTTCGCTAAGTTGCTTCATTCAAAAAAAAAAAAAATCCGACGTAAAAACTATAATAAGAATTTTATGTAGAGAAAGTTTATGGGAAGTACTTTTAAAAGACAACTTTTC
The DNA here is from genome assembly GCA_038502835.1 of Octonoba sinensis. NCBI lineage: Eukaryota > Metazoa > Arthropoda > Arachnida > Araneae > Uloboridae > Octonoba > Octonoba sinensis. Next base: position 125,699,615 of record CM076601.1, on the reverse strand, counting down.
TTAGTTGGAAGATGTTAAGTATGAGGTGATTTTTTTATTACTTAGTGGAATACCTTTGATTTTTTATTACCACAGGAAAAAAGATTTCCGTAGACTTCTGCTTAACAGTCTACTTCCGACGTGATATTGATTGGATAAAGCGGAGCTAATGTCGACGAATCACGAAATGTTGGGATTCTTCTACTTCAGTTAGTGAAATATCAGTTTGAGAACGTATATTATTTCGAAGGATTATTTTTAAAAATTGATCCGTTGAAAAATAAATCTGTATTTCTAACCAGCGACTTGTTGCAGAGTGCGGAGTAGTGAAGCAATAAGTGTTTGCTTGTTCCGATTTTTTTAACTAATATTTCATTAAAACTTTAAAATCAACTTTCTTCCTCATTAATATTAATTTTGAGTGAACAACGATAAGGAACGAAAGATCACTTTCTCATCTGCAAAATTAATTGCGTATAAATAAATTCTTATTAAATTATTAAACAAAATAATAAGGATAATGAATGCGGTTCCTATTTAAACGATTCGGAGCACGGGATGGAGCTGGAGCAGAGTTGAAACAAGAATTTAGAAAATACGTAACAGGCAATGCATTTTCAAAATTTGCTATTAAGTGCATTATGGATAAAATTTAGAGCTAAGCTGCTTAAAGAGATCATTTCAGAAGAGCCCCAGTTACATCTCGTACCCCCTAATTTTTTCTTTCGTTGGCATGGCCCCTTTACACGTCAGAATAACGAGGGGTCCATGTGGACAACTTTGGCAGCCACTGATCTAGAGCAGGGTTTCTGAAAGGGGGCCACAGAGCAAATCTAGGGGGCTCCTAACAAAAGATATGAAACTTAAGGGTGCTATGAGACTCTGGAAGAATGCCATGTGTCCAATTGGTAAAATCTTTCCTAGGGAACTAATCTGAAGGAATAAGCCTTCTCCAGAGAACATCTTAATAAATATGACACCACATTCATAGCATCTTAGTGATACCTTAACTTTGCATCTTAATTATGGCGCATTAACTATACTTCATTCCTTGATGTGAAGAACTTTTTGTCTAATTTTGAGCATTAAAAAGAAATCAATAGGCTTCATAGGGAATCTTGGATCCTGTATGAATATAAATTAAATAGATAGAAGGAGTATAAGCTTAGGACAAATTTTATCAAAAAGAACGTTTAATGCAGAATTTTGAAAAAAAAAAAAGTTTTTTTAGCGTTATTATTAATTATTTCGGGATTACTTTTGAAACGAAAAAAAAAAAAAAGAAAAAAAACATGAGCTCATAAAATGAAAATTTTGCAATTAAAAGCAACATTTAAATCCTATATTGCATGTTTAACTACTAGAATTTGCTGCCCTTAAAAATTCCTTACATTTTTGCGTTCAAGTGTTCATGATATTAAATATAATAATTATTCCTTAGCATTATATATTATTTCCATTCATTCTTTCTTAATGCCAGTCATAAAGTCGCTAAAATTCTCAAACAGTTCAACTTTCAGTTTGTGTGTTTTCTGTTTATACAGTAGTATACACAAGGGTCGCCAAGTAGGAATTTCGGGTTTATAAGGAGGACCCAAGTGAAAACTGGCTGACAACCCCTGATCTAGAGTATGGCAATCAAATTTTTCGTTTCTATTGTGCCGGTGTTTCAGCATCTTTACATCCTTAGAATCACAACTAGCACATATTTTTCACGGCTGCATTGCGTTGATGGGTGCTCGTAAGGCGCAGGGAATATACGTTAAGCAAGAGCATTTTTTTTTTTTGCTAAAGATTCCATGAGCGAAATAAATAAATAAACATAAATAAAAATTTAAATTATGAAGTGAAAAGTTTGTAGTCATAAAGCGATTGCGCTACTAAGAAAAACATTCTTTCTTCGAGCCCCGGAGGAATTCCTGTCGATTCTTACGTAAAAGCACCTAATGAACGTGAATCCCTGTTTATTCCAATACCCCGCCATTTTCTAAGGACGGCCCTCGCTTTGCTATCACTTTTCAATAATGTTATGGGTATGACCAAGAATTTCATTTGGAAAGGACGGGGATCATTTCACTCGCTAACTTTTTTTCGAGGGACTGGAAAGGTTAAAAGTTCTAAAAAATGAACATTTGAAGCAGGAAGAGAGATTTGCGATGCATTTTCTCTCTCAAATAGTAAAAACAGACCCTTTCTCCTTGCCAAGGAAAAGACCATTTTCTTTTCTCTTCTTTCGTAATTTTTTCTGTTGTAAAAAACGAAGTATATCGGTACTCACGTAAACACTGCAACCGTTAAAAAGAAGAAAAAAATATACATACAGTAAAACCTGTAAAGTTGACCACCTTTGCAAGTTGGCCACCTGTCTAAGTTGACCACTTTTGTCAGGAACGGAATTAGCCCCATATTATGCAATGTAGGGAAACCTTTGTAACTTGACCACCTATCTTCACCTGCTTATCTTGACCACTTATGTACACCAAATTTTGGTGTGAGCATCACAAAAACCCTTTGTAAGTTGACCGACCATGTTATTTATTTAGTTAATAACAAACATAACGTTTCCAGGATATTTTTTATGCTATAATGTTATATCAGTATGCGTCTGCATTAGGGATGTAACGAGTATTCGGCCACTATTCGGTATTCGGCCTATTCGGTCTTTTGGCCGAATATTCGGCCTGGCTGAATATAGATGGACTATTCGGCCGAATAGTTCTGCTGCGGTAGAAATATAAAAAATAAAGAAATTAGTAGATTTTAAACATTTAAAATTGTATTATAATTATTGCAAAATAATACATCAGTTTATAGTTTTAAAAAATAAAAATAATTTAGAAAAAAACTACTTTTTTAAACCTAGTTTTAGGCTTGATTGAGCAAAAACAGATTTTAAAGTTGTAATATTGTATTTTATATTTAGCATTTGCTCCCAAAGCTGACAATAGTTAATTATGATATATGAGAAATTAATTTTGTTATTATTAACGAAGTAGAAGTCAGACTTTGTTTGGGTAGACTGATTTATTGTGAATATTGGGTATGAGCGAAATGTGAAAAGCCTAGAATATATCATAAATCATAAATATTTAGATAGCATAAGTTGTTGGGGTTTTTCAAAATAAAAATATATTCCAGTTAATTGTATTAAATTTTAATAGATCTTTTAAAAATAGGTAAAACCACATAAAATAAAAATATTAACTTTTATAACTTCTAAAATATCTCCATAAAACAGTTTAAGCAAGGTAAAAGTTCACTAAGCAATAGTAGTTCTTTCATTTGAATTAAATAATTAGTAAAATAATGCTAATGCTTACTACCATAAAATCTGTCATTTCTATTTCACTTTTGGGTGGAATTGTTAGTTTTATTACATTCAAAACAATAGAGAAAATATATTAATTTTAAATAGTTTTAAATTCTTAGCAAACAAAATTAAATCATACATCATAGATTGTGTGTAATTGGTGCTTGACTTTGTCCATAATTTTAAATTTGGCAAACAGTTTCTACTACAACGATTTTCTAGAAATTTTAATATTCGGCAGCCGAATATTCGGTATTCGGCCTAAGACATTGGCCGAATATTCGGCTTCAGCCTAGAAGAAATAGCCGAATATTCGGCTTCGGCCTGGAAGAAGTGGCCGAATACTCGGTACTCGGCTATTCGGCCAAATCACTATTCGTTACATCCCTAGTCTGCATTGGATGGATGAAACAGTACTTATAAAGGTTGTCTAAACCTCTTTCTAACTTTACCAATGGGAAAATTCCTATGAGCATTCTTTTATGGTTTAACAAAATTTCTTCTTTTTCTATCTGAGATAGACATTTTGAACAATTACGTATTTTTAGGAAATTTTTACCATCAAATAAGATATTTATCTTTATTTTGGCTAAGTACGTTAATTTTCAAGTTGTATGATGCATTGTAAGCCATTCATGTTTAATTTCTCTAATGAGATTTTAGATATTTGAAATAAAATAGTTAAATATTGTTTTAAAATACGGTTAATGCTGAAGCTACACTTAAAGCTATTTTAACTAGTTTTTTAAAAAATGAATGCATATTGTAAAAATGTGAAAATTAAAAAAAAAAATCATCCTCGCCCTTTATAAAACGACCACCTGTCTAAGTTGACCACGAAAATGCTGCACCGCAAGTGGTCAACTTACACAGGTTTTACTGCATATATATTTTTTAAAAAAAATATCATTTTCAATTGTTTTTTAAATGATTTAAGAGGGGCAATCCCCCTCCCCCATCCCATCTTGCTACAAATGTTTATATTTTAAAGCTAGCCCCTCAGGAGAAATCCACCAGTTAGAATATTCATTCAACCGTTTCCCATCCTCCAATCAAATTCATGGCCATAACATTTTCAAAAAGTAATAAACAAAGGGTGAGAGGAAAGAGGGGGAGGGGGGAGCAAACGGCGATAATACTCGGAGGTCATTTTGCATAAAAACAAAAGGAATTGTTCCACGACTTTTTTTAAGCAGATCGGTGTTATCAGATTTTTGTTACCAATTATCTTTGAAAAGTTTGAAGAATGGCATACATTAATTATTCTGTTACGATTTTCATATTCAATAGCGAAATTAATTACAACTGTTCCTTTTGAATGTAGTTTACCACCAATGACATTTAAAAAGCAAGTAATAAGGATGCTGTCATGCAGGGTAACTTTTAGCAGTGGGGGTTAACTTTAAACCACGTCATATATTTTATATTTGACTTTAAAAAAAAAAAAGAGTAGAAGGTCCAGTGCTGTACTCAGCTGGCTAGGTTATAAAATCAGTAATCTAACCTATGAAATAAGTTTGCTCTTACGAAATAAGTTTGCAACACTGTGTACACAAGTCATTTATAATACAGTAATTCTAAAGTCACTGTTTGGAAGCTATTTTTCAATGCTGGTTTGACGTTTTTGAAACCCTTGAAGTTGTTCTATACACTATCATATATTATAGAAAATCTGTGATGTTGCGAAATATTTTTTTTTAATATTTAGAATTTTATTTTTTTGGTTTACAGTTGCACAACTATAACACTTTTATCAACATAATTATTTTCAAACTCATTTTTCCGACGTATTTCAAAGTTACCCAAAAGGGAAAGGTTACTTTGAAACAGATTAATAATTCATTTTTAATAATTTATTAAATTATTATTTTCAGTTTTTTGGTGACTATGTATGCAATACTTTAGGCAGTGGTTCCCAACCTTTGTCACGTCGCAACCCCATTTTAAACAAATAAGCAGCCCACGACCTCCATACACACACTTTCACACATCTATTCACAAAAACGATAAGGTAGCTGTTTGAATACAACACCACTGTAAATGTATTTTTTATTATTATTATTCTGTCAAAGGGAAGTACAGACAAATTTACAGTGCAGTTGGACAGAATTAAAATCAAAAAGTAGTTGTTGTTTTTTTTTTTTTTTTAGGTTATACAAATTATCTCATTTTACTAACGTATAAAATTTGAGGATTCTTATTTTTAGTTTTATTTTGCGCTTTGTTTCTCGGTTTCTTCACCTGTAAATACAATATGTTGTGTGCGTAACTAGTGAGAATTACGCTCACCCATGCTTATTTCAAAAGTTAATTTCAATTTCTGTTTTATAGTGAATAATTAGCTTATGGCGAAACTTGTCAGAAAATAAATGAAGGAAATAGTGGAAACATATATTATATCGTTTATGTAATGCGCATATTTTGCAATGTTTAAAAACTAGTACTATGTTCACTGCAATTTCCAAAATCTCTTCTCAGTAGACAATGCAAATGTAACAATATTCAATAAAGCAGTGGGAATATGCAAATGCATCGCATGTGGCGAGCAATCGTTTGGCCTTTCGCCCTTCGAACACTCGTTGTATTCACAGGAAATCGTTCTTAATTAAAATTCTCGGTTAATTAAGATTTACGGAGATTGACGACTGATATGGATGGATTGATGCTCAATGAAATTAAAAGGCAGAACTTGTAGTTGGAGAGAGACAAAGAATGAATAAAAATTTTAAATAATCATGAGAAAAAAGCTACCGCAAATGATTATTTTGAAGTAACTTTTGAATCAAGATTCAAATTAAAAAAGCACGCCTACCTTTTTTGTTCGTTACGGAATGAAATAAGCAAATATAGAAAAATTACTGCTTTGTGCTGAAAACTAAGAAAGAACTTCAATGAAACTAAAGCTAGCTTTCACTGTGAAGTAAAGCTTAATTTTTGCACGAAAAACAAACATAAGTAAGTTAATCACTTCGGACTGAGTGTGAACGTCTCATATATTTGTACTAGCAAAATTACCCAGCGTTACCCGGTATAATTATTTTTCCACTTTATATTTTAATTCAATCAATTAAAATATATATATATATATTTGAAAAATCAAAACTAAAATATTAATTTTACTAAATTAAGAAATAATAGCAAATAATAATAATACAACTTTTTTTTTAAATAATTTTATCAGCAATCAAAAGAAATCTGGATTGAGAGCGAAAGTACTCAATGCGTAGAGCAGGATTCGGACCGACGAACGATTCGAATCCATTTAAACGTTAACTACTGTACCAGCCGAGACACAGCTGTACTTTTTTACTTAGAAATGAAAAATGCCTTTTTGCAGAATTCTTATTTCATTTAAAACTAAAATAAAAACAAAACTAATTTGAATTTTCGAAAGGGACTACGTGCGTTAGCTTTTTCAGGGGATGGCTATGAACTTTGTGTCAAATTTCATTCCAATCCGTCAATTAGAGTGGCTTTGTATAGCGAACGTACAAATACACAAATGAGCTCTTTTATATAGAGATAATCTTAAATGACTCGTACAACATGGCTTTATATAACACGGGACGGGACGTATCTAACACGTCTACTTGCAGATCGAATTAAATCACATCGAAATAACTACAAAATTATGCAAAAGTTGCATAAAATATACATTTATATATTTTTTCTCTTAAATAACACATGTTTGAAGCATTCTGGGCGAAAAACCTATACAATGAAACCTTTTCATTCCTTAAGAACATCTAAAAGCGTGCAAGGCATAAAAGAACAGATTCCATCATTTAACAAAAAAGAAAAAAAGACCTTCATGCGAAAATCTATTTCTGCGAAATCTCTGCATAAAGTTTTTATTCCACAGTCGTTCTGAATTCTATTTTGGAAAAGAAGATGAACTGAAAGCACGCAGACGATAATATTTAATGGTATTTTTATACTCCCTATCGATGAAAAGGCTGAAAAAGGACAGAAATTAAAGGGGAGAAAGACTATGCAAGAGAAGAACAGCCATAAATCTTTTAATGAAAAGCGAAGAATTATTTTGTTCAAAAACACAATGAGCACTAAAGCTATTAGGAATAAAAGAATTAGTGCCATATCCTTTTGAATAAAATAAGAATGGAATTTATACATCACGAAATGCCATTTGTCATTACGAAAACTGGATAACGAAGTTGTTCAAAACTGTACAAAAAACGAAAGATGTTACTAAGGAGACTGAAAATTATTTCAACTCCTTATGAGAAGCAAAGGCACCAATTTTGTTTTATAACTCTATTGTTGAAAAACACTCCATAATTATAATTTGAAAATACCCAATAATTTAAATTTATATTAGATGAGTTTAAATTATTTGAATTCGCAAAAACGTGCATAAATTAAAAAGATCAAAATTTCTCATATTTTGTAGAAAAGAATTTGCATTATAGTGCTCTAACTCTTTTTTTTTTCCCTTTAATTTTTATTATTTATAATCAAGAAGTACGTTACAGGCGCATTTTCCCGAAACGTTACGACGAAGGAATTCATCACCTAAACTCGGGTCATTTTCTAAAGGAAAAAAACTTCAATTTTAACCTTTAAAATGAATACCAATAAAAACGCTTTAAAATGGCAAGAAACATTTCTGGATCCCTTGTTGAAAATCTCAAATTTTGCTCGTTAAAAAGTGTTCCGCAAATCCTCGTTGAAACTTTTAAACCATACTTCAAATTTGCTTTTAAGTCAGCAAAACATTGCAGAAATATTGTATTAGCTGTCGAAATCGGCCAACCTCAAATTCGATGTAGTTTCCCCGATCGAAAACGTTCAGACATGAAGTTGTAGATTATGAACACACTGAATCTTCCAATTCCAAGGAGAGGGTTAAAATGCTGCATCAATTCTCAAAAAAAAAAAAAAAAAATACATAATATATTTTGACAAAAATTTTTAAAATGCGCCCAGCTTGTTCACGAGCAGAGATTTAAAATTCTTGGTAATAATGGTTTGGAGAACATTTTCGAGAGTATTCTCACTACAGAGAATATTTTCTCAACAATTAGTTATAATAATAATAAAATTACACGTTAATTTAAAGCACAAATGAGCAAAGTAATTACATTACATTACATAATTCAGATGTGAATAATGTTTCGAAATAATTCGAAAATAGGTAAAATATTTAAGAAATATTAAGTTTTAAAGAATAATTAGTAACTAATAATAAGCATTAATTAATCTATATATAAGTAAGCAAAGATAAAACAGTTAAGTACCATTTTCTCCTCTGTTTTTCAACAAATTTCATTACTTTTTTTGAATTTAGTACCAATTGATGAGTTGTTATCAATAAAAAAAATTTCAGAAATACCTTTTCCCCCTCTTACTTTTGATGTGGATTCAAATCCCTTTTTTAAAAGTATTTATTCGTCATACTTTCATATACAATATTTCATACTTTCATACTACAATATTTGTACAATACTCAACAAATTACTATTTACAATTTATAATTCAAGTAAAAAGAAATGTCAATAATAGGGGGGCATGAAAATTTTTATTTCTATTTTTTTTTACAGGAGAAGGAGTTCAGAAAGATAAAATTGGAAGTGTAATATATGTTATAAATGCGTTAGATTAAATAATTCAGTAGTCAATAGGAAACATTATCACTAACTGAAATATTTAAACTGAACAGTCAAACAGGAAAACTAAAATGTCTAAAAGTTGCTTTAAATCAGTCATTCTTAAACGTTCGAGGCTGAACTTGAAAAATTGAATGCATTCCGGTCGAATTTCGACCGCTGGGCGAACTCTAGTAAGTAATAATACATACTCTTAATCAATGCTTAAGAATAAGCATTAATAAATAATAAATAACAAGCATAAATCAAATATTAAGAATAAGCATTACTTAATGATAAAAAATGTGCATTAATTAATTAAAAAGAGCAAATGCATTACAGTATTAGTAAAAAGGATGTCTGTAAAAGATTTTCTGGAAACAAAAGTAGGTGTTTGCAAACAATTTAAATTAAAACATTTCCAGTCTTTGTTTAATTCGTATAAAATGTATTCTAAATTGTTTACAAGAACAAGTTTGAGTGTCAAAAATCGCTGTCGCTTGAAAGGACCTGTTAAGTCAACGAACAATTTGCAAGGGAAATGAAAGCACACTTATTTTAAATCAACACCCATTTTACAGTAAAAAAATAGTCCATAAATCTTTTCTACAGGGGACAAATTCTCCAATGAGTAAACTACAGGGTACTCCCCTCACTCCCTCCAGTTTTATATATTCGCAGTAATAAATGGATTTCAGGTAATTCCGAAACAGTCGTCAGTAAGTTTAACTGACAAGTTTACCTAAATGCGCTGTTCTTCACGATACACACCGTTGGTCTTAAGTCTTTTACGAGATTTGAGACATTTTGAATTTTCATGCAAGAAGATGTGAGAAATTACACTACCGGTAGCAAATATATTTACATTGTTAACATCGCAATAAAATCATGTATCTTTGTTGTCTAATTGACTCAAAAAAATTGAAACTGCTGATTTAATAGTTTAAAAATAGACATGACTTAAGAAGCTCGAGTAGTTGAGTCACCGAGGAAATCTAATCCACAACACAAAGATGCTCTCAGGGAAAGTTTTTTTCAGAATCGTATACACAAGTGAATCTGAAATCTCTTGCAGAACACTCGCCATCTTTTTCGGCCCCGTGACTTCAGGAAACTTCCATCTAACCATTTACAGCTCGTAACTGGCTTGCTGCCAAAGTTATCTTACAAAGCAGAGAAATGAACAAAAAAGAATATATTCATCCTAAAAGAAATTGGACAGATTTTTTCTACTTTTATCCCCCCCCCCCCTCATCCTCCATAATATGCCGAAACAGTCGTGTGGTAAGAAATTGAAAAGACAAGTCCTTATAGTAATTTATTTTTCCCTCAGAGAAGTCTGAACTAAGGGATAAAAAATGGAACTCCGAGGAGAAGCAGTGGGGAAAAAGAAAAGGAATACTTGCTTTTAGTTTTCCTATGCAAACGAAATAACTTCTAAAATTAAAAAAAGAACAAAACTTGGATTTCAATTAAATTTTCGGAAGATACTTTTTTTTATCAATGCAGATCCGTCTTCATGCAGATTACCAACAAAGCATCCATTTTAGTAATTTAATAAAACATTAATCTTTTGACGGAAGTTTGAAAATTGGCAAACAAAACACTTAAGTATACCTATCCATGAAACCTATTAGATGTACTTTTTATTTATTACTAATCCAAAGAAATTTTTTCTCAAACAAAGAAAAAAAAGAATAATTAATAAGAAATATCTTTAACATTAAAAAACTCTTTTCACTATTGAAAATGGTAAACAAAAATAATAACAAAGAAATAAATTTAAATAAATAAGTAAACAAACAACTAAAAGGGAATTGTTTAATAAGACGAAGTAAATAAATTCTTAAGCAGCGTTACCGATTTGTAAGATAAAGAATTTCACTATTTCTCCGCGAAGTTCAAATGAAAACTAAGCTCTGAGCAATGAGCTTTTGGGAGAAGCCAATAGTAATTTAAACGGCGGTCAAATATTTGGTTTCTGCAATTAATTAGCGATTTCTCGTAATGCAAGTATCGGAGAAAATTTAATTAAGAACCAATTAATAGATTCCCCTGTTTCATTATCCCAACACAATAGACTGTCTCACTTAGGTCTATTACACATAAAAGTATCGGTGCCCAACTACATCCACGGACATCTTGATGCATTATCAACCGTACATTTTGAAGTCACAAAAGAATCGGTACCGGAATAATAGAATTTATGATGCTAAATATAGTTGGTTATTGATTTGGAAAGTTGTGATCGTGCATCTTCGGGGCGGATTCAAAATTTAATGGCGAATAATTATGAATGTAGCACGGAACCTTTTGAATTTAATATGTAACAATAGATTTGAAAAAAAAAAGCTTTTATAAAACCAAAAACAGTTAAGCGAGAGAGAGAGAGAGATGAAGAATAATAATTTATCTGCATAAAAGTTAATGGAGGGAAAGTAGACAAGAAAAATCATATATATAAAAGTTGATTGAGAGAACACTCACAAGAAACGAATAGTGCATATATAGAAACTGTGGATTGAGCACACCCAAAAAAAAAAAAACGAATGTCACCGTTTTATATAATATATACAAGTTTATAAGTGCGAGAGAAAGAGAGGGCCTCCATGAGAGAGGGAGCAATCACAAGGAAACGAATGGTGTCAACATAAAAGCTGGTGGGAAGGATACAATCAAAAAATGAACGTCGGTTAATTCCACGCGTTTTTTCCCGTGTGTCACAGCTTTTTTATTTTGTTTCAGGGATTAAATATTAAAATAACTAAATAAATGTTGGTGGGTTTCCACATCTGCGGGCCTACTTTAAAAATAGTAAATCAATTTCAGTCTATGAAATAAATATTTTGAATTTTTATAGTTCGACCACAGAATTTTGACATTCGGACGCTTTTGCGCACGGCAGAAAAGAACGAATCCATTCGAGTTTCTAGGGAAGTTCGTTTTGCAGCTGCGTTTGTTTAGCAGGAGAATCAGAATGTTTGCTTCTCTGTTTGTTAGCAACTAAATTGCCTCAGTACGGAAGAAATCAAGTATACCAAACAAACTAGAACGAGAACAAAAACGGCACGTTCCATATACCAGCAGTTCCTCCCTTGAACATGAATGGATTCTTGTTGGCAATCTTCCAGGAAGATCGCTTTAGTTGACGGTAGAACTGTACATACAAACATGCTGTGAAAGACATGAAGAAAATACACATGGGTTACAAGATATGTTTTTGCACAATAATTCAAAATTTAATAACCCTACAGGATTCAACTATTGGTTTATTTTTCTTCGCTTAGCGAAACTTAAATATAATGTCCCGAAATATGCAATAACATGAACCTGGAGCTGCTACTGTTTTGAGTTGCTCCGCTCTGACCTTTACGTTTTTTCTCCGGCTCCGCGTTTCGAATAATTTTAATAAATTATATCATTTTTCTCTTTTTTTAGCTAGTTTTTTTTTTTGTGTGGTAAAAAATTTTAAAAGAAAAAAAACAGAGCCAGTGGAATATAAGACATTTCCTTGCACCGGCTCCGCTCCAGTTTCGTTGCTCCTGCTACACGCTGCCAAATACCTGCACAAAACTTTCTGATACATTATATATCTTCCAATGCGACTCTGTATAATACAATAATTTTTTAGCAAGACCGACTCATTTCTGAATTTTTAAAAATTAGTTATCAAGCAAATGAAAGAGATCTTCTTTAACAGAATTTTCATTGAACTAACATTTAAAACTTTCAAACGTTTCTTTTGTGAATGCCGCCAGTAATTTACGGGAAACATCGGGTTTTAACAGTGGCGCCCATAGACTTAGTTGCCCCCCCCCCCCCCCGCGAGATTTATAAGTGCGTTCTAACACTATGGTGAAGAGATATTTGGGTATTCATAACCATTAATTGCTTTTTATTTAAGATAATTTAAATTGTATTCATTATTAAAATTTGTTTAATATTTCCTTTCCATAAGAATTATTTTTCTATACCCTATTAAGCCATCGCCTGCGTCGATGGAAATCTTGCACATATCCATCGAATGAAAAGAAGCATTAGAAAACGAAAATAATAATAATAATAATGTAAAAATAATAAAAGCATTTTTACATTATTTGATTAAAAATGTAATCGTGTTCATAACTTAAAAAATAGTTTTGTTTCAACACTATTTTGATACACACGAAATATTTCGTTGCCAAGAAAATTTCCCATTTAGTTCTATAGTTCAGTGTTAACACTGGATTGAATTGATAATCGATCTACAGCTGAGAGACACACATAAAACAGGTGACGCATAAGCGAATGATTAATATATAACTCCTGAAGGTAGGATTTACAAACAACGCGCCGCTAATAGGCTAAACCAGTTGTCGGCAACCCGTCGATCGCGAGCCCATTTTTGGTCGATCGCGACAGCATTTTGGACAGTGTATAGTTTTAAAAAATTAATAAAATAACTTTTGAATTGGATGGCGAATTTATTTTCCCTTTAGAAAAGTTTATTAGTTTGTCAGACCATTCACCGGACCTAAAAAAACTTCCAATAATATGGAATGTCAGTCGTCACAATAACTATGCTTTCGGCAAGAATTAATTCAAGAATGTAACAGCATTTCACATGTGTGTTTTAGTTTTAAAAAAAAAAAAACCTAACAGTTTATTTTTATCAAATTCAAAAGAAATAACATATTAGTATAATTTTGATGCGAGTTAATGGTGTTAACAAATCATTATTTTAGAAATTTTAACGTAGGTATTTTATAAGCATCAAAACTTGTTCTGACAAGAATTGACTTACAAGTTGAAGACAGGCGCAATCCCGACACGCCCTATTAATAGTGTATATTACCCCCCCCCCCCCCCCCCCCCCCCACGTCCTCCGAGTCGATCTTGGTGTTCGCTGAACTTGGAAAGTAGATCTTCGGACAATTTAGGTTGCCGACCGCTGGGCTAAACCAATTCGCCGCATAGGATGTTGTACTTATAAAGTTTAAAATGGGTAACACAATAGACTGTCTCACTTAGGTCTATTACACATAAAAGTATCGGTGCCCAACTACATCCACGGACATCTTGATGCATTATCAACCGTACATTTTGAAGTCACAAAAGAATCGGTACCGGAATAATAGAATTTATGATGCTAAATATAGTTGGTTATTGATTTGGAAAGTTGTGATCGTGCATCTTCGGGGCGGATTCAAAATTTAATGGCGAATAATTATGAATGTAGCACGGAACCTTTTGAATTTAATATGTAACAATAGATTTGAAAAAAAAAAGCTTTTATAAAACCAAAAACAGTTAAGCGAGAGAGAGAGAGAGATGAAGAATAATAATTTATCTGCATAAAAGTTAATGGAGGGAAAGTAGACAAGAAAAATCATATATATAAAAGTTGATTGAGAGAACACTCACAAGAAACGAATAGTGCATATATAGAAACTGTGGATTGAGCACACCCAAAAAAAAAAAAAACGAATGTCACCGTTTTATATAATATATACAAGTTTATAAGTGCGAGAGAAAGAGAGGGCCTCCATGAGAGAGGGAGCAATCACAAGGAAACGAATGGTGTCAACATAAAAGCTGGTGGGAAGGATACAATCAAAAAATGAACGTCGGTTAATTCCACGCGTTTTTTCCCGTGTGTCACAGCTTTTTTATTTTGTTTCAGGGATTAAATATTAAAATAACTAAATAAATGTTGGTGGGTTTCCACATCTGCGGGCCTACTTTAAAAATAGTAAATCAATTTCAGTCTATGAAATAAATATTTTGAATTTTTATAGTTCGACCACAGAATTTTGACATTCGGACGCTTTTGCGCACGGCAGAAAAGAACGAATCCATTCGAGTTTCTAGGGAAGTTCGTTTTGCAGCTGCGTTTGTTTAGCAGGAGAATCAGAATGTTTGCTTCTCTGTTTGTTAGCAACTAAATTGCCTCAGTACGGAAGAAATCAAGTATACCAAACAAACTAGAACGAGAACAAAAACGGCACGTTCCATATACCAGCAGTTCCTCCCTTGAACATGAATGGATTCTTGTTGGCAATCTTCCAGGAAGATCGCTTTAGTTGACGGTAGAACTGTACATACAAACATGCTGTGAAAGACATGAAGAAAATACACATGGGTTACAAGATATGTTTTTGCACAATAATTCAAAATTTAATAACCCTACAGGATTCAACTATTGGTTTATTTTTCTTCGCTTAGCGAAACTTAAATATAATGTCCCGAAATATGCAATAACATGAACCTGGAGCTGCTACTGTTTTGAGTTGCTCCGCTCTGACCTTTACGTTTTTTCTCCGGCTCCGCGTTTCGAATAATTTTAATAAATTATATCATTTTTCTCTTTTTTTAGCTAGTTTTTTTTTTTGTGTGGTAAAAAATTTTAAAAGAAAAAAAACAGAGCCAGTGGAATATAAGACATTTCCTTGCACCGGCTCCGCTCCAGTTTCGTTGCTCCTGCTACACGCTGCCAAATACCTGCACAAAACTTTCTGATACATTATATATCTTCCAATGCGACTCTGTATAATACAATAATTTTTTAGCAAGACCGACTCATTTCTGAATTTTTAAAAATTAGTTATCAAGCAAATGAAAGAGATCTTCTTTAACAGAATTTTCATTGAACTAACATTTAAAACTTTCAAACGTTTCTTTTGTGAATGCCGCCAGTAATTTACGGGAAACATCGGGTTTTAACAGTGGCGCCCATAGACTTAGTTGCCCCCCCCCCCCCCGCGAGATTTATAAGTGCGTTCTAACACTATGGTGAAGAGATATTTGGGTATTCATAACCATTAATTGCTTTTTATTTAAGATAATTTAAATTGTATTCATTATTAAAATTTGTTTAATATTTCCTTTCCATAAGAATTATTTTTCTATACCCTATTAAGCCATCGCCTGCGTCGATGGAAATCTTGCACATATCCATCGAATGAAAAGAAGCATTAGAAAACGAAAATAATAATAATAATAATGTAAAAATAATAAAAGCATTTTTACATTATTTGATTAAAAATGTAATCGTGTTCATAACTTAAAAAATAGTTTTGTTTCAACACTATTTTGATACACACGAAATATTTCGTTGCCAAGAAAATTTCCCATTTAGTTCTATAGTTCAGTGTTAACACTGGATTGAATTGATAATCGATCTACAGCTGAGAGACACACATAAAACAGGTGACGCATAAGCGAATGATTAATATATAACTCCTGAAGGTAGGATTTACAAACAACGCGCCGCTAATAGGCTAAACCAGTTGTCGGCAACCCGTCGATCGCGAGCCCATTTTTGGTCGATCGCGACAGCATTTTGGACAGTGTATAGTTTTAAAAAATTAATAAAATAACTTTTGAATTGGATGGCGAATTTATTTTCCCTTTAGAAAAGTTTATTAGTTTGTCAGACCATTCACCGGACCTAAAAAAACTTCCAATAATATGGAATGTCAGTCGTCACAATAACTATGCTTTCGGCAAGAATTAATTCAAGAATGTAACAGCATTTCACATGTGTGTTTTAGTTTTAAAAAAAAAAAAAACCTAACAGTTTATTTTTATCAAATTCAAAAGAAATAACATATTAGTATAATTTTGATGCGAGTTAATGGTGTTAACAAATCATTATTTTAGAAATTTTAACGTAGGTATTTTATAAGCATCAAAACTTGTTCTGACAAGAATTGACTTACAAGTTGAAGACAGGCGCAATCCCGACACGCCCTATTAATAGTGTATATTACCCCCCCCCCCCCCCCCCCACGTCCTCCGAGTCGATCTTGGTGTTCGCTGAACTTGGAAAGTAGATCTTCGGACAATTTAGGTTGCCGACCGCTGGGCTAAACCAATTCGCCGCATAGGATGTTGTACTTATAAAGTTTAAAATGGGTAACAAAATAAGGAATACGACAATTATAAAAACGGTAATTCGAATCACACAAAATTCACAAATAAACAAAAATAAAATAATAAATAAAAACCATTCATTTCAACAGAATATAAAATCTTATGCATTACAACATGTTTGTATGTTAGAGATATGCAACTAAATAAAAATTATATTTCCTTGATTCTTCGTTTTTAGTGGTTGGGGAAAAATTTTCTGCTTTTGAAAATTTTCACCCAGCGAAGTTTTGGGTTGGGTTTCGCTGGGTGAAAATTTTCACCCAGCCACTTAGCTATATCCTAATTAGCCAATTTATATATTCGGCAATGAGCTCAATGTTGAAGTGTAAGATTACTTTATAGTCGAAGGATTACAGCTTGAGTTTGGATCTGCGGAAAAATTGAAGTAGAAAAAGTTTAAATTTCTACTTTATATATTCTAGTAAAAAAAATAATAAATAAAGAAAGAAAGTATGAAAGAAATCTTAATGTTTCGAACAAATATCGTTAATAATAACGAAAAGTCAAAAATAAGTAAAGTACTCAAATAAAGATTGAAAGATAAAAAATCTGAGAGTAGGGTTTTGAGATGGGGGGAAAATGTGTGTCTGTCGGTCGGTTGGTGTCTGCCGATGATAACTTTTGAGGGAATTGTCCGATTTTAAAGATTTTCTTTTGCATTCGAAAGATCTCGACGATGACATCTCATTTCTATATTTTACTTTTTGATTTGAATAATTTTTAGTTCAATTTTGAACAGTTCAAAAAAATTTAACATTTGCTCTTACGGGCAAAAATGAAGCAAATTATGTAATCTTTGGGTAAAAGATCCAAGTTTCTACGAACAAGCTTATTGGAAAAAGCTTACAGCGTGAAATATTTTTTGATTTCAACAATGAGATTCAGAATGAATGAGTGAATAAATGAATGAGAGAAAGAATGAATAAATGAATGAGAGAAAGAATGAATAAATAAATTAGTGAATAAGTGAAAAAAATAAATGAGTGAAGAAGAACATGAATGAGTAAATGAATAAATGAATGAGTGAGTGAATGAATATGTATTAACCGTTGAAAATGTATATTTGAAGTAATTATGATCTAAAGCTAAATGAGAAAGACAGATAGCAAGATTATAAATTTGAATTTTGTGTAATTCACGTATAGTTCAAGACGGAACTTCTTGTTAAAATAAAGATGGTGTACGTGTGAAAAACCCATTTGTTTAAAAATAGTTAAAGATTTATTAGTCCAGAACAAATGGAGATATTTTCTTCAAGTTTGTATGAAAATTTTGAAAATTGTTTTGAGCTATTATATATTATTGAATGGTTTGAATAGTTAAATGGTAAAAATATATTATTTGTGAAATTTTATCTTTGCTAGAACAGCGTTGTAGATATATATGGCGCAATTTTCTATGTCAAAGTTAAGGACATGGTTAAATTTTCAAAATCCTGGAAATTCTTAACAGAATTTTAATAGTTTTAACCAAAAAAAAAGGCTGAATTTTCGATGAATTTTAAGATGTAATGCAAGTTTGCATGATTATTTTTGCAGAAGTTATTCAATGAAATTAAAAAGGAGCAAAAAATGTGGAGAGTGATTTTTCAAAGCCATTGACACATCACCCACACTATTAACTTTTTATTAGGATATGTTGTTGTTGTATAAAATAAACACTTATTTCTTCACGGAAAAATATTTTATTTACTTAGAATATAACAAGTGATTAGAATTGAAGGGCGCAATATGTATATATATATATACAACAGATTTGAGTTTGAGATGTGGGAGACTTGTTTTGAAAAAGCAAATTTTCTCTTTGTCGAAACTAAATTTTGGTGTGATGGTGAATTTTTAGTCACTAAAAGCTCATAATTTACCCATTCTGTCCGATCATCAGAGAAAGTGTTTGCTTTAAATAGAAGATATTGCAATGAATACAGAAATTTAGCAGGTGTCGTCTTGTCAAAGACAGCTGTGACCATAACAAATGAATGGCACTACCAGGCACGTTGTTATCATTACAAAAAGAGTTCTCATGACGCAAAAATCGGTATGCCAGGATTCTGCAGACATCGTGTCACCTATTTGACCAAATGCAGATGACGCTATTCAGGAAGACATAAAAAGGAAGAGACAGCGGGCAAAAGAGAATTCCAGATTTCCATTTCCACAGCATTGTACGATATGTGATTATAGAAGACAATGTTTTGCAATAATGGCACTATTTACAAAGCTATTGCCCATTTTCTGCTTAAATACTTTATTACTGATATGACACAGGTCTTAGGATCTCAAAAGACATAATTATATATTTTAATCGACCTTAACACCATTTTTTATAACAGATTATTATTTTATTCATCTTTTATTTTACTTGTAGAAATCTGGCTATTAAAACATAAATACAGTGGACAGTACCGGATCTTGGAGTTTTCCGAGGCGGGGCAAAACTTAAAAATGCCACCATCCTCCATCCAATTATTGTTGATATTTCATATAACTTTTAAAAAAGGTGCTGCCCTTTTTTATTTATTTTTGAGGATTTTTCATTTTTAGCTACTGATAGAACTTTCGTTAATGTTCTCACAGCATGGCCCTTTCAGCTCAACATTGGAAGGGGGAGGTCGAACCATGTGAAGGGCCACCCTTAACAAGAAATATGAAATTCTGACAGTTAAAGAGGGTCCGAGGGATTCTCCTGCGTTAAAATTTTGAAAACTATATGCAAACAGGTGTATTTTGAGGCCTTAGGAGACGCATTTAGGACTTCAAAAACTTTAGGAAAAAAAATCAAATAAAAATTTTTAATTTAAATGCTTTTACTAATAAAAATAATCATAAAAAAAACTCAGAAAAAAATTGTGGCTTTTTTTTAAATCTAGAACTAAACCCCAACCCCCCTCCCTCTCCTTCTTACTAACGCCCACATCGAAGAGCAACGTGTTTGCCTTCTCAAACAATACTTTGCAAGCTCCCACCTCTTCCCAAAAGGATGCTTTGGGAATTTGTAAAAGGAAAACTATTGAGTGTTGTTTGATCATAATGTATACGTATTTGACTATTATAAGGGGAAGAAATCTTGACGTTTTAAAATTTGAAGCTTTAAATTTTGACATTGCGAAATTTGCCGCCCCCTAACCTCAATTTTAAAGTTTCCGACAGTTTATACAAATAAATAAGTCTATTAATCGGTTTTAATCGTTAGCAAAATAGCTGATCAATGATAAAATCGGAGCGCCGAACTAGGATTTTAATTCTCTTCCAAAAGTTAAATTTTCTTTATCAAATATTTTCTCTTTTCTTTACTTTCTTTTTGTGTGCATCACAGTTGAATTTGCCGCCCCCCAGAAGTGCCGCCCGGGGCATGGGCCCCGGCTTGCCCCACCCTAGATCCGACACTGACAGTGGAAACTTTTTTATTCGAGCCTAATCCCCCCACATCCAAATAATATGAAAGCAATGAACCCCGCTATTATTTGCCACTAAATAATTTCCTCCTCCCCGTTGAAGGTAGTTAAATGAACTTTTTCAAATTTTCTGCGGAAACGTGTTTTTGGGAACAACTGTTGACACAATTCCGCTGATACACAAAAATACTTTTATACGAAAAATCAGATAGTAAAATAGCAGTAGCGTTACTATGGGGGGGGGGAGGGGGTCAATTTCGGGTGTCACCCTTTTGGGGGACGACACCCGAAATGAACTTGGGAGCTTTTTAAAAATATATGTACATCAATTTTGCAATTTTTAAAAATATATTTAATGCATCAGTACTAGTGATGTAACGAATATTCGGCCTGGCCGAATAGTCCTTTCATGACCTAGCCGAATAATTGGTGAGATCAAATTCGGCCTGGCCGAATATTGATGAAATATTCGGCCGAATAGTTCTGCTATAGTAGAAATGTGAAAAAATAAAGAAATAAGCAGTTTTTAAACATTTAAAATTGTATTATAGTTATTGCGACAGAATACATTAGAATATAGGTTTAATAATTGAAAATAATTTAGAAAAAAAGAAAAACCCTTTTTTTAAACATTGTTTTTAGGTTTACTGAACAAAAACAGATTTTAAAGGTAAAATGTTGTATTTTATACTTAGCATTTGCTACCAAAAGCTGACAATAGTTAATTATTACGGAGAATATGAGACTTTTCTTTTTTGTTATTATTAACAAAGTGGAAGACAGACTTCGTTTTGGATAGACTGAATTATTGGGAATATTGGGTAAGAGAGAAATGTGAAAAGCCTCGAATATATGATGAATATTAAGATAGCATAAGTTATTGGGGTTTCTGAAAATAAAAATATATTAAAGTTAAATGCATTAAATTTTAATAGATTTTCTAAAAATAGGTCTGTAAAAAAATCCATAAAAGAAAAATATTCAACTTTATAACTTTTAAAATATCTTCATAAAACTATTTTGAGCAAAGAAAAAGTTCACTAAACAATAGTATTTCTTTAATTTGAACTAAATAAGTAGTAAAGTAATGCTAATGCTTACATTAAAACCTGTCGTTTCTATTACACTTGTGAGTGAAATTCTTAGTTTTGTTGCATTCAAAACAATACAGAAAATACATTAATTTTAAATAGTTTTAGATTATCAACAAACAATGATTAAATCATACATCTTAGATTAATCTGTGGAATTGGTGTTTGGTTTTGTGCATACTTTTAAATTTGACTTGCGATTACAATTATTGTCTAGAAATTTTAATATTCTTCCGCCGAATATTCGGTATCCGGCCTAAGACATTGGGCCGAATATTCGGCTTCGGCCTAGAAGAAATGGCCGAATATTCGGCTTCGGCCTGGAAGAAATGGCCGAATATTTGGTATTCGGCCAAATCACTATTCGTTACATCCCTAATAAGTACACACATCGTACTCTTGCCTAAAAATTAGCATTTATTTTATTTTCTTTATTCTTTTTGTTATACTTATAATCCGTTTCGAATGAAACATTGTTTTCGACAGGTCTGAAGACATGGTTTCGTAACTGCTTGGAGCGAGTTCGGACTTGTGAGGCGCCGTGTGACCTTTTATTTTCCATTTAAAGCTGGAACAGACATAAAAATAGCCAGTGCAATGCAGTTCATTTTAAAGATCTAATTTCAGGCTCAATTCAAACTGCCGCTGTAGCTGTATTTTAATATTAATTCATTTGTGATGGTAATCCTCTCCAATATTGGAGTGTGCATTGGTAAGTGGTAATTTTACAAATGCTTTTACTTTTTTCATTAGAGGATAATTAAGTTTCATATAGTGGAAAGAGAAAGAATAGGGCAAGCATCGATTCCGCCGCAGAGCATTACGAACCCCTCGAAGATTTTATCAGTAGTTCCCGCTACATATCGTTTCCGCCGAATGTCTCCCCCCCTCCCCTTTTCAAAAGCATTACTTTTCCGCCGTTTCAGGGATTAAAAATTTGGCGAGGTTCGGCGACATTTTTTCATATTATCTTTATCTATCTATCTATCTCTACTAATAAAGCAAGTATCAGGAGCGTAGCACTTTAAAAATCATGGGAGGGGCTCAAACAATTTTATTTCCAAATGCTCAAAATTATTTCCAAGAAAAACCAATTAACAATTAAAAAGTAATTAGTATTCACTCATTATTATTAATATTAATCACAAAAAGTCACTAATAAATGATCATAATAAATAATATATCATTAAAATAAATTCAGTTTTCACAAAATAACCGAACTCCTTATGCAGTATGATTTCTAATGGGAGAGGCTTAAGCCCCCTGAGCCTCCCCCTTTCCTACGCGCCTGGCAAGTATGTGTGTTTGTCTGTCTGTGTCCCGCGTAGGGCCCAGACCGTTCGGTGGATTTTCATGAAATTTGGCACGAAATTAGTTTGGAACATGGGGGTGTGCACCTCGGAGAGTTTTTTCTGAAATTCGAATTTGTTCTTTTTTTATACCAATTTATAGACGAAAGTTTCGTAAAATAGTCGTTTTCTATGGGATGGAATTATCGCATCTTTTCGAGCTTGATACCGTTAAAAAGCGCGTAAAAACTGTCCCAGAAAGAGTTTTGTTCTTCGCGCTAAAATTCGAAGCCTCTAAATTAACTGCAAAAGAAGTTGTAAGCGTTTTACACTGTAGTTCGAAAATATTTTTTCACGGTAATTAACTTTAATTTTATTTGAATTGTTACCATGCCGACTGGCTTATGATCCTTTTTTTTAACGAATTAAAAATTTATTTCTTGCGGTTTTTAGCATTTTGAGGATCAGCCGGTACTGAATTTATTAATTACTAGCTGACATGCCCGGCTTTGCGCGAGATACTATTGCATCATTCGCAGGCTAAGTGACGCATGTCCAAAATTCTGTTGTATATATGTAAGAAAAAATTTTCTTAAAAAATTCAAGTAGAAGATGGGCAACAGGCCTTACAAACCTTAAACAGTAAAAATCATTAAAAAAACACGATTGCATTAAAACGAACAGCCTAGAAAAACTCCTTTTAGACCAAAAATAACAGTCCATAAAAATCCACATTAAAATGCCAACAACAGTTCATAAAAAATGCCATTATAGTAATTGCAACAGTAACTAAAATGCGCACATGCAGAGAGATAATTGTGCCAAAATGATATCAAGAGTCCATAAAAATCGTAATTACAATATCTACCACAATACATCTAAAAATTCCCATCAAAATAGGAGCTGTATTCTGTTTCCCCGCATTTCCATCCCCACATTTCAATAAAGACAGCTATTCCTTAAAATCATTAATAGAATAAGGACATTAGTCTCAAAAAATCTCCATTAGAATAAAGACGTCAGTGACTAAAAATACCCATTAGAATACTGACCTTCAAGAGCTACTGTTCCTAAAATTACCAACAGTCCATCTTAAATTCCCCATCAAAATAAGGACAGTTCCTATAAATCCCGCTTACAAAATCGTCCAAGGATTTCCTGAAAATTCAATTAAATAGCACTTTCATAAAATTCGCATAAAAACGAAAGAAAGGAAAGCATTATTTCCAAAGACAAATGCACATTTAAATTATAAAATGTTCAATACCGAACCAATTCTGACGTGTGAAATTTAAGTTGATAGAAATAAATGACTAAATTCTGTCCAAATGGCGCCTAATAGACAGTACAAAAATTAAATAAATGTTAGAAATAAATCACTTGAGTAAAATATGGAATCAATCAAAACCGCTATGTAAAAAAGTTAAAATGAAGCAGAAGATTACCAAATTGCACTGTAATAAAGATAAAATAGCATTTTTTCAATCTTACGTTAACAGAAATCATCAAGTTGGCGACAAAAGTAGTATTTATTTTGGCGAAAATACGGAAATTGAGAAGATAAATTCAGAGGTAAGCCTCGTTTTAAAATTCGAAAACTACTTTAAATGAATATTGCGCATGTTCTATTTGTCCTACGAACTGCAAAAAAATCATCTTGTGCAGTTTTTTACGGGCATTCATGCTGCAAAAATCTAAAACGTGGGACGTTTCTTCGTTGAAATAAACCCAAAATCAACAGTTTTGCTTAAAATTGGAATAAAAAAAGAAAAAATTCGAATTTTAGGAAAAACGCTTCGAGGTACACGAGGACCTGACCCAAGGTACCTGTAACCAAAATTTCGTACTTCTGGACCGTTCCATCTCGCCAGGAGGCGATCGACAGACAGACACACAGACACACACACAAACTTTCGGTTTTATTTATATAGATTATTTTTTTGGATTTTGATTATTCTTTTTCTTTAAAACGAATTAAAGTTTAATTCCTGCAGCTCACACTCGTTCGATAGCTGTTTTTTTTTTATTTACTATTTTGACATGCATTTTACGAGACCATTCTCCATACCGCATAGGGGTTTTTAAATGAATGTTATCCTTTTTTGCGATTTTTGTTATTCCAACTAATTATTATTATTTATATTTTTTATTTATTTTATTATTTTTTCTCGAGTGAATTAGCACACGTGTTATTTGTCTATTTGAGCTCGGCTGAACGATTTTTCCGCTTACACAGCTTTGCTTACTGCTGTTAATTTCTGCAAGCTACAAAATTTCGTCGTTCTGTTTTACTGTCAACGAATAATAGCTAAAAACTAATTATACTAAAAATTTATTAATTAAAACTATTCTAATGGATTATATTCGTCCTTTCTGTGTGGGTACTTGTATTAAACAAACAAAATCCTTTTTCTCTTAAATATATTCTTTTCGTTTTGTTTCGTTTCTTTCTTTTCTTTTTTCCCTTTTTATTTAGTTTTGTAAACTAAATTGCTTAAATGTGTAAGATCGCTGATTCATTGCCGTGAGCTGATAGTTTTTAATTATGTGAAATGCTATACTTTTTAATAAACTAACTAATTTACACATAAACAAAAGTTACCACTATAGACACAATGGCGAACCGACTGGTCTTTCCATTTTTTAACACGGGCATGGCCGTGCGGGCAAAGATGGTAGAAAGAAGAAGATGGGATACTTCGGTTTCGGTATTGCCCAGAAAACAACCGTGGCAGGTCTGAGGTGTACAACAAAAAAACAAACATTTAGGGCAGCTCGCATGCATTTGCCGCCAAACTTCAACTGATCTTTCTTGGAAATTGAAATTGGCGAAAGGTTTGCCATAGCTTTTCGCTCGGAATTCCTAGAAATTATAAGTTGTTCAGGGGGGTAGGTCGTTGTCATTATCGTACCATCTTCCGGGGTCTTTGCTGCTCTCAGGCAAACCGCAAAATGAAAACACATGTTTGGTCTTTCTTTCTTAGCTGTGTTAAGAGCTAAAGCATTACACTTGTATTTTTATACATGTGGGGTCGTTTGAGTACGAATACACATAATAGGCTTGTTTTCGCTACTCACCCTTTTGAGTTTAAAAAGGAAACATGAATAAAGATTCAAGTTAGGAGATAAAAATTAATTTAGCTTAGCGAATAAAAATACTATCAGTATTATTGAGTATTCTTCAACTGTTTATTTTATTAGATACAATATGAAGTATATCTTATTCAAATTTTCACTTCAAGCAAATGTGTGAAAAAGGTCAGTACCGGGTTTGAAGTTTTCCGAGGCGAGACAAAACTATCCCTCCCCCCCCCCCCTCTCCATCCAAACGTCCATATCGAAAAGACACACGTCTGCCTTCTCCCCCCCCCCCCTTCCCAAACGACACTTACAAGATCCCCTTCCCCCTCCGACCTCCCGCCTCTTCCCAAAAGGATGCTTTGAAAATTTGGAAAAGAAAAACTATTTTATTGTTTAAGCATAGCATGAATTATATTTCGCTATTACAAGGGGAAAAACCCTTGACTTTTTTTAATTTAAATTTTGACATTTGCAAAATTTGGGGGCCCCCAGAGGAGCGGCCGATTAATCAACAACGCAACACATTGAGTATACCTAAATTTTAGTTTCCGACAGTTTAAACAAATAAATAATTGTATTAATCTGTTTTAATCGTTATCAAAGTAGCCGGTCAATGGTCAAATCAGAGCTCTGAACCAGGATTTTAATTCTCTTTCCAAAACTTAAATTTTCTTAATTAAATATTTTCCCATTTTTTATTTTATTTTTTTCTTCTTCTTTTCCTTTGCCTTTTTATTTTTTGCATCACAGTTGAATTTGCCCCCTCCCAGAAGTGCCTCCAGGGTGACATTGCCCCCCCCCCCCTATATCCGGCACTGAAAATGTTCATGGATTGATGATGTTTTTAAGATAAAGTTAACATCAACATCCCCAAGCAACACGTTGATTTTCATTAATGTGTATATTTTTTTAATCTCACTGCCCCCACCGTTAAATAACTGCTCATTGTGCGATCGTCTTGCAACATATGTTTAAAATTTCACTGGATCAAAATCAGAAATGTGTACCTAAGTGATTGAGAGTAAAATGAAGGGAAATAACAAACAAAACTGATCGACCATTTTCATTTCCGTTTCTGGTTTTCTTTACGAAACTCTACACTACATTTAGTTACAGTCAAAAGAGTTTGTTGCACAAAAATTCTGCAGTCAAGTATCGACCTAGTTTTATAATAGTTCTACGGAAGGACAAGATGCATTTTTTAATTATTTGTCACTTGTTATCAATTTAATGTTCTAAAAACAAAGCATTTTTCTTAATTTTATTTCTATTTAATTGAATTTTATACTATGCAACAAAATAATTAATAAATATTTGACGGGTGAGAGTAATAGCTTGAAAGAAAAATGAACATGCATTACTTTCAAACTTTTTTGAAATAGTTAAATTTTATTAAGAAATGTATGCATTTTTTAAAGATTAGAAAAGCATTTAATTATATTAGGAAATACCAAGCTCCAGAAAAGACTTTTGACAATAAAATTAAACATTTTAGGATTAATGCTAGCGTGTCAAAAAATTCAGTTCATGAAATAGGTAAATCTCTCAATCTACAGCATGAGAATTTATTCAAACATTTCACATACGTGCTGAATAAGAAATTAAATAATTGATTTTTAAATTAGTTTTTCATTTGATTATGTATTTAGTTATTTATTTATTTGCGATTAACTGCAAATATTTAACATGTTCCTCCTTCGCAGAAGCAATTTATATGATGACTGAATGTGTGTAAGAGAAAAAACATTATCGTCATAAGTGCATAGTTAATTACTTTTATTTTCTGAATTTTTCAAATTTAAAAATATTATTTAACAGTTTCCACCTTTATTTCAAGTATTTTAAACGATGTTAAGAATTACGCATGCATAAAGAAATTTAAATAAAAATAAAACTAGAGGTATTATCTTTTGACGTTTGAAAGTTCTTCCTTACGATCATGATTCACGAAATTTTGATTAAAAATTTCAAATTAAAGTTTTGGTGAAAAAAATTGTTTACCTTTTAACAAAGCATAAGAAACATCGAAAACTTACAAAGTCCAGTTCCCATTGCGGATGCAAAAAGATCACATTTTTTTCATATGTGGGCAAAAATTTATGAAAAACGGCAATTAAAATTAACTTTTTTGAGTAAAATAATTTCAGAATTAACTTTTAATAAGGGAACGTTGAATCATTTTAATGATTACAGATAAGTTCATTGGAACTCTGGAATAAATCAAAAACAAAGAAAAAATTTTCAGACTTCCCTGATATCCCTGATTTAAAGGGTTCTGTCGCCACCATTTCAAGGGTTCTGTCGGGCGCTTTCATGCTGCTAGGAACGAGGGGGGGGGGGGAACAAATAAGCCAAGTTAAGCGAATGTTGTTGTACGCAGGAAAGGGCTTTCAGAAATTTCCAGGTTCTCCACTTGTAACAACTAATAAAATTTGAACTATAAAAAACAGTAGGTGTAGGTCTTGAAAACCATTAAGACAAATGAATAGGAATTTTGAGAGAGAGATACTAAATCTAATCCTAATAAACTTAAGACTTAATGTTACTTAGTAGCATTATTTTTTATTAAAATAAACAAAATTGTTCAATCAAAATATTCAGTAAAAATAAAAACACTACGTAATATAACAGCAGCAGTATACAATATGATATAAATAATGATCTGATAAATGGGAATACAGCTGAAAATGTTTTCAAGCTTTGACAGCTTTTCTCCAAAAACAAATACTAAGGGAACAGGAATGTGAATTGAACAGACTGGAATTCAAAGCGTTTTTTAAATAGCTATTCAGGCAACATCCCGTTAGCCGGCATGATTATAATAAATGTTTGCTTCACTAGGCTAATTTTTCGGCTTGGCTTAATGTTTTATTTTTGAAGATACTCCTCTAATACTTGATAAAATAACGATTTCCTTCGCTTCTGCCGCTAATGTCTGAGACAATTTTTGCGTGCACGTTCGAACTCTTACGGGGGAAAACCTTTCAATGAAAACGTGGAAATAATGAGTTACAGAGAAATTCCTGGTGGAAAAGCTGATATAAAAAACACTTATAGATGCGAATTGTAGTTTTATAATTGTTCAATTTGAAATTCGGCGTACTTTTTTCTTCTGTTTTGCCCACGCAGATCTCAATTTTTAATGAATGAAGAGCGCTGGAGATAAACCTGTGCATTTACTCTTAATGAAGCCTTTTTTTTTAGCCTACTTTCCCGTAAAAGTAAAAAAATAATAATAATAAAGCATGAAAGAAGGCTTAATGTATCGTGAAAATATCGTTAAAAATCAAGAAAAGTCAAAAATAAGTGAAGTAATTAAATAAAGATTGAAAAATAAAAAATTTGAAAGTAGGGTATTGAGATGGGGAAAAAGTGTGTCTGTCGGTCTGTCTGTCTGTCGGTCTGTCTGTCGGTCTGTCTGTCGGTCTGTCTGTCTGTCGGTCTGTCGGTCTGTCCCCCCCTAATAACTTTTGAACGAATTGTCCGATTGGAAAAATTCTTTTTGCATTCGAAAGATCTCGGCAAGGACATCTCATTTCTATATTTTACTTTTTGATTTGAACAATTTTTTGTTCAATTTTGAACAGTTCAAAAAATTTTAACATTAGCGCCTATGGACAAAACTAAAGCAAATTCTGTAAACTCTGGGCACAAGAGCCAAGTTCCTATTGCAAGCTTATTGAAAGGAGTTCTCGGCGTGAAATATTGATTTGAACAGTTTTTGTTCATTTTTGAACAGTTCAAAAAATTTTAACATTAGCGCCTATGGACAAAACTGAAGCAAATTCTGTAAACTCTGGGCACAAGAGCCAAGTTCCTATTGCAAGCTTATTGAAAGGAGTTCTCGGCGTGAAATATTGATTTGAACAGTTTTTGTTCATTTTTGAACAGTTCAAAAAATTAACACAGAGCTTACGGGGAAATTTCAACCCTATATAAATCCTGATCTAACGGACCGATTTGCTTGGAACAAACTTTATCGGAAAGCTCTTATAACGTAGAACATGTAGAAATAGAAAGTTTATCCAGAACTTACGAGCCTATTTTGCTATGAAATTTTTTGATCGGGATTTTCAAGGATATTTCTCAGTGACTTAATGAGTGAAATAATGAATGAATGAATAAATGAAAGAGTGAAGGAATAAATCAATGAATAAATGAATGAGGAAAAGAATGAATGAATAAATTATTGAATAAATGAAAATATAAATAAATGAGTGAATAAATACATGAATGCGTAAATGAATGAATAAACACTGGAATGAGGTAACGAATGAATGAATAAATGCATGGCTGAATAAATGAAAGAATGAATGAGTGAGTGAATGAATATGTATTATCCAATGAATATGTATTATCCGTTGAAAAAGGTATATTTTCAATAATTAGAACTAAAGATAAATAAGAAAGAGAGAGAAAGAGATAGCTAGATTATAAATTTGAATTTGGTGTATACGGGAAAGTAGGCTCGTATAGTTCTAGACGGAACTTCTTGTCTTTATATGATGATTGTATTTAAATTAAAAAAATTAATTTTAAAATTCGGAACTGCAACTTAAAACTACATCCATAAGAGAAAATTTTGAACAGATCGTCCGAAACCCCCGGGGTTTCGGACGATCTCGTTGTGCGTGCCTCAAAGGATCAGTGCATCCACTTTGGCGACTTACTGCCGCAATGACATCCTCAGTATGATTTTCAGACCCCTCTGCTCCGAAGCATTTAACATAGGTTTCTACCAGAGTGTCCAATCTTTTCGAGTAGAAGATCGTTGGTTTTAGCTCCAGGGGAGGATTCCTGGACCTCTCCCTGCCTTCGAAGTCATTAAAAATAACCCAATATGTGTTTTTTCCTTTAGAATTTTTTTAGGGGGGGATTCCCCCCGAACTCCCTTGTTTTTACCAAGAACAGAAATACAGTCTCACTTCACTTTATTCGTCATCTCTTTTATGCTTCCTTCTCAGTTGTACGTCAATTTTCAAAAGTCCCAAGCAAGAGTACACATGAAATACTGTAACTTAACTTTTTCAGAGGTATTATATCTTATTTTTGTGTCGGTAAAATTTTTCTGCTGCACGTTTTTTTTTCTTATTTCTAGTTTTTAAAACTAATCATACACGAAAGAATGATGTTATGCGTTTTAAGGCATGAACCTTTGAATAAGACCGAAAAGGTTATTTTAAATATTACAGAAAAGTAAATGCACTATCTTCACTTTTGAAATGCTTCTGTAAAGTAATTTTTTTATAATTTTTACTTGATTTCATCGTTTTTGAGTGGCACAAATTCATTCAAATGTAAATGTAAGCAGTATTCCTTTTTCATTTTTTTTTGTTACTTATTTATCATTAAACTTAATAGGATCTAAGAAAAATTTGAACATTTAAAGCATTGTTGATAGTTTTAAATTTTCGATTAAGGAATTTATAATTATTTTTCTCAACAGTACCAGAAATGGCTCGTTCTTACTTTTTTCTAAGGGATCATTTATAAATGATGTCACGCTTCGAGGGGGGAGGGGAGGGGGTAACTAGTGTGACATTATGCTTATGCAACATAGCAGGTCATGTGACAAAGGTTAGAAGGGGTATGTTGAAGTGTACGTTTTGCGACAAAGGGGAGGGGGGTCAAATATACGAGCAAAAAGTATGACATCATTTATGGACGGTCCCTAAACCAAAGGCTGTAAAAGATAACGCTGGATTCATCAAAATTTTGGATCTTCAGATGTTGATGGATTTTCCTCTCTTGAGGAGCTGAACACGCTTTAGTTTTTTTCTTTTTCTTTATTTCTTTCCTTTTCCGTTTTTTAAATTGTGAGTCTGCATGTCCGTATGTATGTGGATGATAACCTTTATTGTGAGCGCACTAACTAAAACAATAATGCACAAATTATACACACATACATAAAAGAAATCGGTCAAAGATAAACCCTGATAAGAGCTCCACGCTAAATAGTTTTTTCACCGATTCCTTCAGGGGGGGGGGGGGGGGGGGGGGGGTTGCAATCACACTTTTTTTTTGTTAAGCTTGATCACTATACTTTAAGAAGTAATGCAAACAATCTAGACTAGACTAAAATTGGCATACAGCTGAATTGGTGCTGATTAGTTTTTCACGCTCATCGTTTTTAATGGGGTAGTACGATTGAACGCTTTTTCAGATGAGCGTGACTGCTGTACAACAAAAAATAAACATAGGAATGCAAGAAAAGTTTTAGTCACCGATAGCTTTTAGTACTAATCCCTCCAAGTGAGTAGCGCAATGCGTTGAGTGCTGCGGTGTTGTTAGAGATGGTTGGAAGGAGGGAAGTGGTCCTTCCCGGATTATTGTTTATAATGAGAGCTAAAAGATGAAAAAGTGTCATCGAAACAAAACGACTGCTGTTAAGACTAGAGGATAAAATTTCTTTGATTAAAGAATCCGTTTTCCTTGTAGATCATTTGTATTTAGCTCCCTTTCTCTGAAGTCCCCAGGGGGCTTCAAATTCACAGACATCCATGGGAGGTACAAATTCAGTGAATAGCTACTGATTAGTTTTTGGAGCCAAACTGACTCCAAAAACTAATCAGTACCTGTTCCTGCTTCTCATTTCAAAGGAGTGCTTCAAAAAGGAGCTTTTTTCTTGATCCCCAACTATTATTTATCTAAAAAAGTAATGTCAGTAATCAAATAGTTCGTAAATCAATGGAACCGATGTTGATTAGATTTTTCAACGTATTGCTATGAAAAATATAGAAGAAAATTTCTCCATGGGTACGGCTATTATTATTAGTATAATAAGTAATTGTGTTACGAAAAATCGGCATAATAATCTGATAAAATGCTATTTAGCACTTTATGTTACATAACTACAAAGTTGGAATCTATGACGCAAAAAAGGGGAAGAGTTGTGACAGGGAGAAACATTTTCTATTAAGAATAGTGAACGGAAAATTTGAAATTAGAAAACAATATTAAATAAAATTAAGAGATGATCTCCATTATTTTTTAAAAATAAAACACATGTTAACTCAATCTTCAAAAATTTATAATGCATAAAGATATGTCAAATGCGAATTTTCAGGCCCAATGCATAATACCCTTTTTAAAAATATTTGATCGGAACATGGGAAAGTAAAATATTTCATTTCATTTTTCATTAATACATTAACCGAAAAAATATGTAATGAATGTGCAATAATTTAAGATTTTATTTCAACTTAATGTAATCTACACAAATAGGTTCTCAAGCGAAGAACTACGGGTTAAAATAATTAGCATTGTTTTGGATGCCTCAAAAAAAAAAAAAAAAAAAAACACATAAAAAATAATAATAGGAAATAAATAAATCATATAAATAAATAACATATTTAACTAAATCAATAACAAATTTTTAAATATTTCCTTTCTTATAATAGCATCTCATTTTCTTTAACATCTCTACACATGTCAAAAATTTTCATGTCTGCATGTAAAAAAAATAATAAATTTTAGTTACATACCTATGTTGATAAGTCAGTATGATAAATAAATCCGATCTTAAGAATTGTGCTGCTATACCAAGGATGAAACACAAATTCAGTCTGTTTCAATATCTAGCCGAGATTGGTCAATAATTATTTTCCGTTTATTTGCGATATCGTGTAAACAACTACCTGTCAAAATTTATCGCGACAAACCGCTAAATGACAGACGAAATGCTTTCAAGATCCCACAACACGTTTGACAAACTGTTGAAAACGATGGCGCTGTTTACGGGAATAGACAACATTGGTTTTGGGTAGAGGCTGTTACATCTTTTAAACCTCACCCCCAAGAAGACATTTTTAAAAATTTATTGTCCTCAGGGTTTTAATTATTTTCAAAAACTTGTAAAATAATTAGTTTCATTGTAATTTTTCCTATTTCTTCGTTTATAAAACATTTTTTCGTGCGACGAAAAGCAACCAGCAATGAACGGAAGAGCATGTTTGCAAGCAAGTTAAATTGTGTATACTACCAGAGAGGAAGATAAAGTAAATATTAAATCGGCGTTCAATAAAATGAACTTTATGTTCAAGATTTTAATGATATTATAGGTAAAAGGAGAAGAATTTAGTAACTTTTGCTAAACAGGCTCATTTTTTTGAAAAGAAATATTTAAAGGAACTTGGGAACTGATGTTTTGCATGGCGAATATTTTGTCAATGGCGTAGAAAAACAAGCGGACCATAGAGTTTGCACTTGCAATGGATTTTTATTATTATTATAGGCAATCGAAAACGTTTTTACAGCACTCTTTAGCTGAGATGTTTAACTATATCCTGTATCACTGATCCAGATGCTTCGATAAAAACAGGTTGTAGGAAGTTTGCCCTATGTGTTATTTCCAAATGATGGCATTATAGCAGACAAGAATTAGAATTTTGAAGCTAAATAGACAAAAATATTGCTATGGCCAAGACTTAGGAAATTTTTTCTTATGCATACTTTTTGTGAGAGCAATGATTGTGAGTTTTGGCTATCCTTACGGCATTATTGGCTTTTTATCATTTACAATTCTTGCTAGCTGTCTCGATATAAAAACAGGTAAGTTTAGTTGATGGAAGTTTTAAGAATTTTTTGTTTAAAGGAGTTAAACTTCTAAGAAATTCATGTTTAAAGAATTTAATTTCAATATTAAAATATGTTTTACGCTAAATTATTAAAAATTTAGAACGATTGACTTGTCTACTGTTAAGTGTGGAACTTATTTTTGTCATTCACAACTTTAAAACAATTGACTAGCTTTTCTAAATTATGTCGTATCCTAACTTGTGTTTTCTTTTTTTTTTTTAAATTTGATGATCTTTTTTTAATTTTATGCTCAATTTGGTAATTGTTTAACAACCTCTACTCCTTAATGTCTTGTCTGCTTCATCAAAGAAAATTATTTATTTTCCCTGTATCTTTTGAAAATTTAGTATTTCAGACAAAAATTTCTTTTAAATTATTAAAAGTTTATTTTGATTTTCAGTCAAATAACCCTGCAAAAAGTGAAAATTCATTTTATTATCATATTTTTATAATTTTTTCTTTCATCTGTGAGGTAGCTATGTTATTTTGAGAAATAAGCAAGACTAATTTGACAAAAAATGAGCATATTTGACAAATGATACTAATTATTTAAAAACTGAATATTTCAGCATTTAACTTTTTTTTTCAAAAGTATCCAAGATCACCATTCATCAGAATTATGCTATAAAGCAATATTTACAACATTGCATTCATGTGTTTTGGGTTTATGAAAGCCATTTTATCAAGCCATAAAGATGTGAACTTTGGGTAAAAATCATTCAAATTGCTTCACTTTTACTCTGATACAAGTACATTATTTGATGACATTTAAATTTAAAATGTCTTATTTTATCCATTACTGCATAAATGAAATGAGTGTGATCAAGAGTAAGATTTTGTAATTTGCTCATAAGCTTTTACATAATGCATTTTACAAAATGTTAAATTTTCATCTAACAGCTTAGAATTTGAATATTTTGCCATTTTGGTGCAGAAATATTTATGTAATTTAACTATCTCTTTGAATTTACTAAGACTCCAAGTCTTGCTATTATTTCCAAAAGTTCTTTTTTTTGAACTGAGTTGGTGTGCAGTTTCATACTTTATTTATACAAAAAAAAGTAGAGTTGGTAAGCTGGGTTCATTGATTTAAATCAGCTTGATTTAAATCATGATTTAAATCGCGATTTAAATCAAGTGATTTTTTTAAAAAAATCATTGATTTAAATCAAGTGATTTTTTTTCAAAAAAATCATTGATTTTACTATGTTAGGAAGTGTTGTAAAAATGAAATATGTTGCAATTACAGCTACTGTTTCAAACAAAACTTCCTAGATCCATCTGTCTGTGTGCATAACATATTTCATAAGGTTAGAATTACTATTCTTTTAATTTGACAATATTTTTTTAAATTTTACAATATTCTTCAAGCATCTTAACAGCAAAAAGCATAATTCATTCAATCATTCAAATTACAATTCATAATACATAATCATGAACCATTCTGTGATTTTTATCTTAAAAATAGTATTTTAGATCAATTTAATCATAATACCCAATAAATAATTCAGAATGATAGTGTTTGAAACAACAATTGTTAGAATTTAGAATATATATCCTCAAAGTTTCATCCACGTTCCATAATAGGTTAAGGTTTTTTTCTTTCTAAAATATTTTTTTATCATAGAAGTTTTCAATAAAGATATTTGATTAAAACAAAACGTTTCAGTTTTTAGTAATAGTGTAAGCATATGATTTTTCGAAATGGGTAAAAATATTTCACGCTTTTTTATTTATAAAATTGACAAATGATTAAAGTACATTCAATGTAAAACTTAAGTACACACAATTGGTACTTTTTTTCAGCTTTCAACAGCAAAATAATTCAGATTAAATTTGTTCATTTTCTCTGTACTTATGAGTGTACTATTATTCCTGGTAGGGTTAAGTTTCATTTGAGTCATGCATTTGTATTAAAAGTTGTTTATCATTATTACTATTAAAAAATATTTATTGCTGTGAAAATAGCTTAAAGTGTGCTTTTGCATATTGATTAAGATGCCATATCGTTTCTATGAATGTAACATAATAAATATCCAAAATATTTAGGGTCTTTTTTGAAAAGTCAAAAAAATCCGATTTAAATCAAAAAAATCTGATTTAAATCAAAAAAATCCGTTTTTTTTTTTTTTTTAATCACGGAACCCTGTTGGTAAGTAGGAAAATACTTCAACTTAAAGTTCTCATATTCATTACAAGCCGAGTTCATTTCGTAAAAATTTCATAGTGTTTGCATACATTTTCAAATTTCTATGTATTCATTTTGAAATGATAGCTTCAGGTAAGAGTTAAAATCTTTTGTCTTCTGCATGTATTCTTTAATATTTTAAAAATTTATTTTTAAAGTGGGAATGTTTATGTGAAATTATTTTGCAATTAAAGGAGAATACTTTTAAATGCAAAAGTAGTTAATTCATTTAAGAGTGAGTGTGTTGCAAGTTGTGGTAGGCAGGGATTGCATAGATACAGGGGTCTGTGTGTCTGATCTCCGGGCAGTGGTTTTAAATCAATGGGCCACTACAATACTAATCCATTGGTTTATTGGTTTGACAAAAGATGTCTGGTAGCCAGAGACAAAGTTAAATTATATGTCTTTAGCCACAAAATTGATCACAACAGAAATTTCATAAAAAAAATTGTAAAAAACCTGTTTTTTCTTTAATAAAAACACGGTATTTTATGATCTCTAAATATCTTTTTGCAGTTAATAATAAATTTTACTGGAAGTTGAAGCAAGTTAAACCATATACTACTATGATTGATTTATATCATAAATATTTTCTTCCAAGATAAAAAAATATAAATGTAACATTGCAATAAAATGTAGCCAGTTTGGGCCAAAAGGACCAATCAGTGATACGTTTTGAAGGCTGCAAACTGCAAATATTGTGTGAATGCATTTGGAACTAATCGTACACTTTGTGACTCCACAAAATGTGGTTACGGGTCCCCACTCACTCTTTTTGTCATGAACCACGATCTTACATACAGTTTACGCCAGAATCTGCAGTTAGTTGAACATAAAAAATAGATTCTGACTAGATGACATTAAACGTTATTATAATCCGGGCCCTTGAGAGGGATAGAAGTAAGGGCTCAATATCTGGGCCCTGGCCTCGAATGAAAGAAAGAAAAGGTCAGCCAAAATGCTAGGTTTTGTGCTCAGGGTGTTTGGTGAAGGGCCCGCAAGTCAATATTTGTCCCCAGGCCGGTTCTCAGTTTCCCTAATCATGTAAATGAATACATTTGACCAGACTTTTGGAATTATGCCATATTTAAATGATAGAATCGTTTCCAAAACCTTTTTTTTTTACGTAAAATAGTTCACCATTAAATATTATAACCTAGCAAGGCTATATCCAGAGGGAAGCCCACGCCCTCCTCCAAAAATTCCAGAATTTTTCGCAATGTAGCATGTATTCCCCCAGAAACTTTCCTTGACATAAGTGTGACAAAGTCGGGGCCCCATCGCCCCCCGCCCCCACACAAGAAAAAAATATTTCTGCATTCGGTCTTGTAACCTAGTATAACTGTATTGTTTGCAATTGTTCATAAGTGTCAAATTTAGTACTAGTAATTAAAAGATTACTTTTTTTTAACCAAGTTCCTTAGTGGATCTGTGGAGCCACAACATCCTCTTTGTATTAGGGCCAGTTTTGTAGCCAATCAGCTACTGCTTCTATGTTAGAATGAAATGACAAGAGGAAGAATGGTTTGAGTGTATTATTAATCGTTTTTTTTTTTTTTTTTACAATTGAAATGGAGAAATAACATTCTGATTATGGCAAGGACCAGGGAATAGCAAAGATATTGAAGCTCCTTGTAGTTTAAACTCCTTAAATTAAAAAAATATTCCTTAAAAAATCCTTACATTTTCTCCAAACTAATTTCTTTGGAGCTAAACATATTCATAGCTTTTACTGGGCAGTGCAGCAAAAAAATCCGGACAAAGAATGTTTAATATAACTTTATTAAAAATTAATAAATTAACAAAATATGACAAATAATAGTGAAAGTAGGATTTTACTTGTAAATAAATTTAACTAATTTCAAAGTGGCAAGCTTTTGCAGTGATGCAGAGGCATGAAATGCTTATTGAATTTTTCTGTAGTGGGCGGCAATTCTTCTACCTTTAATCTATCCTATTCCTGCCAAAGTAATTGCTTACGGAATCCAAGCAGACCCTAGATTCTAAAATGCAAATACACTGTCATAGGCGTATGCGCAAGGAGGGCAGCAGGGGTACCGTGGTACCACCCCATTAACACATAAAATATGAACGCAAATATGAAACTGGCATACTTTTTGTGTTTTAAATTCACTAATCCCTCACCTCAGGTGCATTGGAAATACTTTGTGTATTTGAAACTCATCAAAAGTTTTCATGGAGGTGCACCTGTCCAACTGCCATATAGGCTCCCATCTTATTGGAGTAATCTAACCTCCCGGCACAGTGGTAGCTCTATTTCAAAAGCTCTGCGCACAAGGCCATATCCAGGGGGGAAACCGAAATCTCAAAATGTTTTGCAATGTAGCATATATTCCTCCCTGAAACTTTCCTCAACACAAGTGTTTCAAAGTCAGCCCCCCCTCCCCCCCCCCCAAAAAAAAAAAAATACTGGCTATGGCCTTGCCTACGCACACTTATGTTCACTGTAATCTATGGGTTTGAGGCCTGGAGATTGGGAGACTATTCTTTGGAAGAAATCATGTCCAGAAAGTATCTTGCACTATTGTGTCCTTTTGATCTTAAGAGCTGGTGTAGACTCTTGCTGGAATGTCCAGTTAACGTTGCCAAAGTTCTTTTCCCCACAGAAGTATATCAGCTTCTAGAATGTCCTGCTGGTACACTTTTTCAATTATTTATTGATCCCTTCCCCAGAACCTTTGGTTTTAAGCCATATTATCACTCCCAGTGTGGTATGTATGGTAAGAACCTTTATGAGAAAGTTCTGGTTATGCAAATAAATGTTTTATATATATATATTTTTTTTTTTTGAAAACATTTTTTAGAGCTATTGATTGACATTCTTCAGTTCCTATAACATAACAGAGAATGAGAATAGTTTGATAATTTACGTACTTAAATTACATTTTCATGTACATGGCTAACAACTCTTTACAACTCCTCTGTTCAGAGGAGTTACTTTACACAAGCTCATTCAAATGAGCTTGTGTAAAGTTATGAGAAAAGGAAAGTAGTTAAATGATAAAATATATTTGATGCATTTGCTAATTACTTAAAATTGACGTGGATATTGAATGTTACAAATGCTGTTTTTTATGCAAACATTTTGCTTTCACGACATATTTGTTTTTACAATTTAAACAATTGTATTTTTAAAGTTTTTGGTTACTTTGTGGCAAGAGTAGTTCTGGAGCAAAAAAAAGGGGGGGGGGGGCAAGGGATGCTTACAAGCAAAGGTATTGAATTAAAAAAGACAGGAAAAGGGGGTCTGCTTGTATTAAAATTTTTAAAAAGTGAGGAAGCACTCGTGAAAGCAAAAAAGCAGGTAACATCGTCTTGCTGCATCCCTCCACGACTACACCACTCACTGCCTTGTGGTGTGTGAAAGCTTTGTCCACAGATTTTGCCCTAAACTGTTATCAGTAAACTTCAAATGAAGTAATGAAGTTTTAACAAACTTATACACTAGGTTTTAAGTAGGGATGTAACGAATAGTGATTTGGCCAAATAGCCGAATACCGAATATTCGGCCATTTCTTCCAGGCCGAAGCCGAATATTCGGTCCTTTCTTCTAGGCCGAAGGCGAATATTCAGCTAGGCCGAATACCGAATATTCGGCGGCCGAATATTAAAATTTCTAGAACATCGTTGTAATAGAAAATATTTGTCAAGTTTAAAATTATTCACAAAGTCAAACACCAATTACACACAATCTATGATGTATGATTTAATTTAGTTTGTTAAGAATTTAGAACTATTTAAAATTAATCTATTTTCACTATTTTTTTGAATATAATAAAACTAAGAATTTCACACACAAGCAGAATATAAATGACAGGTTTTACGGTAGTAAGCATTAGCATTATTATTGCAGTGAAAGAAATACTAGTGCTTAGTGAACTTTTACCTTGCTCAAAACTGTTTTATGAAGACATTTTAAAGTTATAAAAGTTAATATTTTTATTTTATGGGGGTTTTTACATACCTATTTTTAAAAGATCTATTGAAACTTAATGCACTTAGCTGGGATATGCTTTTATTTTCAAAAACCCCAATAACTTATGCTACCTAAATATTCATGATATATTCTGGGCTTTTCACATTTCTCTCTAACCCAATATTCACAATAAATCAGTCTACCGAAACAAAGTCTGGCTTCCACTTTGTTAGTAATAACAAAATGAATTCATCATATTCTCCATTATAATTAACTATTGGCAGCTTTTGGGAGCAAATGCTAAATATAAAATACAATATTACAACTTTAAAATGTGTTTTTGCTCAGTCAAGCCTAAAACAAGATTTAAAAAAAGTAGTTTATTCTAAATTATTTTTATTTATTAAAACTATAGTGGACTAATGTATTCTTTTGCAATAATTATAATACAATTTTAAATGTTTAAAATCTACTAATTTTTTTTTTTTACTTTTTTACTGCAGCAGAACTATTCGGCCGAAAACTTACCCAGTATTCGGCCAGGCCGAATATTCGGCTGGGTGATGAAATGACTATTCGGCCAAAGAGCCGAATACCGAATAGTGGCCGAATATTTGTTACATCCCTAGTTTTAAGAAGGATATTTTCTTTTTGAAAAGGTTTTAAAGAAGAGATAACATGAGTAAGGAGACTTTCAGATTTAGATTGATTCAAAAATTAAAAGGTTTAATTTGTATAGCCTCGAGCAGAGGAAGGTTAGAAAGGACGTAATTCAATCGTGTAAATTTAATTTATTTAAGTGCAATGTATTGGGGAGGGGGGCTACATTTTTTTACAGAAAGAAGAACCAGTGGTCATTGGTTTAAAACTTTTAAAATTCCAGGCTATCTTGTTATGGGAAAATCGTTGCTTTAATAGGGTTGTAGGTATTTGGAATAGTTTGTCAAAGCAAGTGCGGTGAATACTTATAGTAGGCTTCCTGATCTACATTGGGATTTATTGTGGATTTATAAATGTAATGTAAATATCGTTTTAATAAATAATTTTTTTCCTGTGAACAACAATGCAAATTAGGAATAAAAATAAATATTAATCTACATACTTTTTTATGTAAACTGTAAATAAGATCAGTCTAGTTGGGCTGAGAGCCCAGAAGTTTGATTTGAAAAAATAATATAAAGTACTGCCTGGTGAAAAAGTCAATTTATCGCCCCTCCCCAATAATACTAAAATTCATTATTTTTATTCTTAATATCAGTTTCCTTACCAATAACATAATTATTGGACAATTATTTTTACTATTGAATACCAGCAACAAAAATTTTCTGACTTCCAACAATGCCGAAAAATTTCTATTTCTGATGAAAAAATCTGAAGCACAATAAGTTTTCTCTCCATGATAAAGTAACTCTTTCTTATGGCTGTATTCACTCCTTAGAGGACACTTCTGTATGCCAAAACCTTCAACCGACCTCTAGAGGCAGGTTTAGGTTCATAATGAATGCGTCCGTAAGAAATGAGAGCTTGAAAGTATTGTTCCTTTGTCTGTTAATGTGTAAACCTTCAATTAAAGGACAAAGGTATCTTAATTCTTAATAATATATTTAAAATCCTAATTTGCATGTTTTAAAAATTTATAACTTTACTTTCTGGAATTAATACATGAAATTTTAAGTTGATTTATGAATATGAGTTTGTACTTTGTGTCGACAAAAGAAAAAAATTAATTAGTCCTATTTTCAAGAATTTGATGTTTTAGGTTATATGTTAGAAATATCTTGCATGACATAAATTTCACATTTAATATGTCATTACCAATTACAAAATAGGAAAAGCATTACTTAGTTACAAAAGTTTTTTTTTTTTTTTGTAACTGCTTCGTGAGAATTTTTTAAATAATTTAACTTAAAATGAAATTAAATGCAATTTAATATAAAAACAGTATTAAATAATTTAAAAAGTGCTGGAGAGACTGAGCTAAAAAAATCCCCATTTTTTATGTGTGTGTGAGTGAATGAAAATTGACCATGGGTCATAAATATAATATTTTATATGTATGCATATTGCTCAAATAAAAATTAAGTTAACAATAATTATAAATTTCAACAACGAGTAACATTATCAAGAAATATTTTATGCCCTATGTTCATCCCAGTATTGTGTAAGTTTTATGTGCAGCATCATTAAAATTCATATACTTATACACTTAAAATGCATGTGCACTTTGTGCTCACACTTCAAGCAGAAATACCAAAACAAAGGTCGCACTTGTTAATGTTAACAAAAGTTTTGCTTGATTTAATGACTGCATTATAATTATTTTAGTTGACATAGGTGTCAAAATTTTTAAAAATTAGAATATGGTCCCACTAATTATGCTTCTGTGATTAACCTTGTTAATTCTTGTTTAAGTTTCTTAGAACACAAATTTTACTTTTTGAAAGAAATCTATACTGTGTTTCTCTTTTGTAAATTTTTTTGAAATCTTGACGTTTTTCCGTAACATTTTTTAAAAAAATAATTTTCTTTATGTTAATTCAATTTATGTTGTATGAGTTCAGTTTATTTCATTGCATTTATTTATGTATTGTTTTATAATTTTTTTGTATTTTTATTTTGTATGTTAATTAAAAGAAACTTTTATCTGATTTTGTGTTTTATCATTTTCCACGAATACTATAACACTCACAGAATTATGAATATTATTTGTTTCACACAGCGCAGATCTCCAAGTAAAGTTTAGTTTTATCATTATTAAAAATTTATTTCATTTTTGTTTTAGTTCTGCAAAAAAGTGAAGTTACATTGTCAACAGCGTTTGCGGTTTTATATCGTGATACATATGATATTTATAGGCTTATATATATCTAGCCACGAAATTTACAGAAAGTTGGCAGCTAAGACGCAGTAGTACATTAGGTAAATGCCCGACTCACTAATAGCTATAGATGTCATAAAAAAGTTATTTGTAGACATTTATCAAGAAATATGAAATATTTTATATGTCTAATAATTTTATTTATTTTTTTTTAAAGAAATAATTGAAAAAGAAGAAAAAATTGCTTTTTTAAATTTTTGAATGTAATTTTTAAACATTAGATCGAAAGGTGCACCTAATTTTTGAACCATTTTTCACCATTTTTTGAACTGATCAATTAGAAATACATAATTAGAATACTACTATTTTCAGTATTATATCTATACATATTTTTAAAGATATCCACTTACATTTCGATAAAAATCACCAAAATTCTGTAAAATTATATTGCATATAAGTTCCCATTGTAACGATATGAGTATTGTATCGTGAACAACATAAGTTTGTGGCACAATATATTTACTAAAAAAATTAAATCATACGCTGTATATTTTAAAAAGCATCAGCTGAATGAGTTTCAACAAATTTTGCAATGAATTGAAAACTTCTTCCAAGCAAACACAAGAAAAATATATTTGAAAAATGTTTGTTTTTGCTTTCGTAAAAAAAAATTCACTACCACCTGTCACACAAAATAGTTGTATCAAAGGTGAATGAAAGTTAATCTTTGATACAAAATTCGATTTGTATCAAAGAATCAATTCAATCAAAAAAGGTCAAAAATCTTGATTACAAAATTAGTTGCACGTCTTTTACAACAAACAAAATGCCCCTTTCAACGGTCTTGAACTCGCCAATGGGTCAATGCAATAACTTCTTTTGTAGTTCTAAGATATTTATACATCAAGTGCGAAAATGCTTCTAATTTTCTT
This sequence comes from Octonoba sinensis, assembly GCA_038502835.1. NCBI lineage: Eukaryota > Metazoa > Arthropoda > Arachnida > Araneae > Uloboridae > Octonoba > Octonoba sinensis. The sequence goes on along the minus strand of CM076601.1, from coordinate 125,655,499 downwards.
GTGTACTACATAACCATCACCATGACTACGAGCTAAGACAAATATTTCACAGAACATCCAAAACCAGATAGAAATCGTTCCCTTTTGTAAAGCGTCATCCGATCCGACATCGTGTCGTCCGTGTGCATCGAGCCTAAAGTTTAAACCACTGAAACATTCGAAGGAAAATATATATATTACATATTTGTATATGTTAAATAATTAAATTTTTTAAAAAAAGTAATTAAAAGGGGAGGGGGGATGGAGTCAAGGCCGTATCCAGGGGGGGGCAGTGCTCCCCCCCCCCCAAAAAAAAAATTCCTGGCTACACTCTTGAATGGAGTTGAATTAAATGTGATGAGCACGACAATGATGAGACTCATGAGAAAAAAAATTCGGTAACAGCTATTCTGATTTTTTAATAAAATAATTTTTGGAAAAAAATTGAAAAGACTTCAAATTTATAAATTGCGCTGAAAAGCGGAAAATAAATTAACTCTTTAAACAACATCGATATGACTTTTAAACAAAGTCGGTGCAAAATTATGATGGATTTTGATTCATGATTATTTTAAAACCATGAACATGAAACAATTACAAATATAAATGGCCTAGAGTTTGCAACAGTTTCTAGGTAAAATAACGCATGGTGTAATGATAATTATAATTTTGCACCGACTTCTAAAACTAATGTTTAAAAGTCACATCGATGTTGTTTAAAGAATTAATTTATTTTTCACTTTTCAGCGCAATTATAATTTGAAATCGATTCTATTTTTTTTTCAAAAATTATTTTATTTTATTCTATTAAATGTAAATACATGCCAACAGGGTGGCGTAGCGGTAATGCGCAGGCCTCGTACGCGAAGTTCGCTAGTTCAAACCTGCCTAAGTCGGTGGATTTTCAAGATGCAGAAAATCGTCTGCGTCCATGTATGATTATGCGGCATGCAAAAGATCCCTTGAGTATCCGTTTGGCATAGATACTCTCGGCTAAATTTAATTTCTACTGCCGTTTGCATCAACGAGAGCTCAGGTGCCGCCATCTAGGGGGAAACTGAGAGTAAAAATTGCGGCAAGGGTATCACACTTTTCTCCACCAGACCCCTACCTGTTAGCCGAAACCTTAGGATTGCTTACGCACAGGGAGAGGTAGTGGGGTCTACGGATTTTACATGCACATATCCCCAAGTATACATGGTGGTCTTCAGTGGGTATCGAATGCGCGACCTTCCGGGTAGAAGTCCGACGTGCTAACCACGGCCCACAAGGGTATCATACTCATGGCACATATGATATTTACTGAAAGAGTTGGTACCAATCTCTGGGAACGCACTAGGTCTGCAATGGTTGAGGACCAATACTGCAGCCCATCAGACAGAAAAAAAAGTGTAAACACATTCTTATATAAACACTCTATTTAAAAAAAATCCATATCAAAGGGGAAATGGCACTAAAAACTAACCGTTTGTATGATAAATTCCGTTTTGAAATCGATTTTAAAAGGTCACTAGAGCAAACGAACTGATAGGATTTAATTTTTTCTTCAGAGAAGCCTTCAGCCAAACTCTTGCTATAATTGCTTTTATTATTACAGCTTAATAGCAACAAACTCTTTTTTAACAATGAGTTTCATGTTTTTTTTTACAATTTTACCAACAAAGAAAAATAAAACCAAGCTTTTCCAATTAAAATTAAAAATACTTATTTTTTCCCCATTACTTGTTTTCTAAAAGACATAGGTATTCAAATAGATGTGCGATATTTGAGTTAGACGAGATTATCGATTTTAAAAAAATCATCAAAATCGGTTCATTTAGTAAAAAGTTACGGATGAAAAAACAAAAAAATGACCACATTTGACCCGGAATGTGGTCTGGGAAATGACCCAGAAGTTTGGTAAGACCTCATTTGGAATATGCTGTTCAGTTTTGGTCTCCGTACCTAAAAAAGGATATTACCTTATTGGAAAGGGTTCAAAGGAGGGCTACTAGATTGGTAAGTGGTCTTTCAAACTTAGATTATGAGGTTAGGCTTAAAAGGCTCAATATGTATAGTCTTGAGCAAAGGAGAGTTAGAGGGGACATGATTCAGTTGTTTAATTTCATTAAAATGGGAAATGTTGATGGACTGCAGCTATGTGCTGATAGTAGAACCAGAGGTCATTGTTTTAAGCTTTTCAAATCTCAGGCTAATCTTGAAATTAGGTAAAATTACTACTTCAATAGGGTTATAGGCAATTGGAATAGTTTACCAGAAGTGACTGTTAATTGCAGCGGGGTAAAAACGTTTAAGAAATCTCTTGATGTTCATTGGGGACTGCTAAATTGACTAGGACCAGCCTAGCTGGGCCATGAGCCTGTTGCTGGTCGTCACTTTTGTATTTGTATTTGTATTTGTATTCTGCCCATAACCTTTTCTTTTAATTATTAAATATGGTCAAACAAAGGTACGGGACCTATGTGAAACCATCGTCGATCGACTCAAAGAAAAATCGGTTCACCCGGTGAGAAGCTATGAGTAGACAAACAAACAAACAAAAAAAAATGACATGGATACAGTACGAATGTATAACTTCCTTCCTTTGTGAAGTGTGAAGTCGGTTAAAAGTCAGTCGACTTTGAGGCAGCAATACACTAAACTGACTGTGAGGTGTCATTTTCTTTTCATTAAGGGTAAGAAATCCGCTTTGAACAAGCAATTGACGAAAATGAGATGCACAATGAACCAAATCTGAGCTGGCAAAACTTTTTTGTTCTTCAATGCGACCCTTTCTCACCTGCTGGTAAACATTTCAACTATTTTTTTTTTCTTACTGTAAATTTCTTTTGCTCATGGGCCATTTTGCTACGAATATACCAAGTTTTAATGACATACGTCTATTAGAACGAACTCTAGGTTGACATTTTGTGATTAGGTATAAGAAGATTTTGCAGTGGCTAAAAAAGGTTTAAGTAATAATTCGCTTGTTTAATCTTATTTTGGTTTCTGTAATAGCACATATCTACATGAACAAAATGTTTTGAAGAGTTTGATTAAAAATATTGGTGATATATATCATCTTGATATATATATCATGAATATCCATTATTTTGAGATTTATACAAATACATTTTCTTACGATAGCTAATAGGATATTTAAAAATACCCCGTATTAAGTCTTTTATATTTTTGAAGCAATTGCTTTATAGAGTGTCCATAAAGAATGTAAACCGAGTCGATAAAGTCGGTTGGAAAAAAATTGCTTTGCAGAGGTATAGTGATGATCGAACCACTTCACTTTTAAAATTGTGGTTTAGGTATCTCGTTTATTTCCTAGCGAGTTGCCGCCTCCATGCATTATGATTAGTGCATTAAAAATACATTTAATACTCATACCAGGTCTGTATTCATGTGTAGCATTGTTTACATGTAAAATGTTTTAAGTCATATGTGTTAAAGCATTACTGTTCCCAATATTCCAATAACTCGAAATGATCATCACATTGCGTCCGTCTATATGTTAATAAATAAAAAATTGGTTAGTGATCTAGATAAAGAAATATGTATAAAAAGTCTGGACACCAATGTTTCTAAAAATAGTGTTAAACATTTGGCTTTTTTAGTTCTGTAAAGCAAATAATGTAATGCAAATTAATGCATAAAATCAGCACTATACACCCCACCAATTAAAAAAAGAGGAATTATGTTATATAAATTTAAATAAGAATTTGTAGTCGGTTAATTATTTATTTTCGAATTATTATCCATCAGTATACTTAGAGAAAAACTTATCCTCTTTTTCATAATAATTCAAATGTTCTTTGAAGAAAATTTTAATATTTTAAAAGTTTTCTAAATCTTCCTTTCTCATTTGCAAGCAAATACGTTTATTGAAACACTCGAAAATCATATGAAGCACTGATTTCGAATTTAAATTTGGATATTTTTACTGCTTTAATATATTGTTGTTATTTACTTTTGTAAGGATTATGTGTACTTTACAACAAGAGAAAATGTTTAACAAAAAAATTGCAAGTGATTTTTAGCTCTAAAATAAAAAGATGAGATTGAACTATGATATAAAATAAAATTTAAAAAAGAACTTTCGTACTTCAACAGATTGTTAGAATTACCGTCAGAGCCGAGCCTTCTTATATTCAACATTTTAAAAAGTAATTGTTTGTATAAAATTATTAGCGTGAAACATCCTGAGTAATTTTCGCACTCACACCCACATGAGGAGCTATCTTCTCCATCTCTCATTTGCACTGGATACCCTTCCTTTAAATTCTATAATTAAAAATGCAAATAAAATGTGCGTTATGTGTTTATTTATTACGAGTCGATTCTTTTTGACACTTGTAGATCCAACGACTTGAATGGAGCATTGCAATTACATCAGAAAATCTCTTTACCTCTTAACATCCTGAATTAAGAAAAGATAAAAAAGAATTGACCAGTGTCTCTTTATTAATTTATTTATTTTCCTTGATTTCTATCACTTAAATAAGTATTAGAACTTTGATTTCTTCCAAGATGCGTCATTTCAATCGTTAAGAAAGCTAACATTTTCAAGGTTTCTTTATTTCTTTCCTTGTCTTTTCTTTTTCTTTTTTTCTCTTACTTGAAAATTCTAATACCTGTTCCTTCTCCCCTTTCTAATAAAAAAATTAATCATATTATAGCACTGTAACAGTATTAGATTGTTTGATCACAACGTAATTAAATAATTGTTCGTTAATACTACATAATTCTGAAATTTCAATTCTCCTCTTTTAGTTCTTGTTGCTAAGTTGTTTCATCCACGAACAAGGCCATATCCGGGGGGGGGGGGACCCCCCGCCGAAATCACAAAATTTTTCGCAATGTAGCATATATTCCATCCTGAAACTTTCCTTAACATAGCTGTGTCGAAGTTCGCCCCCCCCCCCCCTCACCTCCCGAGAAAAGGAATTTCGGATATGGCCTTATCCACGAACTCTTCTAACCCTGCTTATTTAAGAACTATGAGGGCTTCAGCCTATTTTTGCAAAAGTATTTTCTAATTTTCCCTTAGCATGACATTTAGACATTTTTCAATGACATAACATGAACATTTTGCCTTTAGCATTTCCAGTTGACATTATTTGTTGGCTTATGATGTTGAACCTCCCCATTCTACACTATTTTCTTTTTCTTCTTTTTTTCCAACTGAAATTATGAACTACCCTTTTCTTGGGGGATTTTTCAACAGTGCTCAAACCGGTCAAATTTCATTTCTTGAGAAATGTTTGATCCAACGAGAATAATATGTTGGTTCGTAAAACTACATTATTATATTTAAAGCAATTACAAGGTTAATTTTCTGAAGAATTACCAATCATTTTCTTGATGATTAAAAATAACAGATAATCTGAATCACAACTATTAAACGAATTCAATTTGAACTGATAAAGATTTGAATGAGTTTTAAAATTGTCACAGATTTTATTTTAGAAGCAACTCTTTTGGTGCATTTAATGAGGAAGTTTAATGACACCTTTTTGTTTTTTGATTGCTGTTGCAACACCTTTTCAGGTTAAATACTACTGAAGCTACATGCCTCAGATCTTTTGAGAACATTATATAAGAATGCTATTTATTTACTTTCGTAACAAACAATGTAGTGCAAAACACACACACACACACACACACACACTCATTTTCAATGCAGGTTTGGAGTTTTCGAATTCATCATCGTGTTCATTTGAAAAGGGAACGTTTTTCTCCCCATTTCACAACTTTGCAATCGATCCATTCCATTATATACAGTTAAAATTTTATCTAAAATTGAAGCATGGAATTAACCCAATTCTTTAAATGCATCAAAATGAAAATGAGCTAGTAAATGTTATATTTACAAATTAAATTAAGAGAAAAGTGGATTCCCTGCTTAATTTTGATGACCTTGTATAAAACAAAATTTACTTTACTTACAAGAGAATAAAGATAAGTTAATGCTTTAAAAAATAGGTTAAATGTCTTAATACTTTGATAACAAAGTAGAAAAAGGTGTATTTTGGTTTATCCCAATAATACATAAACTGTAACGCGGCGATTTCAATGATAGAAACGAAATTTCTTCGATTTGAGTTGGAGAAACATTTCTATTTAAAACTAATTAAATTTTGCACACGTAAAAAATAGGGATGTAACGAATAGTTCTTTGGCCGAATACCGAATATTCGGCCATTTCTTCCAGGCCGAAGCCGAGTATTCGGCCAATGCCTTAGGCCGAATTCCGAATATTCGACGGCCGAATATTAAAATTTCTAGAAAATTGACATACCTATTTTTTAAATATCTATTAAAATTTAATACACTTAACTGGAATATATTTTTATTATCAAAACCCCAATAGCTTATGCTATCTAAGTATTCATGATATATTCTAGGCTTTTCACATTTCTCTCTTACCCAGTATTCACAATAAATCAGTCTACCCAACCAAAGTCTGACTTCCACTTTGTTGATAATAACAAAATAAATTTATCATTTTCTCAATCACAATTAACTATTGCCAGCTTTTGGGTGCAAATGCTAAATATAAAATACATTATTACAACTTTAAAATCTGTTTTGCTCAGTCAAGCCTAAAATAAGGTTTAAAAGAAGTAGTTTTTTCTACATTATTTTCATTTATTAAAACTATATACTAAATGTATTCTTTTTCACTAATTATAATACAATTTTAAATGTTTAAAATCTACTAATTTCTTTATTTTCTTACATGTCTACTGCAGCAGAACTATTCGGCCGAATAGTCTAACAATATTCGGATAGGCCGAATATTCGGTTAGGTGCTGAAATGACTATTCGGCATGCCGAATACCGAATAGTGGCCGAATATTCAGTTCAGTACATCCCTAGTAAAAATGTTACACAGAAGCATACTAAACTAAACTTAAATATTTGACACTAACTAAATTAAAGTTAAATTCATGCTAAACTACAAACGAAAGGTAAAGATAACCCGGTTTGACCCGGGTCAAACATCCAAAATTGATATGGACCAAATATCCCTTAATAGCCATTTAGTAAAAAACTAAAGAAAAGAGGGGGAAGGACAACATTAAAGTAAAAAATAAACTTAAAAATATAAGTATACTGCCTGTTAGTTATTAAATTAGTGTACGTAAATAATTTAACTTACGTGTATGCATATTTTTGATAATTGACACGGTTGAGGAGAGCTTGAAATGAAAAATTACTTTCTTGGATAAAAATACGTAAATGAATTGGGTAAACATTACGCTGGAACGAATATATTTATTTATATTTTATTTATTTATTTATTTATATTTTATTTATTTATTTATTATTTATTTATTTATTTATTTATTATTACTTTATTTTATTTCATTTATTTATTTTGAAATTGCATTAAGAGGTAGTGCACGAATTGCTCATTGAAGTAATATACTTCCATTAAATAATAATAATAATCATATTTTTGAAATTAACAATCGGCACATTTTGTAAGATAACTAGAATATCAGTCAGAAAGAATTTTTTCGTTGAGGACTCGAATATGTTGTCGCAGCAGATAATGTCATATTGCAGAAAAGCAGCATTTACCAAAAACGGCTCTCATCGCAAATGCAGTGGAACGCATTCGATGCGGTTTGATTTCCACCAAAAAATTTCGTTACGTCTCTTTCCTCCATTTTTTTTTTAAACAGGTAAAAGTTGCTTAGCTGTGTGTTTGTTGTAACAGGCTTTTCACTGCAGTGTTTGTTGTAACAGGCTTTTCACTGCAGATACTGTTATGTTGCAGAGAAGGAACGTTTACCGGAAAATGCGCTCATCACAAATACAGTAGAACGCAGGTGATTCGACTCGAATTTCTTCCGAGATTTGTTCTAATGAAAGCATCTCGTACTGACTCTCTCATTCAGAAATTCTTAAAACTGATAAAATTTAATTTTATAGCTGGAACTGCGATCAGTTTCGTAAGATCGTATCCGTGATATAAATTGTGAGTAAATATTAATAATACTTGACGAAATAATACATTATTTCGTCAGGCAAACCAACTATGGATAAATAGCGAGAAAATGAACTACTTGAACTTCAGAGCTAAAAAAAATAACGTCCGCAAAAAATAAATAAAAATGATTTTTAATACATATCCTGTCTCTAGTATTCCTTCTGAAACAGACGGACAAATCGTTGACTTCAATTTCAAGATTTCTAATTTTAACAGTCGAGTGTCCACGATTGTAATTAACATGAATTCTTTTCTCTTTGAATCTTTCATCTGATTTGAGACTAGTTGAAAAATTGTAGTTTGGAGTGGCATGTTGAATTTTATAAATTGTGGCAGTGTTTTCAGTGTTTTAAAAAAGAAAATGCATTTTCTTTGGCGCTGAAAGTGATAAAAAGCATTAAATACCTTTCGCTGTTAAAGAAAATAATTTGGATATTCAAAGAATATTCAGAAAAGTTAAAAAAATTATTATCTATTTTTCGCCAGTTGTTCTTTGAATGTAAATTCTATGAAAAGAAGGCGTGATTTCAGGGAACATGGTCTCTTTTAGGAGCACCTTTCTTTATTTTAAAGGGGGAAAAAGGCTCAAAATTATTTAACGCATTGCGATCTTATTGCAATGAGTTGAGATCATAACCTTCAAATTCATCAAACGTAGTTTTATTTCAAATTCGGCTGCAAATAAAATTTAGAAACTGCTAACATTCCAGACGTAAGGTTTTAAAAATGTATTATTTTTCTTCATAAATCAATCTGCTTGCGTTAACTGCAAGAATTCGATCTAATTTTGTCTCTCCTTGACAATTAAAACTTTCGTAATAGAAGATTTACATGCTTCATATTAAAATATTCATTTTCAAATTGGAACTCTCAGCGTACTAGTTGTGCCTCACTCCACTGACAAGAAAATTCACTTTTGGGAAACATCTCAGAAATTAATCACGCCTGTTATAAAACAAATTATTCTCCTCTAACTTCTTCCTTGCGAATCTATCATCTAGTCAACTGACAGAGCCTGTGATTGATGTTAGTGAATATCTTCTATTCCCTGAGTAATTTTCTTTGTTACAGGACACTGTTCATGTCGGTTTTTAATGTTGGCTATTCTCTATTTCTGCTCAAAATTTTCATTTTTCTTCAATTATTTTATTTAATCTTTTACTCTCTATATATTTCATTTCAGTAATCAAAATTTAAATTTGATTTTCCCTCCCTTTCATGCGTGTGAAAGCATTTATCGTATATTTGCGTTTTAAAAAAGTTTCAAGCATGAATGAAACCATTAAACCTTACTAGTCCTAACCTTACCTAGTCCTTAAACCTTACTCAGTTGCGGAGTCTAGTTACCGAACTAGACTCCGCAACTGAGCGGAGTCGATGACACAGAGATAAGAATCAGCTCATTCTCAAGTGCACAACTTGAAGAACCAATCTCTAACTAGTCAACCAAAAGAGGTAGCGGGGCGTTTTGCCGCAGAAGTACAGTTGATCAGCGAGCATTTCCCGTTGTAGAAAGAAACTTAACAGGAAAGGCAAAAGACGTCAGATGAAGCCAATTGGTCGAAACTGGAAGGTCCACTTCACGTGACTCTTTTTCACCGGTAGCTCGCAAAGTGAAGAAGAAAGCACGTCGCGGTCTAGATCTTAAAGGTCTAAGGATGAAGCTGTTTGCTTAAGACTCCTTTAATTTATATATAAATACAGCACAGATTTGCAAAGAAATTTGCAAGCACGGCGAATTTTTTCATTTTATGCATCACTTCTAAACCTTGAAAGTGTTGTTACCGCTTAAAATAAAAAAAAGCATAAACAAATAAATAAATAAATAAAGAGCCTTGCAACCCCCTTAGGAGATTATTATGTTTATACGATGCTGCAATTTAAAAAATTTTCTAGTAATTTAAAACACTTTTTTAATAAAAGAATGTTTCATATAAATGTCTCTTTTTTTTTTTTTAGATCACCCCCCCCCCCCCCATCCTGAACGTGACTCCCTTAGTGGTTGAAACCCCCCTACTGAGAACCGATGCTTTCACGCAATAAGGAAGATCAAATGTCACGTGATTCCAAAGACTTTTCAATCGATGAATGCGAACAAAAAATGAAACTACACTATTTTTAATGCTATGGATTTTAAATTCATCAAATTAATTGTAATCATTTACAAACAAATAAATTAATATATTGTAAGCAAACGCATATTATAGGGCATCAAATGATATTATGTAAATAACGCCATCAATTATATGGTTCTAAAAATGAGTTAAGTGAATTAATTGAGGAAAAGTACGATTTTTATTCCGCTTTCTACGTAACTCGTAATAGCCCTAATAAATTTTTTCTAGTTCTTTAGTCTGAATTCGATTGGACTTTTATGGTCCTAACGAGATTTTTATTTTCCGAGAACGTCCAGAGCAAAAAGTAGTAGTTTTACTCTAGATTTATGTACCATGATTTTAACGTATAAGGTCATGCGTCATTATTTCTAGAGCATGCTGTTCGAGGTAATCAAGGAAATGGTCTGATGACAAATTTTTGGTTTTGTTTCTCGCGCACTTCAACTAAGCACCTTAGTATTGTCACTTCATTATGAATCGATAAAAGTTCTTTTATTTGAAAAAAAATTAATAAACTTTAATTTTAATGGCATAAATTGATTGCTATTTCTTTCCTCTGCAAAGTATTAGAAAGCATTCGGAGACAAAATTTTGTTCTTATATTACATATGAATAACAATTTCGGTTTAGTTTATGACAATAAACTTTTGTGGGACTAGCAGGATCAAGTCAATCAGGGTAAATGATCCACAATCTCACTATTTTTAATTGCCCTACTCATATTTTAATAGTGTTACCGTATTTACCGGCAGAAAACTGAAGAGGAGTTCCTGAAACGTTGCATAGTCACCAAAAATTAAGAAATAATATTATAAAGCTATTTAAAACGAATTATTAATCTGTTTCAAAGTGATCTTTCTATTTAGGGAAACTTTGAACCACCTCAGAAAAGCGATTTTAAAAGGAATAATTTTAATGCAGGTATTATAGTTGTGCATCTTTGAACCAGAAAAATAAAATTTCTAAATATTAAATTTTTTTCCTATTTCACAAAATCACAAGATTTCTATAGAATTTATGATAGTGCAATAAGTACTTCTTCAAGAATTTCAACAACTTTAAGGGTTACAGAACTGAAAAATTGCTTCTAACTTCTAAGCAGTGACTTCAGAAGTACTGTAGTATACAAATATCTGCGTTCAGTGTTGCAAGCTTATTTCGTAAAATTAAGAGTAGAAAAATGATTTTATAACTTAGCCAGGGGAGTGCAGCAGAGAAAGTTCTATTTTTTTTTTGAAATCAAATATACCGAAAAAGATGACGTGGTTCAATTAACCCCCATCATTCAAAGTCACCCTGAATGGCTGTGCATAATCAGTGGTGTTCTTATTGTTAAGTTATGTAGAACCACCGACCCCGCTCTGAAATATTCGTCACTTTGACTCTTAGTGTGTGCACCTTTACAATCATTCGAAAACCACAAACGCAAACTTTCAATACTCATAGAGCTGAGCAATCGCTTTGGAGGTGTCCGGCGAAGTGAAATGAAGTTGATTGGCTAATCCGTTTGCTGTCTATGATTTTCGGATTCCGGTTATCGTTTGCCGGAGGGATTATAAACCATGGTTCTACCATCAAAGAAAGCGCTCTGACTGGCAGAAGAAGAATCTATTCATGTTCAAGGGAGGAACTGCTAGTAAAAGGAATGTGCCGTTTCTGTTCTCCTTTTAGTTCGTTTAGCATGCTGGATTTCTTCTGAATTGCTGTTGTATGCCAGTTTATTAAATCAGTTACTTTCAACAAGCAGAGAAGTAAACATTCTAATTCGCATGCTAATAAACGCACCTGAAAAACGAACTTCTCTAAAACTCGAATGGATTCGTCCTTTTCTCAGAAACGCATACTCAAATCTCACGAAACTTACGTCGTATTTGACGAAAGCTCTCAGAAACCTTTCCATGAAAAATGCTCTCAGTAAACGTTTCGTCAAATTGACGAAACTATTGAATATGATAGAATTGAATCCTGATATAACTAATTGAGTCACGTGATCGCGCGAGGAAGAAATCGATGTTAATGACAAAATTTGTCTTGACGATTGAAGAATCCTCGTACGTTTTAAGGTCCCCATTTACTTCCTATTTTAGTCACTATTTTTAGTGTTCCATCTTGATGCTTCCCATACGGTACATGAACATGGATAAATGAATGCATTCTCTATTACCGTAATCAATTATCTCAGAAAGGGTCACTGATGAAATTTTTGATGTTGAGAACAGAAACGACATGTGCCCGCGATTCGTCTGTTTTCTGTACTAAACGAAAATCGTGACTGCGAAATAAAGCGTTTAGTTATAACAATAACTCAGTATTTTACTTTTTTGTATCAATCAATTTCTCTTTACAAAAAACCGGAAAAACCACTGTTAATTCAATTCCGTAGAAAAATGTGACTGATGCCTCCGCTGAAATAAGCGATTCGCTTTCTTTTACGGTTCGACCACGGACTTTTGATATTTGGACGCTTCTGCGCATGGCAGAAAAGAACGAATCCATTCGAGTCTCAGGGAAGATAGTTTTGCCGCGTTTGTTAAGTACGCCGAATAAGAAAGTCGGCTTCACTGTTTCTTGAAAGCAACGCAATTTATAAGCTGACATATAGAGCATCAGTTCGGAGGAAATCAAGTATTCTAAACGAACTAGAACGAGAACAAAAACGGCATTTTCCTTACACCAACAGTTCCTCCATTGAACATGAATGGGTTCTTCTTGGCACTCTGCCAGCTGATAGCTTTGTCTGATCGTAAAACTAAATTAACTAGAGGAAACCGAAAACAAGCAAATGAAATCTAGAAAGGTCACAAATGTGTACGTTCTTTTCATACATTCTGTTGAATGCATATAAAATGTTCCTGAAATGTAAACGTTTCCCTTCTAGATCAAGCCCTAAACGATTACATTCCATATTTCGAGCCCCTGTTCTATGACCAGTATTTATTCAAAGAACAACATCGTCGCTCCATCCGCTCACCTGTGGACCGATATTTCACTCTACAGTTCAAAGTTTACAATAGGTAAGTGTAGAATATGTTTTTCATTACTAAACTCAAACATTCATGAAAAATAGTTCATTATTCAGCATTTTAAAACCTAAATATCTGCTCACGTATAAAAGATCATTATTTGAGTGTGTAGATAACTTTCAAATTTTTTAATAGTTCAGTGTATCTGTTTTTCAGCTGATTTCCTTACTGAATTGAATTTGTTGTATACCTTATAAGGGAATTTAGAGGTTTAAATGATAAGTTGTGCATAACAGCTAGTTAACTAGCTAACTCCTATTTCCGCATTTAGCCAATCAGTCTGATCCAGAGCTCGTGATCATGTCGTATTATATTCGTTAACCCTATCATATTTATTTAACGCCGGCTTTCGTCTATTTTTCTTTTTAGCCTACATTCCGGTATAAGTAAAAATATAATAATAAAGCATTAAAGGAGGCTAAATGTATCGTAAAAAGTCGTTACAAGACAAAGAAAAGTTTTTAAAAAAGTGAAGTAATTAAATAAAGATTGAAAAATGAAAAATTTGAAAGTAGGGTTTTGTGATGAGCAAAACGTGTGTCTGTTGGTCTGTCGGTCTGTCTGTTCCCCCTAATAACTTTTGACGGAATTGCCCGACTCGAAAGATTTTGTTTTTGCATCCGAAAGATCTCTGCGAGGACATCTCATTTCCTCATTTTGCATTTCATTTGAATAATTTTTCGTTCAATTTTGAACAGTTCAAAACATTTTAACATTAACCTATGGGCAAATTATGAGTTCCTATGAACAAGCTTATTGGAAGAAGCTCTCGGCGTTAAATATTTTTTGATTTGAACAACTGTTGTTCATTTTTGAACATTTCAAAAAAAAAAAAAAAAAAACATAGCGGTTGCGAAGAAATTTCAACCCTGTACAAATCGTGATCTAACAGATCGATTTGCTTGGAACAAACTTAATCGGAAAGATGTTATAACATAGAGCATGTACAGATACGAAGTTCAACCATAACTAAACGAGCCTATTTTCCTATGAAATTTTTTTGTCTGTATTTTAAAGGATATTTTAAAATAAATGAATGATTAAATGAATGATTAAATGAATGAGTGAATGAATGAATGAATAAATGAGAGAATAAATACATAAATGAGTGAATGAGTAAATAAATGATTGAATAAATGAAAGAATGAGTTAGTGAGTGAATGAATATGTATTAATCGTTGAAAAAGGTATATTTGAAGTAATTAGGAACTGAAGCTAAATGAGAAAAAAAGAGAGAGAGATGTCTAGATTATGAATTTAAAGTTGGGTGTATACGGGAAAGTAGGCTCCAATAGTTCCAAACGGAACTTCTTGTTATTTTTATTTAATGTATTTTTTTTTAAATTTATTGTTTCTAACATTAATATAATAAGCAAAAAACTTCGTATATGACTCTTAGTAAAGTAGTTTTACATCCACGGAAGAGAACCTTTTATTTTCTAAATGTTTCTACAATCTGATCTGTACGAAATTAGAAACTCTCGTACTTTACTAGTAACAATAGGATATTACAAAAGTGTCTTCCTCAGCTGTTGCATCTATTACTAAGCATATTTCCGTTGAGGGGACTAATCAACATGAAATTCCTTTCGCTGTCGGGCAAACTAAAGGAAACTCATCAGAAAATAACTTCAGTTTTCCGATAGATGATCATGATAATGATAAGTTCCGCATAGGAATCGGAAGCAAATCGTTAGTATTTGAGTGGAATGTTTTATTTTATTCCACATCTTTTCTTAGCATTACCCATATTAAAATCATTTATTCCCTGCACTAAGAATTTCCTTGGTCTTCAGGTGTACAAATTGTTATATACATGTATACTATATAAGCAAAAGTCACCGGACCTGCAAAAAAATTCAAAGTGAATAAAACAAATTGTTTGACTTGACAATTTGAACTTTATTCACGTTGAATCTATCAACTCATTAAGTTGAAGTTTGAAATAATAATAATGATTATTGGATAAAATGTGAGCTTATAAAAGAATTAATTTGTTACTGCGAATGCGCGAGGGATAACAATTCATAATTTCATACCCAAGTTTTCACGGCAACATATAAAAAATTGCCGTTTAATATTGTGAAACTTCAAAACGATTTCGACGACCTAGAGACTTGTATTTCAATGATTCTCGAAAAGATGTACGGTAAGTGGATTGTTCTCAAATCATTCATACCTTCTCGTATAGTAAACATATTTTTTTAAAAAATTAAATAAAAACTAACAATTTAATTATGAATACATACTGCCTAAAGGGAATTCCATTTAGGGTGAAAAACTGGCTGAAAAGAAAAGCCTCAACTGAAAAGAAAAACTGAAACTCTTGAAAACTTGAAATTTTACCTATACAAAAAATAATTTAACCTCAGTAGCACTGCTCTACCACCGGTTAGATGGAAACATCCGGTTTCTACACTGAAGTGGATAGCCTCATTACTTACTAAAGGTCACAGCTTCTGCTTCACAAATTTTAATTCCATCATAATAATTTAAAACCTTACGTGAGAATTACTTTAAAACGATTGATTCTCTTTTCAGCCACTGTTTTTTACTAGAAATACTATGTTTGCAAGAACAATTCCCAATATTTCAGAAGCAACATGAACCAAGAACCTAATCCCTTTCTTCCTGTTGGACTTCGTTATTTCGATTCGCTTTTACTGGCGTCTTGCCAATTTTCCACGTGAAACGACTTTGAATATTATCTAATAAACAAAATTTACTTTCCTTACTTCGAATTTAAGTGTAAAATTTAAAAAATTACTCGAACAGTACTTTTGCTCGTTTAATTAGAATTATTTTCATTCCTTTCCATCCTTTTGTTTTTATAGATTTGCGAAAAAAGAAGCATTTACCGAATAGTAAATTGTATACTACACGTAATAGTTTCTTCCGTGCTTCATGTTATTCTCCATTTTCTAGTGAAATAATTCTCATCTCGTTTTCTTCTAGAATGTTCCGCCTCCGGTTGAAACGAGACGTCTGGGTTTTTGCAGAAGATACGAAGTTCGAAGATTCCAAATCTTCCGTCCATTACGATAAAGCACGTGCCGTTGCCGGATACGTCGAAGGTCATTACATTAAGATTTTCTCTTTCTTTAAAGATCATTACCTTTTCCTTGCTGCAACTGCCAAGTACATTTATTTTAAATTTTGGACATTTTAATTCTTTTTCCACAGATGGACGCTGCAACAATGAAAACAAATGTCGATCGTCATTTCCATTTCATGAACTTTTTTAGTTTATTAAATAAAAATGAAGCAGAGTATTCTTAATGTTCCCTTAAAACTAAAAAATGAAGTTAAATACAGTAAACATTAATAACTTTTAGTTTATAGATTCATTTATTCCTCAGCCTTAAAATTTTTTTCTTAATTACACTGAGTAACAGAACCAGTTAGTGCTATCACTAACATTTCTTCCCAAAAAATAGATGGGTGTTTCTTATGTCCATTTGCACCAATTATCTCTAAATTTTCCTTTTTGGTCACTTAAGTTTCGTTCCACCGAAGGCAACGGCGATATTTCGCCTCCGTCGTAATAGACAGTTTCTATGGTTAGCAAATTAGCAGTGACGACAAATGTCTTCGTTGCATAATTAAGAAATCACGGTCTTCTGAGTAAAAGTCTCTTTTGGTGATGCATTAAGAAAACCAATCAATCAATACGAAGGCGTGGCTATTAAGTAACTTAGGACCAATAAAACACCCTGTCGCTGTTACGCTTGATGTACATGCACCCTTATTACACCCCTTTGATGCTTCTTGATGCCTTACTTGTTACAATGCCCTCAATTGTTTCAATGTGCAGAGGATGATATAAAAATTCTCATTGTTTCTAAAAAGAATAATAATACTTATTTACTTCTCTGATAATTTCATGCCATTTATCCTTTCGTTAAAAATTTTTCTCTTAATTTTGCTGACTCTTCGTTAATTTATTTTAAATTAATTTATTTCAGATTCATTTTGATTGCCTTTATTTGTAAATACTTACCTTTGTTTCCCCGACTGCGCACGTCAGCAAAATCAACGTTAACAGATTTACCAGACCAGTCCTTTTTAATTGTTTCGAAGCTTCCATTTCTCACAATTTGTCACTAATTATAGTGCAAATTTCAATTGCGTTGACTTTTCCTAATACACGGTAAGTAGGACACGTTAGTGCGATTGAAAGTTTTATTATAATTAGTAGGAACTTGGTGTAACGTGAAACTGTAGAAATGGTTGAAAGCGGCCTGGTAAATCTCGTGTCAATAAGGCCCGAATTTGCAACAAAAAAAAGAGAGAGGGAGAGTTAGATTTGCAGTTCTCCTTGAAAATTTGGACCTTGATTACGTTGCTTTTCTTCAACTAAATATGCGCCTTATCGGTGCACTATCATCATTTCAGCTTGTCCGTGTTCAATCAATTTACCATGTCTCTATCGGTCTCTATATAAATGTATTATTATCAAAAGTCTCAAGTAAGACTTTATTATGGCAATTGATTAGAGCTCTTCTGGTGATAGAAGCTATTGTAAATTTATTTAAAATTGCAAATTTATTTAAAAAATAAATTTGTGGCTTAATAAACTTTTATCTTAAATGTTTTTACCTCTCATAAAGCATTTTTTTTCCTCTAAAAAGTAAATTAGTAAATCAAGAAAATATGTAGAATAATAATTTTACCTATGCATTAAAAATAAACATAAGAATCCTTCGAAAGAGCTAAGGGGAGTACTTATGAGAATTTTATCTGAAAAGTGAGTAAATCTTCGCACAATTAGTAGTCAGTGCCAAAGACATTTTTTGAAACCTAACCTTACTTCCGCAGAAAACATGACGAATGGGCCAGAGAGTTTGTACTTCAACATAGTTCTCAAAATTTCCCCCGAATTTTCCATTGCATTATTATATCATAAAAAAGATTTCTTTTCTAATTGTGGTGTCTCAACTACAATCTGTATCAACTGTTCTGAAAAAAGATGTAGCTAAATCGATAAAAGCAGAAATATTTATCCAAAAAAAAAAAAAAGAGAATTACGATCACTTTTACCAAAACGGAAATTTGTCCTCATGCCAAGGAGTTAACTTAATCCCTCTCTCATCTTCTTCTTTTTCAAGATTTTTTTCCTTATGTCGTTTCTTTAAAATGATTTATGAGCTTAAGGACTTCATTTCTCATCTACGTTCTTTATTTCTTTATAAGAAAAATGAATGAAAAAAGAAAAGAAAATAGAAGAGCAGTTTAGCTTGATTTAATATGAAAACTGATCCTGGAAATCGTTTGAATCGATTCATATTGATTGTTAAAGATTTTCCCTTTTTTTCTTTTTTACTTTCTTTTCTTTCTTTTGCGTATTCTCTTTGGGAACATTTTTAAGTTCCTATTTTGTCTACAAAGTAAACAAATGCAGGAGCTAAGATTCAACTTATTATGGGCAAGGGCCCATGTAGTGGGGCTAGTGTGTACAATCTAGAATACCGATTCAGACAACATAATACAGCTCTTAAAATCTATATAAAATCTTAATAAAGGAACTTTCAACCTAAACAACATGTTCCATAACACTGTTAAACTTAATAAATTATATAGTGATGCACCTGAAATGTTTTTGTTATGAAATACTGCAGTTTGGTATGTCAGGAATCTGTTTCTGAGACGAACTTATGTGGTATGTGCATTACAAAATTCAAAAGGGGAAAAAAATGGGGGGAGGGGAAGAGAAAAGAACTAAAATAAAATGTACAAATAAAAATATTGTGATTTAT
Source organism: Octonoba sinensis (assembly GCA_038502835.1). NCBI lineage: Eukaryota > Metazoa > Arthropoda > Arachnida > Araneae > Uloboridae > Octonoba > Octonoba sinensis. Next base: position 125,636,634 of record CM076601.1, on the reverse strand, counting down.
TTACAAAGTTTTATTTGTGCCAATTGATGAATAGAATAATCAGTTTTAAATGTTAAACCCGTTTGCAAAAATACATTTTTCGTAAAAAAAATAAACTTTAGTGTGCGTTAACAATAGTGTTTATAAACTTAGAAAACTATATAACAGGCATTCTACCTCCTTGAACAATGTCTGGAATGTGCTTTTGAAAGCAATTTTCGGACAATTTCAATGTCTGAAAGGTCTGAAGGGCCGGACTTCTTGCAGTGTATGAGGAAAATTAAAAAAACGAATCTCCTGCCTCGATTTCTGTTTTCTCGCTTTATTTCCAGTTCTTAAAATTTTAATTCTTCAGTTTCCATGTCAAAAAATTTTGCTTACACCGTGATTCCAAATCATCTTCATGTTAAATTAACATTTCTACCACTGAGGGCTAAATAAGGCTGTTTAAAATGTCCACAGTACCCACGTGTCCACACCAGCCCCATGGTGCCAATTATAATTTATCGCGCAATACTGGTAAATTTAAGCCATGCGAAACCGTAATTAGTAGCAAAAGCAAAACCTGTAGTGATTATATTCATTTGTAACATACTATCCCTTTTCGGTTGAAATTTTCAATCAAAAATAGTAAAAATCAGCAGTTTAAAAAAAAATCAACGAAAATTCACTGAGAAACTTAAACTGGAAAATGACAGAATTATTCACGTTGTCCACACTAGCCTCCTTTTCCCCTAAATGAGCTTCAATTACAACGCTTTACATATCATTGCATCAAATCTCTAAATTGGGTAATCATTAACAGAAATTTTCTGTATTTAAAAATACATAAAAAGCTATAAAATACTCTTTAATCTTTTTTTGTTACATTAAATAAAATGCAAGAGCTAAGAAAGAGTTGTTCATCATTAATCTTTTTTTTTTCTTTCATGTAGGAGAAGAAAATTCATCTGTTCACGGAATTTTGCTAGATTCGGGACTCTTCGACGGCACAGTCCGGATTAAGGATGAAGAATATTATGTGGAACCAGCAAAAAATTATTTTTCTTCCCCTCAGCATTTTCATTCATTAATTTATAGATTATCGGATATTCAATTTCCTGAAACAAACAGGAGTTGTGTTTACGCTGTATCGAAAATTCGACATCACAATCGTAATAAACATCGCTTTCACCGTAAAAGGTCAAGTCGAAATAAAATATTGCTTTCAGCTGAACTATATAAAATTCCTGTACATAAATTTCATAAAAAGCGACTTAAATGGCGAAAGTCTTTTCACAAACACTCAGCAGACCAGCCTAACGGGGAAAATTTGTTCTACAGAAACTTTCCGCTGGAGCACCATGTGCCAGAAAAAGTGCTTGTAAAGCAACGAAATTATACAGAAAGGAATAAATTTCATTCCTCGGAATATTTTCCCAAGAATGTTGAAGAGAGTTTAAAATTTTGGTTTCTTCGCAGTTCTGTTTACGATTCCGACATAAGTGCCAACAATGAAAACATTACATCATCCGTTTCTAATCATTCTTCAAACTCATCGTCTTCAGAGTCGAATCCATTGCTGAAAGCAGATAGCTCCCAGCAAACAGGCGATGGAGGCGTCGTCCCCACTGTGATAGGGGACGCTTCTAAAGAAGGAATAGGACCATCTTTGGAAGACAAAAGCAGTGTTCCTTACTGGAGAGAACTGGATGCTTTGCACTACACAGAAGATGGTAGAACAGGTAGTTCAGAACCTTATGGAGTGCGGTCTATTCAAAGGACCCAGTGGACGGAAGACAGAGGACAAAGACACGTTGCCGTGGATCGCAGGAAGAGTACGTGTCTGCTCTACCTCCAAGCGGATCATTTATTTTACCAAAAGATGGGAAATGAAGAAGCATGCATTGATGCCATGACGAGACACGTGCAACGGGTAAACAGCATTTATAGAACAACCGGTGAGTACAACTTTCTTGAATCACTTTGTTCCCCGTAAACTATACCGTGTGGCTGATCCACCGACAATAAGCAGACGTATTTGTTAGATAGACTTTCTGTAGCAGTTTTTCTATATCTGTAACTGGGAAGTAAAGACTATCCACTATGTCACACTCAAAAAAAAAAAAACTTTTCAGGAGATGTATTTAAAGATTTTCCGTGATTATTTATTCACTGAATTGTCAGTTTTTGCTTTTTTTTTAAATGAAAAATTGCTTATTATAATCTTTCGACTTTTAACTCGTTACATTTTATGGTAGCTGTTTTTTTTTTTACGTTATCAAAGGGAGGTATGTCCATTTTTTCGGTGGATATGTACAAAAGTAGTCAATTCCCTAAAAACTTCTGTGTTGGACTATGTAATAAGAAGAATACTATTCATAATATCTTTATACGTAATAGAATACTATTTACTCGTATAGTACTCGTAAAAGTACTGTTTGCGATTGCATTTCAAGAACTTGTAAGATCTTGTAAATATTATACGAAATGTATGTTCTGTATCGAGTTAAATTTACTGAAAGACTTGAGCTTAATGCCGGACAACTGGGTAGCAGATAACGTTGTCTTATCGAAACCCCAATTTAGTGCGATATCGTCTTTTGATTGATTGACTTCAGGATAAATATTTCAAAGTGTGACTCAAGTTGTCAACCCTGAAGCAATGCTTGCAAAAGTGCCAGTCATACCGTGAAAGTTATACCAGTTATACCATTGCTGACTTGTGTCCTTTTTTTTTTAAATGACACAAGTTAGCAATCGTACATTTTATACACGTCCCCTTAAACGTTTTCGTTTATTCGTCACTGTCTTTATTCTGTTAATAAGCATATTTAGATGTTAGTAAGGTTATTCTTAGGTAAAAAATTTAAAAGACCATAAAAAAAAATTTAAAAATGAAATAGATGAAAACTTTGTCAGTAATAAAAATTTTAGATACTTTATCAATCGAAAAAGAAACTAGATTTAACTTAATTACAAATACAATTTTTTGCTTTCTTATAAAATAGCTTTTTTCACTTTAGTTTTATTTGAATTTGTTTCCATTATGTAAAACTAAAAAATCCTCATGTGAAGGAGCAACGAAAAGGGGGAAAAAAAATTTTGGTGAGCATGAGCACGTTGTTTCTTTCATTTCAATTCTAAGTGCGTAAAAAAAGTTTTTCAGATACATCCATTTTGTATTTCAATATTGATAAAAATAAAAGAATGTATTATTCCACTAAGCACTAGTGGGGGAAAGAATTTCCTTCTTCTTGGTATTGAAAAAGCTTAACAAAAAGAAACAGTTCGTTTGAAGTACAAAAAGAAAAATAATTTTTCCCCTTGTTTTATTATAACTTTCCAGGAATCTGATAAATCTTAAAACATTCATCTTTCGAGCGAAGAGTTGAGTTGCTGCTGTTGTTCCTCTGAGCGTGTAACGACTGTGTACGCAAACTAATCAATGCAGTGGAACATGTTCGATATCCAGCCCCCTTTTTTTTTTCATTTACCCCAAACGTGTTTTTCTCCCTTCGTTTCTATTTTCTTTTACTTTTTTATATGCAAATCGGAAAAGTTATAAAGTTTGAGCGTTTTTATAATGGCAGCTTTTTTCTTTTTCTGCAAAGGTTTATTATTATCGCTGATATGATCTGCGTTTTGTGATGCAAAATGCTTCTTCATGCTTTCCTGTTTATCGATTGTTCGTTCGTTTGAGTAGAGGTGTGAGTGATTTATTATAATTCTGGACTTTCAAATTGTTCCTTGCTTTGCAATATGCTTTTATTTTGCAATCCCAAAACATATCGACTCTTTTTTCCGTAAAAAGCATATCGCTTTAGCATAGATATTTTGCAATGTTTGCGTTTTCTAGGAGTGAGCAGTTAGTTCAAATCTTCAATCAAAACCAAAAAGTTTTTCCAGAGCTGAACAAGTCTAAAGTCTGGCATAACTTCATCGATTTTGTAATCTCTCTCTTATTTAGCTTGGTTCTAAATTGTTTCAAACATACCTTTTTAATTGTAACAGCAGTTATCTGAAAACAAAACATGTCTCTTTTATGCAAAAAGAAAAACTATTATTAGTTATGAAAGAAACAAATTCATCCTCTGCAGCTGTTAGAATAATTACATGTCAGTAATGTCAATTGATTAATGCTTTTACTGAGAAAAGTTTAATGAAGTTCAGTCTATTCAGTTATGTAAACGTACTAACGTAGGAAAAGCAAAATGTAATGCTTATTTACAACAAAAATTCCTCCCAATACAAAATTTCAAAATTGAGCAGATAGAAATAAACAAGTAGTAAAAACAATTTGTATGTAGTACTTTACAAAGGCTCTTAATTTTAAAGAGGATTTTGCAATCATTTATTCCATCAGTTCTTTCTTTTACTTTTTTTGTTTTTGTTTTTTTTGTTCGGTAACCGTTGGCAAACAAAACTATCTTAGATAATCATTTGTATGATAAGAGATGTGATGCCGTACGACAAAGTGACACATAAACAAGTAAAAATTATTCAAACTAAAGCTTTCCGAAGCTTTGTACGTAATAGTAGTTCGCTTCATGAGACGTTGTACTGGGCAGTGGAACCAATTTCCACCCATGTTATTGATAATGCAATCCACTTTCTACACCAAAAGTTAATCTCCTAATAACCCCAAAATTTCTAAGCAAATTCACTATATTTCTAATATTATTCGGAAGAAAAATCCCGTTGCCGTATAGCACCATCGATATTTTACTGTTCGACTCAAATTGATCATTGAAAGCTCTTTATTCGATGAAGCACATATGGTTTAAAGGTCACAGATTCTAAAAATGACTTCTGTAACATGCCTTCCCAAATTTTTGACAAAAACATTTATTACAACGAACTAAATATTTTACATTGTCATACAACTAATCAAAAATTGTTTCTGATCAAGTCGACTAGTTATAAGGGATCATTCATAAATGATATCACGCTTCGAGGGGGGAGGGGGTTCATGAAATTGTGACAAAGGGAGAGGAGGGGGTACGAAGAAGTGTGACATCATGCTTATGCAACATAGCGTGCCATATGACAAAAGGGGGAGGGGGATGTGTTGAAGTGTGACATTTTGTGACAAAGGGGGAAAGGGGCCAAATATATGGGAAAAAACGTGACATCACTTATGAACAGTCCCTAACGACTTTTGAAAGAAAATTGATTGACTTCCCTTCAAGATAAGGCTACTTCACATTCGATATAACGACTGTGAAGGAACACGACTCTTTATATACACAGTGTGTCAAAGAATTTTTAAAACTATGTTTATAAAATAAAATAAAAACTAGTAATTCTATTTTTTAAGTATTTTTATTCAAAATAAGCACCTTCGGCTTCAATATCTTTGTTACAGCGGTTTAACAACGATGTTCCAGCCCACATTGTAGTGGACTGCTTCCAAAGCTCGCGTCGAAACTGTTTGTACACAGTGTGTCAAAGAATATTTTAAAACAACAGCTGAAACTAAGCTTACAGTGGCGCTATCTGTGTTATCGAACATTCGTGAAACTCCTTAACTATCCGCTGATCCACTGCCAAAACCTCAGTTCATTTGTTTACTATTTTTTTTTTTTTTACTTTGATGACATTGACACTATACAAACAACTTCGACACGAGCTTTGGAGGCAGTTTCACAGTGTGAGCTGGAACAGGCATTCGAATGGTTCTTAAACCGCTGTAACAAATGCATTGAAGCCGACGGAGCTTATTTTGAACAAAAATACTTAAAAAAATATAATTACTAATTTTTAATTTATTTTATTAACTTAGCCTTAAAATTTCTTTGACACACTGTGTATAAAGACCCGTATAACGGGCCTGGATCAGACGAGTAGGGATTTTTTCATCTTTGCAAATTCGGAACGTTATAGAAAAAAGAAAAATACCCTTCATTGAAAAGTATTGACAACCTTTCTTTCAGAAACAGAGATTCTCACACACTGTCCACGTGACGAACGTACTTTTCTCTAAGCCAGCGTTTCCCAGTGCGGTGCAAGGGGGTTCGCGAAAAAAGTATTGCAATGGCGGATTTTTTTATCACTAACGTAAATGAAAAAAAAAAAAAAAATGAAATAATAAATTTACATTATTAAAAAGGAGAACAAAAATGATTTTTTTAATACATTGTTTTCCAGATAATGCAGGGAAGTAGTGAACTGGCATACATACAAAATTTGAAATGAATTATTTCTACTTATGCCGGATTTCTAATTTGGATCCCAGTCAAATTTATCATTTCGGTACCAATCTGGATCACAAATTGGAACCGAAAGATATTTACTGAATTATTTTAAATTTTAGAACGTATTTTTCTCCTACCATTTCCCACTTCTTCCTCGCAAGCGCGAAGAACGGGTCGGAAACATGAAATTTTACTCCGTAAAATGTAAAATTTTGCATTATTTTAGGCTAATTTTTCATTTTGGAAAGCCTAAAGTGTAACCAAAAGATATTTATTCATTAATTTTAAATTTGGACTCATTTATCACACTTTATTCCATCTTTCTGCATTATCGCAGTATCACAATTAGAAATTTGAAAACATTTTTTCTTTAAAATCATTTTACATCATTTTCTTTAAATTTCCAAAACTTTTCCGAATTTTGTTCATTTCAACCGGAAAGTGGAACCTATCGGGAAAATAATTTAAATTTTTTTTAGGAATACATATGTTTACTGCGCTAATAATAATTCAAAAGAACAACTATTAAAAAAGTAATATTCATTTTTAAAAAATGTTTGTAGCTGTATTTTAGTTTTTATTTAAACTTAGATGATTTACAATAATTATGTTTTCATTTCTTGTTATGAAGTATTGTACAACATGGAAAATAGATGTGCTAGTAAATTTTGTAGTTTTGTCACCCGTTACTAACGACTACAGAAAGGGGTTCGCCATTTTCTTTCGGACCTTAGAAGGGGTTCGCAAAGGAAAAAAGGGTGGGAAACACTGCTCTAAGCATAAAATGCATTCTAGATTTTCGTACAATACTTACTTCAATTGCTCACATCTTTATTTTTTAATCCAGTTCCCATAAAAGTCTATTTTGTCTATTAATTCTTCTTATACAATTAAGGATTTACAACGCATTTAATAATACAATTAACTTTTTAAACTCAGAAAACTTTCCAAAAACCAAAATCTTTCATCAAATCTAAAGGTTATATCGTATCTTCTTAATTATTATTTTTAATGTATTTAATTCAAACTTTTATTTGATATGAAAAATTTCATGCACTTCACGTTGCATTACTGTGCCATTTGAAAGTAATGTTTTATTTAGCCAAATTTAAAGAACGATGAGGCATTATTTGAATATTATTTTCGATTCGTTTGATACAGCGAGTATCTTATATATAAGCGGCTTAAAATGTTTGTTGCCAATAGCTTATTGGTTGCTCAGCATCATGTGACTTCTGCGAAATCACGAGGGGAGTGAAACAGCGTGTGATAGGAAGCGTGTCACGTGTCCTAGCAACCGTACATCATATCTTATCAATGCAGTTGCCATTGTTGTAACTAATGTAACAAATATACTAATAATAATCAAAACGTTTCTCTAGCATATTGAGTGAGGCTTCGCTGTATTTGCAATCTCCGTTAAAAATTAATGTACACGCGAATTTAATTTAATCCTTTCTTTCTTTTTAATTTATTTATTTATGGTCTGCGCTTTTCGTATCTTTCTTATTAGAGTGGCAGCGCTCTTTTTTCCCAGTTTCGTTTAAACTTTTGTTTTGAAAAGCATAATAAAATTTTAAATAAGTTCTTTCGATGATAAATATATATTTTTCACAAACAATTTGATTACATAGTAAATAAATATATAGTAGTGTGGGGTAGTAAGCAAAGAGGCGTCCTCGCAGCCAGACTTGGGTAATTCAGTTTGAATTAGCAGACACCTTTGCACAAATCATTTTAATTACAATTTATAATATCTAGAACAGCGGTCATTTCGTATGACCGCCGGGCTTCTAGTTTAATATAACGACCCAAATTGTGAAGTCCGAATGAAGTCGTCGTATTGCGAGATTTATACACAATTTTAGGTCTACTCTTCATTCTTATTAAACATTTTCTAGTTCACTTTGATGCTTCTCCGATCTCGTTTCCCCTTTAGTTCCCCTCCCCTGGTTTCTCGATTAAAAGTATCCTACAATTTCAGTCAGATAACACACTGACATCCCATTTTTCTTGGTAACTTCTCTCGATATCACGAACATCCTGGAGAAATTTTTCAGCCTCTTCTTCACTGTAAGCGCCGCTTTCAGGAAAGAAGTCAATATGAAAGTGATAGAAAGAACATTCACGGTCTTCTTAAATCCTTCAGTTTCGTAAGTTGATTCTGTAGTAAGGGTCTTTTGTTTCCGAAAAACTTGTGCACTACTTTCTTGAAAGTGTGTCCCACGCGTCTTTTCCCTTTTCTATCATTGTTTCCAGAAAAGGGGATCAAGTAAAGTTTTCTTATGTTAAATTAAACGATGGAATTTTCACCCAAACTCCCTTTTTAGCCTACTTTCCCGTAAAAGTAAAAAATAATAATAATAAAGCATGAAAGAAGGCTTAATGTATCGTGAAAATATCGTTAGAAATCAAGAAAAGTCAAAAATAAGTTAAGTAATTAAATAAAGATTGAAAAATAAAAAATTTGAAAGTAGGGTTTTGAGATGGGGAAAAAGTGTGTCGGTCGGTCTGTCTGTCTGTCTGTCGGTCTGTCCCCCCCTAATAACTTTTGAACGAATTGTCCGATTGGAAAAATTCTTTTTGCATTCGAAATATCTCGGCGAGAACATCTCATTTCCATATTTTACTTTTTGATTTGAACAATTTTTTGTTCAATTTTGAACAGTTCAAAAAATTTTAACATTAGCGCCTATTTGTGAAAATGAAGCAAATTTTGTAAACTCTGGGTACAAGATATAAGTTACCATGAACAAGCTCACTGGAAGAAGTTCTTGACGTGAAATATTGATCTGAACAATTTTTGTTCATTTTTGAACAGTTCAAAAAAAATTAACATACTGCCTACGGGGAAATTTCAATCCTATATAATTTCTGATCTAACGGACAGATTTGCTTGGAACAAACTTTATCGGAAAGCTCTTATGACGTAGAACATGTACAAATAGAAAGTTCATCCAGAACTAACGAGCCTATTTTCCTATGAAATTTTTTGATCGGGATTTTCAAGAATATTTTTTAATTAATGAATGATTAAATGAATAAGCAAAAGAATGAATGAATAAATGAGTGAATAAATACATGAATGACTTAATAAATAATGGTTAAATGAATATGTATTAACCGTTGAAAAAGGTATATTTGAAGCAATTAAGAACTAAAGCTAAACGAGAAAGACAGAGAGAGAGAGATAGCTGGATTATAAATTTGAATTCGGGGTATACGGGAAAGTAGGCTCGTATAGTTCTAGACGGAACTTCTTGTTTAATTTGACTTCATTCAATTTCGAGAACTTGGAATACAGATACCTAAAATAATCCCTATTCATTTGCAGTGATTTTATAAAATGCTTCTTGATCCCCCAATTTAATATGAAGAGAAGAAAGTAGTAACACTTTTTCTGGGGGAACCACAAAAAAAGATGACCCCCTAAAAATTGGCCAAATCCTTAAAAGATTTCAATGGCGCAGTTTGCGCCATGAATTTTCCTTACTGTTCCTGTGATTTTCACTGTGATACATTGGTGCATCCTGTGATTTTCATTGTGAGCATTGCAAAATACTTTTTAAGCAAACGTTATTTTCCCCATCTATTTTGACAGTTCACTTGCAGTTATCATTAATATTATCTACTTATTATCGAAAATCATCTTCCATTTCCGTGAACGACCCTGCGCAATCTCCTTGCCCTACAGGAGAAAAGTGAAAAATAGCTGTCTGGACTTGATTCCTGCTGTCGTTTAAAATTACAGCATGACAATTAAATAGTGATAGATATACATACAGAAGGAATGTAGTCTATAATATTCACCAAAAGTTTGACAAAAAATTAACGTTTTCATTCTTTTTTATCATGTTTTCCAATTATATGCCAACTCTACCGTGTTTTCGTGTTTCTTCGGCTGATGATTCCTTCTCTATTCCGATGACTAATTTTGGCGACCTGCTTTTTAGAACAACGAAACATTTAGAACTTTTTCTCTCAGATGCACAACATTTTCTATTCATCATTTGATGCAACGACATTAGTTTCACTCCTAAATTTTATTTGTGTCAAAAGTACTTCGTGGCAAATATGAATGATATCCACGGTACCTGTATCGAATTCAAAAAATAAATCTGATATAAAGTAATGCTGAATTTTGTTGGAACCTTTCTTAAATGGTGGGTAATTTTTTAAATATTATTTTTATTATTATTATTATTATTATTATTATTTTAACTGAAATAAAATACTTCATTAATTGTTGATATAAGTAAATTGAGCTGTGAAACGGCTCCAAAACTTGAAAAGTTCTAAGTTCAAAATAAATTATTCCTTTACAATAATAATCGCAAAACGATAATATTGGTGTCATTAACTGCTTTCAATAATCTTCTTATTTTTTAATGTTCCCGAGAACAATTGCTTTTTTATGTTCTGTAATGTAAAAAAAGATCGTAAAAATCTTATTTTATCGAACTTCTTACCATTATCCTGAAAAGATATTCGTATATCTTTCCTTCTTTCATGGTTGTTTCTTTTTCAGAACCCTTCTAAAATAACTAACTGCTACTTCTAAACAAAGAAAACTAATACACAGGAGCCATTTTATTTGAGAATTCCTTCGAACAACCATTATACTTTGTTTCCAAAATTAGAATTCATCTCTCCTCTCTTTCTCTTTATTTCTGACATCTCTTTCTTGATTTATATTGTTCTTTTATTTGTCCTTTGATAGCTGCTTTAATTAAAATGCTAGTCATTAATGAAAAGTCGAAAAGCCGCAATAACTGTTAGTTTCTAAAGTGCCATTTTGCGAAGTGAAATAATATCTTGTAATACCATTATCATAATGATCACTGCCTGGTACCGTTAGAAATTATGAATGAAACATTTTACGGGGTAATTTGCAATTATTCTGCGAATACTTTAATGTTGTGCTTTCAGGTTAGTATAATCACTTAATTTGGGTAAACTCAAACGAGTTCAGTCCATTACTTTCAGTTTTTAACGACTGTTTTCTTTCTTACCCGTTGCCACGTTAAAGTTAATGCTTTTTTTTTTTTTTTTGTTTCCTTTTTCTCTCTCATCCAATTTTAGAATTGCGGCTATTTTTTTTCAATCTTTCATTTTGGTATTTACCATTTTTAGAATAATTAAGTGTGAAACAAGCTGTTTTATGGAAATAACACTGAAATTTTGAGCATTAAAATGTTATACATATGTTAAAGTTATCTGCTAGTGAATAGAAAAGTTGTGACTGTTCTTTACATGAAAATTTGAACAAAATGATTCAATTACTTTGGAGCGAAATTTCTAAGAAGCTTTGCATTTTTCGGAGCAGGGTTGGCAAGTTTTTGCCATAAGCGGAAAAAACCGTCCCGCCAAAAATAGGTTTTGCGACCCCAGTGAAAAAAATAAGATTCACTGTGTCCGTTTAATTCCCGCTCCCCCAAGTTAAAAGCAAACTAAAACATCTGATAAAAGAAATATTAGTTTCAAATAATGTCATATTTAATTTGAACACTAAGTTAAATGACAATAACGTATGCATTATAGTATTAGAAAAAAGCATTTTATGAAAAAATACTCAATTTTGTGACAAAAGTAAAATGAAACTATTTTTTAAAATTTATAGTAAATAAATAGATAGAAAATTAAATGAACTGTTAATTTTGTTTTATCCAGTTACTTTTCCACTTTCTACTGAAAAATTTCAAAATGGAGTACAATACTTGGGGTTGGGTAGGTGGCTGTACTTTATAACTGTTGTTATGATGTAGACCAGGGGTCCCCAACCCTATGCCCGCGGGCACCATGGCGCCCATCGATTGGTCTAGGTGCGCCCGCTGCTTGTATACAGCGATAAAATAGTTCAGTTTTCCATTTTAAACTAGAGAACAATTAGAATCTAAAGTATATGAATAAAGGGCCATATAACTATGAATAACCCTATAATGATAAATGACAATGAATATCATAAAACCAAAATATAGATTACAACTTACAGATGAACACCTTGATTGCTTGCGAGCAGGAATTTCATCGTATTCTCCCAATTATGAAGCGCTGGCCAGTGAAATGCAATGCAAAGATCACATTGACTGTATCTTTTATATTTCATAAATAATTTTTATACTTCGTATGATTTGCAAGCAATTTAGTAATCTTTTATTTTACACAAGAAAATTAATACTAATTATATTCATATGTTAAATTAATTTTTAAATTAAATTTTTTGTGCATTATATGTGATGTGTATTATTAACTATGTCCACCAACTATAAATTTTTCTTGAAAAAATAAATGGTGCCCGCCATTCGACCGATTTTCTGGTACGTGCTCTTTGGTACGAAAAGGTTGGGGACCCCTGATGTAGACAATACCGTTGGCGAATTTGAGGATTTGAATGGTAAAGACACAGAAAAATGAAAGTGATGAAAGCAACTATTTGTTCTTTTTTACAAACGCAGAATAAAGAAAATGACTCAAGTTGCCTTACGTAAGACATAACATAAGTCTTTTCATTGTGTAATTTTCAATTAATTTTAACTATTTTTTGAATTTGTAACTTAAACATTCATTAAATAGTTGTTTTAACTATAGCATTTATTAATTAGCAAAATAAAGGTATTCAATAACACTCAAAAGATAATTTGATAAATTAGGTCTTTATTAAATTACATACCTTAATAAGTATTTTTGCAGGGGGTTTTCCCATTTTTGCCCTGTTTTTTCCCAGTTTTTGCCATTTTCCTGGCAAAAGTCTCTTGTATGTGAAACGAAAGTAAGCATCCGTTTTATGTTACTAGCCGCATTATGTTACTAACGGATGCTTTTGGTAACATGATGCTGTTAGTGGATGTTTAGAGTACCTTAACGTGACTGGTTGATGCTGGCAGTAAAGACGCTTTACCTCCCTAATTATTATTACAGAGGAGCTATAGAAGCGGATCCATGATTTTGGTTTCTCAGGTTAAAAAAAAATTATGTCGTCCTGATACCTCTAGAATTTGTCTATGTAAATGAAGGTGCTTTCTGAAAGTGTTCTCTTAAATCCACATATTTATGAATACGTATGCTATTTAAAAATATATATGAAAATTGAAAACTACTATAAGAAAGCTCAAAAATTTTGAACTCTTGAAGAAACTTTTGTTAATTTAATAAAAGCACGATGAAACAACTAGCTATACACTGTTCTAACACTACAACTGTGGGTAAAATGATTGCAAGAGATGGAAGAATTTCGATTTTCTCAAAGGGAAAAGCTTTTTTTTTTTTCATTGTAATAAGAATTAGAAATAGTAGTCATCTTGAAGTACGTCCTTGGTCTCTCTTTCTTGTTCACTCTTTATGTATGCATCTGTATTACTTCATATTTGCATCTCGATTCCAAAAAATTCAAGATATTTTTTTTAGAATGATTAGTGTAATGTATTCCGCGCCCAGATCATTGCATCCTCATTTTTCAAAGAAATATCTGTAATGTTGGGCAGGGGCGGACTGGGAAGAAAATTCGGCCCGGGCATATTTCAAACAGACCAGCCCTTGGAAGGGAAGGTATTTTGCAGATTGCAGGAACTAAAAATATTGTCAGTGAATATGTCGATATGTATTAAAATATTAAATGTTCACGCGATAGTTATTTTTCTTATTCAGCATGGAAGTGTAATGATACGTAATACTGTGTAGGACCCCAAATTCGGAATCTCAAAAGACCCAAAACCTGGAACTTCTTCAAAAAAAATCAGGAAATATTTTGCGCCGTGTTTTTTTTTTTTTTTTTTGGGAAATATGTCATTTTAAAAAGAAGGAAAATAAAATGCAATGAACATGTTTAAGATCGGAAATGTGCAGTTTCCAAAAAAGTTATTTGTCGATTTTCTGAAAAGGGTTCGTTTTTGCGATTAGAATTAGAGTAGAGTGTTATTAATTGTTGCTTTAATTGTGAGTTAATATCATGAAATTTTGCTTTTTTTATTTCTTGTTTTATTACATTTATTTTTTTTAAATGAGCTCTAATTTTCTCGCGATACAGAACATTCGCGAAATTGAAATTCGGCGCTTCTCGCATTTTCCCGATCGTCTGATCTTTTACTGGAATTAAGTAACTAGAGAATATAGAATCATATCAGAAATTACCAGAATTCTTTTCTTTTATTGTTAAGAGATTAAAATAATATTGGGAAAAGTCTAGGTTTTTCGATGTTTTGCCTTCGAATGTAAGCCAACTCCAACTTCGTTTTCTGTGATAATTTCATGACTTATAGGCGAGTGTATACGATAACCAAAGCTGTTAACTGAAGCTGTTTCAGGGGAAAATGGAAGAGAAAAATACAATATTATGTTGAAAATTAAACACTGATCAAGTTTACGGGTCTTGGGAAGGAAGGTGAGTTAACGAACAAGACAATTTCTGAATCTCCAGTCTGAGTGAATACAATGGAAAGAATATAACTGTTAAGTTAATCCAAATGTTTAAAAAAATTGCTAAGGCAGAAACTTAAATATGCAATAAAACAATAATACCTTTAACAAAAAACATTTACAGGAATAAAATTTTTCGTCACATAGAACATAGAACTATTTTTAATCTCAAAATATAACTTTTTTCCTATTATCATTTTTAGCCTACTTTCCCGTCAAAGTTTTAAGCAAAATTAATAAAGCATGAAAGAAAGCTAAATGTATCGTGAAAATATCGTTAAAAATAAAGAAAAGTTAGAATAAGTGAAGTAATTAAATAAAGACTGGAAAATGGAAAATTTTGAGATGGAGAAAATGTGTGTCTGTCTTTCTGTCTGTCCCCCCCCCCCCCCCCCCAAATAACTTTTGCAGGATTTGTCCGATTCGAAATATTTTTTTTTTTTTTTTTTGAATCGAAAGATCTCGGCGTGGGCATCTCATTTCTACATTTGACTTTTTGATTTGGCAATTTTTTCGCTTAATTTTGCATAGTTCAAAAAATCTTAACATTAGCGCCTATGGGCAAATTATGTGAACTCTGGGCGTAGGATCCAAGCTCCTATGAAGAAGCTTACTCGAAGAAGCTCTCAGCGTGAAATATTTTTTGATTTGAACAACCTCTATTCATTTTCGAACAGTTAAAAAAAAAAAAAAAAAAAATTAGCATAAACCCTACAGGGAATTTTCAATCTTATATAAATCATGATCTAACAAACGGATTTGCTTAGAACAAACTTCATCGGAAAGATTTTATGACGTAGAACATGTACAAATACGAAGTTCAATCGGAACTAAGGAGTCTATTTTCATATGAAATTTTTTCATCGAGATTTCTAAGGGTATTTTTGAATGAATAAATGAGTGAATAAATTCTAAAATAAATAAATGAGTGAACGAATGGAAAAATAAATAAATGAGTGAATAAATGCATGAATGGAGTAAATGAATGACTGAATAAATGAAAGGATGAATGATGAGTGAATGAATTAACCGTTGGAAAATGTATTTGAAGTAATTAGAACTAAAGCTAAATGGGAAAGAGAGATAGCTGGGATTATAAGTTTGAAGTTGGTTTTTAACGGAAAGTAGGCTCGTATAGTTCTGGACGGAACTTCTTGTTAAATAATGCATTAGTACTAAAAGCGGCAAAAATAAAGTTACCTTCAGGAAGTGTCTAATGAAACTAATTCTGATTCAGCAGATTCTACTTCTTCAGAGGACATCAAATTCTCTTCTTACAACAATCATCATCAATTTTCTCTTTCGAATTAAAAAAGTTTGTAATAGGTTTATGCTCGCTTCAATATTGCCTCTCATTCAATGCACTTTCCTAGATATATTGGGTTGGAATTCTGGGAAAAACAATGCGCAGGGCAGACCGACCCACCGATGCATAAGGGGTGGGGGAGGTGGATACAGCTTTCACGAGAGGAAAGTGGGTGGGCTCGAGCTCATGGTAAAATATTCATACAACAATCTACAGGCAAAGTAAACGACCATTTGGGAAAAACCCATTTAAATTAGAATAGTTTATGCTTAAAGAATGTGAGAAAATAGCCTTTTTATGGCTACAGTACCATTTGTTAGGGGAGAGGAGAGATTGAGAAAGAAACTCGATTATTTTATCTCCCACTATCTCCCATCTTCGTGTTCTGCGCATCTGTTTCTGTATATGCAGCTGAGGCGTTATTATTGAATGGTCAGTAGTGATTGGGGTTAAGTTGAAAGTGGAGAGCAATTAACGCAATCCCCTGTGGTGTTTGAAAGCACCTTCTTAAAAGGAAGAAGTCATAAAAGGGTCTTTCTTCCGCTCTGGGCATGAAACGTAGTAAGAAACTGCTGATAAAATTGTTAAACTAAGGAGCATTGTGAACAGTCATGGGCAAAATTCTAGATTAGATAAATTTATTGTTAAAAGTTCGGATTGCTGACATTTGAAAGGTATTTCCAGCTTCCTTTTTTTAATTCTAATAATGTTTTTTTGCTAGTCTTGTGTGTGTCCACTTTCATTTTCAATTTTCTTCAGACTAGAGACCCATATCTAATATTAGTAGGTCTCATAACTGCAAGAGTTGCACTGAATATATTCTAGTTATAAACTCGACTGCGGATCAAAACCTTCCCGAAAATGCTGCCAAACTAAAGATTTTCCAACATTTTTCATGCATTTTAGCTCACCAAAATTTAATCTCAACTGGAGCATTTCATGATAGTTTAAAAATATATATATTCTTTACTTAAAATTAAAAGATAATCATTAAAACCAATTGCGTTAGCAACAAAAAGTCTACATTTAATCGATGTACTATATAAGATTATTTCGGGTTCGGACTTGCGAGGTATTTAGGGGAGAAACCGCTAGGAAAGTGGTACGATTAGGGGTGCAAGTTTGTCACTCCGTGAATTCCCTCGATTTTTAAAGCTGTTTCCTAAAATCTGCGATTTTTTAACAAATACCACGATTTGTGCACAAATTGTTTAAAATTTGAGACTTATTTTGTTTTTTATTTACACTTTAACGGCAATTTATACTGTTCTGAAGTTTTAAAATGTATAACAGATGTACCAAGCTTTTAGAAGAACTCATCAATAGAAAAATAACTATAAAACTAGTTATAGATAATTCCACTCATGTTTAGAGGAAGTTTTTGATCCAAATCAATACAAATATTTAAATGTTTTTAACGAAGTTGATAGTTGTTCCATTGTTAACAATAACTCTATGATACCTACCTCCCCCAATGAGTTACACGTTGAAGGAGGGTAATTCAATTCTGGAAATTGAAGAGAGAAAGTTTTCCCAACCTGTCCAAAGTGGCAATCCGATGTTTGTCAGTTCCGACGAATAGCGCAGATGCTGAATGGTCCTTTTCTACACATAAAAACGTGTTAAGTGATAACGACGAAACATTAAAGAAAATAATTTCATTATGTACAATATTTTGCGCCAAAATTCTGTACATTTAATTAAATACCTAAATATTGCATAAAATTGAAAGAAATAAAATTATTCCTTTTTTATTTAAGAAAATAAATTTAATTGCAGATATTCTAGTTTTTATTACATTATATTTGTGTTCTCGCGAACATTTCGCGTAATGTGCCGCGAATTTCCGGCTCTTTTTTTCTGTTACAAACTTGCAACACTAGGTGCGACCTAGTACGACTCTATAACTCAAAGACCCCAAAATTGCCTTTTTTTCGCATTTTATCGCGCTTTTTTTTTTTTTTTTTTGGCAGTGTTCACTCTATTTAATTGTTATTAAAAAACATATTTTTAGAATAGTATAAAGCGTAAAGAGAGTTAAGGTCTCAGAAAAAGTTTACGGACACCAACATTTCGGTGGGGTCCCTCTATGTCTCTAAGTATCTAAGTCAAAATTCCGGGGGGGGGGGGGGGCGAGGGTTCTACCCCCCCCCCCCCTTATCTACACCAGTGACCAAAAATACTATAAATGAGCAAAATGCTAATAAAAACTTCCAGAGCAAATTATATGAGCTCTGATGCTACTTACTACTTTTTTTGAATGAGAACCCAAAATCCGGAAAATTCCGAAATCTGGAAAGATGGCAGTCCCGAGACTTCGGATTTCGAGGTCCCATACTGTATATAAATTAGCTGTTAACAACCGCAGCACTTTAGGGCGCTGGGCAGTGAGACAATCGGCTGAGACAACTGGCCGGAGAGAAATTCTCTGGGGCCGCCCCTGAGAATTTGCATCACCTGGATTGAGAAATTCTCAGGGCCGTATTTTGTAGCTTGTAGGGATTAAAAATATTATCAGTAAGTATGTAGATATGTATTTGAATAATATTAAGTGTCTACAAAATATAGATTAATTTTTCTTATTCACCATAGAAGGGCAATAATACGTAATATCTTAATTAGCTGTTAATAGCTGCCATCCGTTGCGCCGTGAGGCAATCACCTCGCCGCCTTAGCCTCTTCCGCTTGCACTGCTCAAAATTAAAAACATCCATTTTGCGGCTCTCAAAAGTTTGCATAACAGACGGCTGCCTAGGTTTTCTATATGGACGAGCCGGCCCTGAGAATTTCTCAAGCCTGCCCCGAGAGCTCGTCCATATAAACGACTTTGGCGGTAGCCTAAAGCTCAAAACTGATGTATTTATTTTTTTTATTTATTTATTTTCAAACTTTAAAAAAAACATAATCATTTTTGCTCTTCAGGCAGCCGTTTAAGTTGTCTATAAGGGACCAGCCGGCCCTGAAAAATTCTGCCCCCCCCCCCTTGTGGCCCTACGGCCAGACCCTAGAGATTCTGCCCCATTGCTGCATTGCACTCTCTAAAGCCCGGGTTACGGCAAAGTTTTGGTCCCCGTTTTTCTATGAACATTGTAAAAGCTGTATACTTTATTAAAAAAAAGATAGATATTTTGCGACCGGCCCACCGGGCATTTGCCCGAATGCCCGCATAGCCAGTCCGCCGCTGATGCTGGGATACGAAATATAAAAACCCCTCCCAGAACCCTTGATTTCCGATTGTTTTAAGTAGTGTCGCCCGCCTTACTATATAGTAGTATACTCCCTCTCTCCCCAGCAGAGAACTCTGGTCGCGGCATTGTTCATGTCCATACCCATGGCAACAACAATGAAAATTCTATCGTAAGCTTGTAGCATTTCAGCCTATTTGGAGGAATAAATACGCTGTCTGCTGAGTCCTAACTAAGAAGCCCAGTGGCTGAGTGTTAGCCTTCCGTGCTATCATGCTACAGGTCCGGGGTTCGATTACCGGGCTGGGCCGGGTCGACTCAGCCTTTCATCATTGTAGTGGGGTCGATAAAATGAGAACCAAGCATGCTTGGGAACTAAACACTGGGGGTTCCGCGTCAGGCCAACCACTTGACCGGAACTTCTGCTTCTGCACCCCAGGGCACTCTCGGTCTCAAAAACTGGGATGGGTACAGTAGGACATGGCCCCAAAAAGGGCTGGCGTGCCACTGAGTTTAGTTTTAGTTTTGAGTACTAACTAAAAATTCATATACTGGAATATTTAGATTAGAATTGAATAATAATGTTTTATTGCACCTCTTCTTCTTCCTTTTTCAAAAATTGTTTTATGATGTTGCAGAATCTGTGTTTGGTATAATTTTGAATTATATTTTTTTCTCTTATGTATGATTTCAGACTTTGATCAAGACGGAAGACCGGATAACATCTCTTTTCTCATAAAAAGAATCAAAGTCCATACTAGACCAGATGATCCAGACTACAGATTTATAGGCAATTATGGAGTAGAAAAATTTCTAGAATTATTTTCCGAAGACGATTATGACGCTTTCTGCCTTGCTTACATGTTTACGTACCGAGATTTTGAGGGAGGAACGCTTGGCCTTGCTTGGACTGGAGATTTAAAGAATGCTGGAGGAGTATGTGAGAAGAATGGGGTAAGGGACGAACTTCATTTTTTCAATTTTAATATGCATTATGCAGGTTTTAGTCTACCTGTAGTCATATCAGGAAATGTAGACATACACTTTTTTTTTCACTTCTCAAAGTATTCACCAACTTTTCCTTTTTATGTACTAAGCACATCAGGTTGATCTGATATCCTGCATGCTAGGGAACATTTGTCTTTTCGGCGACAAGTGACTAGTACTGTCCTCTGCTTTAGTTTTGAGTTTGTAAGCCTCTCCCCTTCCCCCTCATGCTCTATTCATTCAAACAAGTTTTTATCCAGTTATTGCAGTAAATGACATGATAAAATCGACGTTATTAAAATAAATTTTAAAGAGCCTTGTCTACTCTTGTATAGGGTAATAAAGAACATCATCTTTTCCGGAAAAGTTTTGAGCTTTCGACGCTAAGGAATTAACCAGTCAAATAATCGTACAAAATATTATACTGAGGATATTTAAATGAAAGATGTAAAAAAGATCAAAACTTACTACCAAAGAATGTATGCTTTATATTAATGTAAAATGCATGTTTGCAAACAGTTTTAGATCAGACTAGTATAGTTGACCCTCGAAAAATCTTCTTTTGAACGGATGACGGATGCTTTTCGGTATTATGAACTCTCTATTTTACGAATATTTTTCAAGCTCAACTTGTTCCGCAACCAGTGTTTCTTTCAGGCATCTGTCCGGGGGGGGAGGGGGGAGGGCACTGACCCCTCGGAGCAAGCCAACTGCCCCCCCCCCCCCGGGAGAAACCCGGGAGATCATAATTTCAAAAAAAAAGAAGAAAATAAAGAAAGGAAAGGGAAGGAGGAAGAAGAAAAAATTAAAATTTTAAAATATAGAGGAAATAAAGTGGCCTCTGTTTTGGGTCATAAAACTGGTCTCTCACTACCAACAAAATGTGAAACGATAAATCTCCGCTCCTTCAGAGAAGACCTGGTTTTGAGCATGGCTGTTGAGAGGAGTGTCAGGTATGGCTGATTCATGTCGCTCGGTTTGCATCAGACTAGTAAAATTTTTCTCTGGTTAAGATGCAAGATGTAAGGGTAAGGAAGGTGGGGGTGGGGGGGAGACAAAACTGACATGGCGCCCGCCTCGGCTCTTAGTGGTCCTGGTTTCAGAGTACTGGATAATCAATACAATCTCCATTTATTCCATTAAATCTCATGAATATAACCCCTTCCTAAAAGAAACTACCTTTTATTATTTAGTATTGGTTCCATTTTTTTTACATATGATAGGAACCTTTTGATAGATACTTCCGATATACCCGAAAAATTTATCTCTCCGAACTATTTTTCGCATCCTCTAACATCCTCAAACAACGCATCTGAAATTTCATTGCTGGGATTTAGAACTGAAAACGTTTCTAGGGGAGAGCCCTCGCACCCCTGTCTCCAGTAACGTTGACAAAAATAGAGTAAAACTGCATTTTTAAGATTAGTTTGGTAATTTTTCTCGCGGGAGAACCCTTGAACCCCCCCCCCCTTTCCTCTAACGTACTCTGAGAGCCTAAAATTGCATTCTCAGGACTTAAATTACGAAAAAAATACGGGGGAATGCCTCCAGACTCCCCGCCTCAAAACCAGCCTAAAAATTAAATTCATAAGATTTCAATTACAAAAATTTCAAATGCAAAGGCTCTAAAAAACCACTCCCCTAACTTAACATAAAGCCTCTACTGTATATTATCAGGAATGTATCATATGTATATTTTAAAAATCCGTATTATCATCATTTCTATTTTACCTATTATATAAAAAAGCAACATGATTTTGGATCATACACAGCCCCTCCTGATTCTTCACCTGCCCACCCGGAGCAAAAGCTCGGAAAGAAACACCGGACTGTTCTCAAAACTTCACGGCGTGTATAATTAACTAGAAATCCATTTGTCATCCCTGTTGTTAAACCTTTTACGCAATAACTAGTGAGCAAAAAAAAAAAAAAGGGAATAAATAAATAACTAAAGGAAAAAAAATGAAACTGTGACGAGAATGAGAGAATGAGACATAATAACTAATTGGGAACTCACACTGACTTAAGACAGCGACAAAATGCATGTGCCGTAATATTTTTTTTACAATGGTTATCAAACTAGTATTTATCTAAGTAGCATCAAATCGAAAAATCTACAAATCCTCGAAGTCAAAATATTTTTTGTGATTTTATAGCGCTCAAAGTTTACAACGAGTCTTTTGCCACTGTCGCACTGAATGAATCTACAGGTAAAAGAGGTTTTTCTCAATTCAAATGAAAAAGTACGATATGTTACATAATAATAAGCTAAAAATTTAGAAAGTAACTTTAAAAAAAAATGTGGGGATTTTCGTGACATCCTTGTTGGTGTAAGTTCAACTTATAGCAGAGTAAATCTTGAAAAAAGTGCCAAATGTAATCTATAAATATGCTCTTAGATATTTTACAAATGAAATACTTCAATACTTTGTTTTAAACTTTAATTACCTGTGAAAAACTTCACCAGCACAAATCTACATCAAATTTATGGAATGTTTTCATAACTGAACTGAAAAAATAAAAGGTGTTGCCAACTAACAAAAACAAACAAAAAAAATTATGAAAATGAATTATTAAAAATGTAACTATATTCAACATTTAATGCAAAGATAAGCTTATGGATGAAAAAGTTTAGCTTGACTCTGGCTTGAGTGGGATATTTTCCATTTTCTTTTCTGCGGGGAAAAAGAAGTTCCTTGTGAACCAGAAACCAGGCCCGTCTTGAGGCAGCAGGAGGAGGCAATTGCCCCCCTCCCGCCCCCGACTTTTAGAAATGTATTTATGCATGTGTGTGTATTTTGTTGTTTTTTGTGTATGATGAGCATTGAACATGTACCCTTTGCGCAGTAGTGAAGTCCTGGGAAAAAAAAATTCGGGGAACGCTTGCAGATGTGAACATGAACATATGTTATTAAATTAAAAAAGTAAGGGAACTGTTGTGTTAAAAATATAAAAAGTGGGGGCACACAATCCCTCCACATCTCTCCTCGACACTACTACTTTCTCTCCTCCTTCGGAAAATTTTGAGATGACAGTCTGGCCAAAGCACTTGTCTGTACTTTTTTGCAAATTTAGTACAATGAATGTAACTAGAAGAGAACATTGAATATTGAATATCATGCAAGATGTCTTGAGGAGGTAAAGGATTATCAACTGCCCTTCGGTATTACATTTAATAGATGAAACACGTAACACGATGTTATGAGTCATGGCCACTTGAATTTAAAACTGAGGATCCTAAACGGATAAAAATTTATTCTTCGACAATTGTTTACTCCTGAAGCAGGTAGCACTCCAGCTTTTCATCTCTGGTTGTGCTTTTTTCAGCACTTCATGTATGTGGCAACAGGCAATTGTTTACATTACAAAAAAAGAGCAGGAGTTTCGAATTTGCTGTTTATTCTGAATATGAAAAGAATGAAAGACTATGTGATTCAAAATATTAAAACTTTTAAATTTTTCACTATTTTTTTTACGGATATGAACGTTTGTTTTATAGCACTACAGAGGAAGCTTGAAGAGTTTGAACACTGGGATAATAACTTTGCTCAATTATGGGAAACATGTGCCTCCAGTTGTCTCTCATGTAACTTTAGCTCATGAAATTGGCCATAATTTTGGATCTCCTGTAAGTACAGTAGTGTCTTTCTTTGTTTGATTTTTTAAACATGAAACTCTAACCCTCTAGCACTTAACAACTCTGATTTCTTTTATTTTTTAGATTTGAGATAATAACAAAAAATAAATAAATAAAATAATAATAAAAAATAAAAAGTAAATAGACAAAGTACTCGTATTTCACATTTTTAATTCAAAATAGAAAATATTTTTTCTTGTTTTTATTTTTTTAGAAACTCCTTATTTCTCATTAACTCAGTTTTATTTGATTTTTTGATTCGAGATAATAACCAAAAAAAAAAGAATATTTCCATTATTTCTGATGAAAATTACAAACTAGCGATAAAACGGTATGTTCCCACAGCCTACACTAAGGCTCAGAGGGCTAAATTACGAAAAGAAACAACAAAGCTTTTTAAAAGGTGATATTTTATTAATTTAATAATTTGTTTTTAGAAGTGCTAGACAGCAGAAAAAAATCAATTTAGTAAACGATACTTTTCGTAGCAAAAAGATACAGATATTACTTCTTGTTTTTTAAAAAATGTGTTATTTCAGTTTACATATATTTAACCTAGAATGAAGATTTTTTAAATAAAGGAATAGAGAGAGGACTTGAAATTTAAAAGTCAGCCTGTATATCCTCTTTCAAATTATAAATCATAAAAAGTTTTAAAACTTTTCACAAACAAGGTTTTATATAACCATCTCACTAGTGTACTAAAAACTATATGAATTTGTACTTTTTAATGTTCCTTTTAGTATTACAATTTGCAAAGTATTGGCAAGCATGTCAACTTTTTCTCTTTAACACTTTACTGAAGTTTAAAACCTATAAAAATTAAATAAACATTTTTGTCAAAATTCTTTCATTATCTTTTCGCTTATGTTACTTTGAATTTATGCCTTTCCAAATAGATGTTATACAGTAAGAAAACTTCTAATTTTTTATAGGCTATCATGTGTTCCAAAATTTAAAAACATTTTGGATCATAAAAAAGTTAAAATAACTAGACTCTGCAAGGAAATTTTAAGAAAGTGGGAAGAACCAACTGCAGAAAATATTTTTTACCATCTAAATAAAATCTTTAGATTCCTGAAGACAGATCAACACAAAATCTTTTGAATGTTCTTGTTTTAAACCAGAATGAAATGTTAGGGCATGACCTTAAACATTTTCAGAAACATTACAGAATTATGACTCAAGATGCAGGAAATTTACTTCTAATGTAAAAAGCTTTTTGAGAAATCTTAGGCTTTCTTTCTCTCCCAACCCTCTCTTTCTTTCTCTCTCTCTTCCTCTTTTTCAATATTTGGTAAATTATCTTGAAAGTTCAAAATAAATGTCACTTTAATAACTATTGTTTGTATTATTGGATGGGGCACAATTGCTTTATATGCTGTAAAAGCACTTATTTTCGCCAACTATACCTAATCACAAAAATTCAATTTTCATGAAGTTTTTTTGTTTTTTTCCTAACTTAGTTCAATTTTTAGTTTTGTTCATGTAAGTTTCATGAAATTTTCAGCTTGTGAAATGACCGATATTTTCATTTTCATGAAAATTATGGCTTGCAAGGATGACGTGCAGTAATCATTAAAAAAAAAGCAATGCTATGAGAATTTAAAAAAAAACCATCCCAAAAGAGGCAAAATCATCAGATCGAACATTTTCAGATTAAATTTTTTAATTGACATTTTATGTTATGTTCAAGTCTTAAATTTCACCATATAAATGGATTTTTAGTCTCGACATTGCATGTATACAGTGAAACATCACCTTTTGTAATAGGAATGGATAACAGATATTTCCAGGGGACAAAATCATTTCATTTGAAATGATAGCTACAAAAAATATAAATTCAGTGCTTTTAACGATTTTGAATCCATTATAATGTGAAAGCAGACATAATGTCTTGTAAAAATATTAGATATTTGTTATGTTTCTAATTTGAACTTCAAAACATGAAATACAAATTTATAGACTGCCTTAATCATTTTAAAAATAGCATGATCCTGAGGATGATCTTCACTGCACTCCTGGAGGAGATCATGGGAATTATATTATGTTTGCTCGAGCAACATCTGGTGATAAGAAAAACAATAACAAATTCTCGCCTTGCAGTCTTCGAAGCATTAATGCAGTTTTAAATACCAAGGCCCGAAGTGTTAAAGGTTGTTTTACTGGTAAGAAATTTTATTATCTTAATGAGATTATGGTTTTACGTAACTAATCTAAAAATGTTTTCTACATCTTTATCTATGATTGCACTCATTATGAAATGCATTTTTTATTTTTTTTATTTTCTTACTAAAAATGAATAATTATATATTTTATTGTATTAATTTCTTGGTCTAAATATAAGTCTACAAAAAAAATGACCAGTTCTAGAGAGTTAATTTGCTCAATTTTATGCAGTACCTGTTTGAAATCTAAGAGTATGTTATATTATGAAAAAAATAATTCGTGGTATAGACGTCCCCTGAACCAGTACCACCTGAGGCAGACTGCCCCCCTAGTTATGCCACTGGCTGTATTGCTAACAATCTATATAGTTTACTCTAATTCTGGCTCTTGCGATGCTATTGCCTCTCAGTTCCACAGTTTTCATTGATTGCATCCAAGTTTTTCCTATTAATCCTTAAGTTTTGTTTGTTATGCATCATTCCTTCTGTCTTGAGTCGTGTAAATACACGCCAAAATAAAACTATCCACACTTAAAGCAGGTTGTTTGAATTCTAACTTAAAATTTTTACACGACTTATTAATGTGAATTTCTGCATTTGTAATGAATTTCATAAAATTAAACCAATAATTCTACTTACAGAACTTCTGAACTTTCTTTGATAAATTATAAGCCAAATTTCTAAGATTTGATCAAAAGCCTAAGTTAAATATTTCACATTCTGTTCTGTTTGAAATGAGTTTTTGTAAAATTCCTTTTTTTAAATATTTTTGTAATTATTTTATATTTTTTGTGTTTTATGTAGAAGTATTTTTATAGCATGGAAGACTTATATACCATTTTGATTCAATTAAAAGTAAATTTAGGTATTTATACTATGTAAATTTAGTGTGACTCTTCATAAAGTAATGAATACTGAAAAATTGCTCTCAAACCAACTTGTCCATAATGTCTTCAGAGGCATAAAGTATATCAGTGCTTAACTGGGTTGCCAAAACTACCAGTTATGTTTCACTTATTTCACTCTGATTAATTTATTTTTCAGAACCTCTGGATGCTGTTTGTGGAAATGAAGTTGTAGAAGGAGCTGAAGAATGCGATTGTGGTTGGGAAGAGGACTGCCATGAGCCATGCTGTTTCCCAATGCGAGTAAATCCACCTCAAGATCAGCCTCCTTGTAGGCTGAGGCCAGCAGCTTTCTGCAGGTAATTTTCTCCAGTGGATGTATGCCGCTAATGATTTCTAATTTATAAGAAAAGCTAGGAAAGTAAAAGAAATCACAAAATATGTCAAAAACAAGAAAGAAAAATCCAAAGAATTTTTATATATCTTGAAATGCAGTAATCAGTAAGTGTTATTTGCTTTAGATAATTTTCAGAAATTTGGATGAAGCCTGTATTTTTTCCTCAATGGTATCTGTATACACAGAACATAATTTTTCAACAATGAACTAAAACGATTTTTGTTCTGAAAAATATACATAATAATCACCTAAAATTTGTTTTAAGTTTTGGCTAATTGAAAATCTATTTATTGGAAAATATTTAAGTATAGAAACAAGATTTGACAAATCCTGGGTTTGTTGCAGAGAAATTGTTTGAAATGGATCTCTTGATTGAAATTAAGCTTATTAACTCTTAACTTAAGCACTACAATTAAGTTAAATTTATTAATGCATTTATTTTATGATGTATTATCATAAAGGTTCTTAAGTAAATATGAAACAAAAAATCTTTTACCATTGTTGGAGGCATATGCATAATTTTGGTGAAAATTATTTTTCTTGTTCTCCAGATCATGAAATGAAAAATTTCCTGCAAACCTTGTCAGACTTTACAACATTTAAAATTGTTCTAGAAAAAATGTTTTTAATGATAAATAAATTGAATTGCCACAATAAAAAGGTTTGTGTTGTGCATATATCCCCCCCCCCCCTTTTCCTGTGTTTTAATCCTCTCGTCATTCTCATCCTCACATGAAGCTCCTACTTCAAATACTGATATTTTGTTTAAAAAACTGAATAATTTGTCACTTATTCATGTAAAATGCATACGAGACCTTAAAATGACTACAAAAATTATATGTTATTAATCAATCAATTGTACCAGTGGCGTTCCTAGCTTCAGGGCTTGAAAATCCGCACCTAATTTTTGGATTCCTGATACATCTGATACACAAGGCCTAAATTCCCAATTTCTGTGCCAATCTTGCAATTTTACTCTAAAATGTTCTTAAAAACGTAACAAATAGCAGTTATTTGCTATTCATCACTAAAAGCTACAAAAAGAAAAAAATACACAAAAATTCTTAATGCTTTTATACCTTTTTTAAGGCTAAATTTTGGTGAAGTACGATGACAATCACTATTTAAATGTCATTTAGCTTTTTTATATGCTTCTTTCTATCAATGTGATACCTAATGAGATACCTTGTTGCCTTTAAGACTTAGAAAAATTTGCAACCCCTCTCCATCCAAAAATATAAATAAGTAAAAAATATATACCAACAAAGCTGTCATTAATTGTTTTCAAACGATAAAAATTGCAAATTTGAGCAGTGCAATATCTTTTAAGACAACTTTTATGTTGATAAATCAACTGATTTTTCACTTTGTGAAGTTGGCAACTTTGTTTATAACCTCCCAACCCTCTCTCCCACCCTTTAACGGGATCAAAAATACCCAAAAACTATATTTAGAACTTCCGTTTACAAAGGTTTTCAGAGGAGAACAATTGAACCATACACTGAAGAAGAAGCTGTAGTTCTACCCCTCTCCCTCCCCCATAATGGGGATTGTTCTTTTCAGAAGATCTCTCCTTCCTATGAAGTAATGATAATAATAACATCTATTAATGGAAAAAATAAGAAATGCATCTGGTACTAAACTAGCATACTTTGTTTGTTCAACTACTTTATATGTATAGTTTAAAAAGTTAAATGTTTTCAAAGAAAGTTGTACTTTTTACAAAAGAAAAGAAGGGTCTTTTCACTTCATATGGCATAATTTTCTCTTCATAATAATGAAAAACAAAATTTTGCTACTTGTAAACATATTTATAAGTACATGTTCTTTGTGAGTTTTCAATACAGTAATTTGTCTTGTAAAAGTAACTTTATTTATTTAATGTAGTTGTCTATGATTATTATTATTATTATTATATTTTTTTTGTTTGAGCTTAATCAATCGTAGTAAGTAGTTTGTAAGAATTGTGCTTAATTTTAATTCCACACTGCAAAAAATATTTCCTCCTTACAAACTATTTTTTCAAGTAGCATTCCTGATAAAATTGAAAATTAACTTAATACAAACGGGTAGTTCTGACACAAAATTGTCCTCGACCTGATAAAAAACTGAAAATTCTGACAGAAAAATTGTTAGTTGACCTGATACAAAACTAGTATTTTGACTGATACAAAAGTGAATTTTTGATTTTCCACCCCTATTGCATGGTGTCACCCGGGGCTGTAATTTGTGCTCTCAGCACCCCTCCCCCCACAAAGCAAAAGAGAAAAAAAATTACCCAAGTAGTCTTAAAAAATACTCATCCTAACTTGGAAGCAGTTTTCCCTAACAAAAGAGTGATGTCACAGATTAAAACCAATGCATCAGCTCTACACAAAACTGTTAGTAATAAAAAATAAAAGAATTCATAAACAGTTTTGTTTTTACTCTTGTAACAAATTCAGAATGATATTGTCTTAGAAGAAATTCAGCACAGTAGAATATCATCATAACAGAGACGTTGTTTTCGTTATCTTTGATGTGATTGTAAACTACTTGAATATATAAAAAAAAGATAAAAGCCATAAGTAATTAATTCACTATTCCTCATAAATAAGGGGGAAATGTGTCCCCCCTTTTTTTAAAAAAAAAGTTAATTTTTTTGAGTTTTAACTTAAAATAATTATTATTATTGTTGGAAGCAGGAATGTTAGTTCTTATTATGTGCTAAATAGTGTTCGGCAACTACTCGTCAAAAAGTAGTTAACTACCAACTACTAACTACTCTAAGCAAAACTAGTTGCAACTAGTAGTTAACTACTTTTTTCAGAGACTAGTTTTAACTAGTAGTTAACTGTTCTCCAAAAGTAGTTAACTACTTTTAAGTATAATTCATTTGAATTTTCATTTTTAAGCTTGCTCTTAAATATTTAATCCTAATAATTCCACTCAATATTATTTTTAATCATTAAAACAATTTTAAAGAAATTCCTGTAAAACATTCAAAGATTGAATGTAGTAAAACCCTGTGATACTGCGCCTCAGTATACCGCAGAATCGGATATAACGCGGTTACTATCCTGTCCCCCAACGCTTAAACCACCCTTGCCATTTAAAGGTGATTCTTAAACTTTCCATTGCAAAAAAATCCAGCCGGAAAAGTCTCTTCCGAGTGGTTATAGCGTTAATTATATTCCAGATTCTTGAAAATTTTTGAAATTAAACATATTCTCTAGTCCGAGTGAGTCTATAAATACTTAAAACATTGCTTCTTTGAAAAGTGCGTTCTTCACCTTTCACACATCTACTTTTTAATTAGAACCTTTCATAATTTCATGTTAATAACTTAACGAGATTTTTAAGCTCCCATTTTCTCAGAACACAATTGGTTTCGTTGTGGTTGATATGGTTCTAGCTTAGGAGACCTCAAAGAGCAGAACACTTAAATCTGAATAACCTATCATTCGATAGACTAACTGTTCAGTTGAAACACTGACGTAGATAAGGGGGGTATTTTGGGTGATAAAACCCCCCTGAAATGGTGAAAATTGCCCCTAGAACTTAACCAATTTTTCTTGTAAAGCAATGAAAATAGCTCACTTCTCCTGAAGAAACCCCCCCCCCCCCCCTGAAATCTGGGTCTAGCTACTCCGCCGAGTTGAAAAGTGTGCTTCTTGCACAGCAATTACATTACAGAGAATAAAATGGCAGCAAACAAGAAAAGAAACAATTATACAATAGAAGAAAAGTTACGAGTAACTGATAAACAGGGTTCGTATGGTCCTTAAAGGTCCTTAGAAAGTCCTTAATGTTCATTTTCATTTTTAAGGCCTTAAAAAGTCCTTAAATAGTCCTTATTTTTTATTCCAGGTGCTTAATTTTTTCTTTTTGTTAAAATAAGAAGGTAGCCATGCGCTTCATTTGTTTGCAATCTTTTGTATTCCTCACACGAATCAAACTTCTTTCATTTCAACTATTTAATCGAGCCTCAAATTTCGTTTGCTCGGGACCGGTACTATCGCGGCTTTCGGACAGACCCAAAATGGCGGATTGAGAGGACCAAAAATGCGGATTGACATAACATCAACGCATTTTTACTTCAAATTGCTGTGCTTTCTCAACTGGTAGATAAAGAAGTAACTTTTTTTTTTTTGAAAAGGTGTAACTAAATTGATATGTTACATATTTTTACAAAAAAAAAATATTCATGGATTTTGATAAATGCTTCAAATTACACCACCCAATTCAGTTAAAATAAACTTGTACCCAGCCACATGGCAGCTCCCAATTTGCTATCTCCTGCAATTGTATGAAAAAGAAAATCGAGCTACATCTTAAAAAAAAGAAAAATATTAGTAGACAAGTCGAATCAAAGCACCAAGCATTTGTACAAAATGCAATGGTGCCCAATAACTGGGCACCATTTAAGACCACAGAAAAACAAATCACACAAGTTCCCTCATTTTGCTTTAAATAAAGAAAAGAACAAGAAGTTCCGTCTAGAACTATACGAGCCTACTTTCCCGTATACACCGAATTCAAATTTATAATCCAGCTATCTCTCTCTCTCTGTCTTTCTCATTTAGCTTTAGTTCTTAATTGCTTCAAATATACCTTTTTCAACGGTTAATACATATTCATTTAATCATTATTTATTAAGTCATTCATGTATTTATTCACTCATTTATTCATTCATTCTTTTGCTTATTCATTTAATCATTCATTAATTAAAAAATATTCTTGAAAATCCCGATCAAAAAATTTCATAGGAAAATAGGCTCGTTAGTTCTGGATGAACTTTCTATTTGTACATGTTCTACGTCATAAGAGCTTTCCGATAAAGTTTGTTCCAAGCAAATCTGTCCGTTAGATCAGAAATTATATAGGATTGAAATTTCCCCGTATGGGCGGTATGTTAATTTTTTTTGAGCTGTTCAAAAATGAACAAAAATTGTTCAGATCAATATTTCACGCTAAGAATTTCTTCCAGTGAGCTTGTTCATGGGAACTTATATCTTGTACCCAGAGTTTACATAATTTGCTTCATTTTCACAAATAGGCGCTAATGTTAAAATTTTTTGAACTGTTCAAAATTGAACAAAAAATTGTTCAAATCAAAAAGTAAAATATGGAAATGAGATGTTCTCGCCGAGATCTTTCGAATGCAAAAAGAATTTTTCCAATCGGACAATTCGTTCAAAAGTTATTAGGGGGGGACAGACCGACAGACAGACAGACCGACCGACACACTTTTTCCCCATCTCAAAACCCTACTTTCAAATTTTTTATTTTTCAATCTTTATTTAATTACTTAACTTATTTTTGACTTTTCTTGATTTATAACGATATTTTCACGATACATTAAGCCTTCTTTCATGCTTTATTATTATTATTTTTTACTTTTACGAGAAAGTAGGCTAAAAATGAATAAAATTTGAAAAACTGACTTTTAAGGACTCGAGGGGAAAAAATTTAATAAATAAACAAAAGGCGGGAATTTTTTCGAAAAAGGGCCGAATTTCGGGATATCAAAATTGGGATTCGATACTATTTATTCAGTTTAGTTGCAAAGTAAATAATATTTTTTTGCATGAAAATTGTTACTAAATCATCTACATTCTAAACAATTAGCTATAAGGCAAGTAGGAGCAGCTCTTAGCAAGTAATCAGTAAATAAATATTGCATTTGAAACTTTTTTTAAATTTAAAGTGGAGGGGGAATACTTTAAAGAAGCATGTTGTTGACATCTATTTCAATAAAAGAGATACATTTAACTAATATGTAGGCAAAAAAAAAAACAACTTTCAGCTTTTTTTGCGTTTGACCAATCGTTTGTACGATTATCACTTATTTGTGCTGTTAAAGGTAAAATAATGATTTATTTTTATTAACATTTTTCTTACGTCTTACACTATAATTAGCGCCGAGTTGTAACTCCCCCGATCGCTTTTCAGCTGATCTTTCGCGAAACAGTTTGTTCCCCCATTGTTTTTTTTTTAGATCAAATAAATTCCCGTATCCAAAATTTGTTTTAAAGCAATGTTTTAATATTCAGTAAATTTTTATCGACCGATCTGGCTTCGCGATCGTTCGCTGTGGGGTTTTGTTGTGTGGGAGATGATGGATATTTGCTGCGTTAATCAAAATTTGTATCTCGTGAAATTTCTTAACACTAGAATTACGGAAGGGGTCATTTTGACCCCAATCGAACTTTTTTCCTTAATAATTCTTCTATTTTTTCACAAAAACCTTAATCCTTTCATGACTTTTCCTAAATCATTCTACTGAGTGATAAAATGCAGTTTTTAAGAAAATCACATTTTATTTTTTTCCTTAAAAAAGGGTTATACCTAGAAATACGGACAGTGGTCATTCTGACCCCTTTGATAAAAAAAAAATATGTAAAAACATTTCGTTGCATTGTATGAACGCTGTTCCTTCTGTAATCTATTTTTGTTGGCAGCTATTTAACAAAACAAAAAAAAAAAAGAATAAAATAAAAGGATGTTTGCATATTCTCACACCCCCCAATTATGTGATTTGA
The DNA here is from genome assembly GCA_038502835.1 of Octonoba sinensis. Classification (NCBI taxonomy): domain Eukaryota; kingdom Metazoa; phylum Arthropoda; class Arachnida; order Araneae; family Uloboridae; genus Octonoba; species Octonoba sinensis. Next base: position 125,603,018 of record CM076601.1, on the reverse strand, counting down.
AATCTCGGAATATATTTTCTTGTGAAAGATTCAGCAAAAGGATGTTACAGCTAAGAGAACGATTGTACTGTTTGAATTTTGCTTAAGTATTGTATTTCTTTATTTTTACGATTTTTAGTAAAATATTTTGCTTATTTTTTTGAGTATTTTTCACATAAAAATAAGCAGATCAATGGACTAACTCAAGAAGAAACCATAAAATTTTTATATGTATATGGAATTAAAAAAAATACATGTGCTGTCTCTGCTAGTGGTTCATGGATTTACAATATTTAGTATAATCCAAAAACGGGCAAAATTGTCCAAAGGAAACTGAATACAAAGGCAGCAAGTCTGCTAATATTTGCGACAGTTGTGATAGATTTGTAAGTGGACACTGTACACAGATTATTAGAAAAATAAGCTGATTGAGGTGCTATAATCCATTTTTTTTTTTTTTAACTCTTTGTGAAAGATGTCTCATACTAAATTATTTCAAGATTTGGATTAAAATTCTTTTTCTGCAAAAAAATTGTTATTAATCATTCATTTTGTTATTTATATTTCCTGAAATGTAACTCAATTCTACTGAAACAATGTCAAATATTTTACAGAATTTTTTAAATATTAAAAACATTATTACCTATTCTGAAAATCCATATATTCCATAAAATACACTTCTGTTTTTATAAATTAGCTTATTTTACGTTGTTTATACAATATACATAACATTATGTAGGAACTAAGTAGTTTTTTCCCGAAGGGTTAAAATGACCTCCTCCGTAATTCTAGGTATACGAAGACAGCTGTAATTCTAGTGTTAATTTGCAGTAAATTGAAGGAATCGACCTCTTCTTAAACATATACACGGTAGTTGCCAAATGCTCCGTTTTCCCCTACTTTTTCTGTTTGTATTTGTGAACTTCGAAAATTCGATTTTTTGCAAAAAGATCCGATTATTCAAGTTGATGTACAAGTATTTTTATCTAAAGGGATTGAACTACAAAACAAGAAAATTTTTAAAAAGACATGTATTAATTTACATAAATTTTCATAACTTATAACGCGAAAATGTAAAAACCTATTTTTCGAAAACTTGCAAACATCTAGCACGTGCTGCGCCGAAAATTGAACGCAGCTTTTGAGACTTCTATCTTTTTGCATCCTGTAAATATATCAATTATTTAAAAAGTTGACAGTTGTTTTAGTATTTGCAGCTTGTAGTCTGCTTGTTATATTTTTTATTTAAGAAAATTGTTCAATTTTTTGAAACTTTATTTTAGTTAAATTTTGGTAGTTACTATTTGAGGGTAACGTACAGTTTTAAGCGAATAACCCCATTTTTAATTTTTATCTTGTTTTCAAAATGAAATATTTTTCTGAAGTTGAATAAATTTTTTCTGAATTTTTGCAAGCTCTTCTAAATTCTTTTAAAAAATTATTTATGGCAGAGATAAAAATTCAAGTAAGCCGAAATTGAGATGCTGGCAACATAAGTTAAGTAAAATGAAAAAAAAAAAAAATCTAAATTAAGCACAAGTTCTCAAGACAAAGGGCAGCGTTTTCTTTAACATTCTTTTTTATTTAAATTGTTTTTTGTTTGACTTGCATTTTATAGCACTAACCATTTTTGATAATTTTTCATATCATGATAATTTGCTTATATATGATTAATACTTGTGTTGTGAGCTTCTTATTACTAGCTCCAATAATTATTCAACTCCCTGACTGTATTGGACATTAGAAAAGCAACAAGTGAAAGCGAGCTCCATAAAAGTGTTTGTGTTGTGTTCCTAATAAAAATATGATGTTAAATCAATTTCCTCTTTCAATAATGCTCCCTTTTGAAATAAAGATAACAGTTTGTATATTTCGAAAAAATTGTGAGGTCCTTAAAATTTTTTTGTAGGTCCTTAAAAAGTCCTTAGACAGTCCTTATTTTTGGTTTTTCCAAAAGCGTACGAACCCTGATAAAGTTAAAAGTGTTGTAACAAGAGCCGACTGATTTCGTGAATATGGTTCCGCGGTACAGTTCCAGTATACCGCAATTATGTTATAACGCGGGTGCCAAACATGTCCCCCGACATCCGCATTTTAACGGGGTTTTACTGTATTTCCAAATAACACTGAACAATTAATATATAAAGCGAATATTAATAAAGACAAAACCTTTTTCTCTAAATTTAAACTTTTATCTTAATGTGTATTTGTTTAATAAAGTTAATAATTTATGTTTTTAAGAAATAGCAATTTTTCAGCAGTTGTGAAATGAAGGGGTTCACCCTTAATATCAATTTAAAATTCTCCCTCTGCCCAAACCAGATTCATTAACAAAATGTCTTTGTAACGTGCATGCTTTAGAATTTAGATTATATTCTTTCAAATTGTGTTGAAAGCAGGGTTGGTGATTTTTTTTTACTTTAAAAAAAATTTTAAAAAATTAAATAGTATTTTTTAAAATTTAAATCAAGTATTTTGGATTTTTTAAGCAAAATATGTATGCGCACCGCACACAAATACGGTAACAAATTCAGTTAATTATTTATGTCTTCAAAGAAGTTTAAGACATTTCAACTAAAATAATTCTTTATTACTAGTTCAAAATTAATTATTAATTAATTATATTATATAAAAAATGTATGCTTAATAAACAGAGAAGAACAAGAAACAGAAGATAAAGTTTATATTTCTGGACTAAATGTATTATACTTTCTTGAATATATACAAATATGTTGAGTGGACTATTATAATATTTTGAGTATATACAAATTTCTTGAATATATAAACAGAGATGGCAAATATCACATAAAACGTTTACTACAGCTTAACCATTTTACTATTTAGATCTTCCCTCAAGAATACCATTTTTTATGCCTTTTCAACCCCCAATCTGTTTCTTAATTTTGAGTGCTCTATTCCAAATGTAGAAAAAAAAATCCTTTTCAAAGTTGCTGTTGATGCTTTTGCTGCAGTCAGCATATTCAAAAACTTATGTTCTCTAATAAAATGTCATTCTTTGGCACCATAACAAAGCTATTCCACTTTTCCCAAAAGGACCGGATGCATTAAGGCTACCACATAGCGAGTTAAACTTCTAATGATTTACTTAGGCCCATAATATATTACAATTTATAATAAAAAATATCTATATTTTAATAATTTGAAAAAAGCCGATATAAATAGTTTTCTTTTTTTTTTTTTTTTTTAATTTATTTTTTTCAAATCATAAAAATCAATATTTTGTCTAAAAAAAATCATAAAAATCATTTTTTTCTAAAAAAAAAAAAATCATAAAAATCAGTATTTTCTCCTAAAAAAAATCTAAAAATCAGTATTTTTTCTCTCTTTTTGTGTTTTATGGTACCCCAAAGGCATGCATGGTACTGGAGTAGTGCTTCCCCATAATGAAGATTTTGCCTTTAATTGAAACTTCATTGTGCATGTGCTGGTGCTATTTATTGACTATATTAGAAAGATTTTTCTACTTTTCGTAAATGCTACAAAAAATATTATGATTTTTTATGAGTACGTTTCATTATATAACATAATATAAAAAATACATTTGTGTGAGTAATATTCATAAGCTAAAAATTTAAATAATTTAATGTTTAAAAAATAGTTATTTTTTTCAAAAAATAGATTTCAAATTTTTTTTCCGAAAGTAGTTGGAATTTTCAAAGTAGTTGTAACTAGTAGTTGGGAAAAAAGTAGTTTAACTAGTAGTTAACTAGTTCAAAACGAAAGTAGTTACAACTAGTAGTTAACTACTTCTAGTTAACTACTGGCGAACACTAGTGCTAAAATTATCTTTGTGTCTTTTATCTGAAGATTGATGCAAATTTTAATTTAAGTTCTTGTAAGGTTAAGTTATATAGATATGTTTGTGATGTTTAATTTTTTATATTTCAAGCCCTAGTCAAGGCCCTTGTTGCTCTCATGATTGCCGTTTGAAGTATGGTGTTATTTGTAGGGAAGACAATGGCTGCAGAACAGCAAGCTATTGTGAATATCCTTTGGTTGTTCTTGCTCAAAAATTTTAATTATATTTGAGAGCATTGGCGCTTTTAAATGCAATTTTTTCTGTTTGTAATTTTCATCGTGATGTTGCTGTGCCTAAAAATATTCTGTTCGAATTTAATAATTTAATGTATACTTTTGATTGTAGTTTCTTGAAGTAATGTAATTATAAATTCCCTTTCAAAACTTTAGCATTAAACTTTAATGGAATTTATTGTTTCACGCTGTTAGTTCTATTTAGCTTTTGCTGCTTTGCTCATACAAAAATCTATTGTAGAAATTTCTAATTCTTGTTGTACTAGATTTAATGCATTTAGTTATCTGTGATTATTTTTATTCTCTAATTTACTAGCTCTTTTAATAAATCTTTAGCATTATAATATGCATGAATGTTGTATGCTAACCTTGGAATCTAAAATGTTAACTGAAAACCCTTTAGATTGAAACATTTTAAATATCTGGTTAATAGTTAATCTAACAAAGAATAAAGTATGTAAATTAAACTTTACATATTTTATATTCTTTGTTATGTTTTTCTTTTCTATTTTTCTCCTTTTTCTTTTCTCTCTCTCTCTCTCTCTGTTAGTGAACAGCACTGTTATGTAATTTACATATTAATATTAATTTTTCAATGATACATACAATTTTCTTAACTGTTTCACTGGAAAGGGGCCTCTTTGTCCTCCGTCCACAAAGAAGCCCAACAAAACTGTGTGCAGTGAAGAATTTGTGTGTTACAATGGGGTGAGTAAAAAAAAAAAATAATTTTTTAACCCTTTCGCGCCTAACGGGACACATACGTCCCAAGCAAATTTAAAAAAAAAGTCTTTTGGGACAGAAAAGCTTCTCTGTCTAATGGGAGACTTTCCCACCAGTCCTGCCAACCGCACACTAAAATAATGTGCACAATGTGTAATGTCCCATTGTGCATTGATTGTTTCAAACCATACCATTCATAATTAAATTTTTATGACTAGAAAATCATTGGTTTTCTTTACAAAATTACTCATTGAAGACTACTGGGACACATATGTCCCAGTTGTCAGGACTGATGGGACATATATGTCCCGTTCCTAAATCAGTGTTTAAAATCTTCCTAAAAATATAACATCTTAGTTTTAGCGTTCTAGTGTGCCCTACTCATAGTTTATGCTACCAAAATTGTTCTGTTGTAAAAAAAAAAAACTTGTCGCAAAAGGGTTAATCAATTAAAAAGTGAACACATTTTTAGCAGTTTTTTTAATTTTTCTATGTTTTCATCTAAGAGGCTTAAAAAATCTTTTACTATCTGTATAATTTAAAATGAGTATCATAAAAATTTAATTTATTCTTGCCTCTTTTTCTTTTATAAAAAAAAATTGGCTTTGCACATTTCACCTGAACTTCAGATATATAATTTTGTGAAGTCTTCAGAAAGTCATATCCATCAACTGATAACTAACTTCAAGCTCAGGGTTGGCAGTGAGGAAGTGAAGAGATATAGGGAATCCAGATGGTTTTAATTCTTTTGTAAACCTGTTCCAAGTCTATGTGTCTTCTCAAACATCAGACAAAAATGTGAAGAAAAAAATCTCAACACAGCTGTGTGAAATGCTCATTATCTCCTCATTGGGAGATGTAATAGATGCATAATTATTTGAATAGGTTGCCCTTATTTAAGCCTTTAAAGTCTTGCAAAATTTTGAAAAAAAAAAAGCTTCACCTGGTTAAAAAAGTGCCAGAAAAATTACTTGAGCTTTTCCATGAGGATAATTAGATCTCTTGGATATACTGAAAGATATATATGAGAAGAGAAAGCAATAGAAAGATGCATAATATATGTATAACATAGGATATTAATTTTCAAAATATTAAATTACTCTTCTTTAAAAATTTTAATGGGCTATATGGTATATTAGTTTTTAACCATTGCAGACCTAGTGCATTCCCAGAGATTGATACCAACTTTTCAGATATAGCAAAACAAGTGTGGTACTACCGCTGCATGAGAATTTTCACATCCAGTTTCTTCGCCTAGAAGGGTGAGCAACCGGATTCTGTTGATGTGAAATTGCCCTAGGAATTTCAATTTAGCTGAGAGTGTCTTAGCCAAATGGCTGCTCAAGGGATCTTTTGCCACATAATTGTATGACACGGGCGTGGAACTGGGGCGTAAGAGCCTCACCACGACGCCACTGTGACGGCTTAAATTTCTCTAAATCGTGAAAAAATACAGAATAACTGTTTTTTTTACAGTTCATTGTATTGTATTATGTATAAGGATAATTGTGGTAATATATATTTTTTCTTTTTTTGAAATTTTTTAGCATGAATTTCTATTAATATTTGTTAGTTACTTTTTACTGCTATTAATTTAAACTTCAGCAGGGATAACATTTTGTTTAAACTTTCATCTCAGCACTATTTAGGACTGAGTCTAGCTAACTTCAACTTTGGCCTCCAGCAGAACCACACATTTAAGCTCCACACCCAGTAGTGCCATTGTGTTTTTTCGTTTAAAAAATGGTTTTTTAAAAATTTTCAAAAACTTTTTTCTTTGTTGGGGGGGGGGGGGGACTAAATAGGAGCAGAAAGCAGTTTCCTATTTGCAATTGCAGTAATTGAACCTTTGTTCAACGTGAAACGTTAATTGTTTGGGGGTAGGAGCGCTTTACAGAATTTCATTGAAAATCAGTAAATCTTAAAACTCTTATGATGTGCGTGTAGGCCTAAGTGTGGTTTCACTAGGCAATGTACCTTACATTAAATAAGATAAATTTTATTGAAACATGACATCCAGAAAATAATTTTTAAATTATGGAGAGCTTGCTGTTTTCAATCAAGAGAAGCATTCCAATAAAAAATTTGACTTTCAAGTTACTGTTAATTCATGTAAACATTTCCAAAAAAAAGTATTTTATGTAGATGTTAATAAGAACAATATACAGAATTTTAATTTTATTAAATAATAATGAGTAACCTAGAGAAAAGTTTGAAGGAAAAATTCTCAAAAGTCTCAAAAAAAGTTCATTTGCTTTTATGCAAGTGATTATATATTTTTGTTTTAAAGTTTTATGTAAATTTAAATCTTACAGGAATGTACTGGCTCAATTTGTATGGCTTATGGATTGGAATCATGCCAATGTATCAGAAGTTACCATGATCCTTTGATTCGTTCTTGTGAATTATGCTGTAAGATTCCTGGTGATGAACTTAGTTGCAAGTATGAAAATTTTGTTTCTGGAAGCTAGCTATTTTGTGTTAATTAAGATAAATTATTTTATCTCTTGATGAATTCCTGAAAATGTTTTCAATGCCTCTTGATTTCAATACTCTTTTCCATTTATTAAGCTTTATAAGAATTTAAATACTTATGGTGTTTTTTCTCTCTTTTCTATTAAAGAAAAAGGGGAGCTGTCAAGATGCAGCTGACAAAGCCTAAAATAAAGATTAATTATGAAAATTTTCGTGTCCTAAATTGTTGTATGATGTATTTCCGAAGTGGTTCCTTATTTTTCAAACCATTAATCAATAATATCTGCAAATTATTGGAAAATGTGTTTATTAAAATACATTAATTTCCAAGAAAATGAAAGCATTCATGGTAGTAATTGCTTCAGAATTTCAACAGGGGTTTTAAATTTTTAGAGAATTATTTAAAATTGCATTATACTTATATAATGCATTTATGAAAGAAAAATAAGGTAATCATGGTTTTTCCCATTATTTACAGTAACTGAGGAAGTAAAGTATTTCACTGCTTGAAATTGAAATAAAAATTAATTAGTGTTAGTCATATGATTTTATTTGCAGCCGTACATTTATTTTTCTTGCATTAATATTGTTTGAAGAAAAATTTACCATTTTATCATGTAACACAAATTTCAAAATTAAAAATAAAATTAATTTGCTGCTTAATTATTTTAAACAATACATATTAAATATGTTTAACTTGTTTGTCTGAATGCACAAGAGCAAACCTGTCCACTTTTGTGGGTAAATAAAACTTGCTACTACTCTTGAATTCGCAAGATTTTCGTAGACACAACAAAATTTTATTTTCAGTGTTTAAATATCCCACAATTTGTGTATACTTTACCTATTGATGATATTTCATTTTATTATCCTGTGGTGATGTAACCCCTGAATTATTTTAATGATATTACAAATGTTGTCATTTATTGTCATTGAACTTTAAGATAGTTCTTCTGCAATAATAAAGATGTTTCTTCAATTCTTGAAAATATATATTTTCATTTTGTTTATTCTTTTCATCTTAACTGTTTCTATCATGATCAAATTTTATCGTACCAAGCTTTATGTGGCATTTTTATCAATGCTTTGTATAAAAATTTGAAAGCTCTGTTACATCAATAAATCATAACACTTTTGTTTCAGTATTAATTTTGTTAAATTAAGTTAATTAAAAAAAAAACTAACGCAATGTTATGGCTGTTGTAAGTATGAATTGCATAAAAGTGAACGATATTGTTTTTTCTTTAATTTTGTTTTGCAATGAATGACATAGTATTCATCATTAACCCTGTTAGTATAAATTTAGTTCAAGATTTTTATACATATAACATGTATTTAATTTGATGTATGGATCAGTATATAAGAATAATTGATTTTATCTAAGCACATTAATTTTTTTGTACCTACAGCATTAATTCGCTGATTGAATTCGGATGACAAGTTAAATTTGTTAACTGTAACTCTGCCCAAACATGCATATGATGAGTCTAAGTCATGGAATGTACCCATCAAATTACACTTTTCACTAAATATTAAGAAAGAAAACTAGGTAAAACCAGGTACTTGAATTAATGTTTGTAATATTGTTTTTAGGTCATCTTTTGAATGGAATTTGCCTCCATATGATGTACCGGATTTATATGCTAAACCTGGTGCTCCATGTGATAACTATAATGGTTACTGTGATGTACATCAGTCATGTAGAGAAGTATGTAATTAAAATGTCATAATTGTTCATAATATTTAGAAACGTAATTAATCTGTTAGATTTCATAAGCTGTTCTCTGTCTAGTGACTAGAGATGCAAACCAATAAAAATTGTGCATAATAGTGGTGCAGTTGAGGGGAGATGCAGGGGATTGGTGGTTCCCCTACCTTTTGATTTTAATACAAACATCCTCCCACATTTTTTAAAATTTTACCATATAAATGTCCCCCTACTTTTTTATTTCAATTACTTATATTCGTATGTATAAGCCCTCCCTCCAGCCTTCAGAACTACACCACTAGTGCATAGTCACTACAAAAAATGGCTGAAATGTTCACTTTACAACAGATCATCATTTGGAATGCCAAACTTTCTATTGAAAATAGTGTTTTTACTTGTCGTGCTTTCAAAAGCAATAGTACAGAGTCTGATATCCAGTCACTGGTGAAACAAATACTGTTGCAAAAAGGTGGTAAATATTTTTGCTTCAATTTATTTTACAAGCGTATTATTAAATAATGGAGGATAATTTAATGATGATAATTAATTGCTTTTTCTCCACGGTTAACACGGAATCTGTTTATTAATGCAAAATGCTCTGAGCTTTAGAGTGTAAGAAATCTTAAAAGGCTTTTCTGATTTCTTACATTCCTGCAATTTTAATGCTATTTGGGCATTTATTATGTTGATTTCCTTACTTATTATTTCTGCACACTGGTAACCTTTCTACTTCTTGGAGGAAAATTTAGAGTCTTTAAATATTTCTGCAATTATGATGTGCAGGGTTAGATGGCTTATACTGTTATGCATGTATGTGTATGAAATTAATTGCTTTTTCTTTTTTCCAGATTGATCCCTCAGGTCCTCTAGCCACTTTACGCAATTTGTTAATGTCTCCTGAAGGGGTAGCAATTCTGAAAAAGTGGATTGCTGAAAAATGGTGGAGCATGCTGCTTCTCTTTTTCGCTGCTGCAATTACTGTGGTATGGAAATGTTGATTTGACTCTTTGATTAATGCTAGATTTTTTAAAATTAATGCTAAACAAAGCAAGCGGCCCTTTTTCTAGTTAAGTAATTCCAATAGTAATTAACTGAATGCATTGCATTCTTTTGTCTTTTCTTAAACCCGTAACTGTCCGTGAAGTCTCTCTCAAGGTGTTAAAAAATATGCAAGTACACACTTTGCAGTTTAAGAAAATCTTCACTATTAGAGGAAAATTAAAACACTGAATATTTTCCAAAAAAGAAAATATTACTTAAATTTTTTGAACCTAATTCAGCATGTTTTTAATTAAAAGAAAGTTATTTATCTTCGGCTTATAAATACGCCTGCGGCAGTTAATGCATCGAATGCTCAGAGAGCATATATACACCGGCGGCAGTTAAGGAGTTAATATTTAAAAGCTCATTTAAATCATTTTTGTATGATGCTCACAAAACGCAAATATTGTACGTTATACCTAGAAGTACAGAAGGGGCCAGCGTGGTCCCTAAAGTATTTTGCAATAGGAACTGACCAATTCTTATTTTCTTCTTAATGAATGTAACATAACAAAGTGGGATTCAGTCTAGTTTGACTTAACCTTTCACTTTTTGCAAATGGTTGGAATTCAAACTAATAAACAATTATAACAGCAGGCTTCTCTTCTTAAAAACAAACAAATTTTTAATTTTCATTTGTAAAGAAAACACCATCGTACACTATAATACACTCAGCTTTTGGATAGAGATTAAAGTAAATGCTATGGGCACATGGATTTGCTCAAGACAAAATTTTCAGAGATCTAACTGCACACAAAAATAAAAAAAACACAAACTGGCCTTTTCAGATTTCCTAGGGGTGTACAGATTTTCCGTCTTGATAGTGTTAAGCTGAGAATATGTTCGAAAAAAACTTTTTCTCTTAAGTTTTTAAGTTTCAAACTAAGTTAGCCTTCATCATCAAAATAAACTTTGTATGGTTTATAAAGCAGTTAGACATTGCAAGAATTTCAGTAAATTTATCTAAGCGTAGAAATAAGTTTCAATAGTGCTGTAAAATACTGAAAGAAGCAATTAATACTCGCTATTTATTTAAGTGCAACATTGTTGAAGTAATATTTTTTTTCCTTCATCTCTAGATTAGCTTGAGGTTTAAGCAGTTTATAAGCTTACCTCGCTCATTCTTCTATGCCTAAATTTTAGATCTTTATCATTCTCCGTTATAACAAACTGAATCATGTGCGCTCTGACTCTCTTTTGTTACTGCTTATACATATTTGGCTGCTTAGTGTGGAAGCATAGTCTAATCTTGAGAGTCCCTTCAACCCTAATGAAAAATAATTTTTATAAAAAAAAATAGAACCGACTTTGAATTATAAATTGCGCTAAAAAGTGAAAAATAAATTCATTCTTTAAACAACATCGATGTGACTTTTAAACATAGTTTTAGAAGTCTGTGCAAAATTAGGGTAGATAAAATCTTTTGTAATCATGAATTAATTATAAATATACATACTTTTGCAGAATTAGCAACAGTTCCAATATGAAGTAACAAATGGTGTAATGGTAATTAGACCCATAATTTTGCACCGACTTCTAAAACTATGTTTAAAAGTCACATAGATGTTGTTTAAAGAATGGATTTATTTTTCACTTTTTAGCGCAATTTATAATTTGAAGTCGGTTCTATTTTTTTTATAAATATTATTTTATTTTATTCTTTTTAGTGTAAATACATGTTTTATATAAATACTCTATTTCTAAAAAATCCATTTCAAAGGGCAAATCTTTAAATTAATGGCAATAAAAATGAATCATTTTTATGATAAATTCCGTTTTGAAGTCGATTTTAGCAAAACAAACTGATTGGATTGATTTTTGCCTCAGAGAAGCCTTCACTCAAACTCTTGCTGTAATTGCTTTTAATATTATAGCCCAATGGGAACAAACACTTTTTTTAACAATGACTTTTATGCTTATTAATAGTTTTCCCAACAAAGAAAAATCAAGCCAAGCCTTTCCAATTAAAATAAAAAATACTTATTTTTCACCCGTAACGTTTTTCTAAAAAACAAATGTAGTCAAATTGATTTGCGATATTTGAGTTAGACGATCCTGTATCGATTAAAGAAAAAATCATCAAAATCGGTTCATTTAGTCAAACGATATGAATGAAAAAACAAAAAAACACTACAATTCTGCCCATAACTTTTTTTCTAATTATCGAATATGGTCAAACGAAAGTACGGGACCTATGGGGAACCACCTTTGATCGATTAAAAAAAAAATCATGAAAATCGGTTCATCCAGTGAGAAGTTATAAGTAGACAAACAAAAAAAAAAAAAAAAAAGACATACATACAATATGAATGTATAACCTCTTTCCTTTGTGAAGTCGGTTAAAAAGAGATCAAAACTAAATTGCATACTGTAAATTTTTATTATTTTTCTTTTCTTTAATAATGTAAGTAATGTACAATAGTAATCCTATTATCCAAATGAAATGGGAGTCAGACAGGTTCAGGTTATAGGGTTCAGTCAAAGAATCAAGCAAAAATATGATAATTTAGGACAAATTACCCATTTTACTATTGATAACATTAAATACAGAAAACATAAGATAGAGTAGTACACTGAAAATAACAAGGAAATGTAACAAAAAAAAGAAAAAAAAACTTTAATTAAAAAATTTGCACTTGTAAATGCTATCGTTAAATGAATGTTATTGTTAAATAGCATTATGTATGCAAATATGATATTATGTAATGAAAAAAAGTGAATTGTCAGAATTTAGCAATGTTTGTTTCATGCAGGTATTATCCGTTCGATTGCTTACTCGAAGGAATGCGAAAAATTTCTTGTCAACAATTCTACCGGGCCAAACGGATTTTCGAATATGTAATGTTCGGTCATCATCTCGTTCTCATCCATCGTGTCTTGTGACATCTCCATCGCAGAACTCCGGCCCACCCCTTTTGAATAAGAAGCGAGTCTCTCGCCCACGTATCAGCACTGCCCCTGAAAACGGATGGGTCTGATACAAGCTCTCTGTGGTCTGGAGATTTGAACTGAATTTCAATTCCTGAAAGGTATTTTCTGTATATCTTAAAGGTTGTGTGGTTCTGATGGAAAATTGTTGTAAACTGAACACCCATGCAGGCGACTGCTGACGGAGAAGATTTGCCAGTGCCATATGTTCGGTTAGATTTGCTGATGTATGAAAGTCATAGGAGAGCACATAAGCATTAAAAACTGCCTACTGAGATTTTGAAATTGATATTTATATTTCTTAAAAATAATAGAGTTGGTTAGCATTGGCTTTTATTGAAAATACTATATTTAATTATTGTTTTTTTTTTCTCACTTTCTGTAATTGAAATTTTGATTACCTTTTGTTCATATTTATTAGATTTGATAGCTTTGATTGAAAAAATATATTTTCCAGACTAAGTGTTTACCTAGCTCATTTTGTAACAAAAATAAAAAAAGACAAGAAGAGAATTTAAATTGGTTATTTTACATATGACATATAGATTTGATTTTTATTGTGAGGCATTAAAGTTTTATTAAAACACATATAAATTCAATAAATATTATTGCAACATTTAGTTATGTTTTCTCCTGTACACAGCTTTTTAATGAACAAAGTTGCTGTAAAATGTATGCATTTTGTTATTATTATTTGATTATTTTAAATTTCTTTTTCTTATGTAAGTATAATTTAAATTAGTTTTTTTATGTCAAGAAAGTCAGAACCTTATGTTCTCAAAAGAGCAAAACTTCAAATTATATACTGTTTTCTTGTGTTGTTTTACAATATGCAATTTTGTTTAAAAAAAACTGCCAATGTTGTCCATAGTATTTTTTTTAAGCTTCTGAACATGAACAAATATTTTTGTTTTAATTTCTCTTATTTATTTATTTTTATTTATTTTGTAAATAAATATATTTATGTACTTTTTATAAATAAATATCATTTATCATCTTTTTCTCATTTGAATCTGATTGGAGCTATTTCTGTTGAGTTTTATTGAGCTTTAAAGGTTTTTGGTATTTCATTTTTCAGATCTTATATTAAGATTTGCAAACATATTGTATTTCTTAAGTAAAAAAATCCCCCTTCCCCCTTTTTTTCATCAGCAGCTTTTAATCACCTCAACTCTTGTTTAGATGAATTTTTAAATTAATCTTTTTTTTTTTCATTATTTTTTTCAAACATTTATTAGAAATGCTAAACATACGTCTTGCCAATGTTTCTCAGTTCAGTTGGTGACATTTATTCGAGCTGTATAGTTATATACTATTGAATATTATTGAGTAATAAAAAATACTTAGTGTTTTTTAATAGCTTCATTGTTAGATATTATTGGATCTTCTCCATAAAAATCCATCTAAACTTTTGTGTAAATGTTATCAGTGTTTAACACCCATTGTTCCTTTGCCCTCTGATTGTATAACCATGAAAGTGATTTATATTTTTAATGATTAATTTATTATATGTATGTATGTATCACTTTTATGTATACTTATGTATGTCGCTTTAACAATGAATTCCAAACTATTAAATTTTTCTGATGTGTTACAAAGCTTACTTGATATTGCAAAATTGAGAATGAAGGAGGAATAAATAAAATCGATCAAATGCTACACAAATGTTTTAAAAAATGGTTTTAATTTTTCCTCTTTTTTTTTGCTTGAGATATGCAGTCAGAGGGTTAGCAATTTATTTCCATGATGTGCACTTAAAATACCTAGTTTTAACACTCATTGGTGTATCAGATATTTAACTACTGAATTTATTTTTGCACAAAACTTTTAGGTTAGTGAAAAATCTTCATTTTTGATAATAACCATGCTTTATGTATATTTTAATGTCTTATTGAAGTGATGTTTGATTAAATTAAATTAATTAATGATTATTTATGTTGCAATTAAAATGCTTAGTGGCTGAGCATATTAAGTAATATTTTTCAAAACTAGAGTTTTTTTTTTTAATTATTTTGAGGAGAGAAACATAATATTTCCTCAAAATGCCCCATGTTTTTCCTTTCAAAAGTATTTTAACTAAAGCTATTTTTAGGCATTTGAAAAAAATACCTCTAAGTTAAAGAAGGTTAATTGAAATGGACCATTAAGATTGGAGCAAAAGAAAAAAATCAAAGCTTTCTGCAATTTCCTTGTTTCAACAATACACAAGAAAATTGCTTACCGTATGAAATTGAGAAAAGAAAGAAAACTATTAAGCTGATTTTCTCAAATGAAGTTTTTTGTTTCATAGTATCTTCTACCATTAAGCTCTTTAATTTATGCATGCATATTTGCTGCCAGCATAAAAATGTCAACATGATACTTTATTTTATAAAAAATTTCATAGGTTTTTTAAAAAATTTTATTTATTTGTTTTTTAAACTAAAGATGTCCTTATGCACAATGCAAGTATTGCTTTTTAAATTTCTGAACTTTTTCTGCATTTTGGTGATTTTTATTGCAGCTCAAACAATGGCAAAAGCAGCAAAGAAAAAAAAAACTGATGTCTTCCTCTTGTTAAAATATGAAGATTTTGTGTCAGAAAGTTCATTTGCTGTTATGCTGACGTTATGCTTTAATACTTACTTTGTTTTTAAATTTTTTAACTTTATTTTTTTATAATAATATAAACGTGTGCTTCAGTGTTTTCCAGTATATTTTTACCATCATTCTAGTGAATTACGCAATCATAAGTTTTAAAGAGTTTTTGTTACTATTGGAAACATATATATTTGTGTATGCTTTTAAAAATGTGTACTCTTTATATAACTCATTCCTAAAACTTGCATATAGACATATATATAGATGACCATTTCAAATATTGTTTAGTCATAGTGAAATTTAATGAATCAAATGATTTGAAATACAGCAAAGCAGTATGTAAACAAATCACAACATTAAAAAAAAAAATCATGTTTTAAATTTTCTTGACTAAAACCACTCAGTATTGTAAACCAGTTTTGCTTGTTTGAAATGCTTTTAATTCTGCTGAAATATTTTTCTGTAGTGTGTGTAGTATGCTAAATCAATTATGTTCATCTGTTCATTACTTTTAATTGTACTTTATGTTTTATTTGAATCCTAATTATTTATTGTATTTGCTTTTCACATTTTTTATTTATGTATTATTATTTAATTCATATTGTGATGGAATGTTTAAAATCTTAAATAAGCTATTTCTAAAGTGTTAATATCAGTCTTTTCTTTTGTAAAAATGTTCCTTAGATTCTTTATTTAACAAAGAATGGGTCAAACCCTTCTACTATTTATTTATTCAAACCATTTTGAAGTATAGAATGTAAATTTAGAAAGTTAATCACAAATTATAAATATCTGTTCTCAATGCTTAAAAACTTTTAAGTAAAAGAATTACTGCAAAGCTTTTATTACAAAATACATATCTTTCTGTTATTGCAAAATATGTCTTTCAAGTATTTTAGTTAACTATTTTTTATCTTTTATGTTGAATTTTAATTTATATGATGTATTTATATTGTGTTATATTATTTATTTGTTAGAATTATTTATAAGTTGATTACATTTTTGTAGTGCTTCTACTTTAAAGTTTTTAAAAAAAATAATTTGTTGAATGATTAAAATTGTTTACATCTTTTCTGTTGTAAACACAATTTATATTTATAGCAATGCATTAAGGTGAAATGAAAATTTGCATTTCCATATAAAATAATAATAAAACTTTTTACAAATCATTGCCTTTCAAGTATAATAGATTATGTACAATAAATAATAAAGAGGTAAGCAACCGAGAAAAGTCGGAAAATTTCACTATTCTGGAAAAATCAAGGGAAAATCTTGGAATTTCTATATTGGTTAGGGAACTAGTTTATGTGAGGGAAAATAAGAAATTCTGTCTTAAAAATGAAATATTGAATTAAAATTTGTAAAAACTTTTGTGAAATATGAAGAAAAAAAATAATAATTTCTTGGTTTTTGTAAAACTTTCATCTTAGCTCTCTGAAACTAACTTTGGTGCTTTCCACTACGTATTGATAAGACATTGCTGATGCATTCTAGTGATTCAAGCAGTTTATAATGTATCAATTTAAAATTATAATGATAGTAATAATAATAATAATAATAATTTCTTAATGTAATTTATTGTTTTACTTCTAAGGAAACAAATTACAAAATGATGTAAATTTCATAATTTCTTAGTCTGTCAGTTTATATTGCATATCAAGAGCAAGGTGGATTTTATGATAAAAATTTTTAATTGCTCGCATAAAAGTTTTTTTTTTTTCTTCTAAATCATACTAACACATTAAAGTCACAATTATTTAGATATTGAATTATGATGTTCAAATTAAATTTGTATGTCCTTCACGCATTACACATAATATCTTTGATACAGACTATTCAATTTTATGAGCCTTTTAAGTTTCCATTAAAAAAAATAGTAATAATAATCTCTTTGGTAGATTTTTCACTGCAAAAATGAACAAATGCTATAAAAAAGGGAGCTAAAATACCAGTTATTTAATAACCAATCCTTATTTTGTTTTATTGTCCCTTAAATCATGACATTCCCCTTATCTTTTTTTTTTTCTCTCCTTTTCTTTTTTTCTTTTCTTCCTTTTTTTTTTTTTTTTTTTTATTTTTTTTTTTTTTGTGTGTGTGTGTGTGTGTGTGTGAAAAATTATACATTATAAATGCATTAACATATTCGTTTAGATAGTATTTTTTCATTTCATTACGCATAAAAAAATGTTTCTAATAATAATCAACTCTTACATTTTTAAAGCCCAATTACATATGGGAATGTTTTTTCACATAATATAAAAGCATATTACATTCTGGTTGATAAATAAATGCATTAAAGTGTCTGTTCTGTTATGTCTTTTCTCTTTCATGCATCTTTATGGATAAGTTTTTTATGGACAATTTTTTCCAGTGCTGTTTAAAAAATGTAAAGTGCTATTGTATAAAGAACAAAATGTGTGGCTACAACAATTTAATTGTAATGCTACTTTAATTCTTAAAAATGAAACATCTATATTTCTAAAATAAGCATAATTTTATGCTCTATACTATGTTTATTTGTTAATGTCTCTATTAATTTATTATTTTTCTGAAATATTTTGAAATTTATTTTTTATTTGGAAATTTGGATTTTTATATTTTACATGTCCCCTTTTTCATTTCTGAAAAGTTAACCATTTTGTGTATAAATTGGTTCACAATAATTTTACGCACAGTTTTGTACTTGTTGTTCTTTTGGATTATTTATATTGTTACTTGTTATGTGCATTGATGAAAAAGTTCTGATTATCATTATAAAATTATAATGTTTATTAAAGATAAATATTTTAAGACCTCATAAAATTCTATTTTTAAATATTTATTATAGCACTGATTGAGTATTTAAAGAAATCTATTTCTTATTAGTTATTTTAAAAGTGCTACATGTATTTTGTTAAATGCAACTAAAATTATCAAGTTTATATTTGATGCTATTAACATATTCACTGAAAGAAAGTATGAATTTTCAAGTTGGTATTTTAAAATACAAATGTATTGCTAAAATTTCTAACATGAGCATTTGTTTGATTTGTTTTGCTTCAAAATCAAAAAGGAAACTATAATAATAATAATTTAGACAAAAAAAAATTATGTTTTAAACCACGTTTTGAAGATCTTTGATCATTAACTCCCATGTAGATAGTAGAATCCATTTTATGTCTTACTTGTAGCAATGTAGTGCTTACACATGAGCCATTTCATTTCATTTCCTTGCCTAATGGAAACTATATCTGCACTCTTATCTGCAAGTGAATTGTGTATTGTTTAAAGCTTGAACAAAACGCAACTATGGCCAGTGCTGTGAATTTTGCTGATGCAACTAAAAAAATGGAAAATTTGTTGTTTTTGAAATAAACTGTGATAATTGAAATTTTGCCTCTGTGTGGTTATTTTATTTTTAGGAGGAACAAGGAAGAAAGTGGATTTTATCTATACAATTTTACCTAGAGAAGAAAGTTTTCAGAACCCCCCTCCCATCTTTTTATTTTCAATTACGGACTTTTTGGAACTATAGTAAAAATTTTGTATGAAGTGGTTCGCTTTATATGCTTACATTATAAAATCATCTCTCCTGTTCGCGAATTTTGCTCTCATTTTGTTACATGTATTTTTTAGGGATGGTATTTTTATAAATTTATAAGTTACGGAAATATTACATGTTTTGTTAGCAGAATTAAACACGTTTTGAATCGATGTTTATACTACAGAAACAGGGCGTATTGTTTTTGTTTTGTGGACACGTTTTTGTGGTATGAAAGGTTTTATTTTTGAAATTGGCATTATTTTGCTTACTCGTTTTTTAGCTTACTTTCCCGTAAAAGTAATAAATAAACAAATAAATGAAGTATTAAAGAAGGCATCATGGTATCGTAAAACTATCGTTAAAAATCTAGAAAAGTCAAAAATAAGTGTAGTAAAAGTAATTGAACAAAGATTAAAAAATACAAAATTTGAAAGTAGGGTTTCGAGATGGGGGAAAAAGTGTGTCAGTCAGTCGGTCAGTCTGTCCCCGCCCCCAATAACTTTTGAACGAAATGTCCGATTCGAAAAACTCTTTTTGCATTCGAAAGATCTCGGCGAGGACATTTCATTTCCATATTTTATCGTTCAATTTTGAACAGTTCAAAAAATTTTAACAGCGCCTATGGGCAAAAAGTAAGCAGATTAAGTCAACTCTGGGCATAAGATCCAAGTTCCTATGAACAAGCTTATTAGAAGAAGCTCTCGGTGTAAAATATTTTTTGATTTGAACAATTTTTGTTCATTTTTGAACAGTTTTTTAAAAAATAACATAGCACCTACGGGAAATATTCAATCCCATATAAATTCTGATCTAACAGACGGATTTGCTTGGAACAAACTTTATCGGAAAGATGTTATGACGTATAGAACATGTACAGAACTAAACGAGCTTATTATCCCATGCAATTTTTTGATCGGGATTTTGAAGGATATTTCTGAATGAATAAATGAATGAGTTAGTAAAAGAATGAATAAATTTTAATAAAATATATGAATGAATGAATAAATGGGTGAGCGAATGAATGTGTATTAACCGTTGGAAAAGGTATATTTGAAGAAATTAAGAAATAAAGCTAAACAATAAAAAGAGAGATCTGGATTATAAACTTGAATTTTGCACATACGGGAAAGTAAGCTCGTATAGTTCTAGACGAATTCTCAAAAGGTATTCAATATTCAAATGTTTTTGTTTAAAAGTTAAATTCTCCTCAATGTTGCATGTACATTCCGCAACCACTTCTTTTCTATTTTCGTAAGCATTTCTTAGCGTATTACGGTGTATGAGTATTATTGTGATTATTTTACCTTTATTATTATTACTAGCTGCGACGCCCGGCGTTGCACGGTCTATCTTAAATTATATTTTGCAAATACAGCGATGCCTCATCAAAATGCTGGAAACGTTGATTATCATTTTTTTAAAATTTGTTTAACAATGGCAACTGCATTAATTTGCTTGTTTACACGGCAACTATAACAATTGTTGAAACGATGCAACATTGCAAATAAAATAAAACGGTCATCATCTGGGTCAAATAAAATTAAAGTTAATTACCGTGAAAAAATAATTTTAAACTACAGAGAAAAACGCTAAAACTTCTTTCCTAGTTAATTTAGAGGCTTCCAATTTTGGCACGATGGACAAAACTCTTTCTAGGATGGCTTTTTACGGGCTTTTCAATGGTATCAAGCTCGAAAGGATGCGATAATTTCTTCCGGTAGAAAAGGACTATTTTATGCAATTTTCGGAACTCGGCTCTAATTGGCCTTAGCGTGATGATATATAGCCTATAGCCTTCCTCCTTAAATGAGCTATCTAACACTGAAAGAATTTTTCAAATCGGACCAGTAGTTCCTGAGATTAGCGCGTTCAAGCAAACAAACTCTACAGCTTTATAATATTAGTATAGATTAATGTGCATATATTTTTTTTTTTGTCCACAGGGACAAAAACGTGACTAGCTTGAGAGAATTTTTTGAAATTAAAAAATATATATGTTTGACATGCAGCTTTCCCTCTGTTCCCTTTTATGGGCGTTGAGCCTCTTACGTCCGCGAGGAAATTAAAAAAAAAAAAATTACGTGAAAAACTTTTTCATACAGCATAACCTGAAACAAGCTTGTAGTAGAGGCAATAAAATATTTATCAACTTATCCCTTTCGTACAGATTTTGAATCAAAAGGTTCCTATTGCTTTCTATTGCTATGCGAACATTCTACTGAATAAATTGTAAGCAATTAATTGTAATCCTTATGTCATTTCCATTTCCCTCAGAATCCGTGGGAGGCACAGTGTCACAACTAGAATTTCTCCCTGCGTGGCAATGGACCATCTTTATAACAAAGTAAATTTCATTTTATTTTTTCACGTATACAAAATTTGAAACTAAATACAATTGGGGCATTTTGAGAAAAGAGAGAAGGGACATGTTTCAATTCTTTAAATTTATTAAGTGGAAGATAAGATATTGATAAGGCTATATTTTTTCACTGAAAGCTGAGGTCGTTGTTTTATGCTTCTCAAATCCCGGATTAATCTTCAAATGAGGAAAAATCACTTCTTCAATAGGGTTGCAGATATTTGAAATAGTTGACCGGAAGCGACTGTTATACTTGCAGTGGGGTAAATAATTTTGAGGGCGCTATTGATATGCATTGTGGATTGATGCATTCACTACGACCAGCCTAACTGGGCCCAGAGTCTGGTCTTCATTTTTTAAATTCGTATTTGCATATGGTAGTGATAAAAAATAGAAAACAGTAAAAGATTGAGTCTTATAGAATTAAAGCTATCGATCCCTTTAGTATATAAACAATCAGTAACAATTACAAGCAAAATAAACGTTTCTGTACAAAGAAAAAGAATGTGTGTGTTTTTTTTTCATTTATTTAATTAATTCAGTTACGTAACATTTACGTGATTATTTCAACAATGAAAAAATAGAACAAGAAGAAAAAAAAAGGAAGAAAGAAAAACCTAAAGCCCATAGGTGCCTTAAAGGGTGCAGTCTATTCAGAACATTCTTTAAAGCATCCCCCTCCCATCCCGTAAAAAGAACAGAAGTATGCAAGAAAAGAAAATGAAAAATAATAATTATTTAAATTAGATTGCAACTCATTTATCTCTTGCTGATTGTTTTATCATTTTATTTTATTTTAATCTTACCCTCCTTTTAAAAAATTCACGTTTTACGCCGAACTTAGAACTCAAAATCCAGCTACAGAAAAAATGTCTTTTGTAAATCTTTTATCGAGTTAAGTATATAAAGCTACAAATGAACAAATGTAATGTAGGGAACGCTCAAATGACTTGTCTGATTCATTGACAACTGCAATCTTACTGCATCTAATTTTCTCGCTTCACTGATGACAAAATTTTCTGCTTTTTTACTTCTTTCTTCACACTCCGAGAACTTATTCACTCCAAAAACCGTGCGTTCTATTTCGGTGAAGATGATAATACCTTTTGAGGCTCACTTTCCTGGTGTACAACTGACTGGGATGTTGGTTTTCTTCCCCTTGCATAAGCTACCTATCGTGCAGAAATTGTGTAAAAGTTGAATGTTTTCTTCACCATTATTCAAGAAAGTTTAGCCTTTTAATTGGTAAGCAATATTTATACTTTATCATGCAATACAATTAAAACACAGTTTCTGTTTTGAATTATTAGAAAGCATAATAGGTTCTCGTTCATCTTGCATTATCATATTAACAATATGTATAATTATGATTTCACTTAATTGGAAATAAATTATGAGCGGTAAGTCGACAAATCCTGTGTACAAATATATAATTAAGCACGGTGAATTTTATGACTATAAGTTAATTTATTCACTTATAAGTATTGTAAATAAAACAACTGTCATCATTTTCATACTTTATGTAATAATTACATACTTATAATTAATTATTTGTTCCGTTAGGGGTTTAACTTTATCGATGAATGGCATTGCTTTCATGTTTGAAATCATGGAACCCGCATTTCTTATGTGACATCCTTGGCTAATTATTCCACGCACCCTTCCACTTTGTCATTAAACATGGAAAAACAAGTTTTAACTAGTCTTTTTTTTTTTTCATCCGGGCCAAATTCTCGGCCCGGGTCGCATTGCTGCGGTACCCCATAGCCCTCGCACTTATGGAGGATATGTTCAAAATAGATTTCCCCCCTTTTTTTTTTTTTTTTTGCTCATTATGTTAGATAGGTGGAGAAAAATTGTTTGGATCGATTCACAACAGAAGTTTTTTTTTATTATTATTTGTATTTCATATTTTCTTTTTTTCTTAATTTACTGACTTTTTCTGTATGAAAAAGTTCCGAAGTGCAGTCCACACTATTATTGTGAAAACTCCGTACGCAGAACTTGAAAAACCAATTCCTGTGCTAAGCGCTTGCGAAACGAGTGTCAAACACCTTGGTAGCGTCTTTTCTTCGTCAGAGCCGAATGGTCAAAGCTGAAAACTTTTTGTCACATGATTGGGTCATTTGCGAAACGATGATGGCATCGTGATAGCTCACGGCCAACTAGACTGAAAGGCTGAAGATTGACTGGTCACATGACTTCTTCCGTTCTTTAGGATAAACGTGGAGGGAAAAAACAGTCAAAGCTATTTCTTCGGGTCGGATAGACAAATGATCAGAGAGCCACTCGGCTTTTAGTATCTAGTTGGCCGTGAGTAGCTCTGTCTATACGTTAACGGACTACGGTTTCTCCACTGCATCACAGAGATCACAATCCGAAACTTTGTAATCCTGAGCCACTTGTGTTACCTCTGAGTCACGAGTCAGTCCTCATCACTTTTGAAATAAAGCATTAGAATAAATGTTCGAGCAAGGTTGATGTTAATTCTAAATTTCAAAAATCACTATGCAACGAAACACAAGCGCTTTATTATAAACGTATGAGTTTAAGGGGTAAAAATTCAACTAAAATACGTTCTAGTGCATGAAAAAGGCTTCATATGTTTCTTCTTATGTTTTTAGTGCAGTTAAAAATCCTATAACTGATTACATTTGCTCGCGGTTTCATAATTTTAAAACAGCAAACTGTATGAAAATTTCACTTTATGACAGGTGTTTCTCCTTTGAGAACCTTTTATCTTTACTGCTGAAAATAAATATTTTTTCACAAGCAAAGCACTAATAAAATAGGAAAACCACAAAATGCTACACAAAAAAGACAGCCATCTTTTGTGTAAATCAAAACAAATGACGCAGTAAACGTCCGCAATAGAAAACTAAAATTCCCGGTCATTACGGCGAATGACCTTGTATTTAGGGCGCTCAGAAAGCTTCGAGGATAAAATTCAGGCATTGGAAAGTGCTGAACCTGTTTTTGCTGTAAGACTGCGAATTGCACTGCAAACTTTATTATTTAAAAACAAATTTTTTTTTCGCTCTAAAATTATGTAGGTTGAATTCAGTGTTGTTAAATAAAAACAATAGATTCGGAGCTGATTGGGATATATCTGGAAATCGTTTTAATCGAGTTTAGACTCGAATAAACAAGTTCTCCCCTATTAATAGATGAACTTTAGCTACTAATTAGGAAGTTATAAAGGTTTACGCGGTGGTTATTATTGGTCAACAAATTATGCGATAAATTTTTTTTTCTTGTTTTTCGTTCTGCTTGTGCCCTTTGTGCTCCTTCTAGTGGTAAAAAATAATTTCTTATTGCCGATTTCGTTTCTCCATAGTCCACTGATCAAGTTTTAATAATATTCTTCCATTAGAACAAATCTTACGTGTGCCCCTGCCCCTCCCCAGAGGGAGGGCAACCCGCCCCCCCCCCCCCCCCAAAAAAAAACGCTGGCCTTTCCATCCAGAAATTCGGAGTGGGCCCCCATGCTTTATGCAGATCCAAACGGGGTAACTTTAATTAGAATCACCCACCCTGTACATTGTAAATATACAGATTTTTTTATTATCGGGAAAAGTAAGCTGATTTCATTGTTTTACAGAAAAAATTGGTCAAATTCTAGACAACTATTTCAGGGGGGTTTCTTCGGGAGAACTGAGCTAATTTTATTATTTTACAGGAAAAGTGGTCAAATTCTAGACAATCTTCACAGTTTCAGGGGGGTATCCCCCCCCCCCGTTATCTATTTATCAGTGCTTCCTGCATCAGGCCGTGGTAGCCTAGTGGTTAAAGTGTCGAACTTCCACCTAGACGGTCGCGCGTTCGATACCCGCTGAAGACCCACCATGTACACTTGGGAATACGTGCATGTAAAATCAGTGGATCCCACTACCTCGCCCCGCGCGCAAGCAATCCTAAGGCCTCGTCTAACAGGTAGGGGTCTGGTGGTAAAAAATGCGTCCTGCATCAATTATAGCTTTTGCTGCTTCGTTAACTTGCATAATTTTTTGTTTTAATACGGCTTGCAGTCTTTTGCTTCCTTCATCTCCTGTGCAAAAAGTGTAGAAAACTCCAAAATTCGGATTCGCGAATTTTACGAATTGATCGAGTGGAAATTAAGAGCTTGTTTTTTAAAAAAATAAATCAAATAATACTGCAAGAAATTAAAGTGCAGAAACTTATTTTTTTTATTCAGAAATTAATAAAAAACATAACTGCCAAAACGAACCCTTTACAAAAATCGCAATCGCAAAAATGAAACTATACATTTCCGATTGTAATTACATTTCATTTCTCTTCTTTTTAAATCATTTGTGTTTAAAAATCCGCGGCAAAAACGTTCCCGATTTTCTTTTGAATGTAGGGAGGAAAGCGGAACTTGTGTATAGTACTGTACATTTGTTTTTCATTGGCTTAAATAGGCAACCATCTGTGGGTCTGGAATGGATTAATCCAATTTTCATTGTATCTTATGTGAAAAAATAATTCGCTATTCGTACAACTCGCTATTCGAACTGCCTCCTAGAACGAATTGTGTACGAATAGCGGGGTTCCACTGTATTTTACTCTATTATTTTTTTCCCCGCGATGAAAATCACGCGTCGCGGAAGACTCGTAATACTTTTCTTTTTCCGCTTCCCACCTCCGATTTTTGCGTACTGTAAAGGCCCTTATTTTTGCGAGGCTTTAATTTTCGCGATTTTCGCGAGCCCGTCGTAATCGCAAACATTTAAGCCTCGTGAAATACTTTTTTTTCCTCCTCAAATAATAATAAAAATCAGAATATAAAATTCGTGAAATTTTCAGCTCGCGAAATCACCGATATATTCATTTTCGCAAAAATTACGGCCCGCGAAAATAAGGGACTTTACAGTATTTGACGCGCTATAGCGCGTCCACGGCATCGCCGCCTTATATTTATAAAGGATTTGCTAAAATAATGCAAAATTTTACATTTTATGTAGTAAATTTTCATATTTCCGGCTCGTTCTTCGCGCTTGCGAGGAAAAAGTGGGAAATGGCAGGAGAAAAATTGGGCTCTAAAATTTAAAATAAATAAATAAATGTATTTCGTTACCAATTTGTGACGCAAATTTTAAAAATCAAGCAAAAGTAGAAATAAGTGCATTTCAAATTTTGTATGTATGCTTCTTATACCAGTCTACTACTTTTCTGCATTATATATGAAAAGCACAATTTATTTTTAAGAAAATCATTTTTGTACTCGTTATTACGTATATAAATTATTATTTCGTGTTTTCTTTTACGTTAGCGATGAAAAATTCCGCAATATTATTTTCGCGAACCACCAGTTGGGAAATGCTGAGATAGAGCAACAAAAAAAAGAAACTTTTTTGAAGAATAAAAATGCCCTCGTAGTAGTTTTCCCATTGGTTAACTCACAATAACGAGGTTTGGACAAGCTTTGTATTGCTGTTTTTTCCATCCAACGGAACACTGTTTAACATTGTAGCACAGAAATTATCCCGAAAGATTACTTTAGTTATTTTTATCTTTTTAATAATAAATAATTAGGTGGTCATGGTCAATTTACAGAGGATTTTCATCGTACTTCCAGTCAAAATTTCGTGAATATGAGTGGTTAATATAGACAGGTGGTCAAGTTACGAAGGTTTCCCTACATTATAAGGATCGTGCATAAATGATGTCACGCTTTTTCCCCATATATTTTTTATCCCCCCCCCTTTCCCCTCTGTCACAAAATGTCACACTTCAACATACCCCTCTCCCCCTTGTCACATGCCACGCTATTTACATAAGTATGATGCCACTTCCTGTTACCCCCTCCCCTCCCCTTGTCAAAATTTCACTAACGCCCCTCGCCCCCCTCGAAGCGTGACATCATTTATGAATGATCCCTTATACCTTAAGTAATATAAGACTAGTTCCGTTCCTATCAAAAGGGGCTAACTTAGGTGGTGAACTTACAAAGGTGGTCAACTTTACAGGTTTTACTGTACATTAATAATAAAAGTAATTTCAGTTGGTTGCTCCAAAAATGAATACTGAGTTACAGTCAAAGGGAAGAGCGATTTAGAAAAAAACAGGAGGCTGAAAAAAGTCGTCGTTATGACTATGAGAGAATTGAAAACGATAAAGAGCTGCTGGAGAAAGAAAAATCTAAAAGGAAACTAGAAAGTATGCACGGTAGAAAAAAAGAAGAGTTAAAACCAATAGCAGTGGAGAATTTTGACGTCATCAATTTTAACTAACGTTGATTTCGGTGAAAATTACTACATTCAATTATGCATCAGAGCCAGAGCACCCCACACAGTACAGTGCAGCTCTCACAACAAGTCGCCTGAGCTTGAGACAGACAGCACATTTTTTTCTTCGGTAAAATTCTTATATTAGCACAGACACAGCTTTCGTGTACGTTATTTGTGAGGCAAACCTATTTTTCTCACCTCCCATTTTCCAAATGGAATCGTTTAATCCTCCTTTCATCGGAAGTACTCTTGTCAACGTCGAATAGTACATTCAAGGACATAATTTAGTATACATTCAGATTCAGCGTTACTTTATCAAGCACTAGCAAAAAAAAAACATTAGTTCTTTCTTCACAGCATTATCAGATTCATTAAGACATAACATTTTTTTTAAACCGACTTCACAAAGGAGGGAGGTTATACATTCATACTCTGTATGTATGTCGTTTTTTTTTTTTTTTTTTTTTTTTTTTTTTTTTTTTGTTTGTTTGTCTACTCATAACTTCGCAACGGATGAACCGATTTTTATGATTTTTTTTCAAGGATGGTTTCCCATAGGTCCCGTACCTTCGTTTGACCATATTCGATTCATAGAACAAAAGTAATGGGCAAAAATGTAGTGTGTTTTTTGTTCTTTCATCCATAACTTTTGACTAAATGAGCAGATTTTGACGATTTTTTCTTCAATCGATAGAGGGTCGTCTAACTCAAATATCGCACATCAATCTGACTACATTTGTTTTTTAGAAAAAACGTTGCGGGTGAAAAGTAGGTATTTTTTTAATTTTAATTGGAAAGGATTTGCTTGATTTTTCTTTGTTGGGAAAACTATTAATAAATATAAAAGACATTGTTTAAAAAGTGTTTGTTGCCATTGTGCTATAATATTAAAAGCAATTACAGCAAGAGTTTGACTGAAGACTTCTCTGAGGCAAAAATTAAATACAATCAGTTTGTTTGCTAAAATCGTTTTCAAAACGGAATTTTTCATAGAAATGATTAGTTTTTAGTGCCATTTATTCAAAGAAGGTTTGCCCTTTGCTATGGATTTTTTTAAAAAATAGAGTTATTATATAGAAAATGTATTTACACTAAAAAGAATAAAATAAAATAATTTTTATAAAAAAGTAGAACCGACTTCAATCCATAAATTGCGCTAAAATATGAAAAATAAATTAATTTTTTAAACAACATCGATGTGACTTTTAAACATAGTTTTAGAAGTCGGTGCAAAATTATGAGTCTAATTACCATTACACCATTTGTTACTTCATATTGTAACTGTTGCTTATTCTGGGAAATTATATATATTTGTAATTGATTCATGATTACAAAAGATTTTATCTATCCTAATTTTGCACCGACTTCTAAAACTATGTTTAAAAGTCACATCGATTTTGTTTTAAAAAATAATTTATTTTTCACATTTTAGCGCAATTTATAGTTTGAAGTTGGTTCTATTTTTTTATAAAAATTATTTTATTTTCGTTTCCTCCAGGCTCATTATACTTGTACTATCTCCGCTCCGGCGAGGCTATCCTTTTTAAAATTGTGGAGTTACCATGAAAGTCGTCACAAAGCATCCAAAATTTAGTACACAAGCATAACCACAGTGAAGTTGTCCCTCAAATAAGCTAGAACTTTGTTTTTCAAATTGACCCTCAAAATAAAGAGTCAAAGTAGAGGAAAAAGAAAAATACAGAAAGAGGTGTTCATTAATAAGTTGACTCTATTGTTAGATATAAAGCAGTAAAAAACCGGCTTATACACGGGAATTTTGAAAATTTCCAAATCTTGTGAGTTTTGAAGTGTTTTATTGTTTTATTTTTCCCAAAGGGATAAAAAAAATCGTTTTTAAAATGACACAGATCAAATTTTGAGATTGATAAGTAACTAGTAAAGGAGAGAGGGGATATTAGATCGAACTTTTGCAAACATAAATTTATCATGCACATTTTTATTTGAAAAATGTAATGATCAGAGGGGGGGGGGTGACCAGTGGCGTACGCAGGGGGGGGGTTTAGAGGTTTAACTCCCCCCCTTGAACCCTAAATAATAGTGCTTTATTATATACTCGAATTTCTTTTAGTAGTTTCAGAAAATTATGAACCCCCCCCCCTGAAAAAATTCTGCGTGCGCCACTGGGTGCGACTATGACTTGCTTTCCCCCTTTTTTCTAAAATAAAATCCCAATAACAAAATAACAAAAATTTAAAAAATACAGTGTAATCAGGGGAATTTTCAAAGCAAATATTACAGGATCTGGGAAACGAACACAGGGAATAATGTTTCAAAATTAAATAACATAATCAATCGCCCATTAAAATAAGAAATATAGTAAAATTAAAATAATATTAATAATAATACTAAAAATTTTGATTTAAAACTGTTTGTTGAAAAAGTAATAACATATCTTCATTGATTATACTTGATTTTAATGATTAAAAATAAATAACTGTTTTTCAAATGATTTCTTCCTATCAGCGGCGGACTGGTTATGTGAGCATTCGGGCAAATGCCCGGTGGGCCGGTCGCTTTTTAATATGAAGTATACAGCTTTTACAATATTAATGAAAAATGGGGACCAAAACTTGCCGTAATCCGGGCTTCAGAGAGTGCAATGCAGCAACGGGACAAAATCTGCAGGGTCTGGCCGTTGGGCCACATGTGAGAGGGGGGGGGGGGGCGAATTTTTCTGGGCCGACTGGTCCGTAGAGACAATCTAAACGGCTGCCAAAGGTGCAAAATTTTGGGGGCTGCAAAATTGATTATATATATTTTTTAATCTTTGAAAATAAATAAAATACCTCAGTTTTGCGCTTTAGGTTGTCTCCTAAGTTGTCTATAAATGGATCAGCTCTCGAGGCCGGTTTGAGAAATTCTCAGGCCCGAATCATCCATATAGAAAACTTAGGCGGCTGCCTGCGGTGCCAACTTTTGAGATCCGCAAAAATCCGTTTTTTTCTCTCAAATTCTCAGGGCCAGCGTGAGATATTCGCAGGGCCGGCCCAGAGAATTTCTCGTCTCGGCCTATTGCCAAGTTTTTCTATTTTGAAGTATATTAAGAACATATTAAGAAGTAATTTAACTCAGGAAAAATTGGAATCATGTATGTAAATGTCGTGTGAAAAAGGACATGTCGTGTGACATGGAAAATCTAATAGATGATGTAACAAATAAGTCTCCTTTTAAAATACTAAATGGCCTTCAAAAGGAAAATAATTTTTAAGCAAATATTGTAATGTATATTTGATTGTGGATGAGTTTTTTTTTTTGAAACCTGTTACTACTTGTATGTTGTACAGGAAACTAGAGCAATAAACGGGCAGCAGTAGCCTAGTGGTTAGGATGTCGAGTTTTGGATTGGAGGATCTCGGGTTCGATACCCGAGCCGCTGAAGACCCACGAAGTACACTTGGGGATACGTGCATGTAAAATCCGTGAACCCTGAAGTCCAGAGGCAGTTCCGAGGTTACCGGATGGTGGAGATTTTCCCTTCCCTTCACCCTTAGGTCAAAAAATTAAGGGGGCTTATTTGTGGTGACGCCATCATCTGGTGTCATCCCAGAACATAGTGAGCCATGTCATACTTCTACGGTTGTGGTGCTCATCTATCAACGGAAGGCGTTCCTTACTGCCTTAATTCCTATTCGCTCTGCGAAGGGGATCTTGGATATCCAAGTATTAGAAAGAACAGAAAACAATAAACATTTCTTTCTTTCATAACTTTTTCATAACTGGAACTAATTTTTACTTGACGTTAACGTACTGATTGTAGCACACTCAATACACAAATAATACGATGGGAACATAATTTTTCATGTTTATTCTTCAACTCTACCTCTTTTCATGTAAATTACTGCAATTTTGAAAGCCAAAATTCTTTTTTAAAATGCTATTAAAACTCGTTGTTGTTATTGAGTAAATTCCAAAAATTTTCAGGGGTGCATAATATTTGATTAGCTTTCATTTTCCTTTCCGTGTTAGTGTCCCCCCCCCCTCCCCGAGGGCAGGTCTGCGTGAAACATGCCCGGTTGCCGGGGTCTAATTTTCTTCCCAGTACGCCCCTGCTTCCTATCAAACTCCTTTGATAGAAAGTTCCTGTTTGCCGATTCATTCTATAGCGTTTCCTATTTTCTTTTTCCAAGGCTGCACCACTACATCAAGACTGGCGTAAAGAAGCATTTTCCGAGTGAGCGCCGATAGTTGCGCCTTCATCGTTTGTAACGTAATCTGAAAAAAAAAAAAAAAACCCTTTTCCTAAAATAATAATTTAACTTTGCGCTAAGTGAACTGTAATAAAAAATAATTTCACGTTAAGAAAGCCCAAATAAGCATTAAAAGGCAGACATATGTTTCGGAATTGCTTGGAATCCCTTTTTCAATGCGACAGGGAGCTTCCAGATGCAAAACATCCTATTACCCACCTTAAATCTTCGCACTCCTCAATATTGGCAACCCGAAAAGTTTAGGACAGATTTTTCTTCCATTAATTTATTGTTTCACAAATCACAGTGACTGCTCCTTGGGCCCTAATAAGTCTGATGATTATATTATTTTAGCATTGAAAATCAGCTCGTTTTAAAAACAGACACGAATCTTTTCGTAACCTCCACCTTTATCACGTGCTTTAGTTTGTATCCGTTTAAGAAAGCAGTTCAATTTATGGCTGTTCTACTAAAATATTTGTACTAAAGTGAATTATAAAAATATATTAGAGAAATCTTCCCAGAAAATGTATTTGTTGATGCTGCAATAAATGCTAAAAATTGACGAAACACAACCGAGTTGAAACCGGAAACTACGTCATGAAATTTCAAGCCCTTTTCAAAGTATTTCCATAAATTTAAGTGAAGTGATTCTGTAATGTATCACTACTTTGACAAATCATAAATCACATTTTCGTGCTGTGTATTTACTATCCTGATTTGTCTACAATTTCAAATGTGAAAAGAATTTCAAAAATGAAATTAAATTTTTCCGGTGGCGCTGCATCTGGGAGGTGGCACTAACATTTTCTTTGGGGGCAGCCATATTGATAAGATACTAACTGCGCTGTGAAATTTACAATTACTTAAAGTTGACGCAATGATCAGCTAACTCTTCCCGAGGTTTAAAAAAAAAAAAGAAAAAGGAAATCCTTTGCTGTTCTGGATGTGGTGGCCGCTTGTGGACTTTAGTTAGAAAGTTGCAATGCATTTTCAATTATTGTAATTTATAATTATAATACAAGTTGCCGGAAAACACGACAGTGCACGGTTATCGCTCGTTGAACACCTGCAAAACGCCCAGAAATTGAATTGTAATTGAAAAATTTCTGACT
Source organism: Octonoba sinensis (assembly GCA_038502835.1). Lineage (NCBI taxonomy): Eukaryota > Metazoa > Arthropoda > Arachnida > Araneae > Uloboridae > Octonoba > Octonoba sinensis. The sequence continues at coordinate 125,570,096 of CM076601.1, read as the reverse complement.
AACTCTTGCTGTTAGGTTCTTATCTTCCAGTCTTTCTCTTCTTGATAATTTGCAGTCATCTGTTCACGCCTTTTTTTGACTGCCTATTTCAAAAGTTTCTTCTTCGTACTTTTGTTTATTTTTTAATAAGTGGACATTTGACGTAGCGAAATAACAATGGTCACCAAAGATGATGAATATGATTACTTATTTAAAGGTAAGGAAGTTGTAAAGTTTAATTAATTTTTAAATACTTAAATAGTTCGACTTTAGTGTTTTGACATGATATATCATTTAATTATTCTTAATAAATGTATAATAATAAATTTTTTTAATGTAGGATACGCATTGCTCTGAATTCATAATTTAATTACTTTTGAAAAGTTTCGTAATTCGTAGTGCAAATGTTTTTAGGCGTACAATGCAATGATAACATGTCATTTTTCGAAACCTTTAGTATTTTTGAGATGTAATTGAATTTTAACTTGAATTTGACATTATACATGTAGTGTAACTCTTTTTTTTTAATTTTAATTATTTATTTGAGCAGTATTTGTCAGCATTTTCAACTCATGTGTTGTATATTGTTTCTTACTAGATTACATAAATCAACATGAAATATATATATATTTAAAAGAATGTAAAGTAGGTAGTTCTTTTAATTGTTTTCTTTAATAATGTGTTATTTACAATGCTTAGGGTGAACTGTAAATTTTGTAATAGTGAACAGTATCAGATATATAAAAAATAAAAGTAAGGAATGTTTGGCTAGACAAACGTTAACTTTGTTAAAGCGAAAATATTTACATGGCAAGATTCTTCAGATTTGATTGTATCAAAGAAAAAATGTTCTCCATACGTACAAAAGAAAATTGATTTTATGGTAAAAACTTTCAAACACTTTAACATCTAACAAGGCTATTGATATTTCAATGTTAACAACAAAATTTAGAGATGAGGCTTCACCGAGACTGCGAATGGATCAAACAACCATCACGTCTCCTTTTTCTTGTAAATGATATTCCACATAAAAGGGTTTGGAATTTACAATTTTAAATCCAGGTGCATGGGAATTACCGTTAAAAAGGTCTTTATTTATAACGGGGAAAAATAGAATTTTTGCAATTACAGTTGAGCTCTCTTAATACGACCAGGATTAATACAAAATCATGTCTAAAATGAGCAATTCATTTGTTAAGTTTGGTTTAGTATTAAATATCTCGCGCATGTATCGTAAAGATTGAAGTAAAAATCTTGGCTGAGACAAACAAAATTTCTGAATCCTTCATGGAAAAATTTTGGTGAGTTCTTGCTGTTTTTTCTTAGAAATTCTTTACCATTTTGTGTCATTTTCAAAAGCCCACAAGTATTGCAAATCATGTGTTTAAATCTTTCTGTGTGGAGAATAAAACTCATGCCCTTGTTAACTTTGTCAAGCCCCTTTCCTAGAACATAGAGAAGGTTTATTTCATCTTGTGAATATTGGTTACTCATTAGTTTTTTCTGGTTCATGCACAGAAAGATTCTCTTGTCACGACTTACATTTCCTAACACTCCAATGTTGCTTTTTTCCCCTAACCCTTTAAACTAATGACAGCGAGCATAAAAAGAAAAACTACCTCAAGTGCTTATCAATGAGCACTTATCAAAATGATGGTATACAAATGGCTCTATAGGCATTTCAAGCAAGATATGCTTGTGGTAAAATTTAAGAGCCTAAAAACAGCTAACCACTAAGTATTTTTGTAACAATTAAGACATTTTTACATTTTAAAAAGTAAATTCATTTTATCTCCATGTACTTTAGTAATTAGATTTAGTAAAAATAAATATTGTATATTTTTACTTTTTATTATAAATGTGTAATTTTTTAAAATATAGACATACATTTTTCTTTTTTTCCCACAATTTTACGTATTCACAATTGTTACGAGTAATTGCTAATATGAACAAAGTCATGAATACCAAACATATTATTTTCGGGTCTTATAGGCTGTAGTCCAACAAAGATATTTCTGGTTAACGTTTCGCTCAACATATTTCGGGCTTCTTCAGAACTAAAATGAAGTCGAGGCAGAGGTCAGGTTCTTATATATCAAGCATCACATGTGTTTAAACCTCATTGGATAGGCCACCAATCTCAGGCTTGTTGGGATTGATTCTGATTGGTTCGTCATCTTTGTTTTTGGCATTGATTGCTTTTTGAAGCAGTGGAACCCATAACTTGTTCACTTTCAAAATTTCTTTTCTATTTATGTTGTAAGGATGTTTATGTATTTCAAAAGGCTTCTCTATGAAGACCTCTGCTTTGACTTCATTTTCACTCTGAAGAAGCCTGAAACATGTCAGGCGAAACTTCAGCCAGAAATATCTTGGTTGGACCACAGCCTATAAGCCCGGAAAATATTATGTTTGGTATGGGCACCGGATGTGTAAGTTCCTAAAGTCATGAATTTTTGGAATTTCATATTAACCTAGTTAAACTGTATCTTGAAATTCTTAATTCTTGAAATCAAAATTATTCAAATTTGATTGGTATGGACATTTTTTTTTTTTTTGAACTAGTGGTGCTGATTGGAGATTCTGGTGTAGGAAAGACAAACCTGTTATCACGATTCACAAGAAATGAATTCAGTCTAGAAAGTAAAAGCACAATTGGTGTGGAATTTGCTACTAGGAGTATTCAAGTTGATGGTAAAACTGTTAAAGCTCAAATATGGGATACTGCTGGACAGGAACGGTATCGTGCGATTACCAGTGCGTAAGTAACCTGCATTTACTAAAATTGTATTGTTTGTAGCTTTATTATTACAGTGCCTTGGTAATGAGAAATTTTGTCCGACTTTGAAAGATGAGTAAATGAAATGTGTGCCAAAAATGTTTTGCAGTCTGATTCCGTGGTAGATTGCAGGTGGACTGGATTGGTGGCTGTATTCCTTCTTAAAATTAGCACGCCGTAAAATTTTTTTATGGGGGTTGTTTCAGAAAGAAAGAAAAGTAATTTTTGTTATTAGTATATAAAATGTTGCTGTTTGTCAGAATTGTCGGGTCAACGTTTTCACGTTGTGTATATTGCTTTATTTCAGTCATTAAAAAGAAAAGGGGGAAAACCCTTGAAAAATTATGTTGCTCAACAATCCAATTTCTCCATACAGAGAAGGAAGATTTTAAAAACTAAAACATTTTAATGAGTGCAACATAAGTTTGTAGGCTTATGTTGATGTATTGTTAGATTTGTAATTGAAATATCTCCTAGATGCCCTCATCTTAGATGACTTAGATATCTTCTAGTGTAAAATTGTATAGTTTTATTTTTAACAGAAAAATCTTTCTTTTATATTTGTTGTTTCTTTGGTACTGAGCAATAAAGGGCCTGCTGTGGTAAAGCTCATCAGAAAGATTTATCTTTCTGTATTTTCATGTATATGCATTTTTCGCCAACATAAACGTAGCTGTAACCGATAAATTAATGTTGGCAACCATCGCCAATGTAAGTCCCATAACCCTTTATCTACTGCATTATGATCTGCAGTAACTTTTTTTACAGAAATAGTTTGTCTAGGTATTTATTTACACTGAAAATTAAGGGATTTACATAAATAAAATGATCAATCTAGAAGTATTTCTTTACTGCTAATAAGTGGCAGAGAGTATTTACCCTGCGAAATTAATTACATACTTTTTAATCAGAATATTTCGTCAAATAGTTTTCTAAGTTCTTAACTAACACATTTAAAAACTTAGTGACTTGATTCTTGAATTTTCCTTTTTTTCTGTAGCGAAACTCTAAGGATCAAAACACAGCATCGGTTTCAAAACTCTCTATGTTCCTTTCTTCGCAAAAATGCTCTTTATAGAACCCTTGCTGATATGCATCCTGAAGAGGGGGAATTTAAAGACTTGCGGGCAAAGTACTGTCAAAATATTGGTAAAAATGGTTGCTGGGATGGAATTTATAGAGAATGGTACTTATAAGTACCCTCAGTAGATAAAGGGTTAACCAATAAGTATTTTCTTGTTATAAGTTCCGTTCTATATCTTTTTCTAATCTGATCCTGTATGTATATTTAACCAAAACCGGACTTGGGATGCCTTCCCTCGAGCACGAGGTAGTGGGGTCCACAGATTTGACGTGCACGTATGCTCAAGTGTGCATAGTTATATACTTTTCTCCAACAGACACCCATAAACCTGTTAGCCAAAACTGGGAGCTGGTGGCCGTCGGTTGACTACGGTATGCCCATTTTTGCTCCGAGATAAGTCTGCTGAACTTTATGCGTACAACAACCCCGCCAGCCTAGCCTTCCTACCTCTTACTGTGGACCTGGCCCTCTTTGATATCCCTATACTTAAAGAATATTATTGGAGGGTTATGGTCAGGGTCCGAAAATCCAGGGCGCTTGGTCGCCTGGGCGACTAAAACATATGCCTTGGCGACTAGTTCGCAAATGAAAATATTATAGCTGGCTCCTAAAAATTCTTCCCTGTCTCCTAAGATTTTCGCACTTTTGTCGGACTCTAGTTATGGTTCCCTACATAGTTATATACTATATATTACATTTTTATTCGGGCTTCACATTATTTCTGTGGTGTAAGTTTTGCTCCCAGGCACGTCAATTCAAAAAATGTTATTGAAGGGGAGCAAAAGGTATATTTTCAATGCATATTATAGGTAAAAAAACAACAAAATACGTAAAAACATGTATGAATTCAATGTATTTCTAAAAGTCGAAGTGGTCAAATTGCCGAAATGACGGGCCTGTTTGTATCATTCAGTTCTGTCTTCCTTTTTTGCTAACCCGTGGAAGCTTGAGGAAATTCAAATTGCTGAGGATTAGCAATGTTCAGTAGAGCTTGTAATGCACATGTTCGAAAGCTACCTGCCAAAATAGGTGTCCTTATAATTTTGACGATTTTGGCTGGACCATCCAAAAGATTACTGATGATTTATTTCTTGGTGGCACTTATTCCTGAGTGATTATTAAATAAGAAATCTTTTCTTGACTATATTGCTCCAATAAAACCAAATTTTTCTCTTCCAACTTGAATACTTGAACTGTCCCTCATTAAATTTTTATAGCTTTTACAATTTGTCCAATGATGAACCCAAGGAAAAATTTTACCCCATTAAGAATTGTGATTGTGCATCTTTCGGTGTCCTTCTCGTGTCATGGTGACTGCAAGATAACCGCCCTGTTTGCATCCCGAGAGAGCTTTTTATATCCTACAAATCATTCAGACATTCGGATTTTGTTCTGTTATTCAGTTTGACATTTCAATTGCTGTTTGATCATGTTAAATATTTCTTTGTAAGGCTGGCTTTTTAGAAACAGGCTTCTTCTATAAAAAGGGAAAAAAATGTTAGTGAAACTGAAAAGAATAAAAAGCTTTTTCTGTAGCAAATTCCGGTTGAGGGAACTTAAGTACAGTAGAACCTCTGTTAACAGACTTAATTGGGATAATGGTAAGCTGGATAATAGGGTGGTGCTTATTTTTCGAAGTTTTAAATTTTCAACCTCTTCCCCTCTAAATTTGTTCCATTATATCAAAAAATGATTATGATAAAATTTTATCACCAGCAAACAATATTTAGAGGTAGCTCAAAGAGGGTAAAGTTTCATAATTGAGCGAGATTTTGCAATTTTTTGAATTTTTAAGCAAGATAAAAATTATGATTTGCAATTACTTTTAATTTATGTAATTATATTAAAAAAGTAACTTCTCTAAGAATCAGTAAAAAATAACATCTGTAAATTGCATAGCTATAATGAAATGGTTTTCTTAATAAAAACCAGTACTCAAGTGTACCTCATAGGTGGCAACGACTGTCTAAACCAGTGATTGCCAAACTTATGGAGCCACTGAGCAACTGTACCTTTTCCACATTTTACTATGAGCTATTCCCGCCCCCTTCCCCCCAATAGTAAAGAAAGAAAAAAAAAACAGGACAAAAAAACTATTTATATATACAAATGTGCAGCTATATTTTTCATGTACTATATATTTATGCCAGCAAAATGTTTTGTTTTTTGTCTAAGCCATGAGCTATCAATGCAAATATTAACAAAATATGGAAAATCAACAGGTTGTTGGTGTAATTATGTGAAAAATAACCACATGAGTACCACTGCAATCTACAAAAGATTTCCGTGTGAGTTAGTTGTAGCTGGCATTTTACGGTTTGATGACTACTGGTCTAAACCACGGGTGAGGGAACCATTTGGCTTTGAAAGGAGGGATATTAAATTTGCTGCTTGAGGTTAGCTGATATCCTATGGTAATACACATGGTATAACATACACAGGCTAGCAGCAACCCCCTAGCATATATTAGGTGGCATGCTATTTCCAGATTAGTACTAAAAAAGAACACAGAAATGAATTGAAGGTTATTTTTTCCCCTTAGCTTCATCAATTTTTATTTTTATTGTTACTTCTGCCCTCAAATTAAGTGGTTGAGATTCAGATTTACCCAATTCATTAAACTCAAAACTTTTAATGCCTTACTTATCCTTTACAAATTGCATTGAAACTATCTAGTATGCTCATTGCACTGCTTTGAAATCAAGAAGCAGCAATATTATAAATACTGCATAAAAATCATGTAAATATTTTGTCTTTGTCTAATTCAATTAGATATAATGCAGTTTGGATTAAACAGTGTTATTGAAGCAATATTTAGTTTCTTTCTTTTTTTTTTTCATGTCTAATGCTCTCAAATTTTATTTGTGTGACCTTTTCATCACCTGCCAAGTTCACTGTGTCATTTCAGAGCAAAATTTTTCTCTACTTGTAGTTTAGACCAGTCATTACCAAACTGTAAATCGCCAACTACAATAAACTTATGAGAAAATCTTTGGTAGATCGCGGTCATACTCGGGTGGTTAATCTGCACATAATTACACTAACAACTGTTAGTGGATTTTCTATATTTCATCAATATTTGCATTGAAAGTTTATGGCTCAGAGGGAAAATAAAAGATTTTTTTTTTTTTTGGCATAAAACCATGAAAAAGCAGTAACTGCCAATATAGTAGCGCTCTCGTCTCGTTCTAGCATATATAAATAAATAACTGAGAATTGAAAAGTTAATTTTTTGAACAGTCTTTCTTTACTATAGGGAGGGGTGTAAGAATAACTCATAGTAAAATTTGGAAAGTGTAGTAAAATTTCTCAGTGGATCCACAAGTTTGGGAATCACTCGTTTAGACAGTTGTTGCTACCTATGAGATAGACTTGAGTACTGTGCATTTTATTAAGAAAACTATTTTATTACAGCTCTGCAATTTACAAAATTTAATTTATATTGATTCATAGAGAAGTTACTTTTTTAATATAATTACATAAATTAAACATAATTGCAAATCATAATTTTTTCTTGCTTAAAAATTCAAAAAATCGCAAAATCTCATTCAATTATGAAATTTTACCCTCTTTGAGCTACCTCTAAATATTGTTTGCTGGTGATAAAATTTTATCATAATCATTTTTTGGTATAATGGAACAAATTTAGAGGGTAAGAGGTTGAAAATTTAAAACTTTGAAAAACATGCACCACCCTACTGGATAAGTGAAAATATAGTTAAAGTGGGAGGATATAGCAAAAAGTGGGAGATATATTATGTAATTCTAAGGAGTGGAGGTGTGATGATTTATTAAGTTTTAACAGCTTTCTCTTGAATGATGGATCCACTAATGGGTTTATTTGTGTGCTCCTGGTTAACCACATCAGGAGTGCATCATCAAGCTTCTCTCTCTATCCTTGGTTTCTTCCATGTAAACTGGAACTCGATTGCTTCTTTAGTGTCCAGTTTTGAGCAGAACAGCTCAATCTCCTGCCTTTTCTTTTTCCAGTCGCCGACGGTGCTTTCCCCAATTCTGAAAGACTGTGCAGTTGATTTTAAACTTTCCTCTTTATCAATTTTCTGCAAACATTCAAGCGGGACTCCATCGTCACAACAACTTGTTTTCTTTTAGAACAGCTTGCCACTTTTGATATCAACTATTTATCTTCGTATGCATAGGTATCCCCCTTACTTTTTTTCAGGACTACACCACTATCCCTGACCTTTTTAGAACCGAAAAATGCGCCCTGCCCATTTTTTTAGAGTTAAATAAATTGGATTGGATGAAGATTTTAAGGTTTTTTAACTCCAAAAAAAACATTGGTCCATTGTCCTTAAAAAACATCTAAATGCCTTCATTTTTATACTCAAGATTGTTCCTCATGCATTTTAGTTATTTGTTTTTCTATAGAATCTTAATTTTTCTAGCCGAATATAAACAAAGCTGTGCCATGGACTCTTTGAATAGCAACAATGCGTTGGACGTCGATAAACCCGATTTACATTCAGGTTTAAGTATTATGTGGACTTGCCCCAAACATGCTACTGTTAAACCTTAATTGGGTTGATTAAGAAACTATGTTTATAACAATAATGTATCATAAACAATACATTTTTTCGTGTAAACATAAACTACGATGCAATTGATGAATTAAGTAATAGAATTGCAATAATACACTATTATGAAATTGTATGTTAAATCACAGCGAACTTTTTATAAAAATTGCCATCGTGAAATCCGCTATTCTTAAGTATGAGAACAAAAATTGCACGTTATTAATCTTAAATTTGTCTACTAGATATTATTTTCATTATTCTATAACAGTTTATTTCCAGTTCTTGCACGATTTTAAAGCAACGCATTTTGAAAATGGCACGAGACATTTTGGGCGCTCAAGAATCTATAATTTGACAACTTCAAACACAATACTGTATTCGATTTGAAATGAATGTGTTGCATAAAATAATACTAATTGTTGCAGTTCCTTTGCATCAAAATCAAGGAATTCATGTAACACTCAATCATTAACTAGAAAACGAAGTTGAAGTGATGAATCACCGGCACTTACTACTTGCATGTGCCTTACAAAGTCGCTTTAGCTGATGTTTACTTTTCTTGTGATTGTTTATTCTTTATTTAATCAGTTTTGTATTGATTATTGTTACTATTAGTATCTGAAAAGAAACGGATGAAGAGAAGATCCAATTGAAAAATAATTGCCCGATCGGGAAATTGTCCTTTTTTTTCTAGATACTTGAAAGCGATTTTCGGTACTTTTCATTCCGAAGTAAAAATAAGTTAAAGTCTAAAAGGTATTTTTCTACACAAGAAACATAGGCGTTGCATTGGCATTTAGATGTTTTTCAAAGTTAGTGGGTCGATTTTTTTTTTTTTGAAGTTAACATCAGTGGCCGATGGCGATGGTGCATCGGTCGAGCCCTAATATTTATTTATTTGACACTCAATTAAAAAGGTTTAACTGTATTTCACGAGAAATGTTAAAATGTTAGGCAAATCTTTTTAAGAAAATCTTCGAGGTTCTACCTGTATTAATGTTTCATAAATAGATATAAAAAAGGAATGATTTAAATGATATATAACTTTTTTGACAAACATTCTGCATGTTTTAATTGTTTAAAGCGAATTTTTTCCGTTGGCCAATTGAAAAGGAAAATAATTGGCAATCGGCCATCTTGAAACAATCTGCATTGGCTTAAAGTACAGAATACTAACAATTTATTCATTATAAAGCTGAATGGCAATGTAAACTATGATTCAGCTGCTAAAAGTTGGCTTACTAAAAGGAAAAATATTGTACATTTTTCCTCTAAAAAATATTTTAAAGTTACATTTCATAGCCATTTTTTCTATTTTCATTTACAGTAGAACTTGGATAATTCGAACGTCTTTAATTTGAATTTTTCTTTAATTCGAAGATTTTGCTTGGTCCCTTTTTTTTTATATTCAAATCAATGTTAAAAATTTTGGATGATTCGAAATTCAACTTCTTTAATTCAAAGTTTTTCTCATCCGAATCCCACAAAAGTACCTTGAAATACTTTTTTGTCTGCTAAATTTTACCCTACTTGTTCGTTTGCTGCAAATGGTAGATTAGCAAGATTTCTGTCTTGCTTTCTATTGTGAAAGATTCACCCTTTTCATCCACCTGTTGGGAACGTGACAACTGACCTCCCGCATTGACCCCTGAGACCGAACGTCCTTTAGTTACTCTTTTAAATTTCATTGGTGAATCGCGCACAGTGAATCACATTCTCATCACAATGTTTCGACACGTGACTGATTATTGGGAGCTTGAATGGTCAGATCGTGCGTAGAAAATATTATTTGTCTTTGTGACGCCATTGCTCATTCCGAGATAGGTCTAGTTTGATTGTCACTTTTCTACAGCTAATTTGATGTACAATTTTAATAGCTAAAATTCAAAAGGTCTTTGAGTAAACTACGCATTTCTTACAAAACTTTAACGTTTTCTGAAAAGGTCGCCGTATGGCGAGGTGAAAAAGGGAGTGTGGAAGAAATGTGAAATCGCCAATGAGTATGGGATAGAACCAACCACATTGTCTACATTTTTGAAAAATAAGGACAAATACAATGTTTAATTATTTTATATACATGCCTTGACATTTTCCAGAAAAGACTACCGACGCTGTTTTTGATGGAATAAACATTATCAGCATTCACGGGCCTTAAATTAAACTACAAAAAATTAGACTGCTGTAAGTGGAAGTTTTGGACAATTCGAAGTTTAGCTGTGGTCCCTTCAGCTTCGACTTATCCAAGTTCTACTGTATTTACTTATGTTTTCACAATTCTGATTTGTTAAATCATGCTTAATTTACTAGCAGTTCTTTCTCAAATTAAAGCATTTTTTTTCTTATATCAGCATGGTAAATAAGGTCAAATATAGTTTTAATTGTTACTGTTCACAAGGCTGCACAGGTCCTTCAAAGTTCTTAATTTTTCTTAAAATTCTTAACTATTTTTAGTGATTTATTTTCTTTCCTGTTCTCAACAGTTATTGATCAAACTTGTTTTTCCCCCCTTTTTTTGTCAGTTATTTTTATTGCTTATTTTAATTTAAATTTATATGGTTCTTTTTGATGAAATTTTTATAAATTGCTTAGGAAAATTTAAGCATTATTTTAAAAATTGATCTTTATAAAAGCAAAAAATTACCTTATAATGAATGAATACAGTTGTGATTTTTGTCTAATTGTTTCAAAAATGTATCCTTTGTTTTCATATTACAGTTCAATTTTTGTAAATTAATTTTATTATCATTGCTATTATTTTTTCGCAATTAATTTCCATTAGCAACAAGTTTGTCCGTAACTGACCACATCATTCCACTTTGATTGTTTGAAAATGCTTAAAAACGTTCCTTTGCAATGGCACATCTATCGTCTAAAAAAGCTAAGCAACCCTCCAAAAATTGGTAGTCAATCAATGGCATATCAGGGTTGGCTGGGTTGGACCCAATTGGGTCGGACCCATTGGGTTTTTTCTGAAAAAACCCACATTTTGGACCCACTTTTGGATTTTTTTCAACTTGATAAGACTTTTTTTGATAAAATTATTAAAATACTTATGCAATTTAAACTTTATTATTACCTTTACAAAACAGACAGGTCAGATTGAAAATGATTTATTTTTCATTTTAATAATTTTTACAAGTATAAGATTATTAAGAATCATACTCTCCCGCTTACTTCTAAAGAGCTACAACTAAAAATAATAAGTTCTTCTACAATTTCAAGCATGAACACCAGAAAATTGCTCTCTAAAAATTGCTTGAAAAGCACAGAAGAACCTGATGATGGAAAAAATAAAAACAACCACTCTCCAGTTTCACTTTCTTCCATGTTTTTCTTCAAAAAGCGTTGGATTTTCACAAGTTTTCCTGCTTTTTCTGCTCCTAGCCGATTTCTCAGCTTGGTCCATATGTTTCCAAATGTGGAGAAGATAAGTTCTATTGATGCAGAACTTGGTGGACAAGTAAGCAGTTGGGCAAAAAAAAGTGTGAAATCTGTCTGGCAATTTTTTAACCTTCTGTGTGTTTCTCTCCATTAAAACCCACCACTTTGTAGGAGTATCTTTGTAAAGTTGAATAAGATCTTTGTGAAACATATTTTCTGGAAACAAATAGTTGTCTTGTATCTTTAAAGCTAAAAAACCAGGTACATATTCTGGTTTCATTGTTTGCTGCCACATTTCACCCTTATTTTCTTGCTCTGCTGACAATCTATTGCCAAAACATGAAGGATCTACTAAATTTCCTACATAAAAAAAAAGGTTCAACTGCTCTGTCCATTTGTTTAATATAATCCTTATAAGGCAGCAATTCCACATTCATTGTGAGATCAAGCCAAACTTCAACAGCTGTTGAAAATTTTGCAGAATCTGATTGTAATCTATCCAGTGCTACAGAAACCTCCTTTAACTGTTTTTGTAAGGTTAACTTCCTTTTTTTTTCATAATTTTCTGAAACTTAAATTTGTGAAATAATATATGCATATGCAATCAGATGTGCCATAAATGTAAATATTTTAACCTTTTTCTGCTAATCATATTTGTTTCAAAGAATAAAACAGTTTTACCAAAGTTTTCTCGCAAAAAATTTGAAAAAACCCAGTTAAACCGAGTTTTTTTTAAACTTGAGAAACCCCCGAAAAAATCCAATTCTACTGGGTTTTTCCGGGTTTGGTTTTTTCCAACCTTGTGGCATATATCCTGCACAACCCTTCCTGGTAGGTACGTCTGAGATAGATGGTTATAGACTGAAAATTGTAGCTATCTTTTCGCTGGCATATAACATTCTGAAAAGGATATTTTTATTGTCTTTTAGCTAGTTCAAGAATTTCAAGAAAGATAAGCATTTAAATATATATACATGTACGCATACACAAATATTAGTGGTTCAAAAAATATATAAAATGCATTCTGGTTCGAAGTGCAAGTGATATTCTTAACATACTTTTACACTTGTAACTTCGTGAGGCATTAGGAAAGTGCCTTTTCACGTAGCAAAAATTGTCCATTTTTTCAAAAAAAAAAAAAGTCTTTTTAAAACCATACACCCTGCCCTTTTCTGAAAAAAATGTGAATAGTACTGTAACTGTATGCATTAAAAAGTATACTCCCCCCCCCCCGCTCCCCATTCGACAAAACAACTGGATAAAAAAATTATATGAATAACATTATCATGAATGAAATCGATCAAAAATCAATGTAGGATTTTTTTGACAAAGTAGTTTCATATTGAAAACTGGGTTCGTTGATTTAAATTGAGATTTAAATCAAGTGATTTAAATCTCAATAACTGAGATTTAAATCAAGTGATTTTTTTTTCAAAAAATCACTTGATTTAAATCTCAGTTAGAAAGTGATGCAAAAATGAAATATGTTGCAATTACAACCACTGTTTCAAACAAAACTTCCTATGTCCATCCGACTGTATGCATAACATAAGTTTAGTACTAATCTTTTTTTTTTTTTTATGAATTTTACAATATTACTCTTATTTTTCACGTATCTTAACAGCAAAGCATAATTCATTCAATCATTCAAATTAGAATTCATATTAATCATAAACTGCTCTGTGTTTTTTATCTTAAAAATAGTGTTTTAGATCAATTTTACAAATGCCATACAAATAAATAATTCAGAATAATAGTGTTTTAAACAACAATTGTTAGAATTTAGAATATGTATCCTTAAAGTTTCAACCATGTCCTCCCCTAACAGCTTAGAAGTTTTCAATGAAGATTAATTAAAACAAAAAGTTTCAGTTTTAGTTATGGCGTGAGCATATGATTTTATTAAATTGGTAAAAATATTTCAGGCTTTTTCATTTATCAAATAGAAAAATGATTTTAATGTACACTTAATGTAAAAATTAAGTACGTACAATGTTATTTTTTTTTCAGCTTTCAACAGCAAAATAATTCAGAAGCAATTTGTTCATTTTCTCTGTACTTATGAGTGTACTATTATTCTCGGTAGAGTTTAGTTTTATTTGAGTCATGTATTTGTATTAAAATTTGTTTATCCTTATTATTTAATGAAATTATTTTTATAAAAAAGTAGAACCGACTTCGAATTATAAATTGCTCTAAAAAGTGAAAAATAAATTAATTCTTTTAACAACATCAATGTGACTTTTAAACATAGTTTTAGAAGTCGGTGCAAAATTAGGATAGATAAAGTCTTTTGTAATCATAAATCCTCCCCCAATTATAAATATATATATTTTTGCAGAATTAGCAACAGTTCTAATGTGAAGTAAAAAATGGTGTAACGGTAACTAAACTCATAATTTTGCACCGACTTCTAAAACTATGTTTAAAAGTCACATCGATGCTGTTAAAAGAATTAATTTATTTTTCACTTTTTAACGCAATTTATAATTTGAAGTCGGTTCTATTTTTTTATAAAAATAATTTTATTTTATTCTTTTTAGTGTAAATACATGTTTTATATAAATACTCTATTTCTAAAAAAGCCATATCAAAGGGCAAACCTTCTTTAAATTAATGGCAATAAAAATTAATCATTTTTATGATAAATTCCGTTTTGAGGTCTATTTTAGCAAAACAAACTGATTGGATTAATTTTTGCCTCAGAGAAGCCTTTAGTCAAACTCTTGCTGTAATTGCTTTTAATATTATAGCCCAATGGCAACAAACACTTTTTTAACAATGACTTTTATATTTATTAATAGTTTTCCGGACAAAGAAAAATCAAGCCAAGCCTTTCTAATTAAAATTAAAAAATACTTGTTTTTCGCTCGTAACGTTTTTTCTAAAAAACAAATGTAGTCAAATGGATTTGCAATATTTGAGTTAGACGACCCTCTATCGATTAAAGAAAAAATCATCAAAATCGGTGCATTTAGTCAACAGTTATGAATGAAAAAACAAAAAAAAATTATACATTTCCGCCCATAACTTTTTTTAAATTGTCGAATATGGTCAAACGAAAGTACGGGACCTATGGGGAAACCACCCTTGATCGATTAAAAAAAAAAACTCATGAAAATTGGTTCATCCGGTGAGAAGTTCTGAGTGGACAAACAAAAAAAAAGACATACATACAATACGAATGTATAACCTCCTTCCTTTGTGAAGTCTGTTAAAAATGTTTATTGCTGTGAAAGTAGCTTAGTGTTTTTTTGCATATTGGTTTAACATGCCATATTGTTTCTATGAATGTCACATAATCATTATCCAAAACATTTAAGGTCTTTTAAAAAATATATAAGAAATCCGATTTGATTTTTAAAAAAAAATCACAAACCCTGATTGAAAAGTAGTGCATACTTTAAAAAATTTTCTAAATTTTCTTCCCAGCATTTACACATGAAAGACGGTAAACTATCATTAGCTATAATAGTTTCAAAGATGTATAAAGAAATGTTTCTTTGGAAACATAGTAAAAAAAAAAAGACGGAAAGAGAAAAGAAACGGATAAGAAACCAAACTAGAACATATGTATAAGTAAATAAAGCATTTGAAAAAAGATTGGTCAGCTATTACAACGAAGCATAGCTAGGCCACATGTACATTTCTTGTTTTAATGGTGCACTTTTTTAGCCTATAGTAAAATATTCTTTGTATTGAAACAGTAGGTATCCTTTTATTCATGACCTGTGCATTGGCTTTTTCGTTTTGTTATTCATTCTCTAGTAGCAGTAGGTAGGGTTAGTGAATGGCCACAAATAAAGTTGATTGAAACATCAAGTTTGTTATGAAATTTCTGGAGCTAACCATTTTCTGCATGTCTACCTCAAAATTTGTTTTCCTTAACTAAATATATATTTTAAAAAATTTCCCGTCTTTTTTAAAGTGCACATTTTGATTTCTGCATTGTCTACTGCAAAATTATGGACTCGACAAAGGAAATTTTGGGCACTGATGACATTTTGCTAAGACGGGGAGAAGGGGGTGTGTGTGCCTAAATTGCAACATATGGGTAGGGGGGGGGGGGGGTCTACAATTCCTAATTGGGTCCTGCAAGTCTTAAGGCTGGCTCTGTTTCTCCCCCTTGTTTAACATCATTAATAGGTTTTTTTTTTCTAAAACACTTGGATGAAAAATTGGCTTATTTTTCAAAAAATTACCTATTTTAAGAGTAGATATTTCTAATTTATAGAATACAATGTTGCTTACTTTAATTTTTATCTTTACAGCTATTATCGTGGAGCTGTTGGTGCTTTGTTGGTATATGACATAGCAAAACATCTCACTTATGAAAATGTAGAACGTTGGCTGAAGGAACTTCAAGATCATGCTGACCAGAATATTGTGATTATGTTAGTAGGTAATAAAAGTGATTTGCGACATTTGCGTGCAGTTCCTACAGATGAAGCTAGAGCCTTTGCAGGTATATATATTGAAGATTTTTGTTACATGAATCTTGTTTTTACAAACAATGTGCATGACAATTAAACATTCTGAGCTCGTTCTGAGTTTGACCCAAACAAAGCTATATACAGTTGATGCTCAATTTTGAAAAAATCTCTTATTTACGAAAATCCCGAAAAAGCTTCCATTGAAATAATGGCATTTTTAAATTTGTTTTAACGAACTAAGAACCCAAAAAATCTCTTTTTTACAAACTTGACGTAAAAATAGAAGTAAAGAATGTCAACAGTAAGGACAGGAAATCTGAGGGGTGAAGATAATCCCTTTCACTTCTATTATAATTTCACCTTCCTCTGTCTTTGCATTTTATTCCTAGAAAAGGATAGAATTGAGAAGTTCTGAATTTTTGAATGTCTTTATTCTTTATTTCACTGGATAGGCTTGATTGCTGAAGGCTCGTTAGTCGATAGGGAGATTGGAGCAGTTTGTTTCATTTAACTTACTTTCACTAATTGTAGTGAATGCTATTTTTTTCCTTTGTTTTGTATATAGTTTGTCTTGGCAATATGTATATTGCATATAAAACCATAGTTTTAGTGCTTTTGATTTAACAAACTCTTAATTTTTCAGAATGTTAACCGCCATATTCACCGTCAACCTAACTCCCCGCGTGAAACCACGAGATCCGTTAACTCGGAGTTGGGGCTCAGCGCTGCGAAGTTAAAAATCGGTATTCACGGAGGAAAATCAACCTGGGGTTTTCCAACCACGAAGTTAGTCAACTCGACGCCATGTGGGAACGTACGCAGGCCCGTTATTGGTCAAAACTATCACCTGATTTTCTTCATGCTTTTTCGTCGCGCAGTGTACATTTCGTTTCCCGTTTTTTAAAATTCCCGTTCTCTGCGATATAGCGATGAATAAAACACGAGTGGTTTTTAGCCCGTTTGAGAAGGTATTACTTCTAGCACTCGTGTAAAAAATTTAAAAATATTGAAAAGTAAAGAATCCAATAAAATTTTTCTCGGAAAATGAAAATATATATATATATAACGAATAGGAAATCATAACCAATTTTATCATTGTAATATATCTCTTTCTGACATTAGAAATGTACCATTCAGAAACGATATATATATAATATAGAAATGTACCATTATGAACCAAGCAGTAGCGTATTATTGTATCTTTTAAATTTTTATTTGAATATTCTTTCATTAAATCAAGGCTGTAACTAGGGATGCCCACGAACCCCCCCCCCCCCCCCGAAAATTTTCGCAATGTGGCATATATTCCTAACTGAAACTTTCCTCAACATAACTGTTTCAAAGCCTCCCCCCTCCCCCCCCCCCAAAAAAATCTGCTTATGGCCTTGCATTAAATTCATGAGAGTATTTAAAAAATGCATTTGATTTCAATTATAACTATTGTAAATACTTTATTCTTACAATCACTTCGCATTGGCAAAATACAGTAAAAATTTGGTTTAAGTCTTACAACTGCATGAAACGGCAATTCAAAATTATGTGATTTGGGGTTAACAAGAACCCTTTTTCTAATGAAAATATGAATTCATTAATACAAATACATATGGCGAATATTTTGACTTTTTCTAAAACCTTGCAGTTTACCTTTAAACACAAAACTGCCATTAGCATTATTGTTTCATTTCATATGTCTTTTTTTTTTTAAAGAAGCGTTTCACATATTCAAAACCTTTGTTAAATTAAAAAAAAAGAAAAGAATATACAAGCAAATGTAAATTGGTCAATGACATAAAACACATGGTAAAGGTCAACAAGTTTATTTTATTCGACATACATAAATCAAAATATTCCACATGAACTTCGCAGGCCCAGAAGTAACCTTGGCAAAAAAAATCAGGACGCATGTTAAATGTTCAGTATATACATGTACACTTTAAAGTAGAATAAAATTATATCAAAAAGCAACAAGGAGAGAGAAAAATAAATAATTAAATAAAAATACTAAAGATATATTACCCCCCATTTTTTGGTATTTCTGTTCAATTAGGAATCATGATAAAGTTTCAAAATCTTTAATGAAGTAATAGCTCCCGAGAGAAAAACATTATCGGAAACACACAAAAGCGACAAAGAAAACATTGAACAATACTAGTTAATAAAATTAAAACAACTCTAAAGTTGTATTTTTTGTAAGGCCTCTTCAGAAATTCAAGATCGTGTAAAGCGAAGAAAGCTCTAAAATCTCAACATATTCCAATTTTCGCAACATCCACTCCGCCATTGCTAATGTTTACATGTACTGCGCATGCGCTCAAACCTTAACTTTGCTCTGGAGCTTGGTTGAGTTACTCGACCTGGCATGGTTTCGGGAACCTGTTTGCGCGTAGTCAAAGTTGATGGTGAATAGGAAATCCGCGGTAACTTCAGGTTGGAGACCGGTTTCGCGTCAAACCATGAGGTTAGAGTTGACAGTGAATACGGCGGTAAGTGTCATGAATTTCTTACTCTAAAAAAGGGTGATTGATAAAGAGGTGAAATTCTTGTATGCAATATTTTTGTTTGTTTGTACAGTATTCAACATATTACAATTTTTTTCCTTACTAACTATTCAAGACTAAATAAATTTGCTATCAAATCTTTTCAGACATTGATTTAATAGTTCTTTTCAGTTGTTATATTTTATATAATCGACAATTTCTTTAAAAAATAAGCTCATTGCATTAGTCATTTAAGTTACGGATTGAATAAAAATATTCATTTTATTTCTGAATGTTTGCCTTGTAATGTTGCACCCTGCATGTAAAATCTTTTCTATTTTTCAGAGAAAAACAACTTATCATTTATTGAAACCTCTGCCTTGGATACGACAAACGTAGAAGCTGCTTTCCAACAAATTTTAACAGGTGTGTAAACTTTAGCAACATTGCCACAAAATTAAAACTTGTATAAACTCTTTCCTTCCCAAGCAACAAAATATTTTTTGCCCATCATTTCCTTGACAGATAGGCAAAATTCATGTGCAAATTCGACTCTGAAAAAATTTTGTTCTTTTTTTTTTTTTCAATAAATATAAAGCATTACAACTACAAATTAAAATTAATTTCTCTGTAGATTTAACATGGACTATTTTTTGACATGAGAGGTTCATTGTCTGTGTGATATGTCGGTAAATTTCGAGAATTTTATTTTTTCACTTCTAAAAAATTTTTTTTTATGTTGGTTAATATGATGTACATTTAAAATTTCATTTAAAATTTGTTTCTTTGACAACAATTAAAAAATAAGATTATTTTTCTTGTAGCATGAAGTATTGTATTTCAAATCTCAACTTTATACTTAAAACTCAGAACAATTGTGAGGTTAAAAATGTCTCTTACTATATAGTTTATTTAACCTTTCAGATTCAAAATGTTATGTTAGGGGATCTTTCTGCTGTAATTCACTTCTAGAATGTGTTTCTATGTTTTTACTTATGCATCTTAAAAAACTTCTTGAAATTAAATTGTTCCCATAAAGTAAAAATATATAAATAAACACTCACATTAAATAGTTGAAGTTTTCTGAAACCTGCCTAGCACTTTGACAAAATAAATTCAATATCTATTTTTATATTAATGGCTTTCTTTTTACATAAAAGTGGAATATTTTCTTCTCTGAAATCTGTTTTCACTGTTATAAACTAATATTTAAAATCTCTTTGAGCCTAAGCCATTTAAAATTGAAGTATCAGTTGATGTTAGATAATCAATGTTGCACATGCTGGAAAGTAAGCTTGTTTAATTTTAAAAGAACTTATTGTTTACTTTACATTATTTGCGGTCATTGTTTGTCACTTTTTCATTAGTTGATTTAAAGCATAAAACTTGCTACACTCCCTGATAATGTCGATTTGGTGATTAGATACATATTATGTATATCAGTTTATAAATGATATATATCATGATATTGATCATAATTGTATATCAGGTGATACTTATATGCTAAAGGCTTTATAGTTTATTTCATTTTTATGAAAGAAATTGAAACTAGCAGTTTTGTCTAATGCTTATTTAGACATAAATAAGCATATATAATAAGTTTAATAATGTTACGTTCTTGTTTCCAGAAATCTATCGTATTATATCGCAGAAGCAAATTCGAAATGATGCAGATAATGATCCATCACCTGGTGGCGAGAATATTAAGCCGATTAGCATTCCACCAACAGACAGTCCAGACATGCGCAAAAAACCATGTTGTCAAGCATAGAAACTTTTAAGAACTGGCCTACATACATATAATCTGTGCACTTGTTTATGATTAAAGTTTCCTTTTTACTGTTGTGGCCAAAAGAAAATTGAAAATAGCCTGCACCCTTTTAATTTTTTTCTCTTGAGTCATGTGGGTTTAAATTTCAAGGCCTATGTTAAATATATGCTGGTATAAATTTAAAATTTCAAAAATGCAGTCTTCAAGAAGATCAACGGGTGCATGCAACCTTCTACATTCTGATTTCAACAATGATGGTGCATAGTAGAATGTAAAATCTAGTTTATGTTAGGAGACCGATGTGTATATTGTACAGTTTTAATTTTATATTAAGATGGTTATTCTGCTTGTATTTACCATTTTCAAGCCAGAACAAGCAATATTGAAAATATTACATTGCGTCCCAAAGGTTGCATGCTTCTGTACCGAGAATAACTGTGCTGTGTAGCATTTTGAATAAATAGTTCTATGTTCATATTTAGATTTCTTGCAAGTCATCTATGCATCTTCATCTTGGACATGATTATGGGTTTGAAAAATTTCTTTGTCAGGATTTCTAAATTCTTGTTTAAAAAGGCAAAAAAATTCTAAGGGTCCATGTTTCAATCAGACATTGTCTGAGGCATATAAAAGTTTTTTGTATTGCTTAAAAATCTTATTTATTAATTCATATAATGTGGGAGACTTATGAATTGATGGACATAAAACAGTTTGGTGTAATATCTAAAAACATTGTTTGACACACCATATTTTAAATTTAAAAAAGTTTGTAGTGGCTGAATATGCTAAGCTCTAAATTTTAAGTATTTTAAAAATTGTTTTATGTAGTTGAATATTTCATTAAACATTGCTATATCATATAGCCATTATATCCCACATTGTGTGTTGTGTATTTTTTATAAAGTGAATGAAAATGAGCAGCGGAGTTAAACATTTTGAATTAGTGTACACTTTGAGTTCTGCACTGGTTGCAGGAAAAGCTGTGCAAATTATCACTTATATGTGAAGCCGTAAACAGTTAGGATTATTTTAATGTTGTAACTGAAAATGCAAAATCAAACTTAGACTTCCTTTACATTGAAATTTGTTATTGGTAAAATATTTATTCAAAAATTGTTATATAGTCTAGTTACTTTTTATAAATTGTAAAAAAGAAAACATCGTGCATTGAATTCTCTTTGTTTCTTGTTCTTGCTAAAAGTCTTGTCTGCTTTTGTATTTTCTATTTCAAGCTCTAATTGAGTTAAAAATATTTTTAAAAAATGCCTTCAGTGTTATATCATGACATGCCATATTAGTTACAAAGCCTCACTTTAATATTTGGAAAAATAAAGTATGGATAATCTGAAGTGTTCATATTGGTTCTTGTGCTTTTTGAAATCTTTATATTATAATATATTTCACACACATCTTCAACTGCTGTTTTTATTTCAATGTGTTTATGCTTGTAAAATCTTGGATATTTATTACGACTGGAGTTTGATTTATTATGTATTAAAGTAATAAAAATACATGCTGCCAGTTCTGCTTGCAGAAACAATGCATAATTGACTTGAACAAAGCTTAATGGAAAAGAGAATAATTTCTAAATGGATGTAAAATTTTCTATCTTAAATGAATTTAGATGATCTTTTTCATAAAATAAGTAAAAATTTCAACTGAAAAAAAAGTAAATTTTCTTGAAATTTATTATTAAGAAATTGGTTTTGATAAACTTTAAGAATTTAATAACTAGTCTAAGAGATAATCACCACAAAGGTATGTGCTGATCAATTCTTTTCTCTAAATGAACAGAAAAAAAAATTAAGTTATTCCTTTTTGTATAAGAGATCTGAAATGTCTGAATTCTTTATAGAATGAAATATGGTCAACTGCACTCGGATTTCATTCAGGTATCTGCCTGTACTTCCAAGTTTTAAAAACCATCTATAACTTTCCATGATTACACAGGACACTTTTAAACATGTTTTCCAAAAGTGTATAAACCCCTGTCTTTTGCAAAAATGAAATTGTATTTGAGCTAAGCTAAGCAGTTTTTTAAAAATAGGTTCTAACTAATGATAAAAACTTGTATTTGCATTTTTCTTATAATTCATTATCATAAACAAATGCTGGCAATTTTGTACAGCAATATCATAAATTTCAAATTAAAAAATACAGTAGCCCCTCGTTATATCGCGCTTTGAGGGGGTGGACAGCAAAAAAGCGCGATATAACCAATGCCGTTAGAAAACAACTCAAAAAGAACTACTAAATTGGGTGTCAATGTAAAAAAATTAAATTAATCTTGCATAATGACAGCTTTCTTAATGAAAATAGCCTAATAATAAATCCTTGAGCAATAGACATTTCTTTCATTCTATAGCCGTTAGGATAAGTACAAAAAGAAATGTCAAGTAAAAAGTAAACTGGTTTGAGTAGAATCAGTCTGCAGGCATGCAAGTTGGGGAGTGAGATGAGAATTGTTGCAGCTTTTAACTGCAGCAAATTCAGAAGAAAGGAAAACATTCCTGTTCGATGGCTTTGTTGAATGGGTGGGAAAAGGCTTTACTTAAAAATGCAATATTTTTTCTTTCAAGAGCAAACTTAAAATTTTGGGAGACATAGAAAAAGCGCGATATAACGAGGGGTTACTGTATATTAAAGTGAATTGATTTTTTTCTTCAAATTCTGTGATATGAACAATACTAAAAAAGTAATTCAATAAAATTTATAATTTAATACAATGTGTTTTAAATGGAAACGTATATGCTCGATTTCTTGCAGTACTGATATAATGCTAAATTTAAATTGCTTAATACAGTGTTTAATATACAGTGTTATGCTGAGAACTCTCTTTAAAGTTGATCTCTACTGTGGAACCCTTGTTTTTTTTAATAGTATGTACCAATGAATTATTCTGGAAATGAATGATTTGCTTCAAACTTGACAACTGCATCAAATACTGCTTATGGACTTCAAAAAATAATTCCAGAAATTAACAGTTGAGACAAAAACTATTTTTAAATAACTTGGAAGTATCAAAATCAAACAAGGTTTTCAAAGGTAGAATTTTAATGAGATTAGTGGTACTGATTTTTATTTCGGATATACTTAATATTAGGCTTTATGGATGAAAGTGGAACACATGTCAAATTCAACGTTTTACAGCATTTCTTCTTTGTCAACACATAAATTGTCGACTCCATTTCGCACAGATACGTAGCTTGAAAACGGCAGAAGTGCTGACATGATCTTTTGTGACAATGGAAAGAATTTTTAATTTTTTTAAACTACACCAAAATTCCACAACTAAAGCCATTATTTACAAATTTTGTAGCAAGGATGGAGGGTGAATCGGATATCATTTCTTTAACTGTTTTATATTCTTCTACTGATATTAGGCAATTGTACATTGACATCAAATGCTTTTAACCCTCAATTCGTTATATTTTATTCATTGGGAAAATCTTGATTAGAAGTTTCACTACATCTTTTCAGGTCCTTGAAAATTTCTTGAATGAATGTCTTCCGCATCTCAATTTCTTTCTTTTCTGATGAGCTTTTAGTTTTCGAGAGATGAATCAAAGGAGTTGGATAGGTACAACAAGTTTCCCTGCTTCTGTTTCTTTGTTTTTAAAGGGCAATTTTTTTTTGTGAGCAGTAAATACACTTATTTCTTTGTCTTGAAAGGTCAAATCAAGTTAATGCATTTTTTGAAAATGTTGCTTAAATTAATAATTTCAATTGGATTATTTCTGTTGAATAGTCTACTTTCTAATTAAAATATTGTGCAGAGTAGCATTGCTTCTGTGCCATGGCAAACCTAAGTTTGTTACAGGATAGCCTATTTAAAATAATTTTAAGATACTAGGGGGCTCCCCGGCACCCTCTCTGACGCTCATCAACCCCTGGAACTGCTCATTCGGCTCCTTTAGATCGCTGTTATACAGTGATTTTTGTAAAAAATTAAATTTTGTGAAGATTGAAAATTTAAAAAAGTACTGGCTGAAAAAATTTTTTATTTGCCACTTTTCTAATAAGTAATGGTGTAAAAAGTACGATTTGGAAGCTTGGATTTTTGTGAAGAGTTTGAAAACAGACCTGAATTTTGCCTAGCACTACCCCAGATGTTCCGAAGATTTTATGAATTAATAAGATTTCACTGGTTTAGACCATTTTGACTGATTTGAAGGAATTTCGGTTTTCCTAAGTTTATCTGTTTCATTTCCAACTAATTTTCTTTGAATAATTTCTTTTAAGATTTATTTAGATGCTGTTCTTTTTTTTTCTCCATGCATTACGAGAAATATGAGAGCTACAGTATAATAATTTCCTTCATCAGCAAGGTTTTACCTCTTGGTTAAATTGAAAAGGAGTTTGGATTTCTAATTCAATATGAATAGGGTGACATGAAAATTTTTATTTATATTTTTTTTGCTGGCGTGCAGAGATGAAATTTATGTATGTGTTAAACTTCTCAAGTTAAGTATCAAAACATGGTAGTTAATCGGTTATGCTGAGTGGAGGTTAGCGCTAATGGAAATATTTAAACAAAAACTGTTGTGAAATAAAAAAACAAATGTCTAAAAGTTGTTTAAATGCTCGGGGCTGAACTTCAAAAGATTAATGAATTACGGCTAAATTTCGAACACCGAGCAAATTCCACCATGATTTTATCGGTGGAACTCAGTATTTCAGTTTAATTAATTTGACAATTGAATGACTTATTAAGTGCAATGGACACATTAATTTTAAATAATTAATTGTTAGTATAAACTAGTATTTCCCTTTGTTAAAATTATTAATTTAAAATAAAGTTTTTAACATTTTGTTGAAATAATTTTTAATATGGATGAAAGTTAATAAAATACTAGGTCATTAAAATAACTCATTTTAACAAGTTATTGAGCCTTAACTTATGACCATGACACACAGTAATAACTTGAAGTGGCTGCAGTCATAAATGCAAGAAAGTTCTCCATGCTGAATACTAAGAATCATTGATAGATTTTTAAGAGTTCATTTTATTTGAAACAATCTTTTCATTATATTTTAATGTTTTACGCAATGAGTTTTTGTTTCGAGTTTTAAAAAGACGAAAACCCATATTTAAGTTAGCACGCTATATTAATCCTCCCCCACTTTGGAGTAACACATAGATGGTGGGCCTACGAATACTAAAACAGGAATTCAGATCTAAATTGGATGCTTCTCTAGGTATTCAAACATTTAAGATAAAACCTACCTTTAGTGCTATTATTAACAAGACCGAAAAATTTCATTATTCAAGTTAATGGGATTTATTTTAAAATTGTAACAGGTGTGATAAATTACAAAAATTTCACAAAAATCAGAATAAATTTCTTATTTTCAATTGCAATATTTTTCATCGATAGCTTAAAAATAAGTTGCAAAGATACTTAAAACAGAAGGATAACCAATCGTCACCAATTTTCAGATTTGATTTTTGGTTGACCATTATCTGACATCCCAACTGACTTCTACATACTTGCTTGACATTCATCAGTTTTAAATCTATAACACAACTGACTATTATACTATTTGATGAACAGAAAAAAAGGTGTTTTTGGGTAATTTGAAGCATTTCTCCACAATACAAAGATATGGTGAACAGTTTGGTTAAAATAAAACAAAAAGTTTCTTTTAAGCATTTAATGACATTCATTCCTCCAAGAAACTATTTCATTACTTTAATTAAAATCACATTTTGAATTGATATACTGAAATATACAGGATCAAATAGTGAACAATTAAACAAAAAAATGTTTTACAAAGCATGAAAGTATGTTTGTTGAGCTTTTAAGTTTTTTCACCATTTCAAGAAGTATAAAATAAAATTTGTGTACAAATTTTCCTTATCACAGCAAATAAACATAACAATCAAAACATTAGAATTTTTCAAGCTTAACAGAATAAACCATTGCTTAAAACTTAACAGACATTAGAAATATTTTGTGAAAATAAATATTATTTAAAATGATTTGGCACTTTTTGGTCTGACCAAAGGGCAGTTTTATATGGAAAATTTCTTTAAAATATCATATTTAAATCAAATGAATGTTGATCTAGTCAACAATATAGTTGAATCTTTTCATATTATAAAATAAACATGCATGGATATTATGAAATCACTGAAATAATCATGCAAGAAAAGATAAGAATTTCAAGTACAATTGGTTAAAATTAAAAAAAGTTCCTTTGAAATCAAAAGAGGTTGACGAAATACCTTATAGTTTATAACTGAAGAACTGCATGAAAGTTTTAGCTATATGTATGTGTGAGTATTAATACATCTTGGTATGAAATGTTCCATTTTATTTGTAGTAGACATTACCTTTTATACAAGATATACAAAACATCACACAGATACTTATTTTTTTGAGCAATAATCAAGTCTCCAATGTCTAGTTCCAGAGCACATCTAATATCGAAGATTTTTCTCATCTTAATTTAATTTAGTTTTAATTTTTTATAAAACCTTCAGAACTTGTATCAAAATGAGTAACCCGAGAACTTGCATGTGGGAATTTTTCTCACACCAAAAGTTTCCCTCAAAAAAATTTATAGTAAATGAAATATTTTGAACTAAAAAGCATTTTTATTTGTTCTAACCACCAAATGGTACCCAAAATATTAATATTATTCAAAATATATTGTACAGGTGTACTGTTTTTATGAAATATTGTCAAGCAACTTAGGGACTTTTTATTAGTGGGGTACAAAATGTACCTTATGAAAACCACGAAACAAAATGTTTTTGCAAACTATGTATGTCTATTTGATAAGTTTTATAAGAAGCATTCTCAGCCAGAGCCATTTGAACTAACCCTTCCGCATGAAGTCATTCTCGAAAACAACAACACTTTTTCAGTACAAAAAAATTGAAATAATTCAATATCTATACTATATAATTGATGTATTCATTAATGTTAATCCAGTTAGGTACTTTAATATTTGATGAAAAAAGGTTAAAAAAATAGTTTTGGGAAAATGACTTTAGTACTCGCTTGATGAGAAAAACAATCACACTTGACTACTCCAACTAGCAATACTCTTACTGAATGTCAGACAAAGACTAAATAATTGTAAAACACATCGGGACAGCAAGAGAAGATTACGAGGAGAAGCTAGACAGAGCAACAACTTCGACTATTGAAGTAGAATACCAGATATACTTTTTTTCTTCTTGGTGTGAGTATTGTGCTCACGGTGCAAGTTCTGAAGGCTTAATAACAGTTTACAATTACCATTTTTGTTCAAGAAGAGGAACATCAACAATTCCAATGTAAGAAAACAAAGTTTTTTTTCTATTTTTTACTAAGCATTTTAGTAAGTAAACCTGCAAAAAAATTGTTTTTTACATGAATGATTTTTCTCATTCTGCATAATGTTTTAAGTGTTGAATATTCAAAGGAAAAAAGTAAATATTCCATTTATATAGCATTTATTTATTTATTTATTTGAGGGGGGGGGGGTCTTCATTTGTTTAAAAATATTAAAAAAATACTGGCATCAATAATTATACAGGGAAAATTGGTGCAGATTCTTCACCTTGTCTCTCATACAGCAATTTTATTTCTTACCACAGCATTAAAAGAAATCAAAATGGAAATATAACAAATAATTCAAGTACAATAAAATATATGGCTGTAAAAGAGCCTTAAATGTGCTACATGACACTCAACTGGTGCGTTTCATTCTTAAACAATTCAAACTTTCCATGTATCTGGTGCAGAGGTTAACAACTACGTAATACTTTTTTGAATCATCAAAAATTTTTTTTAAACGTAAGTGTTCTCAATTATTTGGCACAGTTTATTTTGCATAAATATTATTAAAATTATAAAACAAAATTATTATTAATACACAAATTAATATTAATTCATTCAAAATATTAAAATATACATTGTGTGTATGTATATTATTGAAGGGAATGCCAATTTGCCATATATTTTGATGGAAAATAGAAATAAAATTATATTTTTTTTTCCAGAGTTAAAAAATAAATACCGTAATTATAGGAAAATAGCCTGCATCGTTGTATAACCCGCACTCAGAAAAAAAACATGGGATACACGCCTAGAAAACAATACATTCGCCTGTAGCGCCCAAGCCCCAATCTGCTTTGGACCATTGTTTCGAAAGCTACGATTTATTTCTCTGCATTTTGTTTTGCAGTTGTGATTTCGATATTTTTGAACGGAAATTGTCTTTTTAATAATACTTTATTTTTTGAATTTCATGTATTGCCCGCATCGTTATATTGCCCGCAGGTAGTAAAAAAAAGGAGTTTTTTTTGTAGGTAACCCGCGGGCTATACAGCGATAATTACGGTACATAAATAAAATTTAAAAGAACATATTGGATTGAATTTTGAGTTGGAAGAAATTAGTAGAGCAGAAACTTAAATAATTATAATTTATGGTTTCATTTTTTTAAAGAACATTTATGTTGCCTTTTATTTTGTTTCCCAAATAAATTATACTCCTTCTAGAGCTACCCTATTTGTTACATTTACTTCTAAAGATTCGAGTGCTTTCTGATGAAAAAATTAAAAATATTAAATGTTTTCTTAAGAACAAAAAAATAAAATCAACACATGGATGTTGATGAACAGCAAAAGCTCTGTTGAACATTAAGAGTTCATTCTTCATTGTCAGCAGCAGGTAATAGCACTTGGAATATTTATCAATTTAATTATAAAAATATCAAGAAGCTCAACTAGGGTTCTATACAACATGTTTTAAAGTTAAATGCACGATATAGCACTCATCACATAGAATAAACAGACAAACTGATTAAGAATCAAGACTTCGTGACAGGGATTGATTCATACTTCTAATAAGATTTTAAAGCCACATAAAAGGTGTGCACTTAAAATTATAACTTATTTTGAGATTCAAAATACAAAATATCACTCCTTTATCGCATTATTTAGAAAGAAACCTACAGCTTATTTTTTAAATATATAAAATTTTATAATGATTTCCAAACTAGTAACTTCACAAAGACACAATTATTAAAGTCTTTAAAAGAACTTTATTCTCAAAGTAGTATTTTCCATCATTATGTGCAATTAAATATTTTAGAAATTTTATTCCTTGATTATGTGTTTTTGTTCCATTAACTTTAACAAGTCTTAATAAAAGACAGAATGTTTGTCTTATTGTATGTTATATCTCATTTTCTCATTTTTAACAATTACCAAGTGGGGATAAACGTGTTTAACACTTTACTTGAAATTTTGCAATCGGCACCAACTCTAGGGAAGGGGGGGGGGGGGATATATGTTCCATGCATGTAAAATAGCAACTTTTATATGGAAATTTCTATTTACATATTCAACTGCCTTACATATTTAACATGTTTACTTTGCTTTTCCAGGTAATAAGAGAATTTTTCTATAGTGCATGCAATAGCAAAATATTTACCAACATTAGTATTACAAACATCCTCTTTTTTAAACTTTATTTTTCTTTTTATTTTTTAACAGTCTGGGAGGAGGGGGGGGGGGTTTCTAGAATATCCAAAATGTGCAATGAGAAACAACTAGGCTAGAAATTATTTTTTTGATCACAAAAATTCAATTTTGACATGATTTAGTCATACAAATTCAAGGAGATTAAAATTAATCTACAGATAAATTAGCACTTGTTCGTCAGTTATGTAATAGGTCTGTGACTTAAATATAAACAAAAAATAACCATTTTCAAATATTTTTCAGAAACAAATATTAGATAAAAATAGGCTGCTAGGTTTCTTTCAGATTTAAGTTTGCTGAATTATGCATCGCAAAACAAACCACTTGTATAATATAATACACTCTCTCTCTCTTTATTCCATTTCCTGAAAACAGGGCACTTAAGGTCACTTTATCACTTATGGTAGCTGGTAGTAATGTCAGCGAAAGGAAAAGAATGGCATATAGAATTTTCACAGTGGACTTGTGAAATAAACTATTCTTGCGAGAGAAGATAAGAACTAGTAACTATATTTTTACTTTGATAGCTTACTACAAGGATAAGAATAAATATTGACCTTGAGTATCCTGCTCTAAAACAGAGGAATGTTATTGACAAAATCATCTTGCAGTTGTACCACTTATCTCAATAAAATATATACTTAGTAAGATTAATACAGCAATACTAATAACAAGGCCCCAGGAGTTGATAATGCATTTTTTGACCTTTTTCTTGTTTTGAGCGGTTTTTAAAGACTTTTACAGCTTTTTTTCTTATTTTTCAAAGCATCTTCCAAGGTTTTAGCTTTTTTTTAATTATAATTTTCTACTTAAAATTTAGTTTGATAGCTTTATTAAATTTTACGAAACACTTAAAAGGGTTTGTCCACGGTAGAATTGGAAATCTATTGCATAAAACTGAATGAAGTCAAATTGAAAAAAAAAAAGTATTTTCAATGTAGAAGATACAGTGTGTGACTTCTAAGAAAATTGAGCCATGAGTAATCATATTTATTTCAAATTTATCTCAACTGTCTGAATTGAAAAAAAAAGTTCAAGATACAAAAACCTTATTGAGTACAGTCTTTGATAATGTAAAAAAAAAAAAAAAAACAAAAAAAAAAAAAAACATTTAATTTCTCAGAGCAATTAAGATTTTCTAAGCAATTAGGATTTTTTTAGCAAGTCTATCAAAACATGATTACCAGTTATTAGGGTATTATATTGTATTGCCTTTATTTTATTCGTTTTAGAAAGTCATTTAGTGATGTTGCTCTTATAATTTTTCAAAAAACACTTTAAATGCTTTAATGAAATTCAGTCGCCAGATCTCAAGTGCATTTTAAAAATGTTAAGGGCATTTTTTCAACTTCAATGGCATTTTTTGGGTATTTTCAGTGGATTTTTGAGTAGTTTTCGGGATCATTAAGGCTATCCACTTCTAGGGCCCGTTAATAACAATGTAGATTTTAAGAATAGCTAAAAGCACTTCATGTAAATCTAAGAAAAAGAAAGAGTATGATGAAATATATCAGGAATGAAGGCGGCAAAGAAATGAAATTAACAAAAATATTAAATAAACATATAATAAAAAAGTACACAATCACTGTAAAAAGTCAATAACTGCAAGCAGTTAAGAAATTTTATTCTTTTATAATAGGGAAATAATTCAATTACTTTGATTACTGTAACATAATTATATATTCCCAAAAAAAGAAAAATATGATCACAAATCTTTTTGTATAAATATCTTCATAATATCTTCAATTCATCAAGATGGCACATGTATAGTTAATTATTAAGTGGTACTTCCAGCAGACTACCCAAATGTGTATAGTTCTGAAAGTTTTAGAAGCATTGATCAATGGCATCAGCTGAAACTTTTGAATACAATATGATTTAAAAACAAAAATACATAACAAATACTTTGTATAAAAAGTCTGAAAAAGCTTCAAAACATTTTTTTTCCAAAATTGTGCCCAAATTTAAAGAAAAATTCATAATTTACATAACAAGTGATCTTGGAAATATTCCCATGGTAATGTAGTCATCAATAATCTAGGGGGGAAAAGCAAAAATATTACAAGGAATTTTAGAATACCATAGCAAATGACAATATATTTCAGGTATAAGCAATTAACAATCTTAAATTTAAAAGATAGGTTTTATATTACCTTTGCTTTACAATTTAAAACCCTCAAAAAATAAATTATAAGAAAACACACTTATAAAAACAGAATGGAAAATACAAAAAACGAACAACAATATGTACTAGTATTATGTTATATGCATTGTCTAATATGTTGAAAAAAAATCAGTACAATTTGTTTTTGGAAGCCATATGTTTAATTAGTAGAAATGAAACCATGAAGAATATGTGCGAATATTATTTTGCAGAAAGTGTAACCTTACAAGTATGAATCTGCAAGATGGAACATTATATTTATTTACTCTAAGCAGTCAGTAAGGCTCACTGTTACTCAAAGTATTTTTGAAGTTTAAATATAATGTGCCGACATAGAATGGCTGAAGACTTTTCCCCACAATGTGGAGGCCCTTTCCTGGTCAGCATTCGCCTTGTTCAAAGCCACAGGAATAGTTGGCCATTTGTGAAGGGTCATCTGATAGGTGGAAAGCATTAACCCTAACACCCTATAATCGGATGACATAAGATGGCGCCAGCACAACTATGCCACCTCCCTTTTTGGACGTGTGACTGAAGGAAGGGAAATTTTCTCCAGCCTCCGTACCTTTGGAACTGCCTTGGGACCTTCAGGGTCTACAAATTGTACATTCACATATTCCGAATTGTACGTTTCAGTCATCAGCGGGTTGGGTTCCGAAACCCAAACTTTTCAGTTCGAAGAACGACGCCCTAACCACGAGGCTACCATGGCCCAGCCCAGAGACAGATAGTTTTCAGTTTCTGTTAGTTTTAATATACACTATGTGACCTCAAATCCGGAACGCTCGGGGCCGCGATCTTTCCGGATTTCGGAATTCACCGGATTTTGGGTCCTCATTCAAAAAATTTTGTAAGTAGCATCAGAGCCCATATAATTTGACTTTTCACGATGTTATTTTAACCTCTTTAATTAAACAATAAAAAAATAATTCTGTCAAATTTTGATATGATTTTATATTCTCTAGCAACTAAATTGTAGTAAAAGATCAGACTACCGGGAAAATGTGAAAAACACGGATTTTCAATTTCGCGAATGTTCTGTATTGCGCGAAAATTAGAGCTCATTTAAAAAAATAAATATAAGAAAACTACAAGAAATAAAAAAAAGTAAAATTTAACGATAACACTCAGAATTAAAGTAACAAATAATAAAAACTCTAATCGCAAAATCAAACCCTTTTCAGAAAATCTTGAATTTTTTTTTTTTTTTTTTGAAAACAGCACATTTTTGATCTTAAACCTGTTCATTACATTTTATTTTCCTTCTCTTTAAAACAACTATTTCCAAAAAAAAAAAAAAAACAGTGCAAAACATTTGCTGATTTTTTTTTCAAAGCATCAATTAATAAAAACTATATAATAGCAAAAACGAACCCTTTTCAGAAAATCGCTAAATATCTTTTTTGAAAACAGCACATTTCCGATCTCTTTAAAACACTTATTTCCCAAAAACAACGGTGCACAACATTTCCCGATTATTTCTTTTATAAAGAAAAACATTTTTTTTTTCAGCTGCCAATTTTTTTCCAAATTCAGAAAAAGTTCCGGATTTTGGGATTCTGAAATTGAGGTCCCAAACTGTATTTACTGTTGTTAAAAAATTTATTATTATTTCAACTTTAGGTAATTTTTTACAATGAAGCCCTTACATAAAAGCATTCATTTTTCATACTGTTAGAAGTTACTTATAATATTAGAAATTTTGCACCCCACATCTAATGCTATGATTGATATTGCATGTTCCCAACTTGAAATCGTTTTTCCTCCAAATGATTGACTTTTTAGAATATACTCTCCTTTTTTTAGGGAACATTTAAACTCAGAAATTTAAATAGCACTTCACCAATGTATTAAATCACAGCTTTTACTTGTTCCTCTTTTTTTATTAACTATTTGACATATAAATAAGATGAAAGTTAAATTTGAAGGAAAATATGTACTACTGATAAAACTGCCGATATTTCTTGTTTTTCTCATTAAAAAAGTAACAATTAATTTAAAAGATATCTGCATTGTTCACTAAGCATCTTTATAACAAGAAGTTATATAAGCAATATTTTAAGTTTGAAGTGAATGATTTTATACAATGTATCTAACTCATTACATTTTTTAAAATAGTTTTCGCATGAAACAAAAACACCATGTTATTTTCAAATGCAATTTCATGTTCTATCTAGTTTCATTTTATTAGTGGAAATGCAGGCATTCAATTTTTGGGAAAAATTCAAAATTACAGCTATTAAATTTCATAGTAATTATATATAATTCATAGTCACAATCATTAATAGTAAGTTCAATGAACTGAATGTATATAAATTTGTGCCGCCCCCCCCCCCCCCTATGTGATTATTCAAATCATTTCAACTTTATGGTTCTGAGAAGTTAAGAATTCAATACCGTAGTGAAATAACAATGCATTAGACAGTGGCTACATTGTTTAGGAAGAGTTTAAAATTCTCGTAAATATCAAGATCGCAATGTAAACAACGCTAAAAGCAAAATAACTCCTTCTCACAGAGGTATACTGCCATGCTAAGCACAAAAGCAGTATCCGCACTTTTTGTCGAAATTGCGTTTTTTCCACCAGGCAATTCTTTGTCAATTATACTACCTAAATCAATGTTTTGTAGTTATATGTGAATGAAAAATATATTTTTTTAAATTTCCAAAAAGTCGTATGTGAATCAAGTACATGGAGGTGTAAACCTTTAATAGTTTTTGGCTTATTTTGAACACATGCAGATACCACAATTGCGCTCAGCACAGCAGCACTGACATGGAAAACTAGATTTGTGCTCTCACATGGTTAAGGAATATAGTGTGTGTATTTTAGGAGTTCTAAGCGCCATGGAATTGTTTTGTTTATACGGCGTTTTTTAGCAGCCCGTATATACATACATTTGTAGTTAATTTTGCTATTTAAGCAAGCAAAAGTTTAATTGCTATGTGTTACACCCTTTCTCTTTTTTCTTCTTCTTTTGGTTTGTTCTGATAGTAGAATTTACTAACACATTTTTAATTCATCTATTTGCCTTTTATAGGACTTCATAATAATTAAAACTTATAAATATGAAAAACTAACCTCCTGAACTTTTTCTTTAGTCATGGTTGGAATTAAATAAGTAAAACCAGTTGATTCAAACTTGCTGCCATCAAGATTCAAATGCTTATCATAAAGAAGTTCCTAAAAAGAAAAAGATGCTTGGATCAATATCAACATGCAACAAATGTATTATGTATAATTATCAGCAAGAATATAACTAATAGTGATATCATAGAATACCAAATATTTGGGCATTTCTATTATATTTCTATTTTGCACAGGGATGCCCATCCCTGCAAAAGAGCCATGGCACACAAACTCAAAAGTTACAGAGCACCCTTCCAAAGAACAATTCTTAACACAATTGAAAAATTGTGGCTGCAGGCATTTTCATTCATGACAATACATTCTGTCACGAGAACAATAGATGATGAGACTCAGTCAGTTTTAATATTTCTTTATTTCAAGTGAGCTGACAGAATTGAGTAAAATGGAGTCTGATTAAAAGGCATAAGATTTCTTTCATCATTTAAAAATAATACTTAAGTATATATAAAGGCTAAACGACTGAACAACAATATTATGGTACAGTCTATGGTACAGTCATGGTCCGTGGTACAGATTGTTTCATTCCGTGACAAAAATTTTTGCCTACGAAAAACAACCGAAATATACGAGAAAATATGCGATGGATACAATACTAAAATATCTTGATTCAATACCGGAATGTGAGAAAAGGCTGACCTCTATACAAAGCGCAAGGAATATTACATCGAATTTTATTCTAACAAGCCAATCGAATTTTATTGTACTGAGAATAAGCAAAAATGTAAATAAACCTACACAGTGTACATTGAACAGCTTAGGTTCAAGTGTCTGAATCTGAACCAATCTGAACTATATTAGTTTTATCACTATTACACAGCAATGTTTTTGCAAAATGCAGTTTAACATATTTGTTAATTAAAAAAGCAGCCTTTAACACTTATTAGGCATCACAACTTTTCACAATAATTGTTTAATAACATTGTACTAATTATGTTGGCGTAAGGTCACCATTTTACCTTAAAATTATTTTGCAAATTTTGCTGCAGGATGAAAAAATGGTTTAAAACGTAACTAATTTGCAATCTAGAAAGACGAGGTGGAGCTGTTTGTAAAAATACAATTTTAAGGTAGTTCCGTTTACTTCTGCTGATGTCCATCCAAATTCGTCATTTTCAGAATGTTTCATTAGTATCGTACGATTGAAAAAAACAAGGGTTCCATGGCAGAAATCTACCTTAAAAAGGGTTCCATGGGGCAATGAAATTAAGAAAAACGATGCACTAGGGAACACCAATAAAAATGCTGCAAAAGGACTTTTTAGCCAAGTTACTACCTTAATCAGGAAAGCTCCTAGAGCAATTAAAAACCTGTCCTTTTCTGTGTTTGGTCCAGTTTTGCAGCACTGTTAGTGAAAAAAAAATATATATTCCCAAGTCTATACCAGAAGTACATTTATGGCAAATTTCAAGAAAAACACCATAATGGTTAGATTTTGAGCCTGTGTTGATTTGATGTGGAATGGACCAATAAATATCAAACTTTTCATGTATTATCAACTAATC
Organism: Octonoba sinensis; assembly: GCA_038502835.1. Taxonomy (NCBI): domain Eukaryota; kingdom Metazoa; phylum Arthropoda; class Arachnida; order Araneae; family Uloboridae; genus Octonoba; species Octonoba sinensis. Next base: position 125,533,353 of record CM076601.1, on the reverse strand, counting down.
ACACTTAGCTCCATATATTTATCTCCCTGTAACAGCCTATTTGATTAAATGAAGAACTTAAAATTGATGATGTCTTTTGTGTTACAAATAAAAAGGCTGTTTTTGGAATTTCACATGCAAAGAGAAAAAAATATTTTAATTCTTACTTGATGCAAATATGGATTTAAAGGTGTATTTTCAATGCCATCTTTTGAACAAGCTTCGGCCCAAGGTCCTAAATGCTTATCATTGATGTCATCAACAAGTGTAGACATGTCTACCTGAGGGAAAAAGAACGAAAAATAAAATATTTACCAATAAATATTAAAAAGCAATGAGCTACAAATGATTTTAGCAATAATGCTGAAATACAGAAAGCAGCCTATATTTAATGTGGTCATATCGGGACATTCATTTTTCGATTGCTTTGAAAAAAAAGAAAATTTTACTGCAATCATTTGTAAAACCATCTATTAATGAATGGGGGGGGGGGGGGGGAAATATGCCCAAGTAACATTGCATATAAAAGTAACATAGTCAAGATACAAGTCGAATACCTGATTAAAAAATAAGAGAGTTTCTTTGTTCTAAAGTTTAAAATTGTGAGCATAACAATACCTTTGCAAGAGTTGACATGGCTGATCCAAAATAGTCATGATTAATATTGAAAATATCAGAAACAATATCACTAATCTTCCCTTGAGCTGTAAAAGAAAATAACAATTTTAAAATTGCATTAAAATCATCCTATTCTACAAAATTAAAAATGATGGTTCTTACTTGTATCCCCTTTGTCTACAATGTGGTAAATTTCTCCAGACTTCCCATGCAAACAAGCCTGCCATATTGCTCTAACCATGTCAAGGACATGCACGGAATGCATTTTAATATCTTTATGCCACAATAACTGAAATATGAAATTTGGTATTCCTTAATCACATGCCCTTTTTAAAATTTTAAAATTGCATTAATTTATTAGATGGATAATAAAAAGATGCAAACTTCAATATTAAAAAAAGATAATGACATCACAGCAGGCAATATTTCAAAGGATTTTTATAATTTATTTCAATAAAACATAGAGAGTGTACTTGTATGTATGTTCTCTTTAAATCTACATTTTACAGCACTTTTACCAAATCAAATCCGACATGAAGGCCCTTCAATACTCAGTTCTTTCAAATTAGACAATGCCCTCAAAAGTTATTGGCAGGGGGGGGGGGGGCACTCAAGACAGACCGACAGATACACATCTTACCCCATTTCAAAACCCTACATTCAATTTTTTTATTTTTCAATCTTATTTAATTAAGTCACTCTTTTTGACTTTTCTTTCTCTTTAACAATATTTTTACCATACATTAAGCCTTCTTGCAAACTTTTTTCATTTTATGGGAGAGCAGGCTGAAAATGAACAGGGACACGCCCATTCTATTGATACTTATTCCTCACACATGCACTGTCAGAAATAAGTCGCTTTTACCAGCAGTGACCTTCCTGCTACCCTTGAATTTGTTCTTATAACTGCATTATGTTTTTAAGTTTGTCACTTATTTAAAATTTTCCATTTTCCATGGTTTAAAATTCAGAATTAAAGCTAATGACCCAAAACTGCAATGTATATAACAGTACAAGTGAAGAAACTGACAGTTTCACTCACGTGTGCGCCGGATTTGGGCAATGCTTGGGGTCCCACAACATTTTCGAAAATATTATGGGGTCCCCACACTAAAAAAGTTTAAGTATTCCTGCTTTAGAATTAAAATATTATCAATGAAAAAATGGGAGTTATGAGTTTTGCTAGTTAACATGACAAGAAAATACTGTAAGGTAATGGTATAATCTTCAGCATAAGATTGGTTTAAAATTTGATCATTTCCTGAAAATATTAAAATTTGCCAGTATTACTGATACACCGAGGGGATAGTTTACTCACTTTCATCATTTCACCTAAATGTTTGTACACAGCTCCAACAACCAGCCTAGGCACTAAGGGAAATGAATAGCATATTAGATTCCTTTGAACAATTTTGAGCACATGTTTAAATGTTATATCATAAATATAAAAACTAAACATAGTTTAAAAAAAAGAAAAATACTCTCAACAAATTCTGTAAAAGATAATGAATACTTAATTTCTGTAATTATTAAACCAGGAAGTAGAAGAAAAAGTTTTCAAAATATTCAAACCGTCTTTTCTGGCAATTTAGCTTGATTAAATTCCAAAACTTTATTTGTAGTAACTTCAGTAATGTTTTTTATATAAAAATATTTAAAACAAATTTGCTGAAAATTGGACCCACTTTTAATGAAGTAGCATTGGTTAAGGATCTACTTAGAGCATCTTACCAAAATACCAGAATTAAGGGGACTGAAATTACACGTTCATGCACATTTTTAGAACTTTTCCACACATACTTTAGTAGAATATTTTGTTCAAAGTAGAATACTTAAGTGAACGTAAAACTGAAGTTTTATAATTTCAATTTAAACTTTTACTTAGATTACGTAGAAATTTACTTGTTTTAAAGATTAAGTTAGTTAAATTTAGTAAATAAGAAACGGCGGAGAAAAAGGTAAATTTTCTTACTAATGCCATTTTTATCTCCCATTCCATATACCACAGCAGGTCGCAGAACAACATAATTCAAATTGGGAATAAGAGAAAGTTCTTCCTCAACTTGAAGTTTGAATTTGGCCATAACTGTCCATGGATCTGGTTTTGCAGTTTCTTTTATGGGTGTCTATAAAAAAAGAGAAAAGACTAGGTTATTACCATTTACACAAATATTTTAAAGCTTTTAAAACAAATTTCCTAACCAATTTGCTCTTCCAACCTCCTTCCATAGTTAGTACTAGGCCTTAGAGATGCCTTGCTTTTGGGGGCAAGGTAGTGGCACCCACAGATTTTACATGCACGTATCCTTAAGTGTACAAGGTATGTCTTCAGCGGGTATCGAGCATGCGACCTTCCAGGTAGAAGTCCGACATCCTAACCACTAGGCTACCACAGCCTGTTTCCTAACCACTGGTTTTCAACTAGAGTCTTTGCTGCTGGTTCATAAATTTTTAAAAAAGTTCTATGTCTTTTCTAAGGTTACTTAAACACCACAACTACTAACAAAAACAATAATTAAATAAATGAAAAATAGTTAAGTGAAATAGCATGATTGGAAGTGGTTTTAAAAATTCAGCATTTAGAAGTGAAACAACATTGGTGAAACTAGGAGACATAATAATAATAATTTTAAAAAATCTTAAACATAACTACATAACAGATGATTTATATCTATAAATTGTATTATAGTGCTTTATGTATCGTAATAAAAATACAAATGAATGATGAGGTAATACTTACAATGTATTACTACTTAGAAAGTGACAGTGCATACATGAAGGTTATGTTCTAGCATTCCCATGATAATTTTCTCTTTATCTCTCTTTTAGTTTTTTGTTAAATTATATCTTAAAAATACCATGCTAGTATAAATAATGAATGCATAAAATACTTAGACATCACACGCCAAAAAGGTTGGCATCAACATGTTATTTGGTATTTAATTTTTAAAAAATCATAACAAAGCAAGGTTGAAATACTGAGACATTTAAAAAGAAAAACTTGATTTTCTTACCTTTTCGCTAGAACGAACATGACCTGAAGACACTTCAACAAACCTTTGGGCTTTGTGCTTCATAGCTTCTTTGGCACAATTAGTACTGAGCTTAACAATTCCCTCCTTGTACACCTAAAATATCAAACAATATATATTTTTAAATATGTTTTTAACTTTATCAGTTGTTTGGTTATAGTTATTTAAAGCAGTGTTTTTGTCTAAAATATATTCCAAGATGAAATTTTGTAATAAGCTTATAGATAGATGAACAACCACTGAAATAAATTTTCAATTTTATACTATAGTTTTCAAGAATGAAAACTATTAACACTCAGACCTTCTTAACTAAAATAAACAAAATTATTATGAAAAAATAGCACTGAAATTAAAAATAATCACAATATTGAAAGCAAGAAGGCTTAAATTTGCCAGTATATTTGTCTCACCCTAAACCTTTACCATATCACTAAGAGAACATCTAAATGCAGCATGACATTCAACATAGAAAAATGTCAAATCATGAAAGAGGAACTCGGGAAACAAAATTTAAATTAACAAATTCTGACTTCTCCGGTTAGAAAACTGTTAAGGATTGTATGCGTTGATTAGTCGTGACTTCAATTTGAGTCAACAGCTTAGAGCAGCAAGTCAGTGGACAAGCAAAATGCTTCGATAGATATGTTACGGCCAAAGCTCGAATTCGGCCAGTTCCCAAATTGGCTGGCAAATTAGGAAACAGCCAATATTGCCTCACTATGAGGGACCAATGTCGAGCTTCCCTTGGTTTCAGTGTTTGGCCAAACAGCTTGCGAAATGGCATGAGGCAATGGGCCAAAGTTAGAAGAAAAAGGTAATAAGCAGATTTTATCTGCTTATAGTGTAATGATTATCACATTATAGCCACTACAGAGGATTGCCTCACGGAACCACCTCCAAGAAGGTATGGTGACGTTAGGTGGGCTGTAGTTTGAATTGAGAGGTTTCAGTTAGTATCTCACCATACCAGGAACCTGAGCTCTTATGAAGATTTCCTCTCCCTTGGCAGGGGGGGGGAGATATAATTACATTATATAGGGTCAGTTGGAATAATTGTAAAGGCTTTTTCAATGTTTTAAGTGCTATCCTTCCCTACCTCTTGAATGAATTGAGAGATAAAAGTGTGAGCATTGTAGCCAATGTTATATGTGAATAAATGTGTACAAAAATTTTGATTTTATGACTACCTGTTAGCGAATAAATTCGGTGTTTACATTTACCCCAGGGTTTCTGGAAAATACTCGCAAAATATTGGACAAAACGGGAGGGTAATCTGAGGAAGGCCAAGGCTCAATCAAAGCTATTGTGACACTGAAGAAAAAGAAGCTTATTCTATGGAAGAATAAAATTGAATAACTGTTTTAAATATATGCAAAATAATCAGTATTAAAATTATTTCCATTTGTCAAAGGATATTTTGATTTCTGTTACAATAGAAAACAATTTAAGAGCTTATTTAAAACTTGCAATGAAAAGTGTAAAATATTGAAAAATATAATCTTAATTGTTAAAAATAAATAAATGTACAAGTAAACAACATAATAAAATACTTTCAAAAGAGAAAAAGTGTTTTTATTTACAATTAATCTATTAATTTGGTTACTGTATATTCAAGTAGCCATGCATAATGAATAAGAGAAAGGCCACTAACTGGATCACTTTGTCCCATTTTTGTTTCTGCAGCTAAATTAATTACAAAATCATAAGATCCTTCTTCATCTGCAAAGGCATTTTGGCAAGAAACTAGAAAAGAATAAAAGTAAACATGGTGAAAAAAGATAAAACCAAAGTCTCAACAGGTTATCGAAGCAAAACTTTAAATTTCCAAATAAGCTTAAAACTTTCAAAACACACACAAAAAATAGATCTGATAAATGCTTTTACATTTTTACTTTCTTTTAATACTGAAATCATACTAAACAGAGTGCAGAATTTAACAAAAGATCAGTTCTGAATAATGCAACAGATTCTTAATTTTATTTTTATTATTGTATCTGTTTTGCTCAGATTCAACTAGTTAAAATTATTAAAAATCTTTTAACTATTTCATGCTTTTTTGTTTATACATTACAACTTTTGTGAACACTGCAGCAGCTGTGCGGCCCATTTTGCTATGGCCGATGGGTGCAAGGAACTAAAAATTGTTTCTCTCTCGCAAATATTTATACAATAAACCCATCACAGTTTTTATGTTATTTAGGATCCTTTCAAAGCAATTAATCTAGATTAAAGTGCAGAAAAATAAGTAAAAATATTTAATGGAATAGTTAAATTTTGTTTATTTCCTTTGGAGGGCACCATGCTCCCTGTGCCCCCACCCCTAAAATCCTCTACTGCCAACAAATGATGAGGCAATACTAAATAGAAGACAAATATTGCTACTTTTATGCAGCCACAAGCAGAGTTCATTGATTTAAATCAAGTGATTTTTCAAAAAAAAAGAAAAAAAAAACATTGATTTTACAATATTAGGAAGTGTTGTAAAAATGAAATATATTGCAATTACAACCACTGTTTCAAACAAAGCTTCCTAGGTCCATCTGTCTGTGTGTGTGCATAACATATTTCATAAGTTTAGAACTAATTACTATTTTTTTTTAAGTTTTGTAATTCATTCAATCATTCAAATTAGAATCATGAACCATTCTGTATTTTTTATCTTAAAAATAGTATTTGAGATCAATTTAATAAATGCCACACAATAAATAATTTAGAATGGTGCTTAAAACAACAATTGTTAGGATTTAGAATATGTGTCCTTAAAGTTTCATCCATGTCCCCTAATAGCCTAAGGTGTTTTCCTTCTAAAATATTTTTTTTTTATCATAGAAGTTTTCAATAAAGATATTTGATTAAAACAAAAAGTTTCAGTTTTTAGTAATGGTGTGAGCAAATGATTTTATTAAATAACTAAAAATATTTAGGGTTTTTCATTTATAAAATAGAAAAATGATTAAAGTACACACAATTGTTACTTTTTTTCAGCTTTCAACAGCAACAGGATTCAGGTTAAATTTGTTCATTTTCTCTGTACTTATGAGTGTACTATTATTCCTGGTAGAGCTAAGTTTCATTTGAGTCATGCATTTGTATTAATATTTGTTTATCCTTATTATTATTAAAAAATGTTTATTGCTGTGAAAGTAGCTTAAAGTATATTTTTGCATGTTGATTAACATACCATATTGTTTCTACGGATGTAAAATAATAAATATCCAAAATATTTAAGGTCTTAAAAAAAAAAAAAAAAAAAAAAGATTTAAATTTAAAAAAATCCAAAATTGTTTTTTAGTAAAAAAAAAAAAAAAAGAAAAAATCGAAAAAAATGGCCACAAGTACTTTTAGCTTTGTTCTATGAATGAAACAAACAAGTTAACATACATTACTTTCAACCCAACCTCATTACATTTGTATATAGTCAGCATTGATTGCCATCAACTGATTTTTAGAATTATGATTTTGAAATTTACTACATTTGCATAATAGAAATTTTTCATAGTCTGCATTGTTTGTAGAGGGTGAAAAATGAAGCACTCATTCAGAGCAGGGTTTGTCGATTTCAATCATTATTTAAATTAAGTGATTTTTTTGTAAAAAAATCATTGATTTAAATTGTGTCTGAACTTTTTCTTAAAAATTGATTTTAGTGATAGGAAGTGTTGGTTCTAAACATAAAATATGTTGCATTTACAACTTCCATTCCAAACAAAAGTTCATAGGTTCCTCTGTTTATGTGCGTGTATAACATATTTCATAACTTTAGAAGTAATTATTATTATTTTTTTAATTTTAAATTATTATTTTTCAGACATCTTAATAGCAAAGCATAATTCATTCAACCATTCATATTGTAATTCATAATAATCATGACAGGCCTGTCATTTGAGCGATCACATGTTTTATGTATTTTGTTGTTTTTTACCCATAATATGCATTGAAAATATACCCTTCCCCCCCCCCCCCCCTGGGAAAATTTTGAAATGACGGACCTGAATCAGGAACCACTTTATGAGTTTTTAATTTTAATAATAACATTATAGATCTATTTAATGAATACTACACAATAAATAATTCAGAATGATAGTGTTTAAAACAACATCGTTTAGAATTTAGAATACATTGCGTAACCTTAAAGAAATTTTTCATGTATGTTCCATAATAGCTAAAAGATTTTTTCTTCTTGTAAAATAATTCTTCAGTCTTAAAAATGTTCAACAAAGACATTTGATTAAAACAAAAAGTTTCAGTTTTCAGTAATGGAGTGAGCATATGATTTTACTAAATGGGCAAATCGAAAAATATTTCAAGTGATTTTATTTTTAAAATAGAAAAATAATTTAAGTTCACACAATTATTTGATTTTTTCCAGCTTTCAACAGTAGAAAAAAAATCAGTTTAAATTCGCTCATTTTTCCTGTTCCTAAAGTGTGCTCTTATCCCTGGTAAAGTTAAATTTCATTTGTATCAAAATTTGTTTATCTATGTTATTATTAAAAAATATCTAATGCTGTGAAATAGGTTAAAATGTTTTTTTGCCTAATGTTTGGAATGTCTTATTTTTATAACGGTAACATAATAAATATCCAAAATCTTTAAGGTCTGTTTTAAAAAATTAAATTAATTAATCCAATTTAAATAAAAAAACTGATTTAAATTTAATTTTTTTTAATTTAAAAAAAATAAAACTGTGCAACAAATTTGAACTTTTATTTTGTCTTTTAGATGAAACTATGTGATTCTATAAAAACAAAAGGTGTTTGATTCAAATATCCGAACCAAAATGGTCCATCACGTACCATTTTTGCTGGAGACCCACTTCTCCTCTTTATGCAATTTGGTTATAGAAGAATGTAACTGAGGCTTACTCATTAAAAACACAAACACTAAAATGATTTTTTTTTGGCTGTTTCCATCTTGTGGGCATCTGTTGGTGTGTCCTGGTAACAGATTAGTAATATTCAATTCGTATACTTCCATTCAATCGACCACTGAAACGCTTTTTAAACACAGAGATGTCCTGATATAACCTTTCCCGTGATCATCATTAATTGCACAAAATTTTGAGCAAAGAAGTCCATATGGGATTCCAAAAAATGCAGTTTTAATGAAATATAACAATCTAATAATACAAAAGGATTTTATCATGTCACCTTCAAGATTTTTCGAAGTTTTATGGTTTCTCATTTCCAAGGAAACGTGAGCACACTGATTTAAAGGCCAGCCAGGCGAATTTTTCGGCTTCTGACTGTTTGTTTTCATACTTTTCATTATGAAAGGACTTCCTTAGGTTGTGGGCGAATGAAAATCCTTTCTTTTACTTTTGCCTCACTTAACTTTTTGAATTTGTTCCTGAGATGCAAGAAAGCCACTCCTTCTCTGTCCAGAGCTTTTACAAATATTTCTATAAACCAAGTTTAATGTGCAATTGTGGAAAAAAGGCTCATTGTAGATTTACAAGTGACTCATTTGATATGTTTTTGCCGCTCATAATTTTGAAATTTCCTTTGTGTTTGCAGAATATGCTACAGGAATGAATAGGAAAAAAATACTTAGATGGAGGAGCACTGATAAACAAGCATCACTCTGCTAAATTGTGCTCATGTCCTAATGCTTGAAATAGTACATTCACATCACAGCAGTATACTACTTTTTCTTTATCCGCAAAATAGTCTACAAAATGCCTTTGTCGTCTTGTAAAAGATTCGAAACTTCGAAAAGTAGATAAAGCTTTTGTTGCCAAAAATGTCGCTGAAGTAACCCAAGTTCAGTAAAAAGATCGCTAGAATGGCAACGATCTCACTGTCAATGAGAAAGATATAATTTATAATAAATTACAAAAAAATGCACATTTATCCAGAAAATACATAAAAAGCTAAAATGTGGAGTTTTGGGAAAATGGTACGTGATAGGCAAAAAATAATTGCAGATTCGTAATTTTCAGCCAAAAATACATAAGAAACAGACATTTTCATCCAAAGGACATTTTTCGTGTTGCACAGTGTAATAAATAAAAAATCACAAACTCTGGTTCAGAATAATAACTAAAATGACAGATATTAACCTTTAGGTTACGGCGCTCGAGCTCCCGAAATTCTCTCATACAACGGCAAAACTGCGGAATACTTTTCCCCTCAGAGTAACCACGGGGGTCCTTAACTCCCATTACACCTCTTTTGAGTGTGATTGACTTCATTAGAAGGGTTGCCAAAATATAAACTTTTGTTAGTCAGTTGCTATTTTTTTGCTCCCAATCGCCAATTCGCATTAATTATATGATTTCTAAAGTTAATTTCCGTAAGAAAGTAAAAAAGGAAGAAATAAAAATAATAACAATAATTTGGAAACATGCAGCTTTTTTTCTTCCTCATTTAAACTACAGCTTATTATTGAAGTCTAAGGGGAGTTTCCCTATGTTTGTCTAAAAAATTTTGCTAAGCAAAAAAAGGCAATCAAAATTTCTGCCCAAATTAGAGTTAAAATTAACAATAAAAAGTGATGTTTCATATAGTTGAATAGTAGTGACCTTTCATTGTTTTAGAGCATCAATATATATATATTATTATTAGTTTGCGATTCTTCCGCCCTGTGACATTTGATTTGCTTTCTTTCGGGACTTGTACGTAATTTGCCTAGTTTTCGACAAACATCTCAGGTGCGAAGTCATGATAACAGTATATATTATATAAAATATCTGCAAAACATAATCAACAACTTCAGTAAACAAGTAAAACATTTTAAGTATATTATTAGTACACGTATTCTGTAATTCGCAGCGTTTCCAGTGGTTTCACGAACTGAACAAGGAAGTAAAGTATCTCCTCATTGATGAAACTGATATCCTCATAACGGATTTACTTTATCCTAATTCACTTAAAAATTGCAGGTATGAATAGACAATTTTTCTTTTATTCTATTTTCACCACAATGACTTGTTGATTTACTCGCATAGTAACTGGAAAGTGGTCATTCACCGAACATAAACTGAATTCGCTTCTAACTGTCTGTTGTACTTCTAAAAAACCCCTGTCTGCTGATGACTCCGGGGGAAGGTCCTTTGTTAACAAAAGCAAGACCCATTGTGCAGCTATTGTACTTAATTTCCCTTCACTACCGATGGTTTATCTTTATCTTTTGCTATATTTTTAGTTGAATGCGCTTACCGGAATGTATGACATGGGGTGGACTCTTATTATTACGACTTCGACACGCGTAGTGTACATGTGGTTTTTATTAGAAAACCAAGAAAGGAAGAATTATAAGTATAGTATGTTACCTCTAGCGCATCGAGCTGCTATTTGGATTATAGCCCAGGGCGGCAGAGCTCTGAGCGCGACAGAATAACTCTTTTTAAAATTAATACCAAAAGATGATAAATATTGAAAGTTTTATTCAGGCCCGTCATTTCGATATTTTCTGCGGGGGAGGGGAGGGGGGAGCAAAGGGAATATAATAAATTTATAGATAAAGAGCCACAACACGTAATAATACGTAAACACACTTATAAATACATTATAAATCTAAAAGACAGGGCTCCACGCCCCCCCCCCCCCCCCCGGAGATCCTTCAAATGATTGGCTATGTTTCAGTGAGTATTTATAGGATTATAAATGTTATCCGTCGATTATATGTGTGTCTAAAACAGAAACGTTCCAAATACTCGCCAGACAGTAAATCAGCGCCGCGTATTTCGCCAAGAATAGTCGCGAGGACAGGAAATGCTAATAACTCTCGATTACTTTCTCACCTCCTGGTGATTTCCTTCCGCTCAGGAAGGGGACGAAAGGTCTGGTACATATGCTGTACCGCAGCCGTAAGGAAGGCCAAACGTTTTTGCGGTACATATGCTGTACCGCCGTAATCTAAAGGTTAATGTTTTGAGAAAAATATTTCATGTGCAATATTTCTGAACTTAATTAGTTGGAACAACTGTAGTTTTTCATTAATAAATATTTTGGAAAACACAGTTTGAATGTTCATAGCATCAGTGAAATCAATATTAATATTTATAAAAAAAATAGTTACCTGCATTTGAACATACCTGAATTAATTAAATTTGCACTCTTAAATTCCACTAAATTATTGGCAAATATATCCTATAAAATATGTCAACAAATAAGGATTGCAACAAAAGTGCAAATAATAAAATAAAATAATGATAAACAAAAATGCCATAAGTCATTATTTGAAGTAAGTATTTGGAAAAACTTGTACTGATTTCCCACATAGACAACAGCAACAAAATCTTTGTCACACAGACTGTTAGTACATATTATTCTTTTACACAGTTTATTTACCACGCTTGTGTTCTTACTCATTTATTCCCTCATTAGAGATAACTTTTACCCAGAAGCCTCATACTATGTCATAGAGTAAGTAACAAATAACAGTGGCATGCACTGCGACAGAATATGGAATATATTGCTGTTGCTGTGACATCTATAGGAACTCGAACAACTGACATATATTATTGTTATCACACTCAGTGTGAAATCAACATTAAATGCACATTGTCCACTTAGCACTTCAGTTGAAAAGAAAATTAATGAATTTAAAAAGCATTCATAATGAGATACATTTAGAATAATAAATAAAACCAAATAATTAAGGGAAATACAGCTTCATGAATTAAATAACAAGATCAGTATAAAACCAAAACTGTCTCAACTGTGCTCCAAAAAGATCCATACAACTTCAAATCATTATTTAAAAAGAAAAAAAACGACCAATAGCTTTTTTTAATTATTTTTTTAATGATTTAATTTTTAGTGTTTGTCATTGTGATGCACAAGCTGATTTACTGAAAGCAGGGTTAGGTTTCTTCCAGAAGAAAACAATTTTACCAGGACATTGGAAAAAACTGGTTAAAAAAAAGTGGACCAAGTTTGAAACCAACAGAAAGCAATATAGTTGTTAATAATTGAAAGTAAAATTTTCAGCATAAGTAAAGTTTTAGAAAAATTACATCAAATGTTAAGTGGAAAACTTAATATTAAAACTATTTTTTAAAAAATCAGCAATTAGTGATAAACTTGGATAGTTTATTAGTAACAAACCTTGGATAGGGCAAGATCATATTTAAGGTTGTTTGTCAATATCAAATCTGTTGGGGGGGGGGGGGGGGAGCTGGGACCACAGATAAATTCAAGTCTTATGTGATGATAGTCTAAATTGTATTTGTTGCCCTCAAAAATGATAGCCTAAAATTGTATTTTTTAAACTTTAATTATGAACAATTTCTGGTTAGTATTCTCCCTCTTCTTCTTATTACATACCAAAGATAGCTAAAAATACAGTTTTAGGACTTCAATTTAAAAAAATTCCTGGGGGAGAGGTTAAAACTTCCCATGCTCTTTTCTTTCACATCATCAATAATAGTCTATAGTTATTAGACTGTTAGAATTTTAGTTTTGAGGGGAAAAAATTTCAGGAGAGGTCCCGAACCACCTCTTCCCCTAATATCACCTAACAGCCTAAAATTCTGTTTTTAAGGTGGTGTGCAAAAAAATTTGTGGAAGAAAGACGTAGAGAGGAGTAGAGCTCCCCTCTTAAACTCACCAAAAATACCCTGGAATTGTGTTTTTAAGGCTTCAATTATAAAAATTTTACGGGGTAGACCTGTAAACACACCTTTTCCTAGTGTCATAAAAAATTAATTAAAACTGCATCATTAGAGCTTCAATTTCAAAAAAATTTTGAGGAGAACTCTTGAAGTCCCAGCCCCTTCCCAAACATCACTTAAGAACCTAAAATTGCCTTTTTAGGACTTCCATTTCAAAAAATTTTTTACAGGGTAGAAGTCATTAGTAGAATACAAGTATTCTAATGATGAGTACATGTAGATTAAAAATCACTTTTGAAGGAATAAATCAAACTGTACAGATAGTAATGTAACTACATTAAGGCTGCTCTTCAGTCAGAAAAAATTTCGTGGTTAGGCTTAAGATGGCCTTCGAAGGGCATGAGGGGAGTGTGTCAACCTCAAGTGATTGACATTTCGACGACCAATGAAATGTACGATAGCTCTTGGAAGAAGGGTCTACTGTCCCCCATAATTGACCTGTCACTTCAGGCCGAGACCCCCTGCAGTTAGTGTAGTCGCTAGCGGCATGCACGTGTTTTCTACTACTTACACAACGTTGCTCCTTTTCCGGTTCCAAAATTAATTCTCTGTGGCTGAGAGTTGAAACGAAAAGAAAACATATTGTTACCCTTCTTTCATTCTCCCGAATTGTTTGTAAATTGCATATTTAGTGCTGTAAAAATGAAAATGTAAACGATACTTTTAAAACGAAGGTTTGTTTTTCTGAGAACTTGCTTCTAGACCTAATTTAGTACAAATTGATCAATCAAAATTTGCGATAAATTGCTTGATATTCAAAAAAAAAATAATTAAAAAAAAATTATTTAGCGAAAATTTGCTGAATGCTGTTCTCAGTTATTGTTACATAAAGAGCGCTAATTCGTCTCTTGTACAAAGCTTAATTTAACAGCAGAAATTTTTGCGTTAGTATGATTAAAATTAAATGAATAAATAAGAAAAGAGGTAACCTAAGGAACGAGTTTTGCTCGAAACAGGAGTAGCAAATGAAGATTTGTTAAGCTCCACTACTCTATTTTTTTTTTTTTTTTCTGAAACTAAATGTGAATGTTTGCGTTTCTTTCTTTATTTTATATAATTTATTTAGTTATTTTGCATTTTATTTTATTTATTTATATACACTTCTTCAATTATGTTTTGCTAATTATTGCATGTTGAATACTTGATCAATATGATGAGACCATCACATTCATTTTATTTCTTTCCTTTATATTTCTGTCATTTAAAATGAAATTCCTGAATCATTTTTCGAATAAAACATCCTGGTTTTCTTTTTCTCTGACAAAAGAACGTTTTCAATGGTTCTTTACTTTCTGTGTAGTTCCGCTTCATTGGCACTTCAATATGTAGTCAAGTAATATGTATTTATATAAGCGTGCGCAGAGCTTTAGCAAGGGGGGGGGGACGCTACTGTGCTAAAGGGGGTACCAAAACACACCCATAAGCAGGGCCGGCCCGACGGTATTCGGCGCCCTTGGACTTTATAAAAATAGTCGCCCCTAGCCCTCTTTCATCATACAAACTAAAATAATATAAATTCAAATTGTATATAATTTTATTGCGTTTTCAATTACTTTAAAAACTTTAATAATTACATACATGAAACAAATAATTTATTTTTTTATTTCTAATGGGCTGCTGTTGGCTTCTCGTAATTGAAGACCTAGTGTGGTTCACAGGGATTGGTACCATCTAATCATCTCTATTAAGCACCACAGTAGGTATAGTACCATCGCTACAAGTGAATTTTGACGCCAAGTTCTTTCACTTGAAAGATGGAGTATCTGATAGGAGTCACTATCAATGGGTCTGCTTACGTGAAGACAACTGGAATTTTGTTGAACTAATTTTATGAAACACGGATTATTGTTTTTTTTTTTTTCTCTCTTACGCTGAGGCGCCTTTGTACTTTGCACACTGATAAGGCCGGCCCTGCCCATAAGATTTGGGTCCCAGATGCATCTCCAGGGAAACTTATGACAAATTAAACGCAAAGAAGCATATCTATTGAATACAAACGCGAAAGAGGTTGTCAGTTTTGTAATTAGCTTTCATTTTTATTTGCTAATGGGGGTACAATGGTATCGCTAAGCCCCGCACGCACACCTATGAGTATCTACGTATGTATGTTGTAAAATATATATTGCTCAGCAAAATTAAATCACGAACTTGAAACTGGGGATGTGCATAACATACTTTCGCTGTTGCAAAAGTATGCGGCAATTACAAATTCACCAAAAAAAAGAAGAAAAAGAAGGCAAGGAAGAAAGGAAAAAAAGAACTTAAAAAAAAAGAAAGAAAATAAGCAAATGGTTGGCAATGACTGTTTTGAAACAGTGGCCTTTTTTCCGAGTGCATTTATTTATTACTTTTTTCCTTCATTATGTACGAAACATTAAATATTTATTGAAATATTAAGGTTTAAACGACTTTTAAATTTTTTCCGTAATACACTGAATAAACGAAAGCGATAAATATTGTATTTGCCATTAAAAGCTATTCAGAGCAGTGAATGGAGCTGGAGCGGACTTGAAACTATAACAGAAGATTCGGAGGAGAGCTGTAGCATAGCAACTCAAAAAAATAAATTAACATAAATAATAATAATAATAATAATGATAATAACTCTGCTCCAGTTCCCTGCGCAAAAGGTATTCAAAACTTTCAAAATGGCAGCCTGACTACTGGGGCGGCATATTCCTCGGAACCAGAAGTCCCAATTTCTTATCCTGGCAACAAACAATGCTTTGATAAGCGAGCTGAGGTGGTTACTGTGATAATTTCTATTTAATACTTATCGAGAAGTAAGTTGAGAGTTTTCCTGGTTTTCTCTTATGATTGAATGCAAAAAAACACCATTAGAAGACCTTGCAGGGCGACAGCTTTTTACCAAGACTTGTTGAATCGAGATAAAGTTTGTATGGTTGCAGGTTGAGGTGAGGGCTGCCAATTTTAAAACTGCAAATACGGAACAGACGGGGCACATCGACAAGAGGGGGGGGGGGGGGGAGGGGCTTGAGACGCGCATTTGCATCATTTCTTCTGTGCCGATTCTTCATGTGCGAGCTTGCCTGTTTTTATTATCCAGTAAATAAAAACGGAGGAGCGCGGAAGATCGCACTTCAAACTGAAGCAGCATAGAACAGAAATGAATATAACAAATAAAGATTCAATATGCGATGCGACTCAAAATGACAACGGTTTTCCCGAAGGATATAATTTACGCAAAAGGAGATAAGTACATCTGGTTAAAATAATAAGGAGTAAATAAAGGAAGTCCATCTACAGCGCATTTAAAAACAGTTTCCGGAGTATATACTTCAAAAAATGTTTCAATATACCTTTTGAAACTTGAAGACGGAAGTACATGATTAACAGTGAATAATCTGAAAATAATGTACATGCACAAAAAAATGACAAGAAGATTTAGTGACAAATTCAGTTATTCAAATGCAAAACCTGTAATGTATGGAATTATCTTCTGAAATGAATTCTACATAGTTCTTTTCCTTGTCATGTTTGTTTGTTTTGTGTTTTCTGGGATGTGCAAAATAAAAAGATTCGTTGAGATAAATTTCATTACAAAATGCAAATTTGCAGGAATGTAACATACAGTTTAAAAATGAGACAATAACTTTTAAATTCTGAAATTTTTCATGCATCACGAACGGATTTCTCTCCTTTTCGTAAAAAAAAAATATTAACAACAACAAAAATAATAATAATGAAAAAATAAATGTCATATGGTGACTCAAAGTCTAAAATCAATGTTAAATTTAATGCATATTGAGATCCCGTCATATTAAACTTCAAAATTCAAGAAAAAATTTACCATTTGAAAGAAAAGGCATCCATATTGTAGTGATTAGTAATCTGACAGAGAAAATGAACAAGTCGGGTTCACATGCCCATCAGAAAACGTAATTATTATTATTATTTTGGAGAGTTTTTTTCTCCGGTGAAAAGAGCAAAAAATGACAGATGAAATCAAAACAATTTTCAAATTAATTAATTCCCATGCTAACTAGGGAATTTTTAAGCTCAAACCCAGTCATTGGAAATGGTTGATATTTTTTTTCAGGGGAAAAATTTCAAATCGCGAATATAATATTGCAATAGCTGGATTTTTAATTGCTAACGAAAACAAAAAACAAAATTAAAAATGTTCATACATATTAGAACGGAGATTAAAAATGATTTTTTCTTTCTGTATAAAATTGTTTTCCCGATAATACGGAAAAGTTGTGGGGCATAGGAACTATACGCATAAAATTTGAAATGCACTTATTTCTGCATTGCGTAACTTTGAAAATTTGGATCGTGAAGTGGTTTATTGATCAAAAGGTATTAATCGATCTATATTAATTTTAGAGGTATGTTTCTACTACCATTTCTCACTTTTTCCACGCTAGTGCGAAGGAAGATATTTTAATTTCAAATTTTGTACTCGCATTTTAATAATACTTTATTCCAACTTTCCTGCTCTATCTCAATAAAAATTTGAAAACATGTAAATTTCCCAATATTTCTGTAAATTTCCATAACTGCTGCGAATTTTGTATATTTCAACGTGGGAATGGAACCCTAAGATATTTATTGATTGATTCTAAATTTTTTTTACTTATATTTCTGGTGTCATTCCACTATTCCACAACTTTTTCACAGTATCGAGGAAATAATTACTAAAAACAGAGCTTTTGCAAATTGGTATGTTTACTGCTACTAATTATTATACAAAAAGAACAAATAATAAAAATAAGTAATTAATTTTTTAAATGCTTGTATTACTAATATTATTATTATTATTGTAGCTATTATGTTAGTTTTTATTTCCATTTAGATGTTTTAAGAATTGTGTTTCATTACTTTTTATGAACTGTTGTGAAGCTTGAAAAATGAATGTGCAAGCAAATTTTATTGTTTTCCTACCCGTTTACTAAGGACTACCAAAGGGATTCGCCAATTTCTTTCCGAGTTTTAGAAGGGCTTGGCAAGGAAAAAAAAAGTTGGGAACCCCTGACTTTTAAATCATATGCAGAAATTTTGCATAAGAGACATAGTTCTTTTTTCTTTAATGAAGCGAGTTCGCATGCATAAATTTAATGTAGAGAAATAATTAGTCCTCATTTGAGCTGCAAAACTAAAGAATAAAACATCAACATAATCAAAAATTGCGGACACGTGTTTCAGAGTTACAAGGAGCCCGTGTTGCAATGCAAAGAAGTAAACTTATGGATGAGAAACAACCAAACCGTTTTTATTCTTTAGCTAATGATAAGATATTATTTCGTAGTGCCACACAGCAAAAATTGCATAACCAGGAATGGGCAGCCTTTGGAAAGCTGCGGGCTAAACTGAAAAGGTTAAAAAAGTCGTGTGCCGTAGAGATAAGCAGGTGTCAAGTTACCGAGATTCCGTAACTTCAATCGCTGATATTGATCTGTATTGTTATTTACTTGCCATTCAAGTTATAAGAGTGAATTCCAGTGTACGAAATTATTCTCGTTTATTATTTATCTATTATTATTTTGAAAAGTTAATACATTACAAATAAATAAATATATAAACATTAAATCAAAATACCTCATGAGAAAAAAATCCATAATTTTTGTTTGCTTTTCCCTCTGAAGAGAAAACATAAATTCCCCAACACTATTAGGCTTGCTAATTTGCAATTAACTTTTTTCTCGTGTTCGTAGAAAGGAACAAGGGGAATAAGGAAATTTTCTAGGAACACTTTCAAGAAAAGAATTCATTTATTGATGAAAAAACACCGCTGTAAAATTCCCAGAATTGTGCACCGTGGAAAAATATTGGAGGAAAAAGTTAATAAGAATACAAAATGGAGGTTGACTTACAGGGGTTTCTGAAAATTGTGTGTCAAGTTAGAGAGTTTTTCGCCCATTGAAATTAGCATTGGGCCAACCATTAGGGGAGGGATATGTCGACTTACCAAGGGTTAGTCGACTTATCTGCGCGTTGAGCTACCGAGGTTCCACTGTATTTAGTTTAGTCATGTGAACTGTGAAGAAAATAACTTTTGCGATTCAGGAAAAGAAACATGTGGTTCGTTTTCTAAACAAAGTCCCATGCTTTTCGCCATTCCCCGAGGAAGTGTACTGTACAGTGGAACCTCGCTATTCGCACACAATTCATTACAGGAGGCAGCTTGAATAGCAAGTTGTACGAATAGCGTATTTTTTCACATAAAATACAGTGTAAATTGGATTAATCCGGTCCAGACACACAGATGGTTGCTTATTTAAACCTATGCAAAACAAATGTACAGTACTGTACATGAAATTATAGATAAATTAAAATTTAACTGCACTTTGCTTGTACCGAGGTGAGCTGATGGCATATGTGGAATGTTGAGATGAGGAAATGAAAGGGCTGGAAGAGGAAGAGGAGGCCCCTTCTATAAAAACATCAGGTAATATCCCTTCAAGTGTTTTCTCCCTTTCTGTTGTCCTTTCTTTTTGCACTAGAAGAATCTTGGGCTTCTTTCCCTAAAAACCTGTCCAATGTTGTCTGGCTTTGACGATTGTTCAGAATTTTTCTAAAATGGCCAATAACATTGTCGTTGAACAAAGCATCCCAACATTGCTGTTGACCACAGCAGTGTTGGGATGCTGTTTTCCCATCACTCTCTGCGTTTTCTTGCAGGAATAACACAGCTCTTTATTTTCTGCAAAGTAAATGCTTTTCTTACTACTTTCCTCCTCTGAAAAAGAAAGTTCTTCAACCACTTCCTCTAGATGCCCCCTTAGAAAGCTAAAATTGTCAGTAAAATCTCAAAAAGTATTAAAATTTTTAAAAAATCCAAAACGTGTAACAAATTACTTCTAGACGAGTTCAAAATGAGCATAATTTCTCGTTTTTTTTCTTAAAAAAAGCCAAACTGGCGACCCAGCTGACCCCTGGCGCCGTACGAATTGAGGGACAAGTACGAATGGCGGATTTCCACTGTATATGTTCTACGTCATAACATCTTTCCGATAAAGTATTTTAAGTTAATCGGTTGGTTAGCTCAGGATTTGTATACGAGTGAAATTTTCCCGTAGGCGCTGTCATTTTTTTTTTTTCTGAACTATGAAATTCGGAGTGGATAAAAAAATATTTCACGCCGCGAGCTCCTTCCAATACGCTTGTTCAAAAGAACTTGGATCTTCTGCCCAGAATTTGCATACTTTGCTTCGGGAAAAAATCCCGAAGTCGCTAATGTTCAGAATTTTTGAACTGTTCAAAATTGAACGAAAAATTGTTCAAATCAAAAAGTAAAATATGAAAATGAGATGTCCTCGCCAAGATCTTTCGAATGCAGGGAAAAAAATCTTTCGAATCGGACAATTCCTTCAAAAGTTATTGGGGGGGTGGGGGGAGAAAAGCGCACCCAGAACCCCCCGCACATGCCATTGTCTGGCGCATCGGATTTTTAGATGCCCCGAGGGCTTGCCCTCGGGGACAAATGGGGCCCTACATGGGGGGGGGGAGACAGACACAATTACCCCATCTCAAACCCCTACTTTCAATTTTTTTTAAATTTTTCAATGTGTATTTATTTACTTCACTTGTTTATGACTTTTTCCTATTTTTAACGATATTCTTGTGATCTGATACAATAGCCTTCTTTCGTTTTTTTTTTTTTTTTTACTTTTACGGAAAAGTAGGATAAGAAGAAGTAAAAGATATCGAAAGATGGAAAAATCTTATGAAAGGAAAGGCTAATAAATATTACGAATGGCATAAAAAAATCATTAAAAAAAAGGAAATAAAAGAAAGAAAGGAGGTTGTTTTTATCCCCCCCCCCCCCCCCCCCCCCAGCTGTCGACCTTTATATGTAATTTTGTTTTTCAAAATTCCAGCTCCACCGGAAGATGTTGGTTTATTTAATCAATATTTAATTATTTTTTTTTTTTTTTCGGTTTCTAAAACACAAATTATTGAAACATTGCATTCAAAAAGAGGCCAATATAAAATTTTGAAATTACATTCATTTTCTCAAAAATCCCTTTTTAATTTACGAAAACATTTAAAGTTTATCATTCCTTTATTCCTTCAGTAAAAAACAAAAAAACTCTATCTCGATCAATTTAGTTATATCTGTGGCATACACAATTGTCTTTAAGAGGGCGGGGGGGGGGGGGGGGGGAGTAAAGGCAACGCTTTTCTCTTCAGAAAGTTTTTGAAGAAAAGAAGAATGGATTGTGTAGAAGAAAATTAAATCAATAACCTACAAATGAATAATTACTTACATTAAATAATTTCTCATTTGATTTACTAATTAAAGATCTGTAATGTTTTTAAGCTTACATTTTTAAAAAAATGTTTTTTTCCCCCAATTGTACAAACATTTAATTCGTGAAAAATATTTTTATAGTACCGTGGGAACAGGAATTTGCCCATATAAAGGATTACATATAAGTCATAGCTTCTCCAAATTTCTTCCAAAAAGCTCTCAATTTTCTTCCCTTTCGAAAAAAAGTGTGGTCTTTTTTTGTGGTCTGTCTTCTGTGTCTGGCCGGTTTGAGGGTCTGAAGAGGGGGACCACACTTTCCCCATTGTCCGAATCCGAAGCAGCAATGCTTCCCGGAGTGAGAGTCATTAAGCTAATCGACCTCGTAAATCATGCCCCCTTGCATGGGAAGCGGTGGGAGGCGTGGCTTATAGGAATTTCGAGCTTTTTTTGGAAATATTTTCAAACTTAGGACGGATTTTTTTATCTTTAAAAATGTTTGCATTATTTCAAACAAAAGTTCAAAAGAAAGCTGGAAATGTTTTGCTGGTCTTGTTGTTTTTAAAATTTCGGTAACATGCTTTGAAAATATTTTATAGAGCGAAACGTCTAACAGTACCACGTTTTTTCCAAAATTCATTTTTTAACGATTTTTTTAAAATACGGTAAGTGATATTTTAAAAAAGTAAAAACTACAAGACCGAGATATAGGCTTGAAAAATACTCAAAAAAATTCCGGACTCGAAAACTTCAAAGGAACTTTCTAAAGCTTAGTCCAACTTTTCCCGTAGGTTAACATTGGTTTTGAAGATTTGAAACTCTGACTGAAGAACAGCCTTAAGTGTGTGCATGTTTTAAAAAAGATTATATGCTAATTTATATAGAAGAACTCTTACCTGGTGATGTTTATTTAACCAAGCTGTCTGTGGAGGTACTTTATCTACCACCCTAACCTATAAGAAAGATAAGATAAATTAATGCAATAAACATAAAAGTTGGAAATGAAAAATCAAATTGTCACAATATTTACCTTTGTAACAAGTTTATTTGAAACTAAATATTCAACTAAATGTCTTCCAATAAAGCCACAACCTAATGAAATAGGAAGAAAATATTATATTAAGCTAGGAGACAAATGTAGAAAGTAGAAAAGCGTCACAATAAAATCCTCAACATGCTACAATACACATTAAATTAATTTCATTAAACATTCAACTAATTTTCAAGTACTTAAAATTTAAATAATTAAATAGTTCTAATTTTATGCTTTCTAGAGCAACTTGAAACACTATTATGCAAAGAAAATATAAGAGACATATTTTAAACAATATGTAATTTTGTAAGCTAGTCTTGTGCACAATGCACAAGACACTAATTTCTTAATTTAAAGAAAATTACACTAATTTCTCACTTTGCCATCGCAGCTCTTTCATAAGCCTCTGTCTGTTGGACTATAGGTGAACATTGGCAATCGTTACTCGCCACATGGCGTTTGAGGTAGTAAAAGTGTAGATTAAAAAATGTGTTAACGATCACCACTCCTGCACGATCACTTTTTAGCACATTCTACTTTACTGTAATCCCCCCCCCCCTTTTTTGTGAGCAAATCACCTTTTTTTGTTTTTTCCTTGGAAACAAGCCAATATTACAGGGTGTCTACCGAGTTTCACAAAGTCAATTTTGTGACTTTTTAGTGACTTTTTGGAGACTTTGTAAACTCATTTAGTGACCTAGTATATTTTCCTAAAACCTGTTTTTAGAAACTTTATTTTTAATAACAATTAAATAAAATGACAAATTAATGCTGAATTTCTTAATATAAATTATTTAATTTTAAGTTTTTAAATTTTTTTAATACTTTTTAAAAATTAATATCAGTGTACAGAACAAAAGAAATAATGAGTAAGACTTCCACAAGACTGTTATGTCACACACACATGTATATATTTAATGAAGCACTGCAATTATTTATGAACTTTTAATTTTTTTCAGTTAAAATCATTTTTTCATCAAGCAGTTTTAAGTCTTCTTTTGCACTTTGTATGACATCTAGTTTTTTCTTTTTAATAGCTTTTCGTTCAGCTATTGCGTTTCTCTTTTCTTTATTGTCAGTTTGGCATTTCATTCTGGCTTTGTGAAGAGCTTCTTTTCTTTTGTTGGAAGCACTTTTAAAAGCTAAGATCATACTTTTTGTAATTGGAACATGTGCTACACCACCGTAGTTGCATATTGCTGTATGAAATAACCATTGAGATATTAAAGACTTCCCTTCTAAGTTTCCTTCTAAGCATTTCTCGTTAACAGAAAAATTCTTTTCTACAGCTGCATTTCTATGAAACAAAATGAAAACTTTTTTCAGATGTTTTAGAAATGGATCGTTTATGCCGACGTTTGAATACATTGAGCAGAAATACATCTAATCTGTTGGGATACGTTGGTCCGCTTTTTAAGTCAAAAAAAATAATAATAACTGAAAAACCACAGTATCACGACATAATTTTGTAAAAGCTTATTCAAAAACCTTATATTACAAACAAAAATTACTATGCAATAGGATTATCCAATACTAAGCTAAGTTAAGTCATTACTTTAATATAAATGATTAATTGGAGCTCAATGTCTAACAAAAAAAAAAAAAAGCGTGTGCTTCGGAACTTATGTTGATACGTAAATTCTGAATTAAATCTATAAAAACTCATTGCATTTTTTAAAGAAATAAAAAAGGTTTTCGAGCATCAACTTTTTAAACTGAAATAACTATTTCATACCTGCCAACTATTACAAATACTAATGAAAAGACTAAGGTGAGAAGAAAAAAAAATTTAAAACTGCAAAGTACCAAAGCATTATATGAAGAGCCTAAAAGAGCAATGCTTAAAGGAGAGAATAAGCTTAGCACTGGATAAGTAAAAAAGAACTATGAGAGGAACAAGATTATTAATACACAATGAACATACTTGTGCACACCATAGTTGATTTTATATTAATATATATGTGTATTAAATTGAACTATCTGACTAATGAATTTCTAAGACCAAAAAGAGGCAGAATTAAAAATATTAGGATTAGTTTTTTGTCGGATTTAATGATCACTTTATAGTATATGAAAAACAATTGCTAAATTTTTTACATGTTTTTAAATTATATATTAAAAGAAAATAGAAAGAAATGTTATTTATTTATTTGGTAACAATATATAATGAGTACAGTAGAACCGTGGTTATCCGAGTCCCAACTAACCGAGTTCCGGTTTAACCGAGGTACATAAGTCCTTGAAAAAAAATTCCTTTAATGTGGGCCAATGGCGACCCTCCTAAACTGAAAACTCTTATGATCTTCTTCAAGAAATAACCTTTTAAACTGAAACATGTACTCTATGTCTGTACGTATGCACAATTACGTATTTGTATGTATGTAACGTCAATTTTTCCATTTCATAATATGTGCAGCAAAGGCCTTTTTCACATCTTTGATGACGCTTTCATTCATTTTACCAGTTTAACCACGTATCCCTCTCGATTTGGCCAGAGTCCGTCTTATCCGAGTTTTCGATTATCCTAGCTACTCTTGGTGTGTTGGTTCACATTACCTCGGATAATCGAGGCTCTACTGTACTTGAAAGGGAGAAAGACAACCTAATGTTAAAGAAGATCTAACATTGAAAAACATTTTTAAAATAATATTCTTAATAAGGCTGCAATATTTAATTATTACAATCAACTGGTATGATCACTAAAACCTTAAGGCAAAAAATGAATTTTAAAAATTCCTTAATTTTCGATTAAATTTCGAGTGGGCGTAGCAAAATGACGTCCGTGCAAGTCCTTTACTACAGAGGTTGAAACTTGAGAAAGATTAAAAATAATGGTAAGCTCAAAGTTATTGATGTCCCAGAGGTACAATCCGATAGCAAACGAGAACTAGGAAGTTTTATCGAAGCCGATGGAACTGGATTTTGAAATGCGCAAAAATATTGACGCCTTGAAAGCGACCTTGAAAGCGCAAAAAAACAGACTAAACGCGCAAATTTTACTCGTGATTTGTAACATTTGGCAGGCATGTACGTAGGCTACGTTAAGAAAATTTCATTGGAAAGAAAAAATGAGAAAGAGAAATTTCCAAAATGACGAATTTTTGCGGAAACGAAATTTTAAATTTCCATTTATTCCGAAAATACGGAAAAATCACACGTCAGATAATACAAAAGTATGAAATGATTCAAAATCAATGTTATATCTACCATCTATAGCATTAATCAACCCCACTTTCAGTTCTAAAAATAGCTGCGCCGCGAATTGTAACGAACATCGGGCTGAAAAAAAAAACATTCAGTGCCGTTGAATTTTTTCGTGCCCGGTTGTCCAGTTTCGTTACTTTTTGGGGACTTCCGTGACCCCTTTTCCTTTTTGAGGACTTCGGTGACCGGTAGACACCCTGATATTGAACACGTGCTTTGCTGAAAATTTCATGCCATATTTCACGTTTTAATCCTTCAGCATACTGTATATATTTAAATCATTTTAAAAGTTCTAAAACATTTTAGCATGTGCTAATTCAAATCTGCATATTTCTTGTTTTATTTCAATAATTTATTGATTTTCTAAACGATTTTAGAGCTAGTTTTCAAAAATGGTAATTTAAAAATGTGGCTACTATCAAAACTGAGTCTATCGCCACTGGCTACTAACCAAATTTCCCAATTTTTACCTATATGTTGTATGCCGATTTTCAGAAGTCTCAACCAAAAGTATACATATATTGATGTGTATTTAACTTTCATTTATGATTATTCACTGATTCAGAGATAACTCTCAATTTTGAGTCAATAAAATTAGTACAATACACTTTTTTCTTCTATTCTAAGCTCTTGTTTTTCAAAAATAACCTTACACAAAATATAAATATATCTGCTTCAATACATGAACATTTAGTTGAGATTGGAATAGTTATTTCAAACAGAAAAACAAAAAAATCTCAACTTCGGAATTTTCATAGATCAAGCTCTGTCATCAAACTAGAGAGGGTGGGGGCATTTTTCTAACACAAAGTTTATTTATTACTAAATTTTGGGGGTGGGAGGGAAGGGGGTGAAGATTCAAGGATTTGCAATTTCCTGATATTTCTACATAGAATGCTACATTGGATTTTCGTTGAAAGAGTTTTAAATAATTCTTCAGACGATATTGTTTAGCCGAAGAATTCTGTAGATGAAATTTTAAGTTATATAAAGAAAAAAATTACCGGTTCAAAGAAATTCATTATTAATTCCCCACTTGCCATTAATTTCAGCAAGATTTACTTTACAGATACATGTTACAATTTTTTATTTTTCCACTAAAAATCTCAATCAAAATTTGAACCCAACACAAAATTAACAAAAGAGAAAGAAAGAAAGAAAGAAAGAAATGATCTTGAGCGCAGGAACTTCAAAAAATTAGCTTCATTAATCATTAGAAGAATCATGTTCATATCCTTAATTGAATAATGAATTATAATACTTCTGCTGAATTTTCGATCTTATGTTAATACCTTTAAAGGTTTTTCATAAAAAATATAAATTTTACAAAATTTAACAATTTCAGAAAATTGAAAATTTAAAAATTTTAGCCACAAGTATATACTATTTGAGAATAGCACAGAAATGTAGTTCTCAACTGTGCTTTTTTTTTTTTAGAAAATAAAAAAAAAAGCATTTTGCTGTTATCGCCGTGAGAAATCAAAAACAAAACTATAAAAAGTAGAAAATCGCGGATTCGCGAAAGATTTTTTCATCTCTGAAAAATGAAGAGCAGAATCCGAGCTGTAATAATTAAAATACTTCAATAATGTAAAAAAAAAAACAACATTTTAAACTTTTTACAATAATGAATAAAATTATTTGCAAAGTGTACACAGCAGCACAGTACTCTAGTATCAAACATAACATCAATACAAAATCCCTAATCACACTATTAAACACAATATCGCAATCCAACGCAACCTACTTGTTTCTAGTCGACAGGTGTTTTTCTCGAGATATTGTCACCAAACCCAATGTACGATATTTTAAAATAAAAATAAATGAATTCTGTAAAAGTCGTTTCACTGCCAGCGTTGTGTCAATGCAGAGAAAACAACCATAGTTCGCTACAATATCTAGGTAACCATAGATCAGTGGTTCCCAAACTTTTTTGTGTCGTAGACCCCTTGCCATGTTTTTCGGTTTTGGGTAGACTCCCTGATTACCTGATATTGATTTTTTGTAAATTCATCAATTTCAAATGTATTTTTAACAGCTGGTATAGATAGTGCTACTCACTGTGGAAGAGTTAAAGTTCTACTTGTAGTGAAGTTTTGGGGTGAAAAACTTAAGAAAAAAACACATGTTAATATTATACATTTATTAATTAAATTGAAATTAAAACGAATCAAATTAGAATTTAGTATCTATTATATAAAATAACTAAGCAATAAATAAATGGTTTTAGTGTGAGGGATGAACCTGATGCTTTAATAATAAATTATCAACATTTGGCATCAATTTAGTTAGGTTTAACCTTAAATCTCCTCGGTTAATGATGTCCAGTCTGTTTTTTTTTTTTTTTTTTTAAGGAGATTGGCAACTCGCTGAAACCCCTTTCCACTAGGTATAAAGATGGAAAAGCAATTAAAAACTTTTTCGCAATATTCCATAATACGGGATAAGTAACAGGTTTTTTTTTTTTTTTTTTTGAAGCCAGAATTGCTGATATCCGTTTCTAAACTGCACCTTAAGTTCTTCGGTAGTGCTTAAAAATTTTGCAGTGCCATTAGCTCATATGAGATGCACTATCATTGACCCCCATTTTTATTTCATGGACCCCCAATTTTTGTTTCACTTGACATGGACGCCTAGCAGGTTGTCATCGACTCCTGAGCGTCGATATAGACCACTTTGGGAATCACTGCCATAGACGGACTCCTTTCCAATAGCAATTACAAGGTTGAACCTTGTAACACAATACATTGAGACAATTAGCAAGTGATGTCAGACTTACACTTTATTTTTCCAAATTTTCGTCTAACGCTTCCTTTACCGAAGTCTTATTCTTTACGCGTAAATGCCCGATTTAAAAAAAAAAAAAAATTTGGCCTTGGTTTTTTTTTTTTTTTTTTTTTTTTTTTTTATAAATTAAGGGGGAAACGAGTAAAATAACATATTGTAATTTAGGTATGGTTTATGTTTAAGAAAAAAAAAAACAGTTTGGCAGCACTGGGCTTTTAACTGAAAAGTGGTTTCGTAGGAAAGGGAAAGTGATAATTTTAAAGTTTTTTGATTCGTCACAAATAAAATTAAAGTTGGTGTATTAAAACACCATGACAGCCAATAAAAAGGTAGGCAAACACATCTGCTTGCTAAAGAGAGCTAATTTGAAAGAAATAACGCTCAATCGGCCGAAATATAAATGCACATCCCCAGATCGTTTATTACTATTATTATTTGTACATTTTTCATCGATCTACAATCGTAACACCACACATACACAACGTTTGCTTATAATAATTTAAACAAGCCATTAAGAATTTCAACACATTTCATTTTTAATTTAAGAAATAATTCCTTTTGTGTTCAAAACATGACTCGTAAAAATATTTTAAATCAAATTTATCGACATGAAGAAATATTTCACGCCAAAAGAATTTCTTCTCTTTTCTAAAATAAAGTGAGTAGTTGACGAATGTGAGCAATAAATGATATTTCCGGTTTCAAGTTTCATATCCGTAGAATGCGGATGTTTCCAAAAATATTTTTCCTGTCAACTTAGGCTCAGTTAGAAAATTGAAATAGTGAAAGAAAACAGATCAGAATAACACGAGGAATTAAAATAAATTTGATACAGAATGCCTAAAGGGTAATATAAATTCGTTAGTTCCTTTTTACTTCTCCATGTAAAAAGAAATGAAATAAAGTGACAAATGAATAAATTTTAAATAAATATACAAAAAATGAAACAAATAATGATAGTAATAAGTAATTAAAAATACATTTATAAGAGAAATAGGGAGATGGGGATAACGTTCTGTAAAGATGACTTCCAGACAAACTTTTTAAAACGATTTTCAGACTAGCGCCGTCCACAGATGTAAAGTCGTACGGTGCACAACGGCGGCGTGTCAAAAAGCGAGTTTTTTTTTTATGGCCTAAAAAAACATTCGGTTGGGTTTTTCGTAAAGTAAAAATTTACGTCAAAATAAAAATTTCGTCAATAAAAAATCGTTCAGTAGGAATTCGCACGACGGAGCCACGCAGGCTTGGCGTGGGCCTGACAAACTTTCAACAGAGAATGAAAATGAAATGATTTTTTTCATTCAAAGAAAAACTTTTGAGCAGCTTAAAATATATAAGTGTCTAAGAGAAAAATTCAGTTAAATTTATTAAACGAAAATTTTTGGTCACCAAACCGAAATTACAACTCAACACCATTAATT
The DNA here is from genome assembly GCA_038502835.1 of Octonoba sinensis. Lineage (NCBI taxonomy): Eukaryota > Metazoa > Arthropoda > Arachnida > Araneae > Uloboridae > Octonoba > Octonoba sinensis. Next base: position 125,503,442 of record CM076601.1, on the reverse strand, counting down.
TTGGGCGTTTATTTAAATTTTTAAGTCTTTGAAAAGTTGCTATTAACAGTAAAAAAAATGGGGAAGGGGTGCTAAACTAAACGTTCACTGGACACTGACTGAAAATTTGAATTTTCAAGTCCAAACTATAATTTTTAAATTGGACTTTTTCCCCATTCCATATAGCATTTAAGTTTTTCTCGGTAGGTACCATTTTTCGCCGGTTTTCACAGGGAAGTTTTTCCCACTAGGATGATAAATATTAGTTTTAAACGAAAACAATCCAGCCATACTAATAGAAGCTTAATTTTCCAACTTCAAGAAAATTGTAAAAATTCTAAATCAATTCATTAGATCATTTTTAGGTACAGAAAAGCATCTTTATGGAGTTTAAATTTAAATTTTCCATGCAAAATTGACTGCTGGTCGAAATTTACGTCAAACTAAATACATTGAAAGAAAAGGCCGAGAAAGACATAAAATAGGAATTAAGATAGAGAAAACATAGGGGGGGGGGGAGGAAGCGTAAAACTTCTACAAATTTGGTGAATCAAATGGAAACTCATGAGATTAAGCGAGACGTTCGAAAGAATTTTTAACTCTAAGAGCAAATTCTTGAGAGTGAATCTCAAACGATGAAATGAAAATCAAAGGGAGATAGTTTCCTTCCCATCTGTAGATGAAATTCTACCGGCCTTCTCGCCCCCCCCCCCCCCCCTCATCGCTCGCAATTAACATTACGCGACTGCTGTTGTCAAACAAATGATAACGCCAACAGAGTACGAAGGAAATTACATAGAGTGAAACTCAAAATCTCCAGAATTTCCTTTCCTCAATTAAAACCCATTTTGCGTGCTATGCATTACTTAGTCGAATTCATTTATAACGACACCGCTTTTAACGATACATCGGTTATAACGTCAAGGAATCGCCAGTCCCAGTCGTTACTTGTTCTTTACGGTCAAAGTTCAAAAAGGCTCTTGGTTTTAACGTTGTTTTCCCCCCAAGATTTCAGCTTTGGTCTCATCATTTTTTGAGTAAAAAATTCTAACAACATAAGTTTAAAGAAAGTCATAAGCGTAGTAAAATTGAGGGGTTTGCAGCAAACGAGTTAAGTCCATTTTTAGGACAAACAGAGTTAATAACCGTTTCTTGGAGGGAAAATCATTCTTTCGTTTGGTTCAAGGTTCAACAAGGAGTTATATCTCCCGTTGATAGTTCTCAAGGTATCCTCTAGAATGAGTTAGCTGTTTCATCCGCTTGGGGCAACATGGAGTTAACTCTTTGTTGCTGCAAACCCTTTCATTGTCACCTTCGTCCAACCACCAGAAGATCTGTACTACACATTGTCCATTTCCTCAATCTCAAGAAATTGAAACCTCTAAAAATATAATGGTTCAGCAAGATATGCCTGTATGTGAACTTGTTGGTGACAGTTGGCAAACAAAGGAAGAAATAACGGACTCTTGAGATGAATAGTAATAGTAATGTTACAAAACTAGAAAATGATTAATAACTAGCAAAACTAATTCTAGATCTCGAAAATGAGGTGGCGAATATATATCGATGTACTAGACTGAAAAAGTTTTTTTTTTTTTTTAACTTTATTTTCCCTGCATTGAAATATATAAATTTGATTTGCAGTCTTTAAAATCAGTATCGTTTTAATTTCATTAATACCACGGAGCCTTGGATGTCGTTTATAACAAAAGACGACTATTTTTTATTTTAAAATAGCAACATAAAAGTGTTCACAGGCAAATTACCGACTAAAGATAAATTTTTCTTTCAATATTGGGTCAATCCATGGGGAATCATTCAGAAAAAAGTGAAAAAGTTGCTCGATATTTTTGATTTTTTAAAAATATTTTGCCAGTCAATTTATTGCTATCTTGAGACCCCAAAACAAGAGTTAAAACGCTTTTTAGTTCTTGACATTTTTTATTACAGTCATTTTCAAGTCCCATCGTAACTGGTTTTTCGTGAAAATACTGCTTTACATAAATCGTTACAACTTCTTTTATTTCTGAATGTATCAAAATGATTTAAAAATCATTATATTCCATAGAAGACGAACAAAGTTTTTATTTCGGTTCCTTTTTGATATTTTTCATTTGAATACGAAAATGGAGTTTGAAAATACCATTTTGAAAACTAAAACTTGGAATTTTTCACGCCAACATTTTTAGTGGAAGAAAATTAAACTAAGACTCACCTCTACATTTTTTCTCCTGAATAAGTACATTTCAATAGTTTCTTCAGAAGTACAGAACATTTGGAAGCTTTCCTTCGTTTTTTATAATTGGCCAAACTTGGCATCTCGGTGTCCAAATACTAACTTGAAGACTTAATATATAAAAAAGGACTGAATGGAATTTTACTAAGCTTTATGAGAATAATCTTCTCATAGATAGAAATATGTAACAAAAGTTTTATAAGTGATGTCGGCATGGTTTTTGAAATATAGCAACTCGAAGTCAGCTTAAAAATCAGATATATTTCAGCATTATTTTCAAGTCATCCCTACTGATTTATTAATTTTACTCATTGCTTCAAAAGTTGATCTCTAAGGTTTATATGTTTACTTAAAGCGACGCACACTGCCAAGACGACGTATGCAATTATTCAAAATGACTTACATAACGTTTCATATTTTAATTTTATCAATAAACCTGCAAATAACAATTTATTTTATTTTATTTATTTATTTATTGTCGTTGAAGCGTGGTCGTTTTTCGTTACAAGAAGACAATTTTTTGTCATTGACATAAACTTAACGCTTCAAAGGCGTTTAATCTAAATTACTTATTATGTTAGTCAGAAAAACAATGATTAAATTAGCTATTCGCCTGAAACGATTTGATTTTTAAAAAAATTTCCCCTATGCGATGGATACGATTAAATTGATGAGACTCAACATAAATAATTTTGTTTTTTCTGGTAGTAGTACTTGTGACAAATATAACATACTTGTCTGTGACAAACATACCTTGATTATTTATGGAATAACTAAATTTCAAGATTATTATTTTAAGAAGAAAGAAATTATTAACAAGAAATATATTTATTTCTTCTTAATAAAGAATTTCTCCCATTCTATTCAAACGAGCACTCGGATTATGAAGTAAACAGCGTTGTTGAAAGACTTACAAATGACTTTACTGCAATTAACGGGACTGCTGTGAAATCTATGATTGTCTGGACCATATAGAGTTGCTACTCATTTTAAAAATAGCTATTCTTTGATGACCCTAGGGCCCAAGGGATGTAATCTACAGGTCATGGAATTTTAGTGTCATATATCATAAAAAGGGCCCACACGATGGAGTAGGTGTTATTATAAAGCACACTTGGTAGAGTAGAGCTTTAAGGGGGTATTCTAGTCTAGAGGGCCAAATTTTAGGTGCTTTTTAAACCCCGTAAATAAAAAACGGTAAAGATTCTTATCATCGGGTTTATTTATGTTTCAAGAGCACAAAAGAATTTAGTAAAAAAAAGTTAAAATTCAAGGAAGTACAGGCCCGCAAGTGGAGACTAAAAAAAAAAAAAATTTCCTCCAGTTGACCCTCCTTAATGATCTGAAAACCAAAATCTTGGTTATTTCTTAAAGAGTAGGGATGTAGTTTTCGTTTGACGAGAGCGATTTGCAAAAAAAAAAAAAAAATCGCAAAATGGCGGCCACGTAAAAAAAAGTAATTTTTTTCCCCTCAATTTTTCAACTTTGTTATTTTTTTAAAAATAATAGAAATCTTTGAAGAAGAAAAAAAAAGCTCTGGTCAAATGATAGCGACATATATAAGAAGATATACACCAAATTTGAGGTAAATTGATCCATTGAAACTTGAGATATCATGTCAACCATTCCAAAAAACATAGTTTCGAGAAAAACGTGTTTAAAGCTTTGAGTCTCTTATCGGACAGTCTAAGTAATTTTATATGATGTTTCAGACTTACATTCAGTAATCAACGATTCCTGCACTGTATAATGTCCCTTCCTCCTTTTCAAAACCAACATTATTTGACATTCTTTCAGCCATACGAAACGTCAGAAGCCCGTCGATCGGAGCGGTTGATTCTTTGCTCATCTCATTTATAAGCAAATGCATGGCTTTCAGAACCAATCTTTATAGACAGTTTCCAAGATTTTTTAAAAGTGTCATAACACCTTCATTAAAAATACACATAGCTATGTAATTATCAATCTCAATAGTGTGACTTCCAGCGTGTATGTGTTTGGGTGCAAACGTCCAGAGCAGCGAATTGTACGATTCATTTTCATTATTGTTTATATTGAAAATAAAAGATTTTGTACGACACAGGGAACAGCATTCAGGTAGCTAGAAGTTGCCTCCTGCTGGCTATTGATTCGCTACGGTCGAACCGGTTTAGTTGCCACGTCACTAATACGCCTATAACTTTGAAAATATATAATTTTTTTTTAAATCCTTTTACAGGGACATTTTTGAAGGTCTTTGAAAATATGCACAAAAGAAATAGATTTTTTGAAAATTCTAGACTAGAACACCCCCCTTAAGAGTACTAGATGTTGTGAGCAAGGTAAAAAAAAAAAAAGTTTTTCTTGAACTAATCAGGAAATGAAGAAAAATTGCTTGTTTGCTGGTGAAACTGACATGATGGAAAAAAACTGGAAGCGTTGTTTTGAGAATGTTGATTCAGTGGAAGGCATTCAGTCATCCTCACCACAATGTTGATGTGTGATAAATATGGGAAAAGTGTGATAAATATGGGAAAATTAGAAATATGCTTATTTCAGACTGATTTTCTTAAAGAAAAGGTTGTAAAAGACATTTTGAAAACTAGGGCTGATTTTGCTGTCAATGACTTTAAACTAAATTCTGCTGTTCCTAGAGACGAAAACAGACAGCGGCTGATAACAAAATCAGCCACTGTCTGTTTTCGTCATACAATTCCCAACTTCTAAGTCAAAAAAGAAATACGTTAAACATGTATATTCATGTAAGACTATAATAACAGGCTTAAAATGCATGGTCTCGAGCAAAGGAAAGTTAGAGGAGACACGATTCAGCTAATTGAATTTATTCTAAAGAAAAATGGTTAATGGGTGACACTAAGGCTCAGAAGGTAGTACCAGGTCATTGTTTTGAGCTTTTCAAATCTCGGGTGTTCATGAAGAAACGCACTGGAGCAACATTTTTGTTTGACGCAAATGAAAACAAGTATTGAATTGAAACAGTCCAAAATTTGAAAGTTTTATTGCAGCTGACTAAATCTTCTTAGACAATATCGATTCAATTATAAAGTTGAAATATAAACTTTGTTTACAAGTCAACATACATGTCATACAAATGTCAACCTTTAATAAAATCCCTTTTGCATACTCAGTGACTCCAACTAGGAAGGGGTCATGGCATGGTGCAGACAGCAGCACTGAAATTTGGGAGGAGGGGGTTTCAGTTTCAGAGACATTTTGGGGGGCTGTTTAGCTGATTTGGGGGGTTATCATTTTGGTGGGGAGGGTTCTGCACCTTTTGAGTGAAGTGGGTACCTCTGACATAATATTTGTGTTAAAATTACCTGTAACACTTATAAATTAAATGTGTATTTGCATGTTACGTTAGTCACGTTATGTTAGTCACAGGTAAGTTTTATTAAAATACTATTTTTTGTAATGCATTTAAAATATGTGTCAAATTTGCACTTAGTAATAACACTTTACACAGATAATATGAAAGGAAAATAATTAGTTTACTCTGCTAGTTTCAGAGAATTGTGTCTATGAATGTTACACAAAATCTTTAGGGTTGCAAATCTGTTGTTAGTCACATTGATCAAAATGGCCTCTAAATCTAAAAAAATAAAAATAATAAGTAATATTAATTTTTTGTATTTACTTTAACAGCCTATCAGTGCAAAGCAGAATGTTGATGGTATTATGATAAAAATTAAGTTAGGAGACAGAAAATGATCTTACAATATTTGTGCTCCTATTTTTTTAGTCACCATGGAATTACCTGTCAGTTTTGTTGTAGTGTGCCAGCACATAATAAGCATATCATGTCTTAACTAGCATTTTTTTTTATTGCTAAACATGCTAAATGATTTGACAAAAACAATTAGTCATGTGGTGTGATGTTTATTTTTTGCAATGTAGCATATATTCCTCCCAAAAACTTTCCTTAACATATGTGAAAGTCAGGATGTCAGATTCCCCCCCCCCCCCCTAAAAAAAATCTGGATAACGGCTTGACAAGTTTAATGTGCTATTTGTCTGATGAAAGAGTCAACACTTAAGAGAGAGTAACTATCATTGTGGATTCTCTGATTCTCAGTCTCATCATTATCCTGTTTAGCACAATAAATCTAGTTCCATTATGCTTCTCCTTACATAACACTATTTACCATTACTTTAATAACGTAAAAGTCAGTGTGAGTCAGTGGGCTAATCTATGATGAATTTCATATGTTTAAACTTTAAATAATGTAAATTTGTTGTTGTATATGTATCACGATATATATCAGGTGATATATATGCCAATGCTGTTCCCAAAGGAGCAAAAGAAATTTTATTGTGTCATTAAATAGGTTTTACTCATTTTTCTGTATTTTGAAGTGAATAAATTAGTTCTAAGTAGTGATGTGGGCCAGGCAAAGGCTTACTGAGCAGGACATTTATAAATGGGCATTTCTGTAGGCATTTCCACAAAGCATTTTTAAGTGCCCAAAATCTAGGCATTTAATAAAATATATTTTATTTTACATTTTGACATTCTTAATGAGCATTACAGCTTATAAATAACATTAGTTGTTTTAAAATATGCATTTCATTGATAAAAGTATAAAAGGATTATAAATTGCTAAATTTGTATCGATATTGATCATAAAACATGGGGGTCATTCTATGTCAATTCAACAAAGGGCCAAGAACTTACCATCTCATATTACCTTGAAAATTAGCACAGGTGTACTACTTTTCTCCTCCAACCTCCCTTCCTATTAGCACTAGGCCTTAAGGATGCCCTGCATCTAGGGGCAGGGTAGTGGGGTCCAAGGATTTTACATGCACGCATCCCCAAGTGTACATGGTGAGTCTTCAGCGGGCATCAAACATGCGACCTTCCAGGTGGAAGTCCGACGTCCTAACCACTAGGCTACCATGGCCTAGAGTTAGCACATTATCTCCACCAGACCCCCACCTGTTAGCAAAAGCCTTAGGATTGCTTGCGCATGGTATAGACTTGGGAAAAAAAAACGACATTTTTTCCAAAACCTCTACTTGCCAAAACCTCTACAAACCAAAAGGTTTGCAGAGGTGTAAAATTCCATTAAAGACAAAAGATGGCAAATTGGGAATTGCTCTAGAAACTTCCCTAAAAAAGAAGGAAGATACCTTTGATATTTGCAATGTAATTTTCACAATGGCTCAAAAATTATGTAAGTCCTGTTGCAAATGAAATTCTAGAGTTTGAAGAATTGGGCACGGGTAGATCTGAATGGTAAAGCCACTTCCTCAGAGAGCAGTGGTAACGATAGGAATGAAGACAAGGACCTGGGCATTTGCCCCATTTTGTAAATGCCTGGTCATTTTACAACACTAGTTCTAAGGAATAATAAAAAACATAAAAACACTTATGAGAACTTTATTATGAAATTTTTTATGAGATTGTCTACCGGATACACCCTGGTGCCCGCTGCAGAAATTATTCATGTGTTTGCCCCTGATGAATGACAAGTTCCAACTCACAAAGGATTGTGAATTTCCTTAACATCTGAATCATGGAAAATCAGACTTTTCCCCCGAGCACAATCACCCCTGTAGATGATGCTTCAACATCTCTCAACATCAAGTAACAAATATGAAAAAAAAAATTTTGGTACAAACTACTAGAAATTATTGTGAGGCTAAATTCAGTTACACAGTACACCAAATTTCCAAAATTCGAGGTACATAAATTTACAGCAACAATTATAATAGAGCAGATTGTTTGAAATAAAACTTTTGTGATTTGTCATCTTGATAACTACAATAAAATGATGATTAATGATGATTTCTAACAACTTCAAATTTAAAATTTTAGACTTACTATTGATCAACAAATTTTGGTGAAACTTTGGTTAAACTTCTAAGGATATTTAAATAACCTGCATAATTATCTTACAGTCCATGAGATTTTGACCCCCCCCCCAAACACATAACTCTGGGATTATCAATTGTGCAATTGGTGTTGGCAATTCCTTTTTGAGTCAGAGAAGCAATTATTCATATAGATGCCAGTTTTAATGGGGAAAAGTATTTGCCATGATGGAAAACATCCATGATTTTCTTTTCTTTTCTTTTTTTTTTTTAGAGAGAAAAAGAGTGGGAATGTTTCAAAAAAAAAAGCATGAAGTGGTAAAAACCACTTGCAGTCAACATCTAATTATTTATAAAATTATAACTATCAAGTTAATGCAACTTACATTCATTATTAATTCTGTACTTCTTGAATTTACTTTCACAAAATTTCCTGACTTATTTGTTTTAGGAAATAATTTAGATTTTCCAGAGGAAGTGCAAAAGCCTCACTTTGCCTCCTCTCACTCATTGTAGATTCCATCAATAATATGCAATTTGCACTTCAAGTCCTGCTTTAAAGAGAAGCTTTATATTTATTTGTTTTTTGCAACCAGATTTTAAAAAAGAAAAAGAAAGGGGAAAGTTACAATTCGCTTAGAATCCAGCTCTAACAATGAATGCTTGAAAAATGGAGGCATTGAGAAAATGAAAAACGCGAGACATGAATTTGACTTTTTGCTGTCGGTAAACAACCGATACCTATTCATTTAACCTTGCAAAAAAAATTCAACATGAATATGTTATTAAATATTAAATGCAAAAACTTCAGAAATCTCCATAAATGTTAGTCACAAATTCATTTGTGCTCTGTTAATAACGTTTTGCATCTACAAGGCAAAATTGACATTGCGGTCGTTTTAGAACTTTGAAAAACAAATTATACCTACATGGAATTGAAAAAGGGCCACACAAAATCAAACAGATAGTTTAAACTCAGATATTGAAATATGTTTGCAAATGAAATTTGCTATGATATTATCTTTCCAGTTCGCATATTTATTTCATTGGGATAATAATGCTACATTAACTTTTCCATACATTCAGGACCTCCTAAAAAATTGGTTATCATAGCAGAAAAAAGAAAGAAAAATCATTACAATAGCTTTAAACATACCTCCTAAAATAAGAACTCGATATTTTGTAGCACAATCACCTTCTAAATTTGCCATTTTACCAATTAGTATAAGATGCCGGTACTGTCTTTAAAAAATAATAAGGACCCTGTCAAAAATTTTACGACACCCCAAAGCACACTCAGTTTTGCTGTTTAAAATCTATGTTTCACAACTTTTCAAAACACTCGCGATTCAAACTTTCCTCGCCAGATGGCGCTTTACCAAGTTGCATAGCTCAACTTGCGAAAAAACCCCAGGAATTTTGGAACAACGAGCGGAAACTTTGGGAAAATTGGAAATTTTGAAGGGGAAAAACTATTACATTGTTTTAAGCACGACTGCTGTTCCTTGTCACAGAAAAAAAGGACTTTTCTAACAGGGACCGATCCAAAAATAATTTCTGCAGCGGACACAGGAGAGTAAAAAGCAAAGGCGTAGCTATGGTTTTCAGCGCCCGGAGACAACTGAAGATTTTGCGCCCCCTGGGTCCCTGGGGACCGAGGGGCGCCCCTAGAGGGAATTTAAAAAAAAACTTTTATGCTTCCTAAATGATAAAGCTCTAAAAAGCAGCCCTTTTACCTTTCATTTTTATTAGCTACCATTCACTTCTAAGGGAAAAATGGGACACTTAGGCTTCGCAAAATTATTTGTCTGATTTCCCACGCACTCCTGTGCTACATTGGTCATTCCCGATTTGATTTGCGGTGCTCCCACTTTTTTGTCGAACACATTCACACCTCTTCAGTGCGAATAATTTTCTTTTCGCATTTAAAAATAAGATAAATTAACCTTAATTTGGCGCCCTTGACGCTGCGCCCGGGGACAGCTGTCCCTCCTTGCTTAGGGTGCCTTAAAATCGATTTACCCACAAGTGAATGAAAATTTAGTGCTGCATTGATTATAAACATTATGAAAAATATTATAACCCCATGAGGACTACGTTAGGGAATGAGATTATTTTTCTAAACTTAAAAGGATAAGTATGCACAATCTTGGGCAAAGGAAAGTCTGAGGAGGATGTGATTTAATTGCTTAACTTTATTAAAATGGTGACGAACTAAGTTTTTGTTTAAAGACAGGTAGACACAGGACCAGAGCCCTCAGAGGTCGTTGTTTGTTTAGACAAGAGTTTTAAAAATTTGTGTTCTCAAAAAAAAAAAATATTCTTTGGAAGGGGCACATACCCCCTGCCACCCCCCAAAAAAGTCCATCTCTGCTTTCAAATGTCAGTTGGAAAAATTATTTTCGAACTTTAAGCAGCAGTAAAAATAGAAAAGGGAAATTAATGTTACATCTTACATATTATCTCATCTTGAACGAAGATGCTAAATATTTACAGACAATCACTTAAGTACTAATGTATGCACATGTGCAATTTGTTTAAATACAATATCCCCCCCCCCCCCCCCAATATTATCGCGAAAACCAGGCCTGCCATTTCAAATTTTCCAGGCTGGGCAACGGACAAGGGATATTCAAAGCATATATATTACAGGTTGAAAACCACAAATTAATTAAACACATAAAGCGCAGTCGGGAAGTCGAAGCAAAAGACACCTCCCCCCCCCCCCCCACTCCGGGATCGCCCAAATGTCGGGCCCAGCAAAAAAAAAAAAAGCATTTTTAGTTCTCTGCTCTAATTCTTTCTGTCATAACATATAAATATAAACGTTAAAAAAGGCAGTAATTTTGTGATTAACCCGAAAATTTGGGCGCATTGGCAGCTTTGATGTGAAGAAATCATTTGAACAACCATTTATTTATTTATGTGCTGTTTATATTATACAGTTGTTTCAGTCTTAATAAATAATTTTAAATCAAAATTTTTGCTGAATGTTTTTCAAATTTCAGTATTTTGTTATTTCAATAGACAATTTACTATACATCATAAAATTTTTAATTTTCTATAAACTGCTCAGTTCCAAATCTTGTCATATTTACCTGCTAATGTGAATATTTTTTTATATTTTTTTTTAGGAAAAAAACTTCATTCTAAGTTAATGCGTACTAATAAAAGTTTGGTCTAACTTCTCTTCCTTCTCAAGAAAGTAGTTTCTTTATCGATCTCTTTCTTTTCAATATTTGATTTAATAAAAAAAGAATTTTTTTTTTCTTCAATTGAGAAAAAGTAGACAAAACGTTTCAAAGTTACGATGTTTTGGAAGTTTTTAAAATTCCCTTTACAAAAAAAAAAAAAAAAAACTACATCTCCCCCAGTTACATTTGTCATTTAATGTGTATACACATACTCACACAGCATGCAAAATCTTAAAATAATCTAAGTTACGACCCCCTCCCCCCCCCCCGTAAGTTTCGTGCAATAAGTGTCGTGATTATTCGCATAAAAGTTGTGAAGCGGAACATTACGATGAATTACCTATATTTTCTACGCAAAAGTCAGTACCTATTTTCATTTGCTTAGTAAGCTCCCTATCGCATTGAAAAAGGAATTCCAAGCATTCCCGAAACATATGTCTGCATTTTAATGCTTATTTGTGCTTTCTTCACGTAGGAATTTTTTTATATTATTCATTATTTTATCTTGATCATATGAATTAAAAAAACTCTGCTGTACTCAGTCGATAAAAGGAGTCGGTCAACAACTATTCAATGAAAAGATCTGAAAATCCCCTAAATTATAGAGAACTTTCTGGTGACCACACTGATGTAAAACATTTATAGAATCGAATAGCGGTTTTAGAATTATTTAATTCGAAATTCAACGAATTTATTTTCCCTATGTTTGCGATCCCCAGGGCTCAATTTTAAACGAATCAATACAATTTTTGGTATGCGGAAGAGGTAGACCTGTATATTTAAGCATAATAGAGCTCTTTTTTACGAAATTCGAATTCTTTAAATTGAAAAAAATATATTATTTGAAGCAAAATTTAATTGGTCAATCATAAAAAAAAAAGAAATATGTTTGCAATCATCTCAGTTTTGCGGAGCAGTAGAAACGTAATGAGCTTGATCCCTCTGCCCTCTGTGTAAGCTCTCCAAGGCTCAATTTTAAATGAATCAATACGATTTTTGGAATGCAAAGAGAGAGACATGGTATATTTATGCCCAACAGAGCCCTTTATTTCCAAATATGACTTTTTTTAAGTTGAAAAAAATCCAAGTTATTCTTCGAAACTGCAACATTTTAATACCAGCATTCTTAACCCTTAATGTCAATAAGAAATTAAATAAAAATTTTGAAAAAAAAAGAGGTTATTTTAAGTAAGGTTTATTCATTCGATCACAAAAAAAAAAAAAAAAATCATAAACAAATTTTTTGCAATCGCTTTACTGTAGAAACTCAATGAACTTGATGTACTTTTCGGATAATGATAAGCTCGCCAAGATTCAGCAAGACATCGCTAAATTAGATGTCAACAATACTATTTTCTCGAAAAATTTAAATCAATGCCGCTTGTTTTTACGTACCGGCAATTTAATAACAGCTCATTTTATCATTCTATTTATTAATTACACCTTTCAATGTGCCATTTTGTACTGCAAGATAATCTTTCTGAAGTAAGTTATCTGCTATACTCACTAAAATTTGAAACTTGCAGAAGAGGGAAGAAATTCTCAATCGAGACAAAATTCTCCGATCGACTCAATTGGGAACGACTGAAACGGGACATCACTGAAGTCTCCTCCCTAAACAAAAAATCAAGAGGGAAAAAACATAAAAACATAATTTATAGTTTGTGAATATTACTATTAAACAGGAATGCGCACGTAAATACAAAACTTGTGTTCTTATAATTTCAGAAGAAAAAATATACTTTGCTACATCTGTTGTTGATTTCAAACACGAATGAAATCCTTGGAATGATTATCTTATAATTAGTTTCATAATAAAACTGAAGAATTGCAATTCATAACTGCTTTTTTCACAAGTTCACAAGTTGTGCATATGAGAAGCGATCTCCTCTACGGGTGCATAGCATGAATGCCGGATAAATATAAAAAATATTCAATAATAATGCTTAAGTTTGGGTAGATCAAATTATTGCCTGTAATCGATTCTCAAACTCTTTAGCTTTTTTGTATTTATTGCTATACAATTGTTCTCTAGGAGGTTAAGCACTTTCAGAACATTTTTCGACTTCCTGAAGCTGCGTTTGGGGACAATTGGATAGACTAATCATAAAAACAGGATTGTCCTTTTAAAACGGGACGATGAGGGTCACCTTAACTATAGAGTTCATAATGCGAAACTTCCCAAGAGATGCGGAAGGAACATATCCAAATGAAATATAAATCAATGCTATTTTCTTGAATGAATTTAAAGATATAGTAATATTTCATGCATCGACAAATTAATAACAGCTCGTTATATTATTCAATGTATTATTGGATCATACGAATTATGCCATTTTAAGGTTCGTTGTTATACTCTGCTGAAGGTTATTGTCTACTTTGCTAGGAGCTACGGTGATTAAAATTCGAAAATGGCTGATGAAGGAAGTTATTATAGTGTAGCGCTCATAGTATTTCTCCTAATACATGAAGGAAAGAACAGTATCCAAATGAAACTTGAGGGGATATTATTCAAAGGATGTCAGTTAACAATGAAAAGACAAGCTTAGGCGAAACCAAAACTCCTTCAAATCAACATCAATATAGCCTAAACCAGTGAAATCGTGTTAATTCATAAAAAGTTCGGAACGTCATGGAATACTATTTAGGAGGTATGACTGAGGAGCACGAGTTTTGCCGATATGAACGTTTTTGGGGACATTCGGAATCTCAACAAGCTTCTAGCACTGCAAAATCTATGTACATTATGTTGGAAGATATATAGTATTAATTTGTTTATTCCAAAGAGTTGTGTGAAATACAGAGCGTTATTTCTGACAGCTTTTTTTCATGGAGCTGTTCTAAAATAGTTTAGTTTGTAATGAGCAAGCGAAGCAAGTTCAGACTCGGGATGCGATCCGAGCAGTTCTGGAGGTTGGTGAGCGACAACGAGCAGGGGGTGGAAGCCCCCTAGTTACTCAAAAAAAAAAAAAAAAAGGCCTCAGACACAAATTCGTTGGTTGTGTCTGAGTACAGGCACAGTCTGTGGTACGAGCTAATTCTAATCTAAATTCATTACATCAGTATGAATACACTGATTTTTGAAACTTTATGTCTTGAAATATTTAAATTTTAATCATTTAAAGTTTCATAATGCAGAATATACCAAACAAATACGAAAATTCATTTCCCGCAAAATTTAATAGTACTGGAAAAAAAATGACAAATCTCCAACACATTTATTTTCTTTTTTTTTAAAGCTCAGTGAAAAATTATATATTGATAAAAAAAAAAAGTAATTTTAAAAATTCCAAAATAAAGCAATTTAAATTAAATTCCCCGGAGAACAAAACAGGGAATTTTTTCGTCTTGCACCTCCATACGGTGTCTCAGAATAAGAAGAAAGAGAAGGTTACACTTTACCATTAGGTATTACTTTTTCTTCTACGCTATAAAAAAAAATTTGCTTGAAAATGCATGAGAATCTCCTAAAATCATTTATCCGGAGTCTGACATAAAATTACAGAGACTTATGAACAAGAAACTACAAAGTCTTTGAAAAGAGGAAATTACAGAGAATAAAAAACAGAGAACATTTTGCAAATTGATTGTAACATATAATGTTCCGCCATCTGTGAGAACGCTGAACTACTATTTCTGGTACACAAAGTCGAAGGTGAGTTCAATTGAGCCCGCGCCGCTCTGTGATGATACTTCCGGAGTCGGGAAGGCTGGCCGTCGGGCGTGAGTTGCTCGCCAGAGCTTAGAAAATAAATTAAATGCTATGCCTTTTTGATAATTTTTAAGCTGGTAGTCACAGACCTCAAGCGTTTATTTATGCATTTGTTTACAACTTTTAGATTGGTAGGCAGAGATCTCAAGTGTTTCGTTTTACGTACCTTAACAAATCTTTCTCTGTAGTTTTACAATTTACAGAATGGGAAAAAACAAGAATTTTATTGAGAAACTGTTATTAAGAAAATTGATTATTTGATCTAAAACACGCTCTGCGTAAATTAAAAAAAAAAAAAAAAAAAAACACTCAGTTTCCCTTCTGTACTTTTAAAGAAATTTTTTATGGTATAGTTTCATAATGGAAATTCATCTTTAGAATTTAATAAATGTAAGCTTTAAAAAGACACAGAATACACTTGCGAAAATTTCTAAGTTTTTCTCATGTACTCATCATACACACTAATGTTTTTATAAACAGCACAGTATTGAGTATAGATTTTTAATTCTTTAAGATAAGTAACCGTTGTAGGTTTCAAATATAACGTTACCATGTTATCTCGTATCTTGAACCAGTATGGATTTTTAATTGAGCAATTGCTAATAATTCGTTAATTAAAAACAAGTGCTATCAATGACCTGTGGAGTCGTAAGGCCTTTGATTAATCTCATGATTTTGGTATTAATTGAAACGAAATCCGTAGCTAATCAAATATAAAGTTTGTAAAATAAACTACTATTATTACTTTTCTTTCTTTCTTTCTTTTTAAAATTATTTTTTTATTTTTCTTAATACTTTGGTACTTATGAGCTTCAGGGGACAGGGCTTAAGGGGACTTGGCACCTTTCAAATGAATAAAATGGCTGAAAATAGCAATTTTTCAATTTTTTGCTTAAAATGTGGTTTGACTCTCCTAGTATATCTGAGCGAAGTTTTGAAGCGATACAACTAAAATAAATGTAGTTAAGAAGTAAGAGAAATCAAATATTTCTGATGTTTTAGTAGGATTTTGTATTCTTTAAACTGCGTTTTCTCGGTTTGTGTGTTTTCGCCATATTGTATTACTTAAAACGCTAAAACTTCTACATATATTCATGTAGCAACTTGAAATTTTTTGTGTGTGTTCGATATGATGTGCTTGATAAAATTAGGGATGGAATTTGCTATATATTTTCAAAAAAAAAAAAAAATTTAAAGTCGCTTTTTTTCCGTGTTCTACCATCGATGTAACTTTAAAAACTTTTTTCTCAAAAACTAATTAATAAATAGCAAAACCCATCCCTAAAAATGTAAACCATACTATAATAAGTACTTTTAAAAAATTTGGCAAAAAAAAGTCAAGAAATGAAAAAGAAGAAGGAAATTTAAAATTGTTAAATAATTTTTAAAAAATTAAATTTTAAAATTTTCTGTTAGTTGAATTTTGATTTTTCATGTGAAAATCATTTTGTTGAACAATAGCACATCATAACATACAAATGTAATAGGTAAAAGTTAAATTTAAAAAAATTGTCAAAAGGTGCCAAGTCCCCTTAAGAAATTAGAGAAAATGGAATTTTTTTCTTACAAAAAAAAAAAAAATGGAATAAAGCTTTGGGAAGGGATTGGTTCTAAATTCTTGATTCATGGGAAAAACACTCTTATAACGTGCTGGTGAATTGCAAGCAAGGCAATAGAAATAAGTTTGACGGTATTTGACTGTAGTGGAAAAAATAAAGCAATATAATAATAAAAATAATAATTGTTTCGCATACTTTACCACATTTGTCTTTTTCCCGTAGATATTGTTCAAATTGAATGAATCCCATGAGAAACGATTGGTCGAGGTTTCACTGTACATAGCGTTGCAAAAAATTAACTTTTGAGAGACGTTAATAAACCCAGGAATTTTGGAGAATAAGTACATTGGAAATTTTGAATGGGGGGGGGGGGGTGGTAAACCAACGCCATCATTTTTGACGTTGATATTAGGCTTAACCAGGTCCGTCATTTCACAATTTTCCCGGGAGGGGGAGGAACCAAAACTTAATGCACAATTCTACCGTCATCCAGAGCAAGCTGCCTGGCAGAATGCCAAGAAAAATCCATTCAAGGAGGAACTGCTTGTACATGAAAAGTGTCGTTTTTGTTCTCGCTCTACTTCGCTTAGCATACTTGTTGATTTCTTCCGAAGTGATGCTACATACCAGTTTTTAAATTTAGTTGCTTTCAACAAACAGTAAAGCAAACATTCTGATTCGCGTCCTAAATAAACGCACCTGCAAAACGAACTTCCCTAAAACTCGAATGGACTCGTTCTTTTCTGCCATGCGCCGAAGCTTCCAACTATCAAAAGTTCACACACATGTGTGTTTTAGTTAAAAAACAAAACTAAAGCTATCAGTTTTTTTTTTTAAATCAAATTCGAAAGAAATAATGTATTTGTATTGTTTCGATGCGAGTTAACGGTGTTACCAAAACATTAGTTTAGAAATTTTAAAGTAGGTGTTTTATAAGAATCAGAACTTGTTCTGACAAGAATTAACCTGCAATTTGAAGACAGGCGCAATCCCAACATGCCCTATTAATAGTGTATAATCCCCCCCCCCCCCCCCGGTCCTCCGAGTCGATCTTGGTGTTCGCCGAACCTGGCTTCAGTCAGTTTACGTTGGCGACCGCTGATCTAGATTCTAAGTGTCGTCTGGTTTAAAATGGAAAACTGAAATATTTTACCGTTGGGCACAAGCAGCGGGCGCACTTAGACCGATCTACGAGCGCCATGGTCCCCACAGGCATAGGGTTGGGGACCCCTGGTCTAAAAAATTACATGCACGAACAAAATTTTTACATTCCCAGGAGTTTTTTTATTGCATATTAATAAAAACATTTGAATTTGTCCTGTAGCATTAATCAGACAAAAAATTAAATTAACAGCTTTATATCTGAATCAAGAATTATTTTAACGTTAATCTAAATCATTAAAATATACATTACAAAAAAATATTACATAATAAGTCGTTACAAGTGAAAATTTGCAACATTTAAATTGTATTACCAATTTTATTGTTGACATACATGTCCGTCAACATGTCTTGTTCCTTTGGTATTGAACAACTTTCATAAATTTGCGGTTGGTCGAGCTCTCCCTGAACCCCATTTGCTCCCGAGGGCTTGCACTCGGGGGCATCTAAAAATACGATAGGCCAGAAAATGGCAGGTGCGGGGGTTTCTGGGCGCACTTATGGTATTGAACAACCAGTGTTCGATTGCCGATACCACTTAAAATAAATTTTGAGCTTCGGTAAGGATGCGGTGATTTTTCAATAAAATGGAAAATAATAAAGTTTTAGAAAGAAAAATTTGATTAAAAAATTACATGCCCTAGGGTAGAAGATCGGAATTTTTACATGCCCGGGCAAATCGGTCAATGTAATGTTCGAGCCCTGTGTGTTAGGTTTAATATGCATCACTGTTCTGAATTTCCTTAAGGTTAATTTATAAGGTAGACCAGGGCTTATTTTCCGTAGGAACTCACAAGAACTCGGCTCTTGAACTTATTTTCAATTTTATGCAAATTTTTGGTTATTAGAAGGAATCCTGGATGTTCACGCGTGGAATATGTGCTTTGCGAAGGCTATAGGACTCGGCAGCTCTTTTGTTAGAAAGTAAGCGCTAGAGGCAGATGTTAGCTAAATATTAATTTCACTAATATATTATTTTAAACAGTAAATAGAAATAAACACAACTGAGCTCAAATGCAATACAGATTGAAATTTTCTTTTTATAGAGTCTCCTTATAACGTTAAGTAGTGACACATTTTTAGAAGTGCTTTTTCTGAAACATCTTTCGAGTTGACCCAGTAGTTATTTATTTCTAAATCGGACTACAGCAAATACTTTTAAACTGTAAATACTTAGAACCAGCTGTACTTCGAACACGATAACAATGCATGAGCAGAGACGGAATTAATAATAATTAAAGTAGGTATTTTCCTGCCCTTATGATTTTTTATAAGCTATTACCATCTCAGAACGCTCCTATTAATAATATATTTTCAATATGCAATTTAAGTAATTCAGCCATTCATTAAACGACATTAAAAAATTTTTCACGTAACATTTTGTATTTCATAGATGCCTTATTATCCTAAATTAAAGGACAGATGTACAGACTGATATTTATGGATTAAAAGTTAAGGATGTCTATTATGTATCCTAAAATGATTTAGTGCTTACCTTTGTTTTAGGACTAGCAGCAAAACTCGAATACCTTACGAGATGTTGCGAAGATGGAGCCACATTTTGACTATGGAGAGCATTAATAAATTCAGTTTCATTGAATAATGTTATCTTTTGAATATGAATCCTTGTTGAGTATTTTTAAGCATTGCAGTTATTAATAATACGTTTTTGTACCTTTTTTCAATTATGACCACTTTACCCCATGCACTACTCACTTTATCCCACCCCATGGGGTAAAGTAGTCATAAATACATCCCTAAAAGAAAGCCTCATAAAAATGTCTCATCCAATTTTTTCTGCCCAAAATTGAATGCAATGTGTTTTTCAGTAATGCAATGTGAAATATCAAGCAAAAAATCTGAAGTTTTTGAACAAATATTTATTGTCGACAAAATTAAAAAAAAACGTGGATTTTATGGCCACTTTGTCCAAGGGCGTAATCAGGGGGGGTTTTGGGGGTTCAACCCCCCCCCCCCCATTGGGTATTTAGTTATTTATTCATTTTTGTTCCTCGACTTGGTGGAAATTATGTCAAGTTAATCGGGTTGTGGGCTTGGAATTTTTTTTTTTTTACTTCGTGTGAACAACATAGGAGACAAGCTGTAGAATTCCGATCATCTCTTTCCTCGGACAAAATCGTGGAGATGGACGTTGAAGGAGAAGAACGGGCAAGACTCTCGGGGCCTGGAGCACGGTCCACCACTAGTTCACATTCGTGAGAAACTGAAACTGAACCGGAGAGTCACGTGATAAGGGGGAATGCATGTGATAAGGGGGGATGCACCTGTCAATCGTCATTTAGGGGCGAGTCTGCACTTGTAGCCAAAGTTGAACTGGAGTTTCTCGGAATTGGTGGAGGGGTTGCTATTTCTTTTGGTTCTAAAATTCCGAGAGAACCGAGTTATGTAAACTTGTTGGGAAGGGGGGGGGGGGGTTAAGACGCAACGTTATAGCCTTTTGTATCGTCTATAGCTTGAAAGAAAATCGCAAAATAGTTACAGATGTGCAATGTCTTTCTTTTCTTTTTTACCATTGTGCTGTGAGAGCCATGTGCTTCAGTTTCTGCAGTTGAAAAATTCAGATTCATGCATCACTCATTTAGTATCAAAATGCGTAGCATTTTCCTTCAATAACTTACCTTTTCAGTTTAATAACAATAATATTAAAGGATTATAAACATAATTTTAAGTGACTTCTGCCATAGGCGTAACCAGGGGAGGGTTTTGGGGATTCAACCCTCCCCCCCCTATTTTGTATTTAGTTATTTAGGCACATTTATTAGGCACACAAAAAAAATTCTGGCTACGCCTTGCAAAGCACATATCTATTTCTTCCCTAAGAAAAATAAACACATATGCATATGATTTTATTTCCTCTTTCTGAAGGGTGATCATGACCAAAGTACGTAGCTCATATTACAGAGGACTTTTCATCTGGTTATAATCAACCCCCTTATCACCTTTAGGAATTTTACAGCGAAAGGTGGCTTCAATCACCGTACCACACACAGACAGACAGCAGAGATCCTTTCAATCACTCCAGATGGTTTTCTTACCTTCTTGATGTCTTTTTTACCCAAAGGCAGCAATTTGGGAACACAATCGCACCAGTATCCTGGAAAATATTCTCCTCTTTGATGAAGGTTTGTTTTCTGATAAACTGGTGTTGTAGGCAAAGCCGTAAGCAAGGGGGGGGCAATGGACCCGAGCCCCCCTCCCCCGAAATACTTTCGAAATTTTTAACCTGTCTGAAAAAAAAAAAAAAATTAAACAAAAAAAAATAATGATTAGATTTTGTTCTTTGAACCAACCTGTTTGGGAGCGGGAGGGGGGGTCCTCTGTTTTACAAATGGGGAAACGACAAGACGGCGCTTCAAACATCTAGGGCCTACAAACCAGAACTCAAAAAAAGACCCTTTTTTCTCTCAATTCTCCAGAGGATAGGTCCCGCGTGTCATCAACAGATAACGGATTGATTCCTTGCCTAAGGACTGCATATGGTTCTAATGACCCGACCACACAAAAACAGGAAATATCATAGGCGTAACCAGGGGGGGGGGTTGGGGGTTCAAACCCCCCCCCTTTGGTTGGGGACTTATTGAGTCACATTTAGGCTCACAAAATTTCTGGCTACGGCCTTGCAAAGCACATATTTTTTTTCCCTAAGAAAACTAAACACATATGCATATGATTTTATTTCCTCTTTCTGTGAAGGGTTGTGATCATGACCAAAGTATGCAGCTCATATAAAGAGGACTTTTCATCTGGTTATAATCAATATCACCTTGGGGGGGGGGGGGGGGTTACAGCAAAAGGTGGCTTCAATCACCGTACAACACACACACAAACAGAGATCCTTTCAATCACTCCAGATGGTTTTCTTTCCTTCTTGATGTCTTTTTTACCCAAAGGCAGCAATTTAGGTATACAATCGCACAAGTAATAAGTTTCGTGGAAAATATTCTCTACTATGATGGAGTTTTGTTTTCTGATAACCGGCGCTGGGGTCTGAAAATGAAGGACCCCTAGCCAACAATTGTCCTAATGGGTTAAACCCTCAAGCCAGGAAGTGATGCTCATCAAGAAACTTAAAGAGCAATTTGTATTTATTTATGACTTCCTATCCAAACACCCATTTTGGTAAAATCTTTTTTGTAGATAAGCCGATTGGAAAACTGATGAACTGTATTTGCATTGCATTCTCATTTACAGATGTTCTCTCATCTCTTATATTTTAAATGTTTTTTTTTTCTTATTATGGTCCATCACTGATTGCATTACGACTCTGGAAATCATCCGTTCAACGTTTCCAATCTCACTGCTACGGTTTAATGCTGCACTTTAATTTACAATCAAGTATTATTTATATTTAAGCTAAATTTTTAGTTATTTTCGATACATAATAATGTTTGCACTGCAGCGATGGCCACGTTCGTCATCCAAAAAGAAAAGAAAATTCAATTCAGACGCTTACACTTCTGAGGTATGTTTTGCTACAAATTTAACAAAATTTTTAGAAATTTACTATGGGGATGATCATATTTGTTGGGGAATTTGGATTTTTTTCCCCCTAAAATTCCACTATTTCCCAGTTTTAATATTATGAATGCCTGGACATAGAAGATTGCTTAGCGCTGAATATTGAATATTCTATTGCATTTGAATTAAAAAATAAACTAATAGATCTAGTAATGAATATTTAATGTTTTTGTGAATCAAGGCCGTATCCAGAAGGGAAGGGGGACCCACGGGCCGCCCCCCCCCCCCCAGAAATCTTTTGCAATGTATCATATATTCCTCCCTGAAACTTAGCTTAACATAAGTGTGTCGAAGTCTGGGCCCCCCCAAAAACAATTCTGGATACTGCCTTGGCTCCGGAGCAGGGGGAGCGAGTTAAGAATTAGGAAGGGCAGTGCATGCTTCAAAATCATACCCTTTATATATACATATATATAGATATATATGACTAGAAATGATGTTAATAGGAATTTTTTTACATATATGATAGCTTTTTGATGTATATATAGTAGATGTATGTTTAGATCTTTGGTGAAGTTAGAGGAGTGGGTATTTGGGGCTTCTGTAACTTAAATGTTTGTAACTGGTCTTACATCTATAATGCTTAGGCTAACTCTGGAGGCAAGGCTTCGAGGGCTCTCCCCAGGAAACTGTTTGAAATCTTCCTAGCAATGCAATTTCGGGATACTTTGGTGATGTTAGAGGAAACAGAAAGGAGTTTGGTTACTTCCCCCCCCCCATTTTTTTCAAAATAAAGTCTTAGTCTTTTAAGTTACTTTTGGTGTCGCTCGTGATAGTGTTCAATGTCCTTTCCTGAAAGTGTTTCTGAAAGTAAAGTGCCTTAAACGCGTAATTTTTCTTTTTCTTTTTTAAAACTTGTGATCTGAAGGTTTTTTGCCAGGGGG
Source organism: Octonoba sinensis (assembly GCA_038502835.1). Classification (NCBI taxonomy): domain Eukaryota; kingdom Metazoa; phylum Arthropoda; class Arachnida; order Araneae; family Uloboridae; genus Octonoba; species Octonoba sinensis. Next base: position 125,480,361 of record CM076601.1, on the reverse strand, counting down.
AGGGGGAGGAATTGACTTGCTCTGAGGGGGTAGATCCCCCTCCCCCCCCCGGGAGATGCCTGAAATCAACACGGAGTATATTTTTAGAGACAAGTATTTATGACTAATAAATTTTCAACTCTTTTACACTTCTTATTGGTGTTTGGTCTGTACATTTTTAGTGTGACCCCCCCCTTTCACCAACCCTAGTCATAGGCGTAACCAGGGGGGGTTTTGGGGGTTCAACCCCCCCCCCTTTGGGTTTGACTTATTGAAGCACATTTAGGCTCACAAAATTTCTGGCTACGGCCTTGCAAAGCACATATTTTTTTTCCCTAAGAAAATTAAACACATATGCATATGATTTTATTTCCTCTTTCTGTGAAGGGTTGTGATCATGACCAAAGTATGCAGCTCATAATAAAGAGGACTTTTCATCTGGTTATAATCAACCCCCTTATCACCTTGGGGGGGGGGGGGGTTACAGCAAAAGGTGGCTTCAATCCCCGTACAACACACACAAACAGAGATCCTTTCAATCACTCCAGATGGTTTTCTTTCCTTCTTGATGTCCTTTTTACCCAAAGGCAGCAATTTTGGTATACAATCGCACAAGTAATAAGTTTCGTGGAAAATATTCTCTACTATGATGGAGTTTTGTTTTCTGATAACTCGGCGCTGGGGTCTGAAAATAAAGGACCCCTAGCCAACAATTGTCCTAATGGATTAAACCCTCAAGCCAGGAAGTGATGCTCATCAAGAAACTTAAAGAGCAATTTGTATTTATTTATGACTTCCTGTCCAAACACCCATTTTGGTAAAATCTTTTTTGTAGATGAGCCGATTGGAAAACTGATGAACTGTATTTGCATTGCATTCTCATTTACAGATGTTCTCTCATCTCTTATATTTTAAATGTTTTTTTTTTCTTATTATGGTCCATCACTGATTGCATTACGACTCTGGAAATCATCCGTTCAACGTTTCCAATCTCACCGCTACCGTTTAATGCTGCATTTTAATTTACTATCAAGTATTATATATATTTTAGCTAAATTTTCAATTATTTTCGATACATAATAATGTTTGCACTCCATGGATAGACACATTCGTCATCCAAAAAGAAAAGAAAATTCAATTCAGACGCTTCCACTTCTGAGGTATGTTTTGCTACAAATTTAACAAAATTTTTAAAAATTTACTGTGGGGATGATCATATTTGTTGGGGAATTTGGATTTTTTTTCCCCTAAAATTCCACTATTTCCCAGTTTTAATATTATGAATGCCTGGACATAGAAGATTGCTTAGCGCTGAATATTGAATATTCTATTGCATTTGAATTAAAAAATAAACTAATAGATCTAGTAATGAATGTTTAATGTTTTTGTGAATCAAGGCCGTATCCAGAAGGGAAGGGGGACCCACGGGCCGTCCCCCCCCCCCCCAGAAATCTTTTGCAATGTATCATATATTCCTCCCTGAAACTTTGCTTAACATAAGTGTGTCGAAGTCTGGGCCCCCCCGAAAACAATTCTGGATACTGCCTTGGCTCCGGAGCAGGGGGAGCGAGTTAAGAATTAGGAAGGGCAGTGCATGCTTCAAAATCATACCCTTTATATATACATATATATAGATATATATGACTAGAAATGATGCTAATAGGAATTTTTTTACATATAATATGATAGCTTTTTGATGTATATATAGTAGATGTATGTTTGGATCTTTGGTGAAGTTAGAGGAGTGGGTATTTGGGGCTTCTGCAACTTAAATGTTTGTAACTGGTCTTACATCTATAATGCTTAGGCTAACTCTGGAGGCAAGGCTTCGAGTGCTCTCCCCAGGAAACTTTTTGAAATCTTCCTAGCAATGCAATTTCGGGATACTTTGGTGATGTTAGAGGAAACAGAAAGGAGTTTGGTTACTCTCCCCCCCCCCCCCATTTTTTTCCAAAATAAAGTCTTATGTCTTTTAAGTTACTTTTGGTGTCGCTCGTGATAGTGTTCAATGTCCTTTCCTGAAAGTGTTTCGGAAAGTAAAGTGCCTTAAACGCGTAATTTTTCTTTTCTTTCTTTTTTTAAAACTTGTGATCTGAAGGTTTTTTGTCAGGGGGAGGGGGAGGAATTGACTTGCTCCGAGGGGGTAGCTCCCCCTCCCCCCCCCCGGGAGATGCCTGAAATAAACACGGAGTATGTTTTTAGAGACAAGTATTTATGACTAATAAATTTTCAACTCTTTTACACTTTTTATTGGTGTTTGGTCTGTACATTTTTAGTGTGACCCCCCCCTTTCACCAACCCTAGTTACGCCTATGACCCTAGTTACGCCTATGGGAAATATAGTGATGCTTTTTTCGCAAAATGCGATCCTCATGGAACCACATCTGCCATAAATATACGTACAACAGTTTGGTGCTTTGTCCATCCTTGCCCGAAGGTTACATTCGTGGAAATGGCGACACTCTAACTACCCATATTGTGGAAGTAAGCTAATGCCTAATGGACCCCTGCTTCTACGATTGCGGGATATGGATGTTTGTGCTGTTATTGCTGGAACAAATCTTAGTTCTTTTATTTTCTTTTTTAAACTAGCAATTCGTAAAATCAAATCAACATAGAAACGCTTCCGACAAGGGGGGCGGGGGGAGGGCTCTTGCCCCTTTGCGGATGCCTCTCCTCGAATCATATTCTCTTTTTTTCCCAACCATTTTGCACAATAAACAGAGACCTTGATTGACCTTGGCAGTTGGGAATTTAGTGGGTTCTTGTGGTCTTGCAAAAGTCTCCTTTGCTCGCCTGCGCACAAATTTTGATTAAGAGTAAAAGAAAAGGTGAAAGCATTTTGTCCTATTTTGGGAAGAAACCCTGAAGCAGGAAAGGTATGGTTGTTTTTATGTAATTTTTTCGAAATAATATTTTAGCTGCCCCCTCCTATTTTTTTTTTTTTTTTTTTGCAATTTTAGTTTCAACTTTTTATTTCTTCCTCCCATGCTGAGAAACTGCTTATTAATCCTCCTTTTTTCGTTTTTTAACTTCATAGGGGATGATGTCACACTACTTCGGGTGGGGCGGCGGGGGGGGGGGGGGTCAAGAGATTGTGACAAGGGGGGGGGGATAACAAGAAGTGTGACATTACACATTTTGATTTCTATAAAAACGTGTAAAAAACCAGCAGATTAAACTTATTTTTGATAATTTTTTATTTTTATAATTTGATTTTAAAGTTTCATTGATTTCATTTTATATTGAAAATACGGATGCTTATTAAGGTTTGAAGTCACTTCTAGTTAAAATTTTAAAAGAAACTGTTCTTCGGTATTTACTTTTAAAATAAATAAGAGCGGGTCATTTTTCAGAAGTCAATTAATTATTTTTCACTATTATGCACTAATTATCTTTTTTCTATTTTAACCTTAATCTAATTTTATGCTATTTAAGTCCACGTGTAATCATTATCATTTATTGTTATGCCCACAAATGTCGTTAAAAGTTAAAAAATAAAACTAGAAATGTGATTCTTTAACGTAAGTACTTTATTTCTGAACTGCAACACTGCAAGCACGTTGCACACACTGCAAGTGTTCATGTAATATAGCGTGACACCTGGCGAAGGGGATAGGGGTGTGTTGGAGAGTGTGATTTTGTGACAAAGGGGGGGGAGGGGGCTCAAATATATTGAAAGAAAGTGTGACACTGTTTATGAATGGTCCCATAGAGCGTTTATAATAACATTGCGAAGGTGAAAAATACCGTGACATAATTACACTTTTACTTAGCCTAATCATAAATGTACATTGAACAAAAAAGATCTGAATTGATTGGTTCTCATGGGCTGCAATAGTGGCACAACTCAAAAAAACACGCGTTTCGGACTAAGAACAGATTGTAAATATGAAAATACACATTCTTTTCAGCAGCAATACTAGCACAACTCATAATTCAATATTAGGCCTTAAGATGTCTTAAAAGCGTAATTTCTCTTTTCTTTCTTTTTTTAAAAATTGTGATCTGATTTTTTTCGCCAATGGGGGGGGGGGGGAGTTGACTTGCTCCGAGGGGGTAGCCCCCCCCCCGAGAGATGCCTGAAATAAACACGGAGTATATCTGTAATGACAAGTATTGATGACTAGTAAATTTTGAACTCTTGTGCACTGCTTATTGGTGTTTAGTCTGTACATTTTTAGGGTGACCCCCCCCCCCTTTCTCCAACCCTAGTTACGCCTATGACATTGTCCCACCTGGCCCCTACTCACTTTGCCTTTTGTCGAAGAGCCTTGAATTGGCATTGATAAAGTGGTTTCGTCAAGATTCTGTTTGTTACCTCGATAACAAAGTTCATTTTTAAACATTTTTGCAGAAAATGTTTGCTTGCTTCAAGTCGTAAAAGAGCTCTTCAGATGCGTTAACTTTCCTAAAGTAGCTGTAATCATCGTTTTCGGTGATCGGTTTTCCTTCTCCCATGATTACCAGAGACCTCAAAGTTCGCAATATTGGCAATATTTGGACTATGTTTCCCTAGTCTAATTGTTTAACATTTAATTTTAATTCTGATTTTGGTACTGAAGTTCTTTAAAAACTCTCTTCCCTGCTTCCCCTGTCGAATATATTTGCTCGCGAATGGCATATGCTTCATAGGAGAATGTCAAACTAAAATTTATATACGAGCTTCCATGACAAAGATGACAACGTCAGGAGAATACAGATTTTGGATGAGAGTAAATGCCTCAGTCCATTCTTCAAGACATGATTTTACTCATTTACTTTCTTCCTCTTTTTAGATGATACAATCTTTTCATGGCTTCAATAGTATAGATTTAACCAATTTAACTCAGTACCCTCACGTTCGAACGATAACAAGGAACTTTACCCTTTAAGATAAGGACAACAATCCCTAAAAATTCCTAGTATATTATAAAGAAAATAATTAAAATAATTAAAGAAATAATATTCCCAAAATATTCCTACAAGAATTTAAAAAAAACAGAACCCTAAAATCCTAGATAAATAAGAGTAACAGTTTCGAAACAACGTAAACGGTATCTCTAAAAGCTCCATCAGAATAAGGACAACAGTGCACAGTCCCTAAAAATTCTCATTTGAATAACGACTACATTCCTTTAAAATTTCGTTTATACGCCATTCACTTTTTATACTAAAGCATTGATGTGCCCGGATCTGCGCGTGTTTGTAATACAACATACATATTTTACTTATTAGGTGGTTGCGGATACACTGATGTCAAAAGATTTTAATCGAAGAAAATCTCTAAAAATTTCCATTAAGATAGCAATCCTGATCTTATAAGTCTTTTATTTCTCATACCACTCCCTAACTTTTCTGTGCTAGAGCAAGGATGGAGTGGAAATGTAAAAATCCTCTTAAATATAAAAACATACATTAATTCCGACTAATTTCATGCATTTTGACCCCAAAGCGAATAAGAAGATTTTTTTGCCTTTTCTTTTCTTTTTTTTTTTCGGCAATTTTAAATTTTGCATTTCTGTTTCTCATATATTCTTGCAACGTTTCAGTGCTGGTGCCGAGAGAAATTTCAATGTATTAAAATTCACAAAAATCTTAAAATAGATGCGATTTCAATAAAATTTTTCATGTTTCTACCTAGTTCAAAGCAGACTCGGAAGATATTCATTAATCGATTTATAATTTTCTATGTATGTTTCGCATGCCAGTCCATAGCTTTACTGCATTCTCGGAAACAGAATTTCTAAGTTAAAAGCTTTTTATGCTCCGTCCTATTCGATACGCATGTGTATGGAATAGGATGGCGTGCCTGTGTGTGTGCATACATGCACACACACAGGCCCCCACCAACCCTGTTCGGCACCGTCGTGCGAATTTCTACTGAGCGCCAAATGAAAAAAACATGGGGATTTTTTCCTGGAAAACCCAAACTAATGTTTTTTCTAGCTTTATTGTTCGCACGACTTTGCAAATTGTGGGCGGCGCGGGCCTACACACACACACAAGATACAACGCTTTCCAACACAACGCATTTACTCTGGAATTTCTTAAACGCATCATTTACTGATTTACTGTCACTTTGGTGGTGAATCGTATTTTCTATCTCCTGATCCCTTCTTCAAACACCAGGAACTCTAGCACATTCAGCATGCACGAAAGGGTTGGCCTTGGCACTGTTTTCCTCCTCAACAATCGAGCAGGTGTGCAGCTGTATGAATCAGCTGGCCGACGAAAGAAAAGAAAAAAAAAAAAAAAACTGGGAAGTTTTTTTGGGCCCTACGGGGATCGACCATTTTTGCACTCAAACTCTATTTTATGTTTTTTTTTTTTCATCTACATATCACCTAGAACTTATGCTTGAATATTTACTACTATAAACAACGTATACAATCACACAAGGGTCACCAGATGTCCGAAATCTGGCAAAATCAATATCTTGCCAAGAATTTGGCCTTGTATTGAAGTTCCCCCAGACGCGGGACAATTTCTCAAGTTACGGGACTGCCCCGTAAAATCCGGGGCGGGACGCTTGGCAACCCCTTGGTGATTAACGAAATGTTCGTCCAGAATTTAAACGAACCTACTTTACACCTTTCTAGTGTATCATCAATATTTATTTTCCAACATCAGCTAAAACTTCAAATTTCCAAATTTACCTTTAGAACAGTAAAAACAATTTTCTGAAGGCAAAATATATAATCTTTAATATGTACGAAAAACAACAACAAAAAAAAAATATATAAAAACAATATCTAACTCTTTCTCTCGAATTGTTAGGCGTAGTGTTTTAATAAATTTCAAATTAACGTGTTTTCTTGTTTCTAATAATGAATTTAAAATTAGAAATTGAAATAATATAATTAATGTAGTTTTTCAATTTCAAATTTTGAAGTCATTATTAGAAATAAGAAAACATAATAAACTTGAATTAAAAAAATTTCTAACGTTTTATTCTTGAATTGCATCAATAATTATTTATCAATAATCACCTTTCAATATCCCAGCGTACAATCGTAAGAACAAATTTTAGAACTGATTTATAAGAAAACTTTCTCCTAATATAAAACTTTGAATTTTAGTAAATAATAAATAAACTAGCTGCCTCGAAGGGCTTTGCGCGAGCTGTCTCAAATATTGCTTATTCCCTGGCGAAGGACTTCATTCGCAAAATTCTGTATGGTAATTTAAATCACCTTTACTTTATCGTTCTGTTAAGGTGCTTTTTTTACTGCATATACACGCACATTAATTTACTCAAGAGCAAATACAGAAATGCGAGAAACGTTAGTTAGAATTGTTAAAATGGCAACAATGCGGATAAATAAAATGACGCTTTAAAATTTCTTGTATTTTTAATTAATATCTCCCTTAATTAAACCCCAACAGCGATGAGAACAGGTGAAATGGCTTTCTTGGAAAGTTGCGAATATTGTGGTACCTCACCTCGCCATCTTAGCTCCCAGCCGTTCGTAAGGAGATAGCGTGACACACACACACACACACACACACAATATATATATATATATATATATATATATACATAATATATACTAGTAAGCACGGCGGTCATACGAAATGACCGCTGTTCTAGATATTTTATAAATATACAATTCTCCCAGTAACCGGAAATGCACATCAGATCAAAGAGATAATTATCAGGTAGAACAAAGTTTAATGAATAAATAATAAACATATAATAATTTCGGAAAAAATATTCTTACCGAAAAAAAAACACCTAAGTTATAATAATCGGTAAAATTATTATTTATTATACAATCAAACTGTTTGTGAAAAATATTTATTTATATGCAGCATAATCATCGTCAAAACAATAGTTTTAACGAAACTGGAAAAAAGAGCGCTTTACTTTAATATACATAAAAAGCGCAAGTGATAAATAAATTAGAACAAAGAAAAAAGGATTAAATTAAATTCGCGTTTACATTGGTTTTTAACGGAGATTGCAAATCTAGCGACGCCTCACTCAAAATGCTAGAAAAATGTTTTGATTATTAGTATATTTGACACGTGTTACAACAATGGCAACTACATTACAGTTACGCAAGCAACCAATAAGCTATCGGCGACAAACAGACACTTAAACGGCTTATATATAATATGTGCACATACATTTGTTTGCTCTCGGATTTTAATATTTTTAATATATAAGAAGATAAAAAATGAAGTGTCAACAAGTTTGCAGCAGAACTTTACAAAAACGTACAATTTTAACAAGCCAATATTGAAATTACAATCTTTAACTCAATATATATATATATATAAAATATATATATATAAAATATATATATATATATATATAAATCTTTTTAAATCTTCGCCAGACAAATAATGACAATACTTATTTAAGATGAAAACAAAAATTTATGCCACAAAATATTACTTATATGTTCTGGCCCGTGTGAAATAGTTGTCATGTGCATACGGCCGGAGGAGAAAAGAAAATGGTTGAGTACTGTTCTAGTTCTAGAAAGGCCATTGCGAGTCTGCGAAGGGTCGCGGTGATTTTTTCGAAGCAAGCAGAACTGTTTTTGGCGCTCTTTTTTTTTTTTTATTTTTTATTTTATTTTTTTTAATGCCTTAAATGACTTAAAAAGCCTCAACAGGCTAATTCGAGGTAGAAGTTTCTTTTATGATTCCTTGGATGCAAATAACTTTTGGAGAAAAGCTGTCATCCCGGAGGACTTTCAGTGGTGACTGCCTTGGGCCGTGGGTAGCCTAGTGGTTAGCAAGTCGGACTTCCACCTGGAAGGTCGCGCGTTCGATACCCACTGAAGACCACCATGTATACTTGGGGATATGTGCATGTAAAATCCGTAGACCCCACTACCTCTCCCCGTGCGTAAGCAATCCTAAGGCCTCAGCTAACAGGTAGGGGTCTGGTGGAGAAAAGTGGTGACTGCCTCACACTTGCACATTGAATAAGGAAAAATAAGGAAAACTCCTATTACGCAGCTTGATGATGATTAGACAATGTGTCACTACAATCACTTCAACTCCTCGTATTTCAAAGCCACGACAGAAACGCTGAGATTCGAAACCGACACTATTTTGAAAAAAGTATGAAAAAGAGAGGAAAGCTAGGAGAAAACTTCTATTAGTTTGCAGTTCGTTGCTTTTCTTCTGAATAATAAAGTGCCAGAGGTAAACTTATTTTAATGACACATGATGTGATATTTTTCACATTAACTAAATATTAAAGCATTTTAATGTGTTCAAGCACTATATTTTTATCAAATACTAGCTGTACCCCGCCACGCGTTGCTGTGGCTCAGTCAGGTTAGATGGAAAAGCCAGAGAAAGCACAAATTTCTAATATGCTTCATTTCACAAAGCTTGTTGTTTGCAAAGTTGTTGTTAAGCATTGTCTGAAAATATAGATTGTCTGGTTTATCCACTCTAGAACACGCAATATATAATTGTCCACGTGAGAAACCAATCCGTGTCTAGATCTAAACTGCTCAATTTGATTGATTGGTCTTGAGCTTTATATTTTTTTCACAATTGTTGCGGGCAATTTTTTTGTCGTTCCATTGTCTGTGAAGATTTTGATATTGTCTGGCTCAGCACATGAATAATTTCAACATAAGCTTTATCCAAACAGAAGAAACACAAGCACAAAAGTTTTAAATTAAAAAATTGCCTTTTAAAATAAACAATCTTTGTTTTAGAGTTCGCTCTTGATCATTAAGTTGCAAAAATTCTAACAAAATACTTCAATACAAACAGAAAAATCACAAAATTTTTAAATCAAAATGAAAATAGCTAAATTAAACTGTTGCCATACAAAATAAGTAATAAAATCAAAATGAAAACAAATTAAAAGTGATATATAAAACACGCACGTATTCGAACGCAATGTTCTGGTAACATTTCAACGCAATCGGTGAAGTACTTTCGGAGATTTGAGGTGATGAACAAACGAAGACTAACATTTTTATTTATATAGAATAGATTAAGCTAACACTATTCACCTGGAGTTGAGGACACTGCTAATTATTAATTTTGAATCAAGGTAAGCCTTGAGAAATCGAACTAAAAAGCTTATAACTGGCGTTTTTATTGACCCAAAAACTTCGAACAAATTTCATCTTGTGCAGAAAAATCTGCGCTTTCGATCGATGTATTATATTAGTATGTGCAAGGGGTTTTTTTTCACCCCCATTTGAGGAATTTATGTGGAAATTTGTGCAAAATTGGAATAAAAAAAGGAACTACCTGTCGGATTTTCTTCTAGCAGGTCTAAGGCCTATAAACCTTTCTCTTGAATCACTTTGTCCACTGGCAAAATTTCAAAGCAATCGGTAAAGTACTTTCGGAGATTTGCGGTTATGAACAAACGAACACTTACATTTTTATTTATATAGATCTAAGAGGAAAAGGTGAGAAGTTGAAAACGGTTTACTTCTCTAAACGAATGCGCTAAATTTTTGATTAAAAGGAACAAGTGGACTGTGGACGAACTTTACAATTCGCTTCGATACGTTTGAAATTGAAAACCAAATTTAAAAAATATACGGACACGGATTTGCAAATGTATAGCGTTTAAAACGTCAAAGAAAACTTTACCGCACAACCATAGGCGTAACTAGAGTTGGTGAAAGGGGGGGGGTCACCCTAAAAATGTACAGACTAAACACCAATAAGAAGTGTAAAAGAGTTGAAAATTTACTAGTCATAAATACTTGTCTCTAAAGATATACTCCGTGTTTATTCCAGGCATCTCCCGGGGGGGGGGGGGGTGAACTACACCCTTGGAGCAAGTCAACTCCTCCCTCCCCCCCCCCCCGGCAAAAAAATTCATATCACAAGTTTTAAAAAAAGAAAGAAAAGAGAAATTACGCTTTTAAGACACTTTACTTTCAGAAACACTTTTAGGGAAAGGACATTGAACACTATCACGAGCGACACCAAAAGTAACTTAAAAGAAATAAGACTTTATTTTGAAAAAAAGTGCGAGGGGGAGGGTAACCAAACTCCTTTCTGTTTCCTCTAACATCACCAAAGTATCCCGAAATTGCATTGCTAGGAAGATTTCAAAAAGTTTCCTGGGGAGAGCCCTCGAACCCTTGCCTCCAGAGTTATCCTAAGCATTATAGATATAAGACCAGTTACAAAAATTTAAGTTGCAGAAGCCCCAAACACCCACTCCTCTAACTTCACCAAAGATCTAAACATACATCTACTATATATACATCAAAAAGCTATCATATATGTAAAAAAATTCATATTAACATCATTTCTAATCATATATATCTATATATATGTATATATAAAGGGTATGATTTTGAAGCATACACTGCCCTTCCTAATTCTTAACATGCTCCCCCTGCTCCGGAGCCAAGACAGTATCCATAATTTTTTTTCGGGGGGCCCAGACTTCGACACACTTATGTAAAGCAAAGTTTCAGGGAGGAATATATGATACATTGCAAAAGATTTCTGGGGGGCTGCCCGTGGGTCCCCTTCCCCTCTGGATACGGCCTTGATTCACAAAAACATTAAACATTCCTTACTAGATCTTTTAGTTTATTTTTTAATTCAAACGCAATAGAAAATTCAATATTTAGCGCTAAGCAATCTTCTATGTCCAGGCATTCATAATATTAAAACCGGGAAATAGTCGAATTTTAGAGAAAAAAATCCAAATTCCCCTACAAAAATGCTCATCCCCACAATAAATTTCTAAAAAATTTGTTAAATTTGTATCAAAACATACCTCAGAAGTGGAAGCGTCTGAATCAAATTTTCTTTTCTTTTTGGATGACGAACGTGTCCATCGCTGGAGTGCAAACTTATTATGTATCGAAAATAATTAAAAATGTAGCTAAAATATAAATAATACTTGATTGTAAATTAAAATGCAGCATTAAACCGTAGCAGTGAGATTGGAAACGATGAACGGATGATTTCCAGAGTCGTAATGCAATCAGTGATGGACCATAATAAGAAAAAAAAAACATTTAAAATATAAGAGATGAGAAACATCTGTAAATGAGAATGCAATGCAAATACAGTTCATCAGTTTTCCAATCGGCTCATCTACAAAAAATTTTTTACCGAAATGGGTCTTTGGACAGGAAGTCATAAATAAATACAAACTGCTCTTTAAGTTTCTTAATGAGTATCCCTGCCTGGCTTGAGGGTTTAACCCATTAGGACAATTGGACTTTAGGACTCCATCACAACAGAGAATATTTTCCAGGAAACTTATTACTTGTGCGATTGTATTCCCAGATTGCTGCCTTTGGGTAAAAAAGACATCAAGAAGGAAAGAAAACCCTCTGGAGTGATTGAAAGGATCTCTGTCTGTGTGTGGTACGGTGATTGAAGCTACCTTTCGCGCGCGCGCGCTGTTAACCCCCCCCCCCCACCCAAGGTGATAAGGGGGTTGATTATAACCTTATAACCAGATGAAAAGTCTTCTTTATTATGAGCTGCATACTTTGGCCATGATCGCAACCCTTTAGAGAAAAGGAAAAAAAATCATATGCATATGTGTTTAATTTTCTTAGGGGGAAAAAAATTGTGCTTTGCAAGGCCGTAGTCAGAAATTTTTCTGTGCGCCTAAATGTGCCTAAATAAGAACATACCCAAGGGGGGGGGGGGGGGTTTGAACCCCCAAAACCCCCCCCCCCTGGTTACGCCTATGCGCACAACAGAGCTGCATTTTTTGTTTGGCAAAAGTTTGATATTTAGCAATTTTAATTGTTTAAGTTTTTCGGAAAGTCCTTCACCTTCCTTCGAGAAAGGAACAAATAATAAATATGCCTGCCCCCTCCCCAGAAAGATTTCGATGCTCGGAGTGCTCCCCCCCCCCTCGTGGACGTCCGTAACTAAATTATTATTTTATACCGAAGAGAGACACTAACAATGATAAAAGCAATCGCCCAAATATCCTATAGCCCTCCATAAAACAAAGCGATTAGACATGTGTTTTCAGTTGCCAAGTTTTCAAGACAAAGTATATCCGGTAATCCTTTCTCAGCGGGAAAACAAAGTTTCTCCATGCGGAACAACCACAGTGTTTCCTCTTCTCAAGAGATGGCAGCACTATCGACGTCCGTGACCGGAAGTGGTTCCTTTATTCCACTGAAGCACAGCAGCTGGATCCGCGGGGAAAACATCCCCCGTTGCAAGGCTTCCCCTCTCATTATTACGCGTCTCCCCCCTTCTCTCTCTTTTTTATCGGTTTTTGAATCGCGCGTGCGTTTCTCCCGTTATCTAATCCAGTGACACCCATGCGCGGCGCCTGTACACGAGATTTTTGCTCTCTCCGAGATGTTCCAAAGTTCGCATTGATGTAAATAATTATCTATCTTGAGAGGCAAAGTTGTCAGAAGATGATTTTTCGGAGTCTCGCGCTGCCATCATACTGGATCAGCGGCGCGGAGATGAGAATCGCCAAGCCGGTGTCACCATGCTCTACGATTTGCTAATCACCATTTGTTACCTAGCCGTCCACACTACCGGTGAGTCACTCTTTTGTTTTGCTTCTCTTTCATTTATCCAAAGCAATGCAGACCGGACCGATCCATGCTTGGGTATCCGCGAAAAGCATGGATTTAACCCTTTGATAGACGCTGCCGCATCCATCTTCGGGGATGATTTCACTAAGATTTGGGAAAAATCACTTAAGTCAAAAACAATTTAGTCAACTTATGTTCTTCTTCTCAAATTTATTTTTTTCTTAAATGACATGTGCGATTTTTTCATTTCACTGCTAAACAATCAAACGCGGTTTGTGACTTATATCGTTTTTCTCAAAGGAAGACTTTCATTGAGTAAATAAAATACTTATGCTTAAAAAAAAATGCCAATTTTTGACAAATGTGCTTTTTCCCAAATGCTAGTGATTTGTTCTTTTTCCTCTTTCTCTTTTTTCTTCTTGTAAATCCAAGAACCATTTCAAGTTCATTGTTTATTTACTATCATTGTGCTCTCCAATTTCATTTTCCTGAATTAAACAATTAGTAATGACCGTAATAAAATTAAATATATATAAATAGGAAATATTAAAGTCGTACAGTTTAGTTTCAGTAATGTTGCTTCTTGTTGGGTACGATTAACTAACTTATTCGTTGTTAATTAAATTAATTAAAAACATTCTGTCTAGAACTATTCCAGCCTACTCTCCTGTGCACCACCACATCAAATTTGTAAAGCTAGTTATATAGCTCTCTGTCATTTAGCTTAAATTTTTAATAGTTTAAGCTTTAAATACACCTTTTACAAACATTAATACACTTAATATCGAAACATAATAAATCTCTTTTAATAAAAGAAGAAAAGAAAAAGATTTCCTACTACGTAAATGGTGTCGTATTCATTTTCTTACACGCTTGGGCATCATACTTTAGTAATTTCTCATTAAACTGTCAATATTTTTAATGGGAGAAATTTAAAACTAAATAGAATTTTTCGATATGAAGGAAAAAGCTGAGCTGAATTTCAACAAAAATTCTTTCTAGCATAAATCTCACACTACTGAATAAGGAAAATAGATACATGAAAGGAGAAAAAAAAAATTTAAATAAAAATTACTATAAACAGTTTTTTAAAAATAAATAGTAGTATAAGCCGCTTTACAGATACGGCTACCGATTAAGTGATTAAAGTTAAGCCGTATGTATAAAGCCTGCATTCGTTTTATTCCACCAAAAAAAGAGAGAAAAAGTTATAATTTGTCTTTGTTGCCAAAAAGGATAATATTAAAAAGTAAGCATGGAATAAATAAATTAAAGCATTTTAATAAGAACTTGTATAAAAAATCGTCACGGCTCTTTATTTTGTATAAAATGCTTTGATTTCTCTTCACCTTGATTCAGTCGAACAGTCTACAACTTTCGCCAATACGGAAAAATCAATTTCGATTTTTATTAAAATTTCTTTTTTTATTCATTCATTTATTTATTCATTCATTAATTTATTGATGCATTAATTCATCCATTTATTCATTCACTCATTCATTTATTCACTCATTATGTCGCTCATTTATTTATTGAAAAATGTCCTTTAGTAATCTGAGTCAAAAATTTTCATAGTAAAGTAGATACGTTTATAGTTGAAGATGAACTAGTTCAGCGGTTCTCAATCTTTTTTACTTCGCTGCTCCATTTTTAACAAATAAGCAAAACGCGACCCCATATATGTACACCACACAATCTAACACACAAATATATTTTGAAAAACGATACGTTAAATTCTCAAGCTGTTCCTGAATCCAACCCCCACTGTAAATGTATTTATTTTATAATGCCCAAGGACTGTAAAATAAACAAATTTACAGTGGGGTTGGACTGAAAGACTGCATTTTTACTTCGACATTTTTCGTGTCCACTCTTACTGAAAATATAATATGTGGAATGGAACAAATTTGGTACACATATGGACCTTAATGGGAAGTAGTGCTGATTAGCTTTTGGCAGTAATCCCATTACGAGGGATGGCTCAATAGAACGTTTTTCTCGTTTCGCGTAACTGCTATCAAGAAATAATGGAAAGATTTTTTAAAAACATGATTGTCACCATATAATGAAAGTTACACTGCTTTCTCTATACATTATTTGAATTTATTTGAATTATGTACATCACTTGAATATTTTTCATACATGACTTAAATATGTCTCTAAACAATTTGAATATGTGTCGTACATTTTTCCCTTTTAAATGCTTTTGATGGATTTTATTCTTATCGGATGTGACGAATATTGTCATCATTAAAAAAAATTAATTCAATTTAAATACATTCCATTAATGGAATTTCTTACAAGTGAACTTTAGTCTGTGAATGGATTTATTCAGCTTTTTAAATAGTTGTAGAAGTTTTCAATTTAACAACTTTCAGAAAAATATTTTTATACTTAATAGGCGAACCTAGTATGGACTTAATATTCACAATAACCAAATCAACCCCTGGCCCTTCCGCTTGGTTAAAAGTTGCAAAATGAAAGTATCATAATGTCCATCATAAAGAGCTTTTGTTCTTAGAAGCAAGCAATATTCATGAATAGCATGTAATATAATTATGCTAGAAAAACTGATGTTTTTACATCATGATTTTCATTTTTATTACAATGCATGAGGTAATAATTATAATAATGTATCAATTAGTATATTTTATACATACTTGAATAACTGTATAAAAATAAATATACACAATATATAGCTAGAACATAACATATTTGTAAAATAGCAAACAAGTTTTGAAATGCAGGTGCTATTATCAAAACTGAAAGCAATGTGCAAAATTTGTAATTTATTTTCCAAATTATTCCTATTTGTCAAAATTAAAGGCTTGTTGTGTGTTCTTTTACAATAGCTGTAATATAAATTGAAATTTTTGAAGTGAACAAGTTTCTTTACTTTTCTACATTATTACTATACGACAAGTATTAGACCGAATATTCGGCTAGATGATGAAATCACTGTTCGGCTAAGCCGAATGTTCGGTCTAAAGACCTAATAGCCCGAATACCTAGCAGTGGCCGAATATTCGTTACATTCCTACTTTTTACTTGAACATCTTGCGTTGTCGTCATATAAATCAGCTTTTTAAGCATACGGAGAGTTGAACATTTAGTAAGAGTTGAATTAAGAGAGGAAAAAGGAAAAAAAATCAACGATAGGGGACTGGATTCGTTGTAATATTTGGCAACGAGACCCATGGAATGGCGCACAGAGGGCCCTGAAGTATTTACACTCTAATGATGTTATGAAGCAAAAATAAAATTCTTTTTTATTAGTGAGGTAGATTTTTCAAAATGGGCACTGTTTTCAACGTTTATAGTTTAAAATAAAAAGGCCAAGATTTGAAACATATTGCAGCTTGCACTGCATCAAAGAACACGAACTATAACCAATGTTCTTCGAGTACACAAGAAGAGAGAAACTTCACACATGCAACTCTAATATAATAAGAAAAAGCGCTCTTTTAGGTAACGGAAATTAGTTAATCTTAATGGCAGGAAAAGACTTTTGGAGCGTTTGTTAAGTTCTTATTTAACACTCTATTTACTCTGGGGATTTCAAAGGTATATATATATGTATAATGTTCGTTTTCACGCAGTTGAAACTTTCTTTCCGTTATATATATCTTATCGTTAAAACAGGAAATATCTTCAGATAAAAGAAGATTAAAAACCATTCTTCCTGTAGTGATTCACCAGACTTTTAAATCGGAGATTGACCCCCCAACCGCAAGGAAGAATTCCAGGAATAAATAGATAGTATCAGAAAACATTTGCAGAATCTGTATGCTTCCCAACTTCAATGTAAACCATTATTTTAAGATTAAAAAATAACAATAATAAATTGTTCATTTTTTTTTTAAATTTTTATAATATATTAAATTTTTTATGCCTTTCAGTTATTTAAAGTGAATTTTATTTCTTGGCGTATTGCGACCGACATTTATTTATTTTAGAATTGAAAATTTGGTTCTTTGTTGAAGTTTAAGAAATAAAAATTAAACCTAAAACCATTCGAAATATTTATAGAATGTAGTACTATCACTATCAATTTACACCCCCTTTTTTTCCTTTGCTTGTTTCTTGATGTATTTTGTTCATGTATGAAAATAATTGAAAATGATATTTAGTATATGAAAGAGTCACTTTGCGTACTGTGTGGTAAAGTTTTTACGTAGACGACGATACGTAATATGCTTATGCGAAACATAATTTCATTAAATGAAATTGTATTAAATTATAATCAAGTGTTATAAAAATCCAATCTTTTTCAAATAGAAGATTGTAGCAAGGGAGTCACAAGTGTTTTTACACATTTTTTTTTTTTTTTTTTTTTTGAGCTTTAAGGCGGGTAGCAATGCTAAAACAGTAGAGAAAAGATGCAATAGTGCAACGGTAATTATACTAGTTTTTTATTTCCCCACCTTGCTTCAAAAATTATTAGGTTTAAAAATGGTACTACTGATACTGCTTAGAGAATAATTCTTTTTCCGCTTTAGGGCAGTTTATAATGCTCAATTTCGTTTCAAAGTAAGCTCTATTCAATTATTTCTCCTTCCCCTCCTTATTTTAAACAAGTTTTTCCCTTTTTATGTTTTAATAAAATCATTTTAACCCTTCATAAGGCGGTGAGAAGTATGTTTCCCACCAAATTCATCAAATTATAAATGTTTATAGTAAGCTATTTTACCCTTTCTGGTTGGCAAAATGTTGCAAAGACTCTGGGAAATATGTTCACCACCACATGCATCAATATTAAAATATTATAACTATTCCTCCTCAAAGGGTGTGTGGAAAAAATCATACGAATCTTATTTACTGTCCTATAGGAATTTCTTTTTTTGAAACAGAACAAAATCTGAAAAATATTTTAACATACCGATACTACAAAAAATATCCCTATAAAGGGTTAATTTAATGATTAAGTGGAAATAACGAATAAAGTATAATCACTAATTTTAATTTTATTTTACAATTTGAAATGAGCGAATTCTATTTTGATTTTTCTCTCTTTCGCTGTATTTTTGTTGCAAGTTCAAATTTTACTGATTATATTTTCCCGTGTTCTCTGACTTTCTTATGGTTCATCCCTTTTTTCTTGTGCATACAAACTGAAATGTTATTCTTAAATATTGCAAATATGTTTTCAAAATTCTTCTACAATTTGCTGAAATATGACACCTAATAAAAATAAGGACGAACTTTGACATTGGTTTTAAGTTTTCTTTAATAAAATGTTCTTCTGTTTTGAAATAATTATTTTGTCCTGTCACAAAGAGCTTATGTATGAAATAGTGAATTAAAGATCTCAAATAACTAACGGCAAAAAATAGATATTATTATGCGGGAAATAAGACTTGTTTGAAGCGATGAGGAAGTATCAAACTCCGTTAAAAATGCCTGTTGATCAACTATCACTTTCCGTTGAATTTACTGAAATTGGTTTCTATTTTATTGATGAAAAGGGATGATGCGAACTGCAGTAGAATGTTTTCAGATTTATTTCTCATTTTCTCTTTAAACAGCCTTCTTTTTTCATTCGGAAATGTGCATTAGTGTGAATAAGAGGAAGCGTCAACTTATCCTTCAGCAAGAATCAGATTATTTTATTTTTTTGCATTTACTCTATAACCTTGTTTCCAAGGAGAAAGATAATCTTATAATTTGGATTTACCACTCTGCAATCTGCACCATTGCACGACCCAGTTTTGCCACTATTCACGCTTGGGTGCATAATCCTCGGAATAACTTGCCAAAGCTTGTGTTTTCGTTCCTATACATTGAAGGAATCGAACAGAAAGTGAAATTTCTACTGCGTACTTAAACTACTATTATAAGACTCATGAAACGCTTGGGAAGACCCTCATTTTTTAAGGAACTTAGAGAAAAAAAAAACTAATTAGTATTTTCATAAACAATAAGTTAAAAATTCAACATTAAAAACACAAAATAGCAGTGAAAGGCTACATGCATGTGTTTCGGGATTGCAATTCGAAAATCTTCAAAAGTTGGTTTCTAAAAAAGGGGTCGATTTAGCATTTCTTAACAGGGTTCGTTTTTTGTGAATTTGAAAGAAATTTTTGTGAAAAATCAAATACTTTTGGAAAAATTGAAAATTTAAACATATAGCGAGGAAAAATTTTATTATTACTTGCCACTTTTATAATAAATAATGACTTGTGTAAAGCTCTGAAGCGACGAGGAAGTATCAAACTCCGTTTAAAATGTCTGTTGATCGAACTATTCCCTGAAACTATCACTTTCCATTGAATTTATTGAAATTTTTTTCTATTTTATTGATGAAAAGGGATGATGCGAACTACAATAGAATGTTTTCAGATTTATTTCTCACTTTCTTTTTAAACAGCCTTCTTTTTCCATTCGGAAATGTGCATTAGTGGGGATAAGAGGAAGCCTCAACTTGTCCTTCAACATGAATCAGATTACTTCATTTATTTTTGCATTACATGGTGTGAAAAGTACGGTTTGGAATTTTGTGGACTGTCCGTTTTGATTGATTTGAGTTTTGTGATGGGTCAGAAAACGGACCCGAATTTCCTCAGACGCAACCCCTGTTAAAGAACCCCCTTTTAAATGCAAAAGAAGTGAGTTTTTAGATAAAAAGACACTCGATAAAAACCTCGAAAACGTCCAGCTTTTTCTTGGATGTCCCCCCCCCCCCCTCCTTTAAAAAAAAAAAAAAAAAAAACTCTTTCCATTGAAAAGGAGTTCACTGCGACCACGAAACATATGTATTCAGTTTTCATTGCTATTTTGTAATTATGACATTGAATTTTTGAACACACAGTTTAACGCCAGAGAAACCCATTCTGTATCTAGCAAGCTCTTTTAAATTGTTCTGCTGTCATTAATTTTTGTGATGCATATTTTAATAAGGGTTTAAAGAAAAATTCTTCCGTTATGAATGCTTTTCTCCTTTTCTGTAGAAATGTGTTCTTGTATTTTATGTTGTATGCCTTTAAGTTGAGAGATTTTCGTACAATTCATATCTCATATTGCAATCATTAAACAAGAGTGTTGAAAATCCCTGACAATTTCGTGATTGGAAATTTTTGTTATATTTTGCATCAAAATAAAATTGACTCAGAGATTAAGCCACTTAAAGGTAAAAGAGTGTGGGAAAAATAAATAAGTAATAAATAAATAAAATGAAGATAGAACAAAGGCAAGTGGTTGGATGACCACCATTATGTGTTGCGTCAATGTTCTGTTAGAGGTAACTCTGACAAGTCCTGCTATCTACACTGTAAACAATTCTATTGGTTCAACCTTTCACCAACAAAAAAAAAAAAAAAGAAAAAATGGTGAAATTTTGATGCAACCAACATTTGGTACTAAGTTGAACCATTATAATTATGTAGTTTCACCTAGTTAAGTTTCACCACGAATGTGAAATTAGGAGCCATTATAATGGTAATTTGGCTTTAGTACCAAATGTTGGTTGCAGCTAAATTTCACTGTTTTTTAGGGAATGGTTGAACTGGAATTTTTTAGTGTAGTATGATTTAGAAAGCATAGTTAATGCAAGCTTCTATGTGATTCAAAATTCTCAGTCGTTTTACTCACATTCATTTCACACTGACATCCTTTGGCATGATCAATTGTTTGACTTTTTTAATTTGAACTGTTTTTTTTTTAAAGTTATCAGGAACAGCTGAACAAATAAACAGATTTGAAGACAAAATTCGCGTTCCAAAACGATCGAATAAACACGTGCTACCCTTTGGCTACAATGGATATCATCGAAAGATCAGGAATCGCATTTCGATGGAAAACATCACTCATTGCTTGCTCTTATTGATGGCCATATCAACAAGGTTGCGGAAATTCCTCTTCGCAAAGTATCGATTATGATTCAAAACAGAGAATTTTTAAAGTAGGAATGCTCAAGAAAAGATCTGCTCTTGACACGTCATGTATGTTTTTTTAATGAACCAATGTACTTTACCTTGAATATCTGTGTCTTTCACGTAAAGAAAAGTCTCAAACAATTCATAATTTTAAGAAGGAAATGGATACAAATAACGTTGTTATCTTTCTGTTTTTCCAGTACGTTCAGGATCTAAAATATTTATAACAAATCCAATAACATTGAGGTTGAGTGTCAAAATTTCGCAATTACTCACTCACATGCTATATAAACGTGAGGATAATATTTGTTAAATATTGGAAGTTAAATGTTGGTTGGAAGTTAAACTTGCGGACAGTACATACTAACATGTATATATGGTACTGACGGTTACTGAAATATGTACAACATGCAGTTGATAATCCCAATTGATCCAAGGACGTTAACATCTTTTCCATCTAACAGAAACGCATAATTTCATAAATATTTACTCACAAAGTAGACAAATATCAACTCATTTTTGTCAGATTCTTGGAATATTTGCTTAAATTTTACGTGCTTAAACGTCCTCAATGTATTGGTACGAATTAATGATTAAAAACAATCGATTAATATTATTTTTTTAAGAGCCAGTCATTACATAAATAATGGATTTTCAAGCACGTCATGAGAGGGAGAAATCACATATAATAATGGAAAAATATTAAATATAATAATGGCTACGAACGGTCCATTTTATTGAATAGATTAAAATATCTCTCCGATTCATTGTCATTTCGTAAGCTTCGTTCAGTTTCACCACGAAATTTGAGCATTTGGACGCTTCTGCGCATGGCTGAAAAGAACGAATTCATTCGAGTTTTAGGGAAGTTTGTTTTGCAGGTGCATTTATTCAGTACGCGAATCAGAATGTTTGCATCTTTGCCTGTTGAAAGCAACTAATTTATAAACTGTCATATTGCATCAGTTCGGAAGAAACCAAGTATGGTAAACGAACTAGAAAGAGAAGAAAAAAGGCACGTTCTTTATACCATCCTTTATACATAATTTGTTGCCCTAAACGAGAACCATGGTTCTTTTTTTCACCTTTTTTGCAGTCGTTGGGGCCTATTTTCCCGCATGCGATCCAACAAGATACATCTGCGCGGGCAGTTGTCCTGCGCTTCCAGAAGGAATACAACTGAACGATGACAGAGCTTCTATATGTCTCCGGGATACCAACTCGGATGCCTGTGCCTGTTGGCTACGCAATCCATCCAGCCGGCTGAATAGCGTTTTTCAGTGCACAGCAATTGTCAATTCTTTTTTTTTCCTTTTTTGCAGTCGTTGGGGCCTATTTTCCCGCATGCGATCCAACAAGATACATCTGCGCGGGCAGTTGTCCTGCGCTTCCAGAAGGAATACAACTGAACGATGACAGAGCTTCTATATGTCTTCGGGATACCAACTCGGATGCCTGTGCCTGTTGGCTACGCAATCCATCCAGCCAGCTGAATAGCGTTTTTCAGTGCACAGCAATTGTCAATGGTAAAAATATTGATCTTGCTATCATCTTAATTCTAACAAAAATCCGTATTTAACAACATAAAACACAACAAATACATTAGAGGGGGAAGCTACATAGACATACATATACATTAGATTGAGGCAGCGTTTTATAACATTTTCACTTTTGTGTATATAGAACTCTTTATACTTGCCGATCCAAAAAAAGAAGTCTCAAAGAATAAAAAGCTAACTTTTCTTAAAAATTACTCATGGGATTTAGTTGAGTTATATGTTATGTGTTGAAATATATATTTGACAATTTTACACAAAGCACACAAACATATTCCCCTTGATGCAGACACACACGCACAAAGAAATATTTTTCAAAGTATTTAAATCCATAGAAATTCAAAAATTGAAAAATTTTGCAAATACTTAATTTTTTTCAATGTCTTTTAGAGGAAAAAGTAATACAATAAATAAATAAAAACTTTTTAAAAGGGGGAAAATAACCCTGATTTCGTAAAAACAAACTAGTATACAAAAGAATATAACAACTAAATCAATTTTTTTTTTTTCAATGAGGGATATATTTGGTAGCCTTCCGTGCTATCATGCCACAGGTCCGGGGTTCGATTCCCGAGCTGGGCAGGGTCGACTCAGCCTTTCATCCCTGCAATGGGGTCGATAAAATGAGGACCAAGCTTGCTTGGGAACTAAACACTGGTGATTCTGCGTCAGGCCGACCACTTGACCGGAACTTCTGCTTCTGCACCCCAGGGCCTTCGGTCTTGAAAACTGGGATGGGCACAGTAGGCCATGGCCTCCAAAGGGCTGGTGCACCACGGAGTTTAGAGGGATATATTTACATATGTTTCCGTTAGAAAAACTGAATTTAGCGTTTTACGGGTTTTATCTAGGCTTAAAAAACTTACGTAAATACGTATATGAAAAATGTTCATGTATCTCGACCTTCAATAAGTTATTTTTGGAAAATGAAGGTAAATGCATCTGAACACGCACGCACACACACACACACACACTAAAATTTGTTTCTTCTGAAACCGTAAACCCGTGTAATTTTCTCTGCTTTATTTATCATACACCTAAGCTTTAAACAAGCTTTTTCTTTCTTTTTTTCCCTGTCACTTGATGCTCCAAATTTTCGCAAAAACGTATTATCTTTATCCAGTAGTCTTAACTTCTGTTGTTTGCTTAAAACGTTTTTGTTATTCTTGTATCTTCATTGGAGGTAACGTACAGTTCGAACGCGTAATTTTGACATTTGGACGCTTCTACGCATAGCAGAAAATAACGAATCAATTGGAATTTTAGGGAAGTTCGTTTTGCATGTGCGTTTGTTTAGTACGCGAATCAGAATGTTTGCTTCTCTGTTTGCTGAAAGCAACTAAATTTATAAACTGGCGTATAGCATCAGTTCGAAAGAAATTAAGTATGCCAACGAACTAGAACGAAAACGAACACGGCGCATTTCTTATATCAGCAGTTCTTTCCTTGAACATGAGTGGATTCTTCTTGGCGTTCTGCCAGGCAGATTGCTTTGGTTGATGGTAGAACTGTATTATACTTTTATACTTTTTCTTTCACTTAAGTTTCTTGTTAATCAGAGAATCATGAAGTTGCTGAAATTGTGGTTATTCTGAGAGTGAAATCTTAAAGGGGAACCTCGTTCTTAAACTTCATGATGATGAAATAGTATGTTATCTATAAAAAGTTCTGTGTAAAAAATTTTCAGTAATATAAATATCGTCTCAAGCAATTAAGAAAATATATAAACCTAAAAATAAAATTGAAAATTTCGTGCAGTATGGAAAAAATAAATAAATACATAAATTAAGTTAAATCGAATTAAAAAGCGATATTTCCAATTACAATAATTTAAAAAAGTTATTGTAATTGGAAATATAGTTCACTCTTCACATTTATATTAGATCATTCCAGATTTTTCTCAAAAAATAAATCTCTAGTAAAGAAGGTGTTTTATCGAAAAAATAATAGAAAATAACAATAATAATATTGTATTTGTTAAGAATTATTTTTATTTTTTGCGAAAAAAGCAAAAATTGAAGCGGAATTGAGCTGACGTGCAAGCACTATCGGGATTATGTCTATGTCTTGCCCAAAAACGAAACGTGTGAATGAAATATTTTATATCTAACGAATCGTTTGTGAAATAATTTCCAATAATTTGATATTCTATGGTATTTGTACAGTGGAAAAAATGAGCTTATTACTGTATTTACTAAATTTATTTCCAAAGCAGTGGCTTACATTTTTTAGAATAGATTTAAGACTAATGCTCATAAAAATAATACTGGAAGAAACAGTACTAATCTTATACTATTATAAAGTATGGTCCCTTTTTCTTATCCACAAATTAAAATACCAATTTCCGAATAATTCTATAGTTAAGAATAGAAAGTGTTCGGGATGAAAAGGATAAAAAGTGTTCAGGATGCAAAGAATAAAAAGTGTTCATGAAACCTTTCATCAATCAATCAGTAGTCTATTCATCTTTCAGTGAGTCAATGTTCATAAATACACTAAAAGAAACACACGAAAATTGGTTGAATTTTGTTCTTGAATTAAATTTTTCGTTTATAACAAGTGAGACTCTCTGAGACAAGTAATGTTTCTTCTTTAATTCATTCTTGATTTGTCTTTTTCTCTTTCTCACTCCTATTCATGACGTATTTCACACAAAACACTATCGAAATCAAATGTCAACTTCAAAATGAACTCATACCAGATCATAAGTAAAACCTGGATAATAGGCATTAAAAATACATCAAAATATGTATGCAGATATACACTAAAAAGGTCTGAAACATGCACTAACACGAAATGCATAATATATAAATGTGTATAATATTTTTTTTTACGTTAAGAAAAGATTTTGAATATGAGTAAAAAATTGATTGGCTTTTCAATTGTTGCACTTCGTTATTAAAGGCGATAAATACATAAAAAACAAATATTCACCCGGAAAATGGTACGAACATTAACTGATTTCATTCACATAAATCACAATATTTTCTTCAAAGTTTTCTCTTGTTAAGACATAGCTTTGTGTCATCTAATATCATTTCTAACGAGTTTTTATGAAGCATGTTTAAATTTCGCTTTCTTTCCTCTTTCACTTTTGAATTTGACTTTCTTTTTTTCCGCAGAAAAAGAAGAAAAATACAATTAACTACGTTTTTATCAGTACTCAAATCTGTTTTATGATAGAAAATCAACTTTTACAGAGCACAGTTTTATTTTAAGCATCAGTACGCGTAGCAATTAAAATATGTTCCAAAAAAAAAAAAGAAAACTGAGATTTTTTTTTTGCAACTGCTTTTACTGTTATTCATTTCCATGAAAAGATTTTTCATGTGTCGCCCTATTTTTAGTTTTTTGTAGAGCACCAACGGTTTTTAATTTTTCTTTCAATTAAAAGACTAAAAAAATCTAATGTGGAACATTATTTTTAAAAAACTTGCCGTTTTTTTGCAATTACGTCCAAAGCAGAGAAAAAATGCAATTACATATGCACATATGCAATTTCATTTAATCTGGGCTCTGGAAACAAATATCACTACCAGAAGGAGGAATTTAACTTTTCTATTTGTGATTGCTCTGTATTTCTATTAGCTGTTTGCTTATTATGCTAACATCTCTTTCAGGCACCGAATCTCAAGTACTGTGCCAAGCGCCAAATTACTGCTTCCATCCAAATCCCGAGCCCACTTGCCTCATTGTCACTCCCTGTCCATGCCTTGAGCACAACACTGGATCTTCCTCTTCCGCATCTTTCTTCGGGTCCTGGAGACCCGTCAAGGCCCTAGTCCTCACCGGCATCAAATCAGATGAACAAGATGATAACCCCGTTGGTAAACACGTTTGCTTTGCTTCCTTTATTTATTTGCTTCCTTTCCTTTCTTATATTCCCCCTTTGCCCGGGGGGGGGGGGGTGGTATGGGTTCATGTTAAAGTATGGTATTTTGTGACCAAGGGGGAACGGGGGGGGGGGAATATATTGTAAAAAGTGACATCATTTATAGACAGCCCATAGTATTTTAGAAAAACTAAATCTGGAATGTTGCCAAATGGCAACATGTGGCATTTTTAGCCTACTTTCCCGTAAAAGTAAAAAAAATAATAATGAAGCATGAAAGAAGGCTTAATGTATCGTGAAAATATCGTTAGAAATCAAGAAAAGTCAAAAATAAGTTAAGTAATTAAATAAAGATTGAAAAATAAAAAATTTGAAAGTAGGGTATTGAGATGTGGAAAAAGTGTGTCTGTCGGTCTGTCCCCCCCCCCCCCTAATAACTTTTGAACGAATTGTCCGATTCGAAAAATTCTTTTTGCATTCGAAAGATCTCGGCGAGGACATCTCATTTACATATTTTACTTTTTGATTTGAACAAGTTTTTGTTCAATCTTGAACAGTTAAAAAATTTTTAACATTAGCGCCTATGGGCGAAAATGTAGCAAATTATGTAAACTCTGGGTACAAGATCCAAGTTCCAATGAACAAGCTCACTGGAAGAACTTCTTGGCGTGAAATATTGATTTGAACAATTTTTGTTCATTTTTGAACAGTTCAAAAAAATTAACATATTGCCTACGGGGAAATTTCAATCCTATATAAATCCTGATCTAACGGATCGATTTGCTTGGAACAAACTTTATTGGAAAGCTCTTCTGGCGTAGAACATGTACAGATAGAAAGTTCATCCAGAACTAAAGAGCCTATTTTCCTATGAAATTTTTTGATCGAGATTTTCAAGAATATTTTTGAATTAATGAATGATTAAATAAATAAGCAAAAGAATGAATTAATAACTGAGTGAATAAATACATGAATGACTGAATAAATGAATGATTGAATGAATATGTATTAACCGTTGAAAAAGGTATATCTGAAGCAATTAAGAACTTAAGCTAAATGAGAAAGAGAGAGAGAGAGAGACAGCTAGAATATAAATTTGAAGCTGGTGTATAGGCTCGTATAGTTCTAGACGGAACTTCTTGTAAAGGGTGAATTTTAGAAAATGCACATTTTAACAAGCATGTTTGTGAAGGAATTAGTTTGAATTATGTTGTTATTTCTCTACCCAGCCGTATACGGTAATGAAATCCCGTTTTAAGTTTACTTTCCTAAGAGCGCTTAATCATGTTGCTTTGTTTTTGAAAATCTAGGAGCGTAAGATAAAATGTGATAGATATACCACCTTATTTATCCTATAAAGCGCTTGAACGATAACGATAACAAATTGTCCGCTGCTTCTGCTGCACGTTGCATAAAGTATTTTTTTTTTTTTTCTGAAAAAAAAAAGATAAAAAAAACGTGTACATTAAAAAATATTTTATATTTTTAAAAAATTAGTTATTAATTAGTTTTTATAGTGTCTTTCGTATCTTCATACACATTGAATTTCAAAGGTAATGTTTTTTTGAGAGTAAATTATTATTATCATTTTTTTTAAGCATAGGACTTTTACGTTGAAATATCCAATTAAAGTTAAGTGTCAAAAGAAATTCTTTGAATCTAATTCATGTCTTTTTCCTGCTTTAAATTTCTAAATAAAAAAGTACAACTTTGCAAATTTTTAATTAATTTTTTAATTTAAATTTTATTCGTACGAAAAATCAACTTGGTGAAATTTGTTTGAGTTTATACCTAAGATTTTGACCACTACAAGTGAAATGGATGCTTATTCCAAAGGATCCTCAAAACAGTTCTGCTTTTTTTTTGCTTATTTCTTCGGGACGTTTTCTGAAACTGTTCTCTTGCTGTAGTTATGATTAGTATTGTTATTATTAAAGGCAAAACTGAAATTACAAAATTATATTATTTTTAAAAATATTCTGTTATCCAAAGTTATCTGTCTATGAAACTCGACCAAATAAACAAAACTTTTCCGGATTCTTATCACAACAAAGCAAACCTCCACCCATACGTAACAAGCTATAAAACTCTCTAGGAAGATATTTTTCTCTAATCTTGCTCTGATTCTGGTTTATGTGGCTCTGAAGAAGCCTGAAAAACATGTCAGGCGAAACATCAGCCAGAAACATCTTGGTTTGACCACGGCCTATAAGCCCGGAAAATATTATGTTTGGTATGGACACCGGCCGTGAAAGCCTGAGTTCCTATAAAACAAAACAAATTTATATTTAAGCTGGTTTATCTGAAGAATTAGATCCGTAAAGCATCATCTTCAATGGAAATAGTAGGTAACATGGAAATAGTAAATAAATAAACCCGTTCTGTAAATAGTTAATAAATAATAGTTAATAAACATTCTTTTGAAATTATTTACCATTCCCAAATGCACTTTAATAACAAAATCCTTCAATACTTACTTTGTTGAACATTTTTCAGTATCCACATAATATTTAGAATATGAAGCATGACCAACTACTGTTCGTTTACAGCCGAGACTTTCCGTCGGGAGATTCTATTCGGCAAAGGGTAGGCTGAGATGGGAACTTTTCGAAATAATATTTTATGCTCCTATTTTTTGTTTTTCCCCGATAAACATATTTTCTTTATTCAATTTGAATTTTTAACACAAAAGAGAGAAGAAAAAAAAAAGAAGAAAAAAAATCACAGAGAGTATATCATTCTTCCTAAAACTGAACATTTCCTAATCTTTATTCATCCTATTTCGATGAAATAGAAGCAGACCTAACGCATGCGTAAATTCGAGGAAAATTTTGGCTCAAAAAATCAGACAGTATTCAACTGGAATGAGTGATAGTTATTCAAATCAAGCATTATTCAGAACAATGTTTCTGTTTTTAGCTTCATCTTCTCCCATCAATATTTTAGCATTACTCTTATTATTTTTTTTACTGTTTTATGCCTAATATTTTGTTTATTTTTTTTTCACCTTGGACCGATTTCTACTTTTTACATAAATGTTTTTTTTTTATGTGAATGCTTCATATTAATTGTGGGTCATTTTTATATCTTTTCAGAAAAAGTCACAGGAGATACAAGAGAATTTAGTTTGAAGCATTTACTTTTTTTATTAGCATTTGTGATTGCGCCACTATTTTGTTGGTGCCTCCTGTAAGTATTAAGATTCACGATATATTGAGAATATACTTTTTTAACCATAACTTTTTCTCCCACTTTCGTTTATACAATTTCTATTATGAATTATCTTCACTTGTAATAGATGACAAATTCATATTACTGTTGATTCTAATGATTGATCAGTTTTATTGATTTACCTTTAATTACAAGTGAAGCTTTTCTTAGTTTCCTTGTTGCATTTTCAGAAATTGCGTTTAATGAAGTAATGAATGCAGAATAGTAAAAAAATAATGATATGTATAAATGATTGCGTCAACTTATGTTGTCGTTGGTGACTGAAGGAAGTGTTTTTTTTTTAATCTTTCTTGTGTTTATGCTTGGGACATAGTCACATACCTTTAAAATCTAGACGGAGCTACCGTGTTTTTCCTTTCACTTTATGAGCAACCGAGGAATAGGAGATCACGTGAAACAGGCGTTCCAATTTCGCCCAATCGGTTTCGTCCAATGCCTTTTGTTTTATCTGTTAAATTATACTTATCTGCGCTACCTCTTTTTAACAGAGGTTCAGTTTTCAAGTCGACTTGAAAGCTCAACCTCTTGAGCCCTACCTGATCTTTATGTGTGTGTTATCTACTTCGCCGATTTGCAGTGAAATAAAGGTAAAAAACCACACACACACACACACAGCAGAAGCTTACTGTAGTGTTTCACAATTTGCTCTATATTTTCTTGTACTTTCGTTTCTTTCACGGTTTTATTTATATAGTATAATTTTGCAAGGCCGTATCCAGAGGGGAGGGCGCCCCCCCCGAAATCCCAAAAATATTCGCAATGTAGCATATATTCTTCCCTGAAACTTTCCCTTACACTAGTGTTTCAAAGTCAGGGCCCCCCTCGAAAAAAATTTCTGGCTACGGCCTTGCAATTTTGTTTAAGTAATATTAATGCTCTAAAAGTGCATTAAATTTTCTTTTGTAGTAATTTTTTCCACGAAGGAAAATGTAGAAAAAAGTCCCCTCAACCTCCACCCGAGGCTCAACCCATCCCAACTGCCAGAGGTTCGACGGTGGACAACATGAACAACGAAGATGGGGATCACCAGAATCTTTCCAGCATTTGTCCCATATCTCTCAGCAGCCGGTCTGCTTCAGTCACTTCGCAAAGAATTCCGCCAGACGTCGCACCCACCGCTCCAGAATCAGTGGAAGTGGTGGTGTGTGCGGCAGCAGAACCACAGAACGTGGTGAAGTGGGAAAGTCCTCCTTCTTACTTCGATTCGCCGGACACTAGGGTAGGTTTCTCACTCACAAAAATTACCATATTAAGTTGTTGGAAATTTATTGACACACTTTAGAACGTGACCGACAAATTTTAGAAAGCGCCTTTAAATTTTAATCGTTTCCCCCTCCCTCCATTCATCTTTCTTTTAAATTCATGCTGAAAAATACATCAGATCAATCAACATTCCAAAAAACAACAAATCTTGAGAGGGCGTCACAAAAATGCGTTTTTGCGCTGCTGATATTGTTCGTTTAGGGAATATGCGCCTATCACTAGCAGACGATTCTATTCTGCAAAGAGCGGTGTTGTCCTGCGATGGACACTTTCCGAAGCTATCTTTTACTCGCGCATTTGTAGTTTCAAACGTTGATCAAATTTTATTTCCTATTTGAATTTGTAGGGTAAAAAGAATAGAAAGCGAACGTAATATTATTCTTCATAAAAAGTAAACACTTTCTTCATATTTATATCGGTTCTAATTCCTATTCGATGCAATCGAAGTAGAGCTGACCAGCATCGACTGGCGGGGGGGGGGGGGGGGGGGGGCTTGCGTAATAAGTGAGGTGGCTTGCAGCAATGATATCTTCAATCGGAAGCTAAAAAGCTTCTGTGATATAAAATTTTAGAGTTGTTAGTAGCTAGCTGTTCTTCAACAGACAACGCATCATTTTTATTGCTCGTTGGTAGTTTGTCTCTGAGGTATTCTACCAACAGCTCAGCTTGAATGTAGATTTTAGTAGACAGTATTCGCGCATGAAAATCAAAGTCATTCAACCGACACGAACAAACTTTGTCTCTGCGAGATTCCATATTCTCAAGCAATCGCAATCGTAAAAATTGATTTTAAAAAATCATCTTTTACCTCGTACTTCTCTTCAAAATCAATAAACTACGAATGGTGTTTGTTTACTGCACTATTGAGTATGCGTTGTAGGTTTGGACAGCGGCTGACCTTTCGATTTTCCACGGTCAAAGTCCCTCGACAGTACGCGCCGAGGAATAGATGTCTTCTCGTCGTGGGAAGTAACATTTTGGACTGCAGTCCGAAACGAACCGTGAAAGCGCTGTCTCACTACCAGTCGAAAGGTTGGTAAATAAGGGTGTAAACGGGCATACTCACATGAGCGGCAGATACCTGACCACAACCGGATCGCATGTGGGCACTGATCCTAAAAAGTCAGAACGAAAAGTAAATAAATCCATCATTAAACTGCTTTAAACGCGTTCAACTTTTCGCTGGGTCATGAGGAATTTCCTTTTCGCTGGGCCATGAGGAACTGTTCTATGCCTGTACATATAATGCACAATTATTTATACAATCTCGTTTTTCTTTTTCTAGTGCCCTGTTGACTATGGCCCGCCACCATCCTATGAAGATGCTGTATTAGGACCAAACGCCAATGGCCCTCATGTGTGGCGGACTGTGTATGTAGTTCCTTCTGGGCCGGGAGATAATGTTTGATCTCACTACGGAAAGGAAGCATCTTTGAACAATAAACAGAGGAGGAAAAGCCCTTTAGGAAAAGAGTTTTTCACACATTTCAATTCAGTTGGAATATTCTTTTGATTTTCGATCAAATTGATTTGACCGGTGCAAATTGCTCAAAACTTTATTAGAGATTGGCACTGTTTTCTGCAAGTATGCTTACATCAGAAAAAGGGCAATAGAATCACAGAAAATGTACAAAAGTATATCTGTTTGAATTGTAACCTTTAAAATACTAACAACATGGTGGCAATATTGCAGCTGCATTATTTATATTCCAAAATAATTATGGATACGTCAGAAATTTCATTTCTTTGCAAAGTTTTGTCAATCAGTTTACTCAATCAAAACAACTTTTTCGTCTGCTTTTTGCACCAAGCGCAACAGAACCCAGCGTGGTTCACTGAGTTTTAATGTTAATTATAAAAGTTATGAAAGTTGATACTAAGCTCATTTGATTTTAAGTGGCGCACCAAGGCGGAATTTCGATCCGAGCTGTACGCGCCGAATTAATTTGAAATGTAGCGCTTTTGATGATAAGCGACGTTTTTATTTATACTCTACATCACATTTCTATTCTACTTTTAAACCTATAATAAAAAGTAAGTAGTTTTTATGTGAAATTTTACGGATTTCAGATTTGTAAAGTTCTGTCAGAGATTTTTTTTAAACTAGGAGAGTTTTATTATAACGAAAAAATTTTACAGTTTTAAAAACTTACTACATTTGCTAGAATTTACAAAAAATATTCTGCTTCTTTTTTGCTCGAAAACGCTTTATTTTAATCCAGCTTCAACAAAATTATACATTAGAAGAATAATTGTATTACAAAACAAACGAAGAATTTTAACTTTTGTATTTTATATCTATATCTATATATTCACATGAGTCACAATATTCTATCTTCAGATAAACTACAATGTGTCGCATTATGATATTCGGGTTTCGAATATTTTTGAAAAATATATTTTAAATACTAAAGAACACATGTGCAATTTAAAAAGTGTAACATAAACTTTTCACACAGCAAAACTATTTAAAAATTTTTATTTGCGAGTCAGATTTTTGTAACAAATTACGAGAATTTAGAAAAATAACTTAATATAGCTTATTAATTTTGATACTACATAAAAACCAATTTTAAAAGATACCTTTTCGTTTCAAAATGTTAAATATTATACAAAGTTCAAACTAAATAAAAAAAACTCTTACGCGTCCATTTTGAGTTATACAAGAATTATTATATTTTATAGTTACCTTTTTAATACTAGTAAGCTAAACACACCATCAACAGAAATATCCTTTCATACACTAAAAAATAATTTCACGTCATTTTAAAACACAAATGAGCATTAAAATGCAAACATATGTTTCGGGATTGCTTGGAATCCCCTTTTCAATGAGACAGGGAGCTTCTAGATGCAAAACATCCAAATAAAGCAGACAAAATAACAAAAACAAGGCGTATATAGCTTAAGAATTAATTATCTGTAAAGCAATGAGAATAAAGGCAGCTTGAAGTGGAAG
This sequence comes from Octonoba sinensis, assembly GCA_038502835.1. Lineage (NCBI taxonomy): Eukaryota > Metazoa > Arthropoda > Arachnida > Araneae > Uloboridae > Octonoba > Octonoba sinensis. Next base: position 125,446,201 of record CM076601.1, on the reverse strand, counting down.
TAGAAGTAGCAGGGAAGGCACCAATAAGAGAGCAACAAACGAATCGAGTTGAAAGTACAGGAAGTAAAAAAGGAATATCAATAAGAACAAAGCAAAAAAGACGAAAGCATGCATAAAAATGTGAAAATACATGAAAATTGCAAAAATAATAAAATAAAATACAAAGAATAAAATGGAAATAAAAATAAGTACAGAAAGTACCAAAACAAAATACAAAACAAAGTACACATGTAAGACAAAGTTAAATTATCCTTTCATAGTTTTGTTACAATGCTAATTATGAATACGATTCTCCTGAAAATTTATTGTCGCACTTTGTCTTTGAAAATATCATTTTGATTATATGTAATACTCATAAACACAGAAATCGTGAATGAATCGAAACATTTACGAACATTTTAAAACAGAAAAAAGGCGCTTGTAATTTCCGGAAAAAAATTAAAGAGTTTTGACGATTTTGCTGTCTAATTTTTGTGCAATTTTTAATAACATATGAAAATAAAAATGTGACCCAGTGAATGGAAACTTCTTTTTCGAATGAAATTTGGTATATTTTCAGAAAGTATGTGCAGTCTGGTTTTGTATATTAACGTGAGGTATTCTGTGTACTTAAAAGCTTTATTTTGTGTCAAGTGATCGTTTTATACATGTTTGAATAAACTATTCATTTTTATACAGTTGAATTTAGAGTTTTGTGTTATTATTCTTTTTCAGCCCCCCCCCCCCCCCCCCGGTTTGTTTTTCGGTTTATCAGTGGTAATTTACTCTTATGAGTTGTTTCACTCCATAATTTCTGCTAGAAATTATCCTATATCATTAGTAACAGTTTTGCTTAAGCACTTGTTATATGAAATAATATTACTATCTCACCCATAAAATTTAAAATTCTCTATCATGATTTTTTGGGGTGATTTTTCTCAAACTACACAAAGTTATTTTTATGTTTTTAAAATGGTTATTATCTATTTATTTATTTGGATTTTCTGGCATTAAAAAAAAACGCTTTACCTGCAAGACTTTTTAAAAAATAAATAATGATAAAATTAAATAATTTCCTTAATAATTAACTGAAAACGAAAGGCCGAATGCAAAGCTAAACTTGATTTTTACGCCTCAACGCGGAATCAAATTTACGACGTGTCTATGCCTACTCATTGGAAGAAATCTAAGGTGATGCCAAAAATTGAAAACTTCAGTAATTGAGAAACATAGCAACCTACAAAGCATATTCCATACCACGCTGATTTTGTTATCAAGAACGGACGAAAAAATCCTGACCCAATTATGTAAGTTGCTTGATTAAGCTTATTACAAGACAATAGAACAGAACAATAAATAAGAACGGAATTTTGAAGGCGATCTCTTCTCCCATCTTTGCTCTCGTAGCTCGTTGTATTTAGTTCTTTTCAAAGTCGATAAAAAATAAATTAAATGAAAAGGAAGTTCTATAGTTCGACGAAAAGGAAAGGAGAGACAAATGATATTTCTAGTAACTCCTTCGATGAGAAAATTACACTTCTACTTCAAGTATTTATCTCGAAAAGCGTTGAAAGAGTGCACTAAATATAATTATTTTCATAAAAGCATCTCGATGATGTAAAAATTATATTCTTATTCAAAAATGAGGATTAAAACCCATTCTATTGCCAAGAAAAAGTTTCAATTAAGGATATAAATCAATGAAAAAGATGAAAATCATTGCTTCAACTTTCAGATAACAAATACTTATTTCAAACAATTGATCCTAAGAGACCGTCTAGAAATGATGTCACGCCTTCCCTCTTTGTCACAAAATGTCACACTTCCACATACCCTTCTCCCCCTTTTGTCACATGCCCTGATATGCTGCATAAGCATGTTGTTACACTTCTTGTTGCCCCTCCCCTTGTCACAATTCGTCTCAATTTTATGAACACCCCTCCCCCTCGAAGCATAACACATTTTTTTTTTGCCGCCGTCTGTATTGCACTTGGTGTGAATGCATCATTAGTTAACCAGACAGACTGAACACTCATTCATAGAGAAAGTTGACTTTTATTTCTATCAGACATGATCAATTTACAGGTGATCAAATATTCTCGCAATATATATATATATATATATAAAAGAAACAGCTGAAGTGCAAGAAAGGGCATAAGATAAACTAAAATTCAGAATTTAAATTAAAGTGATTATTCAATCGAAAACCACGGCCACGGAAATTATTTATATTTTAATACATGTTTCTGATTTCTTCGGTAAGAGCCCAGCTCCTGCCTAAAGCGCCTGTACGCAATGTTTCAGATCCCAGTATTCAACACTCGAGAAGGTTTCAATGCCTATAGAAAGAGACGACACCGCGCATTTTATGCGGTAAACACATTGGTTTAATAATCATAGTGGTCCATAACACTATCAAAAAGAAAAAATAATGCAGATTTTCTGACAAACCCCAATTATGAATAATTCTCAAATAATAATAATATTCTGCTGTGGTTTGGGAATTTATAAATTGCACTTTATTTTTTAATCCCAAAAAATAAATAAATAACCTTAATTAACTAACATCTAAGTCAATAGTTCCCATAATTAGATACTTGAAGTGACATTAAATTAGCATAATGAGAGTCATTAGTTTTCAGCAACCAATAGTATCAGAGAAAAGATACGGAAGACTTCCAACAAATTGGAGCATCATTTTCCATAGATGGAATACTTCCTTTTAAAAGAAATGACTAATTTTGTTTACACTTCAAAGAGATAAGACTTAAGTCTCGGCTCTATTCCGTAATCACGTACATCGTCTTTTCTGAAAGACATGTTTGCAATCATGTATCTTATCATAAACAAGAGATAAACGCAGTTTTGTTTAAAAATTCGCTAGGATTTTTTATGTCTCTGAGGCATAAGGAGATTTACAGGATACAGTCATCTAAAATAAGTCACAATAATAAAAGGTTATGTTTTACCCCCTCGAAAGAACGACATCGGAGGGTCCATGGTATTTGTGCCATGAAACCGAGGTGACATTGCAAATGAGATTGATTTTAGAGACTGCAAATCAAATTACAAACAGTTTTTTAAATTTTTTTATTTCTAATGGGTTGCTGTCGGCTGCTGCCAATTGCAGACTTAATGCTTTCCCCAGAGATTGGTATCATCCCTTTCAGCGCCACCACAGTGAGTGTGGTACTATCGCCGCATAAGAATTTTGACGTCCAGTTTCTCCTCCTGAAAGGGAGAGCACCCGGACTCTATTGATGCGAAATTGCACTAGGAATTTAATTTAGCCGAGGGCATCCAAGCCCAATGTCTACTTTTTAACATGCCGCATAATCATACGACATGGGCGCAGACGATTTTCTGCATCTTGAAAATCCACCGACACTGCCAGGCTTGATCCTCTGACCGGGGGCGTACGAGTCCCGCGCCTTGCCACGACGCCACTGTGCCGGCAATTACAAACTGTAATACAGTGAAAATGCTTTATCTCTACGGCGTAAGAACTTTTAAACAACCTAAATACTTCGTATTAGCGTTATGAAGCATTCTTTATGATAGTATAAAGAAAAATAACTTTTTAAATTTTAAATGTAGTATGCTCATTTAAGTTGGAAGTTAAGTTATAAGTTGGCCCAAGTTGGAAGTTTTCATGCATATTCAATTTTTCCTGTCCCGTTTGAATGTTTTATTCACAATATATACACACACAAACACAGCTGTACATACACACATATATGTGTGTCCATGTGCTACGATCAATGTGAAACAACTTGTTATCATTAAGGACAACCTGTCATTCAGCGGTATCATTAATAAAACTGGTTAATTTATATTGCAATTTTTTAAAAAGAAAGTTAAATGACTTTATTAAAAAAGATTCCTGTTCCTTAGAAATTTCATGCCCAGGGCGTGGCATCCTGGTGCCGTGACATAGTCAAGACCTGTAATACTACACCAATATATTTTATCCAAATCATTTTCGGAATCGGATATTTTTTCTTTTTTTACTTGTTATTAATTACTTTTTTCTAGCTTGTAAAACTGTGATAATGTTTTAAAAATACAGCTGAACTTGGTTGTAGTGACATTGTTTGACAACTCACAAGTCTGTTATAAAATTCCAGTCCTTTCGTTTACCCATGAATAGTAATGATGATCGCTTATAGCGTCACTTGGCTATAGCATCGTTAATATTCCCTTGAGGGACGCTATACCAGTTTCACTGTATTCAATTCGTCTGTAGTATTTGGTAAGTAAGGTGTCAAGGTTTTCATCTTCATTTCTGGTTTCCTGACAGCATGTTATATCGAGATGATCTCCAAGTCCGTTATTTCTGTAATAATTCGCCAAATATCACTAAGGTACCTGTACCCAATATGGACACCTTAAGGAAAGTATATTTTTTTCACCCCCTGGTACATGTCATAGGACTCCAAAAATGTATGACCACTATCCCTGGACTATTGACTATCATTATTAAAATTAGCGACCTTGTAATTATCCTAGTTCATTTTAAATGATAAAAACAGAAAGAAATTACAAGTGTCCATATAAGGAACCACCTGTCCCTATTATGGACATGCATATCCATATTAGGGACATCTGGCTTCTTATTGAATTACTACACAGGGTGTATGGAAGATACACTCTTCCAAGGGATTTTAGAGCAGACGGGATAAAAAAATTTCGCTTAAGGTATTGCGGGGCAGGAGTGGGGCACAGTAAATATCTTCATAACACGCACTTTAGAAGGGGGAGGGCCATTTTCGGTTGTGGCTCTTCAAAGAGCCATGCAAAGCACCTCAGTTACTACATAATATTATAAAATAATATAGTTGCTTTTGCTTAGCTTTATTGCATCTGCCTGCAGACTTAACATCTGCTAATACTCAGTCCTCACTCGATGGACAAATAAAAACTTCGTCATGGGCGCTAAGTCCCACACAGTCCTCACGGACATATCTGCCGCGTTTGATGCATGGCCGCATGTCTTCAAAAGCATCAATTAACATCAATACATATAAACATTAATTTATTATAAATTAGCAAAACAAAATAATATTAAACAGATATTTTACAAATTTGTGAAGCTGAAGATGCACTTGCTGTACTTCATCAACAGAGGAGAGCTAGTACTGCTTCTTATGAAGTATTGATGCTGTTGCAGACATGTGGCCATGCATCAACTGCGGCAGAGATGTCCATGAGAACTGTGTGGGACTTAGCGCCCATGATGAAGAAATTTTTATTTGGACATAAGGTGTCCATATTAGGAATCAGGCGTACTTTTACTAAATCTAGTAATAAATAACAAAGAAGACATTTTTAAGCAATATATGCAATAGCAATCAAAAATATGTTTTATCAGCTTTCTAAAACACTCCACTTTTCAATAATTAAAGTAATTTTACCATACCTAATACGAATTTAAACTTACCATTAATTACAGCATCAATACTTCAAAAGAAGCATACCAGCTTTCCTCTGTTGATGAAGTACAGCAAGTGCATCTTCAGATTCACAAATTTGTAAAATATCTGTTTAATATTATTTTGTTTTGCTAATTCATAATAAATTAATGTTTATATGTACTGATGTTAACACCACAAAAAAAAAAAAAAAAAAAAAAAAAATCCTTCAAAATAGCGATTAAAGCGCATTTTTTCACTTTCCTAGCTAAATTATCTTTTCTGCTACTTTTCTTCATGGACATGTAGTGCTATTTCTCAATCAAATTTGTTACTTTTAAATTTATTAGGAGTGTCCATATTGGGTACAAGCACCTTACACTTTCTTGTGCACGGTACACCTATAGCTTATTTAATTACTATTTTGTGGTAACTATTAGTTTTATTTAACTAATTTTTATTCAGTAAGATTTGAATTTATAGCAACGTTAAGAGCGTGTGGATTTAACTTGCTTGGATTTAATGAGAAAAATTGTACCAGCTCATTCATCCTTGCTATAAACGAGTTCGACTGCACGCTTTTTAAAAGACTTTTAATTAATCATGTCAGGTTTTAATTCAACTTATAGTGTTGGATAATGCGTGCACACGCTATGTCCAACACATTATCTTAAATCCCCATGGTAAAATACGCTCTAATCTTAACAAAAATTTCCTTCTAAATATTTAAAATATATAACTTATTAATAAAATTTTTAAATGTGTAAACTTCTAACGCTCATACATTGGTAGACTTACGGTGCATTTACCCCAAAAGCCATAACGACGGAAGACAGCAACGAAAAACTTCAACGCGAGTCATTAGTTCTACATACTTTAACAACCGCAGCCTCAACTTGACTGGTCGGCATTTTTATTGCGTTCTCAAAAGTGACTTTCACCCAGACGACCGTGATATGTTGATTGCGCTATCCTCGCTGTTGGTTTGACTACCAAAGCAACAGTCTATTACGACAAACTCAAAATGTTTCCCTTGGTACATTGGTACCAAGGTTGCATCATTACCATTTTTTCTAACTGTCATGAGTAAGAATACAATTCCAAGCTTCAAGAGTCTTAGCATAGCCTGAAACTGTTTACAGCAAAATGTTTTGAAACCCACCGGAAGCTCAAATTAAAAGAAACACCTTGGGAAAAAATGAATAAAGAAAATCATATTTCCCCCATCAATAATAAGCTACGCAGAAGAGCAGATGTTATTCTTCCGCCCCATCCATAGTATCCGATTTTCTGTCGCATCTGCATGGAAAGAGCCTGGACGTCTCTCCCATCTGTTCGATTCTTCTGACCCGGGGCGTGACTCCTCGATTCAAAAGCTTCGATCTGATTCCAGCAGCCCTTTTCCCACGCTTTAAGAATCAAGAGGGGGTTAGGAGTGTTTTGCCACTCTCAAGGCTATTGGCCTGATGTAGGCCACTACAAAGGACGTAAGACGGTTTTGGCCCCCCGAGAATGGATGGCTTTTTTGGATTTAGTAGGTTTGTACTAGAGAACGGTTTTGAACTCTGCCCAAAGAAAGGAAAATAGCGAAGGTGAAAGCTGAATTTATTGTCTTTTTTGAGTACTTGTTGCATGGATATGTGTAAGGTGGATCGACCCGAATTTTAAACTCCTTTTTTCGTTTTTGAATAACTTTACGAGCTTCTTTTAAGTGACGCGCGTATATGTTCGCGAATTACTCGTGAACCACAAAAGAAATATTTAATTATGTACAGTCGACTCTTAATAGTACTCTAATCAGAAAAGGGGGAAGTAAATAAATCAAAATATTCAAAAATCAAATTATGAAAAAAAAACGTGACTTCTGAGAAACATAGAATGGATGCAATAAAATTGCGAAGCAATGAGGAGAAGTATTTAGCTCGGCATTAATATCTATAGTAATACTTTCTTTTCTAAACAACGGAGACAGCAAAGTCTCTTTTTCCCACACGACATAATAGGGTTCCGGTCAGCTATTTCGAGTTTCTAACCAATTTCTTATCTTTTACTTTAAAACCAATTGCTTGAATAATTTTCTTAAAATCGGATTTTAGAAACTGCGAAATTTCTTTTGCAGTTTCTAAATTGCGTCCCTCGGATCCAGCTTTGAACTAAGCTAGAAACAGCTCAAAATAATGTTGGAATATAAAACGCAAGTGTAACGTTATAAGTTAATAAGAAATTTGAGCTGAATCATTACTTGTGAAGCCCAAAAAGAGAAATTTAATATTTTATATGCCATACAGTCGAGTTTTATTCTAAATTCCAACTTATAGTATGCTCAAGTTCAAATTAGGTGCACCGAAGCTTCTTGTAGTATTTCTGTTTATTTTGTATATATGAATCAGGAATTAGTTCTAGAGAGAGGGAGAGAAATTGCATAAAAACTTTTTTTCTCCTAATAAACTGTCAGTGATGCTACATATTTAAAAACATAGTAAATATTTTCTTTAAATCTTTTCCTTATGTTAATCCTTTTTAGTTATTCCTCCACATTATTTAATTCTAAAACATAGCATGTTGCTCAGATTACTGTTATGAATGAATTAGTCGTAATATCTGACTTTTTTCATTTCAAATAATAAGCCAAGTCACACCTGTGTTTTCATTCTTTCATAATGGTTTTTAACTATTTTATGCATGATAGTACTTACCTTAAATTTGAAGAAAAAGAGTATTTTTAATTCTCTTTATTTATTTTTAGAAATTTTTTTGGCAATTCAAAAATTATAGTTCGGAAAAAACACAGTCATTGGGTATGTTTGTCAAATGCATAACACCTCCACCTCCCTCCTGAGGTAACATTTTTAGCGTAAAATATTAAAATATTCGAATGAAATCGATGCTTCAAAGTATCAATGTTTCTTTTTTTTTTTTTTTTTGGTAGCTGTGCATGACTATCATCGATGATTTTATACCGAATATCGATGCTTTTTCTTCGATGCTGCGATCACTTTTTTAGGCGATTTTAAGCTTCTTCAGACCTGAAACTTCAAGAACAATATATATACACTTTCATCTGTTTTACACATGTAATAAAATCATCGACCACAGAAAAAGACCTCCATATGGAGAGATTTGATAATTTAGGAGGCTCGTCATTAAGGCTCTCGAGTCCAGGTGTCTAAACTTTACTTCATATGTCAGTACACAATGACCAGGTACCGAAAAATTGAAAATTTCATTTCTTTAAATAAGTTAATGGCTAACAATACTACGAAGTTTTATGACAAATGAAAACTAGTATAGTAGTTCAATTTTCTTTCATGTTGACTTGAAGTTATTTCGAGAACAGCATAAAAACATTCATTCATTTTTTTCAGTAAATATAGCTTGATTTTGACGATTAGCTTTCTAAAAGTGAGATCAAAATCCCCCCCCCCCCCAAAAAAAAAAAAAAAACGGTTTCGGTTTTATGAAGCACAAAAGAGCTCCCTCCATACGTGAACCTCAAGATTGAAGTGAAGAGGCAAAAACAAAAATTGCGGAACATTAATATTTCCCTACGTAAATTGGTTTATGGATGAAACTGCGGAAATTAACAAAGTAAAAAACATAACCCTATTTCGTTTTTTTAAATTAAGCAAACAATCAAAAAAGGTTAAAAACGGATTAAAATAAATAAATAAATAAATAAAAGTAAAATAAAAAGAAAAATCAGTACGTGGTGCTGCCATCTATAAAAAAGTTCACAAACGAAATTCATTTGAATTGCCCATTGTAAAAACGACCTAATTAGTCTTATACTACTTTTTGAACTTTGCTTTATGTTTTATTATAAATCATGTACTATAAATGAATATAAATTATGTATAAAAAATTAGAATGTTGGTGTTACGGAAAAGTAGGCTCCTATAGTTAAAATTAACATTTATGTTATAAAATAATTGAATAAAACATGAAGCAAATTTCAAAAAGTAGTATGTGACTTAGGTCGTTTTTCCAGTGGAGCCTTCATTTAAAACTTTCTGTGAGGAACTAGATTTGAATGCATGCAGTTTTACTCAATGGCTCTCTTCTCCGCCCGAACGGAATTCGGACATTCGAATCGGCTGCAGGTTTCAGAATCATGATGACCAATTTTGCCGTTGTTCCGACTGTTTTGGTGTTTACATTTGTTAAATGTTTTACTCAATTTATTGTGAAACAAGTTTCCACTAAAAATAAATAAACAAATAATAATAATAATAAATGGTTAAAATAAAATACATATGCTTTTTGATACAATTTTTCATCTTAAAAAAAAAAAAAAAAAAAAAAAAAAAAAACAATGATAAAACAGTGTGCTTCAGATATTTTTTAATGAGAAATGGGGAACGTTTTATGGTAAATCTCAAACAGTTATTATTAAGTGTCTATTTTCTAAAATAATGAATGAGAGCAGGCAAAAAATCCACAGAAAATTTAATTCTCTGTTTTTATCGAGAAAATGAAAGAGAGCACTCCCACAAGCATTCGGGGAGTGCTCGAGTACCTCAGCCCCCACGAAATCGGCACCCCACATCTCAAAAAACAATAGACAAATAGAAAAATGGTAATAAAATGAAAACACTTCGTTGAAATGCAATAAAATTGTTACAGGTTGTTGAACTCAAGAAAAAGCAATGGCATGCAAAATAAGAGGAAAATAACATTTAGTTTTCAAGTAAGGAATATAAACTGTACGATGTCCCTAGCTTGTGCTAAAATATGTTTAGCTGAAAACATTTATCAGTAGGGCGTGTAACCACTGCTGATATAAATCTGTTTTTTTATATAAAAATCGCATTACAGAGCCCTATGTGTGGTTACGATAAAATTTTACTGCGGAAATACTTTCGTATTTCACTGAAAGGTTCATATTTAAATTTCGTTGCTGTAAACTTTTTCTTCAAGAGTTGTACTAATTTTACTGATTATCGCATATTTTTCGAGATAGAGTGTGATGTATACTCATATATCTGTGTGTGTCACAAGCACACAAAACTAATTCGAAACTTTGAAAAGTGCATCACAGATAAAGACGAACAGCGTACGGTTTGTGATCTACATAGAGTTGGAAATGACGTCATAGAAGGAAGTCTCTGTCAAATGGTCGGACCAGAGAGATATATTTTGTTTATTCTGCAAAGAAAAGCTTGTAAAAATGTGTCAAGAACGGATATGAAAGAATGCAACATGTGTTCGTCGATCGCTGCTTTTGTTTCAGGTGTGCATTTAGAAACGTCACGTTATCTTCACTTCCTAGCGTGTTTATTGGGAAGAAAGTGATGTTACGTTTTGCTGTGTTTGACACCTTTTCTGCTATGTGAAAACAAGATGTTCTAATAGTAAGTTTTTTTAATTTCATAAATGGTTAAAGTCGCAAAAAATCAAAACATATCTGGCGATTTTGAATGAATTCTGAAGTAATATAACTACATTGGGTTGATGAATTTTGTACTCTACGGATTCGTTAAGGTTAATTTTCTTTCTCAAAATGCATAAATAAATCTGAGCGAAAGAAAAAGATATTTTTCCACGCATTCTTCATTTAAAACAAGCGTAAAATTATGCAAAATAATTTATCTGTATGTATCACATTTGTCATGTATATATAATGTAAGTGGTATGATATAATCCATCTACTCTGAAATTTAATTCATATTCGAAGCTATTTCTGTATGGCACATATTAATTAGTAATAATAATTATGGGAATCTTTTTTTTTATGTAGAAAAGCTTTGCATGAGTGAATCAAATCTCACGAAAATCACTGCTTTTCGGTACATTTTTCAAATTGAAATGTTTAACAGTACACAACCTGACAGAATTATTAGAAACATATTTTTCGTAATTACATGCTTACCCTGAGTCTGATTTTACGCATTTAAAATGTTTTTACATTTACAATAATAACATTTTCCAGAAAAAAAAAATCAATCATCGCATGCATTTAAAGAACAGCAACAAATTGAAAAGGATAAAAAATGTTTTTCATAATCTTGCATCGAAAAGATATGGAAATAAGCTGTAAAATCCACGAAATAGATTATTTGTCATGACTATGCATTTTTTCGAAGGGGTGGGGAGCCGTACATTCACGAATATAGAAGCTTTTCTTTCAAAATCTATTACCTTGCACGTTTTGGGCTGATAACACTCACAATTTTCCATAAAACTTTTACTCAACTTCAGAAAGCAGCAGTATACAAGAGAAGCATTGTACAAATTTAATTAAAATGCTAAATATTTGAGAAATTATGAGTATTTGAAACAATTTTTTTTACCACGCATTCCCGAAAGATAGCAGTTTTTAACTTTCATGATTTCATGCCAATGGACGCATGGCAACTTGTGAAAAATTGCAGCTGAATGTAATGAAAATTCTGAAAGATACAACAGATCAAGTGAGTAGTCGTAGCAACGATTTTACAAAATGGATGTACGTTGAGAGATTGTTACGAAATATTTTAAAGATTTTTTAGGCTATGAGTAATTTTAATTTTAAATCACGATTTTCTGTATTATTTTACCTCGGAGTTTCTGTTAGAATGTTGTACTTAATATATATTATTTATCCCAAATCACGGCATCGATACTGAGCAATTGCGAAGACGCGCAACTGATTTGTGAAAAATTCTTTAAAATGCTTCAAATTCATAAAATATTAAAAAGTTTTTTTTTTTTTTGAGTTGATTGTGCTTACGAAAAAAAAAAATTTTCACTGAAGGAATAAAGTTAAAAAAATTGGCAGTATTTCAGAAAATAGGAACTTTTCGAATGATAGCGCTCGAGAAACTTGCCTGTAAATTGTCCTTCTTAACAATGGTACCCTTGAGGCAGTGAAGTCTACTTTAACCATTTTCGTTGCACTCGATAGTAAAACCGAGGTCAAAAAATGTTTTCTTAACACTAGGGTTACCTGGTTTACCAGGTCGTTTTCAACCATTTCTAAACTTTCGTTTCACACCAAGTAGCTATTAATTATAATAAAACTTTCAGTCACATTAACTTGTCCTACTTAAGGTGTATTAGGAAGAGCCAACGCAAATGAAAGTTGCACTATAATTAGTAACAAATTATGCAAAATGGAATCTACAAAACAGTCAAAATGACTGGTCTGGTAAATCTAGTGTAAAAGGCATAGCTTTTCTGGTTGCGTTTTAACGAATTTACGCTTTCAATTGTATCTAAAATAATTATTTTCCCCTCATAGGGTATGGACGGTGTTTTTATTTCATTGTGCTCATCGTTACTCCTGCTGGCAACATTCATCATTCTGCTGACATTGAAAATTGCTGCGGGCATCATGCGAACAACACCACGAACGGTTAACTTACAATGCCGCATACCAAGTACACCAAAACTGCGCACTTATACATCTGTAACATTTGCTCAGCATCCTTATTTTCGAGTCTTGGAAGAGTACGAAGAAAAGGTAGGTGTTTTGAGCACATAAATGGTGTTAAGAGCAAGACTCGTAAGTTTGGAGCAGAAAGGAATACATTGAAGGCAGTTTGTAAGGAAACTATTTTCCAATTGTGGTATGTACATAACTTTGTAAAAGTGCAAATATTTTCGCTGTGATTGTTATAAATTTTGGAGCATTACAGCAATAGATTCAAAGTAATAAATTCTTTAATAAAGATTTCATAGAGTTTCAAATTTATGCATATACATAAACATATCCAACTGAGAGTACGTTACTTGAATCATGCAAATTGAATTTTTAAATATTTACTACATTCATTATTTTTAATGGCTATTTTATACATTTGGATACTCCTGGGTTTTGAGATTTTCATAATTTTACCCAAAATATAATTCATTGATAATCTTACAATCACGGATTAAAAAAAAATCATTTTAAATTATCATTTCCGTTGAATAAGTAAGTAAAATGAAAATAAAATAAAAAAATGTAGAATATATATTCTGAAACTTGTAAATGTAAGCAAGTGCATATACCTTCCTGTGACAATCATGAGCACATGGGAGATTCTCAGTAAAAAATAATTTGCTACACTTCGCTCAAAATTTTCGCAAAACGTATATACCACAAATTCAAAACAAAAACAATATAATTAGGTGAACTACCGCTCCCCACACAATACACACCTATATATATATAAACCAAATATATATATATATAAACAAGTGATTAAATGAAAGTTCTGTAATACTAATACCAAAAGGCAATTTTTCCAGAAACATTAAAGTTTAAAAAAATACTAAATATTTTGCTCGACTCAAAGTAGCGAGCAAAGCACATATTTTACTTGCCAAAAAAACTTAGGATTAACAAACAATTAAAAATTTTTCGGAAACTTTTTTTTTTTATTTTTGGTAACATCTTCTCCAAAATTTTCGGATCAGAATCACCCATGTATGAGCAATTCATGCACTTCTGTAGCATATATTAAAGCCTTAAATGACTCATAAAAATTGAATAATATATTTTAAAAGATATAAAATCATTCAAAAATAAGGTTACTATTTTAAAGGAAGAGTATAAGCAGTTTGTTTGCTTGTTAACGACCATTTCAGGTCACATAAATATTAGAGTTTATTTGCTATTCTCAAGGATATGCCTCAAATGCTTGTCTAATATGACAAATGCAACAAGACAGTACAACAGATTTATTATACAGAGAAGGAAATACACCCAGGGGAAAAAGGGAATCGAACAGCGCAGGCAGGCACCAGAACCAGTAGATTCACCGCTCAGCCACTGAGGCCCCCTATAAGGAGTTAAAACGGTAATAGAATGTGCGAGTGAATTAATTTCACAAGTATGGCCTGCTACATTTATTACAGGGCCCCATGCCTATTTGTCAAGCCTATCGAAATAGGTACATAAAAACACATTTTCATCTCCTCCCCCCCCTTATTGCCGTGCAACCCACTAGAACCCCCCTCCCAATGTGAGAGTCATAAAACTTGACTTGAAATAGATAAAATAAACTTAAAGTTCACCATTTCCAAAGTGGGCATGAAGATATGTAAAAGTACGACAACATTTTTTAGTTATTTTAATATTTAGTACCTGAAACAAAACTAAAATAGTGGAAGAATTTCGACAGACATGATTATTTGTGATTTCAAATGATTTGATGAAATCTTTCTTTTCAACTAGGCGAGTTTAAAAAGTCCAATAAAAAGCAACTTTTTGAGCACTAAATTGCAGACTAACGCTCCGAAATGACAAGGAATTCCTTTTTAAATGGAGAAAGGTGCAAGTTTATAGATGCAAAGACATCTAACAACAGCACTTTTATCATTCACGTCTCATTGCATTGAAACAGGAATTCTTTATTATTCCAAAACAAGTGTTTGCAAATTTTTAGCTTAATCTTTTTATCTTATTTTAATGTTTTGCACAAAAAGAAAACTTTTTGTTTCTTAGGTAAATTTGTTTTATGCTTGAGTAAGTACTATCACTTAGCTAGTTATTTTTTGATAATTTTACTTAAAAGAATGGAGTATTGTTTTTTTTTCTACTAACTCCTAACCTCTGCACAAGTTTGTTCCCCCCCCCCCCCCAGAAAAACGGGGAAAAAATTATATGATTATATATATATTTTTTGTTGACCGAAAATGAATATATTACAGTGGTATGTTATTTTTTGCTATTTCAGTTGGTCTACACAAGAAAATGCTGCATAGTGGTACACATCTACGGTAAAATAATCTTAATTATAATCTAGCCTATCTATTTTTACTAGAACAGATCTCAGTCGGGCATCAAATAAAACAGCTGGAGATACAAGACTCCCCCGTCTGAGACACGGGCATGTGCAAATTTGACGATAACTTTCGCCCGTGTCAGACATGGGCAAATGAGTTAAAGGTTGAATAATTAAACTTCTCTTCTTATTAGAAAAATAGTTCTATGTGTTCTAGATTATCAAGTCTAATCACTTTAGAAAATGCGAAGGTAGGGCAGTTTGGGAGGCTAATGCATAGCAGCACATTAGGACAAGTAGAAAGCATAAAAGATGCTTTGACAGCGATTTCATTACATAACATCTTCCAACACAACACTGTTCATAAATATAGTAATAGGAATGTAAAGGAAGATTTATTTTTTAGTTAAATCTTACTTTTCAGTCAGTAACTTGTGTTTAAGACACAAAACTTTCGGAAAAAATACTCACTACGAATGTAAGGTAAAAATTATATATCACTAGATGAACGCCTCTCCCCACCCCCCCCCCCAAAAACAGAATACACATACGTAATTAAATGAAAATACTGCAATATTAGTATCAGTTGATTTTTTTCAGAAACTTTATTGAAAGTTTTAAAGTACTAAAAATTTTGCTTGTCTCAGGGTAGAAAGAAAAGCAAAGATTTTTTTTCATCAAAGAAATCTGAAGTTTATTCCATTGAAGATTTTTCGAAAAGCAATTTTTTTTCTTGTTAATTTTCAAAACAGGATCTCTAAAATTTTCAAAAATTTCCGAGAATTTCGGATTAGAATCACTCATAACTACAACTTTATATTTCTGCACCCATATAGTCATATTTTTTTTAGATTGCTCTAGTATTTTGTAAATGTTTGTTAGCAGTTAGAACTAGTGTAGTCAAGGGGGACGCAAGGGGATGGTGTCCTCCTACTTTTTAATTTTAACACTAGAGTTCTCCCTCTTGTTTTGAATTTTAACATAAGCGTCCCCCTAACTTTTCTTCCAGGACTACACCACTGGTTAGAACTATTTGTATTCTGAAGAAAAGTGTTAGTAAACCTAAACTTATGTGCAACCAAAATGAAGCAGAGAAGAAATATGTTTTGTCCTTTCCACATTAAAAAAAAGCAACAAAAATGAAAGTATTTTTAAGAACAGTGACACATTCTGTGATTTTTTGTCACCGGTCTTGTTACCCATCATCTTAAGCATAACTAACAAATATGATTGAATATAAACAAAAGCAAAATAAAATCAAATACTTTTATTAACTTTTAGGCACTTTAATACATATGGCATATAACGTTTGAAACACTCACTACAGTCACACATAAATGCAAACACTACACAGGCACACATAAATGCATATAATAGCAGCATAGGCACATGAGATTCAAATATTGCTGAAAAAATATGATGGTAATATATAATAAATGATTTGTGTTTAAACGGACGGCAAATAAAGCTGAATCTGGAATGACATCTAAAGCCATTTTTGGCACTATGCTTCCTTACATTTTGTCATGGCACTTCTAAAAGGCACATAATTTCTTGAATTCACGGAAAGATGAGTCATCCCTTCCTACTTGTCACTCGTGGATAAAGCTAAAAAATAAAATAAAATAAAAGTAAATAATAATACATTACAATTGGAGGAGGGGGGGATTCTTAACCAAGCGTTTAAAGAAAATTTATTTTAAGAATTATTACTGTTAAAAACAATAATTAGGAAATGATATTAAGAAATTTTTAACTCAACAATGCTTTTTATGTAAAGCTAAACAAGAGTTTTTAAAAAATAAAGCATAGTATTAAAGGATACAAATCTCAATGGAACAAGCTCAATATATAAACAAAGCTTAAGTTTGTGAAGTGTAAAATGACATGCTAAGTCACACATGCCTTTTGAGTGGTGCTAAATGGCCAATGTTATAAGGGTATGACTTCCTGACCGAGAAAGATACTTGGGAAGCATTTGCAGTTTAAATTAACAGTATGCTAATGCAAATTGCCATATGAAACAACAACATTCAAACAATTACACAAAATAATCGGAGTAAATGATAGGAAAAACAATTTCTTTTGTTGGTATGAGTTATTTGATTTTCATTTTAAAAAAATACTATCAACAGATTTGTATATTGCTTATTTGCAAAGTGTCAATTACCCCAAGAAGATTCCTTGGCACATAGCCTTCTTGGTCCAGCAATCGAGACCACCACCATTCACTTTCTTCATCGTCTCCTTTTCTCAGGACTGTCAACACATCACCATCTTTGAAGCTCAACTCATCAGCATTTTGGCTTTCATAGTCATATACAGCATACACAACACCATTATTCATAACTCCTAAGTTTTCTTGCAAGCCTACAATTAAGCAAGTTCAACATGAAGAAACTATTAGCTACAATGTGAATACACAATTCAATTGCCTGAAGGAGGGGAAAAAATGATGACAGAGCAGAAAGAGCAATTGTCAAACACAGACAATTTTGACAAAATGTACAAATTTGTACTACATTTTTCAATGGCTAATTCATTTTAAGAAAATTATAATAAATGAAATTAATAAGTAATAAAAAGTTTTTCAGTTTCAAGGGGAAAATAAAAACTACTGCAAATTATAAAACATTAACTCAAGAAACAACCTTCTCATCCATTTAAACTACATTTGAAACATTTAGAAGCAAGGGGGTGTAAGTGGCAAAATAGAAAATTTGGAGATACCTAGTGCAATTGATAGGGAAATCCCCATTATATATTGTGGCAAGATGTGTTAGTGATAGCTCTAACATGTGCTTTACTCTAAAGCAATTTAGAAAAGAAATTGACATTGAAGCTCCCATAAGACCCAAACTTACATCCCTTTGCATCTTGCTGCCTCATTTGAGCATACAATCAACTCCTTTCAGTTCACACAGATTGAGACCAAACAATTTAAAGATTTCAGGTGAATGAATTGTTTATATGTTTGTATGAACAATTTTACAAGACTAGCTACTAATGTGTTTTGCTTCAATGTAAACTTTTAAACAATTTTTTAAGATAATTTTACAAAAACTATTACAGTAATTTAAAGTTTGATCCAAAAAAATATTACAATCAAAATTACAATAACTTTTAAAAAGCTTAGCTCAGTTAAAAGTTTGGTAATTCAAAGTTTTGACATGGAGCAATTTTTTTTCATTTTCTGAATTATAATAGGAATAACACGAAAAACAAAATAAATGTTTACAATCTCCAACACTGCTGATATGTCCCTCGCCTTTATTAGTGATGCAACTTAAAAGAAATTGCTACAGCTCAAAAAGAAATTATTGCAGAAGTAAGGTTTGTGATTATACTCACTATATAAATACTCTGAACAGCCATCAAAGCCCTCCTCATCTTCTTCACATTTCTCAGCAGCAGTTTCATGGTCACTCAGAGTTGTGGCAAAGATGCAGGCTCCTCTTTCAACCAAAAACTTTACCATAGGTAAATTATTACAAGATGCTGCACAATGGAGAGGAGTCCTAGGAAATAATACAATTTGAAAGTTTTAAATGGTTACGCTATAAATAAATAACCATAAATCAAAATAGCGCTATAAATAAAAATGTAATAGTCAGTGGTACAAACTAATAAATAAAATTTTCCCACCATATAATATTACAGTAAAGGAAAAAATGAATATTCAAAAAAGGATTAATAAATCTACATTGTAAGTGCAAATAAAAATACAACGTTACACAGTATTTGACTTTACACTTTAGGAAAGTAATTTTCATTAAAATAAATAAATCAATAGAATCTACAGCATAATTTTAAAGTTTATGTCTTAATTCATTTTATTCAAATTTTTATACATTACACTTCAGGTAGTTTTATTTCTATTTTAAAAGTCAAAACTTAGGCAGCCAGTTATAACTATCTACTGAACTGCCCCAAATTAAAAGTTTTTTGAAATGGAGCCCCAATATATTTTTTGTTTATAATTCTTAGTATTTTGAAATAATATTTTAACACAGAAATATGTCTATCTATGAATATGTTTACTTCAGATATGTTCACACTTGCATCATGTCTCAGCACTCCTTGTCATAAGGCCCTAGGTATGCCACTTGTGCATAGTACACAAATTCAGTGAGGAGCTGCTATCCATTTTTATTCTTTAGTATGATAAATATTATGAAACATAAATTAATACATACCATCCATCACTATCTTGAGCATTTACATCACAACCAAATTCCACTAGAAAAGTGACAACTTCAAAATGTCCCGCACAAATAGCATTATGAAGAGCTGTAATCCCTTCATCATTTGAAGCACTTGGATTAGGAACCTAAAGTAAAACATATCATATAAGACAAAAAAAAAGTCAATGAAAGGAAATAAGATGAAAAACACATGATGCAAATCACACATTAAAAAAAAAAAAAAGGGGGTTGGGGTTGTGATTATTAAAAAAAAAAAAATAATCATAAAAGTTGACATAAATGTAGTAGGTTCAAATTCATGATAGGATCTGCTCAAAAAGTCATACAATAACACCTGTAATAGGGAACCATAAACCACCAATGATATTATTTTAGTATAAGGATATCAAGGAAGGTCAAGTCCACACATTAAGAGGTAGGGAAGCTGGGCTGGCGGGGTCCAGATATCAGTCCAGAAGAACTACCTCGGTGCAACAGGGGCCACCCTAGTCGACCGATGGCCATCGGCTCTCTACTTAAGGCTTCGGCTAAAAGGTGCAAGGGTGTCCGATGGAGAAAAGTAACACCTGTAAAGTTGACCACCTTTGTAAGCTGACCACCTGTACAAGTTGACCACTTTAGCCAGGAGCGGAATTAACTCTTCACCCTCTATACGTTGACCACCTGTCGAAGTTCACCACTAAAGTGCTGCACTGCAAATGGTCAACTTACACAGGTCTCACTGTACTTGCATACCAAAGCGGATAATTTCATTGAAGTCACAATCCTAAAAATGCTCAATCACAAAACAAAATAAAACTAGAACAGCATAACAAAACTATCAAACTGATCAGCATCCAAACATAGTCTTAAAATGATAATTTCTTTTACTGTATCATTTTTTGGTATAGTCGACTTCTGATTAGGCTAATGTTTTCTTAGCATTTCATTAAATTAAAAAAGTTTAAACAATTTTTTACCAGGGGGGAGGAGAAGAATAAATTGTATGAAATTGACAAAGATACCAAGTAGAGGTGGAGGTTAAAAGTTGTCCACAATGCATTTAACCTTTACTTTGTTTATTTTTATAAAATAAATAAAGTTCTTTCTCCTGTAAAAATTTCTCAATATTTTGAAAATAAAGCAAGATTTGATGAATATTTTGCAACATTGAATAAAAAAGTTTCAATAAAATTATAATATGAAAAAAATCTGTTTATGCTTTGGATTTCGTCCTTTACCTTTTAGTTAAATTTAAATAAATCTCAACAGTACAAGAACAATATTAAAGTAACAAAATAACTGTAACACTTACTTCTTTTGCAGTCTTTTTTACTAATTCTAATTCGCCTTCTAAAGCTGCATCTAACAATAAAGCCAAAGGATCAAAACTAACTCTTCTTGAATTTCGTATGGAACCTTCACTTTTTAAATTTCCTTTCTTCATTCGACGTAAAGCGGCACTGGAAAATTGTGGATCACCTGTTTCATTTTCTTCTGTAACTAACTCAGATGATTCTAAAAATAATTCAACAAATATTTTAAAAGAATTAAAAAATGATTAATTTACTGATCAAAAAAATTTTTAATCTATAAATTCTTAAAAGCAAAATAATTTCAAAAGCTATTCACATACACATTTTTTAAAAATAACCAACACCGATTGTGAACTTTCTCAGAAATCAAGCTTCAGGAATTTTTTCTACAGTAAAGGGTGATTCGAGGCAGACCAGAAAAAAATAAGTTCGTTGTTAACTAAACTAGTGTTAATGGTAGAGTAAGAATAACAGTGATTTTCGTGATCCTCTACAGCAAAGCTAAGAACAGAAGCATTTAAGGAAAATGTTATTCCACTCATTTGTAATGGGAAAATAGTTATGTAAATGCTTGTAAGTTATTAAAGTAATGTGCACTTTGAAATGGCTTTGTAAATACTATATGAATTGTTAATGAGTATTAGTATCTAAATTTATCCTACAAAATTATCCTACATTATTTTTTTTATCTCTTCTTTTCTTTTTTAAAAGGTATTAGGGTTCGATTTTCTTGCACAGACGCAGACATTAAAAAATTTTGTGTTCTTAAATTCAACGCTTTAAGTCCCCCTTGTTAGAAGCAAATCTGCAGATTTCGTTTTCATCAGATTCATTCAATTTTATCAGATTTATATTGGACTCAAACTACCCTGCTGGTGAGTGCATTGTTAAACTTTGTAAACTGTTGAAACCTGAATGAAAAATTTTTTGCACCAAAACATGGGAAAGAGGCATCATGCTTGATACCTTTCAACACATGAGAATAAATAATTAAGAATTTACAATAAAATATTGAAGACTTTCAAAGACACTGATAAGAGCTACCAAAAATAAGGACCTTTCAAATGCATTCAAAACTTTTGATTTCAAAATTAATATAATACAAACATCACAATCAAACATAGCAATAATAAAATTTTAAATGTGAATATAAAGACATTTTATAAAAGATGCCATTACAACATAAAAACATTTAATAAAGACGAGATCAAGTTATTCATGAAATTATTTCAAAGCAGGTAAAGGAAACTAAAATTACCAGACTTTTCCAGAGATGTATTTTGCTCAGAAGATTCAAAATTACTTTTTAATTCCTTTACGGAAAAAATTTTATGATCTTCAGATTCAATAATTGTTTCATTTTCATCCAACTTCTCTATATCTTCACTTTGGGATGACAGAGAAGCATTATTTTCAACAGATTCATCAGCACTTTTAACATCAAGTTTCCCATTGTCTAAATTTCTGCTTTCTATTGATGAACTGAAAGGTTGTACATTTAGAGAGGTTTTCAAGTTGGAACTAATAAGTTGGGAATCTGAAAATTTCCTCTGCATACTTGATACATTAACAGGTTGAACTTTTAGCTTAGGAGGTTCTAAACCAGGAGTTTTTCTAATGGTCAGAGGTTTTGGTTTGATGGGAAGGCTAAAAGCTGATTTACGCTTTGGAGCATCAACTACATCTGAATATTCATTTTGTCGACATTCAGGAACCGGGCTTGATTCTGATTTAGGAAAATATGTAGCAATTTTACTTTTAGGAAGAGCCTTATCCTGAGAATTATCACGTGCATTGGTATACCTGTAATTAAAATAATAAAATGTTGGAATAAAAATCAATATCAAAATCAATATAATAATTTAGAAATATTCATAAATGAAGCATTTGAAAAGTTAATACTTAGAAGCCGATTGCTTTAAACAATTTGCCGATTCATTTATTAGCTACAGCCACACAATGTTAATTACAGAGGCAACACACTGTTACTAAACTGGAGCTTTAAATATGTTTTCTATGTAATTAGAATGGCAAACAAGTGTTATTTCGGGGGGGGGGGGGGGAGGAGGCACAGCTAAAAATCAGGCATTAAATAAAACTCACATATACCAACATAATATTTATATCAACATCCATATTTTTGAATAAAAAAGCCTTCCATCACCGCAATGACTGATGCAGTTATCTTTTAATTTTATATATTTTTTCAGTAATATAGTTAACCTTAGATTACTTTAGTTTACAATCTTAAATACCTATACAAATATAAAAACTTAAAAGCGAAGCTTAAGTTACTGTTTAAAAAAACAATTTTACTTTACAAATTATCCATTTTCAACAAGCTTTCAGTCATTAGTTCAAATTTACATTAATGTTAAAATACAAAATGTTAGTTTATGTAAGATATTAAGTATTTTTTCATTGATGCAATAACACTTTTAAATTCATTATTGGAATAGGCAAGCATATGCATTCTAACTATTTCATGCAAATCAGCACACAATAAAACAGTTGCATGAATTGTTTTTACCTAGGTACACATTGGTAATACAGCAATCGTTCCCTGTAGTTGCTGAGAATAGAAAAACTTGATTGAAGGATAAATATTATAAGAAAAATAAACTACAACAATAAACAATTTCTGAAAGAAATATCAGCAAAAATAGGGAGGGGGGGATGAAATACTGAATGGTATCATGTACCAAGTCTCAGAATAATCTGAAGAATTTTTTAAATTCGATACAAAACCTAAATTATTAATTAAAATTAAACACTCATCAAAAGAAACAACACTCTTTACACTCAGTTTAAAATCTTGTGAAAGTTGTGGTTAAGTTTCCAATTAAAATTTAGCTAGTTTAACACTTTCATCTCAACAATGGCATGCCTTTGTCCTACTCTCTGTACTAAAAATTTCCCGCCGGGTGAAAATTGAAACAATTTCCTTTAAAACTTGCCTATTTTACTTTAAAAAATAACAATCAATTACAATACTCACTATAATGATTTATTTGTGTTTACAAACATAAAAATAATAAAAAAATAAAAATTGGGAAATTTTTACAGAATTAAAATTTTCAAAGCAAGCTGTGACACATGTGTACTTTACGGTACTTCACTGCAATTTTCTTTTACTCATTTTTAGCCTAATTTCCCGTAAAAGAAAAAATAAATAAAGTATAAAAGAAGGCTTAATGTATCAAAGAAATATAGTTAAAAGTTTATTTAAAATTTATAGTTAAGTGAAAAAATAGAATAAAGATTTGAAAGTAAGGTTTTGAGGTGGAGAAAATGTGTCTGTCGGTCTGTCTGTTCCCTTGTCATTTTTAAGAGAAGTGTCAGATTCGAAACATTTTTTTTTGCATTCGAAAGATCTCGGCGAGGACATCTCATTTCCATATTTTACTTTTTGATTGAAGAATTTTTGTTCATTGTTGAACAGTTAAAAAAAAAAAATTAACGTAGAGACCACGAGGAAATTTCAATCCTTTAAAATTCCCCATCTAAAACAGGGATTTGCTTGGCACTAGTTTTATCGGAAAGATGTTAGGATGTGGAACATGAACAGATTAACCAGAACTAAATGAACAGATTTTCCTATGAAATTTTTTGATCCGGATTTTTAAGGATATTTCTGTATAAATAAATGAAAGAAAGAATAAATGAAAAAATAAATGAGTGAGTGAATATGTATTAACTGTTGAAAAATATACATTTGAAGTAATTAAGAACTACAGCTAAATGAGAAAGAGAGAGATAGCTAGATTATAAATTTGAAGTTGATATATGTGGGAAAGTAGGCTCATATAGTTCTAGATGGAATTTCTTGTTTTATTTCTTAAAAAGTAACAAATATGCAGCAGACGAGAAACGCAATAAGTGGGCAAATCAAACTTCCCTGTTCACAAAACTTCAAAGGCTCTAAAAATTATGATGCTAGTAACATCTTATGGAAATGTTGTGAAAACAAAATATTATGGACATTGGACAGGCATGGACTAAAACGTTGACAAGTAAGTTGCTGGACAAGTTGCAATAATACACAAAAAACTTGTGTATTAGCAGAGTTATCTTGTCCTTCATGATGAAAGTGCTATTTTTTATACATAGATTTTGAATTTAATGACACTAGTTTCTGTTTAAGCAACAGAACACTAAAATAGAGTAAATACAAAGCTGTATGTATAATTCAGAAGGAAAAAAATGTTTAAATATTTAATAATAATAATATAAAAAATGGTTAAATATTTAATGTAAAGTTTTCAATCTTTAGAAGAGAGGAAAAAATTTTGGAATGACAAAGAAATGCTCTCAGTTTTGTCAATCATAAAAACTAAGATGACTAAAGTTATCAGAATAAAGCAATTAGATGCATTAAATTACATATCAACAATACATTATCAGTGCTTCCACAGGCCTCTAAGCATTTGTATTAGATTTTGGGGCAGATAAAATATCGTTTTGTATCAGTTTGGAGCAGAAAAAAGGGGCTTATTTATCAGTTTGAAGCAAAAGAAATTAACTTTTGTATCAGTCTAGGAGTGACAAATACCAACTTTGTACCATTTTTAGAGGGTTTTTCCCCTTTTTTCCTAAATATTAAATGGCTGTTTTAAAACAATGTGTTTTTTGAGGCAAAGGCTAGGAGCAGTTTCAAGTCCTCAAAACGATAGAAAATGTGATTATATCTTCAAAGACAGTATAAATCCTTTAACAACTGGGTTAGATAAGTATTTTTTGTGTTCCTTAAGAAATTATTCTTAAAATATTCAAAAATTAGGACACTAAATTTATAGCTATTGCAAATGAGTTTTTCAAAAACTTTTCTCTAAAAAGGGATTATTAAAGCCCCTTCTACTAGTTACAAAATGCTAGCTGTGGAAAAAGACTTAAAATTTTTCTCTTCCTTTTTGTTTAAATCATGCATGTAACAAGTCAAGTTTTTCCTTTTTTCCAATAGCGGAAACTTTTCTTTCAAGAAAAGAAGCAAAAACAAAAATTAGCATAAAAAGTTTAATTATTTTAAACTATTTATCATTAATTTAAATTCGTTTTTAAATGGTATTTATTTCTTATTTTCCAGAGTATAATTTCAAGGTTCAACAATCGTAATTAAAGTAACAATAAAATTGATTGAATTGAATATTAATTCTATATTTCATCAAAAAAATTTTCAAAGTCTATCCAACTTGTGACCAATAGTAGTATTTATTATTTTTCCGATTATGGAATATTCTTTTAAATTTTAGTCCTAAATACTCACTTAGATGTCTTGGAAGCAATAACACCAAAAGTAAATTGCCGACTTTCATGATTTTGCAATAAGAAAATTTAAAAAATATTTTACAGGTCTGTAATAGAAAGGCAAAATTTCTTTCTTATTACATGTTAATAATTTAATGTCTAATAATTTATATAATTTTTTTTCAACATCTTATTTTTACATCTTTCAAATTGTGTAATAGTTACAATTAAATTTTAGAAGCTCTAAGATTACAGGAAATAGTTTCCGAAAGAAACTAAATTGAATTAAAAGAAAAAGTGAGACATGATAATTTCATAACTTACAAATCTAATTTAAAAAAATTGAAACTTTAAGAAGCAGGTATACTTTTATGAGGTCATTCATCCTCACCAACTATTTTCAAATAAGTGTTTAACATTCTTACTAATGATCTTCAGTTCATTAAGATATAAGTTTTTCTTCCCTTTTCAAAAGGATTATTGCTGTCATGAAGCAAAATCTAGTGCAAATATAGAAACTTTTGTTAAATGACTTTTCTAACTTGACCGTATTTTTCTACTTATTTCTTCCTTTATACTTTATGTTTTCTAATTGCTTGTGGCTATATGTTTGTATTATAGAACTGAAAGTGAAGAGAAAAGAAAAAAAAGCTGCAATTCAATGTTTATTTTATAGCATTTAAAAGCCCATACTTCCTGTGACATATATATGTTTCCAATCTAAGCTTTAAATTAAAATGAAAATAAAAATAAATTTCATTTATTGACTCTGAAAATAAACAAAATAAATGGTTGAAATGAAAAAGATCCAATTTTAGTGGTGGATGCAAAAGATTGCAGAATCGGCGGTGAAGTTCTGGAAAAAAAGGTGGGTGACCCCGACATATACGAACATAAAAAATTAGGGGTACACTTATGTTAAAATTCAAAACAAGTGTGTGTGTGTGGGGTGGGGGCTTGTATTAAAATAAAAAGTTGGTCCTCTCTCGACTACATTACTGTGCAGAATGTATGCGTTCCTTCGCTTGCACATAGAAAGAAGGCTTAAGGAATCTTAAACAATTGTTGTATGATGAAGCAGCAATTTTTAAAACATCCGTCATTGTTTTTTACATTGATTATTACTTTCTAAATATTATAAAATACAAAGGAAAACCATTTTTTCCCACATTTTATGAAATGGCAAGCTTAAAAAAAACATTTACTTCATAAAATATTTTTTAATAAAAAGTGGTAATAGATATGGTCTTTTCTCCAGAATATTAATAAATATTAGAAATAATCTTAACTTTTCTGCTACAAGCCATTCATTCTGCTGAATTTTCTCATTCATGTTTGATGCTCTTAGCAGAGGGTAAAGCTAAAAGCTAATATTTATTGATAAACTACTTCAAAGGCCAAAAAGTTGTGGATTAGGAGGTAAATGTAATAAGTGATGTTTATTTTGAAATGAAAAAAAAAAAGACTAAAATTTATTCTATTTCCCGCCCTAAAAGTCACGATATAGCGCAACTTTGCTGAATAAATGCAATTTGAAGCTGCTACCTGCCAACCTCTTCAAATGAAAAAAAAAAGATTTATGATAAAAACAAGAGAACGGAAGATTTTTAAAAAAAGAAACAGAACACTTTGTCAAAAAAATCATAACCAAAAATGCCACATTTTGCAGGTCCATCTAATGTTTTGAAGCATCTGCGAGTTCATTAACAAGTGCAGAGTACTTGGTTTGTCCGCAAGCAGTTTTTTCCGCAAATAGTAAAGTCTGGAAACATCTTTTTAAACAACAACATGATATGGTCTGTAACTTTTATAGGTGTTATGCTCAACTAAAAAGTTCGTGAACATGCCATGACTCTGCTTTGATTAACCCCTTAAAGAATGAGTTTTTCAGAAAAACTGGTAAAAAATGATAGAGTTTTCTTTTGACAGAAAAGGAATGTATATGTATAGTATAAACTGCTTTTGACAATTCAATTGTACGGGGTGACTAGAGAGCGGGGGGTGGGGTAAAAGTTACATAAAAATTATTATACAAACAAAGTGCAAACAAATCTGAGAGGGACATTAGAAATAAAACAACGGGAGATACAAGATGCACATGCCCGCGTGAGAGACGGGCATGTGCAAATTGGCCGGTATCTTTCGGGGTGTCAAACACGGCAAATGCGCTAAGTGGTTAACAGGATTTGAGAACTTGTCAGACAGCAAAATATGAAGAAATGTCTGCTAGAAAAACAAACAGCAATCATGGAGTGGAAAGTTTAGCCAGCCTCTGTCCATGCAAATGATTCAGCTTTCTGTTTCCTTAATTTTATTAATGCAACGTGTGTACATACAAAAGTCAAGGAGCGAAACCCACCTATTGCTTTCGAATCAGCTGATCCAGACACCCACATGGGATTTCATCATTTGGAAGTACAGAAACAAGAATATGTGGTATGCAGAGTGATTTCATAACATACTCTAATATTGTGTTAGAGATTAAGTTTGAGCTTCATTCATGACTTTTTGTATAATTTCTCAATTTTTTTATTATTTTTTGAATGAAAAGAAAATAAAAAAATATATTTTATAAAACAACGGAATGTTTCATCTTCCGGCCGGAAGAAAGGCCAAAAACCTGGAAGAGTTGGCAGGTATGTAGCAGACAAATTGTTTTGCTGCAGCCATGAAAGCTTTGCATTATGCTAGCTCAAATACATAAATGACAAAAAATTACAACTATAAATTAATGCTCATTTTACATTTTCTCTAACAATTAGCAGATGACATTAATACCAAAATATTATACACACAATAACTAAAATAGATGAAATATTATAGAGGTGAAAAACTCGTACCAAGCAGCACTCTTTTCATTTTCAGTTGCTTTCTTCTGAAGGACAGATAAGGCCTCATGAACAAGATCTTTTCCTTCAGAACTTTTTTCCCTTGAAGAAGTGTTTGGACGATTCAAAATCATTGGTTTCACCGGAAGGGCTGGTTTTGGTGGAACTACTGGTTTCACAATCCGCACTGGTACAGTCTTCAGATTACTTTTTTCACATGAATTAATTACTGATAAAGTTGCAGATTTATCAATATTATTATTCACCGAATCATTAGAGTTAATGTCCTCACTGTGTTCTGGTTTTGTAAAGAAAATAGATTCATCAGTAGATGAGGTTTCCTAAGAAAGAGTATTCAAATAAAAAATACTTTAGTTGTCAAATAAACTTAAAATATATCTATATTCTAACAACTTGTAAACTAGATTAAAAATAAGAATTTTCACTGTCATGTTAGATGAATGAACAAAATTTTTGGACTAAGGAAAGTCATATAAATGCTGAAATACAGAAATTAAAAATTAGAAAAATTAACCCAAGAAAAATATTTCTATCACTGGTACATTAAAGTCATACTCTATATATACATAAAGTAAAAAAAAAAATCGACAGAGCTTAGGATCGAACCAATGACATTGGGAGTTCTGTTCTACCCTCCAAACTATGCAGGTTTTGACCCAGGGTTTGAAATTAGGATGTAAAAGTTGGGTGTACCTTGCACTATTGGCACCTTGCTCTCTCGCTTTAATTGCCAAAAATAATCTGCTAGGTGTAATTTTAAAATAATTCAAAAGGGTGGCTACAGAATCTCTGAAGCAAAATGCCCCAAACTTTTCCCTGATTTCAGAATTTCCCCCGATTGAATATTTTGTATATTATATATATACAAAAGATAAAAAGCAAACCTAATCAAAACACAAATGAATGCTACATTAAAATAGTGGATAACAAAATTTACAGTGGTTAAAATTTTCCAAAATTTAATTTTGTTATTTTGGGGTCATTCCATGCCAAATCAACCAATATTTTTCAATTTTCAACCTGACCTCTTTAGATTTCAATGAAATTTTCAGGAATCATTCTCTCTGATGATAGGAATAAGAATATATCTTTATAAATTTTTTATATTAATTCGTTTTCATGAAATTAATTTTTCAAATTTTGAAAAATTGTCCTTTTTTAGCTTACATTAACATTTTAAATCTTCAATTTCTCAAGTTAAGAGAATTATAAGAGATAGAGATGTTTCTAACCCCTCATTTTAAAGATAATTTAATAAGGTTTAATTTGATATGCATTATGATTATAGTTAATAAAAATAAATTTTATTTTTTAAAATTTAAAAATTTAAATTTTTTTTAAGATGGTGTTTTTTAAAAATTTTGAAAAAAATATATGTTTTTTGTAATAATATAATCTTAAAAATCTGAAATTTTTAGAGTGGGATCTCAATGGGATCAGGAGTTATGATTAAAAAACTGGTATGCATAGTCTAAAATGCTAAATATTTTTGCATTGCTGCCTTCAACTTTTCTAAGTAATAATAAAAACATTGACACTGTAGGTGAATCAATTTACATTAGGATCTATTTTAGAAAATGAATTAGTATACTCCAAACAAATTGATGGTAGTATGAATCATTGTGCATAAATAATCAAATCAATTGCACCTGCTAATGACAGATGTTCTGACGTAAACAATTTCAACTTCTCTGATTCATATACTCTTGCAAACATGTGACTCATGCCCTCCCTGATTAAACTTTTGTTTAATTTCCTTTGATATTTCAGTGAATGAACAGCTAGTTTTTAGCAGTGATAAATATATGATTTTTATAAGTTAAATATTTTAAGTGGAAGCAATATTAATATTTTATATTTCTGTAGAAATACATTTAATTATTTCTGACATTTTTGGTTTGAATAATGAGGTTCTCTGCAGTCTAAAAAATACAGTCAATTCTGTTTAGCCTTTTATGCCTATTATTATGCAAGATAAAATGTGTTGTTTCAGAAAATTTAATTTTTTGTTTGGATTTTGATTTTTTTACTATTGACTTTATGAAAATATGGCTGAACCCAGTACATCAAAACCCTTTTCAGTATATTGCTGTAATCCATTTAAGAAACCTGGTCATGATTATTACAAGAAAAACTTGAGATCTGTAAATGAAAATATTTTGAGACATAATACAAATTTACATAAATTTGACAAGATATGTGATGGGTGTAGTAAAGCTATTCTAAAACTTCCAGTAAGTGTAACAGAGGAAGAAGACTTGCATTCAGATAGCCCACAATCACAAGACAATGTGAATATTCTTGAACTACCAGCTCAAAATCCATTGTCATCTCCACAGAAATTAGAAGCATTTGAAGCATTAAACAAAAGCTTGACAGCTATTGAAGAAACGCCTATAAAAGCAAAACATTTGATTGAAAAAAAATACCCAGAAGCAAAAATTAGAAAAGTGACAGAAGCTCTTAGAACAAAAGTATTAAATTTAAATCCAAGTACTGGTGACTCCAACTCTGACACAGCAAAAAATTATGACAGTGAAATTATTAATCAGTTGAAAGAAAAGTTTAAAACAACTTCAGAAAAAAATATTCAAATGCGAATTCTAACTACACTTCCGAAAAGTTGGACTCTAAAAAAAATTGAAACTGAATTTGGAGTATGTAACTTTACTGCTAGAAAGGCAAAAAAACTATTAAAGGAAAAAGGTATAATGTCATCTCCTGACCCCAAACCTGGAAGAACTTTAGATTGTACAACGATAACCCTAGTTAAAGATTTCTATGAAAATGATGAGGTTAGTCGTCAAATGCCTGGTAAAAAAGACTTTGTTTCAATAAAAAAAGATGGTAAACGTGTACATGTTCAAAAGTATTTAATTTTAAGTACACTAAGAGAATTATATGAACTTCTTAAGGAGCATTACCCTGATAAAAAAATTGGAATTTCTAAATTTTGTGAGCTTCGCCCCAGACATTGTGTTCTTCCTGGGAACAGTGGAACACATTCTGTGTGTGTGTGTACAACACATCAAAATGCCAAATTAATGATGGCTCAGTGTAAAATACTCGAGTTAACAAATAGTGAGTACACAATTAAAACATATAAAGATGTAACAAGACACATTATCTGCAAAACACCAACACATAAATGTTACTTTGCAAATTGTGATAATTGCCCAGGAAGTGATAGTTTGAAAGCTCGGTTTGAAGAAGCTTTTGAACTCAATAGCATTGAAAATGTAAGTTTCAAACAATGGATGCAAATTGAAAACAAATGTGTTCTAGAAACTATTACAAAATCAACAGAAGAGTTTTTGGATTATTTTTTTCAGAGTTTGCCAAAACTTTTAAAACACTCTTATTGCCACTCAACAATCTTCTTATTTGCAGCACCTCAAAGAAAACTTACCTCAAAACCAATGCATCATACTTTGTGATTTTTCAGAAAATTATGCATTTATACTTCAAGATTCTGCACAAGGCTTTCATTGGAACAATGCTCAAGCGACAATACATCCATTTGTTATATACTATGTTGATAAGGATACTAAAAAGTTATTGCACCTGAGCTTAGTTATTATTTCTGATTGTATGATGCATGATACCATTGCTGTTCACTTATTTCAACGCCATATGATTCATTTTCTTAAACAGAATTTGCCCCATAAACCCGAAAAACTTCATTACTTCTCAGATGGAGCAGCATCGCAATACAAAAATAAATCAAACATTCTCAATCTCTGCCATCATGAGAAAGATTTTGACATCAAGGCAGACTGGAATTTTTTCGCATCATCACATGGAAAAAATGCATGTGATGGTGTTGGAGGTACTGTCAAAAGATTAGCAGCATTGGCCAGCTTGCGTATGGTCTACAATGATCAAATTATGACCCCTCGCCAACTTTATAACTGGGCTAAAGACAACGTTGTCAACATGAGTTTTTTGTACTCCACTACAGATGAATATGAGGCAGAAGATAGAATCTTGAAAAGTAGATTGGAAACAGCAAGAACAATAAAGGGTACACGACAATTTCACAGTTACAGTCCTGCGAGTGAAACAAAAATTTTATTGAAAAGCTATTCATTTTTAGTGGAGTCAAGTGTAGAAGTAATTTCAGTTTGTGATACTTATGATGATCTGGACATAACTGAAATTGTTGGCGTTGTTACATGCCAATATTTAGATAAGTGGTGGTTAGCTTGTGTATTAGGAAATGAAGGAGATAATGTAAAACTTAGTTTTTTGGAACCACATGGTCCTTCTCCATCTTTCAAATACCCCCAATTTACTGACATACTAATGGTGCATAAAAGTGACATTTTAGCAAAAGTTGATCCTACAACTGCTACAGGAAGAGTTTATCGACTTACAGACTCTGAAACCAAAAAGGCAAACAATAAATTATTTATTAATTTAAAGAACAAAGGGAACTGAACTGTCATAACTATTAGTGCTATTAAAAAAGTATTCATTTAATCAGGTAAAACACTTTTACACTGTTATACCTTTTCTTTCATGCTTCACTTTGTATTAATATAGTGTATATGTTGAATATAAGATAAAAATTAAAAATTTTTTGTCTTAATACCTTGTAAGTGCAATCAATTTTTTACTTATAATATAGAAGTATGTAGCATTTAAGGCAAAATATATCATAGTTTTTTAATTTTAACTCCTGATCCCATTGAGATCCCACTCTAAAAATTTCAGATTTTTAAGATTATATTATTGCAAAAAACATATATTTTTTTCAAAATTTTTTAAAAACACCATCTTAAAAATGTTTTAAATTTTAAATTTAAAAATATAAATTTCTATTTACCAAATATAATAATGTTGCATATCAAATTAAACCTTATTAAATTATCTTTAAAATGAGGGGTCAGAAACATCTTTATCTCTTATAGAACTTGAGAAACTGAAGATTTAATATGTTAATGTAAGAAAAAAGGGCAATTTTTCAAAATTTGAAAAATTAATTTCATGAAAACGAATTGATATAAAAAATTTATAAAGAGATATTCTTATTCCTATCATCAGAGAGAATGATCCCTGAAATTTTCATTGAAATCTGAAGTGGTCAGGTTGAGTGACTGGTTGATTTGGCATGGAATGACCCTTTGAAGAAGAAAGAAGCATTGTTACAGCAGTGAAAACATTTTGCAACAAAAAATAAATATCAAATTAGTTTTATAATAGTTTTAGGGAAAGACAAAATGCATGTTTTAATCACTTGGTTACTTGTTAGCAATTTAATTTTCAACAAGCAAAACATTTCTCTTAATTTCGCTCCTATTTAATTGAATTTTATGTCATACAACATAAATAATTAGTAAATATTTGACAGGTGAAAGGGTAATTGCTTCAAAAAAGAATGTGAACATGCATAACTTTCAAACTTTTTTTGAAATACTTGAATTTTATCAAGAAAATTATCCATTTTTTAAAGATAAAAACAGCATTTAATTTTATTAGGAAATACCAAGCTCCAGAAAAAACTTTTCATCAAAGATTAAACATTTTAAGATTAATGGTAGTATGACAAAAAATTGAGCTGCGCACATGAAATAAGTATATCTCTTAATCTACAACATAAGAATTTATTCCAAGATTTAACATGCGTACTGAATAAGAAATGAAAGAAATGTTTAAAATTAATTTATTTATTTGTGATGTATTACTGATATTTAACTTGTTCTCCCCGTGCAGAATCAATTTATATGATGATTGAATGTGTGTAACAGAAAAAACATTTATCACCTCGTTCAAGCCAAAACTTGGGCATAGTAGGGATTTTTTTTTTTGTATTCTGACTTTTTCAAATTTCAACATATTATTTAACAGTTTCATTCCTTATTTCAAGTATTTTAATATTATCTGAAGAGTTACACATGCATTAAAAAATTCAAACGAAAAATAAAACTTTAGCTATTATCTTTGACTTTTGGAAGTTCACCCTTGCGATCATGATTCACAAAATTTGGATTAAAAAATTCACGTTAAAGTTTCAATGAAAATAAAAATAAATATTATTTGTTTACCTTTAACGAAGCATAAGAAACATCGAAAATTTGAGAAGTCCAGTTAACAGCGTGGATGCAAAAAGATCGTATTTTTTTATATGTGGACAACAGATTTATGAAAATCGCAACTAAAAGAACTTTTTGAGTAAAATGGTTTTAGAATTGAATTTTAGTAAGGGAACGTTAATATTAATGATTACAGATAAGATCGTTGGAGCTTCAAGGATAAATCAAAAACAAAGAAAAAATTCTCCAACTTTTGGAAATTTTTGCAAGTTTCCTTGCTTTTCCCCCGATTTTTTCAGAGCATTAGAATCCCGACATTTCCCTGATTTCCCGGTTCTGTCACCACCAACTTATTTAAGCAGAGATATCAACTGATAACTGTTAAGACTATTATGTAATTGTTAAAAGTGTCAGTCCTAAAATATCACAACCTTAAAAATGAGAAAATTATTGATATGAAAAAAAAAAATAATCTAAAATCAATTTCCATTAGTAACTTTTATAAGTAAAAACTCACAGTACAACAATGTGAAGGTTAACAAGCTCTATAATCGTGACAACTAGTAGCTTTAAAGCTCAAAAAACAACCAAAGATTAGACGGGATATATATATAAATATATCATTTTATTAAGTTAGATGAAAAGAAAAAGGGAGAGGATGACAAATAGGTAAAAAATTATGGTTGTCAAAAAAAAAAAAAAAAGTTAGGCGCCAAAAATGACGACTGAATAGGAGATTGCGGTCATCAAATGGAGAATTTTAGGTGCAAAATACGACTAATGACCGCCAATTTCGAACTCTGTTTTGACCACAGGTAGTGATTTCTACCTTTCTCCTCCTCAGTGCAACCAGTCGACGGCCAAATCTTCACAAAAGATAGATGGTTAAATTCCAGGGTCAGGCAATTTTTTACTCTTCTTTGTCAGTTCAAATTAATAATTTTATTTTGCTATATATAGGGGCTAACATTCAAATTTTTTATGAGGAAGGGAGACTCTCCTCCAGGCTTATGTGTGGAGGGGAGCTAAATTTTTAGGAGGGGGAAAAAACAGCAAGATTTCAAATTTTCATGCATTCTCATTCTAAAATTTCGCCATTTGGTACCTTGCCTATGTTTGCCACAACTCTATTCAAGTTCTCAACTCTTGCTCACTTTTATTCCACTAAAAATTACTTAAAAATTCCAAAATTTAATAAATATCTTTAAATCTTCATGCATCTATTAAAAGTTTTCTGTGGGTAGGATAGACTTACCCGACTTTTTTAAGGAGGAGATCTAAGAATTTTCAGTGAGAATCCTGCCCTGAATTCGAGTCCTTATATATATGTATGTATATACAGGGACTGAAATTCAGGGAGGGATTACAGGGTTCCTGCCCGAATTTCTCAGATCCCCTCCTTGAAAATAGACCGGGCGTGAATCTCGGGCCCACAGAATATTTGAAAATTTGCAGTGAAAATGTGAAAATTCATTTTTTCAATTATAGGTACAGTTAGTTACCAATATTATAAAAAAAAAATTATTTCCTTTCCAAAAGATCGCAATCCCCTCCATATATAAAGCTTGGAGGGGAGACTTCCCTCCACTTGAAAATTGGAATTTTAGTCCCTGATATATATACATACAGATAGATGCACGTACAATTTATATGAATTTTATAGAAAGCATTGAAAATATGTTAAAAGAAAAAGAAATCTATATATATTTAAACATAGCACATAGAATACAATAAATTGTATTAAAAAATAAGAATATTTGAAACAAATTACATACTGGATTTAGATTAGATTCAGTATCACTTTTCTTTTGAGATTCAGAGACCACTCTGCTGCTTGAATTATAAGCACTGTTAAATGGACGGGGCGAAAAGTTGCACATATTGGTTGTTGGTTTCACAATAGACATGGGTGGATTACTTTTATTACTAGAAGAACTATCGACATGGGCAGACCAGGATTCATCTTCAGTTGAGGATGACAAAGAATCTTCACACTGCTTTCCTTTTAGAGTGAATTTAGTGTTGTAAGGAAGAGTCTGGTACTTAGGATCATTTTTTGTCAAACAAAATTCTCCCAGATCACCCTTATGAGATCCATGTAATTTGGCTGCCATATCATCTTGAGTATGCTCTGGATCAGAAACTTCACGGATCATTGGTTCTACAGTTACTATTTGTGCAGCATGGTACAGATTGTTGTTGATAGAATTAACAGATGTACGTGACAGCGATGCATTGTGAATCTGAGAAGCAAGCTGTTCATTCAAAAGGCGCTTTCGATGAAGGCGTTGAGTAAGCTCATTAATTTTAGTGTCTAATACAGCTATGTCTTGCTGCCTTAATGCAATATTTTCTCTCTGCTGGCAAATGTAGTTGTTTTGCTGTTCGGACAATTTTGTTCTGTACTAAAAAAGTAAAAGAAAAATCAATGATTAATATACTAAAGCAAGAGGGGAGAGAAAATATTGAAAAACAATTTTTGGGACCTTCTTTTAGTCACCTTAGGCAGAAAATTTAAATTCAATAGAAATCTGCTCAAGAGAAAGTACAGTAAAACCCCGAAAATCCGAACTAATTGGGGCTGTAGCCTGTTCAGATTTCAATTTTTTCGGATTAGCCGAAAACTACACCTGTCACACAAGATGATCTACTTCATCTTGCTCACCAAGTACCAGGTTGTGAGGATGCTGGAGAAGGTTGTTTAGAGGAGTGGGCAAGAGCTGATGTCAATGAAGAATGCAGCAAACACGAAATAGTAAGTCTGGTCCTAAGTCAACATGACGATAATAGTGCTAGTGACACCGAGGAAGAAGAAACTCCGACCGTCAATGTGACTTATACTGTGATGCTGCCTCTGCTCTTGACATCGCATTACACTTCATAGAACAACATGCAGCAGCCACGCTAAATGATGTCATGTTTATGCGACGCTGGCGCGCAATTGCCTCCGCTGGAAGGTTTTCGTCATTTCGACAATTGAAGTTAACTGCCTTCAAGTAAAATTGATATTTTGTGAGTTTGTTTTGTTATAGTAATTGTTTTATAAATTTAATAAGTAATAGTTTTTAATTGTTTTGTTGTAACAAAATAAATAAGTTTCTCATTTTTTACAAAAAGTTTTTTAAATTTAAATTTGTTGAAAAAACCCTTTCGGATTTTGCGGGATTTCGGATTTGCGGGGTTTTACTGTAGATTTAAACAGTGTCGCCAAACGTATGATGCCACTGAGTAATTGTACTCCTTTCAAATTCTAAGGCAAGCTCACTCCCCCCCCCCCTTGCCCATTTATCTTAAATAGATGTTCCCCAAAATTTCTATATCTTTGAATTTACGTTTGCATGATTATTTTGGGATTTAAGACCCAACAGTTTCTTTTGAACAGCAAAGGCTTCTAGCAAGAAACTTTCCTTCTCATATCAACGATCATATTGTTCTCTGAATCTCTGAGGACAAAACAGCCCAAGAGAAAAACTAGGGAAATGTTCAAAAAATTTCAATGTTTTTTTACAATACCCCCCCTCCCCCCCCGAAATTTTGCTGTGAAATGTTATGAACGGGACAATGAATACTCTGGAATGACCCTAAATTAAACAAATCGAACACTTCCGAAGTACTCAAGAATTTGTTATGAAGAAGAAATCAAAACTTTGGAGGATTAAACAGATATGAAAAAAAAAAAAAAAAAACCAACTTAAAGCATATGAAATTTACCATTAATTCTCTCCTTAAATTTTCAAGCTCTGAAGAAGCAGAGGACATAATATAATTTTTCCTGTTGTTATTGTTCTTAATCTCATCCAGTTGTCTTGTAAGCTCTTCCACTTTACTAACAGCAAGATTAAGTTCCTTTTCTTTTTCACTAAATAATGCTCTTATGGAATCCAGCTCAGCCCCTTGGAGAAAGATTTTAATTTTAACACAAAAATCAGTAAATATTATCATTGCAAATCGAAAACCATCTAAGTATTAAAACTTTTAAATAAAAACATCAAATAGAAACAATTTTAATTTAATATGGATCTCTTGAGATTCAGTTCTCAACTGTATTCTTGATCTGTTATTAAATGCTGAGAGAGAACCCAAACTAAAATGATGGATGTTACAAACTTCAAATGTATCAAAACTTGCTGTTCTTCATAATGCATGCACAGTAGGCACATGGTCATTAAATTTGTGAATCGAGGTCCTACTTTTAATACTTTGGTTGGAACCCAAATGACCAAAAACCTGCACTTACGTATGTGACATTCATCTGGGATTTTGCCCATTCTTATTAAATATTATTAAAAATCACAAAAACAATATATAAATTTAAATCAAACATTAACAATAAATTTAAAAATGGCCCAGCCCATCTTTCCAAATTTCTAAAATCAGGAGAAAATTTCATTAAATACTTGAAGTACTAAAATAGATGAATTTATTAATTATTTTTAATTTAATGCTTATTTATAAGACTAAACCTATTAAGACTACACAAAATACCAAAAAAAAAAAAAAAAACGCCACACTTCAAAATTCGCAGATTTTTTTTTATTTATCCCCCCCCCCCCTTTCTTCATGCTAGATTTATTTAGAGAGAAAAAGGAGCTGCAGACCTGCATGAAATAAGAATGTTGAAGTGAAATGAAGTTGAATAGGAAATTATAAATGAAATGTTTAAAAAGAAAAAAAAAAGATAACAGTAAAATTAATTTATGAAAAATACTTACAAAAGATGCAATTAATAAGCAAAAGTTCCTCTTTGCAATTTTTTAAGCAACATTTATTGCAGATTTTTCAAAATTTCAGAAAATTCATTTTAAAAAAGAGAGAAACATCTTACCTAAATTTCCATTGTTGGTTTTTTGCTGTTCTACTTGGCCTCTTAATGCCCGTAATTGGCGTAATTTTAACTCTTGAGTTTCAACTTTGTCCCGCAAATTTTGTAAACAAGCAGTGTCCAATTGCTGCTCAGCTAAGTTATGATGACGAGCTTCTTGTTGCTTTAAAAATTTTAGCCTTTGTTCTTTCGCAACCAAAAGTTGCTGCTGTGCTTCAATTTGATGTTGCTGACGAGCAGCCATTTGTCGTAATTCTGCAAGCGTCATTTCGGCGTCCTCTGGTAACTGAAATTAAAGGTTAATGTACTTAAATTAAAACATGATTTTTATAATACATCTCATTCTGTCCTACAAGGCAAATTTTACCCATCTGGATAAGTATAAATATCTTTTACACATTAATAGAAAACTAATTTATAAAGGAGGATACAACTTCTTTATTCTCAGACATTCTATGTAAAATCAGGATTTTACTTAATCATCTCTGATTTTGATGACATATGGTACACAGGGAGTATTTATATAGACATAGTAAAATACCAATTAAAAAAACATACATATTAATCCAAAAGATTAACCCACTTTGAAGTTGAAAAGTCGGTCAGAAACACTTTGTAGACTCAATTTTCAAATTGACCTGCAGTATTTTCTAATTGAGTTATATAGGTGAAACAACTTCCATTATAAATGTTTTTCAAGAGCTTTTTCTATGACATGCAACACAATGATTAAAAAAAAAAGAAAAAATTGTTTTGATTAAATTTAAAATAAAATCCTCAAAATGCAGCATTTCAAAAACTTTCAAATAACACATTGTACAGTACTGAAATGGTTTTATTAGTTTCAAAGCCAGAGCATGATTGGTTAATCATAAAATATTTCATTGAATAAAGCTTTAAGCATTGTTATGGTTTTTGTACATAATCACATGCACAACTATTGCCTAATTCAAAATGGCACGCAAGGTCTGGCAGACACCCCCCCCCCCCCCCGATTTGGGAAAACCCAACAACTTGAAAATCTGAAAGCCAATCTCATGTTGTATATAAACATAAGGATGGCACACTATTTACGGGATGATAACTTAAAGCAGAAAGAGGACGCTGTCAGTAAAACATGCAACTCTAGGAATATCCAACTGCAGGGTGGATAACACAAGTGGTCCTCCCCTTTTGATTTCAAAAATTTATGCTCATATCTGTAACTGCCCTCCCCCCACAATTTTTTCTTCTTCCAAAAACAACACTACACTTGGGTAGAAAAAAGATTTTCTTCAACATTTTTGTCTTGAAAAAAAATTTTTTTTTTAAGACAGTAAATGATTTAATGATTAAAAAAAATAAAGGCAGAACTTTCCGAAACAAGTAAGAATTTAATTTATTTTTTGTACAAAATTGAAAATTTGTATTTTGTATGCAATTATGTTAATACAAAAATATATTGTCTAAAGTATGTTCTTACTTTAGACATTGTACTGCACATGCATATATGCAAAATAAAAAGAGTTTAAAAAATATGTACAAGACTGAGCAAAAATGTTCACTGCATGCTCTCATAATTTTATACTTAACATAGCAACCAGCTTAAATTGTTTTCTAAGAAAGATGTGACCAAAGGAAGGGTTTAGAGAAACAGAAAAACAAGCTTGTCCATAATATGTTCCCATTTTTTCCCTAGTTGCAATTTTTGCTTGTTATGCGTTTGCCCTGTTTTAAAATTCTAATGGTTAGTTAAGCATTATAGCTGCATTTTTCGAAAAGGGTTCTACAAATATGCAAGATATACAGCACACTTTAGAATTAAAAAAAAACAAAAAAAAACATGTTTTTCTGCTGTCAAGCAAACTTTGAAATTAGCTGTCACAGTTGCAAATAGCAGAGTGAAAATAGCTTCAAGACAAGGAAGGGGGCAGGAAGTTTAGTGAACTGAAGACATGAATGGAACAAAGCAAAAGATTGAAAAGTTTGGCAATGAGCCAAATATAAGCACGTTTCACTTTCAACCACTTTTTAAACACGGCTTTGAACAGAGGCGTAGCAAGGGTTTTCAGCGGCTGGGGACAACTGAAGATTTTGCGCCCCCTCCCTCTCCGCGCCCTTGTAGGCCTAGGTGCGCACCTGGAAGGGAATTTCAAAAACAGTTATGCTTCCTAAATGATAAATAGCTCTAAAAAGCAGTTATTTTAGCGACCATTCACTTTGAAGAGCAAAATGGGACACTTTGGCTAAGCAAAATTATTTGTTTTTCTTCTTTCTCAAGTGACCTTTCCTGGGTAATCTGGGAGTCCGGTTCTTTTATCTCTGCGGCTCAAAGAAAAAGCCCTTAGCCCCTAGTGAGTCATCATGGGTCCGATCCCTAGAAAACACCCCAACTCCAAATCAAAAGTTGTTTCTCTGCCTTATCCCATGCACTCCTGTGCTACGGTCATTTCCGATATGATTTGCGATGCTCCCACTCCTTCGTCGAACCTATTCACAACCTCTTCAGTTCAAATAACCTTCTTTTCGCATTTAAAAATAAAATAAATTAACATTAATTTGGAGCCCTCTTGACGCTGCGCCCAGGGACAGCTGTTCCTCCTTGCCCCCCTTAGCTACGCCTCTGGCTTTGAAGCAATAGTTTTAATACCTAACGATTGATGCGAATAGTTGGTAAACAATTTTGGAAAAAAAACCCCGCACATTTATGATTACTATAAGAGAACGTATTTAATATTTAATTCGTGATTTTAGATAATAAAGTTGGTTAGAAGGCTTTAGTACAATCGGCAAACAGAATTCATTCCAGACTTTAAAAGGGAGAGATCAACAATTCGGTTCTTAGATTGACGATGGTAAAGCGAGTAGACTTACGAATTTGAACCCCCCCCCTCCCCCTCCCAAAAGAAAAAAGTTTAATCTTTTACTTTTTTGCAACTCATTCATTACAAAGCAGCCATTTTCGCTTGAACATGCATGCAAAACGCGTGGTTCATAGTACCGCGGATATTAGAGGGAAATATTTTGAAGATAATAAAAATTAAATAACATTTTTCATAATTCTATTCTAGAAAAATAAGATTAAGACTTCCTTTTTCATATTTCTTGAAGCAAACATTCAAGATCTTTAAATGAATTTTAATTGAGGAGCGCAACTATTAGAAAAATTCGCATATCCGGAATTGTTGCGTGGAGAAAATAAAATATAATAATAAAAACCCAAACAAATAAATAAAAACAATAATAAAAAAACCCAAACAAATAAATAAAAGCTAATAATAAAAAGCACGGAAGTTTATTCTGTACTTCAGAGCACGACTAACGTAAGTCACAGTATCACTCTAAAAACTGAAAAGAACGATTTCGTTGCTTAGTAACAAAGCTGTTACAATAATGAGGCTGCAAAAACATCAGTTTTCATCCACAAACAAAAAATTTATGCTTTCTCTCTTGTTGTGGCATTTTCGTATAATTGAACAATAACTGAAAATTGCCCTTTTCGCACCTACGTTAGTCTGGTTCTAAGGAACAAAGTAACCAGATATAATTTTTCAGAAAAAAACTCAAAAAGGGGCACAAAAAAAAGTGAGATTTGGTTTTGGGGAGCAAGGAGGTGAGACTGCCTCTTTTAAAAAGTAAGCACGACAGGGCGCTCCGCTCTTGAACGGATTGTTCCTACCTGACCCTCCACCCCCACCCCCAATGACGGACTTGCCGATGGAAGGATTTAGGACTAAGGGTCGGGGAAGGGGCTCTTTTAAAAATATAGAATAGTATTTATTATTACTACTATTTTTTAAAGTTATCCTAAAATGATAACAATGTTTTGTGCTATAAAAGTGTAATTTTAATCTTGTAATATCGTGGGAAAGCGGAAGCTTTAAACACTCATCTTGCGAACACGTGCTCGCCACTTTGAATCACACACCGATGCCTCATCCAATGTGTTCCTGCTTTTAGAAAGAAAAGAAAAGTGAGAATTGAAGAGACCGAATGGATCAAGCGATCCATTCGGTCTCTTCAATTCATACTCTTCTTTTCTTTCCTTTTCTTTTTTAAAATACGAATTCTACAATGATTAAGTATTATGAATAAAAGATAGCAGTACTTCGAGAAAATTCCTCTTGACCATCATTTTCGTCAAATGAAGACAAGAGCATTCAACAAAAGAAAATTTTCGGCCAAAAACGAAAAAACCTTCCTTTTTGAGAACGTGAATTTGTGTAGCCTTGAGAAAACTTTCTAGCTATGACTTGGTTATTCTGCTGTAAATTCGCAAACTTTGGGCGAACTACGGTCAGAGGAATTTCCCTTAAATACCAAATATAATAAATATTTGACCTATTCTTGTAGAAAATGCGGAAATATATTAATATGAACAGGGTGTACTCTAAGTCACCCTCAAATCTTCATTTTAAACTTAAGTGAGGAAGAACTAGTAATAAATAGCTACCGGCCCGACGGCTTCCGTACCGAGAACTCGGGAACTGCTGAATACAAGCTACGGCGCGGATGTTACCGATTGGTATAGCACTTCCTCTGTTCATGTCTTAGTGGACTAGTGGTTCGTATCTCATATACATTATCATTAATCTACAAAATGCAATAGATTTCTTTTGTGTACTCAATTTTAAAACATAACAATAAATTCGACCAAAAATACTTGTATATGAGTCATGGTGTCCTTTCTATCTCAATGAAATCTTCTCACAAGGAGCAGTCCATAAATGATGTCACGCTTTTTTCCCATATATTTGACCCCCTCCCTCCTTTGTCACAATGTGT
This sequence comes from Octonoba sinensis, assembly GCA_038502835.1. NCBI lineage: Eukaryota > Metazoa > Arthropoda > Arachnida > Araneae > Uloboridae > Octonoba > Octonoba sinensis. The sequence goes on along the minus strand of CM076601.1, from coordinate 125,401,908 downwards.
CACACTTCAGCGGCCCCCCTCCTCCCCCCTTTGTCACATGTCACGCTATGTTGCAAAATGCATGATGTCACACTTCTTGTTACCCCTCCCCTTGTCACAATTTCACGAACACCCCCCCTCGAAGCGTGACATCATTTATGAATGATCATTAACTATATGTTCCAAAGTTCAAATATCTTTTCAAAAGTGAACAATATAAAATCTTTTCATAAGGTAAGCACCATACAGTCATTCCACCTCTAAAAAAATGTCGTTTCGAAAGAGCCATAATAATAGTTCAATAAGCATTTTTAACCACTGCATATATATTTTGATATAAATAATATATTCCCATGTTTTCTGTTGAGCCGCATTTAAGTAGCAAGAGCCACAGTTTGCCGATCCTCGCCGTAAGCTATCTTTTGTATTGCTAAACAATCGCAAATCATTAAAATGTCTAGAGCATATGTAATTTAAAAAAATCTTTAAAAGAAATCTATGATCAAAACAATGCAGAAGATATTTAATGAACGATGAAAAATGGTCGAAATGTGCCTGTCGAATAACAGCTGAAGACAATGTAAGGTAACAACCATCTGGACGTACCCGCAAGGAATGCATTTGCCCTAGAATCCTGAAGGTCGAATAACTGAACGATCGCTGAACTTACTAGAAAGAAAGGAAGCGCTACGGAAAGAAAACTTAATTTGGCATCTTCAAAGAACTGCGAAAACTAGTCCGGGAGTAAATGATACAACTGGAATAAGTGTATTGCTAAAGAAGGGTTGCCAGGTTTTCTTCTAAAGACAGCGGAGAAGTGGGAATCTGGGAATACAGCGGGAGAACGAGTTAATTGTGAAAATATTATCATTTTTCTTTTTATGTTATTTGTTGAGAAGTATTTAACATCAACTGCTTAAGAATCGATCTTTGTTTAAAGGGTGGGGGTGGTGACTTCAAAGCAGGATTAAAAGAAAAAAACTACCAGAGATGCAATTATACATTGGGCCAAAAAGTAAATGCATTCTCTAAACAACATCAAAGGGAAAAATAAAACTTTTTGAAGTTGGCAAAAAATTTTGAGTTGATTTATCATTATACTTTATGTTACTTGATGCAGGAATTGTTGCAAATCTATACCGTATACATTAATATTAGCAACCGATTGATGACTAATGATTTCATCTCATGTTTTGCTCCGACTTCAAGTATTATGTTTAAAATTACTATCAATGTTGTTTAAATGATTTCATTTTTAGTGCCTTTTATGATTACACTCATAGTTTATTTTTTCAATTTGAAAGTCTTTTTTTTTTAAAATTATTTTCTTTTATGCTAGATGCACACGGACGATCCATTTACATTTAAGTACTAATTTCCATTTGCCATTTCCCTCGTGTATAAATGACTCGAAGACTAATTTCACCCTGTCCGCAAAATCAGCTGGAATCGGCATTTTTGATTTTTTTCAATTCAATTGGGATGCAAAAACGTTTCAGCAAAAAAAAATGTACCTCATTTGCAAACGCACTATTTTAAATGATATGTACATTTCAATCATTCTTTCTCTCTATCTACTAGTTATCTCTAGCTTATATATATTATATACAGTAGCGTCACTACCAGGGGGGGGGGGGGGGAGTCTGCCCCGTGTTGCACCCAAAATGGATTTGAGAGTTTCTGAAAAATATGTGTGCATCAAATGTGCAATTTTTCGCAATTTATTTTGAATGTGCTTAATTTATTAGGATGCCCACACCATACTTTTTTGCGTGATACATTGATTATCCGTTAAAAATGAAGCATTCTTTCTGATGGGGTCCGAATCTCTGAAGACATGGTTTAAGGCAGATGGATGTCGTTTCCAGCCTCGTAAAAATCGAAGACCCAGAGCTGAATTTAAATGGAGTGTCTAGCTAAATGCCAAGCTAAATGAAAAATTCAAGTTTTTTTTTTTTTTTTTGGGGGGGGGGGGGGTACACCACAAATTTCCACCCAGGGGAATACCCATGCATCACTTGTACATATTTATTTTTCCTTTTAGTCAGAGTTCGTTGAATTAAATCAAGTGATTTTTTTAAAAAAATCATCGATTTAAAGCATTAATTTTTTTTTTGAAAATTGATTTAAATATTTGAAAATATTGCTTTAAACATAAAATACGTTGCATTTACAACCTCTATTTCAAGCAAACCTTCATAGATCCCTTTGTCTATGAGTATGTATTATATATTTCAAAACTTTAGAACTGATTATTTTTTAAAGTTAACAATATTATTCTTAACAGCAAAGCATCATTCATTAAACCATTCATATTGCAATTCACAGTAATCATGACCCACTTAATGGGTTTTTAGTAGTTATAATAGTACTATTTTAGTTCTACTTAATGAATACCACACAAATAATTCAGGATGATAGTATTTAAAATAAAGTTTAGAATTTAGAATACGCATCCTTAAAGATGTTTCCTCCATATTCCAAAATAGCTTAAAGTTTTTTTTACCTTGTGAAATATTATTTCATTTTAGAAATTTTCAATACAGATATCTGATTAAAATAAAAAGTTTCAGTTGTTAGTAATGGACGGAGTGAACGTATGATTTCACAAAATGGGTAAATTAAAAAATATTTCAATTTGTTAAATAAAATAGAAAAAGGAATAAAGTGCCCTCCATGTAAAATTAAGAGCACCCAATTGTGAATTGTTTGATTTTTTTTTTGCTTGAAACAGTAGAAGAATTCAGAATAAATTTGTTTTTTGTCTTCACTTAGGGGCCGTTCATAAATGACGTCACGCTTTTTCCCCATATATTTGACCCCCTTCCCCCTTTTGTCACAATATGTCACACTTCAGCGGACCCCCCTCCCCTCCCCTTGTCACACTTTGTCACAATTTCACGGCCCCCCCCCCCCCTAGAAGCGTGACATCATTTATGAATGATCCCTTAGAGTGCATTATTATTTCTGGTAGGGTTAAATATCATTTGCGTCAGGCAATAGTTTAAAATTTTTTTTCATTTTTTATCATCATATCTACTGCAGTGAAAATAGCTTAAGTCGTGTTTTTGCATAATATTTAACACGTCATGTTTTTATAAGCAAGCGTAACATAATAAATATCCAACCAAAGTCTTTAAGGTGAAAGTCTTTAAAAAAACACGATTTAAAGTAATAAAATCCCATTTAAAAAAAATCACCAACCCCGCGTTTTAGGCCGCAAACTATTAGGAGTCTGTCGCAAAATCAGCCCAACACCTCCCTAACCGAATTTACCTCAGGACGGCCCTTGGGGGGGGGGGGGGGGGGGAAGGAGATGAAATGCTTTTCTTAAAATCTTGCAGTTCATTTTTAGACTATTATTCTCGGAGTTTATTAAATTTAGGTTAAGTTGTTTTTTTTCCATTTCAGTTTTTAACCGTCTTCACAAAGGAAGAAGGTTATACATTCATACTGTATGTATGAAGCGATTTTCATGATTTTTTTTTCAATCGATCGAGGGTGGTTTCCCATAGGTCCCGTACCTTCGTTTGATCATATTCGATAAATAGAACAAAAGTAATGGGCAGAAATGTAGTATGTTTTCTGTTTTTTCATCCATAACTTTTGACTAATGAACCGATTTTGAAGATTATTTCTTTAATCGATAGAGGGTCGTCTAATTCAAATATTGCAAATTAATTTAACTACATTCGTTTTTCAGAAAAAACGTTACGGGTGAAAAATAAGTATTTTTTATTTTAATTGGAAAGGCTTGGCTTGATTTTTCTTTGTTGGAAAATCTATTAATAAATATAAAAGTCATTGTTGAAAACGTGTTTGTTGTCATGGGCTATAATATTAAAAGAAATTACAGCAAGAGTTTCAGTGAAGGCGAAAAATAATCCAATCAGTTTGTTTGCTAAAATCGACTCCAAAGGGGAATTTATCATACAAATGATTAGTTTTTAGTGCCATTAATTCAAAGAAGTTTTGCCCTTTGATATGGATTTTTTTAAAAATCCAGTATTTATGTAAAAAACGTATTTACACTAAAAATAATAAAATAATTTTTATAAAAAAACAGAACCGACTTCAAATCATAAATTGCGGTAAAAAGTGAAAAATAAATTCATTCTTTAAACAACATTGTGACTTTTAAACATAGTTTTAGAAGTCTGTGCAAAATTACGAGTCTAATTACCATTATACCATTTCCTACTTCATATTGGAACAATTGCTAATTCTGCGAAAATAAATATATTTGTAATTGATTCATGATTACAAAAGATTTTATCTATCTTAATTTTGCACTGACTTCTGAAACTATGTTTAAAAGTCACATCGGTGTTGTTTAAAGAATGAATTTATTTTTCACTTTTTAGAGCAAATTTATTGGATTTTTTTTATTTGAAGTCGGTTCTGTTTTTTTATAAAAATTATTTTATTATATATACAGTCGATTCCGGTTAATCGGACCACATCTGGACGCGATCATTTTGTTCCCATTAACAGGCTGGTCCGATTACGCGAACATGGTCTGTGTAACAAGACCGGATGTACTAAACGTTATATATTAAAGTGTTTTTTTTATGATTATTGTGAGGCACACATTAATGACCAACGTACAAACAAGATATAACACACTGTTTACGAAATTTATTTAAACAAATTTAATGCAATTGTCATAAGGCGAAAACACAACACTTGACCGCCCTGATTGCCTGATTCAACAACGTGTCAGATATAACGTTTCGGTTACGTTCCTTTCAGTTAATATCGATTCAATTCAATATCCAGAAATAACTACAAATATCACTGAAAATTAAGTTTTAAAAGCACACAACTATTAAAACTTAACCATTAAAATATAAAATACTTATTTTAAAATCTAAGAATTTAGTAAAATTAATTTCATTGTACGTAACTGGATATTTCGTGCCAGTGGCCGGATCCTATTAGAATAGATAAAATACTGATGCATTCTGGGGGTGGGGTGGGGGGTAACTTTTGCGATCGATTTTTAATTTTGGGACCTGTAAACCACCCTGTAATATTTTAAAAATTAAAATTAGCTTTAAACACATTGTTTTTCACCTTCAACTATTAGGAATAGTTTCTGATGAAATTTCGTTCAATGCTCTTTTAATCATATGAAATTTATCTTTTAAAGAAAGGGGAGAAAAATCATCATTTCTGATGCATTTAACGATGCCTGATGTGTTATTTTGGATAATGAGCTGTAAAAGCATTGATCATCCCAACATCAAAGGGTTGTAAGCTGCCTGTGCAATCGGGACAAAAATTCAATGTGTATTATGCTCACTGAAGTTGTTTTATGGTATAGTGCATTATCCAATATAAGCACAGGGTTCGCACTAGGCCGCGCGATCACTTGCGCGCAAGCGGACATGCTTTCAAAACATCGCAAAACGAAACCACTATTCTAAACTGATACTTCAATACTAACTAAATGGAGTACGTGAGTTTTCAACTGCCATATTATTCCCATTAATGAAAAGAAGGATCTAGGAACCCTATTTATCATATGTAATAACATGGGGGAAAGATTGACAATTTTTTCATTTTTTGGGATCATTGAACAATTTAAGCCTTTTGCGAATGCAGACTTATCTTCATTCATTTTATTCACAGAGATAATATAATAAACAAGAAGTTCCGTCTAGAACTATACGAGCCTACTTTCCCGTATACACCAAATTCAAATTTATAATCTAGCTATCTCTTTCTCTCTCTTTCTTATTTATCTTTAGTTCTAATTATTGAAAATATACCTTTTTCAACGGATAATACATATTCATTCACTCACTCATTCATTCTTTCATTTATTCAGCCATGCATTTATTCATTCATTCGTTACCTCATTCAAGTGTTTATTCATTCATTTACGCATTCATGTATTTATTCACTCATTTATTTATATTTTCATTTATTCAATAATTTATTCATTCATTCTTTTCCTCATTCATTTATTCATTGATTTATTCTTTCACTCTTTCATTTATTCATTCATTCTTTCATTATTTCACTCATTGAGTCACTGAGAAATATCCTTGAAAATCCCGATCAAAAAATTTCATAGCAAAATAGGCTCGTAAGTTCTGGATAAACTTTCTATTTCTACATGTTCTACGTTATAAGAGCTTTCTGATAAAGTTTGTTCCAAGCAAATCGGTCCGTTAGATCAGGATTTATATAGGGTTGAAATTTCCCCGTAAGCTCTGTGTTAATTTTTTGAACTGTTCAAAAATGAACAAAAACTGTTCAAATCAATATTTCACGCCGAGAACTCCTTTCAATAAGCTTGCAATAGGAACTTGGCTCTTGTGCCCAGAGTTTACAGAATTTGCTTCGATTTTGTCCACAGGCGCTAATGTTAAATTTTTTTGAACTGTTCAAAATTGAACAAAAAATTGTTCAAATCAAAAAGTAAAATATAGAAATGAGATGTCCTCGCCGAGATCTTTCGAATGCAAAAAGAATTTTTTGAATCGGACAATTCGTTCAAAAGTTATTAGGGGGGACAGACCGACAGACAGACCGACAGACACACTTTTTCCCCATCTCAATACCCTACTTTCAAATTTTTTATTTTTCAATCTTTATTTAATTACTTCACTTATTTTTGACTTTTCTTGATTTTTAACGATATTTTCACGATACATTAAGCCTTCTTTCATGCTTTATTATTATTTTTTTTTACTTTTACGGGAAAGTAGGCTAAAAAAAGGAGTGGAAAAAAAGGAATCTTCCTTGGTCACTGAAAAGCCAGGAGGGAGGGGAAGCAAAACAAATCCAAACCACTAAAGAACCAGTTTATTCTAGTGTTGACTTTAGAACAAAAAGGTGGAATACTTACACTTTTTAAAATAATCTTCTCCAAAAGGGCATTTTCTTTATATTCTAGAATGGATTCGTTTCAGACTTTAAGATCGCAAAAAAAAAAAAAAAAACTTTCCATAAAATCAGGATCGAAAAAAGGATACATACGAAAGTATCAAAACGCTCATTAGCATACCTCCTATGTCTACATTGTTTTACTGCATCATTTAGTTCACTTTGTAATGGATTACTGTTTCAACCTGTGTTTAACCAACCATCAAAAGATCTATTAAAATGCCTCGATTATTAGGAAAGTGTAAAAGGCAGAATTCTATATGCACTAATTTTTCAGATAATTGAGCGCGTGAAAATTTAAGCTCATTTAAAAATATTGAATGTAATAAAAGATTTCAAGAAATCAAAAAGTAAAATTTGAATAGTTTTCACATAGAATAAAAGTAATTTTTAAAAAACGCAAAACCGAACCTTTCCAAAAAATCATGATAAAATCAAATCCTTCGCAAAAATCGCGAGCGAAAAACGAACCATTCTCGCATAGAAATACGAAATTTCATTTATTTTAAAATATTCATTTTGAATTTTCGCACTATATTTGAAATAATGCATTTAAAAAATTGACGGGAATCATTTAAGTCGTTACAAACGCTAGACATTGAAGAACTTTCACTTTTACAAGTTACAAGAGAATGTTGGTTTTTAAAATATAATGTTTTCATTGAAAAACCATCAATAGATAAAATCACATATAATCAGAAGAAAATCGAGGAATTATTAAACTAATTTTTAGGATTTTTTTGTAAAAATGACACATCAATGAATTTTGGTTATTTAAGAGGATCCTTATCATGAATAATGCTTACATTTTATAAAGCACCAATTTTTGCGATCGCGAATTTTGTGAAGGAGTCAATTTGTGTGAACCTTGTTGATGTTTATTCTTTCTTTGCTGAGCGCTGAGCATAGCTTAGTTAACCTCTTCAGGCTCCAGAACCATGCACAAACAATTTTGACGCAATTTTTGGTTCTCTGAATTAAAAATTGATTACAGAACAAAATAACTAAATTTGTTTTTTTTAAATTTTATAATTAGTTTAAATAATAACTAATGCCCGATTTCCATGTTTAAAACAACCTATTTGTTGATTAATTCCAAAAACAATTGAGTGTTTTAGCTTTCAAATTGCCCAAACAGTACTTAATAAACAGTATTTTAAAATGTACCCAATTGGGTACACTTGGAATGAAGAGGATAATCATCTTTAATTACATAGTAGTTTGTATTAGATCATGTTCGGACAGAGTAGTAATACTGTTAAAAACAAAAACAAAAAGAGAAGTTCCCACTTAAATTTTAAAATCCCACTGAAAATTTTTGGTCAACGTGGGAAATCCCCTTTTATTTTTTCCCAGTGTGAAAGCTGCAAGCAATATGTTCCATTTCTCCCTCTACACTCAAAGATGTTAGCCATTTTTGAAACAAAATTACAGTCATCCAAGCTTTTTATTATATTTGTAATCCTATTATAATGCAGGATTAAAATTTTTAAAGATCTAGGCTTTGCAGCTTTCTTGAAAATGAGGTGCTTTGGGGATAACCCCCTCCCCCTAAAATGGTGAAATTTGTCTAGAATTTAACCAATTTTTTTTGTAAAGCAATGAAATTAGCTCACTTCTCCCAAAGAAACCCCACCTGAAACATGGGTCTAGCTACTCCACTGTCAGAGTACTCAATCTTTTGCCTTTTTACATCATTCAACAGGTCAATTTGATATTTTTATTTGGATGTAAGTGGTAAAAAAGTCCACTTTCATCCATGTTTACGACACCAGAGATAGCATATTCAAAATTTAATACTCTTAGTTTTCTTACAGCCATTTGTTACAACATCTGCATTTTGTAATTTTTTAAATTTAAATCCGACTTTGTTTTTTTAAAAGACCTTAAAAGACTATAGATATTTATTGCTGTTTTTGTGTCTTCGCGCATGGCGAGGAAGAATGGGTATGTTACTCCCAAGTCTAACGGGGCCCTTTTAGGCAGGAGTCCAATTTCCGTCCCATTTGAAAGGTCTCTTAATTTTTGAACCAACTCCCAGATGAGAGACCATCACCTGAGATTGGCACCCCCAGAGGTATCTTTTCACTTAGAGGACATTGGAGCCACAATCTGTTCAACCTGCAACAGCTCCTTTTAGTGTACACAGACAGCAGCAACCAGCCGCTAGAGGTTGTCATCCTCCCAAACAGACCTCGGTCAATGTTGCTTCACTTTCGGTGTTCTGCGGGAACCAAGCTTCTACCGACTGGCCCACTGCGGAACATTGTTATTTATTATGTTACACATATAAAAGTAATACTACGTTACGCAGAAACACATTTTAAGATATTTTCACTGTAGTAGATATTTCATAATAAAAATTAACAAATTATTAATACGAATGCATGATTCAAATAAAATTTAACCCTGAGAGAAAAAATAGTAAGTGAAGAAAAAAAAAGAACAAATTTATGTATTATTAAATATATATTTCATGAAGTTTCAGTTTGTGAAAATTAGGCTTTTTCTGTTGTTATTTCTTATCCCACTTGGTCGACAGTAACATCTAGACCAACGGTTCTCAATCTTTTTTTCGTGTACCACCATTTTTCTTGCAAAATATTTTTCGTACCACTACTATATAAATTTATTATATAGAATAGAAGATCAATAGATTATAGATTGATTTCTTTGCCCGTTTGCGTACCACCTAGAGAACCGCTGATCTAGACCAAATCCATAAGCCTGTGCGTTTTTAAACCCTCCAAAACAGCAGAAGGATTGGAGAACTGGTACTTAACGCATCAAATACAGGACAAAACATGGGCAGGAGCAGCCTGATACTAAAGGCCAAGACTTAGAAATTTTGGAAGTGGCCAGTGGCCACTAAACTCAATTAACTGGGTGCCCACCTGTATTTCATAAAACAAAAGTGCAAAGAGGGGGTGGTGCAACAGTGCACTAAAATTCCTTATGTGTCAGTGAAGAAAATATAATATTTTGTCAAAACTATTAAGTCTATAATACAAAATAAATACATAAATGAGTAACAAACTGGAAAAGAAAAAGGGGGGAAAAAAGGGAATGGGGACAAACTAGCCTCGTTGGCGATCGTAAATTAAGGAGATATGAATTTCTACAACATAGTTTTTCATGTTGAATGTTAGTTTAATAAAACCAGATACGTGTCGTTGTGATCGGATATGAACACTTCGCAACCTGGCGAGTGCAGTTTGATAATGTCTATTGCAGCAGTTCCCAAACTGTGGTACGCGTGTATGCAGAAAAAAAAAGAAAAGATTTTAAAAGATTAAAACAATAAAAAATCAAAATAACAAATACTATTTGAATCTGTCAACTGAAAGTGACGTGAGCGGTAAACTAGGTGTCTGAGGGCACCGAGGCGACGTGACAGCTAGACAGTAGAGGCACCACATTTTCAGCTCTGCTCAACTCGGGCTGACTTATTCATTTTCTGTTTTAGTTCATTATTTGTTTTGTTGTGTGTCCATTATACCTCAAAACTCCAATTCTTGATTGGTAGCCAAATTTCAAAAAATGGTAGCCAAACTTAAAAAATGTGCACATCTGCAAAAAAATTTAACTGTGCATTGTTTTTAAGAGCACAAAACTGGTATCAATTGCGATGAGCGTTTAAATTACATTTACATTTAACTAAGCCATGTAGTTCTTCTCAGGCACGCAATCGCAGGTGTTTTTAAAGTTAGACATTTTAAGAACATTTAGTCCCTCCGGGACTAATTTTTTAACTAATGTTTAATCATTATACTTGAAATAAATGCATGTAATAATAACATATTTGTCAATGCAATGTATTAAAATCCGAACAGGGAATAGCGCAAAATCTAGTACCAAAAATATGAATGGACTTTTTCAATATAACCTACAATGCCGTCTTTTGGAACTTGATTTTCTCAGAATTGAAAAAATACTCCCCTTCTTCTTGCTTGTTGATGCCTAAATTCCTACTAAAAGTTGATTGAACAATTATCTACCTTGGCAAAATTACTCTGGCTTTTTTTTCTATTTATACACACATTATCAGTACCACATCTTGAAGATTTCCGAGGCGGGGCAAAACTTAAAAATGCCGCCCCCTCTAACCAATTATTGTTGATATTTCATATCACTTTCATGCATGGGCATTTTTATTTCTTAGTATTTTTCCTTTTGGGATTGTTGTTAAACCAATAAAACTTTCTTTATGTTCCCACAGCATTGACCCTTCAGCTCAATATTAAAGGGTAGAGCATATGTTGGGTCCTTCTGAACTGGGAGATATGAAATTCTGATCCCCCTCCCTGGGAAAATTTTGGAAACTATATGCAAACTGGTGCATATAGTTTCCAAAAGTGGAGGCCCTTAGGAGACCCTTTCAGACTTTTTAGCGGGGGAAGCAAATTTTAGGGGAAAAGAAACAAACAAAAACTTTCTGAAATTTAAACTTTTACTCATAAAAATAATAATAAAAATGTTGGAAAAAATGGACATTTTTAAAAAAATCCAGAGGGCAGGTCCCTCTCCTTTCTACTAATGTCCATATCAAAGAGCCATGTGTTTGCCTTCTCAAACGACACTTACAAGCTCCCTTCCCAAAAGGATGCTTTAAAAGTTTCTAAAAGAAAAACCATTGGGTATTGTCTGAGCATAGCATGATTTATACGTATTTCGCTATCACAAGGGGGAAAAAACCTTGACTTTTTAAAATTTAAATTTTGACATTGCAAAATTTTCTTCCCCTTAACCTCAATTTTAGAATTTCCAACAGTTTATACAAATAAATAATTCTATTAATCGGAGTTAGTCGTTAGCAATATAACTGATCAATGATAAAATCGGAGCGCCGAACTAAGATTTTAATTCTTTTTCAAAAGTTAAATTTTCATAATTAAATATTTTTTTCTTTCTTTCTCCCCCCCCCCTTTTCTTTCTTTCTTTTCCTCCTTTTGTACATCACTGTTGAATTTGCTGCCCCCCTAACTGCCGCCCGGGGCATGGGCCAGGGCTAGCCCCACCCTAGATCCGGCACCGATTATTATTATTATCATTAAGTAGAAAAAAAATTCTTATTTATTTTATGATTTTTGATAATACTTCTTTTCAATAACTGTTTATTTAGCTAACAGTTTTCTATAATTGTTTATTGTATTTTTTAAAGAAGTTAGATCCAGGTAAATTAACAATTTTCTAAAAATTTCTTATTTATCCAAAATTTAGTATCTTCTAAAAAGTAAATAGCTTTCAATACTAAAATCAAATTTGAAGTAAATAAATAAATGAAACAATAATAATGATAAACGCAATTTTCGACAAACACGTGTTCAATATCGGCAGTGTTAAAAAAAAGCCAGAAACTATTAAAATAAAATGCAAAATAAGCAGATTTAAGGTAGTAGGTGCGAAAAATATCTTCTAATTTAGAAAATAATTGAAATTTGTATCCGATGCAAAAGGATTACAATCTCTAACGAAGAATCCCATTTTCGGCGAAGCACGTGACGATTTTGGCTGTTTCTATCTTTACTTTTTTTCTTATTATTTGTTAAAATGAAACGACAACTAAGCAGATTTAAGGTTGTGCATGCAAAAATACCTTACGACTTTCAAGATAATTGTAATAATTCCAGGATGGAAAAAGATTGAAATTTCAAACACGGTACGCAATTTTCGGTAAAAATCGGAGGAAAACCTAGTTTCCGTGTGGGGCGCAAAAATTAACTCCAATTTCTTTCTTCTTTATTGGGAAAGGATTTTAGCATTAGCAAATGGTAGCCACATTGGCTACTTCAATGAAAACAATGGTCGCCAAAACGTGAAAATTGGTAGCATTTGGCGACCGCGAGTTTTGAGCTCTAGTGTCCATATTTTATATTGAATAGTTTCAATTACTCGTTATGGTTGTTTTAAAAGGTACTTGTCTAATACGATTACGTGATTTTATTTTGATTTAATTTTACAAATCGAATTTGATATTAAACATTAATAAACATGGAAAGGTGGCGTAAAGGAACAACAGACAATTCTGTGGGACTCTGAATTGACTATAAAAAATGGTGTGATTTTTATTACCCATTCATCCTAGTATTTTCTATTCTATATAATAAAGTATTCTATTCTATATAATAAAATTACATTAGCAGTTGTACGCGAAGAAAAAAGATTGGGAACCGCTGGTCTATCGCTTTCCCTAAGTAAAACAGCACCAGGGCGGACACTTTCGTAAAACTCATGTGCTGGGGCCGTCTCCAGGTAGAACTTATGTCTCGTTTAACTCGCGTTGCAATTTCTGAGAAAGTGAGACATCCATTATGGGAAGACTCTCCTCATGAGCCAGCCTATCAGCAATCTCATTTCCAAAAACATTTACATGTGAAGGTATCCATTGAGGAGTAATTGCTTGATTTTTACTCAAAAAATTTCAAAGCTGTACTATACTTAAGTTATATTGTCACCATGCTTCCACCACTCAGACAGATTCTGAATAGAGCTTCGGCTATCGCTCAAAATCCAAATATCTGTATTGATACTCTTTGTGATGCAATATTTTAGAGCCTCCTCAATAGCTAAAAGTTTGGCCCGGAAAACAGAGCAATAATCAGGGTTTTTTATACAGATCCAAATGCCATTCCCTTTTTTGATAAACACATTGCTATCCGAGATAGCGCCATCACCCATGCTACCATCAGTATAAATCTTCAACGCATCACATGGTATTTGATACATAACCTCCAAGGCAAGCTGTCTAAGATTCTCTTTTCTCTACCAGACCCCTACCTGTTAGCCGAGGCCAGAGGATTGATTGCGCATTGGGCGAGGTGTTCACCGATTTTACATGCACGTATCCCCAAGTGTACATGGGTGGTCTTCAGTGGGTATTGAACATGCAACCTACCAGGTGGAAGTCCCGAGCTCTAACCACCAGGCTACCACGGCCCTGTAAGATACTCCGGGTGTTGGGTGGACTTGTTAGTGTATTAGCATAATTCAGTTTTAAAGAAGACTCGTCATAGAATGACGGAGAAGTATCTAAAACACGAGTCTGTGAAACATATTCAACTTCATTAGACAGCAATCCCTCGCCTTCAGCATAGCTAAGTGGACTCTCTTTCTTAAGGCGTCGGTTATTGTTCCAATTTAGCACATAAGCGGAGGTTCTGTTTTGGTCGCCATAACTAGTAATTTTAGCAAAGTATTTGGCTAAACGATATCTGTTTCAGAGTCCAAGAGATTGCAGATCAGCCTCATACAAATCAATATACTCTCCAGTTTATCAAAACAATTGCTTTTTCTGAAAAATCATTTTCTGGATTTTTTGAACAGCCATTATGTGCGTTTTGTCTATAAAAGATTTTTGTTCCATTCCTACTATAAGTTCTTTAGTTAATTCAATGTAACATTTGTTAGATATATCAGGCAAAATTTCATTATTTTCACCTTCATCGCTATTGTGCTCTTTGTTATCGTTTGGGTGTAGCATTTGAATGATTTCCAAATTGGACATCTTTATCTGCACAATCGATGCTGGTTTCTATTAAAAGATCCCCTTCCAGCCACATTCTAAAATACTCCCGAAGTTCAATTTGGAGATCCTTTTCCTTTAAGAAGCATGTTTGCATGAGGAAACACGCAAATTTCATACTTGTGTGCAAACTACTTCGGTTTTGCGAACACAATTTTTATAAAGAATTAATTTTCAGTCGCAATTTTTGCTGCCTTAATATCAATTTTGAATTCTTGTTATCTTATTGCAACTTTTAAATAAATGAAAAAATTTATAAAACAAAAATAAACAGGTTCTAATTTTCACACTATCGGTTATTACGGAAAATTGGCGAATCTCCAGTACTATTAGAAATTTTCCGAACTTTCATACAGTCCAACCTTTGCCTGCAATTATTCTTATAATACTCACCAGACAATTAAATAAATGTATAGGAATCTAAATACCTATTTCTTTCGTGTTTAGTTATTGAAATAAAATAGAGAAAGCGTAGAGTTTTCTCAAGTTTCGCTGGAGCAATTTTTTTTCCCTAATTTTCATCTGCAAGTAAGTTTATGCTCACTCCCCTAAAAACATCATTTTTAGACTAAATTTTTAAACTTATAAACACTGAATGTTACTTGTAACGGAAAATGCGTATTTTTAAAGGTATTTTCAAAAAAATTAATTTTTATTAAATGGGCAAAAAAAAAAGCAAACTTTTCAAAAATGGCGGGAAATTCACAAAAAAATTCCGGTGTTTCGGCTCCCGGATAAGAGGCTCTGTACTGTACATCAAAACAGAATACTTTATAAGAAAAAATACATAAATTTTATTTATTTTCCCTCTCAACAGAAAACAAATTCCTCAATGCCATTAAGCTTGCTCATTTGGAATGCATTTTTTTCTGTTCATAGAAAACGCCAGACGACAGCTGCAGCTTTCAATACCTCGCGCCTAGACGGAGCTGCAACTTGGTCGTATTCGTAAACTTTATCTGTTTTCAGCATTTAACGTATTTGCAGTTTGATTTATAGCTTCTAAAAAATATTTATCTGATAGAGTGATCAATTCAATTATCTGCTGAAGTGATCAGTTCAGAGTCAATATTCACATTCCTCACAAATGGCGAGGCTCTACAGTACAAGGGGAATCTTCCCGGAACTGTCCAGAAAAGAATTTATTTATTGACGAAGAAACATCACTGTAAAATTCTCAGAATTGTACAAAATGGATGTTGACTTACAGGGGCTCTTAAGTTTTATGAACAACTATCTTGAGGAAGTACCTATGTGAAAGAACAAAATTATGCAGGAAGGAAGATAGCAGTCTCAGGTTTCAGGGAGTGCTAAATAATATAAGTATGTAACATTGATTTTGTTTCTCAAGTAAATATTTTCCGTGTGCTGCAAATTTAGAAAAAAACCCACTTCACCGAGATAGTGGATCGTTTCGGGCTGGGCACACTTTGGAGAATCCCAGGAAGAGCACCAGAAAACTTGTAATACAGTGAAACCTCGATAACTCGACACCCCAAGGGGACATGAAAACATGTCGAGATAAGCGGATGTCAAGTTACAGAGGTTCCGTAATTTCAAATGCTAATATTGGTTTGCATTGTTATTTATTTACCATTCAAGTTATAAAATCCAATTCCAGTGAATAAATTATCCCCGTTTATTATTTATCTATTATTATTATTATTTTAAAAAGTTATACATTACAATTAAATAAATATATAAACATATAGTACATCAACTCAAAATACCCCATGAGAAAAAATCCATAACTTTGGTTTGTTTGTACCAAATGTGAATATAGTGTTTCGAGCAATTCCATATTCTTTAGCCAGATCAGTTGGAGTCCTATCCGTTTCAAGTTTTTTTTTATAATTTCTACTTTCGATTTCAAGCTTAAAGTAGTTAGTTTACAAGGAGCCATTGCAGGCACGTCTACTGATTGACAAAGATAAGAGCAAATGGCAAAAAGCATAAAGCACGGCTATTCCAGCTTTCAGTGATTGTAAGTGTTATCGCACGAGCGCATGCGCGAAGCGTGTTTGCACCTTTTCATAGACTGGAGGGAGTCTCGAGCAGTGACTAACAAGATAAAGAGAGGTCACCTTGACCAACTCTACGAAGAGCATGCTTATTGTTGGGTGTTGGGTTTCTGACTCCCCAGAGTACAAGGGGAATAGGGGAATCTTCCAGGAATACTTTTGATAAAAGAATTGATTTATGGACAAAGAAACATCACTGTAAAATTCTGAGAATTTTACACTGTGAAAAAATACCGGAAGAAAAAGTAAATAAGAATACAAAATGGAGGTCGACTTATAGGGGTTCCTTGAAATTGTGTGTCAAGTTAGAGAGTTTTTCACCCATTGAAATTAGCATTGGGCCAACCACAAAGTACTGAAATGTCGACTTATCCGCGTGTCGAGCTACCGAGGTTCCACTGTATCAGAAAAATTTTAGCTTTAAGAAGGAAATTAGGTAAAACAATAATACTCCTTCAAAGTTAGAAAAGTATTTGTAAGTACCCTAGCAATGGTAAATGGCAAATAAAGTTCCTTTTTTTATGTCCCTACTTTATGTGTTTTCATTTAATCCTGAAATATTTTGTATTAGAAACAACTGCTCTAAGACTAATGCTATGCTTGAAATCAATCTATTGCTGCATCTCAGCAGGTAAGATAAGATAAAATAAATGAAAAGAATTTTTGGTACCAATATTTCTTGCGCATGTTATTCAATTTTAAACAAATAAGGAAAATTTTTAAGTGATTAATCCATTCTCTAAGTTGGGGGTACATGCCCCCTGGCGATATACCTATGCATACTTCTTCATGTGTTCAAGGTTACAGGGTTGAGGCATTGCCCCCTTTTAAATGACAGGCATGGATATACTATTCACACTTATCTGCCTGGAATTTTTTTTGACCTACACTACAGTGCTACAGTACAGAACACAAAAAAAATTATAAGATGGACGCGTTATAAAGTTCAACGCAGCAAAATGACAAGGTAGTTTTACATTCACAACTAATATTTCATTGAAGATTTAGTTATTGAAATCCCGACTCCATACGCAATTTTACAGACCGATTGAACACAATTACACGGAATATATATTTTACGTTTGATTCAAAAATTGACTTGCAATCAAGTTTTTCATAAAGAGTTAAAATTCACTGATCTGAAAATAATGTTTCAGACAATCTAGTTAAATTTCAAATAACTCAAATTTCACCATTTGAAAACATATTTTACAAATAAACTCGTTTGTTTACACGTTTCAAAACAACTGAAAGACCGCCTTCAATTGACACGTGAAGGTAGCCCTCCAAAACTAAAAAATGAAAATATAAAAACTGGTTCATACTCACAAGTACCATAGTTATTCCTTACAAATTCATTTCTACAGCTAAAAGTCTATTGCAGATAAAAAATGTTAAGCTTAAACAACACATTACACATTAAAACTACACAAAGAAAAAAAAAAGAAAAGAGAATCATATTTTTTTAAAGCACCAACTACATGTTTAAATACTTTGCATCGCTGCACAATGAACTGAGATATTACTAAGAAATGAATCGCAAGAAAAGACGCAAATAGCCTAATAGAGCGCCATCTAGTGCACAAGTTTGATACTGCCACATTCTAAATTTTTGGAGGCAGGAAGGCCAACATCCAACAATATTTCTGTTGAAACTATGTAGTTAGAGCTAAACCCCCCCTATCCCCCATTATTTTTTTCTTTAATTAACGTATCAATGGTGAATTTTGTGATTATCTGGGCGTAGTTAATGCGTTAACGGTAAAAATGCCCAAAAAGAAATATACCTATTCAAAGCAAAAATTTCTTTTCCAGTTCTTAAGATTCTCCGGGTCGGATCTTGCCGGTGAGCCGTAAGGTGTAGGCTCCAGACCTAAAGCCCATATATATTTATTAGCCAAACGTTTCTACTGGGCGCGCTTTTGGAGCTGCGTCGTTATAGGAGCACTGTATCCAGTATATCTATGTAGGGCCGTGGTAGCCTAGTGGATACCACGTCGGACTTCCACCTGGAAGGTCGCGCTTTCGATACCCACTGAAGACTACCATGTACACTTGGGGATATGTGCATGTAACATCTGTAAACCCCACTACCTCTCCCCGTGCGTAAGCAATCCTAAGACCTCGGCTAACAGGTAGGTGGGTCTGGTGGAGAAAAGTATATCTATGTTAGTCGGTGTAGACAGAAGCTAGACAGTAAACATTACATATTATCAGAAAATTTGAAAGTGTAAAGCAAAATTCAACTGAAATCGGTTATATTCTAAACTTTAGGACTCCATTCTCGGAAGTGCGCCGCAAATTTATCTTTAGGTATTTTGGCAACAAATAAGTTTAGCAATTGTGGCGGATGAATTTAAATCAACCTCCTAATTTTAAATTATAGTAGACGTCGAAGTTATTTATTCGAAATATGGCTGAAAGTAGCAAAATGGTAGTTCAATAATTTTATTTTCCGTTGCTAATATAAATAAATGTTTTTTTGCCCGTATTTTTGAGAAATATGAATGTGTTTTGTAAATTTCCCCTTTTTTTTCTGATAGCGAAAACATCTTAATGTTACGTTTGAAGAAAATACGCCTGTAAACAGTGGGAATAAATCCAATGTGCCCAAAATGTAAGCAATTTACAGGTTTAATGATGTTTTTCAGTCTCCTAAATTATTATACATATATTTATATTTTCTGTACAGATGCCATGCTAATATTATTTTCTTGCACTTTAATATATAAATTGGTTTTAACGGATGGTATTTTGGTCGCTTTGCTATTTTTGAGTATTTCTTTTAGTGTTACTGTCTTAACTAGGTTAATTGTCATATTCCCTTTCTTATTTATGGAAATGTAGGTTCATGGTTCATTATTAGGGAGGTAACTTTTGGAGTGTCAGATGATCCGTAGCAGACTCTTGGCCTATCAAGGTCACTAGTGTATCCCCACTGAAAATCAACCTGCCATCTTAAAACTATTTATCCTCCTGCAAGTAAATTGTTTTCAACAACTATTACTGCAACCCTATTGAAGTAGTAATTTTTCCGAATTTCAAGATTAGAATACATTTTGAATAGCTTTCAACAATGACCCCTGGTTTTGTCTTCTGGGCTAAAACTTAGTCCATCTACAGTTTACATTTTCAAAAATAGCATTTCCAATGTTTATGAAGTCTAATAGAATTATAATTGACTTTTATAACTTACTTTGTATTATAACTTTATATTTGAAGTAATTATTTTAAGAATTAATTTATTGTATTTGAATTTTTAAACACTTATTTTCTGTTGGTTTCTTTCAGTTCCTTCCATTTCCTCCATTCCCCTGTCAGTCTCCCCCAATAGAAATTGTTTTCTTCCAGAAGAAACTCAACTCTGAGTTATTGTTTACATTGTTGTTAATGATTCTTGGGAAAATTTGTATTCAAAAACTGACAAAATCATAATTGCATCCTTTTCTCTCTCTCCCCCCTCCCCCTCTTCATTCATTGCAGAACCTTTTTCAAAAGTGTTTTATTTTTGTTGATATGTTTCTGTCTTGTTCTTGTTATCTTAAGATGGAAACTTTCAGCTATATTTTTGCTTACTATTTCAGTATCTTTAATATTAAGCAATTTTTAAAAATATTTCCTTCTAGGAAAAAATTTACTATTGATGATTTTGACATTGGCAGACCTTTAGGAACTGGAAAATTTGGTCATGTATATTTAGCAAGAGAAAAGAAGTCTCATTACATTGTGGCTATCAAGGTATTGATTTAACAAATATAGTTATCAAGAAATTTAGGAAACACTCCCTCAAAGCTACTGTGATCCCTCCATGAGTGATTTCTCTCAAAA
Organism: Octonoba sinensis; assembly: GCA_038502835.1. Classification (NCBI taxonomy): domain Eukaryota; kingdom Metazoa; phylum Arthropoda; class Arachnida; order Araneae; family Uloboridae; genus Octonoba; species Octonoba sinensis. The sequence continues at coordinate 125,381,661 of CM076601.1, read as the reverse complement.
TAAAGAAAAAGACTCCCAAAAAATTTCAATGACAATCTATGATCCCCCACATACATTCTTTCTACAGCTGTGGTAGCCTGGTGGTCAGGATGTCGAGCTTCGGATCGGAGGATCTCTGGTTCGATACCCGGGACTCTGAAGACCCACCATGTGCACTTGGGGATACGTGCATGTAAAGTCCATGGACCCTGAAGTTCCAAGGGTACTGGTGGGTGGAAATTTTCCCTTCCCTTCCCTTCACTCATAGGTCTAAAAAGGAAGGTGGTGTATTTGTGGTGGCGAAATCTAGTGTCATCCCAGTACATTATAAGCAAAGCCAGGGATGCACTAACTATGGCCTGCGGGCCAAAATTGGCCCAACTACCCTTTTGAATTGGCCCGCTAATATAGTTGATAAAAAAGAATTATTATAATAAAATAAAATACCAAAAAAAAAGTAATTCTAAAAAAAAGTATTAAAAAATCGTATTAAAAAAATACGATCGCATCGCCGCTACTGAATTTTGGTCGCAATTTTCGGAACTAATCGCCATATTTAATTGCATTTTATTGGAAATACTTCAGAAACTACTCAAATCATGATAAAAGTGGTAGAATATTGCATTGTCATCTGGTTCTGAGCTATATGTAAAGTTTCAGAACAATATAGCTTATCTGGAAATGGTCGAAAATTCAATTGCTGGATTTTTTGAACAGCCATTATGTGCGTTATTTCGTCTATAAAATAATTTTGTCCCATTCCTGCTATGATTTCTTTAGTTAATTCAAAGCAACGATCGTTAGACATAGCAGGCAAAATGTCATTATTTGCATCTTCATCGCTATCTTGCCGTTTGTCATCGTTCGGGGGTAGCACCATTTGGATGCTTTCCGAACCGGACATCTTGTTTATCAAATTATTAATTTTGTAAAATCTGGTCATCAATCATTTTTACAGTAATAAACGATTTCAAAAAGGAGGAAAACAAAATGTAAGAAGCATATTTACATGGCAGAAACGCGCAAATTTCATACTTGTGTAAAACGATTTCGCTTATTGCGAACTCTATTTTAATAAAGAATTCATTTTCACAGTTGCAATTTTTGTTGCCTTAATATCAATTTTAAATTCTTATCACCTTATTTCAGCTCTTAAATAAATAAAAAATTAAACAAGGTTTAATTATCATACGATCAGCTATTGCGGAAAATTCGCAAATGTGCCGTATTAGAAATTTTCCAAACTTTCGTATAGTCCGACTTTTGTTGCAATTAGTCTTCGAATACTGACGAGACAATTAAATAAATGTATAAGAATCTAATTAACTTATTTCTTTCATGTTTAATTATTGAAACTATATAGAGAAAAGGTCTGATTTTTCTCAAGTATCGTTGGATATTTTTTCTTATTTCTGCAAGTAAGTTGATGCCCCCCTCCCCTAAAAAAACATCACTTTTAGACTAAATTGTTCGACCTATAAACACTGAATATGTTACTTGTAACGGAAAAATGCGTATTTTTAAAGGCATTTTTAAAAAATCGTATTTCTACTAAATGGGCAAAAAAACGCTAACTTTTCAAAAATGGCGGGAAAATTCACGAAAAAATTCCCGGTTTCCGGATAAGAGGTTCTCTACTGTATTACTATGCCAATTTAACTAATAAGATTTTGTAAATAGTTAGCTAAAAAAACAATTCTACTAGCCAAATTGACTAGTAGTAATGAATGAATAAAAATTTATTAATTAAACATTAATTTGGAGAATTAATAATATCACTATGAATAATTATTTTACTTTATAAAGTGTAATTTATCATCAAAATTTAAAAATTTTATTGTTGATGCAGGGATGCACAAACTTTTTTGGGGTGAAGGGCCAAAAAATTAGAAAGTATCAGGTTGGGGGCCAAAGTAGCGTAATGTTTTATTCATAAAAATACAGGGTGTATTTCAGTGTTTATTTAGAGGTAATATGTACAAATTACATGTATTAATAATTACTGTACTCGGGAACAGATTATTAAATAAAAGTTTTAAAAATATAATGCAAATGAATTTAAACAAAATGAGGTATAAGATTTCTCAACAATTAATTGTACAACATTTATGTTTTTGACAATCAATGACGTGATTGGTCAAATGGCAAAAAAGAGGAATACTAAAATTTTTTACAAAAATGTGTGCAAATTATGAAAATGAAACAAATGGAAAATAAAAAGATAATTTAAACTTACAAAAACACAGCATTATTCTCTAAATTATAACTTTCTTTATACTTTATATAATTTTTCTTTGACATTTTATAATGTAAAATTTAAAATATATATTAAGAGTTAAAATGAGAAATTAATTAAAAGTGCGAATATAAATACAGAAGAAATAAACACATATATATGAAATACAGGGTGCGTACGCGACCTGGAAAACCTTGAAAGTCCTTGAATTACATAATTTTTTTTTCAAGGCCTTGAAAGTCCTGGAAATTTGGAATAATGTACAAAAATGTCTGGAAAGTCCTTGATTTTCTCATTTTTACTATTTTACAACTTATCAACAGGAAAATTCACCTTTCTTCAAATTTCTACCTGCAGACATGTGATTTTTCCGTATTTTGACGGAATTCCGAAGTTTTGGTAATTGTGGAAATTAAAAATTTCGCTTGCGTAAAAATTCGTAATCTGGATTTCTTTTTCTCTATTTTTTTTTTTACCCTATGAACATTTTTGAAAGTAGCCTGCGTACATTGATGCAAAGTTTCACAAATTACAAGTAAAATTTACACATTCGATTCGTTTTTGGCGCTTTTAAGTGTCAATCCCGATTTTTTTCAGCACTTCGAAATCTGGTTGCATCGGCTTCGGCAAAACTTCCTAGTTCTCGTATAATATTGGATTCTTCCCCTTAGACATCAATAAATTTGAGCTTATCTATATTTTTAATCTTTCCTAAGTTTTAGCTTCTGTAAAGGGCTTGCAGAAACGTCCTTTTGCCACGCCCACTCTAAATGTCGCTGATAATCAAGGAATTTTTAGCTTTTAAGTTTTAGTGATACATCTGTTGATTATAATTATTAAATATTAGAACCTTATTAAAAATCTGTTTAAATTTTTTTCTTTTTTTGGCAGAAATTTTTTTTTTAAACAGTTTTGTTTTTGTTTCGTTTTTAAATTTTTTTTCTCTTTTTTGTTGCATGTAATTTAAGATATGTTTAAATTTTAGATCGTTTTTAGCATTAGGGTCCCTCTCCCCTTTCAAGTACTCATTTTACAATGTTACAAAATAAATAAATAATATTTATTTCTATTTTAATTCAATATTTAAAAACATGTAACAAATTCTTCACGTCTAATTTTGAAGTTATTTCATTTCATTAAAATTTTTATAGTTATCAAGTATGAAACAGTTATTTCAGTTTAAGAAGTTATTGCTCAGGAACATGTTTATTTCTTTAAAAAATGTCATGCCACTTCCACGCCTTATTTTGGTTAGACATAATGCCCCAATCATTTTTTTTATATTAAAGTAACGAGTTGACTTGCTTAGTATTTAATAATTCTATTGCATAGTAATTCATGCTTGTAATAAACTTTTTAATAAGCTTTTACAAAGTGTTATGTTGTGATTTTTCAGTATTTTTTCTTAGTGAGGCACATGTCGGACCTGACAAGCAATAAAGCTATGGCTCGTTACATACACAGCCGATACAACACATAAATCTAATTAATGTGCGATCTGATAAATTTTTATAGTATTGAATATGAAGTTATTTTATTACAGTTAGGGTGCTCTAAATTAACTAGTATTAAGGAAATCTTTCTGGCTTGGAATGTAACTTGTATTCGAAGTGGTTAGATTTACGTGATTTTTGCTATGAAGAGTCCTGGAAAGTGCTTGATTTTTACTCGGAGAATAGTGTACGCACCCTGTAAATAGCAAAATCCAAATGCTGCGAGTCTGTACATCACGTTAAACCCTTGCGATTCAGAATTACTACTAGTCAATTTGGCTGTTAGAATTGTTTTTTTAACTAACCATTTACAAAATCTTATTAGTTAAATTGGCAATATTAAATTTATACATTGCTACATGGACAATAAAAAAAAGTTAAACTGATTCCTTTATCAAAAATCAACATATCATTATTTTGTTCCATGCCATATAATTAAATTTTAATCCTTTAATCACTAGTTTTCCTGCAGATTAGAAATTGATCTTTGTGAATTAATGTAAAAAATTGTTATTTATTTATTCATTTCCTAAATACATATCAACAACAAAATTTTCCTAAATATATATCAACAATAAAAATTTTAAATTTTGATTATTACAGGGTTCGCACGGTCCTTACAAGTCCTTATAAACTCCTTACATTCTGGTACTCCTTAATAAGGACCCTTATAGTCCTTATTTTTCATTTACAGTCCTTTTTTTTCGTAAAAGCTCATCGTCATTGCAGCAAAAAATACGTAATCCTAATTTCCACGTGCAAAGCAAAGAAACTAATGCGTTCCTTTCTTTGCGTAATCGTTTTGCATCCTTTACAAGAATCATATTGTTTTCCTTTCAATTATTTTTTAAGTTTAATTATGAAGTAAACAAATAAAATTTTTTAATTTTACGAAAATCTTACAGTATATACTTGCGTATTATCCATTCGCATGTAAACCGAACCCCTAACTTTCAGACAAACAAACGGAAACCCGCGTGTAAGTAGACTTCCCCACTTTCAAAGAAAAATAGGGAACGTTTTTGCAGCAGATTTTTAGATATTACAATGTTTTAAAAAGAAAAGAAATGAAATGTAATTACAATCGAAAACGTATAGTTTGATTTTTGCCATCGCGATTTTTGTAAAGGGTCCGTTTTTCAGTTATGTTTTTTGTTAATGGTTGCTTTTATTCTGAAATAGTCAAAATAAGTTTTTGCGCTTCAACTTCTTCAGACATGTGATTTTTTTCGTATTTTGACTGAATTCCGTATTTTCGATAATTTATAATAGAAGAATAAGAATGAAGTTTCTTTTTAAGAATTTAGTTTCCGTGAAAAATCCATAATTTTGGAAAACTATCTTCTTTTTTTGCTATGCAAATCTTTGAAAGAAACGCGCTAACATACATACCCAACAACTTTTACAAATTAGGAGTAAAATTTACGCATTTTGTCAGTTTTTTGCACTTTCAAGTTTCGGTCCCGATTTTTTATGCATTTCGAAATCCGATGTCATCGGCTTCGGTGAAACGTCCTAGTTCTCATTTACTGTCCGATTCTGCCTCGTGGGTATCAATAACTTTGCGCTGACCATTGTTTTTTATCTTTATTAAGTTCTAGTTTCTGTCGTAAAGAGCTTGTAAAATTGAAAATTTTGCCACGCCCACTTAAAAATTTTCCCGAAAATATAAGAGTTTTTTCGAAAGTTATTTTACGTATTAGTGATTATATCTGTTAATTGTAATTATTATATATTACAACCTTATTAATAATCTAGTTAACAAAATGTTGTTGTCTAAAATGTCCCCCCCCCCCCTTTGTATGTAATTTTATAAGTTTTTTTTTTAAATTTTTTGCGGTGTTTAGCATTAGAGGTTTTTCCTTTCAAGTACTCATTATAATATTGTTGCAAAATAAATTGGCAGTTCTTTCTGCTTTCATTCATAATTAAAAAGCATGAAAAAAAATCAGCAAACTTCTGTTTGGAGATTTTTTCAATATTATAAAATAATTGTTAAGTTTGAGAAAAAATAAGACTAAGGTTTTTGATAGTGCTTCTTCTTGATCTTAGAAGTTCATTAATCCAGTTACAATTTTCTGCACTTTTTGTATAGTTAGGTGATAATAGGTGAAGGAAGGAAGACTACAAGCAGGATTTAAAAAAAAATTATTCTATTTATTGAAGTAACAAAACCCATAACTGATGCAGAAAATAACTACTTTTATCCATTTCTGTCTTATTCAAATATTTTTCGTAAATTCCAACCTAGTAAATCATATTTCAAAGTTGGAAGAAAATTGATCTCCTACATGAAGTGGTTATAACTGAGGAAAGGAGAAGGTCAGTGGCGTCCTCCAGAATAAAATATGAGCAGCATCTAACAGAACAAAGGCAGTAGTAACAGTCTGCCTCTGCCAAAATGAAACCAAAAAGAACAATTGATGACATACATTTTTTAAAGCAAAAGAAAAGGTGTATTCAAAAGGAGAAATCCGAGTTAGAAAATATGGCAGAGGATTTGGTCGAAAAAGCAGAAGCAGCAAAAGATGTTCAATTGTTTATAAAATCTAATAGTTACAGAAAAAGATCAGAGGAAAAAAGGCAGGAAATTAATTTATGTAGGAAAATAGATGAAAAGAAGAAAAAGATTGACTCTTAATTGAAAAGTTTTTGTTCAATCCTTATGCTTTCATTAATTTTCATTTTTAGTTTTTCAATTTGTAAACGCCTTAAAGTTAGTGATATTTCATATGGGATAGAAGTAATTAGCTATTGATTTCACTTCCTTTAACACTAGATTTACCGGGCCATTTTCAACCATTTCTAAACTTTCATTTTACATCAAGTTGCTACTAATTATAATAAAACTTTCAGTCACCTTAACATGTCCTACATTAGGAAAGGCCAATGCCATTGAAATTTGCACTATAATTAGTAACAAATTATGTTAAATGGAAGCTTCGAAACAGTCAAAATGATTGGTTTGGTAAATCTAGTAACAAAATTATTTTGACATTATAGCAATTATGTCTTGTAATTAATGTTGGGAAATGTGATGTTTATATGAATATTTGCTTTTTATGATAAATATCACTAAAACATTTACATAAACTTTATTTTGCAAGTGCAAATTTACTTCTGCTAAAATTATAACAGCAATGGTATCAATATCTTTTCACAAATAACAAAGTTTTCTTTTCACTCAAGCTAAAACGTTTTCATAGTAAAATGAGAATCAAATATTATATTTTTTCATAATTTTGATTTGTTCATGATCATGAGAAAATGGCAATCTTAACATCCCACAAATTAAAAAATGTAATGGATAAAAATGTATTGTTTATAAGTATCATACTTAATTTTACAAAATTATAAATTACTCTTAATTCTGTGATTTTCATTACTTGCCTGTCAGCTCAAAAGAAAGGATCTCGCTATCATTTACAACACAATTAAAACCTACACACTTGTATTTTTTAAATAGTTTTCAAGTAACATTAATGTAAGTATTTTTAATAATACTACTATAAATTTTATGTAATATTGCAGGGTTCACGCTGGGGATAAATACAAGGTGGGATTTTCCTTCTTGACCAAAATTTTAAGTGGGATTTTTAAAGTTTAAGCCCAAAAAAATTTTTTTTTGAGTGGGATTTCAAAAAATATTGCGGGGATCGCCTGGCCTAGCGCGAACCCTGTATTGTTTCCATTTGTATGTAAAGAAGAAATATATGATTGTAAGGAGAAGGAAGATTTTCTCATTATTTTTGTTTTTAAATTCTTTATAGTCATAATTCTTTTTCCCATTTGTTTAACTGGTTTATGCATATTTTTTTTGTAGAATAATCAGTTTTAAATTTTTCAATATTTTGCATTTACCACAAGCTTTTTAGAAGTGAGTCAAGGGAGTGTCTAAGATACATTTAATAAGAATTCTATGCAGAGTTCATAGCTTGGTAAAAATACATCATGATAAGTTTATAAATGTCACGATATATGTTCGCTAACACTGCTTATTTTCTACCTTGACAAAGTTCTTACAAAGTCCTTATAAAGTCCTTATTTTTTATTAAGCAGATCTTGTATGAACCCTGTATTAACTACACTTTGTAAAGTAAAATGATTATTCATACTGATATTATTAATTATGAAAATTAATGTTTAATTAATAAATTTTTATACATTCATTACTACTAGTCAATTTAACTAGTAGAATCGTTTTTATAACTAACCATTTACAAAATCTTATTAGTTAAATTGGCATAGTAATACAGTACAGAACCTCTTATCGGGGAACCAGAAAACCGGGAATCTTTTCTTGAATTTCCCGCCATTTTTGAAAAGTTCGCGTTTTTTTGCCCATTTAGTAAAAATACAAAGTTTTTAAAATGCCTTTAAAAATACGCATTTTTCCGTTACAAGTAACATATTCAGTGTTTATAAGTCGAACAATTTTGTCTAAAAACGATGCTTTTTTAGGGGAGAGGGGCGTCAACTTGCCTTGCAGATGAAAATTAGAAAAAAAAAAAATCTCCAACGATACTAGAGAAAAAACAGACCTTTTCTCTATTTTATTTCAATAATTAAACATGAAAGAAATAAGTAATTAGATTCTTATACATTTATTTAATTGTCTCGTCAGTATTCGAAGATGAATTGCAATAAAAGTCGGACTAACGAACGTGCGGAAAATTTCTAATACGGCAGATTCGCGAATTTTCCTCAGTAGCTGATCGTGTGAAATTTAAACCTCGTTTATTTTTGTTTTATATTTTTTTTATTTATTTAAGAGCTGAAATAAGGTAATAAAAATTTTAAATTGATATCAAGGCAACAAAAATTGCAACTGTGAAAATGAATACTTTATTAAAATCGAGTTCGCAAAAGCGAAGTTGTTTTACACAAGTATGAAATTTGCGAGTTTCTGCATGTAAACATACTTCTTACATTTCGTTTTCCTCCTTTTTGAAATCATTTATTACTGTAAAAATGATTGATGGTCAGATTTTAAATTTGATAAACAAGATGTCCGATTCGGAAAGCATCCAAATGATGCTACATCCGAACGATGAAAAAGAGCAAGATAGCAATGAAGACGAAAATAATGACATGTTGCCTGCTATGTCTAACGATCGTTGCTTTGAATTAAGTAAAGAAATCATAACAGGAATGGGACAAAATTCTTTTATAGTGGAAATAACGCACATAATGGCTGTTCGAAAAATCCAGCAATCGAATTTTCGACCATGTCTCGATAAGCTATTGTTCTGAAACTTTACATATAGCTCAGAACCAGAGATGACAATGCAATATTCTACCACTTTTATCATGATTTGATTAGTTTCTGAAGTATTTCCAATAAAATAAAATTAAATATGGCGATTAGCTCCGAAAATTGGGATTGAAATTCAGTAGCGGCGTTGCAATCGTATTTTTTGACTGCGATTTTTGTAAGCTTTTTTTAACAATTATTTTTTCTTTCGTATTTTTTAAAAATTATTATTATAATTATTCTTTTTTATCAAGTGTATTAGCGGGCCAATTCAAAAGGCTCGGCGGGCCAATTTTGGCCCGCGGGCCATAGTTTGTGCATCCCTGATATACAGGGTCCGACAAATCCCGGGCGCCAGGTGGCCTGGGCGACTAAAAAAATGCCTTGGCGACTAGTTTTTCAGGTGGCAACAATGTTCGCAAATGAAAATATTATAGCTGGCTCCTAAAAATTTTCCCTGGCTCCTAGGATTTTCGCATTTTTGTCGAACTCTGTTGATATATATTTAGGAAAATTTTATTGTTGATATGTATTTAGGAAATGAATAAATAAATAACAATTTTTTACATTAATTCGCAAAGATCAATTTTTAATCTGCAGGAAAACTAGTGATTAAAGGATTTAAATTTAATTATATGCCATGGAACAAAATAATTTGTTGATTTTTGATAAAGGAATCAGTTTAACTTTCTTTTTAATTGTCCATGTAGTAATGTATAAATTTAATGTTACTATGCCAATTTAACTAATAAGATTTTGTAAATGGTTAGTTAAGAAAACAATTCTACCAGCCAAATTGACTAGTGTAATTCTGAATCGTAAGGGTTTAACGTCATGTACAGACTCGCAGCATTTGGATTTTGCTATTTAATATATGTGTGTTTTCTATTTAATATATGTGTGTATATTTAATATATGTGTGCTATTTAATATATCTGTATTTATATTCGTACTTTTAATTAATTTCTCATTTTAACTCTTAATATATATTTTAAATTTTACATTATAAAATGTCAAAGAAAAATTATATAAAGTATAAAGAAAGTTATAATTTAGAGAATAATGCTGTGTTTTTGTAAGTTTAAATTACCTTTTTATTTTCCATTTGTTTCATTTTCATAATTTGCACACATTTTTTAAAAAATTTTAGTATTCCTCTTTTTTGCCATTTGACCAATCACGTCATTGATTGTCAAAAACATAAATGTTGTGCAATTATTTGTTGAGAAATCTTGCACCTCATTTTGTTTGAATTCATTTACATTATTTTTTTTTACACTTTCATTTAATAACCTGTTCCCGAGTACAGTAATTATTAATACATGTAATTTGTACATATTACCTCTAAATAAAAACTGAAATACACCTTGTATTTTTATGAATAAAACATTACGTTACTTTGGCCCCCAACCTGATACTTTCTAATTTTTTGGCCCTTCCCCCAAAAAAGTTTGTGCATCCCTGTTATAAGCCAAGTCGACTTCCACCATTGGTGCTCATCTTGAAACGGAAGATGCTCATTACTGCCTTAATTCCTAGTTGCCCTGCGAAGGGGCGCTTGTATTTCCAAGTTGCATAAGCAACAACAACATTATTTCTCATCCTTTAAATCAGGTTGTGCTTTTGATGTCTCAAAAACCCGGTTTTGACCTGACGTGATTAAACCTCTTTTTTTTTTTTATTGGATTCAAGTCAAAAATTCAAAATCTTAGCTATGTTATTTTAAGCATAGAATACAATTAAAATACCTTTTTTTTATTGTATTCTATGTAATTGTAGTTAAAGTAGTTGTATTCTATGCAATTAAAAGTGATCATCAATTGCTTTTAATTAATGATGGCTTTCATTACCAAGGTAATATGGTCAGGGCCAGGGTCTGACAAAGTCCAGGCGACTGAAAAAATGAATTGGGACTAGTTTTTCAGGTGGGGAAAAAGATTCCATTTTGCAGACACGAAGCGGATGTTTGCTTTTTATCCTTCCTTCAGTATTTAGCTTTGTTCACATTCAATTGCAAAGCTGCATCGCCGACAATCACTCATTTTATTACCCTCTCCCAAGATATGCAAAGGAAGGTACGTAAAGTGCACATAGGTTTCTGCGCGTACAACGTAAAGCAGCCAGCGAATGTGCAACTTCTCTCGTTCGGTAAGTGATTTCACACATGTATAGTAGAGGGCAAAATAAGCGGCCGCCACTCGCCACAGGGCGACTAGATGAAAAAAAATGGCGACTAAAATATTTCCTAACAATCGCCACTCTCGTCGCCACTTTTTTCTCCCCTTAAAAATTTCCAAGAAGTACGCTGCTAGGTTCAAAAACATGTGCTTTCACTTACCCATCTTATTGCAGTACTGAAGCCCAAATTTGCATGCTCGGGACCGGTGCTAGATCGGATTTCGAAATTTGCCGAATTTCGGAACCCGACCCAAAATGGTGGACTTACAGGACCAAAAATGGCGGATTTACGTCAACATCGAAGCTAATATGCGCATTTTTACTTCAAATTGCTGTTTTCTTAAATGGTACACAAATAAGATACCTTTTTTTTCTTGAAGGTAGTACAGTATGGGACCTCAAATCCGGGATGCTCGGGGCCATGATCATTTCGGATTTCAGAATTTTCCGGACGTTGGGCGCTCATTCTAAAAATTTTGGAATCACAGCACATATAATTTGCTCTGGAAGTTTTTATTAGCATTTTGCTCCTGTACAGCACTTTTTTATACTCGCCTATAAGTCGCGAAATTTAGCACAAAAAACGAAGTTGGAGTCTGCTTGCATTCGAGGCAAAACATCAAAATCTAGACTTTTCCCGATATTATTTTAACCTCTTTGATTAAGCAATAAAAGAAAAGAATTCCGTCAAATTCTGATAGGATTTTATATGCTCTAGCCACTTACTAAAGACTTAATTGCAGTAAAAAATCAGCCTATCGGGAAAATGCGAGAAACGCCGAATTTCAATTTCGCGAACGTTCTGTATCGCCCGAAATTTAGAGCTCATTTTACAAAAATAAATAATGAAACTACAAGAAAAATAAAAAGTTAATGATATTTACCCAGAATTAAAGCAACAATTAATAAAAACTCTAATCGCAAAAACGAACCCTTTTCAGAAAATCGCGAAATAACTTTTTTGAAAACTGCACATCTCCGATCTTCAACATGTTACATTTTATTTTCCTTCTTTTTCCAAAAAAAAAAAAAGGTGCAAAATATTTCCGATTTTGTTTTTTTTTTTTTTTAAATAAAAGTAATTTTTTTCCAACTGCCTATTTTTTTTTACAAGTTCCCGATTTTTGGTCTTCCGGATTTCGGGACTCCGAATTTGGGGTCCTATACTGTATAAGTAAATCCATGTATTGATATATTTTTATCAAACAAAAAATTTGCAACAAAATGCAAACAAAATTGCATGAAGAAGGAAATAGTGCTACATCTGTAAAATATTAGCAGAGAAGACAAACCAAAACGCCTGACATTTGTACAAATTGCAAGGATGCTGTGCGCCATTTATGATCACAGAGAAACAAATTGACAAATACAGCAAGTTTTCTTTTTAAGGGAATACCACTTGGAAAACGGAATTTTTAAGAACTTAAGTAAAAAAGATACTTAACTACGACTAAAAAAACTATTTTCACTTTTTAACATAGGGTTATCAGGTTTTATCTTTGTTTCCTGAGTTTAGTTTATATAAATCAGAAACATATCTACAAGGATTGCTGCTTCTATTTGAATCAGAATTTACTGGTGTTTGTTAATTTAACAGCTTCTTGGATTAATATTTTTCTGAGTTTACATTAAAAAAATCGGAAAAAGTGCCGAATTTTAGGATTTTCCGAATTTGGGGTTCGATACTGTATTTCACAAAAGCAATCAGTTTTGTCTCGTACCATCCCGTACCCCTCCCGAAAACCCATAGGCCATATTTATCGTTTATCATAGTTTTCTGTAATTACATTTCGTTCATAAGTTGTATATTAATATCTAATTTCATTTGCTCTAAGTGTTGACAAATATCCCTTAATATTAAAAACAAAATGTGCTAAGTTTTCATCAACTGTTTCAGTGCTGTAAGCAATATTTTGTACAATGATCTTTCATTTTTTCATAAGTTAATGTATGTACAATGGTTTTTAATAATTGGGAGAAAAGGGAAAATATTTTTCCTGCGGGTCAAAGTAAGATTGTAAACTTTGTGAGTTCCTCTTTAAAAAAAATAATTTTTAAAATTTTATAATTTTATTTTAATAACTTAAAAAAAGGTACTTAATTTTATAAATATTAGCACATTTAATTGGGTTATTTAATTTTATATCATTACTAATCGATACAAAAAAGTTTAAAACACAGTTGTGCATTTTTCACCGAGAAAAGTGGCCACTGCTTCGAAAAACGTGGCCAGTACAAAATCTACCTCCACTGGCCACTAGTGAAATTTCCCAGTGTTGCCCTCTAAGGGAACCTTACTTCTACTCACGTGGGATCCGCCGGTGAATTATGTGTATTGATTCTCATGCTGCCTCGTGTTTGCTCGTTTGTTGTGGATTTTTTGTATGCCTCGTTGGAAAATGTAGATATATTTTTTTCTCCTCTCATTTTGAGCGAGAATAAATTAAAATGAAAAGTAGCATGCAAACAAATTCGAGAAACTTACGTATAACTGGGCGTTGGTGCCATTTTGGATTTTCTTTTTCGGCGCCAAGCACCAGGGTTGGAGTTGTGTTAGCCATAAATGTCTATTTTATTTAAAGAATTTTCTTATCATTTAATTATACATTATTTTGAAGAAAGTTTCCCTCTTATTAATAATAATTTGCATAATGTGCTCAGAGATGTAACATACTTGGGGATACGTGTAAAATAAGGTCCGAGATGTAAAATGGTTCTCGAAGCATGTGCCGATACTGCACAGGAGTAGGATGCGTAGGAGTCCTTTTTGGTAGCATAAAAGCTGCGTCCAGGAACTCGCTATAGTAGATCCTTTTTTTTCTTACGTGGCTCTAGTGAGCACTCTCCGTCTTTTCGTTTACAATTGTTATGTTCTCTTAATTTTTTATTTTCATGTTGATATTTAACTGTTGTTTTTTAGCCATGTCTTTGTCCAAATAAATCAATTGTTGTTAAACAGATTCAGTTCCATTTTTATTAGAAACTCCTAACAAGTTGTTTACATTCCTGATGCTAAGTGGTACTTTTTTCTCAGAGCTGTATTTTAATTTTTAATGTAACGATTGAAAATTAGGGGGGGTTTCTTTTCGACAGTTATTTTTCCATTAAACATTGCAAAAAGTTAAACTTCCGAACATCATTCTTTTTTCAAAATAGCGCACTTTTTGTATTTTTCTTTTTTTCTGAAATTACAGCTGGCCTTCTCAACTCTGTTTTCTTTCAACTTTTTTTTCAAAATAATAACGTTAAATAGAAAATTGGGTATTTCACTACAGAAACTGGACAAATAAATAAAATAACTCTAAGTAGAAAATAAAGTAGATTTCACCTGTAATTAACCCTTAAGCTTCTTTTGCTTATCTATCAGCAATGCTTTTCATTGCATTGTTTGGTGATGTAAAGAAGCAGCACTTAAAATGTGATATGTTAGGTGCAAATGAAAATATTATAGCCGGCTTCTAAAAATTCTCCCTGGCTCCTAAGATTTTCTCATTTTTGTCAGACTCTGGTCAAGGCTATTTTTCCATCCGAGTTGGTAAGTTTAATAATATAATCTGTGTAATCTGTCACATATTTCAGCAAAATGTTTCTAACTAAAGTAAAAATCTGAAATCCTTATTTTAGGTTTTAAGCAAGGCACAAATTGTTAAAAATGGAGTAGAAACACAGTTAAGAAGAGAGATTGAGATTCAAAGCAATTTGAAGTAAGTGCACCATAATGAATTTATAAATAAATCAAAATTTTAATGATATGATCGTTTTAAGTTGAATTATTTTCTATTTCATAAATTAATGGTTCTTTGGGAAATTTAAATTATAAACATTTTGAATTTTTTGTTTAAACACTAACCCATTAACCGCCAAAACTAGAAATCGTTATTTGTTTTTGATACAATTAACAAAATTTGGTATTCTGATCACATACAACAGTAATATGTTGCAAAATGAAGAAAATTGTAATTATCTTTAGAAATATGGGGTGTTGCATTGACACAATGTCAGCGGAAAAGTAGTACAGCAGAAAGAATTCTCGTCAAAAACTATGCTGCGATTTCAATGTGTTTTAAAAATTTGAAAATTTTATGAGCATTATTATAGTTTTAAAACGTGCATTACACCTTATAGGATACGAAAATTTGTTAAACATAAGGGTATAAGTGCACTTGAGAAAGTATACATTTGAGAAAATAATCAGTAACTATTTTTCATACATGATATGCTTCACTGCAGTCATGTTGTAAAGCAGTGGTCGGCAACCGGTCAATTGCAAGCCTATTTTCGGTCGATCGCAACAGCATTTTGGACAGTTTATAGTTTAAAAATATAAATTAAATAACTTTTGAATTGGATGGGGAACTTATTATTTATTTCTTTTCCCTTCAAAAATGTTTATTAGTTTGTCAGACCATTCACCAGTCCTAAAAAAACTTCTAGTAATATGGAATGTCGGTCATCACATTAACTATGCTCTCGGAGAGAGTTAATTCAAGAATGTAACTGCATTTCACATGTGTTTTCGTTAAAAATCAAAACAAAAGTGAACAGTTTTTTTTTAATCAGATTCAAAAGAAATAATATATTCGTATTGTTTTGATGCGAGTTTACGGTGTTAACAAATCATTATTTTAGAAATTTTAAAGTAGGTATTTTATAAGCATCAAAACATGTTTTGACAAGAATTAACCTATAACTTGAAGACGGGCGCAATCCTAACATGCCCTATTAATAGTGTATAGCGCCCGATCCCAGTCCTCCGAGTCTATTGCCGAACTTGAAAAGTAGAGCTTCAGTTAATTTAGGTTGCCGATCGCTGTTGTAAAGCAACATTACAAATGCTGCAGCGATAAATTGTCAGGCAGTGGCAATGCTTGCACTGTGGTCTTTTCTTGTCGGTTGACAATGAAATGTTTACTTGGTTATTGGCTGTGGAAAGCTGAATTTACTTGGCCGTCCCATCGCTGCTTTTTTTTCTGATTGAGATCACTATCGAGGGGGGGGGGGGGGTCTGTAAAAGAGGAAGTGTAACCTCCAGTCTAAAATCCAACAGCACCTTCTTATTTCCTACTTCAAATAATCTTGAAAGTTTCCAATCATTTGTCGATGGCAATACAGATATAATTTAAATATTGGCCACCACTATTTTTTACCTCTAACTATAATTCTGTAATTTGAAACCACGTTGTCTCACAAATCAACCCCCCCCCCCCCACATTTTCAGGTTATATTGCTCAATGACTCGAGGCTGGGGAATTAAAATATTTCTGTTCGGGATGTTGGAGTAGCGAGAAATATTTTTGACAGGCTCAATATTTCGAAAATACTCTTCCTCATTCGCATCGTCATTGGAGTTTTCGTCAAAACTCTGTGATGCTTCTTCTAATGTAAGGTATTTTGTTTTTGGCATTTTTTACAAAAAAGAGAAGAGAATCAAATTCACACCTTCAAATTGCACAGAATCGAAACGAAATGTCTTTACCCGAAAATGAGTAGAAACATTTTCCCCCTTTTCCGCTGAGGTTGCACGCAATACCTGTTTTGCTTCCCCCTCCTCCCCCATACAAATAGTTCATTTGTGGAATATGCTGATAAGCTGTGACCTTGAACAAACATATTTTGCTTCCAAGCCCTATTTTTTTATTTTTAAATCTTTCTAGAAAAATCTGAGATCTCAAATTTGGACAAAAAAATCATCAAAAATAGCGATTGTTTTTAGAAGTAAAAAAAAAAAAAAAAAAAAAAGAAGAATTTTTTTGTTGTGGCACTTCCATTGATAGTACTAAATCTAATTTTTCATAGTAGCTGTTGCGTCAATGCAACACTAGTGGGTAATTGTTTAAGGAGGTTTTATGTAAGCACTTATTTGTTCCTCATTAAATTTCATTTTGAATGATTGAAATATACTGTTTGCACAATAAAAGCAAAAATTATTCAATTTTATCCTATTGGCTACAAATTTGGAAACTAGTTTTGTATTCTAAGGCAACTAAAGCAACTATTTTTGAGTGTCTATTAAAGTAGGAACCCTGAAGTTGCAAATTATTCTGGTACTTACTATGTTTAAGTAGTTTATTTATTTTTTTGAAATATTTTTTTTTTAACCATGATTTTTGTTAATAAAGTAGTGATAGTTTTTTTTTTGAAAAATATTAAATTTTAAATCTGTAAGCACTTGATTATTTGGTTTATTTGTTTAAAAAAAATGTTATTTAAAGGAAAAGCTTATTGATTTGCTATTTACTAGTAACTAGTAATGTACTAGTAAATTTACTTTTTTGGTTTAGCCATATTGCTGGAAATTTAGCATATCATATGCTTTCATGTCGGAAAAATATATCAAAATTACATTTTTTATTGAATATGATGAGAGCAATTGGACAAAAGTATGTCATGTTGCCTTTGTAACTGCAGTCAGTAGATATTCAGAAGAAAGTATCTTGCAATAATATTATGTAGCTTGACCTCTATCAACACGGAATTTTTTAAAAAATCATCTGGAAAAGTCTGGAAATTTTATTCCCAAACTTTAGTGACAACCCTGAGTGGATCTGTACATGGAAAATTCGATTTAGAAAATGGATACAATGAGAAAAAAAGTCTTCATTGTCAATAAAACAGGTTAATTCTACAATGCCAAACAAGACTAATACATAATGAAGAAAGTGCTGTAGAGGAAAGCAACGTAACGTAATGTGTACAAAAATAAGCATTTCTAAACAAGCCAATAAAGTCGAGGGTCAAAAATCCGCACAACTTGGGAGAAGTGGTTGTGCGGATTTCAGACCACTTTAGTTAACTATGTTAAAAAAAGTTCACAAGTTTCCCAGGTGTGAATTATACGCGAAGAATGTAATATCCTCCCCGCCTACCCTTAAAGATGTTTAAAAACACTATATTTTTTAACCACAAGGTAGCACTAGGCCTTATTTCCGAATTTCGGAGCCCGACCCAAAATGGTGGATTTACAGGACCAAAAATGGAGGATTTACGGAAACATCAACGTTGATATGCGCATTTTACTTCAAATTGCACTGTTTTCTCAACTGGTTGATAAATAAGTAACTTTTTTTTTTTGAAAAGGAAATATAAGTAAAACCATGTATTAATATATTTTACCAAACAAAAAAAAAAAAAAAACTTATTCATGGACTTTATTAAAATGCTCCAAATTACAACACACAATTCAGCAAAAAATGAACCATACCCACATGCAGGGGCGGACTGGCCCACCGGGACACCGGGACATGTCCCGGTGCGCCCTTTCATCTATACGCCTCCCAAAAAAGAAAAATTCTCTGACATTTTCTCCCCCAATAATTTACAGTAAGGGAAATAAAATTAAATTGCTTTTAATCCGTGACAACAAAATCTTGCTTTAAAAGAAAGGTAAAAACGACTTTCCCAGGCAAAACCACATTTGTGGACGCTTTTAGGACGTATATGCTTCAGGGACACATTTTGGTAAGGCTCGGGGGAAGGGGTGCGAGGACAGTAGAGAACATAAGTGTTCTGGTCTATAGGTATACGAGGATTCGCGAACACGTCCCGAGGGTTGAGCCGAGGCGCCTGTTTTGGAATATGATTCCCTTCTCTAAATAAAAGTTTGACCAAACACAGCTTACATCCATGAGTCATGGGGGTGCTCACCAGGAAGGGGGAGGGGGAGGTCATGACACATTTTTTCGCAGGGGGGCTTGGTCCACGTTTGTTGGGTTGTCGATTTTGAGGGGCTCCGTAATAACTAACCATAAGTAACGTATGAAAATTAATAACCTGCATTGCACAACCCTCGTTTTTATTATAGGTCACTGCGAAGTATTGCTAAAACTTCATAATTTGCAATAAACTTCTAATTATTTTTGAAGTTTATTGCAAAATTTCGAGGCACCCTGTGAAGACTCCTCAATTTTTTGGCGCACAGTTTGGGAATCAATAACTAATTGACACGACACTTCCATTGGTAAGAAGTAATAAAAAAAAAACAGTTATTATTCAGAAATTGAACTATTTTTAGATTCTTATTAGAGAAAACTTATCTCATAGGGCATTTTATTTAATTTAAAAATTTTCTTATATGCAGGGATACAGTGGGGTCGATAAGGCGTTTCCGAACTTTTCTATTAGGTTGAACTCTGTTCCGGTACTTTATTTTGAGTCACATGTGTTTTTATTTAGTTTCAGAATTTGGATTTCGCTGCAAAACAGACTAATTTGACTCGGTTCAAATCTGATTTTAGCTATTTTTATTTTAAGATTGCGTATCTAATTAAAATATAATTTAACTATTGTTTCTACTTTTATTTATTTATATTGACAACCAAAAAATAGTACATAATTTTTTATTGCGGCTATCTTAAGAGTAAAGTTATTGCATAAATTAATTTCACGCAATTAGAATCACAGGGTTCGCTGATTTAGATCAAGTGTTAAATCAGTTATTTAAATTATTTAAAAAAATCATGATTTTTATCAAAAAATTTAAAATTTGCCTGAAATTTGTTGTTATTATTATTTTTGATACAAATTTTATTCACAAGAATCAATCAATATGATTATTGTACTATATTTGGAATAACTGAAATAAAAGTATTATATTTATTAACGCATAATTTTTAATGTGTCATTTATGTAACTAATATGCTAAATTATTTGTTTATTCATTAATAAAACTGCCTTAACCATTACTCTAAATAAACCTTTGCCATAGAAACTTTATAATGTTAGAATAAAATTATATAATATAATGTTAGAAATAGGCTTTTAAGAGTCAAAACTCTTACTATACCTACTTTTAAGATTACATCAAAATATTAACTGCACATACATTGCTTGTTTCATATTTTAAATCCGTTAACTAACAGTATCAAACTATAACTATTACTTTTACATTAGATTCAAATATAACTTTTCAGATTTTCCCTTTGCAATAATAAATATAAATCGTGCTATGCTCAAACAATACAATAGTTTTTCTTTTAGAAATTTTCAAAACTTCCTTTTGGGAAGAGACGGGGGTGGAAGCTTGTAATTGTCGCTTGAGGAGGCAGACACGCGGGGCTCTTCGATGGGGGCGTTAGTAAGAAGGGGAGGGGTGCGCCCTGCCCCCTAGATTTAAAAAACTGCTTATTTTGTTCTGCATTTCTATGAGTATTTTTATGAGTAAAAGCGTTTAAATTAAAAAAAAAATTTTGTTTGCTTTTTCTTTACTAATATTTTTGTAATCCCAAATGCATTTTCAAAGGCCTCAAAATGCACCAGTTTGCATATAGTTTTTTAAATTTTCCCGGGGGAGAATCCCCCGGACCCCCTTCAACTAACACAATTGCATATCTTCAGTTTGGGAGGGGCTCATAATATAACTAGCTCTATCCCCCTAATGTAGAGCTAAAATTGCCATGCCGTGGAATTAATAACTATAGTTTTATTGGTTTATTAATGGTCCACAAGTTATAAAACCTCAAAAATGGCCAGCGCATAAAAGTTTATGAAAAAGGAACAATAATTGGGGATGGAAGGAGAGATGCTTTTCTAAGTTTTGCCCCGCCACGGAAAACCCCAAGAATCCGGCACCGGGGGAGAAACGTCTAATACAATAGTTCTGTTTTTTTTTTTTTTTTCAATTCGTCGTGTATAATTTTTCGGAAAATTTTATGTGAAGTTTAGAATTATTTTAAATTGAGAATTGCCTATGGTGTGGCCCGCCGATCTTCTCGAGCTAATGGATGTGGCCCTCGGATGTAAAAGGGACCTCTACCCTGCCTATTGTAATAGGCGTGATGTACACATTTTCCACGTTTTTTCTGTCTTTCAACCTAGGACGCTGTATAGCTTGATTTCAAAATCGGGTGCAATTGCCCCGACTTGTTTCTGTTGACCTGGGCGGAGCT
This sequence comes from Octonoba sinensis, assembly GCA_038502835.1. Classification (NCBI taxonomy): domain Eukaryota; kingdom Metazoa; phylum Arthropoda; class Arachnida; order Araneae; family Uloboridae; genus Octonoba; species Octonoba sinensis. The sequence continues at coordinate 125,360,637 of CM076601.1, read as the reverse complement.
CAATCTGTCGGGGACTGTTCAGTTACTATGCATAATGATTGCTTATTACTTTGCTTAACTTTGCTTAACTTAACCATTTTCAGAAGTCTAGTTATGCATGTGTAACTTCTTTTATAGTGCTATCAACCTTTTTATTCCATATTTTTTAGCATTCCTGAAGAGAACATATTCCCCAGTGAGAAGTGCATTCCTCTCCTTCCAAATCTAATTTTTTCCTAAGATCTCCCCCCTTAACAATCCCATATTGATAACGTAAAGATATTTTTAAGCACCTTTTTTCTCAGAACACGGTTTATAAATTATCGCTCGATAGACTGATTGCACCGCTGAGATGTGCGCTTCTTGCACAGCAATTACAGTGAATAAAATGGCAGCAAAGAGAAAATTATACTATAGGGGCAGAAAAGTTAAGAGTAATTGATAAAATTAAAAATGATGCAATAAAAGCGAGTATTATTTCATAAATATGATTCCACGGTATGGTTTCACTATACCGCGGTTATGTTATAACGCGGGTGACAAACATGTCCCCCGACACCCGCGTTTTTACTGTATTTCATTAAGGTGCTTAGTTCTTTGAACAAAATTGCTTCATTTTCGTCTTCTCAATGATTGTGTAAAGTTTGTAAATCTGGTGCCTCTCTCCATGTGCCTAAAAAAATAATTTTAACGGTCATAGAAACATTTAAGGAAAATCAACAAAAAATATGACACAAAAGTGCAGTAGTGAATTTTTTTTTTCTTTGTAGATTCCTTTGTTATTGTATAAATTAACAATAATTTTATTTACACCTATTTAAAAAAGAAAGAAAGAAAAAAGACTTGAACAAACATAAAAAGTAAGAACAACCTTGTTTTTTAATATAATCCGAAAATTTTATTTGTATTTAACTTATCTGAATGAATACATAATTTGTAATAAACAATCAGTTAAGCCTTGTTTCATTGTATAATTTATACTTCGAACATGAGCAATCACTTTTGCTTGAATTTCTTTTCAGTATTTTTAGGACTTTGCATGGCATGATCAGATTTCTAGCTTGTCCCATTTTGCACTTTATTATTGCATTATAAGACAAAAAAACCTCATGTGTCACTCAGATTTTATTTCATTATTGCTACCATTATCATATATATATATTTTTTTAAGTAAAGGTGGTCGCCCGTTGGTTAGCTGGTCCACCGCTCTTTTAAGGGTCCCAGTCCGTCCCTGCCCACATGATAGTTCACCATTTCACTATCATCTGCAATTGTATGAAAAAGAAAATAGGAGCTGCATCAAATCTGAAAAAATATTAACGGAGAAGTCAAATCAAAAGGCCAGCTATTTGTACAAATTACAAAGTTACTGGGCGTCATTTATGACCACGGAGAAACAAATAGAGCAAGTTCCTTTATCTTTCTTTCTCTCTTTTTTTTAAGGAATAAAACTTGAAAAACGAACTTTTAAGAACTTGAGGAAAATAATAATTAATTTTTATAGGGAAAAAAGATATTAAACTGAGCTCTGAAATCAATTTTCATCTTTCAACACAGTAGGGTTTTCTGGTTTATCTTGGTTTCCTGAGTTTAGTTCATGTAAATCAGAAACATATATACAATATTGCTTCTATTTGAATCAAAAATTACTGGTGTTTATTAATTTAACAGCTTCTTAGATTAATATTTTTTTGAATTAGCAAAAAAAAAAAAAATTTAAAAAAATCAGAAATTCTCGGGATAAGTCGCGAGTTTTACGATTTTCTGCATTTTGGGATTCTGAATTTCGGGTTCGTTACTGTAATAACGTTGGGAGTATCTTTTTACTCCATTGTTGAAGATTTAACATGCCTAAATTCATCATTGGCAGATTGTGGCCAAAATATGTATTAGTTTTAAGTTTGCAAAAATGGCTTTTCTGCGAAACCAGTTTGGGACAAAATCAGAGCGGATTTCAGACGTTGGCGGATTTGTGGCGCTCGACTGTATATTTAAAATTTTTACTGACTATCTTAAGCCTGAAAAGTAAGAAAGGTAATGTTTTTTTTTTTTTTTAAACTTTTTTTCTAAGAATTCCGTTTAATGATGCATTTTTAAGCACAATTTTTTGCGGTCCTTTGAAAGTCTTTAAATAGAGAAGCAACTGTAATTTCCTAACTAAATGTTAAATGTATCAAAACACATATATTTTTATTAAGCTACTGATTTATTTATTTTTATTATTATTTATTTCCTGTTAAGAACTTTTCCTCATTAAGAATTAAGGTCAATGTGCTTAATGTGACATGATTTCCCCTTTGTCGCATTTTGGAAGTTTTTGACCAGATTTATTGCATGTTGGTACGTAAGAAAATAAAGCTTGAGTGTACTTATTCTTTTGATGCTAAACTAAGTTTGTTTCAAAGAAATTGAATTTTAATTATAATTACAGCAAAATTTGCATCACTGTTACATTTAGGAAACTTTTGTATTATCGCATTTAGGGTAGCTAAAATATTAAATGCAACGCTCAAAGTCGGTGGTTCCCAAACCGTGGTATGTGAACAGAGGCGCAGCTAAGGGCAAGGAGGGACAACTGTCCCCGGGCGCAGCGTCAAGGGGGCCCCAAGTTAATGTTAATTAATGTTATTTTTAAATGCGAAAAGAAGATTATTTGAGTTGAATAGGGGTGAATATGTTCGACAAAAAAGTATGAGCATCGCAAGTCATATTGGCAATGACCGTAGCACAGGAGTGCGTGGGAAATAGACTTAAACAACTTTTGAGTTGGAGTTGATGTGTTTTCTAGGGATCGATCCCATGATGACTCTCTAGGGGTTACGGGCATTTTCTTTGAGCAGCAGAGATAAAAGAACCGGACGCACAGAGAACCCAGGAAAGGTCACTTGAAAACGAAGAAAAACAAATAATTTTGCGAATCCAAAGTGTCCCATTTTGCCCTTCAAAGTGGATTGTCGCTAATAAAAATGCAAGCTAAGAGAGCTGCTTTTTAGAGCTATTTACCATTTAGGGAGCATAAAAGTTTTTTAATTCCTTTGAAGGAGCGCTCCTGGAAGGGAAAGGAGTCTTCCAACTCCGCATCCCCAGGGGAGCGGAGTTGGGGGACGCATAATCTGCAGTTGTCCCCGGGTGCTGAAAACCCTAGCTACGCCTCTGTATGTGAAGCCTCTGCAAAGGATATGCGTGCAGGCATTAACGCTCTAATTCCCAACTCCGCCTCAAAGCGAATGAAAATTAAAAAAAAAAAAAAAAAATATAAAAAAATAAAAGTGAAAAAAAAAAAACAAAAACTTGGGCATTACAGGGTTAATTAAAGATAAATATCGAAGCAAATTACCTATTGACCCAAATTTGAGGTAAAAACTAACTTCTACTGAACCAGATATCAGCTCACTTGTATCTGTCATGCAGCAGCAACCTTCTCCTTATTATTTTTTTCATTTTTTTATGTGATAGGTATTTTTTACTTAAAAAGGTATATCAAATGTTGCTTTGGAAGTACATATTGAAAATATATTTCATAAATTTCTTATATTTTATTTTATATAAACTGTAGTGGTACGCAAATGGGTTTTCAAGAAAAATGGTGGTACGCGTAGAACAAAAGATTGGAACTGCTGCTCTAAGTGACTTAACAGAGCGGTGTTACTTTAGCTTGCCAGTTACTACTTATTATCAATTTCAGGATTCCCACCAAGTCACTTTTTTCACCTAAAATCACTTTTTTTTTTCATTGGTCACTTAAAGTCACTTTTTGTTACAAATAGTCACCTAAAATCACCTTTTTTTTGGGGTATCTCATAACGTGATATATAACCACCAAACTTTTCCTGTTTTTCATGCTTATAATTGATTTTATTTGTTTTTTTAGTTGTCAATCAAAATATTTTTATTTTTTACTTGCTCTAAAATATGTAATTCAACATAAATATAAATAATATTCAAATTAGCTTTATTTCTGTAGTAATCCCAATGAAAGCAAATTTTGAAATATTAATCTGTTTTTTTCTCTTTTGAGCCTTCCACTAGCATGCATTTGAAGTACAGTAAAACCTGTAAAGTTCACCACCTTTGTAAGTTGATCACCTGTTTAAGTTGAACACTTTTTTCAGAAATGGAATCAGCCCTTCATCCTCTACCTCACCCTCTGTAAGTTGACCACTAAAGTGTTGCACCGCAAGTGGTCAACTTACACAGGTTTCACTGTACTTATTTTTGGTGTTTTAATTTTGGCATCAAAGAATATTCTGAATTATTTTTTTTAATAAAGGATTATAATATACAATATCCTTTATATTATAATCCTTTAATATTCCTTATCTGGTTTGAAACAATTAGATAAACCTTTAATTTATCTAATTGTTTCAAAAACTTTTTGCACATGCTCCTCTGATATTCTAAATGTTTTTATTACCTATAATTAATTTTATTTTTGTGATCAAACATTTTAAATAATTTTTCTTGTTTCACACATTAAAAAATAAAGTTGATTCTGTAAATTGCTAGCATAATCGGTCCCCCCTGGCATATATATGTATGGCTGCTTTCATTCTGTGTCTGATGAAAAACCATTGGTTTTTTAAGAATGATTTTTTTTTTGAGATGATAGTGATGTTTATTTATGGAAGATTAGTTAAGGATTGAACTTTCTGCTGTTATTAGCCTACTTTCCCAAAAAATTCGGAATGTATCGTAAAAATATTTAAAAATAAAGCAAACTCAAAGAAGTAATTAAATAAGGATTGAAAAATTTGAAGGTAGAGTTTTGAGATGGGCAAAATGTGTATCTGTCGGTCCCCCCCCCCCCGCCCCAATAACTTTTGAGGAAATTGGCCGATTCAAAAGATCTTGGCGAGGATATCTCATTTCCATATTTTACTTTTTTATTTGAACAATTTTTCGTTTAATTTTGAACAGTTCAAAAAATCTTAACATTAGCGCCTATGGGCAAAAATAAAGCACATTACGTAAACACTAGTCATATGATAAAAGTTTGTATGGACAAGCTTATTGGAAGAAGCTCTTGGTGTGACATATTTTTTTAGATTTGAAAAATTTTTGTTCGTTTTTGAACAGTTCATAAAAATTAACATTAGCGCCTATGGGGGAAATTTCAATCCTATATAAATCCTGATCTAGCTGACGGATTCGCTTGGAACAAACTTTATCGGAAAGATGTTAGGCCAAAGAACATGTACAGATACGAAGATCAACCTAAACTAAACGAGCCTATTTTTTTATGAAATTTTTTGACCGGGATTTTTAAGGATATTTCTGAAGGAATGAATGAATAACTGAATGAGTAAAAGAATGAATCAGTGAAAAAAGAAATAAGTTTACAAATTCATGAACGAGTAAATTAATTAATGAGTGAATGAATATGTATTAACCATTGAAAACGGTACATTTGAAGTAATCAAGAACTAAAGCTAAATGAGAATTTAGAGAGAGAGATAGCAAGAGTATAGATCTGTATTTGGAATGTAGGAAAGTAAGCTTGTATAGTTCTAGATGGAACTTTTGCATGTGAAGAAAATAAATGTAATGGTATATTTTTCTATGCTTAAATACCTATAAATCTTTTTTTCTAAATGTGTTTTAGTGGTAATGCAAAGCTTATTCTCATTTGGTCACTTTTTTTTTAATTGATTGCTTTTTTGGTCACTTTTTTTGTATCATATTCTTGGTGAGAACCCTGCAATTTACAGTATTGCATTTTTAAATACACTTAATTTTATAAATCGCCCCCAAACTGAGCACCGCAGCACCCTGGGGTGCCATACCGAGAGATGAGGGGTTTTGCCAGGTATCCATGAAATTAAATGTTTTTCTGAAAAATGGTAAAAATACACAACTATCATACATACCACAGATGGATATTTTCATTGCAGGAGACATGACTAGGTTGCCATGATTAACAAGGGAATGTTGGCTTAGATGGAATCTATAAGCGTGTTGGGATACTGACGTCACGGGATCCGATTTTTTTTTTACAGCCGAGAGGTTGTTTTGGGCGGAATACAAGAAACATGGGGGATTCAAGTTCGTGTGTTATACAATGTTCAGGATATTTTTGGGAAGGAAAAGTAAGTTTTAATCAGAGGTGCCCATCCCACCTCGGAGCAATAACACACCCCCTAAAAAACTAGGGAGTTCAGCCCTTCAAAAAAATTTCAATTCCCTAAAAAGTTAAAGTCCCCTTCCCCAAAAGAAAACAATGACACCATCAGAAATTGTCCCAACTCCCTAAAAATCACCTATTTTAAATTACCCATTCCCTTAGAAAGCTACAATCCCCGAAAATATGATGGCTCCCAAACAATAGACCAAAACCTCCCAAATCTTTTTAATTACCACCCTCCTAAAAAGATGACACTGACAAAAATTATCCATAACCCTTAAAATCATCCATTCCCCCATTTATAAATTATCTACACCCTAAAAGTTACAAAACCCGACCCCTCCTTATAAAACTAAGACACCCACAAAAATCGACCAAACTCTTCCCAAAGTCTATTTATTATCAAACTCCTATAAAGTTTCATTAACCAACCCCCCTCCCAAAAAAAAGATGGTATTTCCCCAAAATCGTTCAAAACCCTGTAAATAGTGTTGTAAAATGCCCGGGCATTTAAGCATTTTTCATAGAAATGCTGATTATTGTTCCACAGTCAAATGAATATTTATTAATAATTGGAAATACTTCAAAACTTGATAAATATAATGTAATTTTTTGCAGTTTATTTGTTAGAAGTAGTTATTAGTCCTGCCACCTGCAGATATATTTTTTTTTTGGGTAAAATGATTTTTGTTTGAGAAACATTTGAGTTGGCTTTTATATTTCGTTATAAGTAGGCTAATGTCTAACCCTTAACATATATTAGGTTGTATACCACTGCCAGCTAATAATAAAAAAATTAAGACCTACATAAATGCATTATAATTGGTTCTTTTTTTTCTTAGCTTCAGCTTATCGTTACTACTGCTCTGTGAGGAAGTGGCTTTGACATTCAAATCTGCCCATGCCCAAATCATAAAACTCTAGAATTTCATTTTCATTTACAACAAGGTTTTCTTAATTTTTGAGTCATTGTGAAAATGACATTCCAGACATCAAAAGTATCTTCCTTCTTTAGGGAAGTTTCTACAGCCCAATTTCCCATCTTCTGTTCTCAGTAAAATTTTACACCTCTGTTAATCAAAGGCAAGGACAGTGATTCCAGAAACATTCCCAAGTCTATACCAGTAGTACACATCTGCAAATTTTCAAGAAAATATGAGACTGCGTGAATTTTAGCCATGTGTTGAATTGGTCCTATGACATAGAATGACCCATCTGTTTTATGATCAGTACAAATAAAAATATAGTAAGTTATGAGCCCTTTATACTTTTATCAATGAAATGTATATTGTAAAAAAAAACAGTAATGTTATTTATAAGCTGTAATTCTCATTAAAAATGTCAAAATAAAAAATATTTTTTAACACTAGAAGTGCCATTCGGGTCATTTTGACCCGTTTTTCTTCAACATGAAATGGAACAGCAAAGCTCATTGTTTTTCACTTTTCCTACAAAATGTTTCCAAGTATACTGTGACAAATTTTCTAACTTCTATGTTGATTACTTAATTATATAATCGCAGATTTACCTAGAACAGCCATTTGGGGTCATTTTGACCCGCATAAGAAAAATTACCTATTTTCAACTGAATGTCTATTTTTGAATTCCCGACACCTCATTTTTGTTCTATTCTCATACATAGGGAAATATGCAGCTATTTTTGCAGTGACTCAGCAGAGAAGAAAAATAAACTTGCGCTTGATTTAGTCTGGCTAACTCATGACAAATCTTCCACTAGTACGATTCTTCATCTGTCCATTAGTGGCGTTGTTCTAAACATTCTGGTCTAACTACGGTTGAAAATAAAAGTCAGACCATATTGAACAGCAGAATTCTCAGCACTTTTGATTGCAATCAGTGCGTAAACATATTTTTGTATAAGAAATTCGAAAAGGATTGAGCACACAGGAGTGCCTTGCCCTGCTAGAACAGTTAGATTCAGACGTAAGAAGGGGGGGGGGGGAATTGGAGGTTAAGGTTTTGTGCAATACATGCCCTTCAATTGTTAGTGTATGCACCCGTAAAGGAAAAGAGGTTCTTTTCAGAGCAGCAAGGGGGATAATAAAACTTTTATCACCTGTGAGGGATGCCAGAAATGTGTTGCTGTGACTGTCAGGCCTGTACAGTGTTACACTTGTGCTAATGTCCAGCAAACTTAGCCCTTTTTGCATTCATTCATGGTATGTGTTTGTAATCTCACCTTGAAACACCTGTTCTAATTCGTATTATTTTCAATTGCAGTTTTTGCTTGCTTTTCCACAGTTTCTATGTTTTTAAAATGAATTTTAATCATCGGCATTTGTGCCTTTCTCTGTTTTCTGATCACATATGCTACTTTAAAATAATCATAGTGCAATAAATTATAATGCATTATATGACTGTGTTTGGAAGTTTAAAAAAAAATCTTATAATCATTAAAAAACAATAAAACCGACTAAAGTTGTTAAACATAAAAGAGAAACTTTGCAAAAATTTAAACAACTGAAAAATAATAGCAATAATAATAGTATGTCGTTAAAAACTACTCTATATTTTCATTTCAATCTCATTTCTCAAGAAAAAGAATATACTTTGCAAATTTACTTGCATTTCCTATGTGGGTCAAATTGACCCCATAGGTTGGTTTTCGGTAAGTTCAAATTTTGGCGGTTCTAGTGTTAAATGCCCAAATTTTGGGTGCTTAAAAATGCTTTGGGCAAATGCCCATTTATAAATGTCGTGCGTAGTGGGCATTTTCCCAGCCCACATCACTACCCGTAAAACATCCTTCAAACAATTAATAATCCACACCATCAAAAAAGTTTGGAGCCGCCCCCCCCCCCCCCCCGTAAAAAAGATCACATCCTCAAATTTGCCAAAATCTTCCAAAACACCCCTCCAGAAAAAATTGAATGATAAATATTGGGAATAATTAGAAATTCAGCTGATGAGAATAACCAGCAACAGCTTTATCGATTTTTGAAAGTGTCGTCATTTTTAGGAGGGCTTCGTAGCTTTTTAGCAGGGTGCACCATCATTCTGGGATTGGGGGATTGTTATAATTGTTTTTTCTTAAAATAGGACAGAGCAATTGCATTCTATTCTTTTTTCAACCTTGTTGCATCTTTTACAAGAATTAAACTTTTCATTTTAGCTATTTTATTTTTGCTGCAAAATAAATAAACAAAAGTCCTTTTCATCTTCAGAAAAATTTCATTTTGGAAACATAAAGCTCTTTATTTAAACAATCATTAATAAAGCAAGTGAAAGTTGTCTTAACAATGAATCAATAAAAAAAATTTTTCTTTTGAAACAATGAATCAATAAAATTTTTTTTTCTTTTGATACATAAGTTTTTAAATATTAAAATTTCAAAAAAAAAAAAAAAACAACCATAGCGTACTCAATGTACTCTTTCACTTTGGGTGTGCTCATAATCAACTAATCGGTGTGTACTCTTCCAAAAAGCATGTTGTTGACTTACTCAACAAGAGATATAACAAACTAACGTGTGGGAAAGAAACTTAGCTTTTTTTACTTTTTACCAATCACATGTAAAATTTTAATATATCCTTGACAAAAATCATTACAGGCATCCAGGCATATTACGTCTCTACACATATTTTTGGGATGAAGAGAGAATATATTTGGTTCTGGAATATGCAGCAAGAGGAGAAGTATACAAAACATTACAAAAAATTGGACATTTTGATGAAAAAACAGCTGCAGTGGTAAGTATGGTTTGACTTTTCTAAGGATAAAAAGTAAAGAATTGTATAACTATTTTTCATAATAAGTATAAAGGTAGTAAAACAAAGTTCAGACACCTCCAAAATCTTCTAAACTGTCCCTAAACAGACATTAATTGTTCGTATAATCCCTAAAATGACCCTAATTTTTCTTATATCTTAAAAAGTTGGTTGTCCAAAGCTTATAAAGCATTGAGCAACTGCACTGCTACAAACTACTCCCCTACTTCTCCCTCCACCGAAACTTTTTTTTTTTTTGCCAAAAATCACTTGTGGGTATTGTCATAGGGCACAGTTATTGCATTTTTATATTCTTTGTATTTGTGCTAATAAAATATCTCCTTACAAAAAAATTTGCCTTAGTTTTTTCATGAGCCACACAATATTCAATATGAATATTGTCGAAATATGGAAATTAATAATTGTTGGTATAATAATGTGCTGACATTTCATCTGAGCATGACTGCGATCCACCAAAAAATTCCTTGTGAGCCACTAATAGCTCACAATTGGCAGTTTCATGATAACTGTTATAGCTCTCTTTGGATTTATTATTTGAAAAATGCATAGCAAAATTTTTCTAAAAGCTGTCTTTTTTGTTCTGTAACATTGTAGCTTTGTTTAAAGAAGTTTGAAAGGCTTATAGATCTTGAATTTTGTAAGAAAAATATAATGCATTGTAGATATGTAGAATTTTCACTGCTTCATGTCATTACACAATGCATACTGCATTCTTTTTTTGAAAGATACTTAAACATTTTAAATATCCCTCTCTCTTTTTCTCAACCTTTTTGTTTCAAATTTGTAATATTTATTCCCAAATCCTATTTTTCCCCTGTTTAATCTGGAAAAATGTTTAAATATGTCTTTTTAAATTTTATAATACTGTTGCTTTCATAATTATGTCTCGAGTACAATCTTTAAAAATATTATTAAATTAAGAAACCTTTCAATTTTTCTGCAAGATGTGAGTGGGAACAAACAAATGAAAGACAATTTTTAATGATGTAAAATAGAAGACGATTTTTAAATTTTGAAATCTTATTTTATATTTATGCGAAAAGTTGCATACATTTCTAATATATTAGAGTTGACACTTATACTTAACTTTCATTCACATTGTATTTTATTTCAGTATATGGCTCAACTAATTAAAGCATTCCAGTACTGCCATTCCAAAAAAGTAATACATCGTGACATAAAGCCTGAAAATTTGCTCTTGAATATAGTGGGCCAAATCAAAATAGCCGATTTTGGTTGGTCAGTTCATGCTCCATCCTTACGAAGAAAAACCCTGTGTGGGACTCTGGATTATCTCCCTCCTGAAATGCTGGATCATAAAATTTATGATTCTACAGTTGATTTATGGTGCCTTGGAGTTCTCAGCTATGAATTTTTAGTTGGAAATCCGCCTTTTGAATCTAAAACCCAGCAAGAAACTTATTCCAAAATTCGAAAAGTGGAGTTAAGTTTTCCGGATTATGTTTCTCCCTTGGCCAAAGATTTTATTCGTAGGGTAAGTAAAAGTAACAATTTATGGGCTTTCAAGACCTGTTTTAACATTAGATTAAAAACTTGTTTATGAACAGTCGACTGACACATATTATTATTCATTTATTTATCTGCATATGCATTAAAACATGTTAAAATAGTTTCTCCTTACTGTGACTGTTGCAAAGACACTTAGAATTTTCTGAGAATTTCTGGAAAACCTTAGAATCAAATTTTTCTTCCAGGAATTTGAGAATAAGCAAATGAGCAAGAATTTTTGCAGTTATGAAACTCGAACTTTAAAAGGAGAATCTGTTTCAAAAAATTAAAGTAAAAAAAAAATGCTCCTAATATAAAGTAAAAAAGTGTCGACTCTTGCAGAAAGCTACATTAATCTAAACATCACAGAATCTAAAGATATAGCAAACGTCCAGCTGATGATAGAGGAAGGAATCAAGAGACTACAGTCGGGGTGGGGGGGGGGGGGGGAGGGGGGATTAAAAAGGAAAAGTATGCAAAAAGCAGGGTGTAAAAAGATCATTATTTTTTTTAAATAAAAAAAATCTGATTTTGTTTTTTAAATTTTTTATACCAGAAATTTTTATAATTTAGATCAGATTGTTTCTCAAACTTATACATATAACTTGAGACTGAGTCTGAGAAAAATGGGACTAGATATATTTTTAAAAAGCAAACAATAGTTTTACATTAAAAAAATTGCATATTTATGCTGAAAATTTCGAAAAAAAAATAATAGATTATACTTTAAATCTAATTCATAAAATGTTGTTAAACAAGATAATTATTAGAAAAGTAATACTGTGAGCATTTTCATTATTTATGGCTGTTTATCACCCATGCATTCTTTTTTCAGCAGCTAGTTTTCCATCATTTAAATGTTGACATAGACTTTAAAATTTAATTTTCTATTAAAATTCCACATTTCTTTTAACAAAATCCAATTGGCTGTTAAATCTGCTTTGTATTTTGGGGATAAGAAATGGCTAAAAAAAGCATGGGACAATGCCTGTTTATACTTTTCTTAAAAAGCATGAACAGGTATTTTTAATAATAATATATTTCCTATTGGAGATTTGTCTCTTTTAAGAGGAAAATTGTCTTTTTATAATGTTTCTTTCATTCAAGATTCAATACTACTTGAATACTTAATGTTCATTAAATTGTCTCTGACCAATATCTTTTAGAAAGATTTTTGTTGAATTAGGTATAAAACGTAATGTTCTTTTCATCATCATTATTATTCTCTTTAGGAAGCAAAATTCCTAAACATTTGAGTATTTATCGAAGAAAAGTTTTAAATTTATTTTCTGCATGACAAAATTTTATGTGTTTGAGAGTTAAGTTTTTTTTTTGATGTAGTTCAGTATTTTATAGAAGCAATAATTTTATTTAAGATACTTAAAAAGAATCCAAGGGACAGAATGACCTTAAAAGAAATGGAAAACCATCCATGGATTGTGGAACATGCAGAATTTCCCGGAAAAGAAAATGTGTAAGTTTGGATAATAATTTATTTTATTTTATGTTGGATGCATTAAATTCAGTAATATATTTATGAAGAAATAGTATTGCCAAAATTATAAGAACGGTCATTTATTTTTTCATACAGAAAAGTTGATTATTATTATTTTTTTTAGTAACAGCTTAAAGTGTACTAGAGATTTAGTACTTAAATGGAGAAGACTGAATAAACAAACAGCCCCATTGAAATAAACGAACTAATTTTTTACTCCTAGAAATATTTGTGTAAAGTCCTGAAGCTTCAAAATGTCATTTCTCGATTGCTTTTTAAATAGCAGAAAAGCAAATTTCACTGTATACCATTGTGAGAATCGGAGGTGGTTATCAAGTTACAAATACAGTAGAGATAGACCACAAATAACATCCAGCATGTTATTCCTAATAAGTGATTACTCACTTGGTCATATTGGTTAGATACTTGGTTGTCATATTCTGATAAAAGCTATACTTAATTTATTGTTACCAAGCTCTAGCTTTCAATGCCATGTTAACAAATAGTCTAATAGAATAGAATCCATTCATAAAACTTAATGGTAAATTGCGCTAAAGTAGATGCTGTAGTGGGAATCAACATAATTGTGCTCACATAGAATCCAGTAATCATTGAGAGCTTCAAGTGACAGGGAACCGGATCAAGGGCCTTGACATTTTTGTAAATTATTAAATGTAATGCAGATCTGTCGATGGATATTTTCAAAATCAATACAAGGAATCTAGTTCTTGTAGTAAGGCACAATTACATGGAATTGTCGGATCTCTTGTGCATTTTTGTAAAGGCAGTTTCTTACTTTGTTCTGCCGTAGATTGGCATTATGGGGAAAATGAATTTGTTCAGAATTTTATCATCGGCCTTGATTTAAAAAAAAAAAGTAAAATTGAAGAATTCAACATCATAATAACTATTCATTTGAACCCAAATTAAAGAGAACATTTGACGTTACTTAGCTGTCCATGGTATATTCCGGATACGTCGAAAAGCTGTCTCAATGAACATATTTTATAAACATGTCATGTTCTGATAATTGCCCATTTTTCACCATTTCAAGCACGATGCCTGTATCGATATCTGCTTCTGGTGTGAAATTGTGGCATGAAGATTGATAAGAACTGAAAATTATTGGATGCTAATTGCTATAGATTATTATTTTTATTTAACTTTTGTGTTTATGCTAAACTACAGCTCTAATTGTTACTTTTCTATTTTTTTATAGGTGCAAATAAAGTACTGAAGAAATATTCGACAATATATGTTGCTTCATATGTTATTTTAAAATTCTTTTAGTCACACTTCTTGTTATATGTATTTATATTATTTCCACTTGTGTTTTTAAAAAATACTTTAGTTATCTTATATAAATTTTAATGTAATATTTTTAGCTATTTCCTAGTTTGTTTATTTTTTAGCTGAAAGTTATACTTTTTTCCTTCGACCTCCTTCCCGGTTAGCACTAGGCCTTAGGGATGCTCTGCATCCGGGGGCGATGTAGTAGGGTCCATGGATTTTGCATGCACATATTCCCAAGTGTACATGGCAGGTCTTCAGCAGGTATCGAACATGCAGCCTCCAGGTGGAAGTTCGACGTCCTAACCATTAGGCTACCACGGCCTCGCTGAAAGTTATACTGGTAATAATAACATTGTGGTATTATTACCAGTACGTGCTTTCATGTGTAAAATGAGTTCATAAATGCGGGACAAAGTTTATCAGATGCAAATATTTTTTAAAGAAATACCTTAAGAAAACACAATGGTTTACAAAGACTTTTTCAAAAACTAAAAATTTCTGAAATTGAAAAACAAATTTTTAATTGAAGTGGTGAATAAATTAACATTACAGCATTTCAAACACCTTTTATTACTTAGCCATAAAATAAAGTTCATTTTTAAATTCTGCTACAAACTGCTAAACAGTTGATAAGCCAAGAAATTCATATTAAGTTTAGTTTTTTAAACATTTTCACTTTTAATTAAAAATAGAAGGTTTTAAAATAGAACTTGCTTCAGATGACGCTTACTTTTGCTTCTGTAAGTGTCTCCATCTACTTTTTCCAGGACAACAGCACTGATATTGGTCTTTATAATGAGTTTTTTTAATTCAAGCAAGTTAGTCAGGGGGCTAAAATTCAGGGTGTTAGGATGGGATTCCATCCCGCCCTGAGATTCTTCAGATTCCCTCCACGGAAATGCAAAAGATCTGCTTTTTTTCATGTGCATATAAAGTTAGCAACATTATAAATATATTAAAAAAAAATATTGAATGTAAGCTGCATTCAGATATTGTTAACTGATCAATTATATGTATCTTTAAAATAGAAATACTTTCTCTTGTAAAATTTTTTCCACTTTTACAGCACATACAAAGCAAAATGTAATATTTTTTGCATCTTTAAAATAGGAATTTGTTTTTTTTTCTCAAAGCATTTAACAGTAATCTTTTGAGTGTGAATGAATATTTTTAAGGATTTTAATATTTTTCAACACTTTTTTACTTTTGTAGAAATGAATCATTGCAAATTTTCCAATACTAATGCATTTTGTATACTAACAAGGGAGCAACTGAAGGGGAGGGGCATTGGAGGGAGGGCGCTTGGTTTGTAGACATATTTTCAACCCAGTATGGGGATATAATTTATAATATGCATGTAAAGGCTTATGACCCTCCTCCCCCAGAAAAGAATTTGGTACACCATTATATACCATGCTACTAATATACTTGACTAGTCATTAGAAGCTGTTACACCTATCCCCCCAATACACTTCAATTAATAATTTCTATTTTATAAATACATTATGAGTTGTTGCCTGATTCAATTTGTTGATACCTTTTTTAGATATCATATTGAATTCAAAACTTGTAATAATGTTTGATTGTTTTAAAAATGATATGACCACCACCTACACATATAATAAAATATCTTGATACTGATTGTAGAAGCAGGATATGCTTCCAATCTGCAATATTCTACTTCAGAAACCTTGTTTGTTTCAATACTAAAATGTTAG
The DNA here is from genome assembly GCA_038502835.1 of Octonoba sinensis. Lineage (NCBI taxonomy): Eukaryota > Metazoa > Arthropoda > Arachnida > Araneae > Uloboridae > Octonoba > Octonoba sinensis. The sequence goes on along the minus strand of CM076601.1, from coordinate 125,344,773 downwards.
TTGCTTTTCCCTATGATTAATGAATGATTACAATCTTTTATTCTTAATTTACTTAGAACATAACTCACAATCTTTTACTCTTCATTTACTTAGAACGTAACTCATTAACATTTTTTTATAAAGCAAAATCTCAATTTTCAGAGGATAATCACAGACCGTTTAGCAATCAAAGGAATAGAATGAACAGGCTTAACAGCAGAAGAAATAGCTTTTAACTAATCGTCGCTAGGATTTTTATAAATTTCAGAATAGTTATTATTTAATGAAGTAATTTTAACATTTGGATTACGAACATTTGTGAAAGGCAGTACATTTTCTGACCACAACTTTTCAAAGAGGTGTGTTTTTTACTTGCAAATTTTTAGAAGTATATAGTTTTTTTTATAATTAAAACTTTACAAAAGGTGCAGTGTAAGACTCCCCCCCCCCAACCTACTTTGGATGCACATGCACTAAAAGAAGAAAGACGACTATTTTAATTTACTTTGAGAATATTTTTTTTGTATGCCAAAATTTTTAAGAGATGGTAAGCAAAAAGCAAATCCCAGCATCAGAAAGAGCAAGATCAGCAGTCGGAAATGTTCTGAAGAATGTATGAGCATTATGTTACTTTATAATAAGCAGATCAGAGTCACATAATTTTTTACAACACTCTAAAGAAAGGGAGTTTTTGAAAATATTTTGTGTTATTCCCAACCTGTATTTCATCCAGGTCGGGCAGCCACTCCCCTTTTAAAAATACTTATAGTTTTTTACATATGCAAGTATTTTGTAGTTTTTTCATGCAATGTGTATCGAATACCTTTTTATCCTTCTGGAAAACTTTGAAATGACGAGGATTAATTCTGCAATTTCTTCTTGCTGATTAATTCTGCAAAAATGACAAAAAAATTTGTTCTACAGTGTACTTACCACTTTTTAACACTTCCTGCGTTAGAGAAGAAAATAAGTAAATCTCATTTTTAATTTCCTTTAAGAAATAACTAAACCACTTTAAATTATGACCTTAACTAATTTCTCAGAAAAAATTTATTAAAACTTTTTTTTTTTTTTAAAAATTGGTTTTGGAATGAAATATATTAAAAAGATATAAAGCTGATTGAGCAGCTGGAGTAAGCTCTATATAAAAGTTGCTTTGTTGCAGAAGATCCAAGTTCAAAACATCCGAGATAGGAATAATTATAAGTTCCGTAGATTCTTCCGATTCTGCTTGAGTTTGTTGCTTGTACAAATTGTGAACTTCATCAGTTGACAAATGGCATCTAAAATTTCAAAGTATTTTTTTATCAAAAAAAAGTATTACATTTAATTAAAAATACAATGTACTACTGATATTAATACAATATAATGTACAAAAAATGTAAATTGCTGACTGCATATAAAATTGGCTCAAAGTCTTGTCACAGCAGCAAGCAAAGATCTTGCCCATGCAACTGTTTCATAGAGGTGCACAAAAAAGTTTAGTGAAATGTTCCTTTTTGTAACAATGAGAAAAGAAAATCATATGGAAGTGCAAACAAGCTGTGTATGTACAGGATAGAGGAAAGAAAGAAAAGAGAAAACAATACAGTGGAGTATCGTTTATATCATAGGTTCTCAACGTGGGCGATAGTGCCCCCTTGTGGGCGTTTGAGACTTTCAGGGGGCAGTAAAAGACCCGGAGAAAACTAGGGGGCGTTGAGATGACACGGAGGGGCGTGGGCAGATTAATTAAATACAGTCTAAAATAGACTAAACACGCTAATTATGTACTAACAAAAGTATTAGGTTTATGGTCGATTGTTCAACGATTTCTGATAGCGTACCCATCTTCATATTTAGATGAACGTGGCTATAGTGTTGTAGCAACATAGGCACCAAAAAGAGAAATCGGCTCCTTATTACTGAACGCGGCGACTTACGATTGTTTTTAAGTAAAATCGAGCCTGATATTAGCAAACTCCTTCAAATACATCAAATTCAACCTTCTCATTAGTTAAGTTACGAATTTGATGTCTGAAAATTTTAATAAAAATACTTTTCAATATAATTAAGTGTGCATTTTGATTGCTCTCATTAAAATAGTCTTCTTTAAAAACAGAAATAGGATAGGGTCATATCCTATCTACGAATAAAATGTATAATATTACACATTTAAAACTATATTTGGGGAATAGCAATTTCAGATACACAAGTAAAAAAAGGGGGGGGGGAGGCTTTAGAAAAAAATATTCTCAAAGTGGGCGGTGCGCAAAAAAAGGTTGAGAACCTATGGTTTTTATGATGAAGGGGCTATCGAAAAATGTCGTATAAACAAAAATAACATATTCGATTTACCATTCAAGCGAAATCCAAGAATTGGGACTACACTAAAAAGTTGTATAAAAATATAAACGTCGTTTAAACGATACTCTACAGTTCCAACAACAAGTCTTTAACTATATTTCATTAAAACATATTTTAAGGATCTTACCGGAGATTTGAACAAGAAATAAGATGCAAAAATCATTTTAAAAAAATATCATTTAACAGTTAACTGTTCTAACTTCAGTTGACTAATTTTTTTTCAACATCATAGTGGATTAAAGGACTAAAAATGGTTTTGTGGGAACAAAATCAAGCTGCAAATACGATCGATAAGTTTAATATACTTGATTATTGTGATGGAAATTTATTTTCCAGCTTAAAAGTGAAAAATCTGCTGATTTTTTAATAAAATAAATCATAGTACTATTATTTGAAAAGGTTTTAGCTTTGTACTAGGATTATAAGAAACATATTTACTTTACATAAAACTCGGCTGATGGTCTTTTCCAGGTGTAAGGATTGTAGCTAATGCCCAGAAAAATTGGTTGGGATAATTGCTCAATAGGAATGTTGATTTCATCCCTAATTTCCTTTAGAACAGAGCTGAACAATTCTTCAATTATTAAAGTAGCATCTTCATCACATAATTCATGACCAGTTGATTTTTCAACTTCCTAAAAACAAAAACTTTAAAATGTACATACCTTTTAAAAGTAAAACAAAATGTATAGAACAGGCAAATGTAATAATAACATCGAAAGGTGTATAATGATCATTTACATTCATAGATTTTTGCCAAGTATACTGTGGCGGTACGATTTGACACCTTCAAAAGCTATCTTCTGTCCTGGCCATTAGGTACCTTTTGGCAAAGCACGGAAGCACTGGCTTTCCATCAAGAAGGTCCGAGGTTCTATCCCTGCCTCCGGCAGACAACCTCCTCCACCATCATCTCCGTGTCCTCACACGTCGACCGCCACAATACCATCTGCAAATAACTTCTATGAAAAAAAAAATCATCTACGAAGCAAAACTAAGGTATGCTACAAACTTATTTTTGCATTTACCTATGCTGGTGGTTTTTGCTTTGTACATTGCTGTCAACTTTTTGCACACAATAAAAAAGGTTAACTTAGACGTGGCTTGTATATTTATTTTTAATAAATATTGCATAGGAAAAAGCAGTTTCACAAAGATAAGTGGTTGTGAACTGGATTAAAAACAGCAATGCTTTTCTTGACAATAACGGGAATTCTTTGTTAACTTTGAGCCAACATTCTCCCAACTCTAATCGGGCAAATTCGATCTTCAATCCTGAGTTTTTATCTCTCTTTTCTTTCTGCCTGCACGTGTACCACCTGGGTAGGCTTTGCGTACCACAGTTTGGGAACCGCTGGCTTAGAGCATCCATAAAACAAAGAATCATCAACAACTAAACATATTCCATAGCTCCTTCCCTAAAAAGTCCTTTGAATAAATATAAAAAACATTTAAAGAGAAATGTTGTATTATCTCTCGGGGACCCCTAGTAGAAGAAAACTTTTTAAGAACAATTTGGTTCAGTAATGTAGCTAGACTCTCAGATTTTGGGGGTGATTCCTTCAGGAGAAGTGAGCTAATTTCATTGTTTTACAAGAAAAAATAGTCAAAATCTATACAATCTTCACCATTTCGGTCATTTATCCCCAAACCCACCCTCTTTATATACGTCGGTGGTACTTATCAGTCATATCCCCTACATTTTGTTGCTCGCCAAACGAATATATACAAAGCAATTTTTATATATATATATATATATATATATGTTAGATTTAAATGGCATGTTGGCGATACTTTTAAAACTTTCGCCAATGTAGGGTGTATAACCGATAACGAACAACAACTTTATATACTCAAGAAAGATTTTATACACTATTAAACATGAGTCTGCCATAATTGGCTTTTACATCAACTTGATTAAGCACTAGATGAGTTGCCCGGCGATGTATGGCTAATCTCAAGTATTGAAACTAAGTGATGTCATGTAACACATGTTCAAATCCCCATAGGAATAAGAACAACAATCCCTAAGAATCCTTAACAGAATCAAGATACCATTTGAATAAGATCAACATATAATCAAATTGTTTGTATATAATCAGTTGTTTAAAAAATATATAGGATTAAATTTGCGTACATTAATTTAAAGGAGATTGCACAAATACAGCGATGCCTCATCAAAATGCTAGAAACATTGATTATTATTATTATATTTGATTTGTTTAACTGCATTGATTTGTTTGGCAACTGTAACAATTGTTGAAACGATGCCACAATACAAATAAAATAAAATGGTCATCACCTGGGTCAAATAAAATTAAAGTTAATTACCGTGAAAAAATAATTTCAAACTACAGGGGAAAATGCTTATAACTTCTTTTCTAGTTAGAGGTTTCGAATTTTAGCACATAGCGAGAAACTCTTCCCGAAGTAGTTTTTTACGGGCTTGTCAATGGTATCGGGCTCGAAAGGATGCGATAATTTCTTTCTATAGAAAGGACTATTTTATACAAATTTCGGTGCTCCACTCCTATTGGTCTTAGCGGGATGATATATAGCCTATAGCCATCCTCGATAAATGGGCTATCTAACACTGAAAGAATTTTTCAAATCGGACCAGTAGTTCCTGAGATTAGTACGTTCAAGCAAACAAACTAGCTTTATAATATTAGTAAAGATTATTCAGAAAAGGTTCTGATAGTATATACAATTTTTGAATAATAAATAAAATATGCAACAAAATAATTTTGATGATAACAAAGAGATAAATTTGGATTTACATATGACTAAAACTTTTAAGGTATGTATGTACAGTTAATCTCTATGCCACTTTTTTCTTCCTGAAGGCTTTGAAATCTATCGGAAAATATTTCATTTGATTTGAATAAATTTTATTCATTTCTTCATGTATGCAGTTTTAGTTTGATATTTAAGAGCTTACACGATTTTTAATTGTATATTTGTTTAATTTGGCATCAAAATAAGAGCCACTAAAGTTGAGCTTCTATTCTTGCTGAAATGTATGTAATGTGAAAAATACTATTAAGAACAGTACTAAGTACAATTTCTTTAAAGAAATTTAATAAGTAAGGAAATATCTTACGGCTGGTTCTGGATGACCTCCTGGTCTATCAATCATTCCTTGCATTTCAGCTAAGTTAAAACTTCTACGCATGAATATTAAATCTGTATCTGTAGTCTCAAGAATAGAACCAACACCAAGTGGATCAGCAAGATATGATTGCGAATTCGAAAAATTAGTTTTACCATCCTTTACAAGTTCAGCAGCATACGTAGCACAATTAGTTCCAATGAATTCTTTATAACTTGTTGGGCCAAGATGTAAAGTTACCTCTAGAATATTCCCTTCATTAGATTTGTGGAGCTCCACATTATGAAGCCTGAATTTAGAAGCGTTAAATAAGTTTTTGCATTTTCCTGATTTTAGCGTCCACGTCTCTTCAATTAGCTGGTGAAGACTTGGGTGCTGCTTCATACAAAAGTCTTTACTCCATTTTACATTTACAGCTTCTTTTGACAAACTTTTCCCATTCGAACAAAATACATCAACAGAATTTTTTAAATCCATATCCATATCACTATATTTAAGGAACAAAGACTACATTATTAAGAAGCAAAGACGAATCCCATCACGGATTAGAAGTTATACATAAAAGAGATAAAATATTTTGATCTTATTTTAAAATTTTAAATCGAATGTTTACTATCTTCCTTTAAATCTAAATTGCCGTCTGCTACTTTTTCGAATCATGCGCAAGCGCAAGAAGTTACAGCTACAGTTAATCTCTATGCCACTTTTTTCTTCCTGAAGGCTTTGAAATCTATCGGAAAATATTTCATTTGATTTGAATAAATTTTATTCATTTCTTCATGTATGCAGTTTTAGTTTGATATTTAAGAGCTTACACGATTTTTAATTGTAAATTTGTTTAATTTGGCATCAAAATAAGAGCCACTAAAGTTGAGCTTCTATTCTTGCTGAAAAATCAAAGGTATGTAGAAAACATTTGTTATTAAATAAATAAAATTTTCATATTGCAACAAAAAGTTATTGACACAAGCATAAAATGCGGGAAAATATCTGTAGACATTTTCACGACATATTTTTGTCTGAACACAGATTTATAATAATGACCGACATGCGTGAATTTGATTTTATTTTCTAATGACAGAAATAATAAAAGGAAAGAGAGGAACTAGTGTGATTCTTTCTTTCAATCCTGTGATTATATAATTGAAAATTATATTTACGTGTAATACAGACCCAGATACAGGACTTTTCTCAGAAGAGGGAGATATTTCTACATGATTTTACACATCATCATGAAAATTTTCTCCTTAATAAGGGAAAAAATATTAAGTTTTGGTTGGTTAATTTTAGCATAGGAATCCCTGGGCAGTCTTTTCGGTTGGCAATAGAAAATGCTGGTTACAATTCCAGGACTATGCTTGTAATCCAGGACTATGCTTGTAAATCGATTCAGTGGAAGATGGAATAGAATCATAACTAGCTGAATATTGCTAGTGTGTTATCACCACACACCAAAACAGATGCCTACAAGAGAAAACTGCCAAAACAAAATCGTTTTAGTATTTGTGTTTTCTATAATCAAGCCCCTGTTACATTTTTCTGTAACCAATTTTTAGGAATGTGAGCAGTGGGTCTCTTACAAAAATAGTACGTGATGGACCTTTTTGGTTATAATACATGAAACACCTTTTTTTATACAGAATCACACAATTTCATCTAAAAGGACAGAAAAAACGTTTAAATTTGTTGTAGTGTTATCGAATGCAATCAAACAAAGGTACGGAACCTATGGGAGACCACCCCCGATCGATTAGAAAAAGTAGCATCAAAATCAGTTCATCCAGTGAGAAGTTATCAATGAACAAACAAACAAGAAAATCAAAACAAACATACGATTTGAACTGATAACTTCCTTTTTTTGTGGGAAGTCTGTTAAAGAAACTAGTTCTTACACTCAGTGGCGTAGCTAGACCCGGATTTCAGGGGGGGGGGGGGGGTTTCTTCGGGAAAAGTCGGCCAATTTCATTGTTTTCCAAAAAAATTGGTCAAATTCTAGACAATCTTTACCATTTCAGGGGGGGTTTTATCCCCAAAACCACCCCCTTATCTATGCCAGTGTTTACACTGCATGTGGAATTTTCATAATATAAATGCTCCTTTATTTCAGATCTTAAGAGCCGGTGTGACAGAGGAAAAAAAAATGTTACGAGAAAGATTGAATTTGAGTATGGAGCACTTTTACTGCGGAGGTTTGTTTCTGACGACAGAGGAACAAATGCTTATGCAGGTTTCCTTACCGCAGTTACAGAATGAAAATAAACTGAACTCCGTTGCTTTCTTGGGAAAAATATTTGGGAAAAATTCTGATTATTACATTGCCCAAGGAAGAAGAAGTGATTTCATACGTAATAAGGCTTCGTTCTACAGGTAAGAATTTAAAACGAAATTGTATACAAGATAATATACACTGTAAAAAATATTCGCGCGAAAATACATGTGAATCTCCTAGAAATCATTTATCCGGAGTCTAATGTGGAAACTGCAGAGACTTAAAAACGAAAAATACAAAATCTTTAAAAAAGGAAATTACAGGGAATAAATAACACAGCTTATTCTGTAAATTGATTGCAACATATAATGTGTCGTAGTAGTGGCGCCATCTGTGGGTACGCCGAACTATTGTCTCTGGTACGCGAGTTCAGTTCAGCCCGTGCTGCTCCGCCCATGATTCTTTCGCAGTCGGGAAGGCTGGCCGCCGAGGCCTTGCAGGGTTATTCAATAGAGCTAAAGTTAAATATTACAATATGTAATGCACTTCTGGCATTTTTTAAACTGGTAGTAACAGATCTCAAACGTTTATTTATATATTTGCTCACGACTTTTAAACTGGTAGTCACAGATCTCAAGTGTTCCGTTTTACATTACTTAATAAATCTTTCTCTAGTTTTGCAGAGTGAGGAAAAACAAGAATTTTACTGAGAAACTATTATTAAGAAACTTGATTATTTGATTTAAAAAAATTTCTTTGTAAATTTAAAGCAACACTGAATCTCCCTTGTGTGCTTTTACAGAATATTTTTACAGTGTAACTTTTTAGTAAATAAATTACCATTGCTGTTTACAAATATAGTATGGAATGGTACAAAATAAGTTCAAAATTTAAAAAAAAAAGAAAAAAAAAAAGAACTGACTTCAAAGCAGAGCAACTATAAATTGCGCTGGTTAGTTGGTTGGGTTCGTATCCTCAATTGAATCAAAGCTCATGGTGTGCGTGAGTAGTCTTTGCTATCTCTATGGCATTATCTGAGTATAAGTTATCCTCTATAGGGGGCAGTTAAAAACATGATATGATGTGATTTCCACGCCGAGATAGTTGCCACAGTTTTGATATTTTCTAGTCCCATCTGCAGAGATTTTCATGTTTTTATGATGTTTTGTTTTCAGTCTGATGAGAGTGGCGGCTGTCTTTCTGTCGATGTCAAGATTAGTTATTAGATCATGAACTTCGATTTTCAAGGCGGTGAAAAGTCTTGACTTTGCAAAAGCATTTTCATCTGCCAGCGTAGTTTTATTTGGATTTTGATTGCTATCTCTGGCTTTTTTTATCCAAAGAATCAGCTATTTCATTGAACTCAAGGTTCACAAGGGCGGAATGCACTGCAAGAAGCATTTCTTCTAGAGACGTTGAAAATGTTCAAGTTGTTCCAGGATATTCAAGATTAGACTAGAGGTACCTTTACTGAGGGCCTGTAAGGCAGGCCTGCAGTCACTGAAAATAGTGATACCACTAAGCTGCTCCGAAGGTCCAAGATTGATGTACGTTTCGATTGTAGTGGAAATGTCTATCAGTCCTTCAGTAAAAGGAGGCCGTGGTAGCCTAGTGGTTAGCACGTCGGACTTCCACCTGGAAGGTCGCGCGTTCGATACCCACTGAAGACCACCATGTACACTCGGGGATACGTGCATGTAAAATCCGTGGACTCCACTACCTCTCCCCGTGCGTAAGCAATCCTAAGGCCTCGGCTAACAGGTGTAGTCTGGTATAGAAAAGTCCTTCCGTAAAGTAAGACGCGATTTTTCCAGCACCAGCTGCGATCTCTCGTCCCTGATCATCAGGAAGTAGCAGTACTACTCCCGCTCCTCCGTTGGTGAAAGTGGAGTCAGAAGATCCTTCAGTGAAAGCCCTGATGTGATTGAAAGATTGAGACCAGATAGAGAATCGATAGTTTGCATCCCAAGTTCCTTGAGTTTATTTGCAGGATCTTTTTTTGAGCAGGGTTCGATGAGTTCCAGAGTGATTGTATAATTGCGCTAAAAAGTAAAAAATAAATTCATTTGTTTAAAAACGTCGATACTACTTTTAAACACAATTTTTTAAATTCGGCACAACATTACAAAAGCTAAAAGCTTTTGTCATGTATCAATTACAAGCATAAATGGCCCAAAGATAGCAACAGTTCTTTAGGCAAAGTCAGTTAGACATTGTATACAATTTAATTAAAAATTAAGTTTTGAAGTAGCATCCATGTTGTTAAAGAATGAACTTATTTTTTTCTCTTTCGCAATTTATAGTTGCTCTGCTTTGAAGTCTGTTCGATTTTTTCCTCAAAATATTTTTAATTTTATTCTTTTCAGTGTAAATTTATTATTCATATGTATGATCTTTTGTTAATATTAAAAGCACACTCACTTTCAGTGACTGGCACTAAAACTAATCATTTGTATGATAAATTCCGCTTTGAAGGTGATTTTGAAAAGTCACTGCAACAAACATAGAAAAAAATTCCAATTTTTGTTTCAGAGAACACTTCACTGAAAACTCTTATTATAATTAATTATAATACAATTGCTTAATGGCAAACATTTTTTTTTCAACAATGAGTTTTATTATTTATTAATAACTTACTTAACAAAAAAAAAAAGTTAAGGTAAGCGTTTTCAAATTAAAAGAAAATACTAATTTTTCAGATAATGTCCTTTCTAAAGAACAAATGGTAGTCAAATCGATGCGCGATACTTGAGTTAGACGATCCTCTATCGATTAAAAAAAAAAAATAAAAAAATCATTAAAATCGATTCCTTTATTCGAAAGTTATGGATGAAGAAACAAAAAAATTGCAAAATTTAAACCCATAACTTTTTTTCTAATGATCAAATATGGTCAAACAAAGTTATAGGACTAATGAGAGACCAACCCCGATCGATTAAAAAAAATCATCAAAATCGGTTCTTCCAGGGAGAAGTTATCGGTAGAAAAAAAACATACATACCCGGTATGAATATGAAATGATAACCGTTCTGCTGCTGGAAGTCGGTTAATAACATTACTTCATTGCTGGAATTAGTCGAAAAATCAAATAGGAGGTCTGGTAAAAATTCATTAGAAGTTCACTGGAATTCATTTATTGATGAAAGGATAAACTTAGCAACTGCTGTCCTCTTCTTTTTGGTAATAGCAAACCTGTCAGTTGTTTTACTTGAGAGTAGGCAAAATTAGTTTTAAACATGGCAAACTATTTAACCTGTTCTTTTTTTCGTAAAGCATTTTTTTAGTGGGAGAATAAGATGTACAATATAGCAAATAAGTTCCTCTCAAATGTTTCTTTTTCTTTTGGAATCCTTAACATCAGAATACACTAAAATACAAAGATTTTAAAATTTAGAATTATGAATTCTTTTGGAATAATGATCCCCACTTCTTGAAATAATGATCTTTATATGATCCCCGTGCGTGCTCCTGTGATTGACCCATATTTTAGAACTTTATTTATGTGCCTGTAGAACTTCTTATAAGCATTTTTTATTTGTCTATTTTATTTTTTCCGAGCAGTGCAGAATTTCAATTAAAACAAATGCAATTTTTGCTTTATTTTAAGCCTCGATTGCGAAACTTGGAATTTACTATATTCTCCATCTAAAGAAGATCTCCGTAAATTTCACATGGTTCGCACAAGGTTTCTTGGTGATCCTACATATGTGCATCGAATCACAGAGCTCACGCAAGAAGGGAAGAAGGTAAATAATTTTATGGCAAACTTTCAATGATTTTCAACAATTTTCTCAAAATTTTGAGTACATATTTGTATAATGAATATATATTTTTTAATACGTGACACCTTTTTATTGCACTATTGCATGATGTAAAGTAAGGAGAAGATTTTTGAGACATTCCTAACCCTTGAGACCTCAATTTCATCAAAGTTGTAATTAAAGAAAACACAAAAATGCATTAAATGCAGAATATTTTGCTTCGTTCTTCTTCGTGCTGTAACGGTGTGTCTTAGATTTGCAATGCCTTTTAAGGGTTTTCAGATAATTCTAATTATAGCTGGAGATAATTTCCAAAGTTATTTCTCAAAATAAAAACATAAAGCCCACATTTCAAAACGTTATTTAACCTTATATAAATATGACTCGCTTCAAGAAAGCGAGCTTTAAGATTATGATTAAAATTTTTAAACCTTTTCCCGAGAAAAGGGTCGATTTTGAATGAGCACTTTCAATGCATGTATCGCACCTCCGCATGGAGGTTTTGAGGCTTTGTCGCAGGCAATAACAAGTTATTTTTATTTCCAAATATTTTATGGCGCAACACATGACTACATAAGCGAATTTACCGTTGAAAAGACGCATGAAAATTGACATATCACTGTATCCTTAAAGTAGGTCTAACGTAAAAATATGATTAATGGCAAGGATAAATGTTTTTTAGCTTGTATGTGTAAACGAATAACGCATTGGTAGTAGGGATCGTTTTGAAGTCTAAGATTGAGGACAATGAATTGAACGTAGAAAATATTCCTCCGCCCAAAATATCACATGCTTCTTTGATACAATACCTCTAGCTATACTGGAAACTGTTTACAACCCCTCAAATCGTCCTCGTCGGATAATATGCATTTCTATCACCTTCTAGATATGGTTCACCGCCCTTGAAAATTTTTTACTTATGTAGTTCTCACTTCCAAGAGTCACGGCCGCTCCATTAGGTGATGAGCAGAGCCCGGATTTTGATAGCCTAAAATATTCGTAAAAGTACCCTAAAAATATCCTAAAAGAGTTTCCTGAAAGAGCACTGAAAATATTCAAAAAGAATGTCCTAAAAGCAGGAAAAAATGTCATTAAAAATAATAATGAGAAACCTCTTTAATATTTTTAGCACTTATGTGTTCTGCATTTTAGTAGAGAATTGCACACCAGATTATGATTCTACTTTAAGCATTTAAAATTATTTCATAATTCTTCTACTAATAAATGCCATGCGCTTTGTGGGTTTTACTTACTTTAGTGCAGGTAACATTAGATTAAAAGCATTACTAAGTAAAAATCATTACTTCATTCCAAGCGTTTTGTAAGATACTAGTTATTGTAGTATTTCTTATTTATGTATTGTAGCATGTAATATATTTTAATCGTCCCGCAGTGGACTAGCCGGTAGAAACTCGGTTCCCGCAGAAGTGAAGCAACATTAACTAAGGTCAGTATTTGGGAGGGGGACAACCTCTCGGCAGCTGGTTGCTGCGGTCCGTGTGCGCTAAAGGGAGCTGGTGCATGTTAAATAAGTCGTGGCTCCAGTGTCCTCCAAGTAAAACGATACCTCTAGGGGTGCCAATCCCAGGTGACGGTTTCTCACCTGGGAGCTGGTTCAAAAAATTGAGACCTCTCAAAGGGCCGGAAATCGGACTAATGCCTACAAGGGCCCCTTTAGTCTCAGGAGCAGCGTACCCATTCTTAAAGAAAACTATAATACTCTGGATGTAGTGCAGTTTTAATCTGGTGTGTACAAAATTTTACTATCGACAGTAATTAGGAAGCAATTACCTAGACTCTAGAATTTCTCTAATCTCTGGACATGTTTCCGTAATGCGCTTATCGGCAGTTTGCATCTCTGTTTGTTACATACTTCCCATTGGTCCAGCCAAATAAATACTGAAGTCACTTTACTTCTCTCTCTAGTCGACTATTAAAGAAGAAAACAGATTGAGCGCTATGGTGAAATTGATGGATTTTGAGACTGCTATTGGACCCATGAACGCTCTAATCATTAATGCCCGAGGTATCGTTAAGAGGAATACTTATTTTAAAGGTAATTTTTCTCCCCGCTAAAATAGATATCTCTAGATTACGATATGTGTACTTAATTTATTTTCTTTAATAGTTTGGCAATACACTTATCGAATTGAAGAATTAAGCTGCGGAAGGCATTAAAACAATAATTATGGGGGTTCAGAAAAAAAGAATAAGTCAATAGATTTTTGTTCAATAGCCAAGTCTTAAATAAAGGCTTGTAAAAACGGACAGAAGGTTGAAAACGAAAGAGAGTTCAATGAAAATTTTAATAAAATGTAGCAGAAAATGTACTTACATGCTTAATTGCTAAGATTTGTAATGTTTCGGTTTCAAAGGTGTATGTATATATTATATATTTTATACGTTTCTGAACATGAAATACGTTATGTACTGCACTGTAAAAAATTCTAGTTCAACCTTTCACCAAAAAAAAAAAAAAAAAAAGAGAAAAAAAAAGAAAGAAAAGGTGAAGTTTAGCTGTAACCAACAATTGGTACTAAGTTGAACCATTACAATGGTTTAGTTTCACCATGAATGTGAAACTAATAACCATTATAAGAAGGGAGGGATGGGTCAAATTGAGTGCCAAATGTTTGTTCACCATTTTCTTTCTTTTTTTTTTTTTGGTGAAAGGTTGAACGATAATTTTTTACAGTGTATGCTTGAAAGAAGGAAAAAAAGGCTATATCCAAATTGCAGTTCGATAACATCTTTAACAAAGATATTTGCACAGCTAAGAAGTTTGCGCATTCACGAAGAATTTAGATGAGAATGCGGCACGTAATTCATACTGTTATCTAAACTAATTAGAAGAGCATGCATATGCTGCGAATTGCTAAATGCCTAAATCACTTTGCCTATGTAATGAGCAGGCTCTTTTGCAGTATATTGACTTGATATAAGAATATTTGAAATTGGAGTATCGTAGTATGGGATAGCATCTCAGCCTATTTTTTCCCCTTGAGACATAATGTGGGTATCTCTTAAAAATCTCTTCTCTGTATCATTCTCAATATAGTTTTCAGTCCTTTAGCTTTCAATCAACATTTTCTAAAGTAAATAACTAACATAAATGAAGAGGTCGATTTTAAAGAGAAAGTAGCAGTTTACGAAAATAAAATTCTCTTATCTTTTGAAGCAATAAATGCTTTCGAAGCAATAAACGCTTCCTTGGACATAGTAAACTAAACCATGCAGTCCTGTGCGGGCGAGTATTTGTAGTGGTAATTCACAAGATAGTTTTCTCTCCATGTAAAAGTTTGTACAAGGTTTTGAAATAAATAAGTTCAGTAAATGATAAGAATGAAATTGTTAAAATTTCATTATGGGTAGACATGCTATGCTCTGTTGGTTAACATATTTTGTGCTTTTTGTTCCATTTAGAGCAGTGATTTCCATCCGTTTTTGTTTCGAGACTCCATTTTTAAAGGTTAATCAAGTCGTGTCTCCATGTATACACCCACATATATAAAAGCATTATGCAAATAAATAGATCTAGATATGCCCACTTTCAAACAAGTACGTTGACACAAATACTCAGCGTTACATTAAAATCTGATCGGAGGTCAAACTCACTGTAGATTTGCACCATTGCTACCATTTCTTTGGACATAGTAAAATAAACAACTTTCAGGCTGTCTCAGTTAACAGTCTTAAATGAAAGGGTGATTATTGTTATTGATTTTTTTTTTGCTGAAAAATAAACTCCGATTCGCTAAAAATGAAACCCTAAAATGCATGTGCATTGTATGCTGGACAGAGCCTAAATACTAACGCAATTGGGCATCTGTTACACCTAAAAGCTTTCCTCTTTTTTTGTGCGATATACTCGTATATTTTTGAGAGCTGCAGACATGTTACAAATGTACTTTCCCCTAGAATTTAGACACACAAACTTACATACTCCGTCGATTCCTAGGGATGCCATGATTAATAAATTGATAATGGACCTTTAAGTGCTAAATTAAAATCATTTGTTGAGACATTCATTCTTATTTGGATAAGGGGGCATTTAATATCTCTTTTTAAGAAAGTTGCATTTGAAAAAATTATTTACAAAATTTTTGAATATTAGTCCACATAACTGTACAGTTTTATTATCATTGAAGTAGGTTGAAAAAATATTGTTACTTAAAAAAACTGAGAAACAACGTAAAAATGTGAAAATGGCAATAAGAATTGTAGACACATGTTCAAGGAACTTCTTTTTCAATGCAAAAGAAAAAAACTTGAAAAAGAAAAAGAAATGAATGAAAAAGCATTCAACGGGGAAGGCGAAGAGAGATAAAAATATCAGTTTTAAAGTAAAAATTGAAAATCAATTAATGAAAGATTGTTCTTAAGTTTTTTATGTATCGAACGAAGGTAAAACTGCCCATTTTTATTGTTTGCTTTCTTCTGAAAAATTTCTCGAATAGTTCTAGCGCAGCGTTTAGGGAGAAGTATTAATACGGACTGGAGTGACTTAATACTGAAATACGGTAACAGTCCCGTAGATAAGAGACATTTGGAAACCCTATTGGACATTAAAACGGACTAACCTAATTTTTATCCGACTTCACGAAGGAAGGAGGTTATACATTCGTAGTGTATGTATGTCGCTTTTTTTTTGTTTGTTTGTCCACTCATAGGCGTAACTAGGGTTGGGGAAAGGGGGGGGGGTCACCCTAAAAATGTACAGACTAAACACCAATAAGCAGTGCACAAGAGTTCAAAATTTACTAGTCATAAATACTTGTCATTACAGATATACTCCGTGTTTATTTCGGGCATCTCTCGGGGGGGGGGGGGACTACCCCCTCGGAGCAAGTCAACTCCCCCCCCCCATCGGCGAAAAAAATCAGATCACAATTTTTAAAAAAAGAAAGAAAAGAGAAATTACGCTTTTAAGACATCTCAAGGCCTAATATTGAATTATGAGTTGTGCTAGTATTGCTGCTGAAAAGAATGTGTATTTTCATATTTACAATCTGTTCTTAGTCCGAAACGCGTGTTTTTTTGAGTTGTGCCACTATTGCAGCCCATGAGAACTAATCAATTCAGATCTTTTTTGTTCAATGTACATTTATGATTAGGCTAAGTAAAAGTGTCACAGTATTTTTCACCTTCGCAATATTATTATAAACGCTCTATGAGACCATTCATAAACAGTGTCACACTTTCTTTCAATATATTTGAGCCCCCTCCCCCCCCTTTGTCACAAAATGACACTCTCCAACACACCCCTATCCCCTTTGCCACGTGTCACGCTATATTACATGAACACATGTACTTGCAGTGTTGCAGTTCAGAAATAAAGTACTTACGTTAAAGAATCACATTTTTAATTTTATTTTCTAACTTTTAACGACATTTGTGAGCATAACAATAAATGATAATGATTACACGTGGACTTAAATAGCATAAAATTAGATTAAGGTTAAAATAGAAAAAAGATAATTAGTGCATAATAGTGAAAAATAATTAATTGACTTCTGAAAAAGGACCCGCACTTATTTATTTTAAAAGTAAATACCTAAGAAGAGTTTCTTTTAAAATTTTAACTAGAAGTGACTTCAAACCTTAATAAGCATCCGTATTTTCAATATAAAATGAAATCAATGAAACTTTAAAATCAAATTACGAAAATAAAAAATCATCAAAAATAAGTTTAATCTGCGGTTTTTACACGTTTTTATAGAAATCAAAATGTGTAATGTCACACTTCTTGTTATCCCCCCCTTGTCACAATTTCTTGCCCCCCCCCCCGCCGCCGCACTCGAAGTAGTGTGACATCATCCCCTATGAAGTTAAAAAACGAAAAAAGGAGGATTAATAAGCAGTTTCTCAGCATGGGAGGAAGAAATAAAAAGTTGAAACTAAAATTGCAAAAAAAAAAAAAAAGAGGAGGGGGCAGCTAAAATATTATTTCGATAAAATTACATAAAAATAATCATACCTTTCCTGCTTCAGGGTTTCTTCCCAAAATAGGACAAAATACTTTCACCACTACTTTCTTTTGTCGTTTTGTTTGGGGGGGGGGGGGGGCTCGGGTCCGTTGTCACCCCCCCCTTGCTTAAGGCTTTGCCTACAACACCAATTTATCAGAAAACAAACCTCCATCAAAGAGGAGAATATTTTTCAGGAAACTGGTGCGATTGTGTTCCCAAATTGCTGCCTTTGGGTAAAAAAGACATCAAGAAGGTAAGAAAACCATCTGGAGTGATTGAAAGGATCTCTGCTGTCTGTCTGGGTGTGGTGCGGTGATTGAAGCCACCTTTCGCTGTAAAATTCCTAAAGGTGATAAGGGGGTTGATTATAACCAGATGAAAAGTCCTCTGTAATATGAGCTACGTACTTTGGTCATGATCACAACCCTTCAGAAAGAGGAAATAAAATCATATGCATATGTGTTTATTTTTCTTAGGGAAAAAATAGATATGTGCTTTGCAAGGCGTAGCCAGAAGTTTTTTTGTGTGCCTAATAAATATGCCTAAATAACTAAATACAAAATAGGGGGGGGGGGGTTGAATCCCCAAAACCCTCCCCTGGTTACGCCTATGGCAGAAGTCACTTAAAATTATGTTTATAATCCTTTAATATTACTGTTATTAAACTGAAAAGGTAAGTTAGGGAAGGAAAATGCTACGCATTTTGATACTAAATGAGTGATGCCATGAATCTGAATTTTTCAACTGCAGAAACTGAAGCACATGGCTCTCACAGCACGTTGGTAAAAAAGAAAAGAAAGACATTGCACATCTATAACTATTTTGCGATTTTCTTTCAAACTATAGACGATACAAAAGGCTATCCCGTTGCGTCTTAACCCCCCCCCCCCTCCTTCCCAACAAGTTTACATCCCTCGGTTTTCTCGGAATTTTAGAACCAAAAGAAATAGCAACCCCTCCACCAATTCCGAGAAACTCCAGTTCAACTTTGGCTACAAGTGCAGACTCGCCCCTAAATGACGATTGACAGGTGCATCCCCCCTTATCACATGCATTCCCCCTTATCACGTGACTCTCCGGTTCAGTTTCAGTTTCTCACGAATGTGAACTAGTGGTGGACCGTGCTCCAGGCCCCGAGAGTCTTGCCCGTTCTTCTCCTTCAACGTCCATCTCCACGATTTTGTCCGAGGAAAGAGATGATCGGAATTCTACAGCTTGTCTCCTATGTTGTTCACACGAAGTAAAAAAAAAAAAAAATTCCAAGCCCACAACCCGATTAACTTGACATAATTTCCACCAAGTGGAGGAACAAAAATGAATAAATAACTAAATACCCAAGGGGGGGGGGGTTTGAACCCCCAAAACCCCCCCTGGTTACGCCCTTGTGTCCACTCATAACTTCGCACCGGATGAACCGATTTTCATGATTTTTTTTTCAATCGATCGGGGGTGGTTTCCCATAGGTCCCGTACCTTCGTTTGACCCTGTTCGATAATTAGATAAAAAGTTATGGGGAGAAAGATAGTCATTTCTTTGGATTTTCATCCATACCTTTTGACTAACTGAATCGATTTTGATGATTTTTCTTTAATCGATAGAGGGTCGTCTAACACAAATATCGCACATAAATTTGACTACATTTGTTTTTTAGAAAAAACGTTACGGGTGAAAAATAAGTATTTTTCATTTTAATTAGAAAGGCTTGGCTTGATTTTTCTTTGTTGGGAAATGTATTAATAAATATAAAAGCCATTGTTGAAAACATGTTTGTTATATTAAAAGTATATTAAAAGAAATTACAGCAAGAGTTTGACGGAAGGCGAAAATTAATCCAGTCAGTTAGTTTGCTAAAATCGACTTAAAGGGAATTTATCATACAAATGATTAGTTTTAGTGCCATTCATTCAAAGAAGTTTTGCCCTTTGATATGGATTTTTCTTAAATAGAGTATTTATATAAAAATGTATTTACACTAAAAAGAATAAAATAAAATAGTTTTTATAAAAAAAAATAGAACCGACTTCAAATTATAAATTGCGCTAAAAAGTGAAAAATAAATTCATTCTTTAAACAACATCGATGTGACTTTTAAACATAGTTTTAGAAGTCGGTGCAAAATTATGAGTCTAATTGCCATTATACCATTTGCTACTTCATATTGGAACTGTTGCTAATTCTGCGAAAATATATATATTTGTAATTGATTCATGATTACAAAAGTTTTTATCTATCCTGATTTTGCACCGAATTCTAAAACTATGTTTAAAAGTCACATCGATGTTGTTTAAAGAATGAATTTATTTTTCACTTTTTAGCGCAATTTATAATTTGAAGTCGGTTCTATTTTTTTTTATAAAAATTATTTTATTACAATCTAATTGTGTCCGAAACGAATAGATCATTGCTGTCGATGCAATTTACTTTTAGCAAATATTTCGAATGAATATGAATCACTAGAGGGAATTTTTGTTTTGATTTTGCAGGAATATTTCATTCAAAAGAATGCATTGCATTCACATTGCAGTGTAACTGTAAGTAGGCCTTACTAAATTGGTTTTTAATTATTCGATGCAGCAAGGTCTTAAATTTTTACTTCTTGCACCTTAAAGAGTCCTTTTTTTAAAAGAAGTCTTAACAGCTTACCTGATACAAGCATTTCAGTTACCGAACTTCTGTTCCTGGAGGACGATAATACTTGTTAATCTTTCAAGTTGTAAATTATTCAGGATTGGGGAATTTCATTTACAGTAAAGTTGTAAATTATTCAGGATTGGGGAATTTCATTTACAGTAAAGTCTTATTTATCATTTACGAGATCTTGAGAGAAAATTATAAGATTTTTGTTAAGAATAGATGGCAGCATGAGTTTTTAATGATTGCATAGAAGTACATATAATTGAAACTTGTTCTCGCTTGGTGCAGATTGTGAAACACACTGCTGCGGGGTAAATTTGTTAAAACTTCATTTTTAAGCAATGTCCAGATGTCCAGAAGACATCACAAAGACGAAAAGTAACCTATTGTTGTTGCTCAGGTTGAGCCACGTTGAAGTGTAGACGCCTCTTTAGAGAAGTGCTTAGTGTTTTTTCCCTGCTTCAATAACAGCCGCGTAAAACCGATGCTTTATCTGCTGAAAAGTTAGGTCATTTCTATATGTTTAGATATTTTTCGGGTGCTAAATTCTTTAGATTTATGTTTTTGCAATCCTCAGTTTAGGGAGACTGTTGTACCTTGGCACTAACTAGTTTTCTTCGGATATCACTTCTAAAAGTACTGAGAAGGCATTGTTTTTCACTCCAATACCTCACAAAATCATCCGACATTTCCGTTAGTAGCAAACATTTATAATATTTTTATCCTCATGAATATGTATAGCTCTACATGATTTATGTAATTTGTCCTAAAACATGGGTGCTTGTGTACTTTGAAGAAGGGAATTGCTTTTTAAAAAGTGACTGCGAAGAAGTAGTAAAAAAATATCATTACATCTTTCTTTTGTAGTAAAAGCATACATGACATAATTTTGAAACGTTGAAATTGAAACAAAAATTTCACAAAACATAACAGCGTTTTAAACAGACAAAATGGCTTTTAGAATGTTAAAACAAAGTCAAATGAAAAGAAAAAAAATGGCTTGGTTTTCCTGAAATTATCTATGAGTTATGAAAAGAGAATTCCTAGGTGAACCTTCATTTCAAGGCACATCAGGGCTTTCTATGATAGAGACATAGATCCTTTATGTTCATTTCTGTGACAAACCCCCAACATCAAAGCACTATTTTTACTATTCATGAATGTTGATAATCATTATATTACAGGAAGAAACAACACCAAAACAAAAGCGTTGTTAGAGCAACTGGAAAGCAAATTAGGAGCGGTACACTCCCTGCTTCACAACATCAACTGTAAACAAAATGTGGCGTTCCGTCTTGATAGCAGTATATTTAAGTGCCAAGATGGCCCTTATATAACATCACCTGTCAAAACTATTACAAATGTTTACAAGTTACACTAAAATAGTTTCCTCTAGCATGAACATTAAACTTGCAACTTGGACAACCTTCCTATATCACCCGTCACTTATCGAAAAATATAATTTTTCCTAAATACATAAGAAAGACTTATATGATAAAAAAGCTCCGTAAAGATTTTTTTTTTCTAAATTATACTTGAAACTTGCAAACGTGAGACAGCGATTAGATGAATTCTGCGATTATAACTTAACATCTCTGATAAAACTCAAAATAGTGAATTTCCTGGAGGCAAATTAAGTGTTGACTGATTTTCAGTATGGTTTTAGGAAGGGTAGGTACTGTACAACTAATTTGTTGCATTTCTATGACAAGGTTACCATGGCATTAGATAATAAAAAGTGCGTAGATGTTGTTTACATTGACTTTCAGAAAGTGTTTGATAAAGTTCCGCATGAAGCTCTTCTTAGCAAACTTGCTTATATTGGTATTGGTGGAAAAACTTTAATTTGGGTTAAAAATTGGCTGACTGGGAGGAAACAGAGAGTAGTAGTGAAGGGCAATTATTCTCAGTGGATTGATGTTTTGAGTGGGGTTCCACAAGGTTCAGTTTTAGGGCCAATGTTATTTATTATTTTTATTAATGATATTACTCAGAGTATTTCTGGGCACATCAATATTTTTGCTGATGATGTCAACATCATGGGAATTGTGGACATGGAGGAACAAGTCAATCAGTTTAAAGAGGATTTAAATCAAATTTCTAGGTGGGCAATTAAGTGAGGTATGTCTTTTAATATTGGGAAATGTCAAGTGCTTCATTTTGGTCATGGGAATAAACATGCAACCTATTATTTACAAGGTTCCGTCATTAGGGAAGCAGAAGCAGTTGTTGATCTAGGAGTATTGATTAGTCCCGACTTCAAGTCCAGCCAGCAGTGTAGCATAGTAAGTAACAAAGCTAACAGGATGCTTGGGTTTATCAATAAGGCTATTTCGAACAGGTCTAAGGAAGTTGTATTGCCACTATACAGAAGTTTGGTAAGACCTCATTTGGAATATGCTCTTCAGTTTTGGTCTCCGTACCTAAAAAAGGATATTACCTTATTAGAAAGGGTTCAAAGGAGGGCTACTAGATTGGTAAGTGGTCTTTTAGACTTAGATTATGAGGTTAGGCTTAAAAGGCTCAATATGTATAGTCTTGAGCAAAGGAGAGTTAGAGGGGACATGATTCAGTTGTTTAAATTCATTAAAATGGGAAATGTTGATGGACTGGCAGCTATGTGCTGAAAGTAGAACCAGAGGTCATTGTTTTAAGCTTTTCAAATCTCAGGCTAATCTTGAAATTAGGAAAAATTACTACTTCAATAGGGTTATAGGCAATTGGAATAGTTTACCAGAAGCGACTGTTAATTGCAGCGGGGTAAAAACTTTTAAGAAAGCTCTTGATCTTCATTGGGGACTGCTAAATTGACTAGGACCAGCCTAGCTGGGCCCTGAGCCTGTTGCTAGTCGTCACTTTTGTATTTGTATTTGTATTTGTATTTGTATTAACATTTACAGCGCAAAAAATAAAAATTATAAGCTCGGTTTCGTTTTTTTCACTGCCCACCTTTATGAAGATTACTGAATTTTAAAAAAAATATACTTATTAATTGCATAGTGGTTGACTTATATGAAGAAATACTTGGGCATGACCCACGGAACACCAGGGTTCCGCGAAACCCAGTGTGAATACCGCTACTTTAGAACAATACCACAAAATGTAACTGGAAAAAAAAATGAGTTAAATTTTTTTTTCTTTTTTCAATTTGCATTCGTAGCTTGATATCTTCACGGTAACTCGTTTTTTCTGCAGTCAAGTAAAATATTATTATACATTTCACTCTATTTTAAAAGTACTTTACAAAATTTTCATTGTTCATTTTATATTCCCCAAATAATGGCAGCATATTGAAAGCACGAATTATGACGTGATCTGCCCTAACAGATGGCGAGAAAAACTCGAGTAAACTCGATATTCGTCCGTAATATATTAAATTCTTTTATGGTTAAAAATGCGCATGAGTAACCTGGGCCAAAAAAGCAAAAGGAGAAGAAATGGACATGAAGTTGCAAAAGTAATCTGTATTTTTGGCTAGAATTCGTGGTTCTTAAAAAATTGTCTGAAGGAAATTGTGTGATTCATTATCAGTATGGTGTGCGGTCTATGTTGATGGATTAGTATTTTTGAACAGAAATTTCTTCATTTTAAATTTTTCCTGTGAATATTTTAATGTTTAGATAAATTTTCTTGATTCAGGAGGAAAACAGTGTACCCCACTTTTTTAATAAAAGACATAGATGAACCTCTGTGTCTTAATTAATAAAATAATTTCTTCTTCACATTAATGTAACTCCAAATTTTTTTGCTGTCGGTGTGAAATCAGTAATTGTATTTAGAGCAAAATATGGATTTCTAAGTAATCTTGCAATTAAATATCCATTTTATAAAAATACTTGGCCTTGTAATAAAGTGATTCTAAACAATTGTTTTCTATGATTTGAATTGACACAAATATTTGCATCGGTAAAATATCATTTCTTTTTCCTGTCTGTTCAACTGTAGGGCTTTCAAAAGACGACTCATTGGACTTGAAATCTTACTTACATTATCGTCTGCCAGATTCGGATGTGAGCTTCGCTCCTACATCGTTGCTCTGCCCTGAAGGGGGTGATTTGGCGATGGATTTCTTGGAACCTATTGACAGGGATTATCCGCCAGGTGAGTAAAATATTTTCATTGTTCCTTATCTCATTGTTAAAGGAGTTACAGTCCTACCGGCAAACGAAGACCCATGCGTGGCAGAGTGCCAAGAAGAATCCATTCATGTTGAAGGGAGAAACTGCTCCTGTTAGGAATGTGCCATATTCTGCTATCGTTTTAGTTGGTTCAGCATACTTTATTTCTTCCGACCTGATGTTGTATGTCAGTATATAAATCTGGTTGTTTTAACAAACAGAGAAGCTAATATTCTGATTCGTGTACTAAATAAACGCGGCAAAACATGGATTTGTCATTTTCTACCATTCGGAGAAGAACCCAAGTGTCAAAACTCTGTGGTCGGACTGTAAATGAACGCCACTACATTTTTACAAGTAATACAATATGTTCTGTAAAATTCTATCTAATAAAAATGATGCAAATTTTAAGCATTATTAAAAAGTACCACCGGGATAAATGTTCTACAACTTAAAACAGTTAAATAAATTTAATTCACACACACACACATACGTATACGTATATATATATATATATATATATATATATATATATATACATTACGCACATATACCTAATTCTGTTTTGCACGAATCTTTTTTTACTAGAATTTGATTTACCTCGAATGAAAAAAAAATATTTCAATATCTTTTCCTCCGAGTCGTTTTTATTTCACACGAAGGGTCCAATGCAATTTCTACTGTTGTTCATCCAATCCATTTGGATGTACCGAGCCCGGGAAGTAAGATCTACCCGATTAAAGGCAGCACTTAATTAGAGCCTTCTATTTTGTCGAGCACTGCAAAGGTGGAAGTGCGACTTAGTCCGGACAACACACTATAAATGGAAACATCATACTTTACAGACCGATGTTATACCATCTGGACTAAACGCGGACAACCACTTGGCCTGTCCCCTCCAGAGGTATTGTTATTTTATAGAAACTAGGCTGACTTTGAGACCGGGGTCGATGTAACCCGGCAAGTCACCATTAAGCGTACACGGAGGATTTTCAATTGTCCATTATTGAGTCTGGATCTTCCTGAGCTAGAGTCCTGTGCCTAACCAATCGGACTACCTCGGCCTCTGTCTTCTTCTTATCATTTTTGTATAGATTCTAACGAAACAAAGTTTTATTTTTAGTGTAGTAAATCATTTCTATTTTTTCTTTGACAGCTTTCTTCAGAGAATTCTTTCTATAACTGTCCAGATCTTAATTTTTAAGAAAAGAAGTGCATGATCGTCAGTCTTCAAAACTTATTTTCAGCTGTGAATTTTCTGAATTCCGTCTCATATAGTTTAATACATATTAATTACATACGTTAAAGTTAGTTGTAACATATTATTGCCCTCATATAGTTTAATATATAGCTTAATATACAGTGGAACCTCGATAATTCGACATCCAAAGGGAACACGGAAACATATCGAGATAAGCGGGTGTCAAGTTACCGAGGTTCTGTAATTTCAATTGCTAATATTGGTCTGTAAATTGTTATTTAATTACCACTCAAGTTATAAAAGCCAATTCCAGTGCATGAAATTATCGCCGTTTATTATTTTTCTGATAGTATTATTATTATTTTGAAAAGTTATACGTTACAAATAAATAAATATGTATGTATTACATCAAGTCAGAATAGCTCATGAAAAAAAATCCATAATTTTTGTTTGGGTTTTCCCTCTGAAGAGGAAACATAAATTCCTCATCACTATTAAGCTTCCTAATTTGCAATTCACTTTTATCTTACTTTTCTGGCTCCTTAGGGTACAAGGGGAATAGTGGAATCTTCCAGGAACACTTTCCAGAAAATAATTGCTTTATTGACGAAGAAAGATTGCTGTAAAATTCTTAGAATTGTGCACCGAGGAAAAATACCAGAAGAAAAAGTTAAAAAGAATACAACATGGAGGTCGATTTACAGGGGTTCCTGGAAATTTTGTGTCAAGTTAGAGAGTTTTTCACCCATTGAAATTAGCATTGGGCCAACCATTAGGGGAGGGAAATTTCGACTTACCGAGGTAGTCGACTGAACCACGTGTCGAGCTACCGAGATTCCACTGTATATAGTTTAATATATATTGGGAATTTTACAAGATTTTAAAAAACACCTTAATTTCTTGAGTTTTGCTTGTTTTCAGTACTAAAGTAAGTTTCTTGATATCAGTAACATTTCAAATGCTCAAATTCTCACAGAACCAAAAGAAAAAAAAAAAAAGGAACGCATAAATTGTAAGAAAAGTGCAGCAAAAATACTTTTTCTCTGAATGAGTTTTGAGCTATAAGACCTTGACGTTGTTTTTTAAAGAATGAATTAATGCAATGTGACAGGTGCAAAAGGTCCTTACTTAATATTTGACAAGAATGACCATTATCTCTTGCAGGAACCTCAGTTAAGAAAAATCCAACAACCCCAACTCTGGATATAATATTGTGAACGTATCCATGTGCAGTTTGTACAACACAACAAATTACGAATTATTATACAGATACATATAACTAATACGATTCAGAATGAAGTTGGGTGAATAATGGTTAATGACAATTAAAACAGCACATAAATCTTCACTATGCTTACCGCTCGTGTGAGATCTTTAACTCAGGAAATAATCGCTTACGATTCTATAAATTCTGTGGCTCGATTACGAGGACAGAACTGTAAGAGCAGCTTAATAATATCCGACTCTTGTCGAAATTCAAACTAATCAGAAGCGTAAGGTATCGGATTATTCCTTTCCTATTTGGGTCACTGAAACAGATTAAGGGAAAATTTAATTGGTTCAATACCTAAATTTGCTCAAAAACGAATTCAAACTAAAGTTTCTTTTATCTATCGATCTACCTGTCTTTCTATACATATTTTTTTCAAGCTTAACAAATTCTCGACTATCATTTTGCTACTGCCAGGTTTTTCATGTCTAACAAATTTAATTTCGCAATTAGAACGTTATGGTCATCACGAAACTTGCTTCTTAATCTTTCATATGGATGCTCTATCTTTTAAAATTATCAAAGGGCACTACTTCGTTGGAACGGTTGAAGACACCTAATTAGCAATAGTGCCTATTTTTTTTCATATCATCTATATCAAACCTTAAAATACCTGTTTTTTAAATTTCATTTCATAGCCTCTAACATTAGTTAGAGAGTCATACAGCGGCGTAGTTTCTTCCTATAATAATGAAGGTGTACACACATCTACCTGTATGTATAAAAAAGACTAATACGTGGTTAAACAAGAAGTTCCGTCAAGAACTATACGAGCCTACTTTCCCGTATACACCTAACTTCAAATTTATAATCTAGCTATCTCTCTCTCTTTATCATTTAGCTTTCGTTCTTAATTACTTCAAATATACCTTTTTTTCATTCATTCCTTTACGCATTCATGTTGAGACGGACGTTTCTGTGCAGGACTGCGGAGTTATGACAGAATTTTTTTGTCAACCCCTATATTGCAGACAAGGACTTAAATCCAGCAATAAATATACAAAACTGCCACGGTAGTAAAATACATTGCTAATTCTTTACGTGATAGTAATAAAGCTAGACTAAAATATTTATTTAGTGTCCGATACGCGAGCGAAGCGAGCTTGGATCTATTGCGATCCACTCCAAGGAACTGCGTAAGCAGTTCGGGACTTGGCGGATTTTCATGAAAAAAAAAAAGGGATTTTTTTTTTGGACTGATCTTTAGCTAGGATTTTTCGCGCGGGCTGGGCGTGAGGCGGATACCGTTAGTATAGTGCATAGGATTTGATTAAACAAATTTGGTGATCGTGTATGATTCATTAGTCAATATGACCAATACATTTTAAACTATTTTATTGTAACTTTTATGAAACCAACTATTTTGCAAACAAATGCAGAACGAAAAGTTTCTAATTAATCTATTAAAGTTATGAATGCAATATTTAATTAATATTAGGTCAGTGGTGTAGTATTTCATCCCATTTCACAATATCATACAGAATCTTTGGAGAATGTTGTCTTTTTGGACGAATTTTAATGGCAGCCAAAGCCTTTTCAAATATGAGCCTTTTCCCACAAAAATTATATTGGACATACTGTGTTCAAATCAGTCGTACTTGACAATATATTACATAACGTGAGAGGGTGTGCTGAATTTCGGATCATGGCACATGTGTTCTAATGGTACTAATGGTTGAGACCATTAGACTCCTTTGGTATTCTGGGAATTCGGAGCAAATGGGATCGCAAACCATTCAGAAATGGAAAAAATCGCTTTGGTTATTATATTCTATTTAATGGGATATATGTGTCCTATTATTAGTCTAAGGGTTGAAAAAAGAAATCATTCATTTATTGATTTGTTTATTTATTATTAACTTTATACTGAGGAGATAATTAATTTGTGTGCATTCCTTAAGGCCGTCAAGTTCCAAATAGGGTACTTACTCTAATAGCTCTTCTTCCGGTTACTCGCCCTGCCTCTAGAATCACTAAAATTGAAATCGTTTTTTCATACAAATCCCAAACCCTGTTTTGCTAAAAAAATGCATTTAATTAATTGGATTAAAGTTCTGGCATACTAAAGTTTCGTGACCGAAGGGATGAGCCGAGTACAGTTTAATGGTATTTTTTTCTCTTTTCGCAGCAAGATCTGGATATTGATTTTAATCTTGTAAATGATATTTAACGAAATTCGTTTTTTTAATGACCAGTAAAAGAAATGCGATTACCTATTTTTATCTGAAACCCCTAAAGGGTTGAAATGAGAGCACAAATTACGTAATATATGAGCTAAAATGTTAATTGCGCAAGTTTGTGAGGGGGCCGCAAAGCGAACCCAATTTGTGTCTGGACCAAGCCCTGGAAGTTTAAAAATGTAATCAAAATTTCCATGAGTAAAAATAAAAAAAAAAAAGTAAATTTTAAAACTGCATGTTTCAAGGATTTATTTTCTAATTTGCAATTTGCCTTAAAAAGCAGATCCTTATTTAAGTAACCGCTATCTCTACTAATAATAAAGCAGCAAGTATGTGTGTG
Organism: Octonoba sinensis; assembly: GCA_038502835.1. Classification (NCBI taxonomy): domain Eukaryota; kingdom Metazoa; phylum Arthropoda; class Arachnida; order Araneae; family Uloboridae; genus Octonoba; species Octonoba sinensis. The sequence goes on along the minus strand of CM076601.1, from coordinate 125,315,654 downwards.
TGTGTGTTTGTGTGTGTGTGTCTGTGTCCGGCGTAGGGTCCAGACCGTCCAACGGATTTTCATGAGATTTGGCACGAAATTAGTTTGGAACATGGGGGTGTGCACCTCGGAGAGTTTTTTCCGAAATTCGAATTTGTTCTTTTATTCCAATTTATAGCCGAAAGTTTCATAAAATAATCATTTTCCATGGGAAGGAATTATCGCATCGCTTCGAGCTTGATACCGTTGAAAAGCGCGTAAAAAACTACCCCAGGAGAAGTTTCGCTCAAGGTGCGAAAATTCGAAGCCTCTAAATTACCTAGAAAAGAAGTTATAAGCATTTTTCTCTGCAGTTCGAAATTATTTTTTCACGCTAATTAACTTTAATTTTAATTGTTACCATGCCCGACTGACTATTAATCCTTTTTTCTTTCAACGAATTAAAATTTATTCCTAGCGGTTTTTAGCATTTTGAGGAGCAGCCGATTTTTAATTTATTTATTTCTTTTTTTAGATTTTGATTATTATTTTTTTAAAGCGAATTGAAATTTATTTCCAACAAACAAAAAGTAATTGTGCCAAAAAACTTACGTATACACTCTCAGAAGTATACACGCTCAAATCTCACGAAACTTATCGTATTATTTGACGAAATGGCTTCGTGAAAAAGGCTCCGAGCAAAACCTTTCGTCAAATTGAAGAAATTTGTGCACTGTTAGAAATTTCATCGTGAAATTACGGTTAAATAACCGGCAGCAGTCTGTCCATCTAATTCACCGTTAAATTTACGGTTTGGAACATTTTTCTACTCACAGGCGGTTGATAGTTTTATTTTGATTTCCTTATTTTGACATGTATTTTACGGGACTTTTCTATTCTTTATAGCGATTTTTGTTATTCCAGCTTATTACTATTTATACTTTTATATATATTTTTTTTTCGCCTGTGAATTAGCACATATAGTATTTTTCTATTTGAGCGCGGATGAAAGGTTCATTCCGCTTTCAAAGCTTTGCTTGCTGCTGTTTGTTTCTGCAAGCTACAAAATTTCGTCTTTCTGTTTTAAGCCGGGTCCCGACGCTACGTTTTGCACAACGTTTTGTCTCCGCAGTTCAACACGCTGCAGATAAAACGTTGCGTATAGATTAGAAAAGTGCACAGTTTTGAGTCCGGTGTGAAGACTGTACAGTTGCAGCGATAACTGAGATAGAAAGCATAGATGTCTTTGAACTGTGCAGACAAATCAGCACATGTAGACGGTAGCACCCTTTTCCGATTCATTTTGTTTCTCAGTTTCAATTCGTCAGGTGACGATGGCCGACTTTCGGCAATGTTCTCAGGAGTTTCTCACAAAATTTATTGCATTATGCGAAAGTTTTCCATGCATTTGGCGTGTCAAATCCAAGGAGTATAGTGACAGGGATAAAAAGGGGGACGCTTATGAGAGTTTAGTGGAAAAATTCAAAGAAATTGATGCAACCGCAAACAGAGAAACAGTTGTAAATAATTAATTCTTTGAGAAGTGTTTACCGTAAAGAATTGGCAAAAGTTAATAAGTCGATTCGATCTGGGGCTGGAGACGAAATCTACAAGCCATCTCTCTGGTATTTTGATTTGTTACATTTCCTAAATGATCAGGATACACCAAGGCAGTCTAGGAATACCATCGAGGAAAATAAAGAGATTGCAGTTGTCGAACCACCAGAACAGGCAACAAAAATATCTATTTTATGTACTCATTTGACCACTTTAAACGCCGGGTACTTCTGAGACGTTCCAGTCTTTTTTTTTTAACATGACACCATGCCAAAATTGACCAGAGTAGTACCTCCTTCATGATGATATCGCACAAAATTGAGTGAAATATACAGATATCTCTGCACCATGTAGAAGCATAAAAAACTGCAACGTTTTCATTGTCAATAAATAATAGATAAAAATTAATTATACTAAAAATTTATTAATTAAAAATATCATTATTTATTATGATCGTTCTTTATGTGTGGGTACTTGAACTAAACAAACAAAATGCGTTTTATTTCAAATATTTTCTTTTTTGTTTTGTTTCGTTTCTTTCTTTCCTTTTTAATTGTGCGTGTTTTTTAAAAAAGAATGCTTAAATGTGTAGGATCTCTGGCTGATTGCCGTGGACAGCTAATTTTTAATTATGTGGAATGCTATACATTTTAATAAAATAACATAATTTACACCTAAAAAAGTTATCACTATATATACAATGGCAAACCGACTGGTCTTTCCATTTTCTAACACGGGCATAGCCGTGCGGGTACCGCTAGTTATTGAATAAAATTGAGGGTGCTTTCACACCAAAGGCAACAAAGACAATATTCCTGTTTTTTCTCATCTGTGACAGCGCATATATTTTTGCCTTCAAAAATATGCTCTGTACCTGCGTAGATGAGAAAAGTCCAGTTTTTTTGTCTTTGTCACCTTTGGTGTGAAAGCACTCTAATTAGTGGCTATACTGTAAAACAATATTTTCTTTCACGTATTTGACTTTGGCAACAATTGTTGATGACTTGGCGACGCATGTCGCTTTGTCGCCATGCTGGCGGGAGTTTTACCCATTTTAATCATGATTTGGAGGTTTCAATTGAGAGATTATTTGCCTATTCAAAGCCACTGCGAACCCATACTAGTTTCCTTTAATAATATCTAATTGAAAAATTGCGAGGTTGCTACTAATATTAATATCCACCGCATATTTTTACGTTTTGGTAAATTTAGTTCAAACCTTTGTTTTTGAAATATTTCACTGTTCATACGAAAAATTATATCGAAAACTCTTTACGAAAAAATGTAAATCATCAATGAATCATGAATAATCAAAGTAAGACGACAGTCACGAGAGTTGAGTCTTTAGTGAATGGGTCACTGATGACGAAAGATTTACTCACATGTTACTAGTGGAAAATTTCATTTTGTACGTTTTCTTAAATTTCTTATATGGAGTAAAAGTATATTTTAAAGCGTTTTTTTATGCATTTTGGTTAGTTTTCTTAAAATTGTTATGTTTTATTAAATATTAGGAATTATTTGTATAGAACAGATATTATTTGTGTTCCAACTAATGCCAGAAAATTCCAAACAATCAAGACTGATATAAAGACATACCAATAGTGATCATCTCAGAAAGCTTGCCTGGAATATTGCTTTGTCCTTTGTAATTTTTTAATTATGCTTATTTTCAAAGGCACATGATTTAAAATGCAATAATTAATTTGCATACTTAACATATGAAAACAACAACAAAGAAAATTTCCATGTCAGATGGTTAAATTCAGGAAAATCCCCATTTTATAAACATTAAGTCACAATTGTCACAAAATTATGTTCCTAAAATAGGAACTCTGTCGTATCCCGGAGGTAGAGTGTCGTAACTAGCACATATAAAATTTTTCAGGATCCCGATTCAAAATTTTTTATTGTTGATTTTACTTTTTCCAACCTAAATCTAGAAAGCTAGAGTAAGTAATTTAACACAAAAAAATTCAAGTTTTTTGCAATAGCACTAATGAAAATACATTGCAATATATTTGTATATTTTTTCCCCGCTCATAGGTTGTTGGATAATGCATAATGATCCTCTGTTGGAAGTTGTGTCTCTTCGGAATTTATGGTGGCCAGGGTTTATGTTTTACTACAAACCAGAAACCAATGACTATAATTCCGTTTATATGGGGTATGGAGATCGCAATGATGATCTGCCTTTTATGCTTTGATGCCTCCAGAATTTTCAGGCGTTTATTTTAGCGTATTGCATGGTCAAAAGGTCGTGTTTACTGAAAATACGCAATTCTCTCTTTTACATTTTTTTCTACTTTTTGAGTAACTTTTGATGTATTTTGTATGAGGTCAAAATTTTCAATTCAGTAAAAGATTTCTGTATGTCTATAAGTATTTGAAAATAAATTTTAAAACATCATAATCTGCTGTTAGCTTTGCATTTTATTTCTGGAGATGGCGTGACATAAATGTTCACGGCCACTCAAAAAGAAGGACCAGATTTCAAACATTAATTCCCTCAAACTTACAAAAGGTAGAACCATAATTCCAATATTCATCAATAGACAAAAGTCAGAAATTCCAATCATGGCCGCATTGGCGTTGTTGTTTGTCATGCTGATTATCTGCAATATCCAAAATGGCGACACAACAGGAGAAAAAGCTTTTGTGTGCTGTTAAACGCTTTGATATTTGTCGTGTAACACATGGTGCTCATATTGAATTCATAAAATAAAAATTGAAAATTTTCTCTTTCCAGGAACGCTAAAATTGTGTTTCAATCCTTTGTAATTTGAAAGAAATAGATGTTGGAATTCTGATCCTTCTTTTTGAATTGCCCTGTAATACAGAGGTTATTAGTAAAACAACAGCAGTGGAAACGGAACGGCAAGTAATTCATCTGAATCACTTATCGATCTATTAAAAAAAGAATCATCAAAATCAGTTCATCTAGTGAAAAGTTACCGATGAACAAAAAAAAAAAAAAAATCATACGGCTTGAACTGATAACCTCCTTCTTCGTAGGAATTCGGTTTAAAAATGGTGACAGCTGCAACCAACATTTGGTACTAAAGTTGAACCATTATAATGGTTCCTAGTTTCACATTCATGGTGAAACTACACCATTATAATGGTTCAACTTAGTGTACCAAATGTTGGTTGTAGCTAAATTTCATAATCTTTACCATTTTTTTGGCGAAAACTTGAACGAGAATTTTTTAGTGTACTTTGTACATTCGTGAATATAGATAACGTTCGAAAACTTGCTACAGGTTGACACGACAAATGCAGATTTATCTAGCTTGACATGAAATTCCCCAAAGGGATCATTCATAAATGATGTCACGCTTCGAGGGGGGGAGGGGGTTGGTGAAATTGTGACAAAGTGTGACAAGGGGAGGGGAGGGGGTAACAAGAAGTGTGACATCATGCATTATGCAACATAGCGTGACGCGTGACAAAGGGGGGAGGGGGTCCGCTGAAGTGTGACGTATTGTGACAAAGGGGGGGAGGGGGTCAAATATATGGGGAAAAAGCGTGACGTCATTTATGAACGGCCCCAAATATTCCTTACAGCAGCGAATGGTGCCAGTTTGATTTCGGATATCTGTGCTTCTTCATAGATATTCATCCTTTTATTGGCGAATATTTAGTGACTTAATTATCATCAGAAATACAACGGATGTTTGTAGATAAACATGCGTTCTTCTACTCTCAGGGTTTTGATAACTTCAAGCTTCGGGTTGACTACGGTATTGCCAAACATATTAACATAACTTTTGATTGTAACTCCGTAATGGATTACTTAGCATGTTTTTCTTATGGTTTATGTTTCCTGAAATGGAAGTCTGAGTGTTCCCTTTGCTAAAGAAATTCGTTGAAGTGCATTGGCAGGAAGAATAGATAATGAGTGATGCTACGCCAAATATTGTGTGCACAACGTATCCGCCAACGGAAGCTGCACACTCAGAAACTTGTATTTGTGTGTTTCTTTCTTACAAAACAATGCAATAGCGTCTAAAAACACTAACGGATCTAAATTGGGAATTATCCTTATTAATCGCTTATAATATGCAATTCATATTCATGGTATTTTTATTTGTCGATTTGAAGATTGACTGATTGTTGGATTTTTGGGTTGTGCCACTTCTCTTGCGGGGCGCGACATGCTGCTTGAAATAATTACAGGAAAAACAATTTTGATGCTGCAATAAATGGTACCCAGTTAGTGTCGGCAAAATTAGAGTGCACTAATATTAATCCTTTATAGGATTAATCATTTATAAAGTTTGTCTGGAATATTTCTTTGTTTTTTGTAGTTTTTAATTATACTGATTTTCAAAGGCCCATGATTTGATGCAATTAAATGCAATAATTAATTTGTATACTTAACATATTAAAACAGAAATAAAGAAAATTTTCCTGCCAGATGGTTAAATTCAGGAAAACCCTCATTTTATAAATATTATGTCACAAATGTCACAAAATTATATTCCTAATAAAATACTCTGTTGTATACCGGAGGTAAAGTGTCATAACTAGCAAGTAATAAAATTTTCAGGATCCCTATTGAAATTTGTTATGTAGGTTGCTGGGGTCTCTATGGCTATGTATCTCCCCCCCTTCCTCATAGTAGAAATTATGGTGCTCGCATAACGTATGCGTTTAAAAAGTAAGCTTTAGCAGTTATGTATTAAGATGTGGCGATAAAAAAAGATTCTGGAAGTGCCAATTTTATTCAAAGGTTTACATATGAGATTTTTGTTCACCTCTACAATCTTTATGTTCCATCTAAAGTAGGAGTAATTGTGAATATTGCAATTAAATAAATTTTAACCCAAAGAAAAATAGGGGAAACAACATTGAACTTCGCTCATTAAAATGTTCTTTGTACTGTTATTCTTTTAAGATAATACTTAATTCATTATACATCATAATATAAAATTCAAAAATATATGTATGAATAGTTACTGCCCACATTTTGTGAAGTTTTTTATGTTGAAGAAACAATACTAATTTTTATGCACATTTATTTTTGTATCTATTAGCAATACACAAAGGGAAGACATCAAGAAAAGCTCTTTTTACAATGGATGCCAAGAGACAAGATAAGCTTTGCAATACAGTACATAGTACATACGTAGGATTTTAATATCACAATGAAAAATATCATAGAAATTTTTGCATATATACATTATAATGATATAAATGAGTAAAAACATTTAGCATTTTCGCCACAAGAATAGGAACACTTATACATGTGAAACACAGCAGCAAATTATTCTTCATTTTCCATGATTGGAAAAGGTTGGAAAAAATACCCATTATTAAGTCTTGAAATCAGAAGATTAAAAAAAAATCGTACGGTCAAAAGCAGCAATCATTCTCTGCAAGAAAACTAAACATTTTGTGTTAAAATGAAGTTACTTCTTTACTGTTGATGTTCTAATTACTTATGTTACCATTAGTGGTTGTAATACCGGACCAAAAATACTACCGGTATTAGAAATTTTTCAAAAAAGGAACTTTCTGTTTCATTATATACTTCGTAACTTCATGTAAAAAATGTACTAACTAAAATAATATAAACAATTTCGTTTATGAATAAGTGTAAAATAAAGGATCAATTGTTACAATCAAACATTTATATTAAGAGCAGTATTATAACAATTTATGACATTGGCAACAAAAATTAAAGTTAAAAATGAACCATTACATTGTATGTAACAAATATATATATATTGAACAGTAAATTATAAGGCAAGGTGTACTTATCTGGGGAAAAGGAACTCAATAATTCAAAAAATATCGAAATGTTCATATATTTAAAAGAATAACGTACAATTTCTCTACCGTTTCACTCTTGACTTGAACAATATTCAGGCAAAGAGAGAAAAGCGTCTAACTAAACGCATAAATACACATCGCATAATCATGGCTACATGCTATATATTTGCAACTGATAATTCTCATAAAGGTTATCACTTTTCAGGAAAATCTCGCTTGTCTGGGGACTTGAAGGAAAATTACAGTTGTAATGACCAAAAGTTCTGAAAGAACTTTGGGGCCAAGAAAGAACTTAATTGGCCAAGTTAACGGCTAAATAGCAAGATAGGATAACAAACCAATACGGGCGTTCATTTGTTATACTAACAGAAATTTTTTGCCAACCCAATATGGTTGGCCTTTGCCCAATATCGTTTGGGCAAAGATTAACAATATATATACGAGGTGTGTCTAAAAAGTTCGGTGAATGTTCTCATAAGTGGGTATTCAAAGTTTGATAGAAGCACGCGTGCCTGTGTAGACACGCACGGACATGTCTGGACCTGGCCTCTGTCGGTACTAGCGCAAAGCTTCTAGTGCAGTGCTTATTGCATTCAGTCTAATTGAGTGACCCGAGTAGTATGCGTCATGGAGCAACGACACAACATTAAGTTCTGCTTTAAATTGGGTAAAACGGCGACAGAAACCCATGAGATGTTGGTGCAGGTGTACGGGCAGGATGCTGTGAGTAGGAAATGTGTGTATGATTGGTATGTACGCTTCCGCGCTGGTAAGGAATCTGTGGAGGACGAACCACGTTCAGGCCGGCCATCCACAAGCAGGGCACCAGAAAACACTGAACGTGTGCGAGAGATGCTAGCAAAAAGATCGGCGATTGACTCTGAAATTAATAGCAGAAGAATTGGGTATTAGCAAAGACACAGTAGGGACCATCATCCATGAAGAATTGGGCAAACGCAAGATTTGTTCACGATTTGTGCCGCACATGATAACAGATGGTCAAAAAGCAAGACGTTTTGAGATGTGTGGCGATTTTATTGACATGTGTGACAGGGATCCTACCTTTCTGGGTTCCATATTTACAGGAGACGAGTCTTGGTGTTATCAGTACGACCCCGAAACGAAAAGACAATCGATGGAATGGCGATCACCTTCTTCCCCGCGACAAACAAAATGCCGTGCGATAAAATCCAAAGTTAAGACCATGTTAATCACATTTTTCGACAAAGAAGGAATCATCCATAAGGAATTCGTTCCTGCTGGCCAAACGGTGAATGCCGCATTCTACTTGGAGGTTCTCAAACGTTTGTTAAAGCGCATCCGGCGAGTTAGTCCACAGATGTATCAGACCGGAAATTGGGTGTTACTGCACGACAATGCACCATCGCATACCAGCATCATGGTACGACAATTTTTGACTCAGAGGGGCGTGACAGTTTTGCAACATCCACCGTACTCTCCAGATCTGGCACCTGCTGATTTTTTTTTTGTTTCCACTTCTTAAGACTGTCCTAAAGGGATCACGGTTTGTGGACGTCGAGGAGGTTCAGAACCAAGTGAACATATTATTATGAGAACGATTCCACATCAAGACTTCTCCAATAGTTTTCAAGCGTTATACGAACGTTGTCAGAAGTGTGTTGTGGCTGGTGGAGAGTATTTTGAAGGTCAATAAATGTACTTACAATTAACATTCTGTTTTTATGTTTTTATCATACCATTCACCGAACTTTTTAGACACACCTCGTATATATAAAGCAATACTACAAATAGCGGTTAGAATTAATTATCTATAGAAAAAATAAATTTGTGACAGATAGTTGTATTACTTGAACTTTTACAAAGCGGCAAGGTGGGATAGCCAAATGAACAATTGAGCAAAAAATAAATAAAACCACGATGCACATAAATGCGCCTAAATGCTTTGATTCATCACACCATCTAGAGATAAAAAATATCTTTTTGCATTTTTCAGATGCTTTTATTTCTTGATACCCTGTTAATTTATGTTTTTAAGCTGAATTTTGCTTTCAAATGATTGATTTTAAAATAACAATGAATATCTCATAAATTAAACAAAATTCTCATTAATTGGAAAAATATTTATTATTTATACATCATACCGAAAATACCAGTATTTTACCTTAGAAAATACCGGTTTTACGTAATTACAAACTAACACAAAATACCGGTATTGCAAACACTAGTTACCGTATTGGTCACTCAATTTCCGAAATTTTATTATTTTTCCAAGATATTTTTGACTTGGTAATGAAAAAAAAAAAGTTTTGGGTAAAATTACCCTGTTTAGACCTTCGTAGAATTTCATCGAACGTATGTCATTGAAATTGTCTTCTTGTATGTCATTGAAATTTGGTAAAATATTTTTTTATGGACGATGGGAAAAAGAAATCTGCTATGAGATAATAATAGTAGAACAATAAATAGATTTTTACTACCCGGTGAGCACGGGGGGTGCATGAAGAACCAAAACCAAATTAGAAACAAAAGCTTTCTTTTATCGCAAAATCCGTTGAATGTTCATTCCAATTTCGTCAATCACATGTTCAAAGCGTGTTATTAAGACGCATTTACACCAAAGTTGACAACCAAAAGTTGACAAAACATTGTTTGTAGAAAACTAAAAGTTGCTCTTCTCAAATTATAGAGCAACGAGTGGAAGATTTTTTGTAGAAAACTAAAAGTTGCTCTTCTCAAATTTAGAGCAACAAGTGGAAAATTTGTTGCCAAAGAATTGGCGCCCCGTCACGTTGAGGGCGAACAGTTCTTCACTATTATAATAATGAAATTATTTTTTTATTACAGTTCTCCACCAGTTTCCTACAAGTGGCTAGCGCAAAGCGCGCAGCAACAAATCTTCCATTTTTAGTAGTCAACTTTCTTTGATCTTTACCGACACTCCGCGGGAAACTAAAATTTAGTGTAAAATTTGCCTCTCCACAAGTGGAAGACAGATAAAGTTGCTGTCTTTTGTATAAAAATCAACGAATTGCCGCAACTTGTGGAAAACTTAGTGGAAGACTTTGGTGTAAACGTGCTTTTACAAAGTTTCCCTTTCAACTGAAGCAACACAGTGAGGAGAATAGCAGTTGATAGAGAAGCAAGAAGCTCACCTGCTGGTAAAAGTTTGAATATTTATTTTCATATTACAGATTTCTATTCCCTATTGTCCATATAACGTACATACCACGTTTCAAGGACATGCATATGTTAGAACGAAATATCGCATGTTAGGACTTAGTGAAGATAGTTAGAACTTAGGTCTAAACACAGTAACTTTTATTATAACCACCTGCAACATTTGAAATTAATTTAAGTCGAAGAATTTGGAGATATTCTGCGCCGTGAGCTAGTCCCATTCACTAAGCGATATGTTACATTTGATTTTAGCTATTCTAAATGAGTAATCATTACAGTTTGTTATTGTTTTTAAAATTTTATTGCCATTCTTGTGGGAAGTCGTTTGTGGAGCTCTCTTTCACATATCACTGCATTTCGTAGTAGTACAGTTTTGTTAAACCCATCATTAAAAGTTATTTACAAACACTCCCAGCAATTGCTAACACAATTTTGTTATAACTTTGGGGCTGATTTACTATGTGTAAAATTTAAGAGAAAGTTGAATTATATATTTAACTCAAATAAAATGCTTAATTGAAAGTTACAGATGATATAAAGTCGATCATATGTAGTTTCTAGAAATGTAGTTGAAATATAAATGATTCCACGAGAAATTTGCTTAACGTTCACCATAGGGGATTTTAACAGCACACCTTTCTTATTTGGTAAACTTCGATCGTAATGAATTTTATTCAAACTATCATGTCAGTTCAACCTTATAATTCAAGTTATGTTTCATAGCAAAAACCAGTTTAAAAAACACGGAGCTATTTTTTTTTTCCTGTTCTCTGTTTGCAAAACACAATTTGATCTCCCGTTTACTTAGTTTTGAACTTGCAATGAAGTAGATCTATTAAGATTTTTTACTTCGCAATTTTTTAATACAACTTATATTCAATATATATATATATATATATATATATATATATGAACCCGAAAATGAGAAATAATAATAATAAAATTAAAGAGGAGGAAACGGGGGGGGGGGGGGGGTCGAGCAAAAATTTTTACAAAATTTGTTGAAGAGATTTTTCCCCCAAACGCATTGCAACCTAAGATTAGTGTACAACCAACAACCAATATACTATAAAACTTTCCTGAAAGAATATAATTTTCGTTTTGAAGGCAAACATGGATGTAAATTTTCGAAATGACGGAAAATTAAAGTATTTACTAAATTGGAACTGCACAGTCGAAAGAACTACATGTCTGTAGCAAAGTTTAAAGCATATATGTGTTTAAAACTACTCACATGACTTGCCTAAATCTTTCTCATTAAAATAATAGGGTGATTTATTTTACATTATATTCTATTTCACAGTCAAAGATGCAAACTTTTAACGTTTAACGTTCGTACACTTTAGAAGAATGAAAATATACGGGATGAAGGAGCGAAATACATTTTGCTTTTGTCAAGGGTCAACAATCAGTTTACGAAACACTGCTGGCTGGAAGTTTTGATGTTCTGAACAAGATAATTCGCATTTCAATATGTACCTCAAATACTCCCAAATATGTATTCTTTGGACGTATTCAGATGCTGAAAATATTTTGTCAATGCATTTATTTCAAATGGCTGGCATCTTTCATAATTCCACCCTTTTCTATGAAATATACTGCGATTTGGTTGATATTTTAAAATACATTCATAAAATAAACTGCATTCAATATTTGCGCAAAATACTTTGCCAGGACGTTATTCAATTCATTATCATGTTTTATTAAAATATCCATGCTTTATGGAATGCGTATTTTGACTCAAATTGCATTCAACACATAGAAGCAGCAGGCAGAAATGGTAGCAAAAATTTCAGCCACCCTTTTGTTTCTGAAAATATGTTTAGTGGTGCTTGTAACAAGTTATCTATTTTATAGATAAGAATTTAACAAAAATGTTTTAACGTAAGGAAAAATATACTAAAATATAAACATAAGCCACTAAACAAAGCACGTTCAATTTGATCCAGAAACGCTCATAGATGAATTATATAGATAAACAAATACATAGACTCTTATAAAAAACAATGTCACAGAACTGAAATTTTTTTCAAGAGATCAGTAGTCTAGTACAGTAGAATTCCGATTAACCGTGTTAATGTGATGAAAATCTACTCGGATATACGAAAAACTCAGACAATCGGAATTTATTTAAGTTATCAATATTGAAACAGATGAAATATAAATTTGAAGCTTTAAAAATGTAAAATAAAATTGCTCGCTAAAAAACCGTTGATAGTTTTTTGTTCGCTGAATAAAAATATGTTTCTTTTACTGCAATGTAACACCGTTTTCTTAGTGTCATCAGAATTTGAGATTAAACCTCTTCTTGCTACTCAATACTCTTACATTAGGCAAAGGAGTGAACAATAGTGAAAGAAAAGCAGTAATTTTTCTTTTGTAGATACCTGATTTTTTTTGTAGAGTGAAAAAAAAAAAAAAGATTTTATCCCGGAATTTAGATTAAAGCGCAACTCAGTTAAGAGGGAATCGGGGCACAACTGTATTCTTTAAAAATTTCTACGAGATTTAAGATGTTTACCACCATGCATAATATACATATATATTGAAAAACATTCGTGAAGGTTTTTTTCTTCTTCTGAAGACATAAATAAGATTAAAAGGATCATCTATAGTATAGTTAATCAACAACTGTCTCTTCAGTTTTCACAGGTATCACAGCAGTAATGATCATTCAATGACCCAAGTCCCAGCCTCAGATCATTTTAAACCACATAGTTAGTAAAATAATTTACTGTCATTATCTTTTGAGTTTAGGATACAGCTTTGTTAGCGGAATTGATCGATCACTAATTAAATCCTTGTAACGTGTCTCAAAGGATGTCAAGAATCAGCAATAATGTAACACATTTAGTGGCTATTCCTCGTGTGAAATTCCGATAAACTTTCCTTTTACACTTGAGATGCTGATATTTCGTCGAAAGGTCTTGAAATGATCGGTATTTCGATGTAAGTTGCACACATGGTATCTGCGGTATGTGTCATATGATTTGGCGTCACACCGAGTCTGGCATGAGATGCGCAGCTAATCGCGCTCGTCCGTCGAACCACCTGCGGCTTGTGAGGTAAAAGAGTGCCCCTGAGTTGAGGAAATGCATTTTCTAAAATGCGAATGGATGCCACGCGAAACTCCGCACTGCGGTAACCATATATCCAAGGATCGGTGGCAGCACTGAGGATGCATACCAGACCGAGGTAGAAAACAGCCTGTCCACTCAGTGCATTTGAGAAAGTGGCTGCCAGCTGGAATGGCATCCATGTGGCGCAAAAGAGTCCCACGGTGACCGCCAAAGTGCGCCCGTAGCGCGGGCCAGATAGCGGATGCTGTCTGAAGGATAGCTCCGCGGAGAATATTGCTCGCGCATGTGATCGCGCTACTGCGTACACGTAACCGTAGCTGCCGATGAGAAGTGAAGCACACGGAACGAAGAGAACACAAAACAGGAAGACACGAGATGGCCACAGAATCACCTCGGTGAAGGAACATGATTGGGTGTCTGGGGAGGTTCCCCCTTTAGCTGAATACCAGTACAGAAAAGGAAAGGATGATAACAACAGGGAGTATATCCAGAACAGGGCGATGTACCGCACGACTGAACCGTGCGTGATGATATTGTTGTACCTCAGAGGAGAAGCAAGGCTCGTGCACCGATCTACGGCGACAGCCGTTGCGCTTAGAAGACTCACCGAGCACAACAAGATGAAGAGGCAGTAGGGAAGAAGGCAGAGGGCTGCACATCGCACCTGGGCCCGAGAAACTTCGAAATAGAGCCCTGGTGGAAGCAAGAGTCCCAACCCAAAATCTGCGGATGCTAGGGATGCCACAAAGTAGTTGCTGGGGTTGCGGAGACGTTTGAAGCGGTACACAGCCATCAGGAGCAGGGCGTTTCCGCAAATGATGCAGGCGGAGAGCAGAAAGACTAGCAGAACGGCCAGACTCAGGTGGGCGGTACTAGCCCAGGGTCCAGGGTCTGCCCCCGAAGGGGGAAACGCCCACTCCATCACGTCTGCTGCATCGGGAGGAGCAGGGCTTGTATTCCCACCAGGATCAGAAGGAGGGTCAAGATGAGGGTTCGCAATAGACAAGCTGATGTTGACCCGAGGAATCATAGCTACATTTTCTTCCGATGTGAATCCTGAGGAAATGGAAAACAAAACATGGCGTGAGATGACTTGTAGCAAATTAGTAATAACATAAAAACGGAGTGTAATGGTGAATTTGCGCCAAGGGCGACGGAAACATTTTGCTTCTGCTGCAATGCACTGTTGCTATTTGTGAAGAACATTTTTTTCTGACGCAAGCAATCTTTCTGGAAGGAAAAGATAGAATAAAGTGTGGACACAAGGGGCTTCTACTCAGTGTCATTGCTCCGATGCGAAAAACACAACTTGTTTATTGGATTACTTACTTCACTTATATTTGTATTCATTAATTACATGAGCTTTTTTTTTCTTGAAGGAGAGTTACATTAATTATACTAATTTTGTGATTACTAAGTATTTCAACCGCGCGGAATTGAAGAATGGATCTTGGTAATAACTGCGATTAAATTTTATCTACATTTTCTGTGATGGGAGAAAAACATGGGAATATTATTATAATTTTTTTTTAACTGACAAAAGAATGTGATGTTAATTAGAAAAGAAAACGAAGCGAAAAATCAGCACTTAATGTAGAAGAGCTTAATGATGTTAAAGTTTGTGCGGAAGGTGTGTTTTCGTTTTATAGGCAATTATTTCAACAGGAAAAGAAAAGTTTCTTTGTGCTCAACATTACTGATGCGTTTATTTGCATACTGAAATTCTCCGAATTGCTTCTTACAGCTTTTAAATGGGCAACTTAGAATGAAACACTGATCTTCTCAGCGGAACATTTGGTTATGTAATTTATTTACTAAATTAGAAAAATGAAAGTAAGATCCAGAATGTAAGTAAAAATAAAGCTGTGAGAGGGAGTTTCTTTCCAAAAATGTTGAACTGCATTCCAAAAGAAAATAAAATCTTGTGTGCTGTCGTTATCTTTTTCTCTGAATTTAATTGCTTGGAGAAAATAGAGAATCCTTTAAAAATATTGTTGCGAGCTTCGGGTCCACCAAATGAACAACTCAGTCAATTAAAAAAATAGCTATATATATGTACTAAAATAAGCATGTGTATATGTATTAAAATTAAAAATAAGCGAGACCACACACACATATTACACGAAACAAAAATTGAAAAAAAAAAAAAAAAAAGTGATACAAAATAAGGATTTAAAGAACATAAAATTTTTATACGTAAAATATAAAACATCATCTTTGGAAACAAATTAAACCTTTCATGGCTACTCAGTTTCAAACCACTTCTAGAAAATATTAATATTTTCCATACAAATAAATGTAGTTTTTGTTCCTATAAGATTATGAACAAAAATAACCTATATATTAATACACGAAGCAAAGTGTTTGTACCCTTTTTTAAGCAAATTGAGCTCACGGACGTGTGTGAGATTGACATAGTGAATGGAGATGAAGTGCAGAAAGACAAAATTTATGTCTAATTTCTGTTACAAATACATTAAATTTAGTAACTAACTCAGTGTTTAAACCGTTGCAATGATAACAGATTATGGCTGATTCAAATATTTTAATGAACCAAACACTTGCCTAAACGAAAAATAAATAAAATGTCTAAAAATTGTTTATGTGTTCAAGGCTGAACAATTATTCTTCATATTTTCTTCACTGGGTTAGTTATCTATATATTAATGAGTGAAGAAAATTCTTTGTGCCCCTTTTAAAGCACACGGAGGATTGTGAGATTTGGCATAAGGCCGCCGTGCCCAGGGCCTCCCTTCCGGGATCCATGTTGGTCAGGACAGTCGATAAGGAGTGCAGAAAGATAAGATTTATGTATAATATGTGTTACAAGCACATTAAATGAAGGAAAAAACTCATGGTTAAATACTAACAGACCTGCCCACTCGGCGAGGAATCTGTAAATGTGGCAAATATTAGCAATATTAAGCACCAACCCTGTACTCACTACCTCCATAATACTATAGTGGTAATACTAAATGCTTGACTTGTAATTTTTTATATAGGGAGCAAACGCAGTCAAAAATCATAAAACTATATTGCCATCGATAGGAAACAAGATTAAAAAAAATATTTGAGTAAATGCACAGTTGATGATTCTCAATTGATTAAAGTTCCTCCCCCTCTGCTCTTGCAGTGAAATCCACTACAAGAGGGAGTTATTTAGATTATCAAATAAAAATAAGTATCTTCGAAGTAAAAAACAAAATGCGGATTGTTTAAATCTGTCAATGTCTATTACATATGTGAGTCTACAGTCAAACGGTCGCACAGAGTAGAGATTTTCCAAAGAAAAAAATATTTCTTTACTTAATTTTTCACTTTGTACTAATCATTTATTTTAAAATTTTTTATATGATTCGAGAAATATATGAAAAGTAATTATGTGGCCTTGGCAAAACCTGAGCAGTATAGTAATTGAAAGCAAGAAAATGTCAAAGAACGCTTTATAATTTTCTAAATATAGCTTAGCCAAACTATACCTCACTTTTCCTATCGTTCCTATTTTTTGAATAACTCGAAAATTAATGCATAATGACGCATTCGTTGACAAGCTTCGCAGCTGACGTAATCGACCTAAAATCCGAGAAAGCTATTATATGTGAAGATTATCTAGGTACTTTTTGAGGAAAAAGAAATCAATGGTGTTCTATCGTAGAAATTTAATGAATTACGGTTGAATTTCGACTACAGGTTATATTTAAAATAAATAAAAATAAGTTTGAGGGAGAATTAAATTAAAAAAAATAATAAAGTAGGTTTTTGAACAGTCACAGTATTACGGAATAGCACCTATCTATACGAAGATTTAAAGTTTGGAATTTCAATTTTAGTTTAAAAAGAAAATAACGCGTAGTAAATATCGTTATACGAAGGTTTAAAATTTGGAATTTCAAAGGTAATTTAAAAGGAAAATAACGCGTAGTAAATATCGTTATAAGAAGTAACAGCGAATAACGCAAATATTTCACAGAATACACTAAATTAAATATCACTGTCTGGTTTCCCGCCAACGTCCGGAAAGCCTGTCCGACGTCCCGGTTTTATAGAGCTTAGAATTATTCAGGATCAACTTCCTCCGGGATCGAGACGAGATTTAAGAACCGCTTAAGGAGACGCCCACAAAACGACTCATCTCGGATAAGAGGACCCATGGGAACGTCGCAATCACTTTTGCCCGGGCACTCTAGCGTGCCTCGGCGATGCTCTGGGCAGCGATGGCATCTGTAACCTAATTGCTGGGAGACGAAATGATGTGGAAAAATGTCCGGGAACTCGTTATTGTGATTCTCCGTATGAGGAATGGGAAGAACTTAACAGCGCGATTTGAGGCGCAGTAATTCGGAGGAATTTGTGCTTAAAAGAGGGAAACGGCAACATTTCGGGCTGGGCATTGAATCAGCCATTTGTGAAGGACATGAACACGTGAAATATTACTAGCACTTACTTTATTGTTTTTAAGGGCCCATTAGTATAAAAGATAGTTGTTTAATGCTATCTAATCGTTAAAATTAGAAGAGAGAGAAAGAGATTGGTATTTGGATTTAAATGAAGAAAACGGAAGTATTTGAGACGTATTCACCTTATTTGGAAAGGGTTCAAAGGGGAGGATGATAAGCGGTCTTGCTGATTTAGATTATGATGTCAGACATAAAAGATTTAATATGTATAGTCTCGAGCTACGGGAACCTGATTAAATTATCTAAATTTATTAAAATGATTAAATTTATTAAATTTAAATTTATTAAAATGATTAAAATTCACAGAAAATAGAAACAGAGGAAATTGCTATAACTTTTTCAAAACTCAGGCTAATGTTGAAATTAATAATAAAATGATTTTTATAAAAAAATAGAACCGACTTCAAATTATAAATTGCGCTAAAAAGTAAAAAAATAAAATTAGTTCTTTTAACAACTTTTAAACATAGTTTTAGAAGTCGGTGCAAAATTAAGACAGATAAAATCTTTTGTAATCATGAATCCAATTACAAATATATATATTTTCGCAGAATTAGCAACAGTTCTAATGTGAATTAAAAAATGGTGTAATGGTAACTAGACTCATAATTTTGCACCGACTTCTAAAGCTATGTTTAAAAGTCATATCGATGTTGTTAAAAGAACTAATTTATTTTTTAATTTTTAGCGCAATTTATAATTTGAAGTCGGTTCTATTTTTTTTATAAAAATCATTTTATTTTATACTTTTTAGTGTAAGTACATGTTTTATATAAATACTCTATTTCTAAAAAATCCATATCAAAGGGCCAACCTTCTTTAAATGAATGGCACTAGAAACTAATCATTTGTATGATAAATTCCGTTTTGAAGCCGATTTTAGCGAAACAAACTGATTGGATTAATTTTTCCCTCAGAGAAGCCTTCAGTCAAACTCTTGCCGTAATTGCTTTTAATATTATAGCCCAACGGCAACAAACACTTTTTTAAGAATGACTTTTATATTTATTAATAGTTTTCCAACAAAGAAAAATCAAGCCAAGCCTTTCCAATTAAAATAATAAATACTTGTTTTTCGCCCGTAACGTTTTTTCTAAAAAACAAATGTAGTCAGATTGATTTGCGATATTTGAGTTAAACGACCCTCTATCAATTAAAGAAAAAATCATCAAAATCGGTTCATTTAATCAAAAGTTATGAATGAAAAAAAAAAAAAAAAAAAAACGACATACATACATACAATATGAATGTATAACCTCCTTCCTTTGTGTAGTCGGTTAAAAAGTACTACTACTGCAATAGGGGTGCAGAAATTTGGAATGGTTCACCAGTAGCCAGTTTTGGCAAAGGGGTAAAAAGTTTCGAGAGGGCTTATTGATCTTCATTGGGGATTGATAAATTGACTAGGATCAGTCTAGTGAGGTCCAAGGCCTATTGATTGTCGTCACTTTTGCATTTGTTTGAAGTAACTATTATTTCTTACTTATACAAGTACAGTAATTTTCAAATTCTGAAGAGTAGTTTATTGAGGCATACTTTTACAGTGATTGGTGAGCAACTTTCAGTCAAAATTAATGCAGGTTTTTTTTCACGATGACTTCTTCAGAGCAATTTGCATGAAAATTAAGGACCTATTTACCGCGCGAGAGATCAGTACCCAATAATGTGAGTAGTCTGTTCGTCTCTTCAGAGAACAAGATGGAATACAAGATGAATAATTCGTCGGATTCGGATTGAACGCAGTAAAATAAGAAAACAGATTGGAAGAGTGGATAATTAACGCTCTTTTGGATTGCATTATGAAGAAATTTGGCAGGGAACTTTAGCACCCGCAGCTGGTACCTTTGGAAGCTATATAATTCAACCTTTCCTTCTTCGTTCCATGCTGGCACCGTGGTTATAGCATTAGCGTAGAGCCAAGACAGTCCGCGTTCAAACCCCAATTTAGGAATGTTTTCCCTTTGTGGTGTCCTAAGTCATTTTGACTCGGAGCTATTCCGTGAACGATTCAAACTCAGAGAACGAACTCGGAGCTATTTCGAGTTCTTGAAAATAAGCTATTTCATCCCAATAACAAGAATTCTCATTTAACAGTGCATTTTTATAATTTATTTAAAACATAAAAAATGCCTATATGTTTAGTCCATGCCTTACTTAATATAGAAGCTGTGCCAAAAACAAAAATACTTTTTTTCGCTTTACTTTATTTTCTGCAATTAAATTTTAATGCAAATAAACAGCTGTTTTATGCTATAGAGTTTCCTATTTATCAGAATTAAAATTAAAACATAAGGGAGTCGGATGAAATTTATTAATAAGAGGAGAGTGGAGAAAAATTCTGATTATTAGCCGATCCCAACACGAGCTAGAGCTCTAGCGATAGTATATTAAAAAAAAAGAAAAAAAAAACCTGCTCTTAAGTAAAATCATTCGATAAAATTTCATTAAGTTATAAGTGGGTAAAGCTCTGCACGCTGTTGAGAAATCTCGCTGTTTTTTTTTTCCGTTTTATCTGCATGAATGAATGTTCAAGGGTGAGAAAAAGTGATTAGACAAAATTCTTTATCACTCCTCCAGGTGTTTCAATTTCTAATCGTGTTTTCTAATCTCGGCAGAAATTTGTTGTTTTTTCACAGATGTTTACGTTTCAAAACTCAACAAAGGAAAAAAATGACCTTGCCAACAATATTTAAAAATATAAATTAAATTCCGTCACATACGTGGCAGGAAAATATGTTCAAAGTGAGAATCTATATATAAATAGTCAAAGACAAAACAATTAAGAACCATTTTTCTCCTCTGTTTTTCAACCGATTTTCTTACTTTTTTTTGTTTGGCAGCTATTGGCGAGTTTTAGTGATATCAAGTTAAAAAGTTTGGAAACAGTTTATTATTAGTTAATTATTCCCCCTTTTTTTGTCAGGCATGGCTCATTTATGATTATAATGCCATATTGTTACAGATAGCAGGTGGCAACATGTCTTGGTTGAGTAAACTATTAGGTAATAAATATGAAACACATTGTTAAAAAGAGATTGTTGCCATTAAGCGGTAATGTTAAAAGCAATTATACTAAGAGTTTCAGTGAAAACTTCTATGAAACAATGAAATCAAAAATGAGAATAGTGTATGGAAGCAAATATTTAAATGTTATTCAACTGCCACTCAACTTCGTACGAAATCGGCAAAAGTACAAGCGGCTACATTTATGCACGTATTGGCCCTGCAGTGGTTTACAATACATTCGCTTTAAGTGAGGATGATCAAAATGAAATCGACGTTATAATCGCAAAATTTGATCAATAATACTTATATAAATATATAAATAGCATAATGTTTTCAATGCAAAATTTAATTATTATGGCAGAATTTTGACTGTTGGGCGAACTCTAGTTTTCATTATTACGTAATGTTTGTTAACCTAAGAAAAATAACTAATAAGTTTGCGTTCCAGGAATGCAAACGGAAGGAGTATTGTTATCAATATTAAGCTGATATATATAAGGTAAATGACAAGGTAGTGGACACAGTTAAGAAAATTTTCGTACTTTTTTACGTGGCAAATTTTTTTTCAAGGGACTTACATTAATATTTGTATATTTAGCTTAATCGCCAACTATTTCTCTAAAAATTAATTACCTATAAAATGTCATTTGATGAAAAATTATGATTTTTACGTCAAATTTACTAAACGCTTAATTTGTATCTATAGTGGACATTTATAAGACACGTATTTGCATTAGTAGTGGACATAAATCAATATCATCTATTTTATGCTGTTAACTTGGAGAAATAATTTTAAAAATGACTAAGGACCATTCATAAATGATGTCAAGCTTTTTTCCCATTTATTTTCCCCAAATCCCTAACCTTCTTATTGATCGGCTTTAGTAAAGAGCAGCAAATGTGACCGTTGTGGAGGCAGCTATTAAATATTATGATCCATGTACTTGCATAGATGCACCACGCCAACTTTAGTTCTATTAACCAGCACTAGGAATCGCTCGCTATAGGTTCTGATAATTTCATTCAAGTTTAATGTTACATTCGCTTGTTTTAGGAGCTTAAAGATCTAAGTGTCCACTACTAGAGCAGTGTCCACTAGCGGGCCGTGGTAGCCTAGTGGTTAGCACGTCGGACTTCCACCTGGAAGGTCGCGCGTTCGATACCCACTGAAGACCACCATGTATACTTGGGGATATGTGCATGTAAAATCCGTAGACCCCACTTCCTCTCCCCGTGCGTAAGCAATCCTAAGGCCTCGGCTAACAGGTAGGGGTCTGGTGGAGAAAAGTGTCCACTAGCGGGCCGTGGTAGCCTAGTGGTTAGCACGTCGGACTTCCACCGCGAAGGTCGCGCGTTCGATACCCACTGAAGACCACCATGTATACATGGGGATATGTGCATGTAAAATCCGTAGACCCCACTACCTCTCCCCGTGCGTAAGCAATCCTAAGGCCTCGGCTAACAGGTAGGAGTCTGGTGGAGAAAAGTGTCCCCTAGCGGGTCATTTACCTTATAATTGTAATACCGGGACAAGGGGATGGCACGAAGTGCAGTTTGGTCGAAGGGCACCGAATACCGAAGCTTCAGCTGCTGTACATATTGAGCACACAATAAATGCGTATAACATCATATTAGACTCCATTTGTTTTAATATTCTTAGTTTTGTACAACATTTTCAACTTACTGTGTAAGTTGTTTTTAAAATGAATATCGCCAATTTAGGCATTTTTGCTTTGCATCAGTAGTACTAAAAAATAGATATTTATAATTTTTTATTGCAAATAAATAATATGAAACATTTTTTGGAATTAAAAAAAATGTTCTGCAATTAGGATGATTTTTATAATAAGCATTGTATAATCAAATATTATATCATAGAAATGAGCTATTATTTGTATTGTATCTTAATACTACGATAGCTATCTATTTATTTTTGCTGCAAAATTTTTGAATTGTGGGGGAGTTTGTAAGAGTAATGTAGATGCGTTCTTCTTTACTATGTAGTTATTTGATTAAAAGTAATATCTTAAGGGAATATAATTTTTATTATGATTTTATAAATTTCTTGAATTATATGAAAATCCATTTTCTCAATAGAATGGGAGTGGGTTAGAAAATTGCTCTGATTTTTTACTTAACTTCCGCTCCAGTACATCTACTTTTAAGCTAGGATAAGATACATTCTATGGGGGGGGGGGGGGGGGCGGGTTGGACAATCAACCATGTAACGCTTTAAATTCTTGTCCCCACTCCTCATCCCTTCGTGGCTTCACTTTCTAAATTCCTCAAACAGATTCAATATTTCTATGGTATTCAGTCTTATTTCTTTGCTGTATGAAATAATTTTCTTTCTCCATACAAAGCTTTTTTTTTATTATTTTGCCGTTTGTGCAAAAAAAAAAGACAATCTCGAAAATTTTGAAGTTTGCTCATGCGAAAATCCTGAAATTATGTTGTTTGTTGCAAATTAAACTACAAGTGAGATTGAACCCTTGACTGAACTTAATTAGCAGAATATTTCAAGCAAACGAAATTTATGTAGAATCCCTTTAGATGAAAAAAATACAAAAAAATAAATAAATAGAAATAAAATGCTGTTAGAATTTCCCCTATTTACAGCCAGGGGGGGGGGAGGGTTCATCACCCCCAATTGAAAAACTCGGGTAATTAAGGGAGTTCAGAATGGAACTGGAGGGGTTGAAACCCCTTAACGTCTCCGACAAATACAACACTGCGTGACTGCACATAGTTTCAGCCAAAAATACAGTAATTGGCTTCTCTTTCCTCGAGGCAATTAGGATTTCACTCAATACTAATTTCAAGACAAATTTTACGACGGAGGGAGAGAGAAAATGTGTATGAATTTGCGTGTCTTGGACCAGTATGCGTTGCAGTCGGCACTATTTGAAGGCACATGACCCTCATCTGCTCATTTTGCTCACTCATTACGTTGTTTATATCTTGAAAAGTAAACGCTTTTCTTCTTTCTTTAAACATATGATTTTAATTTATAAGGGAGAAAGGGTACATTGAGACAAAGGCTATAATGTCGCAACCTCTACAAAATAAAAATGAGAGGTTTACACTAAATGGTATACAATTTACATAGGAGTATGTTGTACGTCATCTGCTTGTAGCTATAATTTCAGGTGATTTAAGGTTTTCTTGTGTATTTTTATGTTTTGAAGTTGTATAAAATTATGACTCCATCATAAAATAATAATTCACATATTTCTTGCTGTTTTTATGCCTTCGATGTACTGTGATAGGAATAGTTGCTTTTTATTCGGCTCAGGAAGTATTATCCAAATTTAGCTATACATTTTATTTCCTTGTTCGCTAAAATATTACAACAAGATGTAAGTTACTTTTTGGAAGAAAAAATTACCAGAAAAGGTGATTTTATTACATAAATAGGCTTAGCATATGTATATTATCCAAATCGATATTATTATTTTTTTATAGAAATATTACTTTATTAAACGTTTCTGTCAGAACTTTTACTTCCTTTAGATACGGTTTACATTTTATTCAAGTTTATTTATACGTATGAGACTTTTTGAGGAACGTGCTGTGTTGAACGGAGATAATTTGTTTAAAAATCTAGTTTGCTCACAAAAGTTCTTTATTGAGAGCAACAGAAAAAAAAAATCAAGTTTATACAGTTCTCCTTTTGAACTATTAGGTATTAACTCTGAACTACTTGTATCTCTCAATGAAAAATATATTTTCAACTGATTTTTCTTTGACTCTATCATGTAATAATAAATTAATTCTTGTGGTTACAGGAAGACTTTATTTGAACGGTGATCAAACTGCATTTAAAAAGAAAAAAAATATTTTTTCAGTTTGGTTAAGCAATATCTACCTTATTTTAAAAGTGGTACACTTCCAGCTCATTTTTACCTCCTATAGAGGTAGTTTCTCAATAATCTCTGCGAAAGAATTCTATCATTCAGCAAACTTTATCCTTCTGTATCTCAGAATGAGCAAATAATGTACTATAGCAATGTAGTACAACAAGTATGTTTTAAAGCAATTTTGTTTCTAATCCATAATTAATATTTTTAATTTTAAGTGTCGTTAAAACTGTATTTATTTGTATAAAAAACATTTCACTTAATCTTTTGCCACATTACAATTCTACTTTAGTTTTCGAGAGTGGTTTAAGTAGTTTTGTTAACAAAAGATAATCCATTAAATGCTCCACTTTCCTGATTTGCATTCATTATGATCACACTTTAATTACTTATTCTTTTTTTGGAGAATGCCAAAGACTTTTATATGAATAATTTTCCAGGCAAAATGATAGTACTAAACTGATTTTGATACAAACCATATGGCATAAAAGAAGGTTTTTCCAGTTTGTAGTTAGCTCTCACTATCTACCCGCTTCGTGAATATCTACATATTTGTGTGATAAGTGTTTGCGATAAATTAATGTATGGTAATACGGATTATCAGAATATAGATTGTAGCCAAATGGACTGCAGTTTAGTCACTTAAATATTCTGTTTAGTGTTTAGTCGATTTTATGTTTACCAATTCATAAAACATTGGAATTTATTTCATTCTTCATTCATTGAATTTATAAAGCTCCTAATTTGTAAAAAAATATATGTCCAAGAATGTGGGATCTAAGTAACATGTAAAATGTAATTAAAGAAAGTTCATAAAAATGATTAAGTTAAAGAGAGGATTTGAATTATGCAACAAAGTATGCCCGAAACGTTAGTACGTACTTTGCAACATGCATATCAATTTTTTGGATCAAAAATTGGTGTACCTTAACACGCTTTTGAAATAAGTCCTGTATATTGTGAATCTGAAAAAAAAAAAAAAAGAAATCCGGTCCATAGTGCACATGAATGAAAACGTCATTTCAATTGATTAATTACATCCCTAGACTCTTACGGAATCAAACAACCAATAATTGACGTCAACTGAGACAAAATTATCTACAAATCACTACAGCGAAACTTCTAGATTGCGTATCAAACTGGTGAAGGGAATCAGAACACCTGTTTTGCCTTTAGTAGGAGAAGATATAAAACTGAAGGCTCTCTGCTAGAGTTCTTACACTTTGCAGATTTCGCAGAGAGATTATCAGTTAAAAACAAGATGCTGAAGGCTGTCCTCTTTCTTGGCCTGCTGGCTTGCGCCAGTTGCTATTTCGTCTTCCCCAACTTCGGAAACTTCGTCGTAGTTAACGTCAACGACCAGGCCGTCATCGTAGCTGCCAACTATGCTGTTCAGTCAATGTCCAACATGTGGATGGGTGTCTACCACCACAGGTTGGCTAGAATTGTTGGAGCTTGGACACAGGTAAACTTCCTCTGAAACCAGTCTATAATTTAAGTTCTTTCTATCGGTTATGATTTTACCTTGAAATCTTATGTACGATGGTTAACTGTTTATTACGAACAAACGATATGTAGAAACTTATCCCAAAATTGATAATTTACAGTACCGTAAAATGATGCGAGATTATGACACTTGGGCTGAGAATGCGCCGTCATGGAATTCAGCAGAAACAATGTAACAATACTTGTTGCTTCCCCTATACTAGCATAGCCCTACGTATAACTAAAATGGAAAAAACTAATTTACTTTAACAGCAAACCAATAGAGTGCACTTGCTCTCTGATTTCCATGGTGGCGGATTTTCACAGCAAGTGGCACAAGCTCACCACATCTTGCAGTATTTGAAATATATATAAAATCATAATTTCCACAAAGTAGAATATACACAACAGAGTGTTCTTTGTTAGGGTGATTTCATACCAAAGGCGACAAAGACAAAAAACACGTCTTTTCCTCATCTGCGCAACCGCAGAGCCTAATTTTGCCTTCAAAAAATGCTCTACGGTTGCGCAGAGGAGGAAAAGACTTATCTTTTGTCTTTGTCTTCTTTGTTGTGAAAGCACTCGTAGTTACCAGTATTTTATACTGACTAATTTCCTGTGTTAAAAGTCTCTACTAATTTTTGTTTTTAATTCTCTGTAATTTTACTTCAGACTCCGGGTAAGCCATTTCCAGAAAAATCTTACTTATTTTCGAGGGGGGTAATTTTTTTTATGGGTGGTAGCGTATCAGCTATACTCCAACTCATTACTTTAAGAAAGGAGTATTTGTACAACTAAGAATTGCAAACTTAAACTGACTACTGAATTTGTAGTTTTTCAGCTAGACAATCAGTCCTTTGGTGTTGTCCACCTGAATTTAGCAGTTTTTCAATCATTTGAATATTTTCATCTTATTATATTACTATTATTTGGCTAACCGACTTCAAATTAAAAATTGCTCTAAAAAATAAAAAATAAAATCATTCTTTAAACAACATCGATTCGACTTTTAAACATAATCTTTTGTAATCGGTGCAAAATTATGGTAGATACAAAATATTTTGTAACAATGAATCAATTACTTCTATAAATGGAGTTTGCAACAGTTTTAATATAAGCCCATAGTAACACATGGTGTAGTAGTAATTTAGCTGTCATAATTTTGGATACTGTCATAGTTTTGGTCCGACTTCTAGAATTATTTTTAAAAGTCAAATCGATGTTGTTTAGTGATTGATTTTATTTTTCACTTTTTAGCGCAATTTTTAATTTGAAGTGTTTTTTTTCTTTCAAAAATTACTTTATTGAACAAGTGTTCGTCTAACACGCAATGAACGAGCATGAGGATTCACGGTGAAATTAACACGTTGACGGACACTTGCGTCTATAGCCGTCAAAGCGAAGTTCACTATGCGGCATGACGGCAATAGCCGTCCAAAACGAAACGGTCATTTTAAGACACTACGGCTATAGCGGCACAAATGTGCATTTACCGGCGTACAAGTAGAAGCCTAGTGTCATGTTTTGGAAACAATTTTTTAGGTTGAATTTCGTTTTCCACCTGTTACACGACTTGCAGCTTCAGTATGCACGTGGTTGTGAAGGGAGTAGTGCGATCGTGTTTTCTCTTGAATTTTAGTGTCAATTTTGGAACTTCACGTGTTCCTACTATCCGTCAATGTGTTAACAACTACAAAAGCTTTGTGCGAAGATGACACATTAGAACCATTGATCGACGGAAGAACTTAAGCTATGGAATGTTTTGTTGATGTTACGCCTAGTTTAACACATTTGCTGTAATTGCCTACCTTTGCTGTAAGACTACCATTACTTCTGAATGGTTAATTTCTCACTTTTGTTAAATTGATATTTTTTTCTTTGTTTGGTGAAGTTTCTGAGAAACTTTGACAAGGACAATTTATATTCATTGATACTTATTTATTGTAGGTGGTAAACGGTTACATCTACTACAAACTCGATATCATAGCTGGAGTTACAACTTGCTTGAAGCAAAACGTTGCATTTGAACTTCTGGGACAATGCCCCTTCCAAGAAGGATGGGTAAGTTTCCCAAATTCCGTAAATACTGAATACACACACTTACTCGAGTTTTTACGAAAACTCATCTCACCAATTACAAGATCAGTCAATGAATTTTTTGAGTAATAAGATGTTCATGAACGATAGGGCATTATTATTTTGATTCAATGGAATTTCTGCAATAGTTTTTAGGGTAAAGGAAATAAAGTTTATAACAAGGAAATACCCATGATTAGATTTTTTTACGATGGAATAGAAGTGTGACAGTTTTGACAGCATAAGAATTTCGGAAAACCAAGAGGACTGAAGAAAACGCTACTCTCACGTATTGTGATCTGTCGACAAGTGAATAATTTTACGGCATATAAGTATAAAAATATTACATGTTGTGGCTGAGGTACAATAGAGTGTAATGTAAACATATAGCTCAAAATTTTCCAAATTTTTTTTCTTCAGTAAAGATTAAAGTATTTTATCACCCTTTGATCGCCATGTATTAACCCTCTGACTGCTCATTTTTGCAGCGAACTTCATTTCCCTGAAAATTAGTCTACTTTATGCAACTAAAGCTATCTCTGGAATGAAACTTAATGTCGAAATACTTGAGAAATTGCATTACTGACGTTTTAACGATGAAACAGCAGGATAATATTTTAAATACACTTAAACAGCTCGTGTCCGTGGAAATCGCGGGAGGAGTAATTGTCGCTACATTTACGCTGCACGTGGAAATCGCGGGATAATCAGTCAGAGGGTTAAATTGGACAATTACCTATAGATTCTTTTATAAAATAAGAACTTTTTGTGTCCCAAATTTAGAATTTAGACTTTTAAAGCTCATTCGGAATTTTTCAATCTCCACTCGTAAAAAATGATCACCATTTTCATAGGAGGAGAGCATGCCTTGAGACCCTGAACGCATTTTTTTCGGTACACTCTCAGAAACGCATGCTCAAATCTCACGAAACTTTCGTCGTATTTGACGAAATGGCTTCGTGAAAAATGCTCGTCAAATTGACGAAACTATTGAATATGATAGAATTGAGTCCTGAAATAGCTAATTGAGTCACGTGATTGCGAGAAGAAAAGGTCACTAGGACAAATATCATGAGAAATAAAGTCAGCTTGGCGCAATTCCTTATCTACTAAATCCCTTATGGCATTAAAATCAAATATTTGCGAAGGTTACTTCATGAAAACCGCTCTTCTAAATCTGTAGCGTGAGTTTTTATCGTGATTTTAAGAACTTTTAAAAGCATGAACCGAAATTTCTAAATATATCACCGTTGACTCTCGGAGATCCAACATGGAAAATGGATTGGTGCTGATTTTAGGCAATATTTTATTGCAGGGTATAAGGTTAAAAACGAGTCATTTAACCATAACAGATTATTTTTCATGATTCTAATATTAAACTGAAATCGAATTGGAATGTTGGTATTCTTTAATCCACATTTTTCATAATTTGCAGCGACGATGAAAGCGCAACTTACATTGTTAATTTTCAGCTTAGTAAACTACGAGTTTCACTGCTTACGGTTACGTACACAGCGTATATTTTAGGCTCCTTAATAATGTAAAATCAACAAATAAACAGTGAAGTTTAGTGACTTTTGTCATAGCATTTACACCAATGATTCAAGATATACGCTTTTCTGAATGCGAAGAAACGTAAATGATATTATTCGGTAGACTCAGCTCCTAATACACTTATTATTATTTTTTTTAGGCTACCTACAGACGATGCTCTCTGACTCTTGGTCGCCAAGAAAATGGCAAATTCGGTGCCATCAGCAGCTGGGCTTGTGTCACCATCCCCAAAGGAGATATCCTTAAGGTCATCGCTTGAAACAATCTTACTCACAAGTTTCTTCGCCTGAAAGTTCCATAATACACGCTAAATAAATGAATGAAAAAAGGGCCAGAAACAGTTTTTACAGACAATAAATATCTGTAAACATTATGCTCAAAACATTAATCTGCTTTTTGTTGAATTACCAGCAATAAACTTTATTGGCGTCTTTCAATATGTCTTATTTTTTGTTCAGTGTTCGTTTTAATGGTTCATCGAAGTTTATTAGCAACATCAATCAAGTTGGGCTTACATTTTAACCATTACTTTTTATTGTGATCCTCCAACAATATAATATGATTTTTTTAAAAAGTTTATTTCAATGTAGCAGTTAACAACAGTCAGAGAACTTCGCAAATTTTTTTCTCTTCAGGAAAAAATATAGATAGAAAGAAAAAAAAATCTTAACTATATTGTTGTATTGTTTTTTGCTCATTAATTTACAAGTGATTTGACACACGAAGCCATAAAAATTGTGATTCAAAAAGATGAAACAGAAATGATTAAAAAATTATTTGGAATAAAGTCGCAGATAAAAATTATCTTATATAAACAATTTTCAGCGCCTAATGTTTTATGTCTATTCCAGCACGCAGCATATAAAAGAGTTCGTGAGCTTACTGCACTTTAACTTTCCGGGGAAATTTTTTTTTCTTTTGCAAATGGATCATTTTTCAAGTAAATGAGACGGAAAGTACAGCTTAAAAAAAAAATCAGTGATGGATGATTCATCTTAGCGTACTTTCAACTTTATCCATCAGTGAAATTTCTTATTTGTGAGATAATCTTAATAGTAGGACTTAAAATTCTCTTTATGATATGGACAATGCAATTTTTTTAAACGTAACTAGTCGTAAACTGGTACGTTGCACCATGCTGAATCGTGTATCTTCTGAGGATATAAATAAAAAGGACTATGGGGCAGATTAAAACCGCTCTTAAACGGCAAACAATGGATCTTTAAAAAAAAAGGGGGGGGGGGTTGCCTTGAGAGATAGCCGTTATAGGATGGTTTGACTGAAATATTGATTACGAGTGACATACTGGCTTAATTAAAAAAATTAAATCGTTGCTTCATGGCCCTGCAGATAATTTGTCTCTCGGGATATTTTTTATAAAAACAATTTTCAAATATGAAATAAAAACAGAACAATATTTATCATATTTTTTGAAATTAAAGCAATATTAACTCCCAAATGCAGGATTTTTTGTTCAAAATTAAAAAAATAAAAAGCTCGAAAATTTGACAAAACTGGTACAGAGAAAAATAAAAAAAAAAAAAAAAATATATTTCATTTTGAACCATTTTATTTTTTGGAGAAAGGGTACGTAGCCAATTGGCAACATCACGCATTGATTATCTAGACACACGGCAGTGTGTCCGCCAAGTTCAGAAAGTCAGCCAAATTAAGATACGGCGACACCGGCCAATGTGTATATTTACCCGAACCATTTCGAGCTACTTTTGACCCCACCATTACCCAAAACCTATTAGACCTACATACTTGAAATTTTGTGCATCTAATAGCGATCCCCTTAACCCTTAGAATATCAAATTTCATTGATGTACCTCTAATGGTTATTTAATTATTAAGGTTTGAAAAGTGTCATTTTTATCACTCACTCACTCACTCACTCACTGATTCACTCACTCATCAAAAACCTAACCTACTTCTAGGAGACTTAGAAACTTGAAACTTGGTATCAAGGTAGACAATTTGGCATATATAAAGGAAAAAATCCGAAACTTCAAAAAAATACCTTATCTTCGAAGTTACTAGCATACTCATAAGTAGCATCATACCTAACGACTTCAAACAGCAGCCATATTTTTCTGCCGTTTAAAGTAAACAATACTCTCTCGCGTTTGAAGGTAAATAACTGATGCATTGAAATTCACTTTCCGCTTTAATTTTTCGCCTTCAGGCTTTACTCAAGCTGACTACAAAGAATCCAGTGTCGTAGTTATACAGAACTTTTCAACGTTTTAAATAAAAGATTAATTAAGTCAAGATAGGTTTACGGACTTATTACGGAGAAATGTAAACAGACGAAAAAAACTTAAATAATTAATAGCGACTATTCAGCTTGGTTTAATTTAGTATAACTTATCGTCAATATAAAAACACACATTTTAGTTTTTCAAAAATTAATGATATCCCAACAAAACATAAATGTGAAAAAAGGGCCAAGTTCGATAGAACAAAAACGGCCTTCGGAGTTGTCGGTGTTAGCGATAAAAGAATTGATATCTAATGGGTGCCAAGTTCCATAGCAGATCCTTTGATCATGGCTGTAAGAGCGTACAATGTTCCTTAATTTATTTAAAAACATTTTTTTATCGGATTCCTAACTTGGCAAGTTTTAATTAAGATAAGTTACGTTCAAGAAGACAATTAGAAATTAACTATAATAGCTTGCCACATGATTTTACTAACTATTAAAAATTGCTAATTGAATGAGTTAAATTTTTTGAATGTAATTTACCTTAATTAACACTTTCCAAGTTAGGAATCCGATAAAAAAATGTTTTTAAATAAATTAAGGAACATTGTACGCTCTTACAGCCATGATCAAAGGATCTGCTATGGAACTTGGCACCCATTAGATATCAATTCTTTTATCGCTAACACCGACAACTCCGAAGGCCGTTTTTGTTCTATTGAACTTGGCCCTTTTTTCACATTTATGTTTTGTTGGGATATAGTATGTTACTGCATTACATGTGAAATTGTTTGAAAAAATTATTAATGTTGTTGGGACATAATTCTACACCGCACTTCTCACACTTGGTATGGGTAAATCCTTGCAGTTATGCAGCTTGCTTCTTATTTTTTATCTCATATAACTGGCCAATGTGCAGTTTAGTCAGCGCATGCTATTCATGCCCAGTTTGGCCAAGCGTTTTTTGGTTTACCAAAAAATGCTTGTGACCTATTATAAAACAGTACGTAGCCGAACGGATATTTCATGCAACAAAGTGATATTTGCTCTAGTGTGAGTTTGAATGGTATATTTAGGCAGTGTGTTACCGAAAAGCAACAATATGCATTTAAGCGTTAAACATACATAGTACAGTTGAAAATGTAGATCAAATCATTTGTGGAAATAGTTTCGTCATTTTAATATGAAGCAATACATATTGAAAAGTTCTTATTATTCAGAAGAAGGACATGCTGCCTTTGATTGTTTCCTTTTGTTGATACCGCTGAAACTATTCAAGCGACTGTTATTAAACGACTTAAGTATTCAACTTACGTCGTTTAATAACAGTCGCTTGAATCTCAGTTCTATTTATCTGACATTATATAGCACTTAACATTTCAAGTACCAGGAGCATTAGTACTTGAAATAAGAGAGTCGACTTCTGTTTGTTGGAAGGGTACGCGGTATTTTTTTACGTTAAAAGCGATGTGACGTTATGAGCGAGGGTTATCTTGAAGATTGAAAACCAAATTACAGACTGCAATACAATGAAAACTCCTTACGTGCACGACTTAAGAACTTTTATAAATTCAATTTTTTTGTAGAAACTTTATTAAGCTTAAAAAATTCGTTAAGATTTATGAAACACAACTAACAGCGCAAATTAAGTCCAATCACACATTCTAATTAGAACTTTTGACGGTGGAACAAATATGATATGTATATATATAAATGTATATATATATATATATATTATATATACAGTATATATAATATATATATATACAGCTTTTCAAAACTGTCATCCTTGATCCACCGTAACAAAACTTGGCGAACATGCACAGTAAAGTATTCGGTTTTGATTTTCAAAGAAAAACAAGAAGTTCCGTCTAGAACTATACGAGCCTACTTTCCCGTATACACCAAATTCAAATTTATAATCTAGCTATCTCTTTCTCTCTCTTTCTTATTTATCTTTAGTTCTAATTATTGAAAGTATACCTTTTTCAACGGATAATACATATTCATTCACTCACTCATACATTCTTTCATTTATTCAGCCATGCATTTACTCATTCATTCGTTACCTCATTCAAGTGTTTATTCATTCATTTACGCATTCATGTATTTATTCACTCATTTATTTATATTTTCATTTATTCAATAATTTATTCATTCATTCTTTTCCTCATTCATTTATTCATTGATTTATTCTTTCACCCATTCATTTATTCATTCATTCATTATTTCATTCATTCAGTCACTGAGAAATATCCTTGAAAATCCCGATCAAAAAATTTCATAGCAAAATAGGCTCGTAAGGTCCGGATAAACTTTCTATTTCTACATGTTCTACGTTATAAGAGCTTTCCGATAAAGTTTGTTCCAAGCAAATCGGTCCGTTAGATCAGGATTTATATAGGGTTGAAATTTCCCCGTAAGCTCTGTGTTAATTTTTTGAACTGTTCAAAAATGAACAAAAACTGTTCAAATCAATATTTCACGCCGAGAACTCCTTTCAATAAGCTTGCAATAGGAACTTGGCTCTTGTGCCCAGAGTTTACAGAATTTGCTTCAATTTTGTCCATAGGCGCTAATGTTAAAATTTTTTGAACTGTTCAAAATTGAACAAAAAATTGTTCAAATCAAAAAGTAAAATATAGAAATGAGATGTCCTAGCCGAGATTTTTCGAATGCAAAAAGAATTTTTCCAATCGGACAATTCGTTCAAAAGTTATTAGGGGGGGACAGACCGACAGACAGACAGACAGACCGACAGACAGACAGACCGACAGACAGACCGACAGACAGACAGACAGACAGACAGACAGACAGACAGACAGACAGACAGACAGACCGACAGACACACTTTTTCCCCATCTCAATACCCTACTTTCAAATTTTTTATTTTTCAATCTTTATTTAATTACTTCACTTATTTTTGACTTTTCTTGATTTTTAACGATATTTTCACGATACATTAAGCCTTCTTTCATGCTTTATTATTATTTTTTTTTACTTTTACGGGAAAGTAGGCTAAAAAGTAGTACAAAAATCGCCGATAGGCGAAATGTTAGCGTTGTAATCATAAAAAAAAAAACACACACACACACACGCACGCGTTGTGTAGGAAGTGGTAAAGGGAAGAGAAAAATTTCACTATTCATAGACACTTAATTTGTTTTTCATACGCAATGACTGTACGCAATATGCTGTATAGGTCTTGCTGCGATGATTATAGTCAATTTATGGAGACTGCTTAAACGATTTGAATTTACAGGTACTTTAAGTGCACTATAGATACTTAAGTACTCCAGTAACTTGTTATATTACTTTTGCTTGATATGTTTTAGAATTTTGTGATATTATTCTTGCACCAAAACGTCCGAAGTCCACGGTTTTAGCCACACTTGCAAATGAGAATAAACGTCATTTTTCATTACTAACAAATTTGTTATTTTGTTGTTTTAAATGACAGTATGTTAGTTATTAGCACTCATATTATGGTTGTCACACATATTGCAGCACCAAGCTTATCTCTAGCAATATTAGCCGAAATTTTATTCCTTCGACAGCAAAACTACGATTTCATACTGTATTTGCGCATGTACGCAAAATGTTTCAAAATTTCATCCAGTACCGTACACGCTACAGGACCCAGCACATTAAGTGTTATTTTGTGCTCATCCTGTATACCCTTCGATAGAAAAAGTCACAAGTCCACACTGTTAGAAATTTCATCATGAAATTACGGTTAAATAACCAGCAGCAGTCTGTCTATCTAATTCACGGTTAAATTTACGGTTTGGAACATTTTTCTATCTTTACGGGACCTAAACCATTTCCAATCAGCTTGGTTAAAAAGCCGTAAATACAAAAGTTTACGGTTTTATAACTATTTAAAAATGGTTTCAAAATAAAATTTTTACCGTTTTTGAACCATTTCGAAGAGTAGAAACCGTAAACGAAGCCTGCTGGAATAGAACCCGGGTGTATGGTATACCAGCCTTGCGCTCTAGTCATTCGGCCATAGACACCACCTAATGCGGCCGTTTATCTATATAAATAAAACCGAAAGTTTGTGTGTGTGTCTGTCTGTCTATCTGTCTGTCGATCGCGTCCTGGTGAGATGGAACGGTCCAGAAGTGCGAAATTTTGTTCACAGGTACCTTGGGTCAGGTCCTCGTGCACCTCAAAGTGTTTTTCCTAAAATTCGAATTTGTTCTTTTTTTATTCCAATTTTAAGCAAAACTGTTGATTTTGGGTTTATCTCATCGAAGAAACGTCCCACGTTTTAGATTTTTGCAGCATATTGATGCCCGTAAAAAACACCTTCTTAAGTTCGTAGAACAAATAGAACACGCGCAATATTCATTTAAAGTAGTTTTCGAACTTTAAAGCAAGGCTTACCTCTAAATTTATCTTTTCAATTTGCGTGTTTTCGCCAAAATAAATAGTACTTTTGTCGCCAAAAGGAAAATTTCTGCTGAAGCAAAACGAATGAAAATTCCATTCGGATTAAATTGCAAACACATACTTTTCTCGCCAAGAAGATATAACTTTTTTTTCCGCGTAGTCAATTGTTTTTAATTCCTTATTTTACATTTCAAATTTTTCTGCATAAGATGCATAACTAATTTTTCTGCATAACTTCATAAGATAATGTCTTTTTGAAATTCGTAGAACAAGTAGGACACACACAATGTTCATTTTAAGTAGTTTTCGAGTTTTAAAACGATTCTTAAATTACCTCTGAATTTATTCGCTCAAGTTGAGTATTTTCGCCGTAATAAAGAGTACTTTTGTCGCCAAATAGATTATTCCTGTTACAGTAAATCTAATAGAAATTAATGTTTGGATAAAGTTGCATACATTTACTTGGTTGGAAGGCTTTCTATATCGCTGATTTCTGATGAAATTTAAAATTTCGCCAAGAGGTGATAACTTATTTTCCCCCGTGGCCCGTGCAGTATTTGTTCTCAATATACTATGATATTTTACGCTTCGTAACTTTTCCAAACGGCGCCAAAATTCCTTATTAGTAATATTGTTCTCATTCAGTTCAATACGTGATTTACACTGTAGGATCTTGGCACATTTGCTTCCACTTTATTTTAACTTTTTTACGCAGCGGTTTTGATTGATTCCAAGTTTTACTCAAGTGATTTATTATATTCCATTTATTTATTTTTTGTACTGCCTATTTGCCACCGCTTGGACAGAATTTAGTTATCTCTTTCTGTCAACTTATATTTCACACAGTATTGGCGCAGTACTATAGTCTGTGTAATTAGAATAGGCGCATCAAGGTCGCGTTTGCTGCTTTGTCTCCATGGCAACTGCAAGAATGATTACAGAGCCAGACTTTTTTTTTTGCACTGCAGTTAAGGCAATTGCATTACCAGACCTCCGACTCAAAATATTAGAATAGTTGAGAAAAAGTAATAAAAAAGAATTTATTTTCCATTTATTTATTTTTGATATTAAATAAATGCAATTAAATTTCATCTGGAATGTTTAGATAAGATTTTAACATTTACAAACTATAAAATACGATAAATTAGCTATACAATAGCTTTCTGAAAGACATAAAAATGTCAGAATAATAATTAAATTGGTTGAAAATATTTGAAAACTTTTCCTGACGCAATCTATTTTTGCCATTAAGAAATAAATCTGATTTGAAGCCGTCTGTTATTATTATAACTAAAACAACAACCTGACTTATGTTCCCAAACCAAGTGGGGAAAAAGTTTCTAGCACGGAAACCATGGCGACCAGAAGGGGAAAAGGTAGAGTTGTATGACCTTGACACGCCGATTGTAATTACACAGACTATAAACATTTTCCAACTGAAATGTGCATGTTTCTTTGCCGTTGGAAATAATGCTTTTATTTCTTCCGTTTTTAGCCGAATTTTATAAAAGTGCTATTTTATTGAATTTTCGTAAATGTTTTGACGATTTTGCAAGCGGGACTTTTAGGAACTGGTGTCCTTATTCTGATGGGTATTTTCAAATGGACTGTTTTAAATTTTAGGAACAGCAGCTCTTAAAGTTCTGTAGTCTAATGGGCATTTTTAGTCACTGACGTCTTTATTCGAATGGATATATTTTGAGACTCATGTCCTTATTATATTAGGGATGAATAGAAATAGTTGTCTTTACTCAAATGGAGGGCTTTAGGGAATGTTTTCTTTTGTAGCAGAATGTTTTATTGTAGAAGAAAGATTCATGGGCCATTGTTCTTCATCTGATGGGCATTTTTAAAGAGAATACTGCTCTAATTCTGATGGGAGTTTTTAGATGTGGCGTTAAGTATTTTGTAATTGGGATTTTTACGGATTCTTGATATCATTTTGGAACAATTATCCTGATGCATATGAGCATTTCAGTTACTGTTGCCCTTACTCAAATGGCAATTTTAAAAACTGCTGTTGGCATTTTAATGTTGATTTTTACGGACTGTTATTTTTAATTCAATAAGAGAAATTTTTAGAGACTGCTCTTTTTAATGTTATTGTGATGTTTAAGGAGTTTTACTGTTTAAGTGGGATTTTTAAGGACTGTTGCCCATCTTCTGCTGGAATTTTTAAACTATATTTCTCATTATATAATTACAACAGAATTTCGGACATGTGTCACTTGGCCTAGGAATGATGCAATGTTATCCCGCGCAACGCCGGGCATGTCAGCTAGTTTATCAATAAATCTTCTTTTCCAACAGGCAAACCGCCTTAAAATTGAGATTTCGGTTTTTTAATGGATCCAAAGTCATTTTTGGTCTAAATTTACTGTATATTGACGAAAATAATTTTATATGCTGCAAAAATTAATATACAAACTGGCTTCAGCAACTCAAATTATGGGTTCGCTCATTCGCAAACAGTTCGGGAATCTGGTGTCTCCAATTTTTGATTTACGTGTGTATATCAATTACGTGTGTTTCTATTTAGTAACCATTGCTTAAGCCACTTTTTTCTTCTTTTTTTATATACACATGCAGATTTGAACTGATAAATCTTTATTTATATTTTAACAGCAACGTACGACCGGTAAGGAATCGCAACCAAGGTGGACGCCCGATTCTTACTGAGCGCTTGAAAAGTACGGCTAGGTAAACGCTCTTTAGGATAAACAGAGAATAAACGATTTTTTTCACAATCAGCGGTTTGAGTACCATCTTTTAAATGGTTGTTCAACTGTTGTAATTAAATATGGTAAAATAACAATCAAATAAATGATTATTTTACTATTTCCTTACGGAAATTTTTAACGGTGCATGGCGAAAAGAAAATGAAAGTAAAAACGCATTTTAATGGAAAATTGATTAAAAGTTTATTTAAAAATGTATTGCTCTGAGAAACAGAGCATTAAACAATGTGATGCATTATTTACGGAAGGCACTAAAAAACAAGGACAAAAAGCACAACACTATCCAATCAAAAATACTGTTCTCATTTTGTGAAGGGTACAAAATTTAATTAAAATTCTGCCCTTTATGTAACACTATAGCTGATGGCTTTTATTTAATGAAAATTTATTAAGCAAAAGGGAATTGTAAATTGACAGAGGAAGGGATTGTGGCTGCAAACGGTGCGATTTATGGAGTAACTTCCCTGAACAAATCCATTTATTTATCTTAATTGTTTATGTGCAGGTTGTCTAAGCGGTTTTATCCCGTTGTGGGAAGGAAATTGAACTTGAGAAACCTGGAGAGCAATAAAAATGAGCTCCCCCCATTTTGAAATTTAAAAAGAAATTTAAAGTAAAATGGACGCATAGTTGATAAAAATTCAAATTTGAGCCCAAATTTCTATTAATCACATATGAATAAATGTCGACTACAATCGCCATCTGAAACATCCATTTTAACCATGTTCGAGCCTATTTAGATGAGAGCCTATTTGTGTGTCTCGCATAAGACAAAAATGATTAATCGTAGAACGGTGAAATTTTGTTGTAGTATTATACGAGTTCTCTCTTGCTTGAAGTGTAAACACTTTTTTCTCGATACGACAATTTGATTTGGAGTCGTAATTTGAAATGACTAAAGTTCTACATTAATGAACACTTAAGTTCACTGATTTACATAAAAACTCGATTGTTTGCCTTAATAATGTTAATTTTGTTTTTGAGACTAAAAAACATTATTTCTTTTG
This sequence comes from Octonoba sinensis, assembly GCA_038502835.1. NCBI lineage: Eukaryota > Metazoa > Arthropoda > Arachnida > Araneae > Uloboridae > Octonoba > Octonoba sinensis. The sequence goes on along the minus strand of CM076601.1, from coordinate 125,275,335 downwards.
TATCTTTTTTAGTTTTAATAAAATTATAGTTTAAAAAACTAGGCAAAATACACTTTTGTTGTAAAATGAACTAAAAAGTTCAAAATAATCTTTGAATATAAAGATATGTTCAGTAACAATGAGATATCCCACAAATAAACGTAATTAAAGTTTTGAATGAGCTTAAAATAATCAGAATAAATTTATTAACCAAACTATTAATTTTAACATAAAAAAATGCATGGGGTGCTTCTTCATTAACATTTTGATAATGGTTCTACATTAATGAGTATCTAATAATAAGACATTTTAAAACAGCTGGTGTCAAGCACCCCACGCGTTTTTTTAAAGTTAATAGTTTTGTCAGTAAATTTATTCTGATTATTTTAAACTCATTTAAAAAATTAAGTTACATTTAGGAGTGGAACATCTTATTTCTACGGAATATATCTTTATATTCAAAGATTATTTTGAACTTTTTAGTTCATATTGCAGCAAAAGCGTATTTTCCCTAGCTTTTTTAAATTATAATTTTATTCTCTCGTTAAAATGAAGGTAGTTTTTTAATTACTGAAAAAAATCTTCGTTTTGTAGCTATTTTCAGATTTCAATTTTAAATCAAGTTTCATTCTGGAGCTCATTTCCTTCCATAGACTAAATGTTTTTACGAGCAACTAATCATGTGTCTTCTTATAATCAAAGTGAAAAATGTAACGCCCTCTATTTTATTATTTTTCTCTATTAAAATAAACAAGAAGTTCCGTCTAGAACTATACGAGCCTACTTTCCCGTATACACTAACTTGAAATTTATAATCTAGCTAACTCTCTCTCTCTGTTCCTCATTTTAACTTTAGTTCTTAATTACTTCAAATATACCTTTTTCAACGGTTAATACATATTCAATAATTCATTCGAAAATATCCTTAAAAATCCCGATCAAAAAATTTCATAAGAAAATAGGCTCGTTCCGTTCTGGTTGAGCTTCGTATCTGTACATGTTCTACAACCTAACATCTTTCCGGTAGATTTTGTTCCAAGCAAATCGGTCTGTTAGATCATTATTTATATAGGATTGAAATTTCCCTGTAGGCGCTAATGTTAATCTTTTTTTTAACTGTTCCAACATGAATTCCTTTATCCCGGCACAAATCTCGCCAAGCAGTCTTTTTGGCAACAGCACACGCAAAAGGTTTATAGCGGAGGTATTCCGTTTGGCGCTGGTTGCATCATTATTGGCGACTTTATCGCCTGAACCGAGATAAAGGAAAAAGTACCGTTAATTTTTTTGAACTGTTCAAAAATGCACAAAAATTGTTCAACTCAAAAAATACTTTCCTTCGAGAGCTTCTTTCAATAATCTTATTCATAAGAGCTCGACTCTTATGCCCAGAGTTTATATAATTTGCTTCATTTTTGCCCATAGGCGCTAATGTTTGTTCAAATCGAAAAATAAAATATGGAAATGAGATGTCCTCGCCGAGATCTTTCGAATGCAAAAAGAATCTTTTGAATCGGACAATTCGTTCATAAGTTATTAGGGGGGGGGGACATACAGACAGACCTACCGAGACACTTTTTCCCCATCTCAGTTTTTTTTATTTTTTAATCTTTATTTTATTACTTAACTTATTTTTGACTTTTCTTGATTTCTAACGACATTTTCACGATACATTAAGCCTTCTTTCATGATTTATTATTATTTTTTCTTTCACGGGAAAGTAGGCTAAAAAGTGAACGATTTTTGAAAATATTATTTCTACTTAACATATATAAAGATGTAATTTACAGCATTCGAAATTCTTATATTTTTCTGAAATTTGTCATGCCAAAGAGATAAAAAGATTCTAAAGAGAGATTCTAAATATAGCTAAGCTATATTTAGAAAATAATAAAGCGTTCTTTGACATTTTCTTGCTTTCAATTACTATACTGATCAGGCTTCGCCAAGGTCACATAGTTACTTTTCATATATTTCTCGAATCATATAAAAATTTTCAAAATAAATGATTAGTACAAAGTGAAAAATTAAGTAAAGAAATGTTTTTTTCTTTGGAAAATCTCTACTCTGTGCGACCGTTTGACTGTAGACTCACATATGTAATAGACATTGACAGATTTAAACAATCCGCATTTTGTTTTTTACTTCGAAGATACTTTTTAGCCTACTTTCCCGTAAAAGTAAAAAAATAAATAAATAAAGCATGAAAGAAGTCTTAATGTATCGTGAAAACATTGTTATAAATCAAGAAAAGTCAAAAATAAGTTAAGTAATTAAATAAAGATTGAAAAATAAAAAAATTGAAAGTAGGGTTTTGAGATGCGGAAAAAGTGTCCCCCCCCCCTAATAACTTTTGAACGATTAGTCCGATTTGAAAAATTCCTCTTGCATTCGAAAGATTTCGGCAAGGACATCTTATTTCCATATTTTACTTTTTGATTTGAACAGTTCAAAAAAATTAACATCAGCGCCTGTGGGCAAAAATGAAGCAAATCATGTAAACTCTGGGCACAACATCTAAATTCCTATGAGTAAGCTTACTGGAAGAAACTTTCGGCGTAACACATTGATTTGAACAATTTTCGTTCATTTTTGAACAGTTCAGAAAAAAAAAACAATAATAATAATATATTAGCGCCTACGGAGAAATTTCAATCCCATATAAATCCTGATGTAACCGACAGATTTGCTTGGAACAAACTTTATCGGAAAGATGTTGGACCGTAGAACCTCTACAGATACGAAGTTCAACCAGAACTAAACGAGCCTATTTTCCTATGAAATTTTTTGATCGTGATTTTGAGGTTATTTCTGAATGAAAGAATGAATGGATGAAAGAATGAGTGGATGAAAGAATGAGTGGATGAAAGAATAAATGAATGAATAACCGAATGAGTGAAAAAATGAATGAAAGAAAGAATATTTGAATGAAAAACTGAATGAGTGAAAATTGAATGAATGAAAGAATGAGGGAATGAATAAATGAGTGGCTAAATAAAAAAATAGTTAAATGAATGGATAAATACATGAATGAGTAAATAAATTAATGAATGAATGAGTGAAGGAATATGTATTAACCGTTGAAACGGTACATTTGAAGTAATTAAGAACTGAAGTTAAATGAGAAAGAGAGAGAGAGAGAGGTAACTAGATAATAAAGTTGAGGTTGGAGTATACGGGAAAGTAGGCTCGTATAGCTCTAGACGGAACTTCTTGTTTATATTCACTTTCATTTTATTAACCGACTTCACAAAGGCAGGAGGTTATACATTTGTATTGTATGTATGTAGTTTTTTTTTTTTTTTTTGTTTGTTTGTTTGTCCACTCATAACTTCGCATAGGATGAACCGATTTTCATGAAATTTTTTTTAATCGATCGAGGGTGGTTTCCCATAGGTCCCGTACCTTCGTTTGACCCTGTTCGATAATTCGAAAAAAAGTTATGGGCAGAAAGATAGTCATTTTTTGTTTTTTTCATCCATAACTTTTGACTAAATGAACCGATTTTTATAATTTTTTCTTTAATTGATAGAGGGTCGTCTAGCTCAAATATCGCACATCAATTTGACTAAATTTGTTTTTTAGAAAAAACGTTACGGGTGAAAAATTAGCATTTTATATTTTAATTGGAAAGTCTTGGCTTGATTTTTCTTTGTTGGGGAAAACTATTAATAAATATAAAAGTCATTGTTAAAAACAGAGTTTATTGCCATTGAGCTGTAATATTAAAAGCAATTATAGCAGCAATTTGACTGAAGGCCTCTCTAAGGCAAAAATAAATCCAATCAGTTTGTTTGCTAAAATCGACTTCTAAACGGAATTTATGATACAAATGATTAGTTTTTAGTGCCATTCATTCAAAGAAGATTTGCCCTTTGACATGGATTTTTTGAAAAATAAAGTCTTTATAGAAAAAATATTTACACTAAAAAGAATAAAATAAAATAATTTTTGAGAAAAAAAATTAGAACCGACTTCAAAGCAGAGCAATTATAAATTGCGCTAAAAAGTAAAAAATAAATTCACTCTTTTAAACAACATGAATGTGACTTTTAAACATAGTTTTAGAAGTCGGTGCAAAATTAGGAGAGATAAAATCTTTTTTAATGACTATTCAATTGTGAATATAAATGACCCGGCCCAGAATTAGCAACAGTTCCAAGATGAGGTAACACATGGTTTAATGGTAATTAGACTCCTAATTTTGCACCGATTTCTAAAACAATGTTTAAAAGTCACATTGATATTATTTAAAAGAGTGAATTTATTTTTTACTTTTTAGCGCAATTTATAATTGCTCTGCTTTGAAGTCGGTTCTATTTTTTTTTCTCAAAAATTATTTTATATAAGTAATGACTCAGAAAAAAAATACATATTGGTATTTGGAAATTATGGTTCCTTGGGATATTATCAAAAGGGTTTCATTAAGAGTGGAAAAGTCAAGAAATGCTGGCATAAATTACTGCTGTTTAAAACAAGCTGTCCTCTTATCAAAACGTCTTCTTAGCATAATATGTAGTACATTAAATAAGTAAATTAATAAATATTTTTTAAAATTTTTGGGGGCTAATAAAGCTAAAAAAAGTGTTTTTTTTTTAAACAAGTTTTTTCTTTTTAAAAAAGTATCATCCTCTGTTACATTTAAAATTAAAATCCACGTGTAGGACTTATCAGTCATTACAACAGATCTCCAATATTGCAAGAAGATTACTTTTAAAATTTCTGGAAGTTTCCGAGTGTGGTTTGAGAAGATTTAAATTGCACCTGTGGAGATAAAATTCTATTTTTTCTCACAGGAAGAACCAAATGAGAAAAGATAACATGTTTGATTTTAGCATAAATTCCTTCGTGAAAGCAGAACGTCCACTTTTGGAACAAATCAAACCCACCGACCATGAAGGTACTCCTCTTAGTAGCTTGTCTAGTCTATGTCGCTGTAGCCGCTCCAAGGAAACAGGTGAACAGTGAAGAGGTTCAGAAAGTTGCCAAATTCGCAACTCAAGAACTCGTAAAATGGTATCAAGAGGAAATTTTGTTCAGACTCTACAAGGTGGTTTCAGCTGAACATAATGAGGTATTATTTTCATTCATTATTTTCTATTTAATAGGCAGTCAATTCAGATTTTCTCAAAAGTAAAACAGTGTGCCTAAAATGAAATTTAACGCGTAGATAATAATACTGATATCTGATATGGCAATGCGCAAGTGATTCAGTTAGCAAAACACTTAAATTGTAACCTTAAATATTCGGAAAGGAACTAGTACTTGATGATACTCGAATAAGAGAGTATCTCGATAGCAGGAAACTAAAAGAAGATAGTTTGAAAGGGGTGTAACTCTTTTGGGGAAATTTTTCAGTCTTCCTTTTACACACTTGCACATCGATGTGATCAATAACATGTTTCCACCTTGAGCACTTGTACTGTTCAGGGTTCGTTAACATGGAACTTTTGGTTTCAATTGCCCTCACAGAAAGTAGTCCCATGGGGTAATTTCACATGGCTTAGCTGCTACCCAGCTCTCAAAGAGAAAAAAAAAAGGATTTAGAATAGTAAGCAGACTCGGGTAAAAACATCAATAACGCTGTTGTATAAAATTTTCCCGTTGTTCTGATGAAAATATAATTACCATTTTTATTCAAAATTATACTTTTTTTCTTCTTTTTATAACAAATGATACAATACCTTTCATATCGGAATACCCTGCATCAAATGCCACAAAACATTTTTACTAGTTTTTATGAGAGGTGTATTTCTAAAATGAATATTTAGAATTATTTATTTTACAGACGTTTATATATTGTTTATGCATCTTAAAAACACCGTAAAACAAACGGCTTCTTGTTTTACTGTTATCTGGGTCGGCAACACAAAAACAGTAGAAAACATAGTACATTTCTTTTGATGAAAGTTCTTTGTGTGTTGTTTTTGCTTTAAAACTGTTTTCAAAGGAAGTTTACTTGCAGGATGTTTTTAGAAGTACCTGATCCCGATAGTTTTTGCTTCAACATAATTCTTTTTCTTTTATAATATAACAAAAAATTTCCAATGCTGAACCTTCTTTTTATTATTTCCCGAGGAACGTGTTCAAAACTCAGCCGAAGGGAATAGATAAATTATTCGAACCACGACATTAAACATAAAAATATTTTTCTAGTTATATATATTTTTCTTTTCCTAATCACACTGAAACTTTTCTTTGAAATTTAAATGTGTATTAGGAAACATTTAAATTGACCTATCTTGAGTCTTCCGAAAAAATCATCCGAGTTCTATTCATTAAAACGTTGTAATTCTACTTTTATGTATTTTTTTCAGCAGCCGCAGTGAACATAAAAATCTTTAAGCTAGTCATGATAATATTTTTCAAAAACAGTAATATCCCAACTATGCACTTATGTCTCTGTGTTTCATGCGTCCGGCTCAGTTGTGTGTCAGTTTTCAAAAGTATCGACCCAAAGTATGTAAAAACTATGTAATTTAACTTTCATTTTTGTGTCACGCTTTCATGCAATTTTTTTACAGTACTTTTTTAGCCTTCTTTCCCATAAAAGTAAAAAAAAATAAAAGTAAAGTATGAAAAAAGGCTTAATGTATCGTAAAAATATTGTTAAAAATAAAGTAAATAATTAAATAAAGATTGAAAAATAAAAAAATTGAAAGTAGGGTTTTGAGATGAAGAAAAAGTGTGTCTATCGGTCTGTCCCTCCTAATAACTTTGGAGGGAATTGTCCCGATTCTAAAAAAAAAAAAATTCGTTCGAAAGATCGCGGCGAGGACAGCTCATTTCTATATTTTACTTTTTTAATTGAACAGTTTTTTGTTCAATTTTGCAGCGTTTAAAAAATCTTAACATGCGCTATTGGAGAAATGTAAAGCAAATTACATAAACACTGTACATAAGGCCCAATTTCATTCAGACAAGCTTGCTAAAAAAAGCTTTCGGATTGAAATATTGTTTGATTTGAACAATTTTTGTTCAATTTTGAACAGTTCAAAAGAATTTAATATTAGCACCTACGGAAAAATTTTAATCCTATGTAAAACCTGATCTAACAGAAGGATTGTCTTGGAGCAAACTTCATTGGAAAGCTCTTATGAAGTAGAACATGTACAGATAGGAAGTTCATCCAGAATTAAAATGAATAAATGAATGAATAAACGAGGGAATAAATGAAAATATAAATAAGTGAGTGAATAAATACATGAATAAGTGATTGAATGATTGAGTGAATGTATATCTGTTAACCTTTGAAAAAGTTATATTTGAAGTAATTATGAACTAAAGCTAAATGATAAAGACAGATAGATAGATTATAAAATTGAAGTTACTGTATACGGGAAAGTAGTCTCGTATAGTTCTAGACTGAGCCTTATTGTTTCTTCTTCTTTTCAAAATTCCCTTTTTTAGGTGTAGTTTTATATAAAATACTAATGTTTCTTCTGTAAAATGCATGAACACTTGAATAAAATTGAAAATACTATTTACAGAAGGTGAAAAAACAAAAAAGATCTTCATATTTGTAATGTATGTAAGATATGTGAATTTTTGAATTCTTTTATTACTGTGAGTTTTAAAGTTTAATTCATGCACCAGTCAGGCATTCATGTTGCTTTGAAATTGGATCTAAGATGATGTTTCATTTCACTTGTAGGGCTTTTTGACTTTTGCTTAATTTTTTGTTGTTTCCCTTGCTAAAACATAAGCAAGGAATAACTGCACTAAATAATTTTTCTACCATTTCTATACCTTCTTCCTTTCAGGCAAAGAACACGTACGACCTGGAAATTATCATTGGAGATACGACTTGCAAAAGATACGAGGTTGATCCAGCAGAAGCCGATAATTGCGAATTTACAAAGGGGCAGGTAAGCTAAACAAACATGTAACCACATTCAGAGATATCTTAAGAAATAGTTGTAGAGTGATACAAATAGAATGACGCCATATTAAGGCTGATATAGCCATCATTTAAGCATTAAGAATGATGAGCTGATCTAATAAATATATCGGATAGTCTAGCTGTTTTCCAACAGATGTCGTTACCGGAACTGATTGCGTCAATTTATGATAGTGACACATCTATTTACAAGAACTATAAGTAATTTTGAAATTCAGTGTGCGTTTTTTCGAGGAAGTGCAAACAACTTTATTTTTAATTGCCTTAAAAATGTCAAATTTCGTGCCAAAATAAGAGTATTTGCGGGGAATGTTACCGCACCATTTTATGTTCAAAAAATCTGCAGTTGAGGCTCGGAGAATTCTTGTTGAGTGGGTCGCCCGCTGTATTCACGAGACATTGTCCCTTCTGACTACCACTTGTTTCGGTTTTGGTCGACTCTTGGACAGCTTCAAAAGACGTGTCGTTTTTCCGACGTGGAGTTCAAATGCTGCCAGAAGGATAGGGAAAAGTAGTGGCTTGCGGTGGACAATTTCTTTCAGTAACATGTTTTTAAATATTTTTTTAAAAAATAAAGTATTAATTTTCACAAAAAAAAAACAAAAAAAAAAACAGCGAGAACTTATTTAACATCCTTATACGTATAGGTAGGTAGTTTTCGAAAGGTGTTAGGGCATAAATGTTAACGTTTTAAAAACTAAATCTCATCTATTCTAATTTCGTAAATAGACTCATTCCCCTCCCTACTTGCAAAGCACGTCAAACTTAACTTAAGATTTGCCGACCAGTATCATTTTGACCAATACATGTTTCCTTCATCCCCTTATTTCCTTGATTCCCTTAGCAATCATTTTAAGCTCAGACTTATTTAATAAATTACCTTCGGCTTATAAAAATAAGCCGAAGGTAATTTATTAAATAAGTCTTATATAATTATTAGTATATTGTCTTATTTTACCGGAGATCAAGACTAAATACAGACTTGGATCTATTTCTATTAGTTTTTGAATATTTATTGATTTTTTTAACTTTTTTTCTGGGACAACAGGCTAAAAATAAAATTCAAAGTAAATGCTCCTAGTTTCACTGCTGTAGTGAATTTAATAAAGCGTGTGATCAAATGCCATTTAAGTAACTAAAGAATTATCTATACCTTTTTGTGTTGTTTATATCTTTTACAGGGTACGTATAAAGAATGCCAGGTAAAACTGGTCCCTGATGGATGGATCAATGAATACAAGTTATCTACAGTGGATTGCTACCTGTATATAATGCATTAAGCCTATCAACTACCAATCATAAGTCGGCGTTAGAATGATGTAGCTTTGTAATTAATTCATAACAATTTTGTTTGTCGTCTGGAACAGTTTTAATAAAGCAAGCTGCAAATAATTTGTTGGGGATTATTACTTTTCTGTGAGAAAGAAACGCATATTTTTTTCACGTATTTTAGCGTGACACATATTGATACTTGTCTATTATAACGGCGACCAAAACGGGACAGGAAAATTTTCCCCCAAATTATAAAAGTGTAATCGAGTGCATAGGCTTAACTAGGGTTGGTGAAAGGGGGGGGGGGTCACCCTAAAAATGTACAGACTAAACACCAATAAGAAGTGTAAAAGAGTTGAAAATTTACTAGTCATAAATAATTGTCTCTAAAGATATACTCCGTGTTTATTTCAGGCATCTCCCGGGGGGGGGGAGCTACCCCCTTGGAGTAAATCAATCCCCCCCCCCCCCGGCAAAAAATTCAGATCACAAGTTTTAAAAAAAGAAAGAAAAGAGAAATTACGCTTTTAAGACACTTTACTTTCAGAAACACTTTCAGGGAAAGGACATTGAACACTATCACGAGCGACACCAAAAGTAACTTAAAAGTTATAAGACTTTATTTTGAAAAAAATTGCAGGGGGGAGAATAACCAAACTCCCTTCTGTTTCCTCAAATATCACCAAGGTATCCCGAAATTGCATTGCTAGGGAGATTTCAAAAAGTTTCCTGAGGAGAGCCTTTGAACCCTTGTCTCCAGAGTTAGACTAAGCATTATAGATGTAAGACACGTTACAAAAATTAAAGTTGCGGAAGCCCCAAATACCCACTCCTCTAACTTCACCAAAGATCTAAACATACATCTACTATATATACATCAAAAAGCTATCATATATTTTAAAAAAATCATATTAACATTATTTCTAGTCATATATATATATATATATATATATATATATATATATATATATATATTATATATATATATATATGAAGGGTATGATTTTGAAGCATACACTGCCCTTCCTAATTCTTAACATGCTCCCTCTTCTCCGGAGCCAAGGCAGTATCCAGAATATTTTTTCGGGGGCCCCAGATTTCGCCACACTTATGTTAAGCAAAGTTTCAGGGAGGAATATATGATACATTGCAAAAGATTTCGGGGGGGGGGGGGGCGGCGGCCCGTGGGTCCCTCTTCCCCTGTGGATACCGCCTTGATTCACAAAAACATTAAACATTCATTACTATTCCATTAGTTTATTTTTAAAATCAAACGCGATAGAAAATTCAATATTTAGCGCTAAGCAATCTTCTATGTCCAAGCATTCATAATATTAAAACTGGGAAATAGTGGAACTTTAGAGAAAAAAATCCAAATTCCCCTACAAAAATGCTCATCCCTACAATAAATTTCCAAAAATTTTGTTAAATTTGTAGCAAAACATACCTCAGAAGTGGAAGCGTCTGAATCAAATTTTCTTTTCTTTTTGGATGACGAACGTGTCCATCGCTGGAATGCAAACATTATTATGTATCGAAAATAATTAAAAATTTAGCTAAAATATAAATAATACTTGATTGTAAATTAAAATGCAGCATTAAACCGTAGCAGTGAGATTGGAAACGTTGAACGGATGATTACCAGAGTCGTAATGCAATTAGCAATGGACCATAATAAGAAAAAAAAACATTTAAAATATAAGAGATGAGAGAACATATGTAAATGAGAATGCAATGCAAATACAGTTCATCAGTTTTCCAATCGGCTCATCTACAAAAATGATGTTACCAAAATGGGTGTTTGGACAGGAAGTCATAAATAAGTACAAACTGCTCTTTAAGTTTCTTGATGAGCATCCCTTCCTGGCTTGAGGGTTTAACCTATTAGGACAATTGTTGGCTTTGGGGTCCTTCCTTTTTAGACCCCAGTGCCTACAACAGGTTTATCAGAAAACAACTCCCAACCAAATTGCTGCCTTTGGGTAAAAAAGACATCAAGGAAAGAAAACCCTCTAGAGTGATTGAAAGGATCTCTGTTTGTCTGTGTGTGGTACGGTGATTGAAGCCACATTTTGCTGCAAAAACCTCCCCCCAAGGTGATAAGGGGATTGATTATAACCAGATGAAAAGTCCTCTTTATTATTATGAGCTGCATACTTTGGTCATGATCACAACCCTTCAGAGAAAGAGGAAATAAAATCATATGCATATGTGCAGGGTTCGCACTAGGCCGAGGGATTTGCGCGATTCCTGCAATATTTTTTGAAATCCCACTCAAAATATATTAGTTTGCCCTTAAATTTTAAAAATCCCACTTAAAATTTTGGTCAAGGTGGGAAATCCCACCTTGTATTTTTCTTCAGTGTGAACCCTGTATGTGTTTAATTTTCTTAGGAAGAAAAAAATATGTGCTTTGCAAGGACATAGCCAGAAATTTTTTTGTGTGCCTAAATAAGTCACTACCCAATGGGGGGGGGGGGGGTTGAACCCCCAAACCCCCCCCCCTGATTACGCCTATGATCGAGTGCAATATACTTGAATTGGCGAAATTGTTTCTTGGCGTTTTTTGATCACCGTTATAACCGAAAAGTACACACGAATTGAACTTGGATCAAAACTTGTCAATTCCATAATACCCTCCTCTCCTTTTGTACTTTTAAACACATTGGATGTGGTCCATCACCCCATGTCAAATAAAACAAATAATGACTCTGAAATTATGTATGAAATATAAATATGCAAATATTTTTTTTTATCTTAAAAACTTATTTTACTTCCTACAAGGACAATTTAGTACATACTAGCTGAAATGCCCGGCTTTGAGCGGGATAATATTGTATCATTCGCAGGCATGTGACACATGTTCAAAATTCTGTTGCAAATATATGAGGAAAAATTTTCTTAAAAATGTTAAGTAGGAGATGGGCAACTCCTTAAAAATCCCATTTAAACAGTAAAACTCCCTAAAAATCACGATTGCATTAAAAACAGCAGCCTCTAAAGATTCCGTTTAGATAAAAAATAACAGTCCTTAAAATCCCACATTAAAGTGCTAACAACAGTTCATAAAATGCCATTAGAGTAAGGGCAACAGTAACTAAAATGCACGCATGCAGCAGGATAATTGTACCAAAATGATATCAAGAGTCCGTAAAAGTCCCAAGTCAGAATAAGAGCTGTATTCTCTTCAAAAATGCCCATTAGACGAAGAACAACGGTCCCTGAATATCTCTGCTAGAATTAAAAAAAATATTCCTTAAAGCCCCATATTTGAGTAAAGACAACTATTCCTAAGCATCTCTAATAGAATAAGGACATTTGTCCCAAAAAATCTCCATTAGAATAAAGACGTCAATGACTAAAAATACTCATTAGACTACAGACCTTTAAGAGCTGCTGTTCCTAAAAATTACCAACAGTCCATCTTAAAATCCCCATCAGAATAAGGACACCAGTTCTTAAAAATTCCGCTTGCAAAACCATCAAAACATTTCCTGAAAATTAAAATAAAATAGCACGTTTATAAAAGTCGACAAAAAGCGGATGGATGAAAAGCATTATTTCCAAAGGCCAGTACTGAACCAATGCTGACGTGTGAAATTTAAGTTGATAGAAAGAAATAACTAAATTCTACCCAAATGGCACCAAAAATACAGTACAGAGATTAAATAAATGTTAGAAAAT